>OZ025214.1:2966857-4374357 GCA_964019055.1 Anthopleura xanthogrammica | reverse complement strand
TTTTTTAGCTTGGGTGGTTTGTTGTCCCATTTCAGACCACGTCTCATTCCCTAGAGTATCATTTCTTTGTTTAACGGTTGTGCATGAGAAGACACATGAATATGGATACAACTCAAACAAAGAATTTTATTCTCAAGAGAATGACACGTGGTCTGAAATGGGCAAAACATTACGCCCAAGGTAAAGAGGTCTATTCTCGCCTTATGCTCTACAAGGAGCTAAGAGAAAGAAGAAAAATAGGTCTATTACCGGTTCTTAAAGACTCTACCTGCAATCTAAGATTAAGTCTTCAAGAAGCTCCATGACTAGAGCTGCCAGTTCTCCTGTCGACAAGTTTTCTTTCATGCCAATCTTCACTTTGGCGATATTATTTTCCTGGAAAAATGAAACGAAACAGACAATTCATTAACAAAGTCAATGGTTGGGGGAGAACACGGGTGGTATGCATGCATGGGAAAGAACCAGAAGCCTCACAACTCGTTCCTTACCAAGTCCTCCACCATGTGTTTCAAGATGTTCATAGAATACAATCTAAAAGAGATGTCCTCCCAATGGCTATCCACAGAACAGCAAGGCTTGTTCCTTCCCCATGGAAGAAAATAGTAATAGCATCCATCAAACACTGCATTGGAAGCTGGAGTAGACGAAGACGAGGGAGCAACTGATTGGTCGAGACGGTTACCATAGTTACCTATAACAGAAAAAAAATTAATACAATATTACCATAAATCAGTTCTGGCCTAACAAACAGAAAATAACAGCCTCACTACCCAACCTCCTCCCGACTATTGGAATATTTTTATGCGCAAGAAAATACATGAACAGTCTCTCTCCCCAACCTCCTACAATGTGTTCTTCTTGCAACGCTGTACTGCAGGAACCCCGCCTTTTTAGATATTTTTATGCGCAAGTCCTGATGATTCCTTACTGTCAACGTCTGGTCAGGGTTTAAGATTCGTTAGTAGTTCAAAGGTATGTTTCTTACCAATGGAGATTTCGAACTGAATGGGGATGTCCTTACAAGCAATCATTGTTGCTTCAAGAAAACAACCAAACAGCTTGTATTTGCGACGACGAAGATACGGCTGAAAGAAAAAAACAGAAATAAGTGAATAAGTGAATAGAAAGAATGGGATGAGAGGATATGGATACGATGAAGAGTTGGGTGAATAAATTAGATGGAAGGGATGAATGGGATGAAATGAATCGATAGATGGATGGAGGGGTAAATAAGTGAGATGAAATATATGGATATGAGTGAATAGGATCTAATGGATAATGATAATGATTTATTATTTATATAGCGCCCTTTCTATATGGATATAATCAAAGGCGCTTTACAATCATGAGAGGTGGTTAGTATAAGGTGTAGACACTGAGGGTGGTCACTGCCAGGGTTTCTTTTTACGTCCTCAGTGGTTCTTTTACGTCCCTCCGATATTGATTAGTGATGAAGTGTGGAGAGACGGGACCGCCATTTAAAGTGGTCATCCGAGCCACTTGAAAGTCTAACCGTTTGCAGATGTAATTACAAAGGCAGCACTTTCTCCTCAGTTATTTTAAGACCCTGAGTGTTGGTCCGGCCGGGACTCGAACTACGACCTCCCGCACGAAAGTCCGGTGCTCAACCAACTGAGCCAACCGGGCGGCGGTTACAAAACATGGATGAATGGGATTGGATGGGATGCAATAGAACTAAGGATAGGTTGGTGGGCAAATAAACGGAATGTAATGGACGGGATGGGAAAAAATAAACGAACGGAATTAGTAAATAAATGGACTAAAATGGACTAAAATGGGTGGGATGAGATGAAATGGATGAATGAATGGGATGAGATTAAATTGTAATTCTAACCTGTACAAGAACAATGTCAGTATCTTCCAAGTCTTCTACTCCAGTAATCATTTCCCCAGCCGCTTTTGTTTCCAGTTCGACCAACATTCTCCCACGATAAGCAACACCTTCATCCTGTAATTAAACACAATTGAAATTTTCTTTTTTATTTTGCGCAGGTTTTTTTAAGTGAGACAAAAGGAAGCATGCGCATGATAAACATGTTACTGGAAACATGCTTCCTCCTTTAACCAGGACTTTCCTCTACTTACATTGCCTTCATTGAGGTATTCAAACTCGTCCCCCACAGTTGAAAATTCTCTTGGTGAGCCGTAGAAATTCACGAAACAAGGACCAAATGTGGGTAAAAATCCTGTAAGAATATATTGAACGTGTGTTAGCATAACGATGAGAATTAAAGATATATTCGTTTCCTTCGCCGCAATCTACTATTACAGAGGGAGGGGTTGCCGCACCCCCCCCCCCCCCTTCCCTACACCAATCAAAAAGATGTGAGATGTGAGATGTGAAATGTGAGATGTGAGATGTGAGATGTGAGATGAGAGATTTGAGATTTGAGATGTGAGATGTGAGATGAGAGATTTGAGATTTGAGATTTGAGATTTAAGATGTGAGATGTGAGATGTGAGATGTGAGATGTGAGATGTGAGATGTGAGATGTGAGATGTGAGATGTGAGATGTGAGATGTGAGATGTGAGATGTGAGATGTGAGATGTGAGATGTGAGATGTGAGATGTGAGATGTGAGATGTGAGATGTGAGATCACCAGACCGGACTGTAAATCGATTGATCGCAGTGTTTTACTGCCAGCGCACTTGCTTAGGAGGGTTTTCACTGCCACTCCGTGTTGTATTACATGCGATGTTGTTGCACTAAAGATTACCATCAGCAAAAGAATAGTATCAAGCGTGACTGTGCTGCCTCTAGCCTGCGTTAATTGGCGGTCTGCGTGTGTCCCCTCCCCTCCCCTTTTCCAACAAAAAATAACCGCGGGTCGCCAAACAACTCAGGCTTGGCCGGTTGGATACAAACAGTGCCATAAAATGCTATAAAGAACAAAGATAGTGGAACCCAGGCTAGATCTGAATCCACCACGTTAATCATGTCTCTCGGCGGAAATGATTGTGTCCTTCCATGGGACTATCTGAAAATCAGCAAGTTTCGTCATAATGCGTCAATACCTTCTGAATCGCCCTCTCCAGAGATTTCAGAAAGAGGAAGGTATGCTGTTCCTATAACATCATCAGGAGACATTTTATCCCTTAAAAAGTATATAGCAAAGTAAATTAGCAATTTGAAAACAATTTTATATCTTGTCGTATGCTGCATGCTTGCACAAATATTTTTGAATCTAGGGAATCAAGGGCGGTGTAGTGGTAGGGAACTCGCCTCTCAACCTCTAGGGTCTTGGGTACGATTCCTGGCCGGACTCGGCATCCCATGCGAGTAGAGTTTGTTAGGTCTCTCCCTTGAGAAACTCTAGAGGTTTTTGTTCGGGTTCTCCGGTTTTTTCCCCTCCTTAAAGCTTAACACGCTAAACTCCAATCCTATCTGTGAATTAGCCATGCCCTGACTTAGATCAGTCTAGAGGTTGTTTAGCCATGCCCTGACTTAGATCAGCCCAGAAGTTGTTTCAGGGTTTGATCTGTGAGTTAGCCGTTCGCTGACTTAGATCAGCCCAGAGGTTACCTGCAATATTGCGCGCAATGTTGCACCGTGTGCCTGCGCCTTTATCTCTTGTATCAATAGCCTTTTCTAATCCTATCTATGACATGTCTTCTGTCATCATTTTCTTACCAATCCCAAACCTGTAGCTTGATTTTCTCGCACATTGAAGGCATCTTATTCATTTAAAAAACAAAAGATATAAAGTAAGTCTATGCTTTGATTGTTATATCATTCAATGAGAACCTGCATTGGATTTCAAATTCGTTTTTACCTGGAAACGAACAGATAGTTTTTGGTTGAACTCAGGATGGTCGTCATTTTCAAGATGTTTCGTTTTGCACTGAAATCCAAAAGGAGTAAATAAAACTGCGTGGGTCCACAGCTCTCCAGGTTTCAAGTTCATGCTTCATTATACTTGGACTTATTTGCATAACTACTCGACTAACACACAGCTAGCTAAAGAGAACTTAGTCTCCTTTGTAGCCGTTCTTAGTGTCGGTCGCAAAACCCCTCCCCACTAAATACTAGGAGGGATTTTGAGACCGACACTAAGAACAGCTGCAAAGGAGACTTAAGCGAACTGAGTTTCAGGGGCGGATCCAGGATTGTTTTCATGGAGGGTTGCTGCGTACAAAGTCAACCCAGGGAGGGTTGCATCCCTTAGAATCAAAGCGGAAAAACATTAGCTTCAAAGTACGGCCAAAACGTTGACCCAGGGAGGGGTGCGCATCCCCTGCACCCCTCCCCTTGATCCGCCCCTGGGTTTCTTGGCTTCCGTCAATCAAATTTCCAACAGTCTGATTTAATGTCTTTTTTATTAACGGAAGCCAAACCCAGACGTCTTGGGCTGTTTTAGTAGGTTGTAATGAAAATGGGTGTAAACCAAGTAATTTTGGCTTGGTGTAAACTGATCGCAAAGGATTCAATCACGGACTGCGCGCGGATGTGGTGGGCGTCACCCCTCCTCCCCCAGCAGTATATTTCAAAGTTTCAACCTGAACCAAGACAAACCATGACAAAGCTTATCAACAGCTTACCTGTTTTCCAGCAAAGCACATCATTGCATAGGGATCAACTAAAGCTTTCGATTTCTAAAGCCATAAAGAAAAAAAGGATGTTCGATTAGCTAGTTGTCTGACTGCAGACAGTGAGCGCGTTATTTATCAGTTAATATCTAAATTACTCACCTCGCCAATGTTAAACACTTTCTTTAAATTTTCCGTGAATGCTGAATCCACTGTTGAATGACAAAAAAGTAGTTTAACATGAACTGACTCATTGCAAGATGAGGAACATAACCCCAGAATGGTATAACGTTACTTAGCAACAAGCCAAGAATGAAGACATACAAACACAGACTCACAAGGGCAGATCCAGGAATTTTTGAGAGGGGGAGGGGAGCGGGGGATCCAAACGTGTATAATCAGCAAAAAAAGGAACAAAAAAAATCAAAGCTATTTCAATAAAATGTCGTTTGACGATAGAAGACTAGGAATCCCCGACGCTCCCGCCCGGATGCGCATTTGAATAACATTGTCAAACTCACTCTGTGGCATATCCTCAGCCCTGAAGATTTTAAGGCAGAAAGCCGCTGGCCTGAGCATGACGCCTGCGGGCTGAAGCATGTTCCTGATAAAAGATAACCAGATTATGTTCATAAAACGCTATCAGAAAAATTCTGACTTGGAAATCATTTATATGAAAAGAAACTCTTTGCTTACTCTTCCAGATCGTCTTCATCATCCTCGTTGGAAACTTCTGAAATTTCCTTGATGGAAAAGTCAAATGCAATTTTAAAATTACATCCATTTATACCATTAATGAAAAGGAAGGACGAATAGACGGATGCGGGATGGATGGATAGGTGGACTGAACGGATGGCTGAATAAATGGATGCATGGATGGGTAAGTGGATGGATGGTGGATAGATGGACGGGTGCATGGCTGGCTGGCTGGAGGGAGGCGGGAATGGTGTACGGACAGACGGATGGATGGACAAGTGGCTGGCTGGCTGGAGGGAGGGAGAGACAGATCATGGATGGACGGACGGATGGAGGAAGGGGACATATGATAACTCAGCAAGAAGCAAAGCAGTTAGCTTAGGCAAGGTTTTCGGATCAGTGGCTGAATAGAGCATGAAAGATTTCGTTGAAAAGTTTCTTTCTTGAAAAGGTCTTCCACATAAATTAGAACACGAGTATGCTTTCTAAAAATCACTTTATCGATACTTACTGGTGCTTCATCACCTGGTCCCAAAACCATGACGGTCACCTTCAAGTATCCCTGTGAAAAATGAAAACATTAACAGTTCAAAATGATTTCAGCCATGAAGAAGTCTTAAAGAAAAAATAAGAGCTTCTCCCCATAATATATTGCAGGGTTTGTTTGGTTGTTGTTTTTTTTTTGGGGGGGGGGGGGGGGGGTAGAGGGGGGTCTGCATGAACGAGTAATCACTGTTTTAAAGGCAAACCAGATAATGGATTGAAGAACGTTTAATTTTTTGACAGATTTTGGGGAATGTTATGTAAAAAGGCTAGTAATTCCTGACAAGACTGCTGCATGAGCAAGGCCCACTGTTTTGATATCCAAACTTTTCTTACCTTCACTCCACCCATGATATCCTCGGGATCAGTTAGCAAAAGCCAACGTCTAATGACGGAGTGTTCTGTTTGCACAATACACCAATCATTAATATTTGCTTATACTATACTTCTACTTGTGAACATTCGGCTATCCCATTATAAATTTTAATAAACATGAAAAACTTATTCTTACTATAGAATTTCTATCAAAAATGTTGATTGTCTCGAAAGGTTTTTCATCCAAAGACGTGGAAAAATTATCTTACTACCTTACTTGTTTTCTATCAAAAAAAATTTTATTTGCTTCCCCTTGCCTTGCACCATCTTCCATCTTCCACCTCTCAAACCCCACCCTGTCCTCAGACTTCTAGATCGCAAACGCACAGCTGAGTTTTGCGCATAAATATCTTCACCCCATGCTACGAAACCCCAAGCCATACATGTTATTTTGTTATTTCACATCTTGAATTCCCGTAGTTGGATTTCGGATGGGAAATAACCTAAATTTCGTGGATTCTGAACCCCTTTCGTGGGGCGTAAAAGATGATTTTCCATTCTAATTTTTACCTTTTTGATCGTAAAAGAAACCTACGTCAATCTGTGGATTAAACAGATCAAAATTTATAATTAATTCTAATGTTTTACGAACGCGGTATCATTGCGCACATAGGTAAGCCAAACGTGAACCATCGTCGATCGCAATGGAATACTTACAGAAAACGTCCCAATCAGTGAATCAAACCTCAGCTTCCTAGAATTCAAAACCTAAAAAATCAAACAAAAAGGAAGAAAAAAAGGATCAAAAATAAAAGAAAATTTGAAGCATTTCAGTTATATGTCGTCATGGTAACTGAAAAAAAAAAAAAAAAAGAAGGAAACTTCCAGTTGAGTTTATCGCGTTCAACAAAAAGAATTATGGGTCAACTATTTTTGGTTAGAATTTTCCTTGCATTTTCCAAGTCTACAATGTAGACTTCTCTTATTAAAAGACCTGTTTAGCTTCTTATGCAAATTGCCCATTTCAGACCACATGACATTTCCTTGATAAATGTTCTTTTGTTGAAATATTTACTCATGAAAGAATCAACTCCCAAGAGTGGCATCACGTGGTCTGAAATGGGCACAACCAAGAGAGCATAAATACTAAAAATAGCCCGACCGGGAATTCACATGTCGCGTGCGGTATTAAGAAGTTTCCCTCTCTTATTTATGCTCTCTTGGTTCTATTGAAATGGAATTCTGCCATGAGTAACGTTTACGGTCAATTTAAAGAAGGAAGAGCTTTCAAAGGTCATCTTGGCAGAATAATGGGAAATGCTAATCAAAATAGGTTGTCGAATCCTCAATTCCGATTGGTTGACCTAGAGTCTGTTCTGAAGGTCCAGCTGGTTGGAGCTTTTACGATACATCGTCTTGCTAAGGAGAGTTACCCTTGGCCAAGGAGTGGTGGCCAGACACAATGGCACAAGTAGCTTATTCAAAGGGGCATTTCCTTCTTAATAAACCTCAGTCGATCAAATGTGAAAAAAGCCATATTTACCTCAAAAGTCATCATTTGATCAAAAAGCTCTGCTGCAACTGTTTTAAAGTTGAAGAAGAAGATCTAGAAATGATAAATAAATTCATGAATTGTGAAAACCGTTAGTTTGACTACCACGTCACTATGACCACGCCCTACCGAAGGTAACCCAGTCATAATTCTGTGCGGATTGTTATTAAAACCTTAAAATTTTCAATGAATAAGGGAGAAGTTAGAGAATTGAGCACGCTACTTGTTCTCTTCTATTGTGGCCCAAGTCTAATCATTAAAGTAAGGTAAATGAGTTACTCGGGCTGCATGTGTGCCTTACCTCATCAAAGAATGGTTTATTCGTGGATTTCTTTACTCTCGTCTGGCGAGCTTGATTGCTAACTGATACCTTGACGACTGGAGAAACGTTTGAGCCTGCAATGTTACGGCCCTCTATGACTCGTACCCGAACCTGGGGAGTTGAAAAGACATTACAACCTTGAAGCAAAACCGACTGGAAGTTTATCGCTGCCACCAGCAAAGCAAGAGATATCACTTGCCTTGACTTCTGTCTCTCTATATATCGTATAGCTGAAATGGAGCACTGTTGAAGGGATGGAGTAAAGGGACAGCGCTTATAATAGATGATTATCTTATCTTATCTCACCTGGAAATCAATAGCTTTGTTGGTAGGGAGCTTGCTTCTCGCTTCCGAGATTTCTTTACTGACAGTCTGTACTTTTGGGGGTTCCGGTGCTTTGGGTTCGCTAACGAAAAATAATAATAATGAGATGGTAAAAAATAAAAACGGGGAAGTGGAAACTGAAAACTGGCAGAAGTCTTGATTGACCACTATGGATCGAAATCAGGCACTTTCAGTATTCAATTTCACCATTTTTCTCTTCTCTTCCTTTCTCTCTTCTTCTTTGCCTGCTATTCCCTTCTCTTCTCTTCTATTCACTTCTGTTCCCTTTCCTTCTATTTTCTTTTTTTCTCTTCCCTCTCTTCTTCCCTTCTCTTTTTTTCACTTTCTGCCTCTTGTAAACAAGGGACTTACCTCCCCTTCTCAGCATCACCACCTTTATCCTTCAAAGATGCTTGACTCTTTTTCGTGTCATCTTTTTTCCCTTCAGCCTTTGGAGCTGTAACCGGTGGAGCAGGTTTTTCTGGGGTAGTACCAACACCACTACCTGAGGGTCCACCAGTATCTGTAGGTACTGTCGGTGGGGGAGGGGGTGGTGGTGGTTCTGCTGGTGCTGGTGGAGGTGGGGGTGGTGGTTCAGCCGCTGGAGTGGTGGGGGTTTCACTTGGCTGATCCATGTTTCACCATTCCTGTATGAAACCATAATAAAAATTTAAAGTACGAATCATACGAAATGTCGGCATCCTCCATTACACTTCCGGTTCCACAGGTAGCCAATAGACCTACTTGTTTATTGTGCCCATTTCAGACCATGTGATGCCACTCTTGGGAGTTGATTTTTAGGTTCATGTGTAAATATTTTAATAAAAGAACATTTCTCAAGGGAATGTCATGTGATCTGAAATGGGCAAGCTGCATACGAAGGTAAAGAGGTCTATTAAAGATCAGTCACTATTTTTTGTGACCTTTTCTGGATAGATCTTTTCCCATTTCAGACCAGGTATCATTCCCTAGAGTGTTATTTCTTTGTTTAACGGTTGTGCATGAGAAGACACATGAATGTAGATACAACTCAAACAAAGGATTCTATTCTTAAGAGAATGACATATGGTCTGAAATGGGAAAACATTACACCCACGCTATGATCTATTCCTCCCATTTTTCGAATATTATTTTCACAGGGCCGTAGCAAGCCTTGAAAAACTGGGGGGCACAAAGCAACACGAGACCACGACAAATGATAATTTAATTTCATACTTGCTTTACTTTTCTGGAGAAAACTGGGGGGCTCAAGCCCCCCAGCCCCTCCCCCTGCTACGGCTCTGTTTCAAGAATTCTGTGCTAGACAATACTATATCCTAGGTTACTTTCCATTATGTAGACACAGTACTTATAAGAATATTGTGGTGAGTTGAAACTGTAAGCTGAGATACGACTCCACTCAGACTGTCTGTCATTGATACGGGACCTTATATTCGCCGAAGTAGTGGCATTTAAGAAATTATCGAATATCCAATTAAAAGGTAATAGAAAAATGACATACTTAAACATCTTAATTTAGCTTACATTTAAGTTGTCTATCTAGATTAGTACTAGTACCTGTAATGGTGGTCGAATCGAAACGCCATTGTCACTCGAATTCCTAGTTTCTTTCCACTTCACTACGTTCTAGAAGTTCCCCTCGACTCATAAAATGTTTCACAACAATTTGTGGTACATGCTCCAAGCTTTTGTACCGAAAAATCACCCTTTATCACATTGAGAATCATTTTTTTCGACGGCTCATCAAGTTGAATCAAAATTCTTGATTCAATTTTCGCGCTTCTATCTGCTTTTCAACCTCGCAAAACCACAGGAAACCCAACATTTCAAGCGAGGCGGAGGTAAGGCCAAGGGTACGTACTATCTTGACTATACCCTAAGGGTATCAAATGGAAATTGCTCTGTTATTGTTATTTCAAAGACTGATTTTCGAGTTTTTCATGTCTGCTTCTACTAATTCTCAAATTGGTAAAAATATGCTGCTAATATGATATGATTGTGGCCCGTGCTTGAAAGTTGAAACTTGGAATGTCTTGGGTTTGCTACAAGAGAGCATATATGCTCTCTTGGTTGCTGAACTTAAAAAAAGATCAAAAACTCAGCCAGCCAGTAAGCTAAAGTTAAATCAGTCACGAATACCTGTTGAATATCACATGTTAATAACAGAATGAATTGGGCTTTTACTGAAATCTTTCAAGAAACATAAAAGAGATAAATATAATAAATGGGAGCTCAATGCATTTTACATAAGCCATGTTTGTACCTTCTCGTAAGCTGAAAATCATGCTCTTTAATTGTGAGGGCCGAATTTAGCAGGTGGCTAACTGAATATATTTTAACGACTACAGGCGTGGATGTGGGCAAAAATGTGACCGTTTTCCGAAGCGGCCGCTGTTATATGTTTGATAAAAACTCAGTGTGAAAATAAAAGAGCAATATTATCGCTACTATTTTTCTTCGAACAAATTATTCTATTCTTCTAGAGTATGTCTTCGCGAATATGACTTAAATTAAATCTTCTTAACAATAAATAAATATTTAAAATACAATTATATCAAGTACTCATAACGGATAAGCGAGTAAGAAAGACTTGGAAAACTCACCAAAAGAGTGGTCTAATCTTACAGAAAGAGAAAGTAAAATATTTTATATGGTGTAGCAAGATGAAAGAGGTTGCAGTCAAAGCTTAGTAAGTGCGCGACACTCTTGCACTATCATAAATATTGTTTAAGTTATTAGCTACGTAATATTTCTTACCAAGCTACGTTTGTACTTGTTTAAACTTGTACTCGATGCCAAGAATCCACAGATAACCGGGTAAAAAGATAATAAATCACCCAGTTTGTCAATTTTCAAAAAACGGTGATTTTCTCCTTCTCACTTGTTAAATATTCCAACGGATAACGTTAACAAAGCCTAATATCAATATTTTTGAATAAATAACAACCTTGGGATGGTTTTTAAGAAGGCTTGTTGTCAGGGTGAACTAATAGCTGGCTCTTCGTTTCTTAAAATAAATATTTTAAAACAAGTTTGGTAACCATGTTGAATTGAATTGAATTTGCTTTTGGCTGTTTAAAATTTATTTCCAATAGTTTTTCTTTAAATATTTCATCATATGAAAGATTAAAATTTTCATTGCCTTCTAAAAACATAGGGGCAAATTCCCAAGTTAAATTTTTTAGACAAAGCTGCCACAGGTTTACTTTGTTGATTTGATAATTATTAGCACACAATGAGCGACACATACCAATTTAGAATAATAAAGGTTTTATGAAAGCGTTGAAAATTTTCCTGCTAGGTTCTCAACACATCACAGGTTTAATTTTAATAGTTATCTTTGACAGCGCTTTGTAATAGCCGGATGGATTTAATAAAAATCACTGGTCCCCTGGTCGTAAAATGAACAAACTTGCTGGGTATGGAAGAGTCGCGCTATGGGGTCTGGAACGCCATTAATGGTAGAATCCAAATGTAAAAATTGACGGACTAGGAACGAACTGATATAGAAATGTTAATCTAAGGGCTCTTTCCATTGGAACTGGCCGGTCAGACCGGTTCATTCATAAAGAGAGTTCCATTATTAGACAGAACTGTCCAGCCAGATCAAGCAATTCCTAAATTGTATCCACTATTCTGATAGAATGTATATGAAAATATTAGGGGAAACTCTCAAAAAAAATGCCTTCTTCGGTCAGGTTAACGAGTTTTACAATGTTTGGGCAAATATTGACTGATTACCATTCTTTTAACAAATCGTAAAAAAAAAGAGATTATGTATGGTTTTGGCTCGAGACTATCAACACTATTAATATTTTGATTTGGCCCCAGTCCCTTCCTCGATTCCGTATTTTGGGTGTTTCGCCACACCTTTTCCAAATTCATGAATTATTCATGACCTCGGTGGTCATTTGAGCCACTTATTAAGGCCAAGAAGGCATGGACTACACAAATAAGGAGCCCATTTTTTCTTGATTTTCCCACAGATTTTGGGTTTTTCATAATTAAAAAACACGAATATCTATGAGGATTACAAATATTGTGAAATTTCCGAGCCATTTGGGGCCAAATAACTTGGCCTAGAAAACAAAAATCTTACTAATTTTTGACCAATTTTCTCCTCAAATAACCAGTAAGCAGATTTAAATGCCATATCAAGTTCGAGTTTTATTTCATTTGATGTTGATACATTTCTCATGGCCTGTTTGAAGGTAGAAAGAAATAAAGGGAAATCAGAAAAAATATAAAAATGTCTTGTCCTTGATATTATATACTATACAAAATATCAGCACTTTTCGGCTTCGCATATTATCCAGCAGTGCCATGGTGACAGTAATTGAACACGTTACATGATACAACAATACCCCAACACTTGTATAAAAATTTCTTTGATTGATGAATCAGTGAAATACTACACTTCAACAAAACCTCTCACTTGTCCACAAGCTGAGATATTGAAATAGCAAACCCCTATTTCATACAGCATAAATCTTGGCTAGGACAATAGAATTTGAGCACTGATAGCCAAGCATTCAAGGACTTCGGGAGGGGTTTAATGCTACAAAGGCATCAAATGGACCCCACATGAGAAAGGTCTAAGTTAAGGGTAGTTGGGCCAGACAAATGCTGATTTCACAATTTCTCCAAATAAGTTAAAAAATTGCATCAAATTAAGGGTTGGTCATAAACCAGCAGAGGCAATGATGTGAAGAGTAGTCTTACAAGTCTTTTTAAGAATACGTTACAGATCAAAATCCCATCCTGCCTCTTCCCCAGTAGCCTCTTATGCAGACCTCTCTAGGGTTGTCATGCAACAAACATGGCAATCCCAAGGAGATCTGTGCAGAAGGCTTCTTTATCTTCTGATTTCTAATCATTCCTTCATACCCATTTTCACAGAAGTCTGAATTTTTGGCTGCTATCGATCAAATTTCCAAGGGTCTGAGTCAGTAATTTTTTATTAAGACAAGTCAAAGCACCCCCCCCCCCCCCCCCCCGCATCTTAATTGAGCTGTGTTAGTAGCTTATAGCCCACTTTTGATATTTTGGTTGAGTACTCACATACAAGTGCTCTGGGGACTGGGGAAATTAAAGAATATAATAGGATTACTCCATTGTTTCCCCTGGAGCCTCGCATTGAATTGCTTTGTGCGTGATCACTCAACCAAAATATTGAAAGTGGGCTATTATGAAAATAGGTGTAATGCTAAGGGTGGCAATCACTTGGGATTATTATGAGAGGTTATACTGCATCCGAAATTTCCTAACATAGTAAGTTAGTTATTCTGAGATTGAGGAAAAATCTGTGTCGAGTTGGAATTGCAGTGCATTGTGGGGCTGTTTTAGGGGATATATTTCCAAAATGGCATCTATTTTATCTCCTAAAACAGTCCCACAATGCACTGCACTGCCAACTTGAACTCGTTTTTTTCCCTCAAACTGGGAATGACAAACACATTATAGCTCATGGAAATGTTAACATTCCATGCATGCAAAACATTGAAGTGTAGTACACTCCTACACGTGCAGTGCCTGCAAGTGTGTTGAGTACATTATGCTTTGCATACCAAAGAAAGCAAACTAACACACAGCTTGAGTGTAGTCATTGCAGTGGCTGCAGGCAGAAATTGTGGGTGGATATGTTAACATTCCCATGATAATTGATAAAAATGGTGCTGACTTTCCTACTGACAAGATTTTTTAGCATTCCCAAACTAACCTGGAGGACCTTTCATGAATTGCCTTGAATAAATGTGAACAGTGATGTCAAGTTCAGGTTTGAGTTCATTTACTGTATTCAACTATTCAAACCTCATTCACCTAGATTCAAAAAAGGTCCAGTAGACAACAGACTGATTTCTACTGAGTTCATAATCAGTGTAGGCCTTGCCATCAAAAAATCTCACGTTTAGACAATTGAAATCTCTAGGCTGCTTTCTTATATAAACCACTTAGACTTGGGTGTGATGTTTTCCCATTTCAAGTTATGAGTCATTCATGTGTCTTCTCATGTGCAACTGTTTAACAAACAAATGATACTCTAGGGAATGACACATGGTCTGAAAGAAAAACATTATGCCCAAGGTAAAGAGGTCTATAAGTCATTCTACATCATTAATTAAGAGACTATTCTAAGAATATGTAAAATACAGTGACAGACTTTGAAAGTCTCCACTTGGATCATAAATTAAAACTTTGACGACTGGACTAGGATACATAATACAAATAAGAATGAAACATCAAAGCAAAACTCACATGACAGACACTTTTTGTTTAAGAATGACAATACTATCTATAAAATGCCTAAATATATATACAGGTCTGAAATCTGTATGGATAATCTACTTAGCTAACTTGTTCGAAGTCTTGTGATGTTTGAGGAAGGTCTTGTAGATGGATAGATGTAATCTCTGGTAAGCCATCCGGAAGATCTTCCTCAAGAACTAATGAATTTACCATTTCCATTTCAGGTTTTGTGTTTTCTTTTGGGGTGTCAGAGAGATTATGCTCCTCACATAGGTACTGTCCATCAGCAATGCGGGTGATCTGGCCTTCTGCATGAGGCTTGCAAAATGAATTTGGACACTCATTGCACATGATGGTGGCTCTCTTACCACAGATATCACAGAAATGCCAAGGACAAAGCCACCTGCCATGTGGTTTCTTTGCAAGCTCAAGACAGTTGACATGGTAGCACTTGGCACACCCATTCTTGTCACACATGATCAGCTGCCCTCCATCTCCACAGATGAAGCATTCATCTTCATGCACTAAAAGATAATCACAACCTTACTTAGCACATAAAACCATCTCCTGTAATTTATATATTTTAGTAAATGAGATATCTAAAATTAGCCTTGTCGAAATTGTAGAAATGTGTTGCATTATGGGGCTGTTTTAAGGGATGCTTCATCGGCCAGTTGGCATTTTATGCATAAAAAAATTTGAAAATTAGCACGACAATTAAAGTTTCCAATCACTCTTCACTATCAGCAAGCAAAAAGGATGCCATACAAGTATTAAAGAGTCCCCTAAAACAGACCCATGATGCAACAAGCTCTGCAATTCCAGAAAGGTTAATTAACATTCCTAATGTCTCTCCTGGCTTGTTTTGGAATGAAGGTACCATATCAACAGATATCTACATAACAAGTCAAACATGCAACCATGTTAGTCAATGATGCATGAAATGGTTAAAGCTGGTTTTAAGTATGATGCATGACGATCAGCAATTTGAATGGTTTACATTTTGTACTCAAATAATATCATTAAGATAATACAGTGTATTAATAAAAACTGTGATATCTGTGGAGTAAACTTCACTTTGGACTTTATTGTTTTGTAAGAGTTAATGATAATGATTATTAAGTAATTTCTCAAAGAAATTTTGGGTCATGTCGAAGACCCCTCTATCAATGAAGGTATACTGTACTGGACTTCAGTACTTATTTTTTATGGTTTTAGATTATTTAATGTTTAAACATAATTTAGTATTTCAAACCTTTTAAGCATTTAGGTTTTAAGAAATAGCCTGCGGTGTGTCAAAAGTCCATGGTAAAACACTGTTCAATGGTGATGATCCAGTAAATTTAACTTGAGAAGATTCGGAATTCAAATTTAAGCCATCAAACTTTGCCTGACTGCTATTTATAGATTGTTCATAGTTTGACACTGTTGTTGCAGATTCTTTCACAGTGGGAGGACTACTACTTTTTCTGCGCTGTACAGAACTGTCTTTCCTCTTTGGTTCTGGAAAAACTGAATTGAATTACAAATTTGGTAAAAATTATCAACTCATAATAATAATTGAATTTGCAACTGAATTAAAGCTTTCATGGTGCCATAAATTTTAAACTGTAAATTCTTAAAAATACTTAGAAAGATAGAAAGATGTAGCTCACTTTGGAGGATGATAAGTGAAAAATTTATAGCCCCTTGTGGTTTACTTTATTTAGATTCTGAAATAGCAATTTTGTTACTGTAACATGAAAATAGACATTAATTTAGGAGCAGTTTTTACCAACATATATTAATTAAATATTAATGAAGAAAGTTCCAATGCATGAGATTTAGAAAACTTTAGTATTAGATTCATGTTTTACTCAAGGATAAAAGACCTTTTAAATAATTTAAAGCATTGCACATTATGTTCAATATGCTGTTAATTACAAAGAATTCGTAAAATTAAGATCAAAGTTTAGAAATTCATTTACTGAATATTACTCTCTGCAAAGAGATTAATATCATAGTCATAAACAAATCAAAAATTCTTTATACAGTACCTTCTTTGACCACAGGTCTCTTTTGTCTCTTTTTCTTCTTGGCTGCAGCCTTCTTTATCCTATCTTCCATCATCTGTGCATTCTGAGTCTTGGGTCTTACTCCAAGGAAACCACTGCAGTTACCTGAACCACAGTGACATTTCTTTTTCTCATTGCCTGTGTTAATAGAGAAATATGGTCCATCAAAAAAAGGAATAAGGCAACTTTTAAAACTTTATATCTTTTGATTGTACTGCCCAAATTAAGTTTTCTCTTTGATTTTTAGATTATCTCATCAATTTCTTTCTGAAGATGCTGCCATTTGTTTATAGAGTGAAGTGACTCTAAGTTTGTGACTTCGATTGGCCCAGAGGTTGTTTCAGGATTGATCTGTCAGTTAGCTGTGCCCTGACATAGATTAGCCCAGAGGTTGTTTCAGGGTTCGATCTGTGAGCTATCCATGTCCTGACTTTAGATCAGCCAAGAAGTTATTTCATGGTATTGATAAAAATTTGAATTTTAGTCTTAGGATGTGCCTTTGTGTCCAGCACAAGAAAAAATATTTCAAGGCTGAACAATAATGTTAAAACATAAATTACCTAATATAACTAATATACATTGCATACCTCTACAGTCCAGCCTGTAATCAAACGTCACCTCTTCCGCTGGTTCAATATCCCTTGTTGCAAACAGCCCAACACGGACATCACCATTCACAGTCCATTTCTGAGTTTCACAATTTGGATCGCAACTGTGATTCATGAACCGAGAAAGGTTCCCCATTGGTCCAGCATCTATGATACAGTCCTTGTCGATAGTTAACATGTAATAGTTTGTGTCATCATCTCCTTTTTTGACACGCTCAAGGCAAGTACTTTCATCAATCAGTTCACCAACATATTCTATCACAAAGGAGCCCTTTTTGACATCTGAGAAAAAATTAGGAAAAGTGTTAGAATTCATAATGTAATAAATTAATATATAAATGAAATAAATAAATTGGATTTTACCACTGCAGCATTTCTACAGAGTAGCTTTTTGTGCACTAAAAGTTCAATTGGAATTTAAACTTTGATTTTTGCAGAGGGAGGAAAACTGGAGAACCCTGAGAAAAACCATTGAAGCACACAAGAAAAACAACAAACCACTCTACTTACATACAACCCAGGTTGCATTAGTGTGAGGCTAGCACTCTAACCGCTATGCCACCTGTGCTACCATATAGCCTTTTCAGACTCTTCACCCATGGGAAGTTCAAGTCTTGCATTTCAGGTTTTGTAGAGGGAGGATAATCGATATCAGAGAAGCTGATAAAAACCCCTTGAAACCAGGGAGACCCAACAAACTCTATTCACATGTGACATCATGTCCAGGAATGGAACCCCAGATGGGAAAACCTACATAGCACTCAGTTGATGTAATGGACACCGCTGCAGAACGTCAAGTTTCAATATCTCCGAATTCACAGAGTAAAGTCTCCCTTGGCAAGCCCTTCCTGTTCTTGTTTTTTCAGCCCTCATGCATATACTAGTTTTGTTTGAACCATCTACTACCACTACCACTCGTAAAAACAACATCAAGAAAATAGCGATAGCAGTACTCGACGGCTGCACGCGACCCACTTTAAACTTCATTTTCAACTTTGGTGCAAACGTAAAACTATGTGGTGCAAAAAGTATGTTATTTTATATATGACACTGTAGCTACTCGGCTCGGCTTTGCTTTATTCGCTTCGGCTTTTTGAATTTCGCGCCATGGTAGCAAGGTTTGTTCACAAAACAAATAATTTTTAGCGCATGCGCATTGCGTTCTGCAGCGGTGTCGATGTAATGTATTTATAAAATCTATTGTATTCTGTTGTTGTTCTATCTATTGTATTAAGTGTGATGCATTGTATTTTTATGAATACATTACATTGACTGCTTGCTATGTAGCCTCTCCCAACCCCAGACCACAGAGGGTGAGAGGCAAGTGCATGCAATATGCATTAACCTATTTACCATACTCTGTGCAGTGGTTGCTAGGGAAATATCTGCTTATGAAATCTAACTTTGCTGTTTGGTTATACCAGACTATACAGAACAAACGTTAAAGATGGGAACCAAATTTTGTAAGTTATTGCAAATATACATACATGTGCAGAACTATTAATGCTACCCTCAAAAAGACAAAGATGATTTATTATTTATTTACATTTTAGAACTAAAATAAAAAAGTAACCAACCTTGTTTAGTTCTCAATCCCCATCCTCTACTCTTTGCTCTGAAAGGTTCAACTTCTGCATATTCACGTTTAGCGAAGCGTTGATTTTCACACTTCTCACCCACTGGGCATTTTTGAGTGCATTCAAACTGCAGCATGCGGTTCAGACAGTTGGAGTCAGGCCCACAGAAAGTGCTCTGTACGGGAGAGCACTCACAAATGGGCATGTCATTGAGGTCTATTAGGACACGTTGTGCTGTTGTACACTTATTTACCTATAAACAAAAGATTTCTTAAGTACAAGAGTTACATAGGCTCGAGTTTAATAAACTGTATTGTGGATGCATTATGGTCTAGCTTTGATACAACTAACACCATATAAGGCATGATGAACAAAAGATACTTGTACCAAAGCTAGACCACAATGCAACATGTTCTCTATCTCAGAAAAGGTCTATGGAAGCCACTTTTTACAGTATATACAGTATAGAGGCAAAACAAGGAAAGATATTTTCAAACTTCCAATATACTGGTATACATAATAAAAAAAGGGTCTCTGACTTGTTTCAGAGCTATATGAGACTTTGAAGGAGTGAAAAACTTGTTTTCTTGATACTTTGCCCACTAAAATATTTGAATGATTAAAGTCATTACAATGAGCATTTTTATACCTTGACATGTTTGAATGGTGCCGGTTTCTTTGACAGTTTTTGTAAGTCTAGCTCAGCCTTGTTCTCTCTGGCTGTCTTCCATTCGGCATACTTCTCCTTTGCCTCAACAAGTGCTAAAAGAGGATAATATATTACAATCTATTTAGTATTATTTTGTTTAACAAATCCAAATCTAATACCAGGTTAGAAAAGCTGTCTGTAAATATACACCCATGTGTGGAAAATGGACAAAAATAAACAAGTCCTCCACTTTTAGCTTAACATATTAGTCTGCTATATTTTTTTCAATCAAAACCCCTCACCACTTTTTATTGTGCTCTGCAATACTTAGCCAATCTTTCTAAAGGTTATTAAATCTAGTAATTCTGCTCAATAAATTTTCTTATCAGATGTATTTACCTCTCTTGAAGACCTTGGCAAGGTATTTGTTTGCACTTGACTCTGTTCCCTTGTCACCATCTTGGTAACTGAAAACCCTTCCTTTGTGAATCCAGTAGTAATCATGAGAGCCAAGGAACATCACCGGGAATTCTCCTGGTTGGTGACGCTTGTTCTGGATGTTTGTTGGTACCTCGCGAGGGTTACAGATCTGTGCTGGCCACCATCTGTCATTTATAAGTAGAATGAAAGTTTATTAAGCTACAAGATTGTAAGTTAAACAAGTGTATGGGCTAGACTACTGGAGCCAGTTGTACAAAGCCTGGACGAAGTTACCCACTGGATAAGAGCTATCCAGTGTATAGAATTTGTATAGGTTTTATCTGCCGGATAGGGATTTATCTAGTAGATAGTGCTATTCAGGCTTTGTATAACTGGCTCCTGAGGATCAGCCCATGTCTTAATTAGCAGGCAACTCAATAACTAATCAAGCCACACTTGCTCCATAAAACAAGTGTGCGAGTTCACAAAGGATCAAACTGTGGACCTCTTGTTTGGCCGGCAGCATGCTAACCAGCAAGCCACAATTGGTCCCTAAAACAAATTCTTCAATTGCACGTTATGTCATGGCAGCCATGTTGGTGGTCACTTAACAAAAGACTTCTCATTAGCATCTATTTTATACCATCAACATGGCCGCCATGTGTTTGTCATTTGACTGTCTTGGGAATGCATGCAACCCATCAATAGCTAACCAAGCCACACTTGCTCCTTAAAACAAGTGATGTCACTATTAACTGGATCTTTCTGATTAGTATTATATTATTTAAATAAGAAATGAGTATACAGACCTGTACATTCCTAGCTTGACCCAGACTATATCACCATAAAGCAATGCCTTGTTGTCAGTGCAATCCTTGCAAAAGAAATGTCCTTCGGGGATGCCTTCGTAGCTGATACACTCAGGATGGAATGCTGCAGGACAACTTTCACAGCAGATAAGAGTGCCACCGATAGAACAGACAAAGCACCAATTTACATTGACATGAGAATGGTGTGCTTTGTTCTTATTGGGCATAAAGTGTTTTGCACAGACCATCAGATGAGAAGTAATCGGCATACATCCTGCAACAAGGCAGCCAGATAAATGATATGCAGTGGGGCAACGAACACAACGTATGAGACGACCTCGGCTTTGTGGCATTTTGTTTACAACACATGTAACGCAAGAGTGAAGAGGACAGTAAAAGCGTTCTCCATCTATCTTTGTACAGTTGTATGTTTTTAGACAATCCAAATGGTAATATTTTGAACACATTGGCTGATTACATTGCTTGACATCTCCAGTTTGTCTACATACAAAACATGAGTGTATCCCTGAGGTACATTCATCACAGATGAATTTTCCTTTAGGTACAGAGCTTAGACCAATACAGTCAGTATGATAGGCATTATTACAACCACCTTCACAAAATATCAGGTCGTTGACTTGCTCACAGACCACACAAACCGCTTCCTTTTCCTTTTCTGCTCTTTCTTTTTTGGTCAATGTTAAACCTTTAGAGCTTCCTGTATCATCATCATTGCTTGAAATAATACTTTCCTCAATCTCTTGGACTCCATTTGAAAGAGATTCTTGTGGTTTTTCAGGTTTCTTCTCTTCAATAATATCTACTGAACTGGAAACTTCATTCAACTTATTCTCTTCCTTCACTGTTTTTGAGGTGCCTTTTTCCTCACTCTTCTCTCCTTTTTTCTTTCTTACATATTTTCTTTTTACTTTTGGTTTTTCTTCCTCTACTGTAGTCTTCTCATTTGCAACAAAGCTATCTTCCAACTTCCTTCTTTTTCTTTTCTTCTGCTTTTCCTCAGACCCAGATGAACTGGTACTTGACACATCAGGCTTGTTGTTGCTATTGACAACTGTTGGTGATACTCTCTCACTGACTAAAGGAGATTTTGAAGCTTCAGGCTGCTCGCTTTCAGGATTCTCCAACCCATTCACAACAATAAAAGTCTCTTTTTCTTTAGGAGGCCTGCCTCGCTTTCGCTTTACTTTATCATTGTTTGCGGGAGATTTAACTTTGATTATCTTGAGCCGTAGACCTGAAGACGGAGAAACATTTCCACAGACAGGCGATTCAGGAATTTCCCCATTTTGTAAAGGTGATTTTGGAGATGGGACTGTGGTTAGTGGTAAATCTTTAATCTTTGGCTTTCTTATTCTCTTAGTAACCCTTGTACCACTGGGTTTACTGTCTATGGAACCATCATTTGAAGAAGGTATTGAACTGCTTGGTAGACTGTTGTCCACATCAGGGATTTTTCGTTTTCGTTTCTTAGGGATTTTCACTTTAGGTATCTTTGCTAATGTATTACTCTCTTCCATATCTAGTTTTTCTTGGTTCAATTCATCTGAGTTAGTACCATTAACTGTATCCAACGTGGTGCTGGTTGATTCTACGTGTTTTTTAGGTGACGTGTGTTCAATAGCTTGGTTTATCCCATTTATACCTTTAACTTTTTGCACTGCATGATCCTTTTGTTTTAGCGAGTCATTATATTTAAATGTGAAACATAACTGTCTTTCCTGACGATTCATCGGTAGAGCCTTTTCAGCAACTTTCACTGCTGTCTCCCAAAGAGGAAGTCGCTTGGGAGTTACTCTGTGATTCTTGCTTTGAATAGACACTTCAAAATGTTCTCTTCCTACAGAAATAAAAGATTGTAAAACCATAAACATTTATTTAGACTACCGGTAAATCATAGCCAAACAAAACCTATTCTGCCTAAAATAGCTCTCACAGTTGCCAAATTTAGAAAATATTGTTGACAAATTTAAACACATCCTTAGGTAGTATTAATCTATCAAAACAACTACCCATGACCTAATTACCAGCCTCCAAGCTCTTTTGTACTCATTCATAAACATACACCAACTCTTTGCATCAACAAACTTTAATATAACACAAACTTTCATCTCAAGTACATATCTTTGCTCTCTTTGCACTAGAGAAAGAATGATGACATATCCTTGCTCTTTGTAGTTTTAGTTTCTATCAGTGATGCATCCTAAAAAGTATTCTCTGAATCATTTAATCTAAATTACATTAAGTCATACTTTGCCTCAGGTAAGCTTTATATGTTGCTCTTATTTTTAGTGATACCTATTTGGGATTCAAATGCTTTGCCGTATAATACAGACTCTTTAAAAAATGTTTTGGCTAAACAAATGTTACACAGGTATTTTTCACATTTTTTACATTCATCTCCCTCATAACTGCTTCATTTGGGAAATATCAACTTGCTGTTTCACGCAGTGCACCTGTTAAGTTGTTTTGAAAAACAGAATTCAAGATATTCAAACCAGGCTTCAAGGGACTACCCCTCCCCCCAAAAAAATACAAATATTTGAAGAAATGTGTGAATGAAATGAACAAACTTGTTTCCTTTTTACACCGTTGTAATTAACACAGTATACAAATTATATACCAGGCGATGAAAGCGACCCAAGTAACTATATGACAAAGCGACGATTTGGGGTGATCTAGATCTATAGATCTTCCGCGGTTTTGACAAGGTTAGGTGTTCAGAAAACTTAGTCTGGCGATAGAAGTTTGAGAATAAAAGCAAAGCGATTCAAAGTGCAATTATCGTAGCTAAAGCGCGTTCTCAAATCCTAGTCAGCTGAGTTCCAGTTGAAGTACAACGCTTAATAAAGAGTATAAAACATCTGCCATGCGCTTGAGATACTCATACGTGGTCTTTTGATGCATGGGACATGAAATGAAATAAGAATCGTCAAATGCAATGAACTCTAAACACCTCCGTGCAATCAGTCAATGATATAACCTTGCTCAAAGCGAATAACCAATACCAATATCTCAAATCAGAGTCAATTTACGAGTATTCTTTTTCCTCAAACAAGCATTTGCATTAGAAGATAACCTCACATAAAACATGGCGGGCAACCAACAACAGCATTCGATCATTACATTTGAACTAAAATTGCCTAGAGATTTCCCCTGCCGATCGCTAGATAACATTAACAACCTTAAGTACGACTAAAGAGTGAGCTTTTTTGGCATTCACTGCTATCTTGATCACGTTCTGCACGAAGCTCAAGAAAGCGAAAGATGCGCATATCGTAAAATTCCGTAAACATACACGCACTTTTTACTGTAAGCTTACCTTCGAACCTGATGACCGATCTTTCGGACGCCCATCCTCGTACAGGGTCTTGTCCAAAAAACTGAACATGATAATATCTTGCTCGACCCTTAAACTGAAAATAAACAGCGCTATTGGGATCGTAAGCGACCATCGAAGGCCACCAAGGGTGGCCGGGAATTTTGGACCAAACAACGTCTCCAACTAGCCATGATGCATGAGTCTGCTGGGAAGGGCTCGTTGGGATCCGCTTCGAAACCTTTTTTGGAGACCCATCTAAACACTCATGTTGAGACGGAGAGTCTTTGACTTCCGCCTGTGCCATCTGACTCGATGGCAAAAGTTTTAGTTCACTCAATAATTGCAGAAAAAGTCAGTCGAATGAACACGCTGTTTCAGAAACCTTCCAAAATCGCTACCGGACGAGCAACATGCTCCTTGACCCTGATTGGTTCTTCCATTCACATGGCTCGAATTTGGCGGTATCCCGAGGGACTTCCGAAAATTGAATTTTGAATTCGGAAAGATTCCGACATATATTTTCTTGGAAGATATCCTTCTTTTTAAGAGTCTTCCAAGAAAAAAGAAAATGTAGAAAAAAATGATATTATTTTGAATCATGATTGTTAGTCTTTTATTTCAATTGGCTTTTGAATTTTATAAAATTTTAAATAATTGTTTATAAAAAAAAGAATTGATAACGCACGTAAATCATTCTAAAACTATCATGAAAAAGGACGGTGTTTATAACGTTTTAGGAATTTCGACTACCATTGCAACGAGAAAAGAGTACAAAATTACAAACAAAGATTGCATAGATAAGATCGGAAAGCGTTCGGCTAAAATGACGAACAAACGAGACACTTCCGAATAGCAATAACCATGAGCCTTCGGGGCTTCATAATCTTATTTAATTTCTATTCAAAATGGCGGACGATGTACAAGTTCCCATTCAAGCTAAGATCCCAATGCGAGAAATCGTGAAATTAGAGTTTGAATTACAAACTATTATCCAAGAAATAAGAGAATGTGATGGTCCAATATCTGTGTTAAATGAATTGAACTCAAAGATTAAAATCAAAATGAATGTACTAAAAGGAAAGGTTGAGGTAAACAAACTTCACATTTCTAATCTTGGCCTATTTTGTAATCTTTAAAAAATATATATACCTTTGTAAACATTATATATTTATGATACTTGTTATATTTATGCTTTATATCTATCTTTCTATCTTTAAGTCTATCTTTTGTATTCTTGTGGCCAATTTTTAATTTCTATTTTTTTTCCAAGACGCTCAATCAACTTGCAAATGAACAAGACAAAGATGATGATAGTAAAGCTATATTATCATGCATGAACAAACACAAGAGTGAAATCACGAGGTAATAAAGCAGATAGACCTTATTGGTTTGGGTTTAATCTTTTCCCATTTTAGATCATGTGCAATTCTCTTGAGAATGAGATTTTTTAAAGTTTCATGCATTAAGATGCATATTCTCAAGTGTTACTGGTAAACAAAGAAATGATACTCAAGGGAATGACTTAAGATCTGAAATGGAAAATCAGAGAATGGCTCCTCCTGTCATGGCTGCCATCATGTAATGTTGCAAAGCCTCTATTGATAATGGTTGGAATAAAGCAATTCCAAAATTGAGTAGAAAAGTGTTGATAAGTGTATCACAGTGCTTCCAAATAAAACGCAAGAAGACATACAATTTGCTGTTATGACAGTAGGATTTTGGTGGACATCAATCGAAGTGTCTCTATGACATATTTCTTGGGAAACACAAAGTTTTCAAGAGCACATGCCTATGGAATGTCATCAATATCCTTTGATTCCAAATATTCTATTGAGAAGCACTGTGGTCATGTTATATTGCCATGAAATTCCTTCAAAAATCAAATGATTTGCTGTTTTCTCTTTGTGCAGCTTACAAGCTTCAATAAGAAAAGTAAATCTTGCATGTAAGACAAAGATTGACCAAAACGAACGAGAGAGTTTACTTTCAGGAAGATCAACAGAACTTAGGAATAGGTATGTACATTCTTGATGGGTAAAACTAGTAAAAATTGAATAGCTGTTATTACAGATGCATGCAAACGAGACAATATAAAGCATTGTATCAACCTGATAGCCTCATTTGTATGACTCTTAAAACAAAAGAATATCTCATTCACATGCATCCGTAATAACAGCTATTGCAACATGTATGACACACTGTCTTTCCAAATTATGGTAACAAGAAGACTTCTATTTATAGGAATTTTAATAAAGAAAATTTAGCAGCAACATCAAGTAACATAACAAAAGATCTTATGAGCTGTGCAAAACTAATGGAGGGTCATGTTCGACAGGCAGAGAATGATTTGCAAAATTTAGGTAAGGCATTTCATTGATCTTATGTAAAACCTATAGACAACCAAAATAATTAAGATAGCATATCAATAAAACCATGGCCCAATGTTCTATTAGATAAAGAGTCACTTACTTGCAATCCAGGGCTGTGGCCATGACTTCAGAGTGGTCTAGTCGGGAAAGCTCCAACGTGTCAGCAGTTGAAAACAAAACAAGCCATTTAGAAAAATTGTTGCTACAAAAAGGAAAATAAAAAAAGATTCTGCAGTCAGAGTGGTTTCATATGAGTGGGAAACAAAACGATAAAGTCATAGTCGTACTGTAGCTGTATTGTATCTTACCATAGCTGTTACTATGTTGTGATTGGATGAATTACTGGAAGACAATGGGATGCCATTTCAGTGTTAGAACATGTCGTACCATGTACATGCTGTAAATCAGTGCCGTATCTTTCCTGCTCATATGAAATTCGCTTTAAGATAACTAAGTTTTCTATTCTTTCTTTCAGCCACTTCTTCAGCAACAGTACAAGAAACCCAGGAAGAGTACAAAGGACTGAGTGGTATCATACACACCAGTAAGAATTTGATAAACAAATACAACAGACGAGAGATAACTGATAGATTATTAATAATATTTGGATTAATATTATTCTTTACAACAGTTCTTTATGTTATAAAAAAGAGAGTCTGGTGACTGTGGGCCAGAGATATTTACTAACCATAAAAAATATTAATTAATCAATAAATTCAACCATATTTATGCACTGGATAAGAGTTGCATTAGAGTTTCTCAAAGCTGCTCTTAGTATTTCCCTGCTTCAAGGCAAGCTGTGTGCTTTATGTTCACTTCTAGTGAGTTAGTTGGGGAGGGGGTCAGGATGGCAAGGCCTCTCACCTCTAGATCTGAGGTCCAGTGTTCGATTCCCAGTCTCCCCATGTGAGCTGAGTTGGTTGGTTCTCTTTCTGACTCCGAGGGTTTTTTTCAGCTTTCCGGCTTTTCCTCCCTCCTTTCAAACCGACCCTAACTAATTCAAACTGGTTAGAGCTGTGCTCTGGGATCATACATGGAGTGTATAGCGGCTGCCGAAGGCGCCTTCACGTGCTTTCAGTTTGACCCTGTTGAGCTGCACCACTGCTGTACTTGCAATGGTGATTAGCGATGACATCAGTTTTTTGACATCAGTAAGTACTTCTCAGTAAGTTGGTGCAATGTGGCTTGGAGGAAAATGACCCATACCACCCACTCCTCCCTCTGTGGTTGGTATTTGTAATTCCCAGGAGGGGTTCAGAGGGTATATTTGTAACTGTTTATCTTTTACTTTCAAGCATCTTCATGTTTAATTTTAATTGACTATCTTCATGTTTACTTATCCAGAAAAGTTCACATCATAATGTTTTGGCTTCTATCGAACAATTTATCTTCTTACTAGAGACGATTAGAGGCCATTTTAAGACAAGCCCTTTTAAAGGGGGACTAGTACGAAAATCGTTCAAAATTTAATTCGGCTGAAACTTTCTTGGAATAATCTCTAAGGGTCTAATAAATACTGGTTAAAGTTTTTTCTTGATATTCCGAAGGGAAGTATTATATTTTTACGAATTTTTAAAGAAGTCAGTGACGTCATTTACTCAACACCATACATCGCTCTATACATTTCCCTGTATTTTGTGATCAAAATATTCGCTCGTTCCATACTCAATACTGAAAAAAGAGACTTAAAAATCATTTGTAATCACAAAAAACGTCAGTAAAGTCTTTCAGCCAACCTTTGGGCTTTATAGAAATAAAATAAATCAAGAAGTTATTTACAAAGAAATGTATGGAGCGGTGTTTAGTGTTGAGTAAATGACGTCACAGACTCCGTTAAAGATTCGTAAAAATATAATACTTCCTATCGGAATATCAAGAAAAAAAATGATCTAGTGTTTATTAGAGCCTTAAAGATCATTCCAAGAAAGTTTCAGCCGAATTAAATTTTGAGCGATTTTCGTACTAGTCCCCCTTTAAATTTTCACTAATAATATGATAGCCAAAACACCAAAATATTCTAGTAAAAGAACGTGTTACCCTCGTGAAAATAAGTATACTTTAATGCTTTTATATGAGATGGTGTTGTGAGGCCGAAGAATCTTATTTGACGTAAAAGCATACTTATTTTCACGAGGGTAACACGTTCTTCTAATCCACATTTCGCGCGGTCACTCATCAAATCTGCGCAACCATAATCTCTTTTTCAGGTAACGCTTAGAACCCGGGGGATCTAAAGGTGTTTACCAACAAGAGAACTAATAATTAGATTGCTTATTTATTGTCTGTTTCAGTCCGTTATGTTTTTTCCGAAAGGCGTCAAACCGCGAAGCCGCCAATATTACTTCCTTTAACGTCAACGTGTTGCTTCCTTTCCGAGACTTTCCGAGGGTTCTGGTTTGCTAACCACTTCCGCTTCAGGTAACGCTGATTAATAAGATAGGTAAAAGACAGAAAATTAAATTTAGTAGTAACAGATACTTATTTAGATGTCAATTCTTTGAAGCACCAACTGGTGTTCAAAGCGTCTGCTAGCTGGGACTGAGTTTCACTTATTTCTCCGGTGTATACCGCTTGCATCAGAGCTCTGTGGAAAATTGCCAAATTATATTGAGCGTTGTTGTATCAAAGCCTGTATGTTTGCTAGCGTTGAAACAAGTTTTCAAAGTCAACGAAACAACCTCTTTATATATAAATCTTCATTCCAACAAATGAGGTTTTCAAAAAAATTGGCTCACCTAGTGATAGTACGGCATGAAGTCGTTTTCTTTGAAATATTTGTAAACGTTTGATGTGCCGGGCCGATATTAATGCATCTTATTTGGTACCAATTTTTTTTTGTCATTCAAACAAAATTTCTTTAGCGGAATAGTATCAAAGGATTCACCGATAACGGTATTAGAACACTGCAGTAAGTTGGTGAGCGTCATTCACTTTTATTCAAATAACTTGTATACCAGCCGGTATATGATTTCAATGCTTCAAAAAGCCCGCCATTTTCTTTGTAGTGGCTCACGCCGCAAGCGTTGCATCACACGATTGGGTCGTTCATCCTTAGCGGTAGCTGCAAATACATGTGGATTCTATTGTTCATTTCTAAGCCCTAAACAATAGCTTACCTTGCGAGGCGAAGTTTGTACGGGCTACCAGAGTACTGTAGACGGAAATGACGTCATCAGAAGTAGGAAAGACTCGGAAGCCTGGTTTTTTTTTTTGACTCTATAATCGATTTTAAAATGTTTAGGAAACCTTTAGGACTTACTGTCTCCAAACCTTTGTTTGCAACGCCCATTAAATTTTCTGCTGTATGCCTTCAGATTTGTATCCTTTACAAATCAATCATGTCAGGTATAATACGATGGCAGTGTTACAGGATATGGACTTCTCAATTCAGGGATATAAAGGATTAAAATTGTGTCATCTTTTCTTGTGTTCCTACCAGTGACTCAAGTAAACTCAACAAAACTCAACCACAACATATACTTTGGTGATAAAAATCATTTATAAATTGAAAACTGGCACTACCTTACAGGATAGTAATTTCGTATTTTAAATGAATCCTGGGTTGACATCTGATTTGCATTTTTTGTTTGTTTCAAACTAAAAGAGTTGAAGGCACTTTAAGCATTTATTTCAACATAGAACAAACCCCCAACCCTCCCTACCTGAAACAACCCCCCTACTATTCGAAAAAGACCTCAATATAAGAAAAAAACTGTTACACAATTATTAGAGATATGCTTCTTTAATGTTTAATAAGCATGATAGAAAATATTTACATCTTATCAATATCATACAAATCTTTTCTGTAGTCTAAGTACGATATGTAAAGGCCATTCCTTGTGGAACTGACTAAGATTGATAAAACAATCAAATTTATAAACGCTTCACAATATAAAATATTTCAAAATGCTCTCTTAGAAAGCATACAAGTGTAAGACATTTCAGGAGGAGACAGTTTTTATCTCACCACAGGAAAAAATTTTACAACTATGAATAGCCAAAATCACTCAATATAAAATATTTCTTTTGTGACAAAAATAGCTATAAAATTTTTACAAAGTCCTCTTGACATTTGATTTGAGAGAAATAATTACCAATTTTCTGATTATTAGTTTTCTGATGTTTTAAAGTTTTTGAAAGATCACAAATGTACAATATATTGTCATTTAAAGAGATTTTGAAATCGAAATAAAGATTAAAATTATTAATGTTCCAAAAAATATTTGAGAATCACATCAAAATATTGTCTTATTCATAGGTCTTGGTTCTAGACTGTAATATCAATCCTCCCTAATTTGTTTGTGGAGGAAAGAGTGTCTGGTAAAATATGTATAAAAAGGTTCATGTTATCAACCTTTTAAGAGCTTCTCTTGAAGCGAGGAGGGAGGGCTCGTCTCCTTCTCTTAGTGGTTGCTGTTGTAGTGTTCGTAGGCACAGGTGCTGTTGACAAACAAAAAGAAAGAATAAATGAATGAAAGCAATTGAATGGAATGGTTAGTTGAGAAAGAGTGAAATCAAAGAATGGATTTTATCTATTTCTTCCTCACTTAGCAAAAAAAAAATGGATTTAACCAGTGATGTATTAAGGTAGAAGGTCAGGCCGGTCCAAACTCTCCTGTCATACTTGAGGTTCAATTGATTGTTTTATCTTAGAATTTAGTTTTGCTGTGCATGTACAATGACAGTAAGAGTCTTTAGAAATAAATTTTTAAGATGTAACCAAAGGGAAGGATAGAAGTGAGTGGATGTGAAAAAATCCAACAGGTTTTGTTTCATACACTTTTGGACCCCCTCTCAAAAATTCATGTATCAACCCTTGTTCAGCAGTTGCAAATTATTATTATATATATATACGTATGGGTGAATTCTTACCTTGTACCACAGGTGCTCCAACAGGCTGATAACACTGCTACAAAAACAAATAAAAAAGACAATTAAACACAAACCAAATACTAAAAAAAATAAAATAATAATCGCATAGAATTTCCTAATAAGCGTTTTCCATATGGAGAAGATTAACTCTTATGCTCTTAGAAATTGAAAATGTTCTACCCAAGGTTGTTCTTTATCTAATATGTGGATTTGCAATTCTTACCCATCCTCACCCCTCTCCTCTAAGTAAATACTTCATACATTCACTGAATCATGTCATACCTGTGTGATCATTGGATGGCATATTTGATAAGGGTAATACCCTAAGCATGTATCAGGAGAATAACATGTTTCTGGTGCATAACATGTTTCTGGAGCATAACATGCTTTGGGGGCATAACATGTTTCTTGAGCATAACATGTTTCAGGAGCATAGCATGTCTCAGGAACATAACACTGGCTGAAACATTGTGGTTCTGGCATGAAACAGGGTTCTTGCATGTAACATGGCTCTGGTATGGGCACAGACTCAACAGCAATGTACTAGAGAAAAACAAAAAAGAAAATGTTAGACTTTGAGCAGGAGGGTAAGGTCAAGGAGTTTTCCTTGATGCATTTAGAGCCTTTTTTGGATTCATAAAATTAGAAAAAATGTGATTCCTTCACCCTGTGATGCATAATCTGCTTATTTTGAAGGCTGTGATTCGAGGTTTTGCAATTGTTTTCATGAAAAATTTGTCAGTGATTCGTGATCAATACACCGTTTACCCCATCATCACCCTGTATGTAACTGTATGTGTAGCTAGAAAATATGTTTATAAGACCAGTTGAACAACTACAAACCTGTGGTGTTGGCTCTGGATAAAAATAGGTTCCTTTAGATGGGGCTTTAGGAACTGCAATTAAATAAGTACAAGAAATTAGGATCCTATCTATAACAGCTCAAGGGAGGGAGTAGGATGTAAATAGCATTTTCACGGTTACTATAAAATAGATATTGCAAAGCCTTGTGTGAACAAAATGTGGACAAACTTTGTAAAAAGGTTTCAGTTACAAGGAAAAGAAGATCCATATCAATTGAAAAACCAAATTTTTCCACGAATTAGAAACAACAAGACAACCAAACATTGTTGCAGCATATTAGCATGTGTTTTGGGCTTGGCTTGTTCACATTTCAGTCCCATAATACATCATCGTAACATCATCCGTAGAAAGAATTATTGGTCAAATATAATAACTTTCTCTTAAACTTACCTATGACAACCTCAGGCTTAATCATTGGCCCATCCTTTTTCACAGCAGGCCCAATGTTTATTTTTTTATCTTTGAAAAACAATGTGCCCTGAAAAGAAAAAGAAAAATATTAATATACGTCCTTCCAAAATGCATCAAAAAACTAATATCTGAAATTTTAGTTATTTAAGACCTCCCATTATTTATCAGAGGGAAGTGGGGGGTAAGGAAATTTGTAAAAAAAATAATTCTCCCTCTAACTCCTGATTCCTATATATAACTTTTCAATCATTTCATTACCCCTTTCTCACTAACCCCCGTAACAAATATTTAAGGGTCCCTAACATATCCTTCCAACCATATTCATTTCATTCATACATCAATGCAGCTCAGACTAGTTTACTCGTAATTTACACAAGGAAATACACAAAAAAAGAAGTCTGTGTTTCCCTGAACCTCTGAAGTTTATCCATTAATTGTATTTTCGTAATTCATGAATTTTTAAAAAAAATTTTCCATGATTCATGATTGATACCCCCTCTACACTACCCTAGTTACACCCTGTTCTCATATAATTACTTGGAGATATACTGCTAAAACAATGAAAAAACACTTACACATTGGATCACATTCTTGACATCTGCTGTTGACTTGAAGGTCACAAATCCGTATCTGTAAAGAGATAAGAAAAATGTTAAATAAAAATAAGGTAACCTGTAGTAATTATTATCACTTACATGATCCACAAAGACCCCCAGGTTTATTAGATTGGAACATAGCAGACTAGCATGCATAAGAATAAAGTAGAGGGCTTTGGCTTGTAAATTTGATTTTCCCACAAAAACCACAACACTCGAAAAATACCAAGTCTCAATTTCCAAATTTTCAAGGGATGGGAGCATTTCCCTGGATCCCCTAGATTTGCCCTCCCCTACCCCCCCCCCCCCCCCCCCCCCCCAAACACTAAAAACTATACTTCGTCCCTGATGCGAAGTTTGAAGGGCAACTGTCCCTGACCCAAGATGGAATACAACTCAAGAATTCGTAATGAGCTTCAAAAACATCAAAAGTGAATCAAAAACTTTAAAGTGAATTAAATACAAGGATTTCAACGAGCATTAGGGAACGATGTTGTATTTCTTATTAAGGCGTGAACAGAAAAACATTTGTACTTACCCTTTCGAAATATTTTTGTCGTCAGCGATGACTTTAGCGTCGGTGACAAGACCATACTGGCTGAAATACTGGGCTAATTCAACTGCTTCCGTCTGAAAGGAAATAAAATAAAGCTTAATAACAGAGTAAGATAAACAATAATAATATAATAGTCAATAAGTGTTTCTGAATAGAAAGCCGCGCGCATTTTTGACGAGCCCAGTTGGATATGATCACACGGTAACCTTTGGCCCGGACGGGTAGCGTGTTATTCAACCTCGGTTTATCAAACAATTTAGAAACGATTACATTGCGATTACTAACGTCTAAGACTATTATCAGGGATATTACTTGACGCGCTTAAGCTGGAACCAGATGAAGCTAAAATTTAAATTATAACTCAGCTAAACCTTGCAACAAGCGAGACAACTATCAGCACGCCCACTTCATTCGATCTATATATAACAACTGTTCAAGAGCTTAGTACTTGAATTTCAAGAAATAAAAATTTGAAGTGCTTTGATACTTCTATAAATAACGAGTATACTCAAATTCTAGGTGTTCTAGCGAGAAAGGACTCTGGCTAGTCCAACAAATTAGTTTCGAGCGTGAAACGAGATTCGCGGCTACTGTATAAAATCATGAATGATTATGAGTTGTACTTACATTAGGGGGAAGACCTCCAACAAATAGCCGATTGGGAAATCGTTTTCCAACCAGGAAAGTTGAGGTGTCGTTAGTAGTGGCCTGAAATACAAGCAAAAGTGCGTAAACAGATGAATCAGCGAATTTGAATCAGCAAGTAAATGAAATTTGTTTCCAAAGCCACGAGGAAGCAAGAAGCCACTTTGCAGCCAAAGCAAACTATGTCTGCAAATTATATTTTATCAATGAGTAGAAAGTAAACAGGGTAAATAAGTCAACTGTATTGACATTCTGGAATAATTGCACTTACCATGTTTTTTACGTTCAGACGAGCGAAGAATGAAAGAATTACTGAGAGCGCTTCTGAGGTTGCTTCTGCTTCCTGCACAAGTTGCACGTGTGAATGAAATCTATCGTGCGGTCCGCTGGTATTTATACCGCGATTATCTATTGTTATATAATTAGTAACGTTTCATTAGCCTGGACAGTGAAAAACCAACAATAGTTTCTGAAATCACACCACTAACCCGCAACAGAAGTCCATTGTTAAGCTTTATCCTTTAATTATCTCGATAACCAGATATAAAAACAAATTTTTAGGGATTTTTTTTGCCGCGCGCGTTTCAAACTAGAGCATTTTCCTTCTCTGTAAAACTTTCGAGATGGGTGGTTGCCGGATAACATGGTGATAACATGGCATTGAAGAGGATAATTGGTGGGTGACAGCTCTGATAAGTATGACTAATAGCAGATTACTAAAGTCAAAAAACCCGCTCCGAAGTGCTGTAAGATGGATCCCAGTGTAAACCAAAGAAAGCTTGCGCGCAAATCACGTATTGTTTTCACTCTAATTAAATTCGAATACGTTTTTCTGACCCGAATAAAAAAATTCTTTCTGGCTACTCGAGCTCCTTTAAACATAAGGAACTGTCATTCAAAGTTTACTTTAAATTTTGGTTTGATCTCTTGGTGCAAGGGAAAAGGAGTATGCAAACATTCCCACAATAACACTTTATTTATAAATTCAAGCCAACAGCATTGGACAATGTAAGGGATTTACTTCCCCTTGAGAAAAATAGACGGAAAATACTTTTAAGAAAATCAGTTTGAGAAATTTTTTGGAGAAGGAAATTTACGGAAATTAAACTTTTGAAGAAGCGCTTCGTTTTGTTTATAGGACTTGTTGTTGAAGTTAAAGAACAATAGATGGTTTTAGGCATAATTAGCAAATGCCGATGGACGCGCTTTCCCGCCCTTTGTTTTGGAGTTTTCACACTTTGAAGAGTGTGAAAACTTCGTAAAATTATAATAAAGCCGAAAACTGCGAGAAATAACACCTCCATTCATTCTTGTTCTTTGTCGGACCGAAGAACTTGACTGCCTTTTTTAATTCAAAGTAGTCTAGTTTTAAAACTTTTTAATAAGATAGGAGAAGAGTTTGAAAACCTTGTGAAGATAGTGAATGCAAAAAACTGCAAGAAACAGCAACTCTTTTATATTGTTGATGGTTTTCGGAACGCCTCAACTTTTTTGCGTTAGGAGAAGAGTTTGAAAAAATGCATGAATAAGCAACTCTTTCCTTTTCGGAACGCCTCAACTTTTCGAAAACTTACTGAATCAAGTTTTTGCTTGTTTCCGCTCAATCTGTAATCTATTGCAGTTTCATGACTTCTAAACCAGTAGAAAAGTTCAAAAACTTCGTAGTAAAAATGAATGCCGAAAACTTGCAAGGAATACATCCCTATTCTTCTTTCTTACTTTGTGAGACCGCTTCTATTTTTTGAAGGAGTTTTTTCATTCATTCGATGGAGTGAATAATCTTATCAGATAAAGAGTTATTTCTAGCTTGATCTGAAAATACCGACAATTAATACCATAGGATAACATCTTTGATAAGTCAACACATTCACATACAATAAACAGTTTCAAAATTTTCCCACGACTACGCATTCGAGAAGGGCTTTTAGCTGAGCATGATATATTTATCTAATGAGGTGATTATTAGTTATCGTTGATGATAATCAGCTTGAAGATCAAGATGATGAACTGCGAACAAGTCTTTGAATTCCACTGGAAAGAAAAACATTGATAAACTTATAAAAATTCAATTGAGTCAGACATTATGTCGACTTCTAGAACTTTCAACCAGGTGCCACCGAGCCCTGTAATGGGACAAATTTAACAGATTTAACCCCATATCCCCATCAAAATCTTTATATTTCACCCCTAAAACTATCTTACGTATCACTAGAATGGCACATAATTTTTTTTAAAACCTTACAATTTTATCGAATTCTGAAACAGCTTGGCCGAAATATACAACTTAGGTTCCGAGGTTGGCGCGACTTGTTGTAAGTCGTATCCTTTTGAAAAATATTCATAAGTCAAAGGACCTCAAAATAAGGTTTTTAATGACCCCCAAGCAGCTGGGTAAGAAAGGTATTATATTTTCTGGGTCGAAGTGGCACAGATAGATATATACTTGCAGCTGGTTGCCCTACTAGACTGATCAGTCTACGAGTATCGTTGACAAATTACTTATTGATGTCAGGAATAAGAGAACCCAAATATTATATAAAAAAATACACTGGGCGAGAAAAAAAATATTTTAATATGTTTTTGCTGGTGAAAACAATCTCGAAAATATTGGAACTCCGTGCGCAGTGAATGAAAAACCTTCCCAACTGTGGCCGGACTCTAGGAAAACATGGCTTTTGATACGCAAAGATTTTCAGACGGACGCGCACGTGTTGCGCATTTTTGACGCTCTCTTTGCAGCAGAGCTAGAAGAACGAAATTTTTGATGTGAAATTTGCTTAACAATGCGCTAAACACCTTTCAAGCTGAGTTTTCGTGTTGAAATCGAACAAAAACAATTTATTCTAGACTGTTTATTTTGCAAACCTTACCGCTGCTGCGGCGGTGCGTTTTGAGCAATTGGAATCCAATGCATCATCGTATGTGGTCTCATTAACGAGGTATCTATCAACTTGACATTTGAAAAGTAATCAGATATTCGGATTACAAGTTAGGTTAATTTTGCCGACCTCCGTTTTTCCCGCCCACAATACTTGCATCAGAAAGCGCGCGTAACGTACGCGTCTGTAGGTCGATCCAAAACACACTGAGCCTGTTTATAATATGCTGCTCAAAGCAATAGAGGGACCATGCTCGGAACGAATGCTTTCAAATGATCGCGCAGCTTGTTGTGAAATTTGAAAACTTGACGATTGTAAAGAAAGTAGTTTCCCTGACCCTTGTTCAAATTTAAAGGAAAATAGATTTGGATCTCGGGTAACCAGGGGAAGTAGAGTCATAAATCTCTTTCGACAGTTTCCTTGATAATCTACCAGCGAGTGCAGACTGGAAACACGTACATTACACACAGTATAGAGGGAGATTGCATAGGATATCTGAATGCAGGCTAACAACGCCCAAAAGAATAATGACAATGTTAATGAAATACGAGGGCTGTAAAAAATGATAACAGTTAAATTAATGACATGCATCCTTGGGGTCCCGTCAAGACGATGAGCCATAGATAAGGGAAAATACCATGGATTCGAGATGGGAAAAACAGAAATATACTCTTGAATATTACGATGCGTTTGAAGCTAAAAGAAAATGGGAAGCAGGGAACGGGAAAAGTAAACAAGAAAGAAAAATTCTGACCGATCACCATGGTAACGAGTAACATCAATCATTGTTGCTTATGTTTGATAAAACCAATAAAAGTGTTCTATATTTTACAGCAGTTTTTTTATTCATTCTTATATTAAAGTTTTTCCATTGATTATTTTTTCTCACCCATAATCTGCCTTGATTCGAAGAACACGTGCCAAGTCTGAGTTTTCTTCTCTTAACGCCTAAAAAGTACATCATATTATCAGTGTCCTCAGAGATTAGGGTGAGCTGGTCTCCCCGCCTTTAATATGAACAGCTCCACAGAGGGAGTATATGTCAATGTTTTTATCACGGCTTATATGGTGTCATTTGGGCCCAAGCTGGACCAGAATGATTACCCTGCGAGCAGAATCTCCTCTTTCTTTCTCTTGTCCGTGGAGGTGGTAAAAGACTCTGCTCGCAGGGTAGAACAAAATGGACCTTGTTGTTTATCGAACTCAGAAAATGTCTGTCCTAGAAGTCCAATAAAGAGTATCGTTTTGTGTGGGTGTCATAATGCTTGGGGTAGCTAGTTTCTTGACAATCCCCCCATAAATGTGCTCAATGTTTTTCCTCATGATACACTAGAAACGTTTTGCCTTCCTGCCCTGGCCTACGTAGCGGCACTTATTTTTGGAGGGGAGGGGGATGTGTGGACCTTGGCCATAGACCCCTTGCATGTGACGTCAAAGCAGCTCAATTTGGAGGACAAAACAAAAGAATTTCAATCTCCTGAAAATCGGGACCTTCTATGGTTTTGTCCTTCAAATTGAGCTGCATTCCGACATGCTGAAAGGGGTATATTCCTTGCCATAATCATAGTCCTAATGTTATATTCTTACCTCTAGTTTACTGATGATCCGCTTGTATTTACGCCTGTTCTCTTGGTCAGTGACGTCAGAAAAATAATCCGATATCCCAACATGCACTGCGATGAATTCTAACCGAGGGCACGCAGCTGGATGGAGGGAAAAAAATTATCGGTTATTTGTTTATTATTCATTTCATTATTTTCATCGGGTTAGTCATTACTAGTATTCTATTTTATTGACTTAGAAGACAAGAAGAGGAGACTAGAGTCTCATCTTGAGCCGTTCCTTGCTTTCACGCGCCGTTCCCTGCTTTCACGGGGAAGCCCTATGTAGATTCCCATGAGAACAAATCTACCAACTGTGAGTTAGGCCCATAGTGCGCAAATGCGTACAATTTATTCATTTATTATTATTATTATTAATTTTTTTGCCAAAAACGCTCTATAAAAGCTCCAAAATCTCCCTGATTATGTCCCGGGAACAAAAAGTTATTTATAAAAATTATGTGCGAGGCCTTCGTGACAGGGACAAACTGAAGTCTCGTGGCATGTGTTTGTACCGTATGAACAACCTCGTCCCCAGGGCCTTCTCACGCGAAGACGCGATGAAGAGAAGACCCTGGCATTGGCTGGTCAAATAAAGATTTTGATTGGCTAACTTTTCTTCCGGTTATTTCAGCGGTATTTGCGTGACACCCAGGATTTCTGGGTGTCACGTGACCAGCCAACGCCAGGGTCTTCTCTTCTTCGCGTCTTCGCGTGAGAAGGCCCTGGGGACGAGGTTGCCGTATGAATGAACGCTGAAGCCGGAAGGAACGCGGAAAGACTCTGAGAGAGACAAAATGGAAAAGAAAAAGCTATGATTCAAAGCATAACAGTATTGATATTTACCATAGAACTGTTTTATAGCCCCAGGACTTGCAGTCGTAAAGGTGAACAATAAAATCTGCAGTCCTCTTAACCCAGTAAGACACAGAGCATACGCAGTCTCCTCAGTCACGTGATGGGTGCGGTCAAGTTCTAGTTCCTGTAGTCGCAAGCAACCTTTAGCGATGTGAAGGAGTCCTGTGGTTGTTATGCCGGTTCCTCCTATAGAGAGCTTCGTTAATGCTGGCCAGCAGTTGGCGATGGTCTCGCAGCTCTTGTCGTTGAATCGCTTGGGATGTTCACTAGATAAAAGAAAGGCTGATCAAAGCATAGGCGCAACGTTGTCACTGTATTCGTTGCTACGCGCTGATCGAGACAAAACTTCGCGACATTGAAATGTGCATCAGGCACCCGTCAATCAAATAAATCGTTCCCATGTAACTTCCCACTGCAACAAACCTGTCAAAATCAGTGATAGCTATGATATGAGGACAACTTACTTGGGAACCATTGGCGGTAGTCGTAAAGTAGTAAGGTTCCTACAGTTCCACAGTGCCCACAATGCCTCAGGGCATGCTGGGTATTTATCACTGATGTACGTGAATGATTGAAGGTTACGGCAATGACTACCGGTCAGCAGTAAGCACCTATCGAGAAATAACAATAATAATAATAATAATAATAATATTTTTTTAAATAAATAATAATAATAATAATAATAATATTTATAGAGCACTAATATTAGAATAGAATATTGTTAATGTAGAGCAGAACTGACCTGTCAGTGAGTAGATTCCCACATTCCTCAATATGGATTGAGGACATATTCTCTGCAGATACTTTCAGAATGTACTCCAGGCCCTTTTCTAGGTAGCAACTGCTAAAATGTACAATCAAAGATACTAATAAGCACACTAAGATTTTTTCCGCCTCTTCGGTAATGTACAGTTTTTCAGCAATTTATAAATTGGAGCATTAGCTAGAGGTACGATTGCGGTCCGAGGTAAAATTCTAAAAGAAGATGCTATAGACCTTTTCGTCTTGGGCGCAATGTGTTACCATTTCAGACTATGTATCATTCTATTGAGAATAAGATTATTTGTTTGAGGTAAAACCATATTCATGTGTCCTCTAATGCGCAACCGTTAGACAAAGAAATGATACTTTAGGAAATGACACATGTTTTGAAATGGGAAAACTCACTACGCCTAAGCCGAAAAGGCCTACAGGATTGCATGAAAAGTCGTACTGTTATGAAGAGGTGTCAGAAGAATACGATTTTGGGAAAGGCCGCGAAGATGTGCGTGCTGAGACAGAAAGTAAAGAGGAAGGGAGAGGATGGAGTATACGAAAAAGAAGTAATGGCAAACCACAGACAGAGGGAATGGGATTGTAAGGTATGGAATAGATAGCACAGCAACAAGTAGAGCAGTTTTAGCATGACTATGAAAATCTTACGGCACAAACCGCGCCTTGCCGTGACCTTGTCAGTTCCGTGCCGTGTATGAAAACATTTGACATTCAGTGCCGTGTCCGTGCCGCACCATAACCGTGCCGTGTCCGTGACTTTTCAGACTCATACGAAATCTGCTCTAACCCATGAGCAAGCATGCAGGAAAGGAAGAGATGGAGCAGAAAAAACGGATACAAGCGCAAAGGAAAAGAGAAATGGAAGGGATATTTGGAGAAGGTGAGAAATATAAATTGAGGGAAAATATGTAATGGGTAATTGTTAGAGAGCTATGCTGATCCCTTAGTTTGGTTTGGACTTACTTTTCATCAGCTTTACTTCGAACACCTTTTCGAGGACTGCTTTTCTTTAATCCTAAAACCGACCAAAAGCATACCTTTTAGACATCTTGATACATTGTTTAAATTTCCTGATCGCCTAAGCAGCAGGAGTACAAAGTTTTCCCCTCCAGTCATCCTATCCCATCCCTGCATCCTCGAATCAAAGGAGAGACACAACAAACTCTACCACATGTGATGCCGAGTCCAGGAATAGACCTTTTTACCTTGGGCGTAATGTTTCTCTTATTGCAGACCACGTGTCATTCCCTTGAGTATCATTTTCTTTGTTTGGACGCAAATTCAACAAAGAATTCTATTGTCAAAGGAATGACACGTGGTCTGAAATGGGCAAAAGAAACGCCCGAGCTAAAATGGCCTCTTGAACCGGAGACCCCAGAGGTGAGAGACATGTGCATTCCCACTCCATTCCCAAACATACCCTTACATTGGTTTGACCTTAATAATAAATTAATACAAACATTACCTTTAAGTAAAAGATGCTGCAGAGGCTTGCATCGCCTTGATATTGACAGCAAAGACTATCAAATAAGATTAAAATAATAAGCATAAAACCTTTGGGTCTACTGAAATTGCTGTTTTTGTCATCGTAAAAATAAAAAATAAAACATTCGCGTGAGCCAGCAATACGTACCATATTATTTACAGCGGTATCCACCAGAGATACGTGTTTCCATAGCGACGGATGCTCACTCAAGCTTCTCCATTCTCTACAGACTTGAGCCAAGCCACAAAGTTCAAGGGGTGTTAGATAACGAAATACTAGCAATAACGCGGCATGTCGCCTGTGAGCTCGAACTCTGTCATGTGACAAGAATCGGCGAAGAGGGACTGAAAGATAAAACAGTCACGAACATCTTAGACCTACAAAGTGCTGGATCAAGGAGCTGTGATGTTGCCGCAAGGCGTAAAGGTGCGGTAATACAAGCAACAAAATCGTGCAATTTCAGTTGTTGCGCAACATTGTTGCGTTACACGTTGCAGAGTGAATGTGGCTCTTATTACCGCGCCGTGCAACAACAAAAAATAGTTGCGCAACTTCGTTGCAAAAGTTAGCCAAATCTTTTGCGCACACTCTCCGTTGTGAGTCATGTGTTTGATGTACACATTCACTGAGCAATGATTCTCACGCGCACTATAAAATGTGAGTAATGCAATTATATCTAGCGCGCACTCTACACAATTATTACTTCCATCACGCACTTCCCTCTACAAATAATATCTCTGGCGCGCAATATTCTTGCAAATTCATAAACGTAGAGCGCACATCTCTTACGCGCATACCCCACGTCACTTGTTGCGCCATTGACAACAACTAAGTGCGCGCTTTGAATATTAATTTCAGTCGCGCTCTTTACTGTGTAATTTTTTTGGGGGTGCACTATAAAATATAACTAACAAAGGCTCCATACTTTGATTTCTTTTTTTAATTGGGCTAGATGTCGTAATGTCAGTCTTCATAGGCTTGTGGGTTGGTTCAGATTCAGCACCAGTAGAGTGTGGGCTCCCTGTGTCAAGCGATATTGGGGTAATAGTTGGAAAGCTATCTGACTCATCATCAGCTGCCTCTCCGCAACGACTGTACGCACTGCTAGGTCTCATCTTCCTTTCTGATAAATACAAGTTTGGTAACTTCAGTATCGATTTTTTCTTTAACTATTTGAATAAAAGGAAGACGATATCTTTCATTTTTTGAAGTACTCGAGAAAACAACCCTGTGTAGGAACCGTAGTTTGTAAATTTATTCTCTGTTTTTAGCGATGATTCCTCGATAGCTCAATCGCGCAACATTTTTTCTGGCCACAAGCAAAACATTTTTCTTAAAAGTAGAAATAATAGTAAATTGAAATAGGAGTATTTAGAGAAAATACTGCGCGCGCAAGCAACAGAAACGTCGAGAACGGCTTTAAAATGGGTGTTTCTTCCATGAAATTCTGCTAAAAAAAATCGGCTTCTTTTTTTATGAATAAGATTTCCGCAAATAGAAGAAGCCAATCTGTATTTATACAGGCCTCTAGAGTGACACAAGTATTTATATTAGAACTATTAATAGTACCTTGTGATTTCTTCCTCCATTGGTAGGTAGTCTTCGGGCTTACTGCTCTGACATCCTCTCGACACCGAAGACTTTCTCCCAGCCCTGAATCCTGGTTGTTAGGTATGCGTGGAAAGACACGAGTTCTGTGATGATCAGATCTATCAGGTTGCTTCTTCTTCCTGCTCTGCTTAGCAAAATACTCCTCGGGACTGTCACCGCAAAGGACCTCAATATCACTGGGTGTCATAGGTAGTGTTCTTCTATGTCCCTTGTGTGAGCTTGAAGGTCGAGAGATGTCAGATTCGTTGACATCCGAGTGGTAATATCCTATGTCCTCCGTAGAACCCTCGCTATCTAGTGCACTGGATAAAGAAGAATCGCTCATTTTTCTGCTAGTAGTTGGTAGAGTTGCTTCCGGTGACCATCGAAGAGCAGGAAGCTTTTTTCCTGGGCTTCGTTTTCTAGGCGATCGCGATAGCGCATTTCGTTGAAATAATTGGTCAACAAACTCTCCTCTTTCATGTGGTTGTTGTCGAGCCTTTACCTGGGCTAGCTCCTTCTCTAAGTTCGCGATATATTTTGAAATTTCTTTACGAGCCTCAAGCTGTTGGGAGTTGACTTCATTGATGTATTCGTCCATTGTTTTGCTCATCCTATCAACAAAAACAACAACAACAAAAAACAGATTAGAGCACAGTCAATCAGTGGAAAACGCAGGTGCGGTTCCATGATCCTGACGCGACATACACGCATCAAGAGTTCCGCGCTATTGCTCTAAGCGCATGCTCAGGGGATTAAAAAGTGGGATAAAATTCGTAAAATATGCTATATTTTAGTTGTATCTTTCTTGTCAAGTACGATTTTCACTAAATATTCAAGATCGCGTACCGTTAAGCGAATTCTGAATCAAATATACCGAAAAATTGCATATTATACAAAATATCATCCCACTTTTTAATCTACCGAGCATGCGCATTGAGCAGCAGCGCGGAACTCTTGATGCGTCTATTGCGTGCGCGCGACGTTCGTTTCTACTTTATGACGTCACCGGCGGCACAGACGGCCAATCACAACAAGCCAGATCCTTGTTTATCGAATCAAAATGTTCGACCACGGACCGTCACGATCACGGCACTCAATGTACCTTGAGTTTTTGACAGTAGCTATACTAAATTTGCTCTACGAGCTTGTTGCAGCGAAGCTCTCTATTGACTTTATCCGTAACAACAGGGCTAAAATTAGAAAGTCATTTTATTTCTACAATTGTAGCACCAACAGAATAAAATCTAAGACCCAATTGAGATGTCGAATTTTTGCCGCGTCGAGCGTTGTTTTCCCTTAAAATATAGTAGAGTATCGTCTCCTGGCGCTAAGCAAAAGAACTGAAGCCTTATATGGTAGTTCTCGGCGCTTTCTTAGTTGCTGAAATGCAAACAGATTCGACGCAGTAAAAGTTCGATGTCTGAATTGGGCCTAAAATCAAAAAACTGCGATGAATTTTTCTTTCATTATTTTTTTCTCGCTATCTTTTTTGTTTCATTCCTTTTGTCTCTCTTTTTAATATATTTTACTTTAATCTTTGTTTTATGAGGGTAACACGATTAACCTCACAGTTATGTAATTATTTTTTCTTCCTTCCTTCCTTCCTTTCTTTCTTCAGCTGTGCCGGTGAAGCCGGCCAAAGATTGTAAAAATGTATCAATTCTCAGAAGGCTTGAAAAACATTTCGTCACGCAATTTCATTTTTTCATTTCCGCGTGCGTGACACATTTACTCAATGAGTAAATAAACCAGTCTTTATGTACATTTGTCAAATCCTAATTATTATAAGAAGAGAAAGATTTTTGATCTTTACCTTGATCCATACTTTTCCCATTCCTTCAGTTTTTCTCTCATCTCAGCAATCGTTTGATCATCTTGCTGGCTTTTCTCTTTCATTTCAATAAGTTTTAATTCCATTTTATTAAGTTCCTTCGCTAATTCGTTTTCAATCTCTTTAAAAATATCAGTCGACTCGTTGGATTTTATTCTCGCAAGTTCAGATGTTCTCAAAGACAGGTCGGATTGAACAAGATCATGTTCGTTTTCGAGTTCCTTCAACTTTCTTTTCAACTCGATAATCTCGTCTTCACGTTGTTTCAGATTATCCTTCAAAATTTCCTTCCCCGCTTCGGTTTTCTGAGCACTGTTTTTAGCCTGCCTCAGCTGATGTTCTAAATTGAATACATTTTCCTTCAAAACTAACCCCATATCATCTTTCTCCCTCATTTCCTCCTTCAAAGACTTTAGATTATTCTCTCCCACGGCTATTTCCGTTTCTTTTCTTTTATCCTGTAAAGTCAAAAGTCTTAAACTTGCACGAGTTTTGGAGCATTCTTCTTTGAGTCGATCTCTTTCTCCCATCAGACGACGAATATTATCTTTAGCCTTGGATAACTCCTCTCCTCTAATCTCTAATTGAGACTGCAGTATTTTAACCTCGGTAGCTTTATGAGACCCCAGCGCATCAGCCTGAGAGGTACTCTCTGCATTATCAAGATTACCAGTTAGGAGATTATTCAGTCTTTGTTCTCGCTTCCGTAAATCACGGATGTCATCGTAAGCAGAAGTTAGCGCGTCCACCACCTCCCAGTTGCTTTGTTTGGCCTTCAAAAGTTCGCTGCTCAGACGAATTATCGCTGATTTATCAGACTGAATCGAGGAGGACCTCGAAGGGGCATCATCACTTCGTCCGTCCGACTTTTCATTCAGATGGTTCAAAACACTAACTGCAGAATCACTATCCAAGTCCGATTCAGGACTTTTTTCGTCGAGTTTAGATGAACAGCCGTCTTCATCAGTATTAAAATCGTTATGGATTTTGGTAGTAGCGATAATTATTTCATTGTCGCCACTTTTCTCGTTAGTCGTGCTAGAAAAATCTTCGTCTGCAGCAATCATGTTTCTACTCCAAATACATCTGACATTTTGATCGACAATCTTTGAAAATTAACGATTTTTCGTCGTCACAATCGTTTAAAATGACGCTAAATCCACGCCATCACAACTGAGCGCGAGCGCTTTTCCCGCGAAATTTAAAGCCTCCCAAAAGTTGTGCTCGACATTCACACTAAAGCAGTGAAATGGCTTCCTTCTTCAGTTTGTTTATACAAAATTCTCGTGAAAATTATTCATAGACGTATCAACATTCCAAAATGAGCTTTCATTTTCCGTGGTTACCTATCATTTTCTATTACTGTGTAAACATTTTTTGTCATCAAGTAAACTTGGTCATTATTTGAAACTTTCCAAATGAATTTTCTCGTTTTCGAGTAAAAATATATCTTTTTTGTAATTTTATTCGTCGCGTGTTATACTTTATACAAAAAATAAAATAGGATAAGATGCAAGAATATAATACATTAACTATTTTACAATTAATTTTTGACAGTTTGTTATTATATTGTTATAGTTAAAGCCATATTTTCCTGGAATAATGATACTTAACAAATCACTGTTAACCGGCAAAGCCGGCAGCTATCGTACAAAAGTTCTAAGGGAGAATTATTGTCTCCTAATTTATATAATAATTATATATGATTTTTTAAAGAAACTTGATTTTGTACGAGTGTAAAACAGTACAGTACCCTTCCAAATTCCAAATGTCTTAGCATTTTTTTCTACTTTAGAATTGAAATGACTTTCTCTTACTTGGAGTATGGATGAGTGGGGGAAAACCACGGCAAATTAGTGTATCTGTACTGTAGCTTTGCCGTAACCTTGACTACGCGTCGACAATGGGAAGCCATTTCAATGCTACTTTTTATCACTGACAATTTTAAATTTTCTCGCGAGCTGATTGGTTGATAGTTGTTTGATAAGAGAACAGACCTACGCATCAAAAATATATTATTCGATTTAATAAGAAAAGCGTAGGTTCGCCAAATCAGTACCGCAAGTTTTCCACTCGTACAAAATTCTAGACACAACAAACTATAATTCTTCATGGAAGGATATTAAAAAAAGTTGATATATAAAAGTATTTCAATCGATGGCTTTCATAGTTTGACTCATAAAAATAGCTATAGAGTAAGTCGTTTGTGAATTAGGTTCCATGAACTAGGTGCATTGTGGTCTAGCTTGGGTGTCAATATACGAATGATACCAAAGATAGACCATAACTTTCTCAAAAACATCTTTTCCACAGCAGCTGGGCTAGGTCAAAATCTCCAAACCTTTTCTTCGTTTCAAAAAGTCCTCTTCTTGACATGAAATTTTAATTTTTTTCTCTCTCAGCTGCTTCCTGCAAACACATTTTTGTCAGCTACAATGACTTGGGTTATGCTTTCTGTAGCTGATTATCCGTCTAGTTCAATATGAATAAATTTCGAAGGAGTGCCACAAATTTCGGCACGACACGGTAAGGTAACGCTCAAGGCACAGCACACCAGCCAAAACTTTTCCATCAGGGCCATAAAAACATCTTCTCTTCTCTTCTTCTCTAATCACCGTCACGGTCACGGTACGCCCGAACCAATTTTTTTTCTTTGTTAACACTCTAGACGTGACCACCCTGCACTACTCTCATCTGTTTCCTCAACGACGCCATCGGGCTGTGTGACCGAGATCTCCCAGCCAAAGGAACCGCCAGAGAATTGGGTCGAGTTATGTCCTCCAACGATTTACTTCGTTTGTCTTTCTTCTCTAGAGTGGCCGTGTCGAAGGCCAAATTTTTATGATTCAAGCAATCTGCCACGGCTCGTTCAGCCTGTAGGTACCCAAAATGTCCATGGAAACGATAGGTATAGACGGTTTCCGGGGGGCCATAGGAGTATTTCGATACTACAGTCAGATAAAACTTGGATTTATTACTCATGACGGAGACCACGCTATCCAATGGAAAGTCGTTGAGAAGTTTCCCTGGTTCTCGATATTCGTTGGGTAAAAACACTTGCAGTCCTTTAGTAGCGATTACAAATAGTATTTCGTTTCCATCCTCATCTGTCGCACCCCTGTGGATCAATTCACCATACCCCTGGACGCTCTGGCAAAGATCTATAAATGCTAACAAGGCCTCTTTGGTTGTCATTCCCTTGCGTGACTTGTGTAAGTCAGTTACCATCGTTTCGTAGACAGCTTCGTTGATATCAAAGTTGGAGTTAATAAAACTAGGGTGGGAGAAAAAGGTTGATCCTAATAAGCCTTCAAGGTAGCCATAACCATGGTTTTCTTCGTTATAATCACCAAGCTCAGCCTGTGCAAAATAGCTATCAAGGATAGCGTGTTTGTTTATAGGCAGGTGGAATTTACCTCGACTGATGAAATCCTTCAACTGAAACATTAGCATTCTTAACAGCTGAAGGTCATGATGTAGTTTGAGTTGCCGAGTAGGGAAGACTTGTACTGCTAGTTGAAGGTTCTGTACCTTGTGTTTTTTCTTCCCACGAAGCGGTTTCTCTAGAAGTAGCCAACTCATTTCGCCATCTTTTCGATCGGCGTACTGTAAGCCGAAATATTTTCGGTAACTTAACGGTATTTGAGCTTTCTCGCATACCTCGTCAAACAGCTCAAGTCCTTTGACTCCTTTCGACTCGAAAGTCGTAGAGAACTCCGAGTTATCCAAGAGTATGACACGAAATTCCAAGAAGCTAACTGGCGAACGAGATCGAGTACGGCTGAGAAGGGAAGCCATTATCGCCTGGAACAGAGAGCAGAATACAAGAGTATGTCAGAAAACTATTTGAGAGGCAAGGCTCTTGATGATTTAATGAGCTATGTAAAAAGATATCATTTATCAAAATACACCACGCCTACATTAGTACATGACCGCAGGGTACAGTATCGCAGCACGCGCACACATCTGGTTGTCGTCAAAATCCGTAAAATATCTTTCAAAATTGAATATTTTTCCCCCTTAGATCACCAATTTCTAGTTCTATCCTTCCCTTTTGAAATGTTTTCTGATTCTTTATTATTCTAATGATTAATATGTAAGTATTAACAGATTAAAAGAAAAGTCACGCTAGGCATGATAGGTATGCGTGACTTTCCCTTTGGCTGAACAGTTACGTCACTCAGACGTCATGCAACACAAGTACGTGCCAATATCGCCAATCATTTACAGTGCGAATCGAAAAAACGTGGGCTCCCAGAAATATTTCCGAAATCGTTTATCGCTCGTTGAACAGTCTGAAACAACTCTAACTGCAAGAAGTTCGACTGCTTTGTAGTCATATAAACTTCTTGTAGTTACAAAGTCGTTTAAGTTTGGTTAACAAACGATAAACAATTTGTGAAATATTCCTCTGTTATATTATAGAAATCATAATGAATTTCAAGTGGATTTGTCTAGAGGACGACAAAAGATGGATATGGAAATTGATTTGTACCCTGTGACCACTGCAGTGGCAGTATAAGTTCGAACAAGTTTCAATGGCTATTGACAAAAATAGACAGCTTTTGAAAAAAAATTGAAGTTGAGGTCGATAGACGAAAAGACGTTTTTGGAAAGTAAATAAGGCTAGCAAAAGACCCCATTGACAAAAAAAAGACAGCTTTGATGAAAGTTGAAGTTGAGGTCGATAGACTAAGAAGACGTTATTGGAAAGTAAATAAAACACGCAAGAGACACCAGCAGAGAAATTTGACGACATGCAGAATAATAAACAAAGAAACAGAGAAACTTCTACTGACAAAACAAGCTAAAAAGAAGACAAAACGACAATGCTAAGAAACAAAGTCAAAATAGAAAAGGATTACAAAGTGGAAAGAAACTGTAAACAGAAATATTTAGAAGTACTTTTTGGAAAAACGTCGACCACGTGATGTAAAACAAAAACTAAACAAAAATATCAAATAAATCTTTAAAAAATCAAGATGAAAATTATAGTCTTGAAAATCAGTAAAAACCAATCTGTTCAATATATGCAGCAGTCATAATAATACAAGACGTAACTAGCACTTACCGAAATACCCATGATAAGTAGTGGTAAGTGTACGAAAGAATGAGCCCTTAGGCAATAAAATACAGAATCGTAAACTACTGTGTCCAGAGATTTGTGCCTATGTATAAGAGTTTGAGTCGTGTTTTATATCATATTGCGGAGAAAGAAACAATATGTTTGACAAGCAAAATCCTGATTTTAGCCGGAATATAAACAGTCTTTTAAATAGACATTCTTTTCGTTTTCGTTCCACCAATCATAAAAGTGAACTAACGAGGAACAGATGAAGGGATTACTCGCATTGACCTCTACTAGATGGTATTACTGTGAGAAAGACTCAAAATAGCTTGATCCTGGTTGAAAACAGGAATAAACAACCGCAAGAAGCATAATCAGGAGCAGAAATAAAAACTTCCCGGATTTCGAAAAATCTTTTTTGACTGGACACGTCTAGAACGTGCTCTATAACCTGACAGAGGCGCCGGAAATGATAAAATATACAACGTCATAACTTCAAAATATTCTCTTTTTCTTGCGTTCCTTTGTAGCTGAGGAAATCTCCGCTTAAAAAACATTCTTATAGTATTATATAAAGTAATCCAACTCTATGAATAAAAATTAAATATATATATATATATCATATATATTAATAAATATTATATATGTAAATATTATTGTTAAATGAGTGGGATGTGGGAGGTATCTATGAGATTAGACTATCAAATGGCTTCCACTCTCTAGACCAATTAAAATACCCGAATACTTTCACCATTCAATCACTTTTCTGGAATCCAAAAGTTGTTTCCTTTTTATCCGTTTTCAGTGTTAATAGAAATTGCTTCTTAACCTTTTCCGGGAAGAATTATGGAAATAATTTCGAGAAGTTTTTCACATTTTATTCCTTCACTCCAATTTTGAAGGAAATGCAGTTCCCAATTCAAGGGTGGCTATGTATTTGTATTGCGTGCACCTTTATCTATACCTAACTAGGATACCTGTGTGTACCTGATATATCTATAGGCTGTGTTCATCAGATGAGTGTATTAATGGACTGGTCTGTTGTACCATGTGCGCCTTTAAGCTTCGTTCCTGTGTTCCAAGAGTTGATGCAGCAGCCAATAGTTCTTGACATCTAAAGACATCAAAACAAATGAAAAACTAAGCGTTGACTTACAAAAGCTTACTAAAAGTCAGGTGGACTTGGAGTTTTTTCCGAGCCCCTGTACGAGCTAGTGGCAATTGAATAACTTTTCTATTTTCTGGCTGGTGAAGGTGTTGCTGTTGTTGTGGTGATGGTGGTGGTGATTGCGATGGTTATCTTATTTGTGAAAATATTTTCTTAATATTTTTGCGCTTTGCATAAAAGAAAAACAAGTTGGAGAGGACAAAGTAGAAGGATGAGAAGATGGAAAAGTAGGGCTACGATGAGAAAAGAAGAAGCAGGAGGAGATGGAAAAGGAGAAGTAAACAAAGGTATACACAACATCACACACCTTCCCTGTTCTTTGACTTCTGTGTCAGTCAGTTTTGCTAAAATATCCATTTCTCTTGAAAAATTGGAAACCTTGAAAAGAAAATACAAGAATAAAATAATAATTAAAAATCAACAATCAAGCTCAATAAAGAACAGCAGACACAATGGCCCTTGGTGGTCCAAAAAACTTTACAATTAGCAAGGGTTACTATAGTTACACAGAGCAATTTTCATCTAGACCCTTTGCAGAGGGAGAAAAACCTGAGAAACTGGGGGAAAACCCTCGAAGCACAGGAAAGAACCAACAAATTCTACTCACATAGGACGTTGCGCCTGCCAGGACTCGGACCTGGTTGCTTTGGTGAGAGGCGAGCGCTCTCACCACTATGCCACCTGTGCTTCCCAACCAATAACATTTAGGTAGGGGAGGGGACCCTAAGTAGAAGGATTTTTTATACCTTATGTGATCGATGTCTTGTAAGGCTGTCTATCTCACCAAGTAGCTGTTCACCTTCTGATAGTGCCGCTAGTAATTCCTCTATAGAAAGTAGATCAAACAATCAGTTTTTGTGATAAATGGTTCAGTTACTTATTCATGTTCCAAGTCCATCAGGGCCCAGTTGTACGAAGGGTGGATAGCGCTATCTGATGGATAAATCCTTATCCAGTGGATAAGTCAATGCTGTTATCCAATAAATTTATCCACTGGATAAGATTTATCCAGTGGATAAGATTTATCTATCGGATAGCGCTATCCACCCTTCATACAACTGGGTCCTGTTCATTTCCCTATTCCTTTATCCATCTGTCTGTCTGTCCATCCATCCATCTGTTTATCCATCCATCTGTCTATCAATCCATCCATCATCCCATCCATCCATCCATCCATCCATCCATCCATCCATCCATCCATCCATCCATCCATCCATCCATCCATCCATCCATCCATCCATCCATCCATCCATCCATCCATCCATCCATCCATCCATCCATCCATCCATCCATCCATCCATCCATCCATCCATCCATCCATCCATCCATCCATCCATCCATCCATCCATCCATCCATCCATCCATCCATCCATCCATCCATCCATCCATCCATCCATTCACTTTTTAGTCCATTCACTACCAGCCCCATATTACAATAAATTACCTACCATGTCTATCTGGTAGTAGAACACCATTCACAGGCATATACTGACATGTTGTATTCAGTGCCGAAGATAACTGATCATACTCTAATATTAGCTTTGGTAAGCTTGCACCAATGGGCTTCAGACCTGACAGCTAACAATCAGAAATGTGCCAGTTAAGAAGAAAATTGATCTTACGAGGGGTAGGGGAGGATTCTGAGGAACATAAATGTTCTAGAATATAATTGGGTTGAGGGGGTGAGGGTTTGGGGATGTGGAAAGGAAAAGTCCTTCTCTTTCAGTGTGTGGTATGTTTTCTCAGGGTTAGAATCATTTTAGCATCTAATATTCACAACATTTTGAAATTCCACAGACCTTCACTGGAACAAATGAATATTCTACACAAAATCGAGGCTAACCCTGAGCAATAGAGAATAAAAGTATTGCGGCAGACACAGGGGCAGATCCAGGGGTGGGTTGCAGGGGTGCACATCCCCCTGGGTCGAGTTTCAGCTACTACTTCAAAGATAACCAATACAAAATAATGTTTTTTTCCTTTGATTCTACAGGGGTGCACCCCTCCCTTGGTCAAATTTGTACCCCTACTGCAGCTTTGAAGATATCCAATACGCAATATTTTGGTTTTAAATAGTAATTTAGTGGTCTACCTGGAGCTGAAGCTGTGCATCTAATTCTTCCAACTTTTTTCTCTCATCAAGCTCTAGCTGCAGCTCTGCTAAGTCCCTCCGTAATTTTTCATTCTCTTGCCACATTGCATAAAGTTGAAACTGAAGTAAAAAGAAAAGGATTTGAATATTTTCTCATATTGAGTACTATAATTTATATCAATGAATTAAGACAAAAATTTTATTTTACAAATTCTAAAATTCATACCTGAGCATCTTTTTCTTGATGGCCTAAGGTGCTTTTGAGCTGAAAAAAATGAATGAATTAACAAATGAAAGGATAAAATTTAATGAAATAAAAATAAAATAAAAGTAAATGAATAAGAATTAACAGTGGATTCCACAGAGTGGCTCTTCTTCCACTGCATTCCAGTTGGAAGTTAAAAGTTGAATTCTGTGGAGGAAGGAAAAACTGGTGAACCCAGAAAAATTCTTGAAGCAAAATAAAATAAATAAATAAATAAAAAAAAGATAGAACCAACAAGCAACTCTACTCATATACAACACCGGGCCCAGGAATCGAACCTGGGTTGAATTAGTGAGAGGTGAGTGCTCCCAAACCTATGCCACCTGTGCTTCCCTGGGTGAATGAATGAACGAATGAACTGAATGGATAGATGGATGAATGAATATGAAAAAGAGTGCAACATTCCAACTTTTGATTACCTTTGACTCTAAGAAAATCCATTCCTTTAATCTAATGTACTCTAGTTCTAGCTGACGTTGAGATAATTCTCCTTGTCCATACTGCATTATTAAACACAAATTAAAATAATATTATGATTATATTTTTTATCTGGGTTCTGGGGTTTCCATGTCGCATCAAATTTGTCTTCGGGTCCCAATATACCTTTTTGGCATGGGCATGTTTTCCAATTTCAGACGAAGTGTCATTCTCCTGAGAATATGATTCTTTGTTTGAATTGTATCTATATTCATGTGTCTTCTCGTGTGCAACCGATAAGAAAAGAAATGATACTCTAGGGAATGGCATAGTGTGTGAAATGGGAAAACATTACACCTAAGCCGAAAAGGTTTATATTTTACATAACAGTAGATAACTAAGGTAGTAAATGCACTGCCACCTAAGCCGTTCTGTTGTAAAGTTCCTAATTATCTTGCACAATGACAAGATATCAAACCCAAGACCCTATAGGTGTGAGGTGAGTACACTACCACTGCGCTACCCTTGATTCATATCTGAATTATACTAACCTCATGTTTCTGTTTGGCCATATGTTCAGTATGGTGTTGTGGTAATAAGGGAGCTGTAATACATAAACCAGAAAGCAACTGTGATAAACACATTTCATTCGACACCACACTACACAAGCTACAGCATATACATATTACATGATGTCTATAATCTGCTGTAATATACACCATGCTAACCAGAAGTTGATTGGCTTAACACAGCACTTTTCATATTTCTTCAACCTACCAACTCCAGACATCTGGCATTTTGGCTTCCATCAATCCAATTTATGATGGGCCGAGTTCATTCAGATCATGACCGATAAAGAAAATCCCATGTTATAATTATAGCTTTTTAGAAATTCTCTAACTTTTCACTGACTTTTGGGTAAATTGTGAAAATTCACTGACCAAAATCAAAATTCCCTGACAATTCCCTGACCTTGAAAAAAATTCAGAATTCACTGACTTTTCCATGACCGTGGGAACCCTAAAGAGAGTAACAGATTTATAAGATTCCCCCCAAAATGGTAAATAACTAAGTTGTCTATAAATCTAAAAATGCCAAGAAAATGAAATGCTAATAAACAAACAAACAAACAAACAAATAAACAAACAAGTTGCCAACCAGAACAAAAGTGACAACATTTACCTTTGATTTTGATAGCCTTCTTAGACTTCTCCCGGTTTTTATCCAAACATTCAGAAATCTGTTTTGATGATAATCCCTTCATATAATGAGGTGCTGAGTCTTTGATTGATTTCTCGACATACTCGGCTGTTTTACTCTTGGGTGGTAAGATAGGTGTTGGTTCTGGCATATCTCCTCCTGGATGACCTGGTAGAAAACCCATGGATCCAACAGCTGGAGTTGAAGTCATGATCTTACTGGATCCTTTGATATTGTGGGTGTTTTGGTAAGGTGCTGAAGTGTTCAGCTGAGTGGCTTCATGTAGTGATGAGAACGCTTTTGATGACTTTGGTCCAAAGGATACTTTTCGTTTTGTTTGTACAGAAGAACTTTTCTAAATCCCCAGAAAAATAGACAATAGTTAATAGTAACTAGTAATGGAGTGCTTTGACCAAATGACAGCCATTTTGAATTGCAAGGTGTTGTGGGTCAAAATGGTCAATCATTTTTAGTAACTATCACAACCTTTTTAAGATTATCTGTGACATGTTAAGATTGTAAGACAGAAGTAGTTTTTCATGAAATACCTTGACTGGTTGTTTAGCTGGCACAGGGGTAGCCTTCTTACTCTCCATGTATCGTGAGGGAATAACACGAGCTGTATTATGAAACAGATAATGAAGATAAATATGATGATAGTCAGATAATACTAGACTGTACGCTTCTCAGTTGAGCTTGGAACGACCAATGTTTTGTCACAAAGTTTTGTTATTGAAAAGTGTATGTTGTCAGGGGCAACATCAAAAGTATTAAAAAAAAAACATCCTACTAGGTAAATGAATGCCTACTTGTTCGTTTTTTCTTTTTCTTCTTGTCTGGTTTGTCCTCTACAGCAATGGAAGAATCAACTGAAACAGCTGTGGAATCAAAAACAATGTACTCTTCCATTAATAATCAAGAAATCAGAATGGAAAAAACTTTTCTTAGCTGACTTGGCAGATGTGTTGGCCAACTCAGAAACATAATTGTTAATATTTGGAACAGTTAAAAAACTTAGTCCAGGGCTTGTTGTCTTATGTGAGTAGAGTTGCATGTTGGTTGCCACCTGTGCTTCAAGGGTTTTTCTCCAGGTTCTCTGGTTTTCCTCCCTCTGTAACAATCAACTTCTAAATTCAATTTGATCATGGAATGAGGGCCACAGGTTTGTTAGCCACTGGGTATCAAGTGCTACCTCTGTAAAAACAAGAACAATTTATTTATTTACCTGAGTAATCAAAGAGCTGCTGTCTAACATTTGATTGGTTTAGTCCAGCCGATAGAGGGCCCCCCTGAACATTATCTATATCTCCCATAAAGCTGTGGTATTGGAGATGGCTATGAAGGGGGGGTTGGTCTGCATTTTCTTTGTCATTCTCATCTAAGGCAACCCTGACAGCAGTACTGTTTGGATCTACTGGACTGCCTTCTATCAGACGTATATTTTCAAGACTATCTGTAAAACAAATACAAGGATAATTAAAGCTATTTAGAGACAGAAAAATAAATAGTCCCCTTCACAGTTCCCTGCACCATCTTGAAAGGTAGCTGTGCCTTTGCATGAAAGCAAGGCGAACAGTGAGCTTGCAATGATATATAGAGACCTTTTTTAACACCTTGGACAGTTATTCTCATGTCTCTATCATAGCAAGCTCACTGTTTATCTCGCTTTGATGCAAAGTCATGGCTACCTTTCAATATGGCGCAGAGAACTATGAAAGGGACTATATTGCCAGTTCATGAATAGAGAATACTTAGAAAATAAAATTCACGGCTTGTGTTAAGAGTTTTCAATACAGGTTCTAGGGTTCAAATTGGGGTCCCAAGCAATCAATATATAGAACACCCTTTTCAACATAAGGAGCGAGTCCAGGGGCACATTAATTACAATTGTTGTAATGCATTTTTGGTCCTATTTTGCATAAAACTGCATGTTTTTGGGTTAAACACCATATTTTCAAACATAAAAAAATACTCACAAACCTTCACTAAGGTTTCCCTCTGTTGCTCCAGATTTTTGATTCTTGTGATCTTCTAACACCACTTTAGTAACACCAGGCACCTCGACCCTAGAAGCCTCGGCAGCAAATCCTCTAACGACTTCAGCATTATCAACTCTAGTTTTTAATCTCCTGGGAGAATGACAGACTACTTTGACGGGAGACTTGCTAATACTAGTTTCCACGGGAACCTCTGTGCCCCTAGGTTCTCCAGATTGGTAGGATGTTGAATCTTTTATGGAGCTATTGCTGTCATCATTTTCTGATAATGACAGTGAGGATGATGGTTCTACTGCTTTTGGTGATAGGGCTGGGACCTGGTGACCTGGTTCTATGTACTGGGATGGACGATTTCTGTCGACAGATAGACACATTTAATGAGATGAAAATACCATATTTTACTGACAAAATATCATGGGTGTCCTTTAAGACCCAGACTTGTCTTTTGATTATAAGGATTGGAAAGGAGTATTAAGAGTAAGAAAAGATTATAATGCTGTCTTTCTTTATGGAGCTTTCTTGGGGAGGGGGGTTGAAGACAGGAGTCTAACATTTGTTTCACTCTATGGCTGAAGTATAAATACACTCTAGAAATTACTTGTAACACTATAAAAAGAACAACTACAAAAGTACCCCATGCAGCAGGCCGGAATGCAGCTCAATTAGGAAAACAAAACAATAGATTCCAATTTTCAGGAGATTGAAATTCTTTTGTTTTGTCCTCCAAATTGAGCTGCTTTTACATCATGTGAAAGGGGTCTATTACATTACATACCATAATAATAAGCAGAAAGTGAAAAGGAAGGATCGGTTGCACTTTACATATTATGATGATGATGATGACAATCATGGAAAAGATTACCATGGTGATGATGATAATGACGATGAAGATGATGACAATGACGACAGTGGTGAATATAACGATGATTATAAAAGATAAGAAGCAGCATTCTAAAACACAACTTACATTCTTGGGTTTTCCTGTTCCACTGCTCTTATGCCTTGATTGGTAATAGTACTTGTTCTTTGTGGAGACCCTAAAAAACATTAAAGATTTATATCAGCTACAGGTAACAGACCTAAAATTTTCAGTGTTCAATATACAGTAATGAAGTACAGTACAGTACATCCGAAATTATCGGGGGGGGGGAGGTGGGGGTGGGCACCCCTGGCCTCTCCCCCTGCTGCGGCCCTGGATTAAAAATTATACTTATTAAAATTATAATTTAATTCAGATAAATAAACAGACATAATAGCTGCGCTGCAGTAATGTATAATTATCTACCTGTAATGGGCCAGTGTTCACCAGGACTGTATCTTTTTGAAACATCATGAGACTCAAGACTAAAAATAAAAAGGTTTTTAATCAGCTACAGTATAAACTTTGTCGTTTGAAATTAAACTTTCTAAATCTTCTATAATCTTTGCTTTGATTTGAAAATAATTTACTACAGACCTTCTAGCTGAAATTCAATGCATCCTTCGCTACCAAATTAACTAAAATATTTCTAATAAATAAAATACAAATTCTGGCGGGAAATCTGAAAAATTCAAAAACGAACCTTGTTCCACGAACTGGACTCAACTCTGTCTCTAAACGCCCTTGAACTAGAGGTTTTCTACAAGGTAATTACACAGTTAGAAGTCGAAACTCAAAAGGAAAGTCTTAGTTATTAGTGCAGTGGTTTTTATGTCGTACCTGTGTATTGGGGAAGGAGTTTGTGTTGGTGCAAGATGATAAAGACATCGTTTGTCAGTCGCCATCTTGTTGGGCGTTCGCTGCCGCGCCAGTCTCCGCTCTGATGAGTCTTGTGTGCCACAGGAACCCCGCGATACCAAAACAGTGGTCACTTTCAGTTCTTACGCTAAGAAAAGAGAAAGGAAAGGGAAGGAAAGGAAAGGAAAGGAAAAAGAGAAAGTAACAAAAGCCTATCAAAAAGGATGCATTGGCTCGATTTCTAAAATGTTTATTAAATTTTTAAGCGTAAAATTTATTGGTTCACTCATTTATTTCTTCACAACTTTCCATTCCATATTTTTATTTAATCGTGATTTTTGATGTTCATGTATTTACTTCAATGCCAAAACTCTAAAGAGAACAAAGCGCAAACTAATAGCAAACATGAGAGGGTGAAGGACCCAGGGAGGGGTGGGGTGGGGTGCTATGATGTGAATGATAGACCTTTATATGCATTATTTATAAACATTAAAACATGTAAGACTCGGTTTGTTAAGCAGCACAGTTACATCCTAGTTAAAATTGTTTAAAGCACAAGTGCTTCTTGATTTTTTTATCGAGTCGCCGCGACGATGAACCGTACGTGAAACGTATTAGATGGTAGACTTACACGAAGTGTCGAATGAATGAATAACACTGTTCACATTCATTCAATCAATCTATTTTCAAACTAATATCATTGACTCCATGATCAGCGCAGTCGTGTTTCTCAGTTATCGATTGTTCCAGTTTCATCATCAAAGTTCGTCTATACTTCGCTTCGTAGGCCAAGTGGTCTTTCAACAGACGAATCACCTGGCGATGGGTTTTAGCCACTGACCAATAATAATGCAGGCACGCCAGGAATAAAATCAAAACTGGCAGAAGAAAAGCAGCGGTGCTCATATACTTCACAGCTTGGTGGATCAGCTTAGGCCATGAAGATATTTCAACGGATAGTTTGTTGAAAATGCTAGTTGACACATCACAGGCAACATTATTGAATGGCCCACATGAGGAAGGAGGAACATTGGTCACCGCCCATCCAACGATGGCAATACACATGAAGAAACAGAATAGTAGCAAGAGTGTGAAGGTGAAGTTAGACTTGGCGCCCTGGTAGGGTCGTTCAGGAAGAGTATTATTATACATTAAGCTGATTTTCTTCACGTAGAATAAAATTGCAAGCTTGATGACACCCATTGCGGGGAGAATAGGACTGAAGAATGTTCCAATGAGAACCAAACACTGTCCATACACTAGGTCAAGTACATTCCTAGGAATGTCAAACTGTTGCATGCCGATCTTCTTGAAGCAACGAAAGCGATGAAATAATACTTTCCTCAGAGTTTCAATGCCTAATGTCGTGATTACAACGACCACGAAGTCCACCCAAACAAGCATGTACATTTGCGACGACATGTCATTCTCCCAACAGCTATCGCAAGCTGGTTTTCCATGCTTTTTGAGTTTATCAATCTTGTCGTTGATTTTGGAGTACTGCAAGAACATCAAAACCGCAACAGGTGGAAGCTTGACGAATACTCGCCTCAAGAGGTCCAATGCAAGTTCTGTATCGGGACTCCAATCCTCAAAAATCGCCAAGAATTCAAAAAACAAAGGAAGGACAAGGTTTGGTAATGTTATTGCTAGGGCGATCAGCAGATCATATCCATATCGCATCAACATTTTTCCTACCTTTGACTGGCCCTCTTCTGTTGACTCTGTTTCCTGAAATAAGATAGCTCGGAAAACCACATAGAAAGTGGCGTACCACACAGCTGGAACAACAATTAGGTTAATAAGAATTCGCCCAGTGTAAAGGGCAACCTTCTCTTTAGCAGTTCTTAGCAGAATTCTTTTCTTTCTATCTTGTTCTGATATATCATAGTAGACTTGCTGTACGATGATCTTGTGTCTGTGCTCGGCTGATTTATTCTCTTCGATGCAGTAGTCCCAAGCGGCAAACACCTTATTGGAGTAAGAATTAAATACCCCTTCACTCTCGATGTAGCTCTCTTTCAAGTTGCTCATCAGATTGGTTATCATGAGGAAAAAACTGAACACAAAATAAGCAACGCCAGCCAAGAGGTACGCTAAGGGAAGGTTATATCGGAAACCCTCGGCAGAAATAAGCAGGTCCGATGGATAATTACTGTAGAATATCAAAGTACTTCTCATCCACCCCTCCCCTATGAAAAAGTTCAAGATGTCATTGGCGGCGTTAGTACTCTGATCGGTCACGTTACGAACGACCTTGGGTTTTACGTAAGTACAGCCAGTGATGTTGAGCGTATTGTTTACAGGAGGATCAGAACTACAAATAGCGACTGTAGGAATAACAACAAATCCAAACTCCAGAAGGAATATGAATAGATTCAAGAAGACAAGCCAGCGCAGGAAACTGAAATATGACACCACGCCGCTTCCAAACTGTCCCTCGACTTCTTTCAAATGACCTCTCCAGAGTTCTAGAGAATATAAAATTTCTCGGCCTGCAGAGCGAAATCTCTTCCAGTTTGAGCTCACTTTCATCTTGAAGTTTTTCCACCGCGAGATATCAGCCATGCCGCGAAGTTTCACAGAATCTCTGAATCTCTTGCGCTGCGCCATCGGCAGTGGCACTGCTTTGAAATCCACAGACCCCAATGTATAAGTTTCAAAATCTTCATCCAAATCATCAATGCCTGGATGATGGACATCAAAGATAGCATCCAAAGTATCCATCTCCTGATCCCTTCTCAGCGCTCGTGATTTCATTTTCTTACCAGCTCGTCGCTTCAGTGCTGAAGTTGCGCTTATGGCAAGAGTTCCTCTTCGTAGAGGTTTCTTGATTCCTGACATGGTCGTATGGCGAGCCATTCGACTTGGCAGTTCCTGCATTAGCGACGAAGCTTTAGGAGGAAGGGGTGGAGGTTCATCTTCATCAAGTGGGACCATTTCGATTTCGACTGAGTCCATGTTTGGCTCGACTTCAAAAGATTATCTAGGTCAGAAAAGTTCTAATTCCTTGATCAATTTCCAGTGAGTCTGATCATCAATAATGTTAAACACTCTGCAAACAAGGAATGTGCTCAGACACCTACTCCAACATGTCACTTATGATATCAAATTCCAGTAAAGTTAATCATTACATCATTACTCACACGCCAGTCGAATAAGACTTTCTCCATGCATCTTTTGCACACTTATGTAAGACTCAGCTTAAGACTGAAAAATTCTAATAAACTATTATCTTGTTTGCCAATGACGATTCAAATGCACTGAATTTACTGCCATAACGTCCATAAATACGGCGACATCGATGACATTGATGGACGGTCAAGGGTGTAGGGTGCATGTCATGAAGGGCCGGAAAGTAAAAGCCCAATTCCACCACTATTGTATCTAGACATATGAAGTAAACAATTAATCATCTTCAACAATGAGGAATGCTTTGTACAGTCAACCAACATGGCGGCTAGTGACGTAACATGCACCCTAAAAATAACACATTAACAAGTAACTTGGGTTTCACTTTTACAGTGCGAATCGAAAAACCGTGGGCACCCAGAAATATTTCAGAAATCGTTTATCGTTCGTTGACCAGTCTGAAACAACTCTCTAACTAAAAGAATGTCGACTAATTTGTAGTCAGATAAACTTCTTGTAGTTAGAGAGTCGTTTCAGATTGTTCAATATACGATTTCTAAATTATTTCTGGGTGCCCACAGTTTTTCGATTCGCACTGTAACATATTTTCTAGCTTTCTGATTCAATATTTTTATTTTTTAAATGTTTTGCCCCGGTGTATTGCTAGGCTTTTAGTAATTGTTTGACTTTAGAAATAAAATATTCTTTTCTCGTCATTTCGGTCATAAAAAAAGCAAAAATATAATTCAGTACTGTTTAATTATCAAGCTTTTGTATTTACATTCCAATTTAGTTCTTATTTTTTATAAGATTACTAAATTATTTTACAAAGTCTATATATGAACTATTACAAAAATTTAAATAATTTTAATTCATCCAAAGGATTGTTGAGGATGGACCTTTTCTGATAGCGAACATGGTGCATTGTGGTATATTTTGGGTACAAGCATCTTTTGTTCATTATGTCTTATGTGGTCTTGTTTATACTCAAGCTAGACCAGAATGCAGCACGTTTATCGGATACAAACGATTTTCTTCCATCATGCCTTCTATGTTGTTGTTTGTACCCAAGCTAGACCACATTGCCCCATGTTCATCGAACACAGAAAAAGCCTGTACAGAAAGGCATGCTGCACAGCAAAGTTTGATTTTCACTCACTCACTCACTAAGTACTGGAGGCCTGCTCCATAGCTAGCCGAATCCAAACTCAAACAAAGGAAGATCAAACTTGGCATGTAAAACCAGATACAGGAATTACTACCCACTAATAAGACCTGCAAGATAGTATTTTACTGATTATTCTCTACTGATTTTAATAGCCCCCCTTTTTTTGGCGTTAATCATGAAAAACAGCAGATAATAGAAACAGCTTACCAAAACACTATGGTCACACTAATCAGTTAAGGTTTTTCTATCAATCAATCAATCGTTTCCCCGCGCTTCAGAAGCCACCGTCAGTGACCAATGAAAAAGTCGGACAGGGTGTGGAACAAGATAAAGAGTCGTGCTTTTTATAAAGTCAGTCGGTCGGTTGTTCCTAATTCCCTTCCCATTAACAACAAGATGAGAGAACTGTAACTTAGGTGAAAACCTAAAAGTCTATCAAATCACGTGCGGACGAATGACGACGCCCCAGGTAAAATATAATTCAGCAGTTTTTCAAATGTTATAATAACAAAAATAGTGCCTTAATTAAATATTTCTGTTTGTAGAAAACCTAGCGATTATTTATGTTTAGTTCTAAAGGGATGAGTAAGCTTTGTTATATCTTGTTATAACCTGTTTAGTTAACCCATCCCTACCCCCTACCCCCTTAGCTTTTTCATCTCCCCACCCCACCCCTCTCCAAAAAAATTGTTTTTCTTGGATCATCAAGGTAATACTTGTTTCCATAGTCCAAAATGTCCTTGTCGAGCAAGGACTGGAATCTAACCCTAAACCTTACCCTAAACCTAACCAATCCTAAAATCAGTTCCAGTTCTTTCTCGATGAAGGGTAATTTGGGCTATGGAAACAAGTGTTCACCGATCATCAAGTGACCTGTCCACTCCCCTTTCTAGGTTGGTATCGGACTCACTTTCCAATAATTCATACATTTTTCCCTTTGCAATCATAATATAAGCATCAAGAATGTTTCCCTTTGGATGTATTGATTTATAAATTGACAAATTGTTCAACTTTCATATAGAAAATAATAATTTTTGAACTTTTGTGATTTTGTATTTTATAACTTAGCCCCTTACGACTGGTAATAAAATGCGGAAAAATGACCTCCATTCTAATACTGGAGGCACTAGCTGTGCCTTTACCCCTCTTTAGCATGTTATATCCCATGGGATATAACATGTATTTGCATAACCTACTCTATTGAGTGATATTTTAAGTTCTTCTACTAATCCTTCAGTTTACACCAATATTATTGTTTTAAAAACAGTGCATATAAGTGCCTGAGAAGCCAAGCACTGTTATTTTTCTGTTTAAGTGCCACAGACAGGGTTTGGTTACCCTGTGGTTTTTTGTTGTTGTTGTTGTTGTTGTTGTTGTTGTTTTGCTTTGTTTTACCAGAGAGGTGTTGTTGTATACGTTAGAGAAAATTATGCAGGAGGATGCAAAAAATATTAAATAAAACTCAATTATATATACAAAATAATTTTTAAGCCGAGTGGATTCTACCTAGATACATCTAGTCGTCCCGTCATCTTTTCGTTTACTGGCCTTCTTCTGTGCACATCTAACGTGACGTAAGGAAGGCATGTGACAATGGCTCCTGTCAATCAAAACAGAGCCAAGACACAAACCTGATTGGTCAATAGGAGTTATGCCGTCTGGTAATGAGGGTAGCCGTATCATGACAGTTGCTATAGCAATAGCTTCGCTTGCAAATGGCTGCATTGCAATGGGGATTTGGTGTAATGCCTGGAAAGGAAGAAGGGGTGGTGTTTGTTAATGACAGTGATACATGAAGATAATGGTAATCATATAGGGCCTTTGTATTTATGCATGTCATCATTAGCCTCACTTTCATGAGATGCCTATATATTATGATGGTAAATTACAATAATATGATAATACAAAGTATTTGTTGTAACGGTTGTTGTTTTTTGAATAGGCCTTGTATTTATTTTCTTTTTATTTGTTCTCTCGTTTGCTTCAAGGATCTTGCTCCAATTAACAAGGACCACAAGTTTGCTAGCTAAAACTATTTTAGGTGTAAAAATAAACATGTGAGTTGAGTTATATGGATTACATAGAATATATAATGTAGAGGTACTGTGCACTTATTCATTTACTGGATTTGTATCCCACTATAAAAAAGTGATTTATTTTAATATATTTATTAAGCTACTTACACTACTATTGTCAAAGTCCCCGTCCTTTTCATGAAGTATCTTCAAGGTAGATGAAGGTCGGCTTGCCATCTGATGCAGTTCTACTATACGTTGCTAAAATTAAAAAAAAGAAAGAAAAAAACTGATAAATATTCTGCAATATGACGTCATATTATATTTATTCTCAATCTGGCGTAAGTATTACGTAGATTAACTCTTATTATGATATTATAGACCCTTTTAATAAATCCTCCAATGCTTTACTTTCTGTGTTTGACGTCAAATTTATTCTTTTCAATTCCATTCAAAAGAACAAATTTCGATCAAAAGAACAGATTTGATGTCAAACTTGGAAAATATAGCCTAAGGGTCTATAATAGATGCTCAACATGATGTAATTATTGAACAAACTTCTAGCATTGTGACATCATTGTTACTCTCAAGATGACATCATTAGTGACAAACGTTTAGCCATGATTTAGCCAAGAAAGTTTAAAGGTGAAGATACGGCAGCCATTTTGGTGGTATAAATCTGTTGTTCAGTAAGACCACCAACATGGCTGCTATGACGTAGCATGCAAACGGATAACATGACATCATCACATACTTACCCTTCTCATGATGTAATTATTATATTTGATTTTAATTTTCCAAGCGATGAATGTGACAATCAGGATGGAGAAAAAACAGCTAGAAAAATAGAGGAAGATAAAATTAATAAAAAACAGGCTTGTTTATTAATAATAAAATGAAAACCTCATTATCAACTCAGTGGAAAAATCTGCTTACCCAAAAAATGTTAAGAAAAACCTTAAAAGCATGAAAGGCATGAGCTGAGAGAACGAAATCTGAAATAAAATAACATATTTTTCATCAGGTATGTCATGGTAGAGTACAAACACTTGAAGTGTGCAACATAAATACCACTAAATACTGCTAAACTATGCAAATTCTTTTGTTCTCTATTGTTTAATCAACACTATTTAGTGGTAAATAGTACAAAGTATTGCACACTTTTAGTGTTTGTACTCTATTAGACCCATTAGCTTGGCCATAATGTTTTCCCATTTCAGACTATGTGTCATTATCTTGAGAATAAGATTCGTTTGAGTGCATCTCAACCATTAACAAAGAAATTCATGATACTCAAGGGAATGACACATGTACTGAAATGGGAAAACAACATGCCCAAGTCAAAAGGGTCTATATATAATGCAGTGAAAAAACATGGAAAAGTCCTTATAAGGATAAGAGGGACTATAAATATATAAACATAAGTAAATATAAGAATTGGGAAAAAACAAAACAGTTTATTTTTCGAGCACACCCACCTCCACTACGCAGTTGCCTGTAATGCCATAGACATAGACAAAGAATGTGAACTTGCTTGAGTCTCCAAAGTCAAACTCATCATGTTTGAATGAGTATTCATATTTGCCAACTCGTTTTGCTAGTACAAATGACTGCTCTGGTGTTGATCCTAGAAAATAAAAAAAAATTTTTGCAGTCAGAGTCAATCAAATTCTCCATCCCCTTCCCCTTGAAAATTATTCAGACAGTCCTCCCCCCTTTCAACAGACACACACACTTTTTTAGGGTGCTCCAGTTTTCTTGTTTAACACCATATTTATTGTCTTACTTGTCTTATAGGTTATGTTGACCAGGGCATCATTTCCTGTTATGCTTATTGTGAAGTCTACATCTCGATCATCCTGCAAGAGTAACTCAAGTCGGTCATTTTAACAACACTAACATCTGCTGGATAGAAGACTACGAAATAATGGCACAAGAGGAAATCTAAAATTTTGTATGCTAATGCTTTCAAGAAAATATAGTGCATCATCAGCATGAGAGGAAATGACTTGAAAAACATGACAGATTTGTAACTGTTGATGGTAGGACAGGGAAAAGAGTTAGGGATGCATTGCTGAGGTTGGTGAGCAGTGGACCCCCTTCACAGGCCATGCTAGATGCACCCCTGAGCAATGATATTCAACCTGCAGGTTTTCCAAACAAAAACGTGAAACATACCTTCTTAGGAACATTCAAAAAACTGACACCAGTTGTGCCATTCAAGGGGAAGGTGAATAGGAATCCACTTGTCAAGTTATCTGTAAGATAGACAAAGTAAAGAAGCTTGTTATGCACAAAGTAGATCAAGTGGAACCTGCTTACTGCGATTCTCATTATTTTGCGAACTCAGACATTTCAACGGCTTGTTGTGAGATTGGTTATTTGCTGCCGTCAATCAAAGCTAATCAGTCAGTACCTTTTATATTTTTGACTGCTGACAGTGAAAAACCAAATTCCAATGGGCAACTCGCAACTACCAAGTTCTCAGAATACTGAGAACAGACACTTTTCAAATTTCTGGCATTTTGGCTTCCATCAATCAAATTTATGAAGGGCCAAGTTTATTTCTATCATGAGCAATAAAGAAATGTCCAGGTGAAAATGACAGTCAAGTCATGGGAATTTCCTTATTACTTGTTTGGAATGAATTCAGCCTGTCATAAGTTTTATTGACAGAAGCCAAAGTGCCAGACTTCTTAAGACTGTCAGTTAGGTCCCATTTATTCTTAAAAATTAATGATAACAAGGGTACTCACAGTAACAGAATCCCTTATTAGTGGCATTACCATAGAAACCCTTATGTTTGGAACACCTGAAAAATTAAGGACAAATTAAAAAAAAATTCAGTTAATGTTTGTTGGGAACTCTGAGTAGCTTGCTGATACAAGGTACAGCAATGGCTTAAGCATTACCCTTCACTACCCTGCCCTACTGTACATCGAATAGATTACTAAATATTGCAACTCCTATTTCTCAGTCTCTATACTAGTGAAATGTTCTTCGCAGTGACTGGTGAAACCCCTGTACTATCAAATTTTATTTCTCATTTCCTGTCCGACCTGAATACCAGTACTAGTGATAAGCCTTGAAGAAATCCGATCTTTATTAATTTTGATGATCCTATTTTTCATTTCCAGGACCTGAATACCAGTACTAGTGATGAGCCTTGAAGAAATCCGATCTTTATTTGATGATCCTAATTTTCATTTCCAGGGCTTATATTCTGGACAGTCCTAGTGATGAACCTTGGAGTAATTCCATGTTCACTTGGTGATTCTATTTTTCATATCCTATAATTTAATTTCCATTTCTAGTTCTTAGTGACCAAAACCCAGTCCCAGTGAGGAATGTGAAGAAATTCCATGTCAGCAATAATATTTTCTCAGTGACCCAAGTTCCCCTCCCACTTCATCAGACCCCAATTTTCAGTGCAAAAAAATCTCAGTTCCCATTTTTAATAAGACTTCCAAGAACAATGGCATCTCTGTGCACTTACAGTTGACAATTATCGCCTTTAACACCTTTGGTGCGACAGTTACAGACACCAGTCTTTGGATGACATACATTACTGTGACCATTACATTTACATGCTGTGGATATAAGGAAAAAATTAAGATTTTACAAGAAAAAATTAAGCTTAAAACGAAAAATGATATTATAATGTCTTTATGATATCATTCTCAAGTCCAAGTTCACTACAATTCTTACAACCCTTTGCACCAGTTTGGAAGAAATGAATTCAAAAATGAATTCCCTTCCCTCAAGGATTAAAATTGTTTGTGATGTTAATATTTTTTTATTAATGGTTTTGACTCCCTGGTAGGGATTTAGTGCAAGGGATGTGTATCAAAATGCAAATTTACCTTGGCATTGTCCACCATTTGCAGGATCACCAAAATAGCCTGTGGCACAAGTCTGGCAATGGGAACCTGAATGAAAGATGTAGTGGATTATTAACATATTCTGAACTGCTCAATTTTTTGTACAAACAAACACACTTCAATATTTTCAAACCCTGAAACAACCTCACAGTTAACTGATTGTATTGTACAATTATAGCATTTTTGGTTTTGTGGAGGGAGGAAACTGGAGACCTGAGAAAAACCCTTGAATCAAGGGAGAGACCCAAAAAACTCTACACAACTACAGTCGGAGTCCAGGAATCAAACCAGTTTTATTGAACTCAGAGGTGAGAGGTGAGTGCAACATGACTATGCCACCATTGGTTATGTTGCATGTATGTGTGAGAAAGAAAGAAAGGTGAAGATGTACTGTGAGGATGTGCTGCATTAAAGATTTATCAAAAAAAAGTATCTAAATGAACAAATGAATGGAGTTTACCATTAGTGTTGTCGTGACATCGTTTGCATTTTCCTTCATCATCACATGTGCTATGACCATTACACTGACATACTGGGAAAAATAAAAAGTGAATAAATAAAGTAATGCATAAATGAATGGATGGATTGGTGAATGGATGGAGCGAAGGAAGGATGAGATGGGAAGGATGGATGGGTGAATGGATGAATGGATGGGTGAATGGATGGATGGATGGATGGGTGAATGGATGAATGGATGGATGAATGGATGGATGGATGGATGGATGGATTGAATGAGGGGAAGGGATTGATGGGTGGGTGAATGGATGAATGAATGGATGGATGGTTTGTGGGATGGGATGGGATGGATGAGTGGATGGGGAGGGAGATTGGGGATAGAGGAAAGGAGGGAAAGAAGAAGGAATGCCAAAGGATTTTAAAAAATTCAAACAAAACCATTTCCTGCAAAACTTACCAGGGCATTCAATAAAAAACCACATCTTCTTATTGAGTATTGGCAAGCACTTATTACTCACAACACTAGAGTTTCTACCACTAAAAGGTCCACCATCACCACCAGGTATACATCGCCCCAACCCAGTACCTGAACCATCATCACACCAACCACAACCTGGAAGAGTATGACAGTCCTGGCATGTCTTCCTTCCCTCACAAATGACATCTGGAATAATAAATAGAAGTTAATCTTATTGAAGTAGTGCTTAGGTAGTGTTAGGCTGGGATGTATAATCTGATTTTGTTAGGCTCTGTGGGAATCTATTCAGTTTGAATAGCACGAGTGGTGTAGCTGTGACAACCTCTCACCAATGCAACCCAGGTTCAAACCCCACCAGAGTCAGAGTGGCTCTTCTTCCACTAGATTCCAAATGAAATTTAGATTCAAGTTTATTTTCGTGGAGGGAGAAAAAATGGAGAGACTGGAGAAAAACCCTTGAAGACCAGGAGAGAACCAACAAGCATGACACCAAGCCCAGTGAAACCCAGGTCACATTGGTGAGAGGCGAGGGCTCTCACTGCTATGCCAACCATGCTTTTCATAGGTATACAGGTAGAAAAGAAGGGATGAAAGAAAAGAGAAAAAGAGGAAAAGAGAAAGGGGTGAGAAAGAATCAAGGGAGAAAAGAATTGATAATAAAATCCAAACCTGCACACTTGTCTTTAGTCCATGCATGACACTGTCCATATGGGAAGGACACCACATATGCATTCAGACCAACACATTTTCTCTGGGACTCACACCACATACACTTGTCATTCCCAGTACAACTCTTGCATGTTGGATAGTCATTACAAACAGTATGAGCACACAAGCTACCTAAATAATAGATGATAAAGCATATCAATAACAGGGACAATTAAAAGTTACCTGTAAAAAATGATTATGAAATGTATATGTGATCGTACCATACTGGTACACATAATATACATTTCATATTCCATCACCATACGCAAACCAACATTATCAAAAAATGATTAGTAAAAAAGGTAAGTGGAGAAAAGAATATGGTAGGGTGTCAGTGGTTGTTAAGCAGGTAGTGGTAGGGTGTTACTAAGGTGTCTGGAAGCAGTCAATAAGGCATCAGAAGACTGTCGGTATGCTGTTGGCCAACCCCCTACCTAAAGAACTGTGGTAGGGTGTCAGTGGCTGTTTAGTGGCTGTTAAGCAGGTTGTGGTAAGTTGTTGCTAGGGTGTTGGTAAGAAGTTGTTAAGGTGTCAGAAGACTGCTGTTGGCCAACATCCTACCAACAATGATTTTGAAATCACATTCTTTACTACTGCCATAAAATAATATTATGGTATGTTGACTAAGTTCACAGCTTACTTGATTTGTCTGAACCAGAACATAATCCTGGCATTGTCAGTGATGACCTTGGGCACTGGTTTTCTTCAGTAACCTTCAATGACAAAAATAGTTTGTTTAGCACCATTATGGTAAAAATTGGTACCACGAAATTTGAAAGAAAAATGCTCCAAGCACAGGAGCTAACCTATACCTATACTCAGGTGGTCAATACAGGAAAAGAAGTTGGGCAGTTTATGGATTGGCACCCACACCACAATAATAATAATAATGATGATGATGATGATTTCAATATTTAGGAAACCCTTGTCAACACAAGTGAAGTGAGTCCTGAGATTCACATGGGTCCTCCAGCAACCACAATGGTTGGAGGCAGTGCACAAGCAGCACAGACCACCCCTGATTCCCATACAACTAAATATGGCTAGGAATTTGACACCCATTTCCAAAGCTACTGAAAACTATAGGAAATTATGATCAAAATAGTAGAAGGGTTTTGTTACCTTCTTCCTTAAGCATCTGCCAGTTGACTTAATGCATGCTTTTCCACACCAAGCACATTGAAAAATACTTGAAGTGCACTGGTTGCAGTTGTTGTAGGAAGAACATGGTTCAGGATTAGCTGAAGCAAAGATTGAGATTAAATTAATGACTTTGGGGATTATTTATTTACATTTGTAGCACTCTGATGTCCTTTTGTGAATATCTCCATTAAAAACCTCTGGGCTGGTCTAAGTCAGGGCATGGCTATCTCACAGATCGAACCCTGAAACAACCTCTGGACTGATCACAGTCAGGGTATGGCTAACTCACAGATCAAATTGGAATATAGCTGGTTAAGTTTTGTGAAGGAAGGAAAACTGGAAGAGTGGGAGAGTGAGAGGAGAATGCACTACCCCAATATCTACCTCCCTTGATTCCCCTTGACTGGACTCTGAACTGTTGACAGTCTTTACCAGAATGATAGTAACCCAAAATGATGATAAACATAGTGAAGCCTTCTTATAAAAAATAGGTTTGAGGAAAATTACTTACCAGGACAAGTTGGCTTCTCTATATCATTTGATTTTATGAGATCAGCATTTAGAGGACCAATGCATTTGTCAGTACTGATGGACCTTACACAGCCATACATAGGGTAGGCATGTAAACATGATGACTTATTGACGTGTGCTGAACAGTCACCTAGTAATAGAAAAATATGGAGTAAATAATAGATAATATTTGTGGCTCTCACCTTGATAGACTCACATGATTTTGCAGAATGATATATTTTAAAAAAGGAAAATACAGCTGTATATATTTTTCTGAAATCAATATTATAGACCCCCTGCCGCACATCAGAATGCAGCTCAATTTGGAGGACAAAACAAGATATTCCATTTCCCAGTTGATTGGAATTCTTTTGTTTTGTCCTCCAAATTGAGCTGCTTTGACGTCACGTGAAAGGGGTCTATATTTTACTGGCAGCACAAACCTGTTGTGTATCGAAGGATGTCACTAAGCATTGTTCCTTGGAAGCCTCCAATCACATACATGGTACTAAAAAAAATGAGAGAGAAAAACAATGAACTTCTAGGAAAGCATTATAAAATGTATTTAATGGAAAGGTGCAAGGGTGGCACATTTGGTTAGTGTGTGGCCTTCAGTGCAAGAGGTCCGAGTTTGATTCCCAGAGACTTTGCATCCTTGTTTCGACTTTCTTTCTTTCTGTTAAAATTAGTTTTGAATACCCGTAAAACAGAGTACTGATGGAGAGAGGTGGGTAAAATGAACGCACCCTCGGAGCTGGGGAAAATGGATCAGTGCAGTTATCAATATAATGGCCAGTCAATGGACAATGTCTGGCCAAACTTGGCACTTGTCCCATCCTTTTGACTGGTCACATTGATTGGTAACATGTTTCAAATAAGTCCAATGTAGCCTGTCATCATTTCTGGCACAATAACCAGCTACTATATTTAGCTCTGTATAGACCCTGGCAGCACGTCGGAATGCTGCTCAATTTGGAGGACAAAACAACAGGTTCCAATTTTCAGGAGATTGAAATTCATTTGTTTTGTCTTTCAAATTGAACTGCTTTGACGTCACATGCAAGGAGCCCATAATTTTCTGAATTGTTAACTTTGTTCTGCAACACATACCCATTATTTTTGACAGCACTATGCCCAAACCGAGCAGCTTGGCTTGATAAAGACTTCATGATTGGAACTTTTGTCCAGGTATTACACCCTAAAGTAACAATAGAATACAATTACAAAATAAACATTGTAGGACTCAAAGAAAATATCCCCCTGCATTCAACTCTAAAATGTCTAATAAGATATATATAGTGTGCTTGACTCCCACTTATGGGGTCTGGGGTTTGATTCCTGGACTTGACATCATAAGTCATAAGAGTAGGGTTCATTGGGTCTCTCCCTTGATTTGAGGGTTTTTCTCTGGGTTCTCCAATTTTCCTTCCACCGTTCAATTTGATTCCACAGTGAGGTTCTGTTATCCTGAACCCTGGATAAGACTAACTGTCCATTGTCTCAAACTTGAGCCTGTGTTTCATGCCTTGCATCACTACAATAATTCACCTTAAGCCCCATCATTTCAAACTTTTTCGCTGGTCCCAAGCAGGTTCAAGATATAATTGGAGTCAAAATAGAGCAGGACTCATAGAAATATTTTATTCACCAAATTGCTTACTATCAATCACGTGACTTTTCTGGATTTGACTGGGGGGCAACCAATGGTTGACTTGTGATCAACTTGTGATTCTTGAATCAAATCATGTCAAAATAACTCCTCAAAGTATTCCATTTGACTATTTTGTACAACATGAAACCAGAAAACAAAATATACAGACAACATTCCAACATTCCCCAAGCCGTTTAAAACGGAGATGCTACCGGAAGTGACATCTATTGATAGTAAGCAATTACACACTTTTTGAGTGTGCGTGGAAATAGCATCTTTTTACTTACGCATGTCATAAATCATAAGATCAGGAGAGTAACAGCGTGTTTTTTTCTGTGCCTCGCTTGTATCATTGTGTGTATTCCCACCAAACACCAATAAGAGATTACCAAGAAGAACAGATGAATGAAGAAAACGAGGGTAGCCACTACTCACAAGGACTAGCCTGAAAGTAATAAAACAGTCATAATAATTATTATACTAATTATTATACTACATTATTTTAACAGTCTGTAATAATAATGATTTTCATAGTTACAGATATTATCAAAACTGCAAACATGAGTTGTGGGCCTTAACCTGCCACCGCACAGAGTGTTCTCTGTTGTATGTGTCATGAGGGAGTAATATCGGAACAGATATTTTTAAAGCTGAGAAAATGTAAGATAGAAGTTCAAAAAATACACCTGTCAATGAACTCACCATTTATTTTTGGATGGCATGTATGCATACAGATCACTAGATATTTCAGCATTATTACTGATAGTCGCTCTGTATCCTCCATGAATGTAAATCATCCCTGATACTGAGTCATATGCACTGCTGTGTCCAAAAGTGGCCCGCACTACTAGAGAACTGATATTGTATAACTGCCAGCTCATTGTTTCTAAAAAAACAAAAACAAAAATCTTATTTAGAATGTCTTTGTATGTGCAGGGTTTGAAATAACAGCTGGTCATCAAACAATGTCTGGCCAGATTTGAAGCTTGTCTGGTCAAATCTTTGCCTTGCCAGTCATCTTGAACAGTAACATTGAGCCAGAAATGGGGTATGAGTGGGCTAAAACTAATTTGGCTAGTCATTATGACCGTCGACTGACCAGCTGTTATTTCATGGGACTGTATATGGGACTATCCATTAATTGAAGACATATTGTTTTATTAAGTGAGTTAGATTTTGTGTAGCAAAACTAGAGAACCTGGAGAAAACCCTACTCACATATGATGCCGAGTACAGGATTCCAACCCAAGACCCCAGAGATGAGAGCTGAGTGTACTTCCTCTATACTACCCTTCATTCCCTGCACCCCTTCTGTTGCTATGACAACTATACCATACAAGTCTGTGGCAACATCCATAGGCCTACTATCAATTTATCGACCTGCCAATTTATCAATTATAATTTGACTAACTTTTAATACTTTATATCTAAATGGCTCACCTAAATCCAACACTTGTACCCTCTGCGTATATCCTTCCTTGGGTCCATAACCAAAAATAACAACCATTTTGTTACCAACAAGTGTTGCTGTGTGTCCAGCCACTGCGACAGGGTCATCACTTTGGACAGACACCCACTCTTTACTCCACTGTCTTGTCCTGGTGTTAAACTTCCACAACTCACCAACCGTCTTTTTGTCAACAATGCCTCCAAAAACAACAATGGTTTCCTAACAACAAGAAAATTGTCATGAGTTTTTAATAAAAGATATTCTTGGGATTTAGAGCAGGAAAGAACATCTTTCTACTAGTAAGAGAACTTGGGAGGATTCATTTATTAGCCAGAGAAGGGGTATGTGAATCTTAAAAGAAAAAAAAATGGGCTAGCTGTGCAGTGCTGTTATACTTAGGGAGTGGCAGAACATTTCATAACTACTAAGTAGAATTCTACAACTTGCCATGCTTCCCCAACCAATAAATTATGAACAGTTCTAGCTCAAGCAACAACAGGTATATACTTACATTGACCTCAATCATTGAATGTCCATACCGTTGCCTTGGTGAAACATCTGGTGTAACAACTTCCCATGTGTTTTGTGATATACGATATCTGTCAAAATGAAATATCAATTTTATAAATCATAAGCATCTATGCCATAAAAAAAGATTGATTTAAGTTTAGTGTAAGATTTGATAATATGGTAGACTCGTATGACTGTATATTCTGTCTATAAAACTAAAAGGGGAGGGGCTCAGATGTGAAAATTTAGTGGCTTTTAGCCAAGAAAGAGAGGTTAAAGCCCGCATCCCCCAGACACTCCCTCTCTGCAGTCCCCAATGAATAGGTTACCTGATAAGATCATTAAATGGAGTATTGTCCATAGCATAACCTCCGTACACCCAAATCCAATCTCCAATAACACTGGAGGTATGTGAAGCTCGCCCTGTCATCACTTCTACAAATGACACAAAGAAAAAGAAAGTTTTACAACTTAGTTTTCTGACTTTTATATTCTGACAATCAATCATAAGTACATCATTACGGTGTGTTTTGTGCTTGGAAAATATTTATACCCAGTGACCAGGATTAAGTACCATCTAGACCTTGCATGCTCACCAACATGAGCTACAGTAGCTCAGTTAGTGGCATCTGACTAGCAACTAGAAGGCCTTGGGTTTAAGTCCTGCCTGGAATTCAGTATTTTTTCTGAGAAAACTTACCTTGAAGAAACATAATTCACATCTTTTAATCAAGTACAATGTTTAAGGAAGTTAAGGTTTTTTTTTTGTTTTTTTTCTCATACAGTGTATTTTAACCAAATAGAAAAACTCACTCTGATTAGTAGCAGGCACATGAGTCCAGTATCCAGAACTGCGTGTGATGTTACATGATGGCCCTTAAAGAAAACAAATTATATTTTTTAGTTATTGCTGGATTGCAATCAGCTGATAAAAGTCTTTGAATCTCATTATAGACTGCTCCAAATGATGGTCAAACACTAAACCCAATGTGCTATCAATAAGGACAAATTCTATTGAAAATTTGCAATTCAGCTGATGAACATTCCACATGAGCCAAGAAATTCATGACGTCAAGTGAAACCAAGCAATTGTTGAATATTCAGACTTCAGGTAATTATTCAAGTCCATGTTATTACAGCAAGAGAAGCTTCTGTTACTCAGATATTTATGACCACAAGTGTTGTTTGCACAGAGCTTGAACTCATGACTTCTTGTATAACAGACAGATGTTCAACTAATCCCACAGTCATTTTTAGAGTGGGGAGAGGCTGGTGCAAAATTAGGCATGTCATGTTTCCCATTACCTGACCCCCCTTCATGATGCAAATTATTTTATCAGCCTCGTTTACATGTTTTTGGTACCCTTTAAATGCTTATAACTCTGAAGTGACTTAATATATAACAATAGAATTCTACCAAATTACTGATTTAGATATGCTTTCTCTCATAATCGATTATATTTTTGAAATCATTTATCATTCATGGTGCTAGTTTCCAGTGTTTTACTCTTTTTTCATAGGGTCTATGCCATAACAGCAATGATTACTAACCAGTAAAGCCATAATTACATCCTTCACACTGTCTTGTAACATTGTTGCACATGCCACTAAGGCAGTTCATTAGGCATGATGCAATCTTACAACTTGAACCAGTCCATCCTGGATCACAAATACAGTTACCATGGGAACCACAGTAACCATGGTTACTGCACTTGGAGGAACAGTCATTTGTTACTCTAGAAAAAGATAAAAAAAGATATAGTTATTGAAGGGTTGGATACATCAATAGAAAAACACTTGAGCTATTAGTCAATATTCTTATAAAGGTACAAAGAAGAAGTTAGAGTTTTCTCCAACTGAAGAGATTTATTGTGACAGAGATAAACATTTAGAAAGTGAAGAATATGCAGGGTATAAGTGCCATGGCAACCCAAACTGCTCACAGGAAGTTTAATTATATTGTAGCCAAAATCAAGCTGTTCTATGATCAACATGAGGTCTACTTTGCTGTCAGTTGTAGACAGATAAGAAGAGAAGTTTAAAGAACATTTTCAAAATGAATCAGAAGAGCTTGTCATGGCCTTATAACTTTTTTCTCTATAGAGCTTTTAAGTGTGATGATAATAGCATTAAAAATTAATTTTAACCATTTTTTTCCTTCCTCCACAAAGATCAATATGTGAGTTGAGTGTTTTATGTTATAAAATTAATATAGAATGTATTGGTAGTGTGTGAGGTGAACCTCACAGAAAAGGAATCCAGACAACTCGCCTACGCCAACTCGTCTACGCCAGCTTGAGATAGTGGTTAAATTGACCTAATAAGTTGTTTCGCTTTATTTTCACATTTTTTATTAAAAAATAGACTTGAGCTTATTAATTTGGGCATAATGTTTGTCCATTTTGGACCATGTGTCATCCTATTGAGAATAAAGATTCTTTAGCAATAAAAAATTATGTTTCATCGGCTAATTGTTCTTGGGGGGAAATCCAATTTCCAGGCAGGAGCTTCATTTGAGCTGTATACATATTTGTATGTCTTTTTACATGAAACCATTAAAACTAAGAAAGGATATTCTAGGAAATGACACATGGTCTGAAATGGGAAAACATGATGTCCAAGCTAAAGTCAAACAACACTGTCTCCTTATCCTTCTCATGTCATTCTTCACCAAATAATTAACAATAAGGTTAGGTTTATTACTAAAATGTTTGATTTACAATAGTGAAAGACTTGAACCTCACCTGTATTTGATATTGAAACCTGTAAGAACATAGTTGGCATCACTGTAGAAATACAAGAATGCTGTGTTGGAATTGATTCGAAGATGTCTGATTGGTTCCTTGGCCACCTCATGAATGCTTTGATCTCTAATTAATCCACTGTAATGATAAAAAAAGGTATACAATTATATATACAGTATATATATATATGATTCAGGGATCGACACTAATATACATCTACTAGTCTCAGACTAGTGAAGGTTTGTTGTGAACTAGTGGGAAAAAGACCTTGGGACTAGTGATTTACCTCAATTATTATAAAAACTATAATAAAACTACCAAGAACTACAATCTATTAAAAATATGAAAAATGCATTAAGTATAAACATGCATTTAAAAGATGTACAGTATAAAAAATGTCTTTTTTCTAGATTTTGACTACACATTTGCCAAAGGATTCAAAGTTTGTAAGTATTTTTTTCCACTTAAATAAATATATAAAAAAAAAAGAATTATCATAATGATAAAATGAGACTGAGGGTACAAGGTATAACAGCCCAGAGCTTGAAGCTGCCTGGTTCTCTTTACATTTATTCATGCTTTCAGCACTTCAGCACTTTCAGCACTTCCTGACAAGTTGCTTTATTACAGACATTTTCAGTATTATTTAAACTCAGAAATTGCAATCTGCCCATTAGAATTTAGTTTTTCTTGACACTGAAGCCAGTCAAAAATATGAAAGGTACATTAACTGAGTAAACCATTTTTGATTGAACGCAGCAAAAAAAAAATTTTATCGTCAACTACCATATTCCCCTAATATATATTGAAAACTGCTGTAAAGAATAGAAGTTCAATATAACAGAGGTTTTCAATTTAGAAGGTGACTATTTTATGAATCAGTCGCAAGGAATAAGAAGTACATTTAGTGGACACAGATGCCTAAATTTGAATACCATTCATCTACTACAAAATATCATTGAAACCTCTGATTAGAAGCCGTTTTATTTCTTATATATTTAACACTTATACTGTACCTACCTTAATGTTCCCAATAACGGTGCATGTATTGAATTTCCACCATAAATGTAGAGATGATCCCAAGAGCATTCTGTGGCAAATTGTTCTAAATCTAGTTCAATGGTACTATTGGCCCTATGAGATATAAACAGCCTTATAAATTAGATTAATGTGTCTGCCTGATTATGAGCAATCTTCAGAAAGCCTGTTATTTCTTTTGAATGAACAGTTAGTTCAGATATAGAGTCAAATAACTGAACAATTAATCAACTATTGAATGAGTAAGTGGGTGTTTTTAATTGCAGCAGAAATAAAAATGATGACCAACACAGTGGTTTCACAGCAGTCAGTTGTATAGGTTAAAACAACAATAGAAATAGAATTATTTCCTCCTTGGGAAAATGAAATCTCCTATCATGCAAAAAAAAAACATTGCATCACAGGGCTTTCAGAATGTTTTGGAGTAGGTGGTCGTAAGTCTGAAGTAACTGCCTGTGACCCGACAATTTCTTTATAGACCCGATAATTTTTTAATAGAAAAAAAAAGGAGCTGGGGGTTAACATTGAAGCAACTGCTGGAGCTCCGGTGGCCGCCGGCTCATTCTGAAATCCCTGCATTGTTCCTGCTCTTAAACATGGGTGGGGCGAAACTGCTCAATGAGAGGATATACTGCAAAACTGTCAACTAATGAACAAAATAATAAAGAAATTTCCTCCTTGGGGAAATGAAATATCTTGTCATGCCAAAACATTGCATTGTTACTGGCCTTATAATATAGCTGCTGTTAAACCAACCTGTGAGACGATTATACTGCAAGACTGTCATCTAATTAACAATTTATCACTATCCTAATAGAAGTTACTATCAGTAAATGGGCTGTTTGACAAATAAACTGTAAGTGTGAGAGAAAAATTACTGGTGAACAAAAAAATAATATTAAATGAAATTGCTTGGTCTGAAATGAGAGAACATCAAGCCCAAACTAAATGGCCTTTCTACGTATAAACCTATTGGTATTGTTGATTGGTGAGGTAAAATAACCAAGTTAAATGAGACTTTTTCAATTGAAAATTCACAAGATGAACAAGCCATTGAAGGTCTAGACTGAATGGTGCAGGCATTGTTTAAGATTGGATGCGAAGCAATTCTTCTTATCCCGCAGTTCCTTTTAGTCGTGCAATCGGTAATCAGCGATCGGCATTCGCTGTTTGCCCCTTCAACCTTTTTCGAAAAAGCTACATACCTAGAAGTTTCTATGAGCCAAGCACATTTTGATGCTTCCGCGTAATTCTGTGGACCATCTGATATAGTTCCTGTATCTCTGGTTAATCTGTAGTAAAAGGGAAAAAATGTTCATTCAATTTTAATTAACTTTTTTATTGTATTTCAGTATACCAAAAAATGCAATTAAATGTCCTTCAGGAACCAATTGTGTTGACTAAGGCTTCCTAAAAATGGATTGCCATATAACACAATACTTCGAAACCCCAATGTGAACATTTACATGAGCCCTATAGGACCCAAATATGAAAAATCTATTGAAATCCCTGGATAATTACCAACTTTCTTACCTTAAATTAAAAACAAATAATACAAAATTTGCCCTAAAACATAGATGGAATTTACTTCCATATCAATCAACACCTTATTGTTTTCCTTTTTACGTGTGACTGAGCTCGCTCCTTCACTACAATGACGTCTTTACAAAGTGAATTTATTCACAATACATCAAGCTGACACACGTCTTTATTTTCACATTCAAAACAATTTTAAACGATCTTAAATATATTTGAAATATATTTTCGTAGGGTAACAAAATAGTGATTCTGTGAGCAGTTTAAATTTTGTTAAAAGAATGTTACTCGATAGCTAAGCTTATATACTTATCCAATTAGAGTATTTTAATATTGCATCGCTTAATGAGCTAACAGATTCTTGTGAGTAAAATTATATGAATCCTTCCGAAAACCAACATAGAACGTAAAACTCAATCGATAAACTCACGAACCTGACTGAGAAATAGTAACAGTAGAGGTAGTCTTGATTTTAAAGACGAGATAAATATTTAGACAGCTGTAAAGCGATTTTGTTAAATTTGATAACTTCCGTGCCAAGCATTTGCACGAACTACCTATCGAATAAGGATGGTTACAAAATCTACTTTCAACTCGCTCCTTTATCATTTATTTCTGTCCTCGTAGCTTCTCTAATGAATTAAATAAATTGTAAAACTATGAAAGGGCTGATTTAGAAGAAGAAATTGTAATTAAGAATAATAAAAAATGCTTTGAAGCGAGACGATATTTGAAGAGAACGTCTTACCTTAGTCGACAAAACTGGCAATGTTTTCCCCAAAAACCAGGCCTACAAGAACAACCGGTCGAACTATCACATGGCGGAGGCTTAGAAAAACTACTATGTACAAAAACTAGGGTATTTAAGGTGAATAAAAAAGAGAAAATAATAAAGAAACTAAGATTTAGCATAGCGACATCTTGTGGTATGAAATAAAATATGATAGAGCTGACTACCAGGCGTACTCGGTCTATTTAGCCAAAGGAAACCCAACATTTATGCACCACTCGGCATGAATCCCTCAGTCAGTTCAAGGAATAATACTGAGCTCAAGAAATTCTGAGGCCTTTTTACTAGATTTTTTTTGTTAACTGATTCTCCTACAGACACCAAGTCATGGCATTTCACATGTTCAATGATATCTATATCTGAATGAGCGCGGGTTTACGCAAAGTTATATAATTTTGCATAAGGCTCTTTTGATTTTCAAAGGCTAGTCAGTTTGTTTCCAGGTAAGCTCATCCTGGCGAACTTCCAGCTACCAACATGGCTACCGCGTCACACGTCCCCCTTTGCAGACATTCTTAGGCCCGTCACTCAACGCTTGCGTGACGACCCTAAGGATCATATGCGGTCTAGTCCAGATTTGACCGCTACGCTTTTGTCGTGCTTCTTAAGCTTGTGCTCGCGGAAAAGGAGGCAGCCTAAGAACGCAGCGCTCAAAGGAAGGGCCAGCGTCTGGACAATGTGTAGCCAGAAGAGATCGGTGGCAACGGCCAAGAAGAGAAAATGGGAAGATGTAGAAAACGCGCATCGTAAGAATGGATTTTTTCCCCCCAGCATTCGAGTCAGAACTCAGCAATATTATTGTTTTTTGTCTTTTATTCGTCCTATAAGAATATCTTTTTGTTACATATATATAAATTCACGCATGTAATTCAAACCACGTATACAAAAAATAAATAAGCTTACAGTGGAGATACTTTTCATTCGTCTATTTAGCAAAACTATAAAAATATCAATAGTCAACATATTTTTGAGCAAGGATTGAAATTTTATGTACAAAAATATCAAATTGGCTTTTTTTTGCTTTCGAAAAAATATAAGCGAGCCACGAAATTCTTGTTCAAAATATATTGTTGATTCTTAAAATTTATAGATATTTATTATAAATTAATTTGTAGCTCAAACACTTTAAATATTAATTGTTATAAGATAAGTGTTAACCTGGGTAACGTAGGGCGTTACCAAGGTTACGCTTTGCATATTCGTTGAAGATAAATCTTCTTTTGTTTTTGTTGAAAAATGCGCTTCCCTAAGGATACCGATAAACGTCACTGTGTTCTTTCTTTCTTTCTTTCTTTCTTTCTTTCTTTCTTTCTTTCTCTTTCTTTCTTTCTTCCTTCCTCCCTCTCCCTCTCTTTTTCTCTTTCTTATCTCTTTTTCTTCCTCCCTTTCATCCTCTGTACACCTCATGCATGTGCTGTCAAACCTTAAAATATATGAAAAAAAAAAACGTTCTAAGAACACCAGAACGATATTTTACAGGATGTATACATTATATCATATATTATTTTGACTGTAATTCAGTCGATATCACCCAATTCAACACTAAATAATAATAAATTACTCAATTTCAATAAATGATAATTTTCTCAGAATAGTCTTTTTATGCTGCGCATTATTGCTTTGCCTATCATGTTGTCTATTTTGTCGTCGTTCAATAAAAAAAAATGTGTCCTTGGAAACTATTTTACCGCTAGTTCAACACTACATTCGGTAAAGGTGAACAAACAAGCGCGAGAAAATGGATGTTTACGATCCAAATGCTTTTGCGTTGGTGTGTCGCGCGTAGGTCAATTAGAACACTGCGCGTTTTGAGATGACTGTCAAGTGTAATATATAGATGCTTATACTTGAGTATTAATGAGCCCGAGGCATGCACTTGTGATCTAAATGGGTCGAATCAAATCAGATCTCAAGCTTTGATCCAAGGTAGTCATTACTATGAGATGCAGTAAAAGTATAAAATATGGATGATAAATACATATTTTCTTGACTTGTCTTAGGATTTCGACGATGCATTAACATAGGCAGGTTGTTCAGACGATGGTATAGCAAACGTGCCACTTCCGTATTGTGAAGAGACCACACCTAAAAAAAAGTCCAGGATTAGATTATACTGAAACCTTCAACCTTCAACTTTTCATCAAACCCTAAAATAACCTCTAGGACACACGGTGCAACATTGCGCGCAATATTGCAGGTGAGGCAATGCTGCTGAAGTAGGATCGTTTTCAACATTGCGTGCGACAAATTGCATTGTGCGACATGAAGCTCGCATCATCGATTACCTGCCATAGCTTTATATAGGTTTTGCGGAGGGAGGAAACCCAGAGAACACGGAGAAAAACCCTAGAATCATTAGAGAACACTACTTAAGAAAACTGGGAGATAGATACACAGATATCGTGTCTTGTGAAGAACCTTGCAACTAGAGGGAAAATATAGCCGCCTTGTCAATGTAGAATGACGTCAAGAAACAATAAATAAATCATAAAAGACGACTATGACGTCAGATGAAAAACAAAAATCTCCAACGTCCTAGGTTTTCTAGTATTTTGATTCATTGTATTTTGTGTATTTATGTATCATGTATTATATACTGTATTATATATATCCGTTTTACCTTGCACCATAGTAGGGCTACTTGACAATTCATTGTTCACTTCAGAAATCATTTGCGCCCTTGACACGGGGTTAAAAGCACTCTTCTGCTTGATGGTCTGAATCATATTTGGCGGGAACGTAAAGATTCCTGGGTTACCATTCGGTGGTACACTGTTGGGCGTTGGCGGTAACGATTGCGACTGGGAAATAACTACAAAATATAAAAAAAAATAGGTCAAAAATTAAGAAAAAAATAAAGTAAAAATAAAAGATTAGTAAAGAGTTTAATTTACTCACATGTTCCGTTGGTGGTAAAGAATCCTGGTGACGCAGGGACGGCCATGTTATGTAAAGCTGCTATAGGTATATTGCCATGGTAACCATTAGAACTGTTTTGAACGGTCGTCATGGAAACCACTGAATTACCGGAGGTCGGCGGCTCGGAGGAGTGGATAGGCTGCTGAGGTTCAGCGATATTAGGTAAGAGGGTAGAAACGGTTGTGATAATTCGTGTTGGCATGCTTGAACAGCTGGGAGGCCCGTCGACATTGTTGTTGTTCACGTCCGTTTGAGGTGAGCTGGTTGGTCCGTCCTGAAGATTCTGGTGTGTGTTTGGGGTTTGATGTGGGTGGGAATTGTGGTTGTTTTGATTATTGTGAGCATTTTCTATATTCGGGTAGGCTACTACTTGGTTTTCTAACTGGTTATACCCGTTAGACATGCCATCTTGGTACATCGTTACGTAATGCTGGCCGCCGATCAATGCAGGGGATTTGGGGGTTGATATTCCGGTACCCGAGAACGGTGTGGCGTGTATCTGGGTGGGGGTACGAGGCATTTGGTACTGTATGAAGGTCTCTACTAAATCCGCTGCTCTTTTAAGGACAATTTCCTGTTAATAAAATAGAAATATGAATTATCTAATGAGCCCATCCCGAGTTGAATTATAGTCGAGAGCGAGGTTTAATAAAGTCAATGACGTCATCTTTTCGCACACAGAAGAATCATGCTAGAAACCATGTTAGCCACTTGAGATATGAAGATAAAGTTCTTTTTAAAAGCACTAGATCTTATTAAAGCGATCTTACCTTTGGTATCCTTTCTGGATCACCAGGATGACGAGGAATCACTTTTAGAAGTCTCTGGAATCCATAATCAATGGTAGGTTCACACAAGGCTAGCGATAAAGGTACAAAAAAAAACATTTAGAGTCAGGTATTATGATAAGTCTTTTACTTCTTTCTTTGAAAACAATGGGATTTTTCACTGTTTGTTTTGTATGTTTTTGTTGTTGTTGTTGTTTTGTTTGTTTTTTGATCAATAAATCCCTATATTCTGGGAAAATAGTGTTTTCCCACTTCGAAGACTTTGGGGGGAAAATCCCTATCTTGGAACATATTTCTAAGCTCATTCCATACTTCGAGATTTAAAAAAATCTGTCCAAAGATTGCAAGTCTGAACGAGATCCAACATTAAACTATTGACCTCTGCTCTGTTACAAATTCAACAATCTGATTGGCTATAACACAAGTATTACAGGAAATGAATACCTATACCATGAATGAAATAAATACCTGCATAACAGAATTTTCCAGCTGCTTCGCCTCTACAATATTGCTTGTTTCTGTACATTAATGTAACATCGACCACACCTGAGATTGGGCGGCGAGGAGCTTGTACTCTGATAGCATTAGGGGTAATAAGCTGAGATAGAAACAACATTACATTAATGATTTCTGCATCCAAACATGGAGTACCATACCAATGTGCTCCATGGATTCCCAACAGGCCCTTAGCAAAGAGATGTGCCACCCCCAGTTTTTATTATGAAATCAAAACAATCAGTCACACAAATCACATAATCAGACCCCCCAGTTTTTCATGACGTCCTTATGTAATATTTGCGCCCTCCCTCCTCCAGATATCCAGCCCTTGCTACAGGCCTGCCAAATGAAAGTGCTTGAGAACAGAAAGGTTGCATCATTCATACATGTACTCACCTCACTCCAGACTATCAGTGAACCAAAGACAACTTGTAGACCATCGAAGAAATTGTCGCCAATGACAACCACATTGGTACCTCCTGTTGTCCAACCCTCATTTGGGCAGATTGCTTTAATACATGGTACTAGAAGAGAGAATAAAAACAATCTTGTCAAAAATGGTTACACACACAATTCCCAAGACCCTTAGTACCATTGGTCTAGGTCACTGTTAATCAAGGTTCTTAAGATTTTAACAAGGGCCAGGCAGCACCATCGAAAGTGGGGGGCTTAGAGTTTAAAATTATAGTAGAACAGAATGTATAAGTCTGAAGGGATATAGTGAATGTGATTTGAAAATTGGGTCAATATTTAGCAAATTGTAGGGAGGTTAAAGCCCACTATAGGATGATCGGCAAGGCTTTCTCCGAGCTTTAAAGTATAGAGTAGCTAGGGGGAGGGAACTTGGAGACCATTCACAGACACTCCCTTTGCTTTAAAAGAATTCTGTCATTTAATCAGGGATGGCGAAGCACATTTTTTAGTGTATGTGTGAGGGGGAGAGGTGAAGGGAGAAGGTCTACACATTTAGATAACAACATACGTGACAATAATCCATCTGAATCAAGTCTACGAGATCTTCTGCCATGCTTCGAATTGTTGTGTACAAACATGTTATCTGAGCATGCTAACATCCCAGAATGGTGGTCCAGCAATGTAGAAACATGAACCTGTTAGTTAGAAAACAGAATAGCCCTATTAATATTTTAACAAATAAATATTAAACTATGAATGTGTGGTTCTTGTTGGTCTTATTTTTTTTTCCTGGTGACTAACTTTGTGGTGGAACTCTTGTGGTGACGTGAAACTCTTACACATATCTCTCGATATATATTTTATGCTTCTAGCAAATATTCATATCCATCATTGAGGGAATTTGGAAAAATATCTCCCCAACCCCACCCTTCTTGAATCTCCAATTTTCTTCCATACCAACCTTAAGCTTGTAATTTTGTTTTCCCACCTCCCAACCCCAATAGTAATTTTGACCTTATTTATTCAATTTCTTAGTAATTAGTAAAGTTAGTAAAGTTAGTAATAGAATTTTGTTATACTGTGGCTGATGGATATACCTGAAATCGCCGCATGTCCCTTGGATTCCCAGCATTCTTGAGACAGTTCTGGTTGCATTTCATGAAAAACTTCAGGTAATACCTATACATGCAAACATATCATTTCTTAGCAAATATGTCTACACACATTATAGTACCACACTTAATTACTTAGAGTGTTATAGCATTTGTGTTTTTGAGTTATAAAAGAGAGAGCCTGCATGAGGAAGGTTTAGGGGTGAGCAAGGAGAAAGGAAATGAGATAGGAAAATACAGCCTTAATTAAAGAAGAGAATTCAAAAAATTTTTGAGAGAGTAATTTTTCATTTGTAAACAAAATGACCAAACATTTGTTGAATATGTTTTAGCTGTCCAAACTCCTTATCTAATGCTTCAAGTATGTCCTTAAATGCATATCAAAGAAATTTATAACAGTGATTCTTTTCTAAAAGGTATTAAAACTTTCTTAGAAAAAGTATCAATTATTCATTTCATTCACAAGAACAGGATATGTTAATGCAGAACCACAGAACTACTATTCAAATATTTTTACATTATCTTTGCTCTTCTATTGAAGTCAAATAATAAGCCAAAGTTAATGGCACTTTTGCGTCAGTCAATTAGTACCAGAAGAACCAATCAGAGTAGAGAGAGCATTATTCCAAGGGCTATAGAGTTAATCCTACATTGTGTTGGGATAATCATGTGTAAACAATAAATCACAATATAGAGAACAATTATGTACTTTTGTCAGTTGTTCAAGAGAGATCAATACTTTCACGTATTAACTTTTCAGTTTACCTAGTAACAACAACAACGACGTTATAACGTGGTTTGTAGAACAAGCTCCTTGGGGATAGCTAGCTCTCCTTTGAGACCTGTAGTCCTATGTCTGGATTTAATAGCCAATAAAGTGCATCTGTCTGCAATAATTTGAAAGTAAACACCCACCTATCGACGACTACAGGATCGGAAGGAGTCTCGTTCTTGTTGCCACAGGATTTTTTATCACAACAACGGCTGAAAAGCAACAAAGAAAATAAATTAGTATTCAGTGCAAATACAAAATAAATTGCGACACACTTTAAAATCTTCCTATAAATCTTCCTAAAAATTAAAAAATGAGGGAAAACGATGGAAATATTTCATTTATTTTTACCTGCACATGACTTCATGGGTTAACAAAACGCGACGCATCTCGGGGTTCTTGTCTTGGCCTTCGTAAGCAATTATCTACGGAAGACAAAGCCGTAGGAAACGTAATTAACTTCGCATCAAATACTTTATCAAACAGGGAGTGCCTTAAGTACGGTTCTTACCAATTTTCATAGTTTTTGTTAAAACTAAAAAGTCAAGGACATTTTCTACTGAATCCTAGTTTTCTTCGCTTTTTTTGGTTTCGAAACGTTAAAAACCGCTAAGACAAGCCACACATTGGCTAAAATTCTGTTAACTACTTAGCGAAGTAGATTTTTGTTAAGACTTTAGTCGGGCTGTTGTAAGAAGAAGAGACGTTATTTTGTAATCTTTCTCGAGACTTTAATGTTCATTCAAGTTGGAAAAAATTAGTGACAGGGCAGAAAAAGCCCTTAAAATGTTAGTTTTAGGAGTTTGTTACAGCAACATTCTTACTTGTTTTGTGTTACATTCCACAAGGCGTATGAAAATATCCTGTTCCACACGTATCGCTGCATAAAAAATAAAAAGTTAAATCATAAGAGATGGTAATGTGAAAGTAATATTGTTAAATTTAGACGAGAGAAGAAGTTTGCAGGGAGCGTTAAAATTAATTCCAGGAATGAAAAAAAGCCATTTAAGTGTCAGTCCCTCTTTCAACAGTTTCAGCGTCCAGTTTGAACGTCGACCTCGCAGCCCAAAGTAATCTTTCACGCAGTTTTAGCAAACTTTCTAGCGTTCTTGTTTATGCACATAACACCTAAGCTCTTATTTGGAGATCTAACTCCCAAAGCACCATCGGTAAATATAGAGTTGTACTCTTTTGTATGGAGTCCTTCCAGACCACTACACCGGAACTAAAACTACCAAGCGTGATACTAAATAGTCCCAAAGCAACCATAGCAGTTTCTGGTTCGTGTTCAGCTGGTGGTATATTCCCATTGGGGAGGTTGAGGGTTAATTTAATAAGGAGGAAATATAGGTAAACATATACAAGTAAGCGTAGCACTTGAAACTTTTTTAATTTGATCAACTTTTTGAAAGTTTACGATTTTTGATCTGACTTACCTCCGTTGCAAATAAGCCCTAAACGGTACTGGACGCCATTTCTGATCTTACTATCCTCCTAAAAAAAAAAAACACCAGAAAAGCTCCAAAATAGTTCCTAAAAACTTTTTTACGTTCACATACGACATAGATAGACATTAGGCGGAATTCTACAGCACTACTTACCGGTGTGTGCTCGATGAAATCCAGAAACTGAGCATGTTCTATCTCCAGTGGTTGAGAATTGTGGTCGAAGAACGCCAAGACGAAGTGGAAAAAATTACTTTTACGTAAGTTTGCTGGAGGCTGTTTCTCGAAGCTACATCTTGATAATACAGAAGGTTGACTACAAAATAAAATTGTATTTAAAAACCGCACAGCAAAGTTATTTTTGCGAGAGTATTTTTTATAATTTCTGTTGACTTATAGATTGATACACAGCAGTAATCAAGTTAATTTTCTGTTGCCCTTTTACTTACTTTGGAGCTGTGTGATCTTCTAGTCCTGGTTGTGGGATCCACGGAGCTATTCTTCTTTCATCTTTTATCGTACTATCAGGTTGTTCTTGCATTTCTGAGACTCGAAAATCGCGCCAAATGAACAGCTCTTGGAGCGATTACCAGCGCGTTTCAAAATATATACCGAGTGACTTCAAGTTTTGTTCGTATCGTTAGTGACCACGTCTAAGCCAGTTTTCGCGCCGGTCGAACTGTTTTACGTTTGTTTAAACCCCGTAGTCCATCATGAATGAAGTAACCTTAGGTCTTTGTTCCTGGATAACTCGAGATCCAGTCAGAATAGCCGAATTCAACTCCCAAAGGAACAGAGCTTTACTTCACTGTGTTCCCGAGGGAATATAGACACTACAGTTCTGAATACGTGATAATGTGCTTGATTCGTGACCTTTCGACCAATCAACGCGCTTGTATTGTCTTTGTTTAGGATCGTTCAAGTGTGATGGAATGCAGGAATGGTTGAGTCATTTCCTGCAGCTGTTTTGGTGCGTCATACAAAACGTGTGTGCAAAAATAAAAACCAAAAAAATACACCAATAACTTTAAAAGGTTTGTAAGTTAAAAAAAAAACAACAAGAATTGAAATAATTTTCGTAACGAATAAATGAATCGTACTGATAAAGTAAAATAAAAATTGAACTGATAAATAATGACGTTGAGACTTATATAAAGTTTAAACTCGTCTCGCAACTTTGCAAAGTTTTCGCAAACTTTAGGTGGACTGTTGCGCCAACTTTTTGAAACTTTGCCTAGTGTAACGCACTACACTCTTCCGGTAGCTTGTCGTTACGCCAACGATTTGAAACTATCAAGTGTAACGCAACACATTTCTTAATGGGTTGATTGTGGGATGGGTATGGGAGTTTTAATGGGTTGGGAATTGGTGCAATGTACCTCGAAGGGGAACTCGTGTCCTATTGTACAGCACCAGCCTGCGGGCAAATCTCAAAATAAAAATATATATAAAAAAATAACACACTCCTCCGGTCGGGCCGTGACAGGTTGGAGACAAATTGCAAGGAAACATTGCCTATAAAACGCAAGAGCGCTAAAGACCAAAACCGAGGGAAGAACACAACAGAAAAAAAACTTTTTTCTTTGTTCCCCGTTTGAGTTGACCTTTTTTGGCTTACAACAAAACGCATGCTTTAGTTTTACCGCGTGCGCAAGCGGGTATTTTGAGCGGCGCTTGTCCGCTAAAAATCAAAGATGAAAGATTGGCGCACTTCTTTAGGGGCGGAACCTGTGATGTCATGAACAGGCACATGAAAGTTTGGCATTAAACCCGACCCAACAAACAATTTCATTTTCGACATATGCGCCGTTAGAGGGAAAATTTGCGTCATTCTGCGTTGCATTTGCGCGGAAGTGTATCTTTCAAGAATCAGGTGTTGGTAATCCGAGTCCACATAATAAAAAAAGAGTTCAGAAAGAACTCAAAACTATCTTAAGACATTGACTAAAGTGTGTCCTTGACTTCGAGTATACGCCTAACAAAAAGATAAGCTAACCAGAGATTTTTATCATTGTTTAGAAGAAAGTTATCATGAATCATTGAGATAAACCCTGGGGTCATTTTTGACTCCTTTGACAGTGTACTTTATCTTTTTTCGCTCAAAATATAAGTTCTAGTCAGTGAATTCTACTGATATGGTAAAGAATGTGTGGGATTCTTTTTTCATTGACTGACAACTTACCTGGAAGTTAATCTATATATCATCCGTATTCTCTTGGATGCTCAGTATTTTAACTCTAAATTATCTTAGATGTTATCGAAAGGCAAATATATGTGAAATGATGCACAGTCTACAAGACGTATTATGAACACCTTTATCTGTGTTACCGGATTTTTTTCCTTTGAGATTTTGGCAGCCCCAAATTATCTTCATAATACTAATAACAGTGATAGATATTTTTTTTAGATTATGATTATCTGAAATATCAAATAAAGGAGATATAGTTCGCGATATACGAGGTATATCGTGAACAAATTTGTAATATATACTTTGGTTTGGCATCCCAGTATACAAGATATAGTGCTGATGCATAGTATTGGACATATTGTGAACAATTGTACAGTAAAATATTAAATTTGAGCTTTATATTAGGAACTTTTGATTTGTTTTGGCGGCAGCTAGCTAGCCGCAAATTAGATATCTTTACAATGCTAATAACAGTGGTAAATAAATTTCATAGATTTTATCTATCTGAAGACAAATTGCTCGGACAATTATGGAAAATTCCGCGGTATTTTTTCATTGAGGGTGAACTCACCTATTTTTCTTAGTAAAACATTTCATACAAATTTTGTCGAGCCCTAAAGCAATCTAGATCTATCTGGGGCAATCTGTCAGGACACGACTAAATCGCAAATTAAATCGGAGTTTTAATCACGTAGTAACTTGTATATAAAGAATGTCTTAAGATTGTACTCGTACGTATGAAGTCAAATATTAGAAAGCAGATAGTGAGGGAATTATAGAGATTACCTCGATAACATAAACAGGACAAAATAAACCTTGCAGTATTTATCAAAATGAAATGTTCGAGTGCTCACGTACAGCCGTGAGAACAATAGCCGATGTGCATGAGCTCGAAATTATAGCACAAAGCATGATGGGAAAGTGAGTTCTTACGCTTTTTTGGCTCCTCTAAATATTCATCTGACAATTTTTTCTCCGACATTTTCTATGGAAATAAAAGGATTTCAGTAGACGAAAATAACAGTCATTTTTTTCTGATAGTTCCTTTGATTTCCCTGTTGCATTTTTAAAGAACTCACTTTCCCAGAGTGCTTTGTGAGCTTTGATGCACATTGCCTATTGCAAAGTGCTAATAAATTTGTAAGAACTCAGGCATTCTTTGCTTAATTTTCAGGAAAATTATGGAGAAAAACCTTTGATAACACAGCAAGTGGGATTTAGTCATTGGCTGAATGACAGGTGTTGTCTAAGTAAGAAATATATTTTACAAGGAAGGAAAGAAGTCATGCTCCAGGGACTGTTCTCAATTAACAAAATGGCAGGTGTTTTCTCGATATTCTTAGTCAAAAAGAGATTTGAATGGTAAAGAAAGAAGTCATGCTCAAGAGGATGTTTTCAATCACAAAATGGGGAAAAAGTCAACACGACTAAAATAAGTAACGAGATATTTTCGAAATATTATTTAGTCTCACTCGACGAAATAATGGATTTGGTCATTATATGTCCACCTGGCAAACGTTGGGCAAATATGGTGCTCTATATTTGCCCATACATTTGCCTATGCAGTTAAAGGTCGGGGTAAATTTGTAATGTATTTGCCATTGATTTGTCATGTATCTGAACACATGGGTAAATATGTTACATATTTGCCCATAGTTTAGACACGTTTACCCAGTGGGGACACATTGTGACCGTTTTTGCCCCCATATTTGCCCTATCGCCCAATGAAGGGTACATATGAAATCAACTTTGCACTAGGCTTTGCCCCATATTTACCTGGGGGAGGGGGGAGGGGCAAATACAATACTCCATAGTATACCGCGATATAAGGTTTCCGTTTCAATTCATTGCAAAACATTTCAGAACAAATCAAAAATTTTCAACTAAATTATGGATGCTTGCTTGTATTTTACGACACTATCATTTGAGTCTTCGTCGTCATTCCGCTGTAATTGCCATTCATTTGTTAAAGGATTATAAGTCTTCTTTGTGACGGCAAAATACTCTGTAATGTAGATCTTCGTTACAGTGAAAGCAATGATAACGCTTTGGCATCGCAGAAGACATTTTGTTTGCCAGAACGCTAACTATATAATCAAAAAGACGATATATATCATTGGGATATTTACTCAAAATCCAAGCATTTTGATTGTCTAACAGCCATCTTCCCGCGTAATAAAATTCCACGTCTATCATCGAAATGCCATTAGACAAAAGCACGTCCATTCTTTATTACATCCGTTTCCTTAGAAGTGTCACTGTTCACCGCAGATAAAATATGGTGGTTTACCAAAGTTTTAGAGATAGAAACTAATCAAGTTTATTGCAATGATATTTCGTGAATCTACGCTTCAGCAAAAGTTTCTTGACTTTCTTGACTTTAAAATAAAGCAAATAGCTTTAAGGGATACTAGAAAGTTGTGACTTTTTTTATTATTAGACTTCATTATATGAACGTATATGTCATCACATGTCACGTGATAAATAGGGGGAAAGATTTGTTCAGTGGATGTACTTATCCGTTCATTCGCCTTTAGGTCACAGACAGGTAACAAACTCTGTCGGTCATCTAGTTTTCCACACATTCTCTATTTTTGCTAATAAGGAAGGTTCATTCGTTGCGATCAAAAAATAGGAAGAACAACTCCACCATTACCAGGACGCCCAATGCCACTCCATTCTGTGACAGAAACTACCACTACGAGCAGTACGAGTAGAAATACTGAAAATGGCGCCAATTCTCAAAGGCTAAATGTGCTCATTCCTTCTGTCCCTGGTGGTTGCGAGGATGTGCTAAGGGAGCACAGAAATCGCCTTTTGCAAGCAACATCAACCGAGAATGAGAATGTTGACCCCGAAAGTGCCAATGAAATTTCTCCTAATATCGAGACGATTTTGAAACAGTTTAAACAACTCCAAGAACAAAACCGCCAAATACTAGCGGCCTTACAAGAAAACCAGCATACTAAGGACAACGGCAAGACCAAGGTTACTGTCTCAAAGGCTGTTGCAGTAAGTATTGAGGCAATGTTTAAAAAGCAGGCTATTTTTTATTGATAATTTTACCGTGATTTATTGGCGCGAAGAAAAAAAATGGTATAATTATGCAGGGATATAATTTATGCAATGCTAAAATTTGGCGGGAAACATAAAACATGCAAGTGGTTAAATGCTACAAAATATTACTATTGACTCGCAATAATAATACTAATGATAATAATAATTTCCTGTTTTTTTTTTGTTTTTTTTTGTAAAGGAATTATTTTGATTTCGACTTTTTTCAATGTTATACAATCACCGCCATGAAAAGAATGAAAACATTATTACTATATCTAAGAATAACTTACTTCCTATGATTTTAATGGATTTAATTATTTTACAGTCTGAAGTATGCTTGGTAGCAAAGAAACTGCGGGATCGGGTCGAAAACCCTCTCATATGGAATTTTACTAAAGCGTAAGTATGAAAATCTAATAACAAACTATCTTGTCTGAAACATCCATAGTTTCTCCACTTACCACTCAAATATGGCATTCCCTAATAAGTTTCAGAGATGACGTCAACGAAGCGATAAACAACGCGATAAGGGAAAGAGTTCAGAACGTGCATAAGGATGTCTCTGCCGTCGAGTTAGAAGGTATTTATGTCTTTGATGACACTTTTGTATTTTGTATTGCGAAGTGCGGAAAGCCTTACTCACCTATCAAAGTTAGTCTGGGGGGGGGGGGGGGGGGGGGGGTGCGGCCAAAGGGTGGGGATTTGAAATGTCACTGAACTAAATGCCAAAATTTCTAATAAAATTCCCAGAAAATTACTATTGGATTAGTATTGTTATTGATTATTGTGCTAAAATTTAATATAACGGTATTTATTATAATTTCAGCTGCCCTTAAAAGCCACTTTCTCACGAGAAGAAAAAGAAGTAAACGAGAGCGTTCAGGGGCCCTTGGAAGACATCAAAAGATGCAGCGGAAAACCCAAAGAAAACAAAATGTGAGTACTAGCTGATTTTGCAGCGAGCATGACTTTGTTTCTTTTTTGTTTTTTAGCTCCTAAAATCCAGATCCAAGGCATCGGACGTATCAACCTCGCTTACACCAGGGGACAAGGAAAAAATCAATTCCATTATGAAACTTGAGTACATGTCATCAGAGGAGTCCATGTCAGAGGCTGATGACCAGGTTGATGAAGATAACACAGCGGGCAGTGGCTCTGATAATGAAGGGGGCGCTCCTAAGCAGAGGAAAGTTTTAATAAAACACCCTCTGCCATGGAGAAGTCCCCTAGCAAACCAGTTCATGGAAAGTATGGACCGAAAGGCGAAAAGGAGGCTGTCAGAGCGCAGCCTCACCATGCTTTTAAAGCGCAAAATCGGGGAGCCGTCAAGACGCCCAAGGCCAACTGGAGGTCCCGAATGGGCAGTGAGAGCATAAAGGTTCTTAAAAATATCATGTATGACATGTATTGCAAATCAGTAGGTGTACTACTACAAAATGTAATGAAGTACAGCTTACAGCGGTATGAAAGAAAATCTAAAAAAGAATCCTACATGCCAAAGATATTGACAACTGAATATATATAATCTTCTTTCACAAATTGTCACAAGAAAACTTTAAATACGCTATTTCACTCACAGAACTAGCATTTTCAATTGTAGTTATCAAATTCTTTATTGTTAATCGTCAAGAAAAGGAAACACAATAAAATGTTTCAGTATGATTTATGTCTTTTTATCACATATACGGTCAGGGTAGATCGCATGGTATATGCAAGGCATAAATCACATATACGGTCAAGGTATATCGCATGGTATATGCAAGGCATAAATCACATATACGGCAGGGCAAATAAAGGGTATATGAAAGGCATAAATCACATATACGGTCAGGGCAAATAAAGGGTATATGAAAGGCAAAAATCACATATACGGTCAGGGCATATCGCATGGTATATGTAAGGCAAAAATCACATATACGGTCAGGGCAAATACAAGGTATATGTAAGGCATAAATCACATATACGGCCTGGGAAAATACAGGGTATATGTAAGGCATGAGTCACATATACGGTCAGGGCAAATACGGGGTATATGTAAGGCATAAATCACATATACGGTCAGGGCAAATACAAGGTATATGTAAGGCATAAATCACATATACCGCCTGGGAAAATACGTGCACATATCAAATGAGCATTCACATTTACTACCGGGTAAATGTATGGACGATTTGATATCTGCTATATATTTGCCTTTGGGGATTTTACTGGGCCATACAGACTTTGCCATCTGTGCCCACCGGATAAATGTGTAGGTACATACCATATACAATCATTGGGCAAATAATGTTTACTATTAGTCAAATATGATATTTGACCCTATATTTGCCTATATGTTTGCCTACATGACAAATCCATTATTTCGTCAAGTGTCTAGACTGTTACAAACAGTAAAATTAGCTGTAAAACAGCTGAACTGTTTATATTTTCAAAGAAGAGAGGACTAACGAGGCACTAGATATCAAGGGAATCGAGGAAAAAAGTAAAAAATATATATAATCTGTAATTGTATTGGCGTTACTAAAAACTGCAAAAATATCAAACAGGAGAATCTTCTATTTAATATCAAAGAAGAGCCGCCTAAAGGTAGTAGATGCTTCGGGGAATGTAACGTCGTCTAAAAAGGGGAAAAAAGCAAAATTTAAAGATATTTTAATATCCTAGCTCTCGGCTAAAAAAAGTAAGAAAATACAAAACAGGTGTTTGTTATGTTATCAAAGACAAGCCGCTTGACTAACACCAGATCTTATTCAAAGTTGATAAAAGTGCATATTATAATTGTAATATCTCTCTCACGCAGAGATATTAGATTAAACCGAGATAATCCGACTGATAACTAGCTAGTAGTGACAATTTTGAGCAGGTGTGTGTACATTCAACGGTAAAGCTAGCTTGAAAGAGAGCGTAACATTACTTGTTAAACATATGTTTTGTAAATAACAAAGCTAACTATGCCACAAGCAGCAGATAAGCGATGAGTAATGCTTGACGTAATCGTCAAGACTTCCTTATCACACTTCTCCGAAATATTTGTTTTAGCAATTTTGTTTCAAAAATTTAATAAGTTTTATGTAATTACTACTTCCTTTGCTTAAACAAGCGGACAATTACTTTCCAAAAGGCTGGGTGCTATGGCAACAGTGGAGGTTACTCAGTATAGCAACGATAATTATCGTTGTACTTTTCATACCTTCTCTTCCTCTTTCTTTCTTTTGGTTTTATTTCCAACAATTTCTTAATATTTTTCTCGCTTCTCCAAGCATTTTGGGTCACCTACTCATGTGCTTTCCTTGCGCTCAGTCTGTTCTCATGCGACTCAAATGTAAACATCTTCTCTTCCCCTTGGAGTACGTAGTACTCAGTTTGAGATGTGTTGGGTAAAAACCTTGCAAATACTGCTGAAGTTTCTTATCATTTTTATTCTATTTATCTGTAGCTTTTAGTTAAATTTCCCCCCTTTTCACATGTGTAATACAGTTGTTTTCGTATGACCATGAGTCGGAAACGTGTTACTGACTTACCGTACGGTACATGCACATGCTTCCCATTTCTTTTGTGCAATTTATCCAATCACATTAGACGTTTCCGATTTAGCGCGGGCATATAGGCGAAATAGGCATATACTATATGCCGGCCACTCATTCGTGCTTAAAGAAACGCGGAATATACTATGCCTATGCCGCTAAATCGGAAATGTCTATTACAACGCAATCACAATTGTAAGACAAAGTTTCTTTACATCCTTTATGGATTTCCTTAATGCTTCAGTGCCGATTCTTACGCGCCCCACCTATTCGTATGGGTAATATCATGGTTTGTTCGTGATATTTGGCATAAATACCACGAGTGATATTTTAAAATTGTTCGTGATTTCACGAGCCGAGGCGATAGAAGCTTTCATTTTAGTTCTTTAACACAAAGCTTCCTAACTTGTTCTCCAGTTTGCCGTAGCTTTACCAGCTGCTTACGAACATTTCACTGTAAACCCGACCTTACAAGTGACCGATCAGTTTACAAGGGTTTGATCATGAAACTTCCAAGATCTTCACTCAGTATCAATAAGCATACATACATTAGTTCTATACATTTGTATCTTGAGTGAGTATTTCGGCTTCTTAGCTTATCACTGATTTACATATAGCGGTGGTGTGTGTATAATTCTTAGGGTCGGTTCTTTCCGAAAGTGCTTATATCACATCTGGGCGTATTGATTCCCAAAAAGCGTTGGTCTTGAAAAACAAACAAGAAAATTAAAGGAAAATGAGAATTTGATAAGAGTAAAAAGTGCCGCAATGCATCAGGCAAGATACAAAAAAAAACAACTAAAAAAAGGGGGCGTGGAAAGCATTCGCTGAAGCGAAAAACAAGAATTAAGTCGAGACAAAAGACGACGGAGGTTCAGTTCGAGAATATACGTAAACTGAAAGGATGGGATTAAAGCACTTGAGTGATTGGACGAATGAGGAGCATTAGAGGGATTAAGAAAGGAAAGGAAAGAATGAAGAAAAGGCGTGGGAATTAAAGCAAAGACCACTGAAGGAGATTCTCGACTAAAAACTGACTGCAAAAAGGGAGAAAGAAAGAAAGAGAGAAAGAAAGAAAGAAAGAAAGAGACAAAGAGAGAAAGAGAGAGAGAGAGAAAGAAAGGAAGAATGAAAAAAAGAAAGAAGGGAGGAAGGAAATCATGGAAAAAATATGTCACTCGTAATATATCCGCTATCGTTGAGCGATCAAGTATGTCTCGATGTCCAAAAGATATATCGCCAGGGCTCTTGTTACTTAGGAGTCGCACGTGTCTATTAAAGATCTCTAGCTCCTTCCATCAGATTTAACATTTAAGTTCTACCCCCTAAAAGGCTCGTATTTCACTCCATCCGCATCACTAACCCAATCTTTACAATATTTTCCATTGTGGGATCTATATTTACTCGTTTTGTTTTGGCTATAATTTTTTTTATGTCCGCCGGAGTTTACTCGGTGCAACGATAGCACATTAAGATTTGTCATTCCTGATAGTCAGATATTTCGAAATGAATAGCTGTATACTGTTAAATAAACATGATATCTCGATATGATCCGGACTTTTAGCCAAGTTTGCATAGAGAGTAAGGGAGGAAAATACTTATAACAGAGGAGATATTTTTTGTCGGAAAATTGACGATATGTTTGTTCAATTCTACTGAATTTATTCGCAAATATTGCTTTCGTGTATTGATTATTATCAGTGTAAAATGTAAAGCCTGCCTACTTGAGTCGAGAATACTACAAAAATTCTAGAAGAAAAAATTACTGGCTAAATAGTAAAGGGAGTTCTGCTATTTTTAGCTGAGTCTTTCAGTTCAGTTTAAGTTTTAATATAATTTTATAATTTAGGCTAAACCTATAAGTTATATGCGTCATAGTACATTTGATTTCGGTTTCATAATGAAATCAAATTCAATAATACATTAGTATATCTTCAATCAAATCGGACAACATCTATTTTACTCTAAAAATTACCCTATGGAAGACGATTTTTGTGTGTCAAGAATGAAGAGTGCTATGACAGGTACAGCTAAAGCCTTGCGCAATTTTTGACATAAGATGAAAGCTACTAAGCTCAACCAACATCTTGTTCGAAATATTTCCGAAACACGAGATATTCTGTTTCCTAAAAAACAAATTTGACTAGATAGCTTAAATATCTATTTCTGCGCTTGTGATTAGTTTTCTTCCAAGGTCAATTCCATAAGTATGGATTATTTGTTTTTAACATATTATGCCCTTAAATCCTTTAAGAATATGTAGTTTTTCCTCAATTTTATCCCCACTTTTTTTTCAAATCCTTTCCGCGGCTTGATAGAATTACAGAATTATTTTCTTCTTTCTGACAGTTACTTTGATAAAAACTGCGAAAGGATAAGAATATTTTTGAGGATAAAAGTTGAGTGAGGAAAGTCGGCGTCAACTGGTCTCAGCATAACTTTGCGAGCATGCTTACTTTTCAACTGAATTTTATATCGTATACTTAGGCTAATCTCATTGAGTATTCGACTGCTCTACGTACGTATTTCTGTACCTATTGGCGATGTTACATGAGACAATTTGCAACGCTATTACGCAAAAGGTTTATAACATGTGACATGCCACTGAGATGGAACGATTTTTAGAGTAATTTCGAACACAGGCAACCGTTGCGAGTTTCCGATCTGAAGTCAAAGCCTCACAACTCGAAAAGACGATTTTTTTCGCAGCGTTGCACGAAAAATCGTCGTTGCAAATCGTTTGGCATAACATTGCTATAAATCAAATCTATGTTGCTTGTGTGTGTGTATAAACAGTGACACTCATATCCTCATTGCCTCGCTTTCTTAGAACAAACTTCTTTATAGCTGCTCTAAATTGCCTATTTATCCCTGTGTATATTATAGGATTTGCGAGGGTATTACAGTAGCGTAAAATCAAAATGACATAGTGCGCGATTACATTGTTTGATCTTCGGCAATCCTCGCAGAATGACACTACGAGAAAATAAATAAAGAGAGGGCACCAACAGATGATGTGTGTTCCCATGATGATGGTGAGAGTCTTAGCTGCTTTGAGTTCTCCTTTGAGTTTGCTTTGTCGTTCGCCTTCTCGTGGTTGTTCCGGGTTGTTTGAAGGTACCTGCATAGCTTGGATCCGAATGGCGTGTACGTGCGCTACGAGGAAGATCTTCCAGTACGCGCAAGCCATGATCGCAACAGGCAACACAAAACTGGACACTGCGATGAAAATCACAAATTCTCCTCCAAAGAACACACACTGTTTAGGGCTTGTAACAGCGGGGGAGTTTGGCATAGCGAATGCAAGGAGGGTAATGAGCGACACCATGAGAGAATAGAACCAAGTGAAGATGATAATTAAAATTGCGCGGAATGTGGTCACTCGGGAGTCGTAATGCAGTGGGGTAACAACGGCAATGTACCGCTCAATACTGATTACAGCCAGGCTTACAATCGAAGCTGTTCCGCAAAGCACATCTATGACAATTTGCGCTCTACACAAGGGCGTGTTTATGTTCCATCCCAAGACGTATACCACTATCATAGGCACAGCAATAATGACTAAAATGTTATCAACCATAGCTAGGTTCACCACAAAGTAGTGCTTCACTTGTCGAAGCTGGTCGTACAAACAGAACACTATACAAACAATAGTGTTAGCGACTAAGGAGAAAATTGAGATCAAGATTATGATGAAGACCAGTATTTGTAGGCCAACATGAAGCTGTAACTTATGTGCACACATGTCTGCCCATTCTTTCCAACATCCAACTGGGTTAGCAAAACTCAATGAACCAGAACTTGCTTCACAAACATTAAACATTCTCTGGCATTTGAGGCTAATTTCGTTAAGATCTGGGTACTCGTACATCTTGGTAGTTTACTGGGAAAATCTCTTCTCTTGTGTTATTTCGTGTTTCCTTTTCTTTTCGAGTCGCGTAGAATGTTGGCAACGTCTCTTTCCGCAGCACGGCCACTCCTTCTTCTAATTGTCAATCAACGAGGACCAAAACTGCTCAAAAATGAAACGAAAAAAAAAAAGAATTAATTCTCCAGTTGGACTTCCTTTGACTCAAGAGAAGATCACTAAGCCGAAGAAGACAAGGAACCAGAGTCTAGTTCTTTATACTTGAAAATAAAGTTTCAAAAATCGCATACGAAATGGTCCTGTCGAGCGCTCTCAAAGTGTTCGTCTTCAAAAGCTTTCAGAAATCCATTTCAAAGAGATGCCTCGGGGCATTTTGTTTGGTCATTTAGAAAGCCAGTTTTCGTTTCTTAGTTGAAGTGCTATGGCTTAAAAAGTTGTCACAGCTCAAGATTCCAAACGTAAACCGTAATCGATTTGAACTGGTTCTACCTGCCTCGCTGGCCTCTTATCGGTCTTAGCTAGCTATAGCTAGTAGCTCCAGATATCATACCTCTATGTTACACTAACAAATTCAGGCAACGTCGCTCGAATTTAAGTTCCTTTGAGGGACAGGTTGACAGCGAGGCGGCAATGATTCGTTTGATGAGGGAACTAATTTATTTAATCAGCTGGAATGGGGAGAATTAATATAAGATTAGGCTCGCGCCATCAACGGAAAAACGTGCCACGAACAGCCTATCAAAAGAGAGCAAATATTCATTCCATGATCTGGTATTATGACCGGAAACAACGGACAATCTATGATCCAAGTCACTTCCAATATTGATGGAATATTTCACTTAAAAAGTCATTTCTATTGAACATCAATTGCAGTTAATATTCTGATTTTATTGGGAAGCGAAAAGGAAATTTCCGCTCGAACTGATAAATTTACTTGAATAGTTCGAAGTGTATTTTGTCTATAGATTTGCCGCCTCAGTTAAAGTAAAAATGTCGCGCCGGATTTTAGTGTCATAGTGTTGGATGTGCTATTACACTGTCTTTAACTGGTGGTCTTCTTAATGACTTCCAATTTGCGTCGTGTTCCTCGTTTAGGCGTTTTTAGCGAGGGATCGATTAAAGGGGTAGATTCGCCCGCCGTTGTTTTACGTCAAATCAGCATCGCTGCTGTGGGGGAGATTTGGTTACTTTGAAGTAACTATCTGCCGATGTTTAGGGAATAACTTCACAGTGATAAGGAAAAAGGATGTGAAATAAATTGTAATGAATGGATAAATGATTGAAAATATGAATGAATGATAAAGAAAAAAGGAATGAGAGAACAAATGAAGTAGGAATGAATGAAAAAGTGAATGCGATAAAAAAAGGTATAAATGAGATTGAGAGATCAATAACATGAACAATGAATGAATGAAGAAAGAAGGAATGAATGGGAGGATGAATGAAATGGAAATAAATGAAAGAACAAATGAAATTCAAAAGAATAACAAGTGAGATGATAAAACTAAAACGAACAAACAAAAATATGAATAAAATAAACGAAGAGGAAAGAAGTGAAACGAAGCTTGTAATAAATGAGTGATCGAATAAAAATCGTTCTCGATAAATCTGCAAAACAATAAATCTTATATAATACACACATCATACATGTCGCCTAAGTTTTAAAATCAGTGCAATATTTTGAGTCAACTTCAAATTGCATCAAATCAAATACATAATTTGTTTTCGCAAAAAAGACTAGACAAACAATCACTCTTCCGTCAAGCGAAAAAACAAGGACTTAGAAAGCAAATACTCACAATGTGGGCTTTTAGATCCCGGGCAATTCAAGTAAAGTGGCGTCTTATTTGAACGAGCCTACAAGCTCGACAAACACACGACATAAAATTTCAATTTAGAAGTCATTGCGGCTGGTTGTGAAACAAGGTCGGTTTGTCAAACACACCGGTCATGTAAAGCTTACTGGATTAGACTCTTTGAAGGGGGAGATAGATAAGACTATCTCTCTTGAAACATTGAAAGAAGTGTGTTTGACTTTTTTCCACGGCGAAAATCTCCACTGCACGTTCATTGAATGAAAAACGAAAGAAATTTTGATCCTTAATTCATGTTTTTTTGGGGGGGTTAAATGTTTTTAAAACTCAATCTTTTCCGCATTAAAAGCAAAACAAATAAAACTAGAAAAACAGAATTGAACAATGAATAAAATAACCTAAATTTCAAAGCATAAAACACGACAAAAGACACGATTACAGCTTATACTCTACGTTGATAATAATTGCATATTCTAAATATAGTAACTACACACTAATCAAAAGGCATTCAAAAAAATCCATGTTTTTCGTAGCCGCCGTGTACAAGTGTTAAAGAAGACAATGCCAAGGATATGATTTTTGGCACCACATTTTTTTTTCATTTCCGATCGCCTGTGAACTGATCGACTGATATCCTCGTTTTGTTTCTTTGCTAAAGCCGTGTTTTGTGTGTGCAAATAATATCAAGTCTTCTTCGAATAATGCCAAAAAATAATGAGATAAAAATATGTATGAAATAAGAAGTAAAAAATAGGTGTTTTTTTTAAGATTTCTAATTCCATTGAAGGGCTTCAAATTGAGTTAGTGGTTTGTAATCTATTTGGTAGTATTGTCCAATTTTCTGAAGGTGGAAATCAGAGAGACAAGTTGACGATCGACGCAATTATAAATATCGTTCTAATCCACGAAAGGATATCAAGGAGTGAATATTGAAAGGGATATTGGGAAAAAATTGGCTAAGCTTTAGGCAAAATTAATTCCGAAACGCAATAGAAATCCTTATTGAAAGCGAAAGGGTTTTCATTTTCGCTCGCTTCTCGATCGAAACGTCAGATAATATCCAAGACGTCTTCTGCACGTGAAAAGGTGAAAAAAAATGGAGTTAAGATGACAGAAATGTCATTGGAAAAACAACCAAGTCTCTAGTTCTGTTTGGCTAGGATTGAATAAAAGTAAATAGTGGTGAAAATATTATTAGAAACAATCTTGCTTTCCTAGATACAAACTTGGTCGTCACAGAGATTTTTCTCGTATTCGCAATTGCCGAATAATATAGAAATATAATATAATATATATAATCTATCCAAAATTATTGTCAATCTTTGCTTTTGGAATTATACTACAGCATTAAAAATGTCATATCTGATTGAAATAATTATTGGTATTGGGTACGAGGACTAAATTTTTTTTCTTATATTGGTAGGCAACCTTGAAAAACAATTCCTTTCAGTTTCGTACAATTCCACTATGTTTTTGAAGTCGCTTTTTCTATATACCTCATTCAACTATTGGCTAAAATTTGGCCACATAAACCTGTTTAAACCGGCCAAGATCTTGTAGCGACCTGCTCACACCGAACAAAGTAAATGCGGTCGACTGAGAGGTCAGTAGTCTGACCACCAATGACTTTACACACTTGTTTCGACCTCTAAAACTAGACTCTTATTTGAAAGTTAATAGAGAGCCTTAGTTCTTTAAGCACCCAACGACCTGTTTATACCAAACAAAGTAAAAGTGGCTAAGAGGTCAATAGTTTGATCACTTGCGACTCTCCGTCTATAACTAGACTCTGATTTGTAACTCTTGATATTAGGAGTATCAAGCAACCTGTTTATACCGAGCAAAGCAACCGTGGACGGCTGAAAGGTCAGTAGTTCGATCACTACAGATTTTACTCATTTGTTTTGACCTCTCTGATCTGTAACCCTTAATTATAAACGCCCTTAGCACTGCTGGAGAGAGGGAATAGTGGTCGAATCGACCGAGTCAAACAAGCTTTGTTCATCGCCTTTGATATCTGACTATACATTTAACATGACCGATAAATTTCTTGATTTCTCCGTCGTTAATGCTCAACATAAATCATTCTGAAACATCAAAGTGATATATCCAAGAATAGTTTTATCCCAAAGAAGTTAACGCGAACAAGAACAAGAACCTACCTTTGCGCTTTCAAAAGCGACCGAGAAACTCAGGTAATACGATATAGCAAGAGTTTTCCGTTTTAAGATCCGTTCTAAAATCTTGTACATGAATGGGCCTTTGGCATTGATTCGGCAACCCCGCGGATCCCACCACCCCTCCCCCCATAATCTCTCGCCCTTAATTTATTTAGCCCTGGGCAGTGCAACTTTTTGTCTCATTTTTCTAAGTAACAATCGCCAACGGTGAAACATTTACTTTTTCTTGTCTTCGACAATAGACATTACGCGATTTAGGCGCCGCTCTTAACACTTTTTAACGTTCTTATGCCTTTTAACCATTCAATACAATTTCAAACGTTTATAATGTTGAAACCGGAAAAGTGGCCTTTTTTCGGCTTTGTTTTGTTCACCTCCCACAACGCTTTCGATAATTGTTACATTTTAAGGTTAAAGACAAAACATCCGAAGGATGTATTTCTCGACTTCCTGCAGGTTGTAAATTGATTTGCTTTGGAACTTTGATTACAGGAGTAAAATAGATTTTCTTGTACATCCTTTGATGATATTGCAGTGAAATGTAAAAAATAAACAAATTGAAAGGAAAAGGAAATGAAAAAAGTGCGAATTAAATAAAAGTGAGAAGTGAATGAGAGAAAGAGTGAGATCAAAATAAAATAAGAAAAAATCAGAAAATAAAAAGTGAAATAATTAAATGAAAATGAAAACGAGAAAAGTAGAGATATTTGAATAGTAAGATACTAAAAAAAAAATGAGAGAGAAATGGGAAAAAATAAAGGATAAAAGAATAAATAAAGAAGAAATAAAGAAGAAAGCAGCGACAGAAACTAGGGAAAAACTGAGAAGTGAATGAGAGAGAACTGAAGTGAAAAAAACAACGAGAAGACTAATTTTGGGAAAGAAATAAGAGGAGAAAATTACAAAAAGAAAAACAAATGGAAATAGATCCGTATCAAGTAAGAAATCACTACTTCACAAGTACAAAAATTATCAAAGGATTTCTCGATGAATATCTGAGTATATAAGCAAAAATGTTATGTAATCCTCTACTCTGTATTTGAGCCATATGCCATGCGAGTATCTCCACCATTGAGTCTTTCCGGAGATTCGAGGGAATTGTCAAAGACTATTCGTCTTTATCTATTTGGAATCAACAGATCAAGTTAATCGCTTAAAAAAATGAGGCCAAGATAAGAGATAATTGCTAATCCATTAGTAATTAGAACTGGTATTTCCGAAGTTGTAAAAAATTTCGTAAGTTGATAATTTAGTGGAGGACAATTTTTGCTGGTAATATAGAGTAAAATACTTTTGTTAATAAGTATATTTTGTCTCTTGTTCTTTTAAAAATACACAATAAAAACAAGGAACAGGATCTTAATAGAAACAAATAATCGTAAAATCGTTGATAAACAGATTATATTTTTATAAGTGAGTTATTATTATTCTTATCTCTGGAGAAAAAGTGGTAACAAAATTGATAAACCTGAGAACGAGGTTAAAGAGGTTAGTTCTAACAGAAGAGGCTAATTGAGATAAGAAAAAATATATTTCCTTGTTTTCTCTGTCTTCTTGTGTTTTCTGGTTTATTGTATTTAATAAAAAAATTAAAAAAAAAAATTAATACAGGAGATGGAGAAAAATATGTTAACGTTAGAGTAGAAATGAAGGTATGACAACATCGACTTGCATCATCATTTCGTAATAACTGAAGCCAGTTTTACCTTAATGTCATTGGTTGAGAAACTCAAAATGATGCTACTTCAATGTCAACTGTGGTTCAAGTAGCATTTTAAGCCAAGCTATGAAGTTAAGAGGATAAAAGGTAATGAAGGCTAATCCTTATTTGTGTGAGATGAACGTGGATATGAACCAAAGATAGTGGGAAGGGGTGGGAGTTCTGCGCAGAGTCGGGAAGGGAGGAGAAAGGAAGAGAGGGGGAAGGAAGGAAGGAAGGGAGGGAGGGAAAGGGAGGGAAGGGGAGAGAAGGGAGGGAAAGTAAGCCAATCTAGGAAAAAGAATGGAAGGATAGAGAAAGGAATGGAAGGGAAAGGAATGGGAGGTCAGTGCAGGGAAGGTCAAGGCAGTATAGGAAAGAAGAGTGTATAAGGAAGGGTAGGGCAGGTAGCGGAAGGAAGGGCAAGGTAGGAAGAGGACAGGGAAGAGAAGGGAATGGAAAGAAAAAGAATACCCAAGTAAAATAATATAATTTAATAAAACAAGCCTAGCCTACAACTCCTCAAACAAACGACTTAAATTTGATCTAATTGACACAGCTGAGGCAGAAAAAAAATGTTTTATCCTAAGAAACAAACGACCTCACACAAAAATAAGACCCCAGATTTGAAAACGTGATCTATAGACACCCCAACCTGACACTTACGAATGAAAAACCAAACACAAGATATGAAATGTTGATTTAAATCACTAGACGCTGAGCATCGCTGTCACTGGCAGAGGAATAATGCCTTGGTTACGTGGGCTAGTTGAGAGGTACTTAGTACCATCATCCGAAACTTAGGGCAAAATGAAATGGATTTGTCACGATAAGAATATTAAGGCAAGTTGTCAGGGTAAATGAGGGCTGTTTACAGCTATTTTAAAAAAGCTTGTTTTGTAAGGACGGAATACTGGATAAGGAGTTTTCAGGTCGACTTGTCGCGGTAAATTATATTGGTAATATTTTAGAAGCTCAAACCTTGCTAAACAAACATATCTTTAGACCCCTTTAAGAATTATCTTGAATGCGAAGCTCATAGGGAGGAAAAGAAAGAACACTTTTTCTTGGTGGAATTTGTGGCATTTCTTTTGTATTTCTCTGTTAAAGTCTCGCATTCAAGATAATTTTTAAAGCGGCGGTCCTTAGACGATGGCTTCAGTTCTTTGCCTTGTTTTTTCCTTTTCTGATGTTTTGACACAACTGCTCGGATTATGGGAGGTGGGGTCACGTGACCTCTTAGCCCGAAATAGCAAATCATGAGAATGGATACCAAAGTCAGTATGGGAATCAAAACCTCGAATAATTCCAGCCGTAACTTGATTGTGGAATTTAAGCAAAGGCAACCTATTTTACTTCGCGGGGAGTGGTCGCCCAATTCTCCTGTTCCATCAACTCATGTATAAAGCATTCGAAGGTGCGTCCTTTACTCCCCTCCCCTTAAACTATCAGCGCTCCTTGTTACAAAACAGAGAGAAGTGGAAACAGTATCGAACAGTGGACTTCTAGTTTCGAAGACCGCGCACTAAATAACTGAACTACACGCAGAATAAAAATTCCAATACCAACAAGTAAGTAACACGGAGGAAATTCAATAACTTGGTCGGTGGATTTATTAATAGCTATCAAACAAGTCTCCCTCAGTCTGACATATTTGTGACGTTATTTGAGTTTCATGTCTAAGAGAAAATGTTGTTTACTGTTCTCAGTGCAGTGTTTCAAATATCACTCAACTTCTGTAAGTGCTTTTCTTAAGCAATTGTTTACCGATTTTAGCGATGAATTAAGACAACACACTTTTACGAGTTCTACATAAAATCAAAACACTTTCGGCCGTAAAAAAGGGCAAAACATTTCAGTTGTTAGGACAAATAGCGTTGAAAGGCAATTCATCAAACTCCCTAATAACATCCCGTCAAACTGGATCTGTTACCATGGTGATGAAGATTTTATCTTAAAGATTCGCGTATGCCAGCCTTGTTTGTTGACTTTAGAAATCAGAGACAGCTTTTCAAGCAATAATATGAGATTAAACTCAAACAAATTTAGTTACTGATGTATTTTGCCTAATAGATTTTTTACGACTTCCTTAATTTTGAGAAAAGGACGAACGAAAATCATTTGGGCGTAAAGAACAGAAGGATAACGACTCCTAAGGCTACCTGTTTTTGAGGGGCGGATTTCGTGGTGACACTCAATTGGCTTCCACATTTGATTCAGCGGACGGCCTGTCTTTTCTTGTATTTTGATTGGCCCAGGGACGAAAGCCATATAAGGATACTTTCCCCGCTCATAAGAACTTTTCTGCTTGAGCACTTTGTGAGGCAGGTGAAAGATAAGTTAGAGGGTCTGAACCCCTTTAAGCTTTAATGTTATGGGATAGGTTTCCTGTGTTATTTTTAGGCCAATTTTTGAAACTGAAATTTGAAAAATATCTTGTTAAAAATACAATATTTACTACACCTACTTATGGAATTTTAGTGTTTTATTATTATCTAATTAAACAAAATTCTTTTAAATCAATATAAATTAAAAATATTTGACAATGATTCTGTATGATACAAACAGCTCTACCACCGAGTTATTGAATAATTTCATATTTTTTTAATAATTGAATATTAGAGTGGCTTTCGTAAGCAGCCCTGGACAGCAGCTTGGACGACGGCTGCCTTAGTATAACTGACCGGAATTTGGTCCAGAACGTCGTGTTCAAGCGCGTAGTTTAAAAGTTAAAGTGCACATGACATGAATTTTTTTTGGTCGTTTCTAGAAGTATGATAGCTTCTGAATTCGTTCCCGATATCAAAATCATGATTAAAAGAACCAAGAAGTTTTAAAATTGCAAAAATTTGACAGGAATCCGAACAGACCGCCAAACCATCCTGTTTCCCCGCCGCGACCAAAGGTGACGTGTGGTGGTTGGCAAAATCATATGCTAATCCTAAGCGCGAATTTACTTCCGGTAGCCGTCTTTCTAGCTGCCGTCCAGGGTTGCTTGGGTTCCGATTGACTAATTCTGAAATAACTTGAAAATTCATAAGAAATCCATTCTTATTGACAGATGCATTATTCTAGCTGCATTGGAATGAAGCTGTGTTCCCTTTAAGTTACTCCTAAGATATTATTATGGGTATCCTGTGGTAAAAGGGAAGAAACGAGGTGGCTGGTGCTTGAGATTGTGGAGCAGTGAGCAAAAACAGTGTTTTAAGCGGCGATCCCACTGTTGTCCAAAGAACTAGAACAGCGCAAGGGAGGAGGGACGTGTGGGAGGAATAAAGAAAACCAAGGAGAGCATTTTTGCCACAGGTATCCCATTTTCGAATTCACCAGTTTTCATGTTAAAAATTAACAAAGCCAGCACAGGGCACCCAGTTTGTAAACTGTATTACATTAAAATAATAGCACTCTAAAATAAGAATATTAGCGCTTAGCAGTAAGCTGCGATATTACATCTAAGAAACTAGCTACCCTTCCTACTTATCTTAATCCTCTCTCTGTTTCACTCTCGATGCAAGAACCTTGTCATTCTTATTGCGCATGCTCGAAGAAATCCCTGGTATTTCGTCGAGCATGCACGGTAAGAATGACAAGGCTCATGGGTTGAGAGTGTCTCTGTTTATAAAAAGGTTTCAAATTGGGCTCCCTGTGGTTTTTTGTAACTTTAATATTTCGATAAAAAGTAAATATAAATAAAACTAAGCTTCAACCAACAAAAATATATCTATAAAACTGAGAGTCTTTGCCAATATATAACTGAAATTCTACCTCGCGATAACAAACCCAAAATCCCCACCAATGGATAGGAGTCTAAGACAAGGTGATAGAATTAACTTTCACGCATTTAGGCCTCGTCCCCAGGCTACTCATTGCCAGCGCTCCCAAATCCAAAATGGCGGACACTTCAGAGCAAACACTCGTCTAAGAAGCACATTCATGACTTCATGCCGAACAGCAAAGAGAGCCTGGGAAGAGGCTAGCACGCATTTAAGTTTGAATATACCTCTTTACCTTCGTTGTTTGTTGTGCCTATTTCAGACCATGCGATGCCACTCTTGGGAGTTGATTCTTTCATGTATAAATATTTTAATAAAAGAACATTTCTCAAGAGAATGTCATGTGGTCTAAAATGGGCAATTTGCATACGAAGCTAAGGAGGTCTATTTATCAGTATAACTAAAATTTAAGCTCTAACTACATGACAAGTATTTGGGTGCTACTACCAAAATATTTTGCCTTGTCTAATTATATATTCATTGGAGAGCGTAGAGCCTCTTTGTCAGTACTAATGTTCCTTTTCTGTTTAGTATTATGCGAAAGTTAAGGGTGCCAGACCCATCAACATTGTCGCAAAAACTATGTATCAGATAAAATATAACCCTAATAATTATTAGTAAAAATGTCGATTAAATACACTAGAGAAAGTAAAACGTTACCAAAAAATTATTTTACCAGGAATAATAAGTCTAATGTTTCATGCATGCAACTTCAATTTTTGCTTGAATAATGTTGTAAAGTATTGTAATATTTAACACAAAATATGAGAATCAGATGTTTTATGGGGGACGTTTGAATGAGTAAATCTCGCGCACGAACTAAAATCTTGTGTAATTTGTTTTCGCCATTGAAAGGTGCGTTAATGAGATTATGAAAACAGGACTTTAAGAGGCAATAAATTTCGGCAATTCCTGTTAAGCTTTTAAATAAATTGTGCGTCTGTCTCGTTCTGTTTAAAGAAACGTCGTCCGAATTCTAAGTGCTATCAGCTGCGATAGCTAAGATCTTCTAAAATGTCTCATCGTAATTAAAAGAGCAAAACATCAAAGATAGCGATATTTAAGGACGTGATCGAGTCTCTAATAATCTGCTGGAGTCAATAGGAAATCAAACGTCTTAAAGTCATTAACTTAGCTACAGATCATTAATTGATAGCGATTTTTCGTGTCCGTTCGGCTTGAGGTAAAACGCACGAACGTATACTATTTAACTACCTTTGACGTGACTCACTGCAATACCTTGCCAAAAGAGCATTATTTCTATTTAAAACTAAACGTTCATTAGGAAATAATATCTGGTGGATAAGCTGTCTATAATGGTCTGAAAGAAACCGAACAGCACGTACGAGAATTTTTGGATTCTATTTTTGACACATGCAACTGGAGTTAAGAAGAATTAATGGCTTCAGGATATTTTAGGGGTATTTTCGTGATAGTTAACGATCTAGGAGACCAACAGCACCGTTTGATAAAAGGAAATGCTACGTAATTACGCGAAGAACCTCATGCCAAGCTGTTAGACTGCAAAATAAATTTTCATATTGCAGGCATGATTGTTGTTTGAGCACCACGGAGTGAGCTACCGCACGATTCCTGGACGGTATCGCATGAGAGATCGTCATGCATCGATTTGTCGAATATTTTCAGTCCTTCTCTTTACAGTTATTCAAAGACATGCGACAAGTAGTTGCGACAACGCCTCTTAACGATTTGTCGCGTACGATATAGGACACTGCAAGGTCTCTTCTTAGAGACTTGTCGTTAGTCGCGCACGATGCATATCACTGCTTCGATTTTTCCATTTTTTCAACATATCATACAACATATACAGCTTACGAATGGACAGCCAGACACACCATACTTTCATTAGAGTTCTATGATCTTAGTAAGACACTTATGCTTATGTTTGTGTCGCTTATGCTGATGAACAGAATCGGAGTCTACTGTATGCTGTTTGTGCGTCAAACGAGGGGACTTGGCACGAGGAAATGAAATCGACGAGAGCTTATTGCGCAAGTCAGGTAGCAAGGTCCGGCCTCGCGCTTGCGCAGAAGCAAATATATTTGTCTTATTGGAACTTGTATTACTAGTAGGACGAGCACCAACTGAACGACCTGAGAAACGAAATCTAGTAAATCCTTGTTGGGAGGGTTCTCCCTCTCCTGGTAATGTTTCTCCATTAGAATCAGTTGGGGTTGTCTCGGTATCTTCTTGGCTGGAGGTGCCGGATGATTTGCTCCTGAAACTCACGGCCATTGACCGGATGCTACCGCCCAGGCCGAGCTTTACCGTGGGACTGGGACTGACAACTGATTCTTCTTGGGCATTCGAGTTTATCATGTCTTCTTCTTCCACTGAAAACCCCAAAATGTCCTCATTCTTTAGCTTCTTTTTACTTTCATAATATGACTCTTTTATTTCGGAAATATTTTCTAAGTCAATATTGTTTTCTTCTGTGGGAATATCGACTTCCTTTTCGCATGTTTCGTTTTCATTATTTGGAGTTTGAATTTTTTCACTAATTTCTCCATTTACCCCGATTGGTTCGGAGATTTCTCCTTTCTGATTTTCGAGTTCATTCTTAGTCTTTGACTCCTCAACACTTACTTGAGTCTTTGAACATGGAATCTCTTTATCGCTGAGCATATCATTACAAATAGCGCCCTGTATCTTAGTATCGGGTGTAGCAAGACCTTCTATCTCAGTCACATGTTCACTTGTCACTTCATTGGTAGATTCGTGAACCCCATTATCGTTTTCTCCACCCAAATCCTCTCTTGCTTCTGTATCCTTGGCAACCGTCGACTCTGTAGTAACTAGACCTTCCTCTTTACTCTCAGTATCCTCGACAACCGTCGTTTCTCTAGTAACCAGACCTTCATTTTCCCCCTCGGTCTCCTTGGCGACCGCCAGCTCTTCAGTGACCAGTCCCTCGCCTTCATTTGCAGTATCCTTGGCAACCGTCGAATCCTTTGTAACCTGGCCTTCCTTTTCACCTTCGGTCTCCTTGGTAACCAAGAGTGTCTCTTCGCTCCTACACTCTAACTTTCTCGCAGGTTTTAATTTTTCCTGCAACACCAACTCTAATCTTTTATGATCCATTCGCATGGCCAATAGCTCTTCTGATTTGCTGATTGGTTCATCGTCATCACTCGAATCACTTTCACCAGACGAGCTACTCGCACTGCTCAATGGTGCACTGCTAATCCCAGATCTCTTCCGCTGAGCCTGGTAGTTGTTTTCGATGTCTTGCTGGTTAAGACAAGGATCTGAGTAGGGTCTCGGAATACCTCCAAGACGGTGCTTCAGAAACGATTTAAGCTGCTTACCTGTGTCACGATCGGAAGAGTCTAAATCGTGTTGGCTTTTTGCTTTAGTCTTTGGTTTTGACCATCCACTCAGTCGAGACTTGGAAGATATCTGGATGACGTCTGGTGGAGGCTTACTCTTCTTCCTGTTTGTCAATGAAATAGAACATGGATATTACATCATCATCATCATCATCATCATCATGTATCATCATCATCATGTATCATCATCATTATGTATCATCATCATTATGTATCATCATCATGTATCATCATCATCATGTATCATCATCATTATGTATCATTATTATGTATCATGTATCATCATCATTATGTATCATCATCATGTATCATCATCATTATGTATCATCATCATCATGTATCATCATCATGTATCATCATCATCATGTATCATCATCATTATGTATCATCATCATGTATCATCATCATCATGTATCATCATCATTATGTATCATTATTATGTATCATGTATCATCATCATTATGTATCATCATCATGTATCATCATCATTATGTATCATCATCATGTATCATCATCATTATGTATCATCATCATGTATCATCATCATGTATCATCATCATTATGTATCATCATCATCATGTATCATCATCATCATGTATCATCATCATCATGATGTATCATCATCATTATGTATCATCATCATCAACATGTATCATCATCATTATGTATCATCATCATCATGTATCATCATCATCATGTATCATCATCATCATGATGTATCATCATCATGATGTATCATCATCATGATGTATCATCATCATCAACATGTATCATCATCATCATGTATCATCATCAAGAGAACATAAAAGACCGTCCTTTGAAACGTCACGGTATGAAATTGACGTCACTTGTTGAATCAATAACAGGGCATGTAGGGCATGGCACCGTCACGACCACGGTACGACACGTCCTTTACGTGAATTTTCAAAGTCATGCAAGGTCTGCCTTAAGACTCATCAATCATCGTCAAATGACTCACTTGTCTAGTTTGCACTCAATGATCTTCATAGTAAGAGACTTGGTTGATCGTGCTGTACTAAAAGCATCGGCAATACCAAGTAGAACACCTAATGGGAATATGAAATATGCCATCGTTACTATCATCCCTAATACTGCACTAAACAAAATCTTCATCAACATCATAATTATAATCAAACAAATTTTAAAACATGACAAAACCTTGACAAAAATGAGGATAACACACCCAACCACCTGAAATGTCATCATTACCACTATCATCATCGCTATTATCATGATCATCATGTATTGTTATAATTACCATCACCATGTATCATCATCATCGTCATCGTCATTACCATGAGCTACCACCATCATCATGTACATCACCACTACCATCACCATCACAACCACCACCACAACCACCATCACAACCACCATCACAACCACCATCACAACCACTATCACCATCACCACCATCCACTACGCCACTGCCACCATCAACATCTTCATCATTACCATGACTACCATTATCATCATGCATCATCATTAGTACCATCACTATCATCATTATCATTCACCAACATCATCATCATCATTATCACCATCATCACCATCATCATTGCCATCATCATCACCATCATCACCATCATCACCATCATCACCATCATCACCATCATCAACATCATCACCATCATCACCATCACCATTCATCTTGAATCATTATCACATTAAAATGCTTATGGCATCCAATACCAAAACATCCTTGACTTTGACTAGTTCTTACCCCTGGCCTCTTCTGGAGTTCTATGTTGGATGGTCCTCAAGGTATGGAAGTACCCACTACTGTTCTGGTACTTATAGAATATACGAATAAAAAGGTAACGCGTCCTGAACGACGGCTCAAACCCTAGAACAACAACAAAAAAACAATACATTTTAGGACAGGAGCTGGTATTTTCTAATATGATATGGGATTTAGAATTTGGAGAAAAGTTCGAACAAGGTTCAAGTGAGTCATTCGGTTATCACGTATTTCCAAAAATGGAATGAGAGTGCAAAATACATTTTCACTTGTGTTGACAAGGGCTTCCGAAATATTGATTGGCACCCACAACACAATGCTGAAGGCCCACTGAGTACATCTCAGGACTCACTTCACTTATGTTGACAAGGGCTTACAAAATAATGATTGATACCCACAACGCAATGTTTGGGACCCCAATTTTAGCAGTTACATGGGTCCCTGACAGAATAATGCTAATGCAGCCCCTGTCACTTACCAATCTCAATTTTCTCCACGTCTTCAAGGGCAATGCGTTCGTACTGGGTGATTCTTTCTGCATCGTCATCATAGCTGATGAGTATAAAAAAGAAAATAAGAGAAGAAAAAAAGAGAGAGAGCAAGCAAATAATCAAAAGAATTAGTGATATGCAACTTGGCAATTGTGTGAAGAAAAGAGAGAAGAACAAGTTATAGGAATCTAGGGAACGCGATGTGGGAACCCTGTGGTTGCTATGCTTACCTAGCTACGTAGTACGCATCATGTGCGAGTAATAAGATAACGTCCTGGTCTTGAGTGGGCTCACCATCAGGACTAAAAAGCAAAAGTTTTGATAATTATTCTCACAGTACCATGGTTTTCAATGTTATAGTGCAGTAATACACGCATCAAGCATTCCGCGCTACTGCTGTAAGCGCATGCTCAGGGGATTAAAAATTGGAATAATATTTTGTAAAACATGTTATATTTTAGTTGTATTTTTCTTGTCAAACAAATTTTCATTAAATATTCAAGATCACGTACCGTTAAGCGAATTTTGAGTCAAATATACCAAAAAATTGCATATTTTACAAAATATTATCCCACTTTTTAATCCCCTGAGCATGCGCTTAGAGCAGTAGCGCGGAATGCTTGATGCGTGTATACAGGCAACTACTTCTCATACAACAATGTTGCATTGTAGGTTACAGAGCAAATGTGGCTCGTATTACCACCCTGCGTGCACATGCCATTCTCTGGAGAGTAAGTGCGTTACCGCTAGAGAAAGAAATAATACTCAAGGAAATTACATGTGGTCTAATGGGAAAATATCATGCCAAAGCTATAGAGGTTGATTTCAACATTCTAACTGATAATTCGTTCACAATAATAAGCTCACAACATATTGAAAATGCATGACAGTCAATTCCAGACAATTCAGTCTGAAACAATTTGTCTTAACTGGCAAACCTCAATAATATATGGCAAATTTTATTTCATTATTTTACTTCCTGTTGCTATAGCAACGCACCTGTAGAATGGATCCACTAGTGCCCAACCTCCAAGACATTCCTCAGTTTCAGAGAGCAGTAACCACTGACAGTGAACCACTAACTGTGCTACACATTCCTCTCTCTCCATAGTCCAAGGATCTTCTTCATCACCATTCTTTAAGAGAGCCATTGCTGCGGTAAGATCTTCTGTTAACGGGTTACCAAGCATTGCATCTGGAACAAGAACATGGTAGTGTTAAGGAGGGTGGACCAGAGTGGTTATTGCATGCACCAGGGGCATAGTGAGGTCTCAATCAAGGGGATGATGTACCATTTTCTTGTCATGTCCATAGGAATCCCACATGAATTGATGATATTTCAGTGCCATGATTGATGCCCCCTCCCCCCACCCCCGCCCTCACTATGCCACTGGCATGCTCTTGATATGCACTGGGTAGATGGGTGTGAGGTTGAGTGAATAATATATATGAGGCTGAACAAGAGAAAAGTTAAATGAAAGGAAGGGGAGGGGATGGGAAACATAAGGAAGAAAGATAGAAACATTGGTAAGAAGGAAGGAAGGAAGGAAGGAAGGAAGGAAAGAAAGGAAGAGAGGAAGGGAGGTGTAGTGAAGAGAAGGAGGAACAATAAAGTATGAAGGAAAGAAGGAAGAAAGGAAGAAAGGAAGGAAGGGAAGAGAGGAAGGGAGGGAAAGGGAAGATAAGGGGAACACTGAAAGATAAGGAAAGAAGTAACAGAGGGAGGTAAAAAGGAAGGAAGGAAGATGACCATTTCACTTACCAATTACAGTTTGTCTATAAACAGCCTTGAACCTATTCAGGTAGTATCTAGAAAATATATTTTTATAGACAGATTATTAAACATTACCAGATGGGCACTACACCATCATTAACCATTCAAAATCCTTTCTTCTTGCCTGTTTGCTGAGTTATAACCATCCTTCATGAGACCAGTAAATCTTCTTTCTCCTGTTCTGGTAAAATCCCCCTGAGAAAAGAAGCACAATCACATCCAATGTAACTAAATTCTTTTTCCATGTTCTGCTCACAGGGACTGTGAAGAGGGGCTGGTGGACTTTAGCCTCCCAATTTTTTGCTAATATTCACTAAAGCCTGGTTCACACTTACAGTACGAAGCAAGCATAAGCATAACGACATGCTGCTTGTGTATGTTGCTATGCTTATGCTTGCATCGCAAGTGTGAACCAGATTTAAGCTTCCAAGTCTCAATAATTTAAATATACAAATATTCAAATGAGGCCTGCTGTTGTAATGAAATACCTTTTTGTTGGTCCTTAGACAAAGCTTAGACCAAGAAAATAAATCTATCATCACAACAGCAGGTAACCTTAATTATGCATTGTTACTGGATGAATTACTGGAAGACAATGGGAAGCCATTTCAATGTTACAGTATTGTACACGTGTATATCGTGTACATGGTGAAGTCAATTTTGGATATTTTTTCCACTCGAGATATGTAAACCGCTAAAATTTAGTATATTTAATATACTAGATCATAATCTTCCTATGATTACGAATGCAATTAGGTATACAGCGCAAGTGTGAAACACAGGCAACCCAAAGATAGAAACACACCTTCATAGCTGCTGTCCCAGCGTACTGTCTACTGACGGCATCACCATTATTAGCCCACATTTCTTGGAATGATGAGCGAACATCAGCAGGTAAGGGTTGGTCTGGTAATAGCTTACCAAGCTTACGAAGCTGTATGAGTAAAATATGTATTGGGTTAGGTTTTTCATTTGAAACAGTTCCTCTAATCATTTCATAATGTTTGTTGGGTTTCTCCCTAGATTCTAGGGTTTTTCTCTGGGCTCTCTGATTGTCCCTCCCTCTGCAAGTTGTTTCGGGTTCAATCTGTGAGTTAGCCATGCCCTGACTTTGATCAGCCCAGAGGTTTTTTCAGGTTCAATCTGTGAGTTAGCCATGCCCTGACTTTGATCAGCCCAGAGGTTTTTTCAGGTTCAATCTGTGAGTAAGCCATGCCCTGACTTTGATCAGCCCAGAGGTTGTTTCAGGTTCAATCTGTGAGTTAGCCATGCCCTGACTTTGATCAGCCCAGAGGTTTTTTCAGGTTCAATCTGTGAGTAAGCCATGCCCTGACTTTGATCAGCCCAGAGGTTGTTTCAGGTTCAATCTGTGAGTTAGCCATGCCCTGACTTTGATCAGCCCAGAGGTTGTTTCAGGTTCAATCTGTGAGTTAACCGTGCCCTGACTTTGATCAGCCTAGAGGTTGTTTCAGGTTCAATCTGTGAGTTAGCCATGCCCTGACTTTGATCAGCTCAGGGGTTGTTTCAGAGTACTGACAAAATTTACTGATCTGTCCATTCTTGTCTTGTTTTTTTTGTGATCCTAGAATGTTACCTGTGTTTCCATGACTTGACGAGCTAAAGCAGCTTGTACGACATTTGTCCTGTCTAAGCAGTCCATGCAGTTGATACGAAACACACTGCGTTGCTCACAAATTATCCCCTTGGAGTCCGTCCTGTCAGAACATACATGGACAAAAGTCTTTTAAGGTGGTGCAGTAATATAGGCAACAAAATTGTTCAACTGGTTGTGCAACAATTGCATTGCAGGTTGCAGAATGAATGTTGCTTATGTTACCATCCCAGACATAACTCTTTGTTGCATGAAGTACAAGCTTACTTTTGTCTTTGCAACAAGGAAAATCTGTTGTGCACAGAATGGTAATACAGGCAACAAAATCGTTCAACTGGTTGTGCAACAATTGCAGAATGAATGTTGCCAAGTAAACAACAACAAAAAAACGACATAATTCTATACCTCAGACATTCCACAAGAAGCCAGAGTAATGTAATATTTACAGGATCAAAGGATGATATGGTAACAATCTAAATGACTTACATACCAACAATATCTCATGTCTTTGAGCACATCCCCAATACTCTCCACCAAGACTGCAACATATTCGAACTTCATGCCACGACTGAAAGACAAATACAAAAAAGACGACACAGTTAATGCTATAGCTCTCCAGCCCATCCCCCTCTGCGGTCCTTGCAATACACAAATACTTGTTCTTGAAACTTACCAGTATTCATGGAAATCAAAAGTGATGTACGTCAGGAGAGGATTGTTAAAGAGAAGGATATTGTCCATAAAGGCATCTCCAATAATCTATTAAAAACCACCACAAATGTCAAACACTAGTACTGACACTATTAGCAGGGAATCAAGGTTGATGTAGCAGTTGTGCGCTGGCCTCTCACTTCTGGGATCTAGGGTAGAGTTTGCTAGATGTAGGTCTTTCCTTGATTTGAGGCTTTTTTTACCCTGCTTGCAAAGGTCTTTTTCTGCCCCCCTCTGGCTTTAGGTTGGGGGAGAAAAGGAGGGGAAGATAAAATAACCTCTGCTCTCAGGGTAAACTGTTTCTGACTTTCAAGGTCTCAATAAAATTTAAAGGTTTCTTCCAAAATCTGAAGGTTACTAGCAGTTTGAAGTTGTAAGAGATAATAATTTTGTAATTGAGCATTTGATTGAGAAGCCAAATCTCGTTGAAGGCAAGACACCTTGAACTAACCTTTTCACGACCTGTTTGATCAATCAAGTTGATGATCACCTGTCAATCAAATGAAAGAAACAATGCGTAAGCACTATGGAAAAGGGTAACTAAGTATTACACAGGGTTTGTACAAGATCCCCGTGAGAATTTCCAAAATCTTTTCCAAAACTTTCCAAAGCCCTTTGACTCAAATTTCCAAAACCACACATAGCACAAAAGTAAAACAAAATTCAAGGATCTGAGACATTCAACATACATTTACCAATGCAAAACAATATTGCAGACAAGCTACAGTACAAAAAAATTCAAAACTTTTCCATAGCCTAGTTGACCATAAATCAATTTTCCAAAACTTTCAAAGTCCTGGAAAAATCACCATTATATATATGCCTACACAGATCCTCATATTATATATCACTTGCATTTTAATATGGTAATGCTGTTAGTTATCATTTAGTAGACACATACCACACCAGCATAGTGTTTCAACTGGGTTGCAAAATGACTCATGAATGCCATCTGTGTCTCATTTTCATCTGCAAACATTAATGAAGACAACTCAAGATGAATGAAAGCAAGAAGAAAAAATGAATGAATGAAAAGGTACTAAAGTAATGGAAAAGAGAGTGACATGTATTTGAAAATGAAGACAATGAAGAGATTGAATGGATGGATGGATGAATGTATGAATGAACAAATGAATGAATGAATGAAGGAAGGAAGGAATGGATGGATAGATAATGGACGAGTGAATAAAGGAAGGAATGGTAAATGGATGGATGGATGGATGGATGGATGGATGGATGGATGGATGGATGGATGGATGGATGGATGGATGGATGGATGGATGGATGGATGGATGGATGGATGGATGGATGGATGGATGGATGGATGGATGGATGGATGGATGGATGGATGGATGGATGGATGGATGGAAGGAATGAATACTAGAGATTTAATAAATGAATGAAGAGAATAAATGAATGAATGAATGGAAGAATATACATATGAGTGAAATGACCAGCTGACTCAATGATTTTAACATAATGATTGAAGCCTAAATTATCAAAAAAACATAATAAAGGAAAGTAAAGGACAGACTTGTACCTTTATCCAGACGTGGCGGAGGTCTGTATTTGAAGCCAGGTTGACTCCAGTATATAGGTACAGAACCACGCACTTGTACAAACGACACTGAATGAATCTCTGTTCTTATAATCTACATTGTAAAATCAATAAAAAGTAAATAAAAATCACAATCTTTGATGTTTTATCCACCTTTGAAACAACCTCTTGGCTGGTCTAAGTCAAGATTGCCTCTGACAGATTGAATTTGAAACCTGGAGAAAAACCCTCAAGAGATCCAGGAATCAAACCCAAGACCTTCAGAAGGTATAGTAAGGGGCAAGTGCACTGCTGCCATAACCCCTTTGATTCCCGATGTGTATTGTTAGTTTTGTATTTTAGAGTTCACGTCCACTAACAAAGATGTCCACTGAATAAAGGTTTGTTTTTACAGTAAATATGGGAGAAATGTTTTTCTTAATAAGGGATCCAAGATACCACTGTTTTAATCCTGATGTATTAATGCATTACAACTACAGTTACCTGTTCTGTTTCCACAAAATTAGCTACCTCTCCATCCTCATCCACTCCTCTTCTTTTATAACGAGTACCTTGAAAAGACGGCAAGTAAAACTAGTTAAAGGCCCATCTACATACTGCGATTCAAGCCCGATTTGAATTTAAAAATCGGGCTGACATGAGAATATCTGTGACAGTGCTACAGATTTTGTGAGTCGGGCTGATTCAATTTTTTCGAATCGGGCTTGAATTGGGCTCTAAACTACACGCACGATTTCCTTCCTGATGGTGTTGGGACAATGAATCGGGCAGACAAATCGCAACATGTATTTCCCGCTTAAGATTCTAAGAAAAAGTGGGTTGACATTTTGATGACTATTTGATAAGTGATCACAACATAAATCCCATTTACATACTTCCCAGGTACCATTTCAGTATCAGCTCCTACTGTATGTTCTACACAGTATGTTGTGCACCAAACAATTATTTTGCGATTGAGAATGTAAATCTCACCAGCTCTGTTGATGCTTCTTCGTGATATCAGCAGAAGATCAAACTCCTCTGGGGGCAGATCTCCTCTCTGGATCTCAACCAGTTCATCTGGTTCTTCCTCTTCAAAAGTATTTACACAGTGAACTATCTCGCAGTAACCTTGAATGATTGGAAGTATCCAATGGGCACACAGTGGGTCCTGCAACAAGAATTTCCATCATCACACCTAATCGAAATATGGTGACCAATTTGAATAATTATTGTTCTGGACTGACTAGTCTCTCATACAGGTAAAAACGCTGTTATGATTCCATGTGAACATGAGGCTAGTCAATCTAAAACAATACATGTAGTTATTCAAATTGGTCGCCATATTGCAATTCAGTGTATATTTTGATCAGGAAAACTTGCAGGTAATACATATTTATCATTTCAAGTTCACACACCTCTGGGATTGGCTGAATGTTCTCAGCCAATAAGAAGCAAGCTAGGAGTAAAATGTATAATAAAACGTATGCCTTATATTGTTAGAACATACTTCACTGTTTATCAAGTCCTGTATCATGTATTTGTTCCAGAAAAATCTCTGATCAGCCTGGAAAAATGACAAAATTAAAAGTGAGGATGATAATATATTCAGTGTAATAAGAATAGGACAAAAAATATATAAAATAAACAAACACTAGTTAAGTGAACAGACACAAGGATCGTATAAAAGGCAGAATTATGGACTACTTCTATGATATTGCAAGGTATTATTGGGTGTCCAGGGGGCAAAACAAAACAAAGATTGCAGATAATGTACATGTACAGAGTTTCATTCTTATTTGTCTAAGTTCTTTCATGTTCATCTTCTTAATTCATCTCTTATCACGTTGTCTTGTGGTGAATTGTTAATGTTCATTGGTCAATGCCATTACTATAACAAAGGTTTGTATATTCATCCCAACATGACCAACATGACCACTGTATCATCAAAGTACACTGTAGTTCATTAAGACAAATAAGACAGGTTCAAAGAAGCTACAGTACTTACTCGTTTCCACAAGGGTAAACTACTGTCATAGTATTCTCCACATTGTTTCTGTAGTGAGTTTGTTATATCACCAGTTACAGAGTAAAAGAAGGAGTCGGCATCATTAAACATCTTCAATGTCTCCTGGTATATAAAAAAGAATATAATTCTGTAAACACATTAATTTATCAAGCCACGAAACAACCTCCAAAATGGCAAAAATAGTATATCTGGGAACTCTCAGATTGAATTGCTCTATTTCACTATGAAGTTATGGGAGAGGTTGGAGGGTACAATAGAGGTTTTGCACCATCACGTGATGGCAGCCATGACAGGAGGTAGAAACAATTGAATCTGGTATAATGTGATTTACATGAGAAAGAATTCAGTTTCCAAGAGGATAAAGACTCTTGTTATGCCTCCTGTCATGGCTGCCATCATGTGGTGATGTAAAGCCTCTATAAAACTAATCATTAACAATACTTACCTCTAATAATCTTCTTTCTAACTTTTCTTTTTCTTTATCTTTGACATCTCTTGGTGTATTCTACAAATCATTGTAACAACTCTGTATTATAATGAAATTATGATTGATTATAAGCTCTATAGACCCCTTTCAGCATGTCAGAATGCAGCTCAATTTGAAGGGCAAAACAATAGATTCCAATTCTCAGGAGATTGAAATTCTTTTGTTTTGCCCTCAAAAATTGAGCTGTTTTGACATCATGTGAAAAGGGTCTATATGAGTGTAATAAAATACTTACAGTGTTCTTAACATTGTCTTTGATGTTGGTTGCTGCAGACTTGATAGACTTCCATGTTTGTTGTAAACCTTTTTGTTGGCCATCACCACCACCTAATAACTTCTTTGGACGTCCACCACTTGGATGCTTCTCACATAACTGTACATTAACAATATTTATTCATTCATTTGTTATTTCTTTCATTCAGTCGTTCCTCCCTCTCTCACTTATTCATTCATAATAATGTGGAATATAGGAGAAATATCATTGCACGTAAATAGAAATATTTTATTGGGGTTTGTGTATCCTCCAACACATTTTTCACTGTCATACAGCAATTTCAAAAACAGTTGACGGGGGAAATGACGAATGGCAATTGGTGATTCACGATTGCATGACTGAACAGAACTGTGGGGTACATAATAAGAATTTCTTCATATTTATTTCTTCGCTGAATGGTGCAGGCATTATTTAGGTATTTAAGAAATGAATATGAAGAAATTCTTATTATGTACCCCACAGTTCCTTTCAGTTGTGCAATCGACAATCACTAATTGCTGTTCACAACTTGAACCCTTTTTGAAAAGGCTGTATACTTACATCAAGTTCAAGGTCAGGTACTTCTCCAGAAGCAAGTGGAAGAAGTGCAATCCTGTCAATCCGATAAGCCTCATGGTTGCCAGGCAACAGTCCTAATAAAGTTCTCTTTGTGATGACTAGTAGTTTCCACTCAGCTCCTGTCAATAATAAACATGAGCATATTGCTATAAATACAGTACAATACAGTAACTTTATGTAAAGGTTTTTAAGTAATTAGTGCTGGAATAGTCCTGGAAACTCCCTTGGAATCAAGGGCAGTATTTGGTTTCTTGATTCGAGGGTTTTTTCCAGTTTTCTTCCCATTGCAAAACCTAGCATGCTAATTTCCAATTTCCAACTTCCATCCTGTGAGTTAGCTATGACTTTGATCAGGGTTCAATAACATTTTGAAGGCTTGGTATGCTCATATGGCATTAATCATAGACTATATTGCTAGTCTGCCACAGCATTACTGCAGCACAATAGCAATATACCTGTAATCTATGTGGCAGCCATTGTTTATTACCACAGAAAAAGTCTAATATTCCAGGCAATTTTCCTGCTGCATGAGAAAAGTACAACAATGATGAATCTTTTTGTGAAATCCAAATTAATATCAAAGTAGTAGAGATCATGCATTCATCAAGCAATGCTTATGAGTTACAGTATAGCCAAATGACAAACACATTAAAGATAATCTTCACAGGAAGACATTTGAAATCTGTAGATAAAGACATATCATATATGTTGGTTGAACTACCTATTATCATGCACCTAACCACAATCTTGAGAGGTATTGTCTACATGTATACATAGCTTTAGGGTAATTTATTGAAATGCATATGACAGATTAAAATGATCACTGATAACAAGGATATCAACATTTTCACATCACAAGGCAAACTTTTCATTTTTAAAATATTTTTTCTAAGGTATTTTTTACTTATCTGTTTTATGGGAATTTAACTTTCATGTGTCAAATAATAAGGAAAAATGTGTTCCTTTTATGGTGGTTTGACGTAACAATTATATTAGAAATTTGATAATTGTGAGTCTTTTAAGATGATTATACTGTCACAATATTGCTTTTAACACTAATAGGTATGCATATAATACCTAATAAAACGTAATTGGCATGAGACAGGATCATATCTCTCTCTTGTTCTCTTGTTAGAAATGCCTATCACACTAAAAGTTCGGGTTTTAAACATCCCTTACAAAAGCTTGAATATATCTAGCTGATCTGAGAAAAAATGTTAGCCAATCAGAATCGAGAAAATTTACAAAACTGAGGTGTCATCCTTAATAGCCTAGTGGCTCAGCAAATGGTTATTTCTTTATTTTATTTTCCCATTCAATGAAGAATATCATGATAGTAAGAGTATACAAAATAATCTGAAAAACGTCTAAAAATCTAAATTCATCTCAATTCAAATATAAACTTTTATGAGTTTTTTCGCAGGCTACATATGTACATGACACCTCAGTTTTGCAGTGATGTCATTTCTACATCACTATTTAAGATCAGCTGGATATTAATATACTTTGCAGAGGCTGCTCTATTACTTTCTTTTACCACTGTTTTCATTACCACGCACTGATCGAGACAACAGTTGCAACAGTGAAATTGGGCAATCAAACAAATTGTTCAGTAACTAAATTACATATTCTGATTAATGGCAGTGTATTGCCTGATTTCCATGCCGCGACTGTTGTCTCGATCAGCATGCAATGAAAGCAGTGGTAAGTAGACCTGTACATATAGATTACAATATATGCAGTTTTACATGAATGCATTTGGGGGGGAGGGGGGATCAAGGGTGGCTTAGAGGTGCTAGCTAAATAAGACAGTGTTTATGTGCCTATCACCTACAGTATCTTGGTTTCCATTACTGTAATTCCTACACTCCACACCAAGTGTGCAGAGTTTGTGAGGTCTCTCCCTTAATTCAAGGGTTTTTCTATGGGCTCTCCAGTTTTCCTCCCTCCATAAAACATCAACATAATAAATTTCAATTCGATTTGTGAGGTAGCAATGCCCAGACTTACAGTAGATCAGCCTCAATTCAACTCAATCTCCAATAATAATGTCTAGAGTCTATAAATTATATGTCTGACAACTCAAAGTGACAGTTTTATCCTGCAGACTAAAGTTTCATTATGAAAAGCTGAAAGACTCTTATCTTTGACAGCTTTAAAATCACAAATTTTTCACAGTTTTTCCTAAAACTTTAGGACTCAACTAAGCCAACTTTCTTGGCATATTGTTAATCCACATATCATAATAAAAAAGCATATGAAAACCCACTTAATTTTAAATCAAAATATACGATGATTGGGAAATATTATACAAATTGCTTTCACCAACAAATAATAAGGTAATGCAATATTCATTAATTGGAAAAAGATTGTTCCAGAATGATATAGTGCACAATATAACAGATCTTAAAGGTTTTAATCACCTGACAAAAGTGCTAAGAAAAGTTGAAGGAAATAGTGTAGATAACCAATAATTGCTGAAGAATAATTCCTTCATTTACATATTAATCTAATCTAAAAAATTTCTATTTCAGTGAATTTAATTTTAAATTGAAGTAAACATCATTGACAATAGTTAATGAATTAGATATGCACATTAGATATTTTGTAGAATCTTTTAATTTTTTGGCATTGACATCTAGGGAAAAATGCCAAAAACATTTCTTTTATGTGTCAAATATGTTGAAGTTCACACTGTTAGGAGATGAAAATTCAAGCCATTAGAAGATTTTTAGATTAGATGAAGATTTTTATATAATATTTAGACACGTCTGGGAAAACCATTTTGATGCTTCAAACATCACATTTTGTAAAGAGAAAGCTGAAATTCAAAATTTCCAGAAAGCGATTGGATCCAATATTTTTAAAAGTGTGAGGGTATAAATGTTTTATGATGCTGGTAAAAAACACTGAAAAACCATTGATAGGCAAAATATGCTGTGACTGTACTGGTTTTATTAACCACAATCATTTCTTGAATTTCATGGCTTTGCTTTAGCAATAAAATACTTCAAAAATATTTTTAGCATTTTAACAGCTTGAATAAATATACCATTAACGTATTTAAAAATGATAGAAATTCTAGCATTAAAGTTATAAAAAAACTCTAATTGTGGAATATTTTTAAAGAATTAAACTGAATAATAATGCACTTTCAACTTCGATTTGCAAAATCGTGAATAAGTTTTAGCAATATGAAAGAAGGATTTTTTAGTGGGAAGTTTAAAAATGAATATCGATTAAGAAGTTGACAGTTCTTAGGAAAAATTAACAGGAACAAAGGAGCTTGAAACAGGAAGGCAGGTAAAGTGAGATTCAAGCAGAGCAGAGCAGAGCTGTCATTGACAACCACGTTGAACTTTTGCATACGTGAATAATATATCCTTTGCTTTGGCTGGTTTGAATTCTCTCAGGTTTTGGGGTGTTAGAAGGATGTTATCCAAGGTAGAGAGTCTTACTAAAGCGTTTTTACTTACCGGGGAAGAATTGTATTTTGCCAATAACGCCGTAGATAATTCCCTTGCAAACTGGGTCAAAGGCTTCACTCGGCGGAACACCTTAGTGAGAAAAAAATATTCAGAGAAGCTGCAAAAGCGATGACAGCAAAGATACAATAGTACAGCTCCAAGAATAACGTTTTTAGGGCATTATTTTGCGGGAATATCAATAATACAAGTTCGTACGATCCGTACCTTGACGGGGAACTACTCCACCATCCAGCCTGTTACACCAGAGGGTGTAGTAGCCATCTTGGATGATAAAATTATCTCTGGCTTGGTAAAGCTCCATGCCGTATTACACACGCAAAATACGCCTTGAATTGACCCAGATTGTTACTCCTAGTGAGCATGTTTAGCAGGTTCAACCACAGCTAACCTTCGGCTAAGAATCCGCCATTATTATTTACAACACGATGATTGACTCCCGGGGGACTTTGCGCGCATTCAAGGCGTGAAAGGCGAGGAAGGCATGGGGTCCACTCCGTCACCCCAGAGCTACAATAGTGTGAGTGGTTTTGGGGATTTGAATGGCGACTTTGTAAGAAAAAATAATTATATTCTAACAAGTACTTTAAAGGAAACCAGTATTTGATGCAAAAATAGAAAGGCTAGTATACAAGTGTGATAAGATGCGAGGACCTTAAACCAGACAAAATCGTCATAGCCGGGCGCGTCCCCAACCCGCGCACCCCTTTCCACCATCGTTAGACCTAGGAGTCAATTCATTCATATGTGAAAATGACATCTAAAAAATATTAGTACACTATTCTTTGCTTATTCTAATATCCTTCGCGCGTGTATCCCATTTAAAAATTCTGGCATTGTTTGAGGTATTTTCATGAATCTCAGTTTTCAAGCGCGTTTCTGGTATTAAAAAAAGAAAGAGATAATATACACACGGGAATGATTTTATGGCACTTCTCAACCCCCCCACGCCCACCCCCACCCCCGGCCAAACCGAAGAGGAAAGGTTTGGAAATAGCATCCAATGACGTACTTCCAACATCTCCGGTCATCTTGACCGATTGATTAATTTTACGACGATCACATATTATTTCGTTATTAGAACACTTTTGTCCTGTTTATCTTCAGATACCACTCCTTGTTAAGCAATGCCCCCGAACCATCTGGATTTTTTTTTCAACTTGATAGACAACCTACGTAAATACACTCTTTAGAGTCGATGGAAACAACACCTGAAGCAGAAACAAAACCTGAAGCAGAATTTCCACTGCATCAACAATATCCCAATCTAGGTTCCTCTTCATGAAAGGCATCAGCTGGAAGTCCATTATGAAAATCCTATGTATCAGTAGCCATAGTGACCAATGAAAAACAACTTGATGTTTTTACTTATTTTCATTACCAGCGGTTGTCGAAAAACCTCGAAACAAAAAAAAAACATTTTAGCATTCGAAGCTTCAAAATTCTATAGACCTGTATACTCCACACCAAGTATTTCCTGGAAATATTTGCGCAAGAGATTAGTTGTTGTGCTTAAATTTAGAAGCCTTTAAGATGGGCTGATTTTAAAAGTTAAAACTTTTTCCATTTTTGAGTCCATTACGACGAAGCCAAATAAAAACGATTTCAGTTTTTTTTATTAACGTAAAGAAAAGTATTTTTAGGTCGAAATTAGAATTTCTTTGCGTCATAGCAGGACGTCCGCGGTTGGCAGCCAAAATGGCACGCAGTCACAAACTAAGAGAATCCTTATTAAGCTAGTTTGAACGATGCTTTTTCCAATGTGCTTGATTAAACCTCTTCAGCTCTTGATTTAGAAAGGTCTTTTTGACGACTATGACGTTTTTAATAAAACATTCTAATTGAGATAGGCGTGCATGTACTTTTCCTTTAAACCATCTGGACAACTGAGACTGCGCATAGTCATGGAACGAAAGTTGTTTCGTTCAACGTTCAATCGGCTAGAAATAGACGACCTCTCAACTCAACGCTAAAAATTGGCTAAAAATCCCCTTCGCGCATCGCGATGAAGCGTTGGTTTCGTACGGTAAAATTCATAAAATCTTCATCAAAATATCTACATTATCTGCGCAGCTGCGCAAACAACAGTACTGTTATATCGCAAAGCGGGTATAGGTATAATTTAATTCAAATGACATTATTCGCCAAGGTTAATATATATTTTTTATTTTAATAATATAAGACCCTAAAACAATCTGAATATTGGGAGTCCAAACACAAAATACCACTACCTAACATCTGTAATATCTATTCCTGGTATCAAGATATTTATCATAAAAGAATCCAATATAGAACAGATAGCTATATTCTTCATGTAATTATTCATAGTATTCTAAAAGGATTCTTATTGCTGTCTTCATGGTTCTGCGATCCAGACAATTCCGGAAGCTTCATCTTTTCTGGCCAGAGTTTTTATTTCCGTCCATTAAAATTACATGTCTGAGTTGGCATTTTTCTTACTGATGGAAGCCAAACATCACAGAACCATGAAAAGAGCTTTTAATTAGTCTTCTACTTGAAAGAACCCGACTTTCTTCATCACCGGCCAAGTGGTCTTGGCTAGAGTTTTGGCAGCTTATTTCTGTAGGAGAGATTGTCCGGTCATCTCTTCTGGGATGTTAAGTCCCATGATGTCAAGAACAGTTGGAGCTACGTCACACAGCGCTGCATTGTGGGTAAAATTTCTGTACTTGTGTCCACCGGTCATTATTAATGGCACTGAAGTAAGAGGATGAAAAAAAGATGGTTGAAAATGTTGTCCCTTGCTTGTCTCACTCCCATTCCCATTCTCATGGTGGTGGTTGAATGAGAGACCACATGTAATTGCCTAGTATGAACCAACAACTAAAAATCCTTTCTTATATTCAGTCACAAATCTGGGGCGGATCCAGGATTTTGAGGGGGGGGGGGGGTGGGTAACAAAAATTAGGAGATGCACCTTTTGCTGTAGTACAATACATACCTCTATTAGTAGTGTGTGCAGTATGTGGGCCACCCTTTTCACTGATCATTTGTTCTGCATTGCCGTGATCAGAAGTTATCATCAGTGTAAAGTTGTGCTCTTGGCAGGCTTTATAGATTCTGCCTATTGCAGTATCTGAAAAATAAAATAAACACAATGACTCAGATGAATTAGCCATGATAATTGTGAAAACAGGTGTTGTTTTCCTCTCGGTAGCATGTTTTTGGGGTTATTGGCTCAGCCTTCATCTTGCCCCCCCCCCCCCCCCACACACACACACAGACCCCCTATCCCTTGCACAACACAATAAATTCCAATTTGATCTGTGAGTTAGCTTTGCTCTGACCATGGATGATAAATTGATCAATTTATCATCCATGCTCTGACTTAGATAAGCCAAGAGGTTGTTTCAGGGTTTGAACTGTAAATTACCCATGCCCTGACTTTGATTAGGCAAGAAGTCACTTCACTTTGATCAGCCAAGACATTGTTTCAGGGTTTGATCTTCAGATCTGCCAGTACAACCACTGATAAATATTATCCAAGGTTGATATATATACAGTACCTGTAGCAGCGCAAGCAATGACAGCAGCTTCATACTTCCCAGTATGACCAACCATGTCAGGTGGGGCAAAGTTGCACATGACAAATGGGTGCTTGCCTTCTTCAACGGCTTTACAAACCTTGAATATATTCATAAAACGTCTTGGTTAAAAACTATGCTAAATATATCAGCACCTAGCCTAAGAACCTAGCATTGTTTTCCCTCCACTGGATGAACTACATCCACATTAATGCACTACATCTACAGATTGCATGGAAATTTTCAGAAAAAAATTGGCAACCCCTTGGTGTTGCCAACTCATGGAAAAGGATTTGACCAATGCTACAGGGCTTAAAGTAACAGCTGATGAATTGCCATTCTTGATGACAGGCCAAATTAGTTTTAGCTTGGTCATACCACCTTGTTTCTGACCCAATGTTACTGGTCAAAATGACCGACAAGGTAAATATTTGTCCCAGCAAGTTCCAATTCTGGCTGGACATTGTCCAATGACTAGCAATTATTTTAAGCCCTGTGCTAAAGGTTTAAAGCTTAGCTGGATAGGCTCTAAGTGTTGGATTACAAGTCACAAATTAAGAAAAACCTACATACCTCATCAGCAACCCCAGCTGAGCTCATGGTAGGCTGCAAGTCATATGTAGCGACTTTTGGAGAGGGCACAAGCTTGCGATCTTCTAAATCAAATTTAGCTTCAACACCTCCATTGAAGAAGAATGTTACATGGGCATACTTTTCAGTTTCTAGGTATAACAAAAGTGTAAAAAGATAATTAATGAAATGACTGTAAACAGTGTTGTCGATAACACCAAAATTTGTTAGGTTTGCGAGGTCACTGGGAATCGAACGGGACCCCTTGCACCAAAGGCTAGGCACTAACCAACTGTGCCATCCTTTCTCCTGGCTCATAAAGCACTCACCATCAACCATTCAGAAAGCAAGACTTATAAGTTTTTTATAAATTCATGTACAGTCTTCTCTACATTAAACAAAGTACCTGCACAGTGATATTGTGGGACTTTTTTACTTCCCAGCCATTCTGCCAGGACATTCTTGGGTACTTCTGGAGGAAACATCACAGGGAATGGAAATTCTTTCTTGTACTCTGTCATAGAGATATGATGCTGAAAATGAAAAATATATATATTAGTATTTCAGTGGGATTGAAGAGATGTGTGTGTGCACACAGAGGTCAGGAGATCATGAGAAGTGTTAGGAGAAGCATGGTGCATACCAGAGTGCATTCAAATAAATATCATGCTTCTCCTAATACTTGTTTCATATTCTGCCAAACCCCAAGTGCTTTATGAGTGTACACAGCAATGTGCATGTTTTTTATTTAATCTTTAGGCACCCATTCTTATAAGTGTTATGAATAAATGAGGGTTTGATTTCAAGCATACCAGATCCTTTGGAATCACATCTGTCTCAAATGGTGGCTTTATTCCAATGGCTTCATTGATTTGCCTCATACGGTCAGCACGGAAGTCAAAGAAGCACAACGTATCTCCATCTTTGAAATAAGTCAAACAATCAATTGAATAATAAATACTAGATAGATTGCTAAATGAGATGCCTCATGACAAGTGGATGGATGGATGGATGGATGGATAGGATGGGATGGAAGGATGGATAGGATGGGATGGAAGGATGGATAACTGAATTGAAGAATAAGAAAAAGCACAATTAAACAAGTGGGTAAAAAGTGATTCAAAAGTTAATTTTCTCAAATCCCATCGTATTTCAGTCAAATTGAGTCATAACTAACCTTGTATTCTTCCTTCAGGGTCAATAATGATTGGTTTTAAAAACTCATCTGTCTCATGCTTATCTCCTTCTGATTCATAACGACTCTTAATGACCTGCATGTCAACAAAGAGTATCATTACATCGAACACTGAGGCTACATACCGAGAGTCATATTTTGAAATAATATAAAATTATATCCATTTTTAAGACCAAGTTACCCAGATAGCTAGCTAAAACTCAAGATGCTTATGTATCAACCAAATTTTCAACAGTCTAAGTTAGTATTTTTTAAATGATGGTAGTCTAATACCCAGACATCTTGGGCTGTGTTGGTTGCATAATCATACAAATAGGTGTACATTTTAATAATAATTTACTAGGTGTAATCAATGCTAAAAAAAGGAAAGCTCTGAAAAACTTACATCAATACATTTATCAAGAGTTGTCTTCTCTCCTATCCCTTGAACCAGGCCTTCAAAAGCAATCTTTATTCTTTCCCATCTCTTGTCGCGGTCCATAGCATAATACCGTCCCATGATTGTCGCAAGAGAACCATAATTTAGTTCCTTCAACTTGTCTATTACTTGCTTCACATACCCAACTATAAATAAGATTATTAAATTATTAATAATTAATAAGGAAAAAGCCAACAGAAATCTGCGGTCTCCTAGGAGAATTCTGTAAAGCAATATACAGATATTTCAAAAAAGATTGAAGGGCAAAGGGCAAAGGAATGAAAGGAATGGACCTCTTTAGCTAGGGCGTAATGTTTTCCCATTTCCCAAGTGTCATTCTCTTGAGAATAAGATTCTTTGTTTGAGTTGTATCCATAATCATGTGTTTTCTCAAGCACAACCGTTAACAAAGAAATGATACAATGCCATCTAAAGTCTTTGCTAAATGGTGCAGGCATCATATATATTTTACTTAGAACATCTAATAATTTTAGTTTATTTATTTTACAGCTTGTCTTAATTGTATTTACTTACCTCCACTTGTAGGACGTGTATCTCTGCCATCTGAGAAGAACTGGATGAATGTTTTAGGCACACCAAGCTCCTTCATTGCTTCAACGAGACCAAAAAGGTGGTCGATGTGTGAGTGGACACCACCATCACTAATCTTGAAAACAAAAACACATGCAGTCAAAAATATTTTATTAAAAATAAAAAGAGATTAAGATGAGATTATTTCACTTATTTTATCTGCTTGATTAGTCTAATCTAATTTTTAACAACAAATTTATAATTACCAATCCTAGAAAATGAAATCGGCCATTTGATTTCTTTGCTCTTTCAGCTGCAGCTGCTAGAGTTGTGTTTGTGGACAACTTGCGCTTTTCTACAGCCATGTTTATTCTAACAATATCCTAGAGAGGAAAAAAGAAAGACAAAATAAGTTTTTAAACAACCAAAGGCAGCATTTTGCATTTAGTTACAGGGGCGTAGCCAGGATTTTGTTTTAGGGGGGCCTTTAGGTGCTATTATAGGTGAGTGCAACACAACTACATGACCCTAGACCCCCTTAAGCACAATAGAGGTTTTCCACCATCATGTGATGGCAGCCATGCTAGATGGCCGGAATAATACAATCGTTTTAGAAGAGAAATAATTCAAATCCCAAGAGTATTGTTGCGCCATCTAACATGGCTGCTGGCACATGATGGTGCTAAACCTCTATTGACAGAAATGTTAAATACTATATAATATAATACAGTACATACCTGATAGACTACTCTTCCAGCGCCAATATTAAGATGTCCTACTTCTGAATTACCCATCAAACCTGCTGGTAGTCCTACTGACAGGCCTGATGCATCAAGGGAAGTATATGCACAATCCTTACCAGCAGCAAAGCTGTTCATTACTGGGGTCTCGCCATGAAATATGGCATTCCCTGCAGGTGGTATAACAACAATATTAATACCACGTAACCAGTACAATGTACACATTTTTAAGTGAGCAAGTGTACAGTAGAATGTGACATGGTGTCTGTATGGAATTGCAGCCTGTTTTGTAACTGAAAGGACTGACATTAAGACTGTCAGTGCTAGGATTAGCTATGCTAATGCCTATACACCAAGGGAAGGGAGGGAGGGGACAGGAACGTTCAGTCCTTCCTTAATAGATAATTTTTAAGAATGTCCATGATCATTCATTAATACACCTTTTCATTAATACACCTTTTGAATGCATTATTTTATAAAATGCACATCTTTTTTATTTGGAAATTAGCTAAATAGCCAACACATGTTGCTGAAGGAATTCGACGTTTACTTGAAGTGGTAAGCTTATCTGAGCTGAAGGAAAATTTCTAAGATTAACTTATGCAAATTTGACGAATAAATATTTTGTAAACGAGCTGGGTGCAGCTGAAAAAGAAACTAGAATTGTAAAAAAGCAAATGGAAAATAAGAGAAGACTACTACAGAGGATTCAAAATAGGACTACATATTGCAATCACCAAGGACTGAAATATTTTTTCCATTATTTGTTTTATCGTCTGATGTCAGTTTTATCGGCCGGTTGTATTGTCATCTGCTACGTGCACAAAAACATGCTTTTCTTCAGCGACTAACCTTCTGTTTTGTCTGTTATCCCCCAGCCGTCAATGACAATAAGACACACTTTATTCTTGACTTCTGCCATTGCTGTACAGGTTTAGTAAAGGGATTTATGCAAGAACAGAGTATAGAATTGTCGAGATGTTCAGCTTTTCCTCCAGACGATCGAGTGACCGGTGACAAGACGAAAGGGCCTGCTGTACTATATGGTCAGGGGATATACCCATTAGGCACTAGGTTGTACGCGGCCAACTACGGACAGACATATTGACAGACAGACAGTAATTTATCAAATCTGATCTGCATTTCTCTACAGACCATTAATCTATCTATCTTTCTTTCTTTTTTCTTTCCTTTCTATCTTTCGTTCATTCGCTCGTTCGTTAGCTGACGCTCGCTCGTTCTTTCTCACCTACCTTCTTCTTTCTTTCCTTCCTTTTTTCTTTCTCTATCTTTCTTCTTCTTCCCTGCCCCTTTCCATGTTTGGCAAAGTGGTACAAGGTATCCGGTGCACGCACGAACCGACCAATCACAGCGCGCTTCGATGCTTAGCCATGCGGCCTTAGCTTCAAGTCTTTCCATATAAACTGACAAGCGTTTTCAAAAATTTAAAGACATATAGTTGAAGTTATACATGATGTATAGAAAAAATAAAACAAATCTTTGCCATCCATCTCCTAGCTCGAATTCCACGAAATATACGACTTTTAAGACTTGAGCGAGGGCCGCTCGAATTACAACAATCCTTTTCGCGCATAGTTTAGCAGGTAGTGGAGGGAAAGGGATATTGGTAGGCCTTTGGTAAAGATGGGAAAATGGTTCAAAACCACACGAAATGTTTTTTTTGGCTGGTAATGGTTGATAATCACCACACTTGCAAAGTATATAACTGTTGTTTATTGGTGTTTTTTATGCATTATAAGAAATATTTATTTACATATTATACCCAGTGTGCATCCAGTGCCACAAGAATGCAACCCAACAGAAGTGGTTTTAGTGTCCTTACTGCACCATTCCTTCATTCAATTCTTTTATTTCAAGTCCTTAGACTGGGCCCTTTTTCATTTTGAAATCCATATTCCTTCTTTTTCAATTTCGTTGATGATGAATTCCATCAAGTTAAAATACCATCATGTAGATTTTTATTTTGTATTTTGTCTGCCAGATATTTTTAGTTTTTCATTTCAGTTTTATCATGGTGTCTTGTCGTCACGATACGTCTACAAAGAACTATATCATTACGCAGATAAAGCCACTGGTAAAAAAAACCCACAGGCAACCCAGAAAACTTGGAGTAAAATAACGTAAGTAACGTTGTCCAAGTTTTTTTCTACAGGCAGCCCAAGCAGTCAAAAAACAGACCACAGCTAGGCCAGTACATCTTCAATATGAGTCACAGCGAGTCGCAGCTGGGTAAAAATGTTTCGTAGAAGAGCCCGCTCTATCTAGTGTTCAGCAGTAATACCCCACTGCACATGTGCATTAGTAGAAATGTTCATCAAAAACCAAGGTTTTTCTTTTTCTCTGTTTCATCCCCGTCGAACATTGCCAGGTCAAGACCATCAAGAATAGAATTGATATCGCCATCTTTTGTTACTGCATAATTTGCACTTCGACCTGCGGAAAATTATTTACTTGATTAACATGATTACACTTACAAAACACGACACGCGTTGAAATCTGGATCATGAATGGGTGTGGAAACCTGCAGAACCTGTCGTTCAAGTTTCGGGATTTCCCAAAATAAAAATGAAAGAAAGGAAAAAGAAAAGAAGAGAAAAGGAAACTGTTGCGGGCTATTGATGTCTAGGTGTCATGCGAGTAATCATTCTCCGCCCTTTTTGATCACAGGTAATCATTTCAGAGCCTAATCAAAACTGTATTCATTTATTCGTATATAGATGGAATCGAATATTCCTTTTCTGTAATATGAGATGTATCCAATATGGCGGACAATGATCACGTGACCGGTTAAAGCTCTGGGACTTCTGAACAGACTCACCTCCAGTCCATTCGTTTACCGAGAAATAAAATACACCTGTGAAAAAAACGACATACAAATGTTTAGTAAAGTATCTTTATTATTCAGTATTTGGTCTTTGATTCGAGATCGATGCGTCAAGACCATGATTATCGGCGAATTTCGGCCGGATTTTTTCAGATAACTCGTAAAACTCTTTCAAAAGGTCATGGACATTAGCACAACCAACCCCAACCATCTCAACCCATCCCCTTAAATAATTTCCCAGCAGTAAATTATCGAAAAATAAAAGCATAATATCGCACTAAAATTATAGTAAACGGTTATTTTCTTAAAGAGAGAGTAGAATGTCTTTGAAACTCTACGACGGGCTGAAAAATGCTACATGTTAGAAATATTATGTGCCATGGGATACCTTAATTTAGAAGAGAGCAAATGTTAACCAATGCGATTCAAATATTCTGGAATAAAGAAATTATCCTCTCTACTTCTTATGTTCCTGATATAACTACTGTTGCGTGATCTATATCTATTTACCCTTTTGCTCTCAAAGGCTGATGGGATAGTTTGGGTGAGTGTTGTAACTAACCTTTCTTCTGGCTTCTTAAAGCTGCTATTTGAAGAGAATGTTTTCGTCGAAGGTCTTCGTATGTTTGTTTAAATTTTTCATAGAATTCATTCAAGTCTTTTCTCATTTGTTGTTGTAGCATCTTATGTCTTTGTTTGGCAGGAAGCTTTGCCCATAGAGGCCATGAACCCTCGACATCTTTATCTGAAGGGTTGAGATGAGAAATTAAAAATATGGGAATGGTGAATCATTGAAAATGAATCTACAACTGTAAGCACATTGTCATAACATTTTGGAGCAGTAGCTTCTTTATTCTAACAGACTTTCATTAACTAAACCCATGGCCAGTGCACGCGCAGTTGGTGAGAAGAACGTCCCATGATACAACGCGGTATATATACTAAGACATTATGATACTATGACAAAATGATCAAATATGAATTTAATGTGTTTTTTTCTAGGGCTTGTATGAGAAAAGTGTGTGAGAAGTCAGTTAAGAGCTTACACTGATGGACTTTATATTTAACACCATTTTTGTGCCGCATATATATATATCATGACGAGCTGAAACTCCACCCTTTTACTTTCCGTCATTTTGTTCCCGTCATTTTGAAACAAATGCTTTACTTCGGGGTTTGGTCACGTTACCTAGTAGCGCAAATGGTCTGGCTATTGCGGCTATAAAATCCAGTCATAATTGGTTATGTATCGTTCGTTTATCTGTTCATTAATCAGTCTACTTACCATTATTATTGTTGTTCTTTTTCATCATTTTCCTAACTTTTCGTCTTCGGTATCCAAATTCCCATATCAGAGAGATCACTACTATAACAACTAGGGAGACCCCAAGTATAAGGGCAGTCAGTCTGAATAAGTTTGACTGTGACGTCAATAGACTACTAGAGGTCTTGATAGCAGGAGGGATGTTACTGGCCTTTGAAAAGATAAAAGCAAGTAATGCTTATGAAATGTAAATGAAAAGAAAAACTTACACTGCTTAGGGATGAGGTAGCGAGTTCCAGGTATCCAGGGAAAGGGATGCAGCGTATTTATTTGGATGGAGTACCTAAGGGGGTGGGTTGCCATTATCAAGGGATGATCACAGTATCTTATCCAGCGCGTTTTCTTTCAATATTCTTGGGGAGAAATTATCTATTAAAGGCCAAAGTGGAAACGGATACAAATCCCAGCTACCTCCTCTCCAATCTCTTCAAAGGATGAATCAAAGGCAAAGGAAAAGAGATATGATATCTACCTTGATATTCTTGACATTTTTTTGTACTATTTTATGAATGGCATTCTGCTCACTCGTCATAAAGTTCCGCATACAGTTCCCCAGCTTCTGTGCGTCGCCGCCAAGTACCACGCCGTTAGTCGACTCAAAACCCGTCTTGATTATTTCTTTTACCCTCAGCCAACTCTCGCTAAATAATTTCTCCTCGCTTGCTGTTGCGTATGAGTCTAGTAAAGCAGCATGGAGTTTTTCGGCCTTAAGGTCTCGATGTATGTCGTAGATGTTGCCATAGTTACCTATAGGGGCGATAATGAAAGTTAGGATTAAGGGAAAAATCGCTAAATTCGTTATTTGTAATAAATTTTCTTTTCATTAAAAGTAACATTCTCGCGGCTTTGCAGCTTTCTCATAACTGAATGGGGGGAGGGGGATTCTTTACCCTTGCGTCAGTCCTCAATGTCAACTTCTCCTGAGGGAAGCTCCCTTCCCCCTATCCCTGGGGCATAGGTGTGTAAAAAAAACACCAAAAAATACACAGATAAAAAAAGAGAGAAAAGGGGTGCAGATGAGAAAACAGGTGAAGAATATTCTCTTATAAGGGGGTGATCACTAAAAAGTTTTTGATATTACGGCCATGTACTGTACTAAGCGCTTTTTATTCTCGTCTTGGTTTCGAAGAATGATAGGCAAGGGCGGATCCAGGAGGTGGATTGAGCTAGCCCTTTGGAGTTCAAAAATAAATAGAATAAGGTAAAACCTGAAAAGGACGTGATGCTTTTCTAGGCCACCCCTTTGATATCGTTCTAGATCCTCTAAGTCTTTTAGGCCAGCCTGAGATAACACACGTGGGACGAGGACGTCTGTTTTCTCAGGCCGCTACTTTTAGGCTAGACATTTCTTACACGAAACGTGCGTATCTGATGCGACTTAATCCACAATACATCCTGATGTCTTCCCTACAAATTCTCTTGGGGTTTAGCTAGAAAGAATCATTATATCATAGTATCACAATTTGTTCATTCTTCCATCAAATTTAAAAACTCTCTTGTCGTCTCTGACGGACGCAGAACGAGGTCCATCAACTTTATTTTGATCGACAATAACAGGAAAGATTTGCGGATGTATTTTACACCACAACTTCCGGAACATGATTCTTAGTACCCTGAGAAAAATGCATTGCGCATATTCGGAAAACCAACGAGAAAATAGCGGAAGTGGTGCGGAGGAAACACAGAAACTTCGTAGAGCTGAAAAAAATTGTGGTAGTAAAGAGGTATTTTAAGAAGCATTAACCAACTTATTTCCTGCGAAAAAATCAACGGTTTTGGGAGAGTGTCGTTCCCAAGTTTCCGAATATTCGCACTACCTATATTGATCAGCTTACCAACAAGAATGGAGTTTCTTCTCACACCGAGTTTATATTCCGAAGAATTATCGATTGCTGCCACCTAAAAAATAAAACGAAAAATTACCAGAGTGTTGTGCAAATTAATGGGCTAACGATAACTGGATATAAAGTTTTGGTGATAAGGCTCTATTCATCGGTGAAACACTTCGTGGAGGTTAGTATGGTTTTCCTATGAGTCGGAAACGTAGGATACTAACAGCACGTACACGGTACGCCGTCCGTGTTATTTTTGATTGAAATTGCTTTCCATTGTTTTCGTGGGTTTATGCCATATTTACGGCCGCGGTAAGATACGGTACGGCTACGGTACGACTATGAATTTAGTGTATCGTTTCTCACGCAAGGAATGCTCCAACCTTACTGGTACTCGTAGGATACGTATAGTATAGTAACGTGCAAAAAACACTTCCTTGTAGAAATTTTGCTCTCATTTTTATTGTCTGAACCATCCCATCCCGCCCTCCCCTCCCCTAAAAAATAGACCCATACGTGCCGCGCGACCTACACACTAGTCAATACCTTGGTGCCATAAAGCTTCAAGTCACTCTTGAACACCATGCTCATGAGTGAGGCCGTTATGCTACTTGTCAGGACAGCGATAGTAGCGATGCCCATCCAGATCCACACTATAGCAAACAGACGAGCAGTGACTGACTTGGGAATTCGATCGCCATATCTGGAAAGAAGTAGGAATTTTGTGAGTAATTCGATCGCCATATCTGGAAAGAAGTAGGAATTTTGTGAGTAATTCGATGCCATAGCTGACAAAACAGCCAGTCACCATGGTAACCAGTTGCCATGGAAACACTACTTGGAGATATTCTTGGTTTTCAACCATTCCTAAAATAAGAAGTAACAACTGAAACGCACACACAAAACGCTTTGTTAAAAATGGTGGCTATGACGTCACATGAAAACCAAGAATTGTCTTATTGGTTTCGTTTGTTTGTGTGTCTTTCTGTTTTGCTTCTGATTATGGGTTTCCCCTGGCGTTGACATTTTTGTCACGAGGAAGGAGACTGATGTAGTTAGCGGATGTGATGTGATTTTTAACTGGGGTCAGTTTTTGTAAGGATTATTTGTAAGATGTTATGATTTACATGTGACCATAGTTAGCTATGATGTGACCAGCCCTGTTATCCGTGTCACGTGGCCTGGCGACATAATATATGGTATAACGTGGTGGGGTTGTTTGCTTGATATGATGTTTTTTTTAACTGGGGTTTTTGTAAGGATTATTTCAGTGGATTATTCTAAGATGTTATGGTTTACATGTGACCAGCCCTGTTATCCGTGTCACGTGACCTGGTGACATAATACGTGGCACAATAGTGGTGGGTTTGTTTGGTTGATATGATGTTATTTTTAGCTGGGGTTTTTGCAAGGATTATTTGTAAGATGTTATGGTTTACATGTGACCAGCCCTGTTATCGGTATTACGTGACCTGGCGACATAATACATGGTATAGACCCCCCTTGCACGTGACGTCAGAGCAGCTCAACTTGGAGGGCAAAACAAAATAATCTTAATCTCCTGAGAATTGGAACGTATTGTTTTGCCCTCCAAATTGAGCTGCGTTCCGACGTGCTGCAAGGGGTCTATATAACAATGAAGGGATTGTTTTGTAAGGATGTTATCGGGTTTACATGTGACAAAAAATTCAATACGTGTATGGTTAACATTCAACAGTGAAGGGGTTGTTTTGTAAGGATGTTATGGTTAACATGTGACATAATATTCAATACGTGCATGGTTAACATTCAACAGTGAAGGTTTTTTTTTGGTAAGGATGTTATGGTTTACATGTGACAAAAAATTCAATACGTGCATGGATAACATTCAACAGTGAAGAGGTTGTTTTGTAAGGATGTTATGGTTTACACATGACTTATGCTGGAAGTCATGTGAGACCAATCATTCATAGATCAATATTCTTGTTCAACAAAACAAAACAAAATCTGATCAAAAATGTTTCGAAACCACTACAATTAGTAACTATGTTTCGAATTAACCAAATCAGAATCGCACAAATTTTAGCACACCATTAGATTATGTTGACAGATAGAACCACTCAAGAGAATGAATATTGTTCAATTAATTAATCAGACACATATCGAAACAGATAGACTCACAAAACTCATGAGTTAAAAAAAAATTATAAATAACTAACTGGTGAGTACCGCCTACGGAAGAGGTCACTTTAAAGTAATCATCGCAGCTGGAATAGCGGTTATGTCATTTATTTTCGATATAAATAAATAGGGCATGTCTTGAACTAACCATTCCACTTCTGTTTTATCAGGGAATAACATCAACGGCATATTTTCGAACTTTAGCTCATCGATCAGAGTTCATGCTTGACGCAGGAATATAATTACGTCGCAGACAAGACAGCCAAGTCGCAGAGTTCATTGTTTTTATCTGATAAATTTTAATTTTGGGAACTGAGGAGTATATATATATTCAAAATACAAGCAGAGTCATGAATAGTGGATTTCCACCTATGGATTTCAAGATTGCAGTGTTGGGAGCCGGTGGAGTTGGCAAAACCTCTCTACTAAGAGCGTTCTTCGACCAACCTTTTATTACAGACCATAAACCGACTGTGGATGATTATTTTGTGCACGGCATCAAGCTACGTGGAATTTTCTATAACGCTTGCATCGTTGATACTAGTGGTAGCTTCTCGTTTCCGGTGATGAGGCGATTTGCTATTTCGCATTGTCAAGGCTTCGTTGTTACCTATGCTTTGAATGATGAGAAATCTTTTCAGGCTGCAGTTTCGACATTGGATGAAATAATCGATATGAAAGCAGGTATTGGCTTGCAGTATAAAAGGATTCCAGTTTTGCTAGTCGCGAATAAAGACGATTGTAAAGACAGGCAAGTTTCTGCTGTTGAAGCTCAAGCCGAACTCAACACTCGACCTTGGATTGTGGGCTTGTATACCGAAGTGTCGTGTAAGACTAATAGCGGAGTTGATGGGATTTTTGAAAGCCTTTTGAACTTAATGCAAGTTATTAAGGAAAGAGAACAGAGTAAAAGTGATAAGTCTTCTCTTCGACGAAACGGAAGAAATTCCTCGAGGAAGAAATCATAATTATGAGGAATGTAATGAATCTACCATTCACTCTTCGCACATCGTTTGTTTCAACTTACAGCATCGTCCCTTCCTCTTCCGAGTTGAAACTAAAAACTCAAGAGACCAAGACTAGAAAGTGCAATATCTATAGGGTATATTATTACACATGACGGGCATATTTAACATTGTATATAACGATATATTCCATGGAAATTAACTTATGAACTCACATAATGAAGGACTTGCAAGAAACAAGCAAGAAAATTATTTAGCATTAAAGAATGATTCTTTATAATCATGATTTTGGGGGTCTTAAATATTTTTACGACAATACAATACCATATTTTCTCTTGATTCTTCAAAAAATATTTGGTTCGGAACATGATCAGCACACGTATGTCTGTTATTCAAAAATGGTTGCCGGATAACCTATTGCTCTTGCTCTTTCCGTTCAAGGAAATATATGTAATAGCGTGCAACAACTGAAGACACAACAGTACGACTGAAGAGGGCTTTCTAGAACTTCCGAAACAGGGAGGTTTTTGAACGTTTTTTTACCTGACACAACTTAAAATCCGACAATAATAAGAAAAACTGAAACATATGCTGATATGCACGCAAAAAGAAAACAAATATCCCCGACCAAAGTGAAAAAAATGAGGCCAAAATAAATGTGATTTTTCAGGAAGACAGATAACTCTAGAATCAAATCAGAGCACAATCGTGTTGTTATGAAGTGTATGTATGTATATCTACGTTATATGCTACAAGTACATAGAATGATGGATAAAGAACTATTGATTACAGGTCAACAGAGACCGAGTATGAACGCCTACGCGCTGTCGGTAAAGTCTCTTTACATTACATGAGTAATAAAACAATTCCATGCATTCTTTTTTTCATTTAGTCATATTAAACCCTGGATAAAGTGGGCGAATTGTTGACGAACATTGTGTTTGATACTACGTAGTGGTCTAATATTATACGTCAAAGCAAAAAATTCATGACCTTTTGCCAACGAGCAAATCCAATCTCAGGTTGGCAATTTCTACGGAGAACTCACAAGGACTTTCGAATTAAGGGAGATCTCCAGCAAACTCTGTGAGTTTGATATGGCACTCCGCCTCTACATGTAGCACTGCCTCTATGTGTAGCACTGCCTCTATGTGTAGCACTGCCTCTATGTGTAGCACTGCCTCTATATGTAGCACTGCCTCTATATGTAGTACTGCAAACGCTGCCCCTTTTTGAACACCCTATTTGAACACCCCTATTTGAACACCCCTATTTGGGACACTGTCCTTATTTGAACACCCCTAGTATAGGCCTATATGGACCACTTCTCCTATTTGAAGAACCGTATATGGGACACTGCCCCTATAAGAGCACCCATATATGTAACATTACAGATGCACTGAAACTCACCCTACAGTTGTCATGGTGATGAAGGCCCACCAGAATCCTTCAATAGTCCCATGAATGAACGATTTTGGAAAATGCTGAGGGTTATAGTGTACATCCTGTAAGAAAGAAAGGTATATTTTTATTTATGATATACTATAAATACAGTTAATTAAATTACTCAAATCCTTTCCACTTAATGACCTGTTATCAGCAAGCCATTAGACCTAGTGAAATTTGTCCCATAATGGCACGAATGCACACAAGTTTCACGAGTATAAGGTAGTTCTCCAAAACTTTTAGGAAATATTCAGTCGGGATCCTGCACCGGAAACGTATGACAAGAAAGAGCAAAGGTAGCGTTATAATAATTCCAATTGGAATGCAGTGGAGTAAGAGCCACTCTGAGGATTCCACTGTTAATTCTCATTATTATTAATGGATAATGCAGATAGTACAGTTCGTCGTGAAACTCGTCTCGCAAAAAGTTTAAGCTGAAGCTTTTATCGTTTAGAAGATTTTTTTAGCTATCAAAACTGAAAGAAATTACTCACAATATTAGCTCTTTCACTCGTGCAGAGCATTTAGAGTGTTCGTTTATCTTGTCAAAGCTCAAGCAACGTTTCAATATAGAGAACGCACGCGGATAAGATGGGGCCGGAGTGGGGGGGGGGGGGGGGGGAGGGATTCGCAGGATACTTACTATAAGCCAGATGGCGGCTCCAGCTATATATGCCACAATAAAGACAAATATGACAGTGGGCCAGCAGCCAAGGACAGCATTAAGAACATCGCGATGAATATCTCTTCTATCAGCTACCAAGAATGCAGCACCAGGCATATCCATAATAGATACAAACTCATACTCTCCGCCAACCCCGACGTACTTGTCTTGATCCTTGGTTCCTCCTACTGGAAAGCTGATAAAGGATTTCCCATCAATTTTGTCCTTGACATCGTGGAGACCAGCCTTCTGAGCCTTGTTACCGTATCCGTCATACTTGAAGTCCATCGATGATGAACCGCTTCCCGCGAGGCATGCCCCGCAGCATGTCTTCACGGCGGAGAGTAGTATTGGCGGGAAGATGCCTCCAATGGGCGTCACTATTCCGTTAAATTTATATCTAGTATCGTTGGTCGCAACTTCCTTTCTGACGTATGGAGGATGTACGAACCAATTAGTTGACATATATGGATGGCACGTGCAAGTTACTATGGCAACAAAAATAAACATATTTTTATCTTGATACCGAGTAAAATGTATTATTAGGTTCAAGAAATGGAAACATGAAAACACAAGTCAAATAATTATTGTTTTTACTCGGTCTCGTATTCTTTTTACAATATATTTTATAAATTTTAGCTTTATATAGAGTGCTTACACTATGTCCATGAAATAAAATCTAAATAGTTACTACCTAATAGTTTTTATTTAGTGACTATTAGTCACTATCACTCAACTGGAACAGCTTCGGTAACAATAAAGTATGCCTCTATTAAATAAAGTATTATCTTTCTATTGTCTTGAGTATTTGATTTCCCTTGTGTATTGTTACTAAAGCTTAAATATTTTTTGCAATAAAGATTATTATTATTATCGATAAATAGAATGCATCGTATGGTCAAGCTTTGGTACAAATAAGACGATATGAGGAATGATGAACAAATAATGTTTGTACCCAAGGTATACCACAATGCACCATGTTCGCTATCTCAGAACTGATGAGATTACCTGATTATAGAGGGAGTATACCTTCATATTCTCATGCTTACCTCCTTTAAATGTTTCCCGTTTGCCATCACCTTTAGAAGTGAACCCAGCGATACTGATCTCATAAACAGCGAAGCTCTCTAAATTCTTCAATGTAACAGTCGTTTCGTTTGCTCTTACTGTAACGCGCTCGTACGGGGCTCCACTAACCGGTTTATCAGCTAATCTAACGAGTTTGTAATAGATATTGTATCCTCGCAGAATGCCATGGACGTATTGTGGACGTATGTGTGACCACTTTACAGGAATCGTGGTTGAACTGGCTTTATTTACTGGACGAGTATTTTGTGGGGTTTCACTTGGTACTAAACACAAAGGTAAATCAGTGATTAGAGATATCGAAAAAAATTACTTTGGGGTTCAATCTGATCTGTCTTCTGTTAAGACATGCGTCGTGTAGTACAACGAGCGGCGACACGAGTGAAAAACGCACTGCGCATGCTCGGAAGTTCGGCAGAAAATTCATAGATTAGTCGTGTTTACGAAGAAAACCATTGGAGATTTACAGATTTATTATTTGACCATGGAAAGAAAACAACGAAAATAATGTGTCAGGAAAAAATAAGCACTAACATTCTACGAACGGCCTTAACTTTAGAGATTTACTTAACGCCGGTAAATCTACAATGATTTTCTTTGTAATCATGACGAACTTCCGAGCATGCGCAGTGCGTTTTTGCTGATACAGCTATTTGAAAAAGGTTGGTAAAGGTTTTGTTGCATGTTGGATTCCAAGCCCCAAATGCACTATGGGCGATGTGAATGCAATCAGCGAAAGGCCACAACAACTTGAAATTATCCCAAACCTTGCCTGCACATCCTTTTCTGGCATATATTTTCTTCTGTGCAGACATTATTTACAAATAGCAATTAATTTTTAAAGTCGCACTGGCTATCTAACTGGAAAAGCGAGCGAGTGCGAAGCCAGAAGACAGCCTTCTAAGCGAATGTAGCGATCTATGTCTTGAGGAATGCATTACTTCAACGTCTGTGTGTTTCATAGAAGAATGGAAATGGTATATCATAAAAACAATCAACTTTCACTAGTGCCACTTATAGGGCGGGTTTGAAATAGATTTGCGCAAAGTCGCGCTCGCTATATAACTGGAAAAACAAGCGAGTGCAAAGGGCGAGAAGCCTTCTACGTGATTGTGGCGGAGCGCTACAAAGAACTTTTGGAAGGCGGTCTGTCTTGAATATATTAAGACTCACCATCCTCGTCTGTCCTGACGGTAATTGTGTAAGAATTTGGCCCGTCACCGATACGTGTAAAAGCAGATATCCTGATTTCATAATCGGTATACTTCATCAGCCCTTCCAGCAAAATCTGAGAACTGACACGGCCCATGACTCGCGTTACATACTGTAACTTTGATGTTGTCTTGTACTGTAGCCGATATCCAAGCAAAATACCGTGTACGTATCCATGACGTACCTTCCCCCACGAAACTAGCAGACTCGTAGAGCTTGTGTTATGAGCACGTAAATTTTCCGGAGACCTGCTTGGCCCTAGAAATATTGATGGCAAAACATTAATAGAGGATAAGGTAATGGAATGTATATCCCCTACCCAATAAATACTATCTTCCAATGGGTTGACGGCGGGCGCGCCCTTAACAACCTCGAGCTCCCTCCATCAGAGCAGGTTTCGTATGGGTGTGAAGAGACGCGAAGGCGCGGCGCGGACACCTCACCGAATGTCGCATATTTTCATATACTGCGCCGCATGGGATTGATACGGTCACGGCAAGGCGCGGTAAGTGCCGTAAGCTTTTCATAGTTATACGAACACTGCCCCAGTGCTCGGCCTTAAGGAAGTAGAAATAAGTATGTTAGATCAATATAGCTTGTGCCATTCTGACATGCAGTACATTGTCCTGCTAGGCCACACTCTTTTGCTGAGTACTTCTAGGTATAACGCAATACTTTGACGTGTCAGGCATTATAATGTCATGCTTGCATACTTAGAAATATAATTACTAGGTGTTTAGGGTAACGCAAGGCTAAAAAAAGGATGCAAAATTTCAGCATCCATTTCCTCGTTGTATAAGAATTTTCATTGAGTTATTTGTAAAAATCGGATAAAGACCTGTAAGGCATGAGAGTACGGCGCGCAATTTGATTGGACAATCACTGGATCACGCTCGCTGTACCGTGACCGTGTCATCTGCTATGAATGTATAAGAACTCTACTATATATTGCGTTATTATAGCATACTACTGTACGTACTATCTTCGTCTGTCGTGACCTTAAAGGTCGGAGACACATCGCCATCCCCGATTCGTGTATACCCCAATACTTGCACTTCGTACTCCGCGAATTTCTCCAGCCCAGTCAGTTGCACATGTTGTAAAGTAGGAGATGGCACAGTTTCTATTAGGTTGTTGTCGACACTTCTATCGCTACGACGTCTATGGACGCGGTAAAGCACACGATACCCCAGGAGGATACCGTGCACACAACATTCCGGGATATCAGACCACGTGACGTTGAGCGTTGTTGAGCTCGTGTTGTAGGACTGAAGGTTTTGTGGAGGCAGACTGGGTACTATATTCGCCAAAATATAATGAAAAAATGAACAAAATGATGAAGATATTAATAGACGTAATTCGTTGTGATGTGTATTGTTTTTCCATTTAATACCACGTGTCATTCCCTAGAGTATCGTTTCTTTGTTGAACGGTTGTGCATGAGAAGAAACATAAATATGGATACAACTCAAACAAAGAATCTTATTCTCTAGTATTCTCTAGGGAATGACACGTGGTCTGAAATATGTAAACCTTTTCACCTAGACGAATTAGTTCTATTCTTAGCCTGCGTAACCATATCAACGAGTCAATATTCCTCATAATTTTCCAACCATCCACTCCCTAAGGCTCCTATTTTTCTTCTCTACTAATTGTTTCCATACAAACCTAATATTTTTATTTGTTGGTCCTCCAAATTGTAGAATATGTATAGGTGTAACATTAATTGCCCTCCTCACTACCGAGTATTTCGTTAAGAAATATTTTTGAATTTTGATACTCGCCCTTCTCCAGTTTTGCGCGCGCGAAAAAATCGCTCAAACACTCCCATCACCACAACGCGCGCGCATATACTCACTAAATTATCAGGGCTTCCTTGTTTTGGTGGGATTATTTGAATATTAAGTTGCTTTCCTTACCGTCTTCATCAGTACTGACTGAAATATTTCTCGTTGTTGGTCCATCTCCCTTGACTGTAAATGCCAACACCTTGACTAGATAGACGGTAAATTTCTTCAAGGAAGAAATTGTAAGGCTTTCCATTGACATATAAGTTGTCAGACTGGTAAAATTACTGCTTGTGTTGGCAGCCATCTTGAATAGTACTCGGTAACCGCGCAGAATACCGTGGAGTTGTCCATCTGGGACTGGACCCCAGTTTATCATGAGTGACTTGGAGGTTAAATTATGGGCTGTCAGGTTTGTTGGAGAAAAGCTGGGAACTAATTTTAAAATAAACATTTTATGTTTTTACAGTAGCAAAATGCGCAAAGAGAGGGAGAGACTGGTTCTGTCAAACGGGGACTGAGCCAAACGAGCCAAACCTCCAACTCGTTTTCTGACCAGGGTAATTATTGGACAGAGTTTAGGCTCTCGAGCCATAATGTTTTCATTGAATGGTTGTTAAATCGCACGCTTAAACCGCTTTTTTGGGGATTTTTGCGAAGTAATTCGCTGTAGCCAAAACATCAAAATTTGTATTTCCATTTATTTGATAAATTCTTCGTTTGCACATGACGTCATAGCCGCCATGTTGGAAGAATTTGAGAAAAGATGTTTCAATTAATTCTTTTGTTATATCTTCCAACATGACCGCCATGGCTTTTATTAATTTACTCCCTTGGGAATGACTGCAAACCAAGAATATTTGATAGATATTAAAACACGGATATCTTACTGTCTTCGTCGGTGGTGACCGTGATATTCGTCGCCATTGGTCCATCTCCTTTCACAGTAAACGCCAACACAGTTATTCTATAAACAGTAAACTTCTGTAGGTTGGACAGCATAGCTAGACGGGTGGTGTTCAATTTCAGCACATACGTGTAATTTGATGTACCATCGTTGTCTATTTTATAGAGTACTTTGTAACCTCGCAGAATCCCATGTAAATATCCGTGAGGGACTTGATCCCACATCACAAGTAAACTTGTAGAACTGGTGTTATGGCCAGTAACTTTCAGAGGTGCACGACTTGGTACTATGGAGAAGTTAAGAATTTATTAGCCTTGAATATCTGGACTCAAGGACCAGAATTATTAGCCTAACTATAATAACACCATTATTGTGCGACTCCCAAAAGAGTTGAAAACCATTTGAATGGGAAAAAGAGCTGTAGTTTAATAAAGGGGTAATAGACCCCTTGCACGTGACGTCAGAGCAGCACATTTTGGAGGGGAAAACAAAAGAATTTTAATCTCCTGAGAATTGGAACCTATTGTTTTGCCCTCCAAACTGGGCTGCATTCCGACGTGCTACAAGGCAGGGTATGTAAGGGGTAACGGAGGATTGTCCTACGAAGTTTAAAGCTAACGGGAGGAGTTTGATGTTCACAGTGCACTATGGAATGAATTTAGGTATTCAAGATCCAGCCAATTCATGTTGCGCAATAATTCATCATTCTTTCTTTGAACTAATAAGGTGGTATATTCTCTTTTCTCTTTGAAAGAGCTCTTTCACGTGACGTCACAGCAGCCAAAAACTAAAGAATTTCAATCTCCTGAGAATTGGAACATTTTTTTTTGTCCCCCAAATTGAGCTGCATTCCAAAGTGCTGCAAGGGATCTATAGACCCCTTGCACTAATTCCCAACCTGGGGGTCAAAACAATGAAGAATCTACATCACAAAAGATTTCAATCCTCAAGAGAAGGGAGTTCTATTGTTTTGACCCCCAGGTTGGGAATAAGTGCAAGGGGTCTATAGTTGGACCAACGAGGCAGATTATTTTCTGATACTAAAAACTTACCATCTTCATCAGTGGTGACATTTATCACATCAGATGCCACACCATCGCCTTTAACAGTGAATCCCAGCACCTTCACTGAATAATGAGTAAACTTCTTGAGTCCTGTGATCTCGTAATTGTTGGCCAGCGTCGTGGCGTTGCTATAGCTACCACTGCCATCACGAGACTCTCTGAATAACACACGGTACCCTCTCAATATACCGTGGATATAATATCTTGGTATTTGACCCCAGGTGACGTTGAGTGATGTTGAACTCGTGTTGTAGGATGCCACATTTGGAGGAGGAAGACCGGGCGCTAGGACGAGATAAAAATACACCATTAACTTAGTGTTCAATTGACGTTATAGCCGCCATGTTGGATGAATGTTGTTAGTAACTGCTGTCAATAGACCTTATTCAACACAATATTGTGATTAAATGTTTTTTTTCATTACATACCACGAAAAACGTATTGTAAAAATGCTTACAATTACAATGCCAATGTTTATAAACACTGTGCCCACCTATACCCAATTAACATGAACTTCAAAAAATCATTACCATTTAGCGATCAATGTGCATGTCAATATATTAATATTAATATTGATTTCTGGTTCTCTACTTGAAGAAATAGAAAACGCGCGCGCGTGCTCGGTGTGCAGTTATAAAGCACGCGGGGAATGGCGGAACACGAGAGAAGTGTTAGAATAAGCACAGCGTGCATTGGAGTGCTTCTCGACATTATTTTTTAAAATAAAATACAAATGCGCGCACGTGCTGTGTGCTCTCATAATGCACGGGTCATCGAACAATCCGGCTGCGAGATATATAACAGTTATTTCAAAATGTCTAGTATAGTTAAAAATGAAGAATAGTACATACTGTCTTCATCTGTGTAGACGGAAATCTCGTCCGACACGCTTCCGTTTCCTTTCTTGGTAAAAGCCATCATTTGAATCTTGTACTCCGTATATTTATTGAGCATGCGCAGTACATAAGTGAAGTTATACGCATGCGTAGTTTCGATCACGTGTGATGTATTTGAGTCATTAGATCTTCGGTAAAGTATATGGTAACCAAGGACAACGCCGTGCGCAAAGCCAGACGGGACTGGGGCCCAGGCCACTCGTATACTTGTCGAACTCGTGTTGACTGCTTGGATGTTTGCAGGTGGTGAACTGGGAACTAGATGAAGCAAAATGTGAATTTTAGAACTCAAAATGGTTAATAGTTAAAGAAGGAGACTGAAAATATATTGGGAACTGGGAACATACCTCTGGACCTTCTCTGGTTTGGTTTTGCACACATAGTCAGTGAGATTTGACTAACAAAGAATTACAATGCTGCTCCCCCTTTTTCTCAGATTCCTGAATCCGCCCTTGATACAGACAAATTGACTGACCGATTTTAACGCAGGGAAAGACATTCCTACTACTAGTTTTACTATACTCTTTAAGTTCCATTCTTACCATCTTCGTCTGTTGATACAGTTACATTAGCAGCTGGTCCAGTCCCCACACGCGTGAACGCCATCACTCGTACCAGGTATATGGTATATTTTTGCAGCCCGGTTAATTCTGTAGTGGTAGCATTGTTTACAGTTACATTTTTCCACTGGTCACTCGAGTTGTGTTTCTGTTTGTATTCAATGACATATCCTTGTAGGATGCCGTGGACGTAGCCATTAGGAACCTCTCCCCAGGCTACTACAACTGCCGTACTGCTTGTATTATAAGCAAGGACATTTGTTGGGGCTTTACTTGGAGCTGAAAGGAAAAGAGAATAACATGACATCAGTATATTGCTAAAATAAACTTTCTGTAGTCTTAGTGTGCTCTTAGCCGCCATGTTGGTCAGCGTAGCTTTGGGATGAGTTTAAAGAACTGTTATAAGGGGAGAACCATCGCAATTCTAAATGAGGAGCTAGAGGACAGACATTGTTGTATAACGGCTATTCCCTTTTGAATCGAGTTTAACGGGAGGAGGACTGGGGAATTTCCAACTGAACCACCAAAGGAAATCTTCACGACACATCCCCCTGCTTCCTAGGTCTTTTTTTAATAAGCCATTCATATACACCCCTTGCAACACGTCGGAATACTGCTCAATTTGGAGGGCAAAACAATAGGTTCCAATTCTCTGGAGATTGAAATTCTTTCGTTTTGTCCTCCAACTTGACCTGCTTTGACGTCACGTGAAAGAGGGTCTATCTATATACCGATTATTCACTCACCATCCTCTAGGGTAGTATTGTAAACTATATCAGAAGCTATTCCATTCCCTCTTCTGGTCACACTCGTGACCCACACCATGTATGACGTAAACTTCTTGAGTCCAGTGATGATCACGTGACGATCCGTAGAATTAACCACAATGCCTTGCGTCACATTTGTCGTACTGTCATTTGCTCTGTAACTGACTAGAAACGCTATGGTGTTGTTTGTGTTTGCACAATCTGAGCAGGACCACGCGACTTGGATTGAAGTGGAACTCAGGACCTTCGCGGTCAAATTCACTGGAGGCTTGCCTGGAACTGAAATATATTTTTAGAATTTACTTGGTTTGTATAATTACTGGTTGCGTCTGTACAAACAAATTAAATAACAAAGAGAGAATAACTAATCACGTGATCATTTCCCAATATGGGTGTAGTCACGTGACAATTTCCCGCCATGTCTTACGTGATATAAAAGCCATGAAGGATGACAAATTTTTAATCGGTATTGAGCACATAAAAATCGATAACATTGCGTACCAGTATCACTCAAAGGTTGTGTAGTAAGGTTGTAGAGTTGACCATCAACATACAGAGCTGTGTAAAGCTTGGCAAAGTGCTCCATACTGACATGCTGTCCGTATACTATAGTAATGTCTGCAACCACGCTGCCATTCCTGGAAGAACATTTACAGCAATTGCATAAACCATTTGTATAAATATCAGTTCTAATGTTTAGAAGGATTTGGAAAGCAACTCACTCACGTAAATCGGTTACAGATAACATCTCTTAGTTGAGTCTCGTTGTCTCCGTATAAACTTAACACCTGTGTTAAAGTGGAGAAAAAGGACGTAAGAACTAAGTGCAAAAATATGACTATACAAGGATATTTACATATCTTCCATCCGTTCGTCCATCTTTCTATCTGTCCATCCACCCAATTCCATCCATCCATTCATCCATTCATCCCATCCACCCAATTCCATCCATCCATCCATTTATCTATCGCATCCATTCATACATACATCCATCCACTCACTCACCCATCCACCCAATTCCATAAATCCATCCATTTATCGATCCCACCCATCCATACATACATACATCTATCCACCCCATCCATCCAATTCCATAAATCCATCCATCCATTCACCCATCCATCCATCTACCCTCCCCTCTATCCATCCATCCATCCATCCATCTATCCACGGCTTCTAGGTAGACCAGAATTTGTAATCTTTTATTGTAAATTTTGATAGAACCACCGTGGATAAATAAAGTTATTATCCTATCCATTCATCCACTTATCCCATCCATCCATCCACCCATCCACCCATCCATCCACCCATCCATCCATCTATCCACCCCTCTATCCATCCATCCATTCATCCATCCATTTATCTATCCATCCATCCATTCATCCACTTATCCCATCCACCCATCCACCCACCCATCCACCCATCCACCCATCCACCCATCCACCCATCCACCCATCCACCCATCCACCCATCCACCCATCCACCCATCCACCCATCCACCCATCCACCCATCCACCCATCCACCCATCCACCCATCCACCCATCCACCCATCCACCCATCCACCCATCCACCCATCCACCCTCCCCTCTATCCATCCATCTATCCCTCTCTTCATCATCTAACTAACAAACCTATCAAAACAAATTACTCACGTTTTGCTTGATTGTCTTTGATAAGCTCTTGAACTGCTCACTGCCAGGTAACGACAGATTTTGATTCCACGTTAACAGTGGAAAACGTAACTCAAGGTTGATTGGTTGAACTGTAAAAAAATATACGCTGTTAGTTCTCATCAATGCTTGGAAAGAGACGGCAAATCCGAACATAAATGGGGAAATAGCATTTGCAATTTGCTTTCTCCCCAAGTTTAAAGTAAAGGCGCAGACACCTTGTGCAACTTTGCGCGCAAAGTTGCAGGCTGCAATGTTGCTGAAGTAAGATCGTTCTCTACCTCAGCAACATTGCGTGCAAGAAATGGTGACGTGAAATATTGCTCGCAACATCGGTTGCCTGTGGCATTGCGCGCAATGTGTCCGTAGCTTTTAAAAGAACCCCCTATCGTGGATGTGTGGTACTCGATTTGAATGTTCAACAGCAAGGATAAACATCCGCCATTTTGTTTCAGTAAACAATGCTAAAGGAAATTTTTCTTAAAGTTTGAAATCAGATTCAATATAACTTACGTTCTTCTAGCGTTCTTGCAGATGAAGGGCTACTTAGACTTCCAGTACCAATTCTTGTCACAGATCTCACCCAGAATGTATATTCACGGAATTTTTCAAGATTTCGTACTAGAAACGATGTTGTGTTTGCTTCGGTCTCGAGTGAGGACATGTTATTACTACTTGAGGTCAATCTGTAGAATATTCTAAAACCAATTATATCGAGTCCTCTGTTTGTGGAAACTGGGTTCCAGTTAAGAAGGATACTCGTTGTGCTGTTTGGCCAAGAAGTCACATTATCTGGGGGTTTGCCTGGAACTAGACAACAGCGAACACGAATAAAAACGGGAAAGAAAATAATCCGCCAGTTTTGTTTTGATTTTGCATTACTTGGCCATTGCTGAAATGGCCACGGGTAATAAGCCAATTCACACAATTAATTAAAAACAAAAGAAGGTTTAAACAAAAGAAGGTGAGAAATTCGGGATGAAATCGCATGCGCACTGATAACGATTCTTAAACTGTGAACTGGCTTATTTTATTGTTCATGCAAGGTGACACATATGCCACGAAATGAATAGTTTGCGCTGTTCAATTGTGTACAAATTTCACTAGACCTTCTTTCTCTATCACTATTTTCGACTTCGTGCGCTTTAAGAACAATAGATGCATCAAAGTTTGTACGGAATTTGAACATCTTTAGAATTTGAACAAAAGATGCTCGTATTTCATTGTTGTTGAACAATAGTTGTAGTCAGGTCATAATTTCAACAAACGTAAGTGTTGTGCATCGGTATGGCCCGACTCATTGTTAATCACAACGATGAAATACAAGCATCTTTTATTCAAATTCTAAACATGTTCAAATTCCTTACAATCTTTGATCTCACCTATTGTTTTGGAAGCGCACGAAGTCGAAAATAGTGATAGAGCAAAAAGGTCTACTCTGCGGCATGAAGGTGAAATCATGCCATAACATACAATGAAACTATCAAACTGGTTTAACAAATATATATTACCACAGTTTATCACGCTCATATTAGATGTGCCGAAGCTGGACTTACTATTATCTGTAACTGGTTTTACGTCTAACTCGTATATTCTTTGTTTTCTGTATATTGCATCGTACAGCATATTCAAATCTTGTGCTTTGGCTGACTGGCTGAATACCATACTGATATCAACAGTCACATTGACATTGCTCTCATTTCTAAGAATGAAAAGAACACTCAATATAGTAGAAGTAAAAGAAGAGCGAGAGGTCACTTGGCGCAGTACTGACCAGCTTTAATTCGACTTCCAGCGGAAAACTGGAGACAGTAGCGTAGGGAGGGGGGCACGTGCCCCCCAAAATGTTTTGGTAATTAGGTAATTGTCTGTTTGTGTACCTGTTTTTTTGGACTTTTTTTTGCCTTTTTTTGCCTCGCTACGCCCCTGACTGGAGACAAATTTCTATATTCTTATGAGTTACCTGAATTGAATGTATATGTCATCTTTCAGGTGTGTGTCGTTAACATAAAATCTGCGGATCTGTAACAAGAGAAAAAGATTATATAAGCCAGTAAAACAGGGCGCCGAGCCAGTCTTGAATTCAAGCTATTTGACTGGTTTTAAAAACTATTTGCCGTGCCATATTAATACAAAATTCACCCTGAAAATTCATCATTAGTTTGTAGGTACTTACATTATATCGTATCGTTTCCGTTGTATTCTGATAAGACACAGAACTCGAATTGAGAAGTGTTGAATCCCAAGGTACATTGAAGAGTACTAAAGTTATATTCACTGGTAAAACTAAAAAAAAGGAAAAAACATCAAAATATGTAAAACATTACTTACTATACCAGATTTGAGAATAGCACTATCATTTTGGGATGAACCCAAGAAATGAAGGCCTCTTGATTAAGGTCCTTGCAACAATCTTTTGACTCGGTATCCTAAGACCCCATTGAGTGAAAACCCCTTATCACGTGATATACTAATACACACGTGACATCTATCACGTGATTTCCTTACCTTCTTCTAGGGTCCTTGCAACAATCTTTTGACTAGGTATCCCAAGACCCCATTGAGTGACACCTCTAATCCATATGACGTAATATGCAAATTTCTCCAGTTTATCCAACGACGTTTGATTGGCTCGTTGATTGACAGATTTAGTAAAATTAAGTACTGTTGTATTGTGGGAGTCTTTTAAGCTGTAAAACAGTAGCCATTCACAAGGTAGGGTTTGATGATGTGTTGACCACGTGACGTACATGCTAGTTGTTCCCGTGGGGGTGGCAGTGAGGTCTTTTGGTGGCTTACCAGGAACTATGGGAAGGGAAATAAATTTAGCCATGGTCGCCATATTAAAAACGCAGTATAGCAAAATGTGGTTCTTTCTAAATGGGTGATCATGTTGACTGAAATAAAACGACTTTTATATCGTATTAGTCTCGTTTGAAGTGCTCCTCGCTAAGTTGACATGTGCACAAAAACAAAGCGGTTTTCTTCATTATGGACGTATTGCCTTATGCAATCTCCACGCTTCATACTATTTGTTAATTAGTCCTGGGTGCAAGAGTACCTTGTTTAACCCTTTGGGTTGTCTCTCTTGCACCCTCCACCTATTTATTTCCGTTTTTCACTGTGGATTTGTATTTAGTGTATATGTGGTAAATAAAAACCTTTGAACCTTTGAACCTTTGAACCTTTGACGTAGCCCCACTTCGAGAATAGAGTGGGAAACATACACGGTACTGCCTTAGCACACACACAGCACGACATGCTGTAGCACTAAAATGGCTTCCCATTGTCTTGCAGTAATCACCCAATCACAAGGCGTGATTACGGCTACGTAAAATACGGTGCGGTCACAGTACTGCTCTAACGTATCTTTACCAAAAGTAGGGAATAAATGCAAAAAGCGAAATCCTAAGAAATCGTCATAAAATTCCAAACTTTACATACTTGTATCGTTGATAGTTCTGACATGTACGTCACCAATTCGTCTCTTGATGTACAAAGCATCGTACAGAACAGAGAAATGACTCATACTGACATTCTGACCAAACTTTATTGATAAGTCTGCAATGACTTTATCACTGACGTTTCTAGGGAACAAGACGTACAAAAGAAATATTGGATAATTATTGGTAATGTTGTGCATGTGTGAGTGTGAGTGTGTGTGTATGTGTGTGTGTGTGTGTGTGTGTGTGTGTGTGTGTGTGTGGTGTGTGTGTGTGTGTGTGTGTGTGTATGTGTGTGTGTGTGTGTGTGTGTGTGTGTGGGAGGGGGTAGGGGTTGTTTATGAGGGTTTGTAATGGGTGAGGCATATTGGTGGGGGAACGTTGATAATACCGTATGGACCTTTATCACGCGGCAGCCATCTTTATCACCATGACGATAAAGCAAATAAAACAAAAGCCTTTGCTTATGCCCGCGTGAGCTCATCCTGATGCTAGTCAACATTGAGGCTACATAGGCGGTACGCTAGGGTCCCCCACTTTTTCAAGGTGATACTGAATCTCCAATTGCATCTTGTTTTTTCTTTTAATGCTTCCGCGATTTTTTTTCCTTTTCTTTGCAATTTTGGCGATAGCAGCCCCTCCCCTTCCCCCCCCCCCCCCCCCAGTTCTTATGTCCTTCTTATGGGCTAGTAAACGTCATGTTCAAGTCAACTTTGTTCAAATTAACATTGTTGCCATATGAGAAAGGGACTATACCAACCACAGATAGATAAAAATTACCATCTCTAAAGTACTATGTACCTGAATATTAAATACCTGACCACGCAGTTAACTTCACGAAGTCTTGAATCATTTACATACAAATAACCAACCTAAAACAGTATATAGTTTTAATAACATGATTGCTAATACTTAGCACCCACAAAGTTAAATGACGTCTAAACAAGACTCTTAAAGATTACTATGACATCTTTTTTGAGATGGTAGAGGTTTTTGTAAATCGATTTTCTAAGAAAGATAATTTCAACAAATCGGGGATTTCTGGAGGGAGAATGGAATGCAGAGGTGTCGTAAGACAAATTAGGAAAATTATCAGCATAAATTATTTTCTTTGACGTTCCAAGAAATCAAATTTTGCGTCTTTTAAAAACTCGATGACAACTCAGTTTTGTTAATTTTCTTTACTTTGTATTGTTTATTATATTGTTATGTGCTATCTTCATCAAAACTTCTGTTTTCATCATGTAAATTAAACGTTTTTCGAGTACAATGAAGATAAAAGGTTTAGCCCGAGGGAGCTCCTCAGTTGATACGGATTCAGTGTTTAACCATATTCGCAGAACAAGCATTTGATATTAGTTTTATTCGACTCCCTACGAAAATTCTTCACATAATATAAGTCATAAAAACAGAAGCGGATAAGTGAATGATAAAGGATTAGAAGTTACTAGTAACAGCAAATTAAAGGATACCAAAACCACATGAGTTCACTACTTAATATTGTTTAACGTATCTAATGCAGTGGATTTGATTATACGACGTGTAATGATCCAGTGCGAGAAATGTAAGTTTATTTTCCGAAAAAAAGTCAAGCTCGTGTCCCAATTTGTCATCTAGTAGTCCCTGAAGGTTTTTATTGTACTCCTATTTCAATAAAGGTTGTCACAGCCAAAAGCAACAAGCGACAGACAACAAGCCAAGACTACCTGCAAACACTGCTGAAGATTCGAAACAACACACTTAAAGAATCGAAACAGTTGCAGCCTACCATTACAAAACGACTAAAATAATCGCGTCTAAATGATGAATAAGGAGTAAAATACAGATGTTCTTTGCCGTCTTGTGTTGTTGCTTGTTGCTTTAAGCTGCGACAACCTTTTTTAAAATAAAGTGTACAAGAGAAAGATAACAAAATGAGAAGCAACTAAATACCAGTATTGCAGTCAAGAAATGCACGTATAAAGGGAAAAGTGTTCTTTACATGTACTCACTTTATGCTGAATATCTTGTGCTATCGCAGACAAGTTGTGTCCATCAGGCAGTGAATTGTTCTGATTCCCAGTCAAGTTTTTTAGCACCAGAATCTCCACATGTACATCTACGACTAATATCAGAACCAATCCACATATAAACATGGTTATAGTAATAAAACATGTGATACAGGTGCTATATAGAAGCTAGACATATCTTTCGATTATAGCCCGGTATGTCACGTAATAGGATATCTTGCACATTTCTACTATCCTTATGATATATACTTTTAAACTTAGAAATAAAAGCGGCGATAGAAACTAGCCATCGACATTGGTTTAGTGATATTCAACGAATGATTTCCAAATCCCGTCAGGTTGGCATCGTATAATAATACAGGCTTTGAATACTTGGAACTAAGTCTAGTATCATAGAAACCCGAAAGAATACGCGCTAATATGGTAAGTGGTGGTTATTTTAAGAACTGGAGATGATTCGTGACACTTAGAAAACAATTCAAGTTTACGGTTTTAGAGTTTAGAGACTTATGTCTAGAAAAAGAATATGTTAAACTTTTTTTGAAAACTAGAGAACCAGATGGGCTTTTATTCATTTTTTTTTCCAGAATACTTGATATGATAATGTTAGAAGATGGATATTTTTCAACAACTATAATATATATACATGTGTATTGACGGTTGTCAAAGCAATAGGGCTTGCGGTTTTATAGCTAGGGACATCACAATAAAGCCAAAATTCATTATTAATGTAAGGTTGTAATTACGAGGAAAAACATTTTTTTACTAAGATTGTAATTAAACTCTGCTGTTGAAACACATTTCTAAAAATATGATTTTCATTAAAAATGTGGAGTTTTTTTTCTGAGTAAATCCACACTGATTGGAATTGAAAATGAGAGGTGTCACGTGATGCAGCTGGCCGTCAAAATTTTAAAATCCTTATCCTAACCTAAAAAATCTGCTATTATTTTGAAAATAAATTAATGGCATTCTTTTCTTAAACAAATTGTAACCTGCTTGCAAATCTAAAACCTCCCACATGTCACCCACTAAAAACGCGGTTTTAGTTTCGGTGTAGCCGAGGTCCTTATTCTAATTGCTGTGACAACCTATCTATTAAGACTACTAAGAATACTAATGTAATGTGCGAGGTAAATCAATGACGTATTGAATAAAGAATGAAGGGAAAATGAGAAAAATGTCCCTTTTTTATGAATCTTCAATTTTTTTCCATCCCCTGAAACAACCTCTGGGCTGATGTAAGTCAGGGCATGGCTAAATCACAGATCGAACCCTGAAACAACCTCTGGGCTGATGTAAGTCAGGGCATGGCTAACTCACAGATCCATCCCTGAAACAACCTCTGGGCTGATCAAAGTCAGGGTACGGCTAACTCACAGATACAGGTAGAACCCTAAAACAACCTCTGGGCTGATCAAAGTCAGGGCACGGCTAACTCACAGATCGAATTGGAATTTAGTAGTGTGTTAGGTTTTGCGGAGGAAGGAAACCGGAGAACCCGGAGAAAAACACTCAAATCAAGGGAGAAACCTAACGACCTCTACTCACATGTGATGCCGAGTCCAGGAATCAAACCCAAGACCCCAGAGGTGAGAGGCGAGTGTATTACATTCTAAAACAATAGGCTATTTTGCTCTAATAGATAACGTCAGGGTGATCCAATCCCATCAAATGATGCGGCTGTGTCAAAATGAACTCCAGAAATTTAAAGAGTACATGAATAATTGGCAAGAAGACAAACATGTTGAGCTCATAATGTAGAATGTAGTAAAATGGCATTAAACATAAAATCAAACATTTTATTTGTATTTGTATGGGAAAATATATTCAGTGGACAGTATGCACGCTCCTGCCTTTCTTACCTTCTTCTAAGGTCCTTACGATAACCTTTTCGCTAGGTATCCCAAGACCCCATTGAGTGACACCTCTAATCCATATGACGTAATATGCAAATTTCTCCAGTTTATCCAACGACGTTTGATTGGCTCGTTGATTGACAGATTTAGTAAAATTGAGTACTGTTGTACTGTGGGAGTTTACTAAGTCGTAGAAGAGCAGCCATTCACGAGGTAGGGTTTGATGATGCGTTGACCACGTGACGTATATGCTAGTTGTTCCTGTGGGGGTGGCAGTGAGGTCTTTTGGTGGCTTGCCAGGAACTATGCAAAAGAAAAAAGTTAGCGTATTGATAAATTACTGTACTTGAAACAACTTGTATTGAATCTTGGCAAGCGGTGGTAAAAAAAATTGTTGATCTAGGATGACCAAAATATTTTCATAATGATTAACTAATATTGATAATCGCGAGTGTAACATACTTGTATCGTTGATAGTTCTGACATGTACGTCACCGATTCGTCTCTTGATGTACAAAGCATCGTACAGAACCGAGAAATGACTCATACTGACATTCTGACCAAACGTTATTGATAAGTCTGCAATGATTTCGTCACTGGAGTTTCTAGGGAAAAACGAGAATACATCATTAACCCCTTCGTTCTTCAACAACGTTCCAGCATATGTTAAGGGTCCCAGCAAATATCAAGAAATGTTAGACTATTTTTAAAAAGTCACTCTTTTCCCACCAGTCTTAGTCAAGAAGCTTTCGGATCCATGTTTACTGGTTATGCATGACCTCAATCGCTGAGTGAATGATCGTTCGCATTTTCTAAAAGATGCGCATTTTTTTTTCTTACCTGAAGACACAATAGTTGACTTCTCTGAACTGAGAGTTATTGGTGTATAACAACTCAATCTAAAACAGAGAGAAAAGCAATACAGTAAAAATACGATGTACGTCAGTAGTAATAGGTGATTTGTAATCATTTCTTAGAGAATGATAAAAATAGAGGTGTGGCCGTCATATTGGGGGTCAAAATAACAGACTAGTTGTATAAACCAGTTCAACGTTTGCGTAAACTTTCAAAAGACTTTGAGAATCATCTTCAAGGGGGATTTTGCTTTCCAAGGATGTGGCTGCCATCTTGGAGGACACACTGCCACTCTAGTCGTAAACCTTCAACATTACTCTTAAGTAAAATTTAGCAAAACATTGAACATTATCTTTTAGGGGGATTGTACTTTCCAAGAATCTGGCCGCCATCTTGGAGGACACACAATATCACATAATTCGTAAAACAAATTTCAACTGACTTACTTGAGTTTGGACTAAATGTTGAAGTCTTTTATATTCCGCATCATTAGGATTGGACATGTTCATGTTCCAAGTGTGGTTGAGTAAGAGGAATGATAGATTGATAGATGTGGCTGTGAACAGAAGTCAAATCAGTATCAATATTATATTTTTGTGTTGTAGTTTATACCAGTTTATCGTTTGAAAATGAATATCTTTTTACCTTGGGCTTAATTTTTCCCATTTCAGACCACACGTCATTCCCTAGAGTATAATTTATTTCTTTAACTGTGGCGCATGAAAAGGGTTAGGAGAATACACATGAATATGGATACAACTCAAACAAAACATCTTATTCTCAAAACCTTATATCATTCCCTAGAGTATCATTTCTTTGTTTAATGGTTGCACATGAGAAGACACATGAATATGGATACAACTCAAACAAAGAACCTTATTCTCAAGAGAATGACACGTGCACCGAAATGGGAGAAAATTATGCCCAAGGTAAAGGTTTAAAGTACAGCATGCGGTACGGCACGAAACGGTCAATGTCTTCTCAGCCGGTTATGCAGTAATTATGCACGTGACAAGGTTGTCATGGCTACACAGTCGTCCAAGCTAGGCACCTATCACCAAACAAGCATCACGCCAAGTCCACCTACTCAGTTGTGATGAACTTAGATAGAAAATAAATGATGCCAATTATCGTAAGTTAATACATACTTTGTTCCAACGACCTGGCGAGTATGACGTCACTCATTAGTCCAAGACCTCTGGCCGTGATAGACTGGATCCAAATGGAGTAATATGAAAATGGTTGTAGTTCGTGAATGACTGATTGAGTGCTCGAAGAGTTGACGGACATATTGTTGTGTGGAGAAAGAGAATCGTTGAGCTTGTAAAAAATAAAATATCCACATTGCTGTGAAGGTGATGGAATCCATTCCAGGTTAATCGTGTATGGGTTAGGAGATGTCCAGGAAATATTGGTAGGTGGTTTACCAGGAACTGCAAACAAAAGAATGTTTAGATGTTTAGAAAAAGGTTAAAGAATCGAAAAAAAAAACCAGGTTGCTAGATTAATAGTGAGTTACAAAATGTCCTGGAAATATTGGTACGTGCCTTTCCAGGAACTTCAAAAATGCTAGTCAGTTAAATATTGGGTTGGAAAATATCCAGGAAATATTAGCAGGTGATATTGCAGGAAATTCAATTACGATAATAGATACATAAATAGGTAATGTATTTATAGCAGATGTTTAGGATATAATAATAATTAGTGGTTGGAAATGCCAACAAACGAATGATGGTGAGGAGATGTCCAGGAAAGAAAAGTGGTAAGTAGTTTTCCAGGAAATAAATGAAGAGGCATAAAGATAAAAACTGAGTAATGAGCTAAGAGATGTCCAGGAAATAATGGTTAGGTATTTACCAGGAAGAACAAACAAAAGGGTATATTTGTTAAGTGGTTACTATTAGAGAGATACATAAAGGGCTGGGTGTACATAATATAAAAACTGAGTAATGAGTTAAGAGATGTCCAGGAAATACTGGTAAGAGATTTACCAGGAAGAACAAACAAAAGGGTAGATTTGTTAAGTGTTTTATTAAAAGCGATATTAGGCAGTCAAATAAAGCGCCTAGTGCTTTCCAGGAGATCATGGTTGTTTACTTAGAAGTACAAACAAAAGGTCAGAGAATTAATAGGATAGGTAATGGCCAGGAAATATCTGTAAGTGTTTACCAGGAACTCCAATCACAATGGTTGTCATGATTCCAGAGCGGGAGGGAGCTCAGCATATTTATTTGAGGCACCTAGCGTACTCTAAATAGACAAAAAGACTTACTGTTATCTTGAACCAGTTCAATGGATAGGTTATACAGTTTACTATTCCTGTACAACGCGTTGTACATTGGCTCCAAGTGTTTAGTAATAACCATTGCATCTGAATCAAAAAGTACCCCAAAATGTGCTTGAACAGTGCTGTTTGTACTATTAGTTGTTCTTCTACAAAACAAAAACAAAAACAAAAACAAACCAATTTTATTTCAGAATATAATTCATAGATAATAATGTTTTTAAAAAGCACGAAGTCGAAAATATTGGTAAAGCAAAAACGTCTTAAACGTTTTCTATCGTGGTGTTTTGCACGTACGACAAGATATAAAAAGAGCGAAAATTAACTGAAGCAGTTGACGCATTAATGATATGTGACATGGAGTAAAATATGGTGGCAGCGGCGGGATACAGGAAGGAAGGCACCAAATACAATCCCAGTCAAAACAATACCGACATTACTATTCAAACTTTTTGAAAAACCTTATTCATGTCTCAAACATCACTTAAATTTGATTACAGATAATTAACATGAATGCCATGATCACATTTTGAAACATATTTGAACAATTTTGATATACCGACAATGACATCGAAACTTGTTGATGGCCTCATTTATGACTCAAACATGACTTAAATTTTATATAGATAATTAATATCAACGCCATGATAACATTTTGGAATTATTTGAACAATTTTGATCGCCGAGGTTAGCCGTGGACCGACTAATGATTGTCAGTGTCTCTTAAGTGGGAAAACCCATTAATAATAATAATAATACTAATAATAATAATAATAATAATAATAATAATAATAATAATAAAAATAATAATAATAATAATTTTTATTTTTTTTAAATAATAATAATTTAACTTTATTTCACAATAATAATGACAATAGTAAAAAAGACACGAAAATATTAACAGTGATTTTGAAGAATAATAAAGATACTAATGATTTATAGAATCTAAAAAAAAAGAATTAATACTAAAAAATATCTATTTACATGTAATATTAAAAGGAAATATATAAATCATGAGGATATATCCTAAGACTATAACATAAATCATAGAAAATGTATAAAAATCTTATATATATGGGGGGGAAAAAACTAATAAAAATATATATAATAATAATGATAATAATAATAATAATAATAATAATAATAATAATAATAATAATAATAATAATAATAATAAACTAATTTGTATATCGCCTAACTCCGTTTAGCCCAAAGGCGCTGTTTACAGAAAAATTATGAATAAAACTAAAAAAATTGTACTAGATTTTAAAAAAGAAAAGTTTTGAGTTTTTTCATGAAAAGCATGGGCATTAAAGCATGCGCGCTAATTTTGCCAATGATTCCATTTTAATAATCATAAACGTAGCGCAAGAGTAGAATTCATTTTGATCAATTGAATAAATGCCAAAGTCATAACGTGAGATGAATCATTTTTGAATATGCCTGAGGCTCACCCTCAGTGGTAAGAAAATGAGTTGAATGTGGCGTTTTCGTTCACTCGAGATATGCATATCTATCCATAATTATCTGAAGAGTCTATCCCTTGAGGGTATTCTAAGTGCACTGCACTCGACACGAGATCACGAAAGTAGAATTACCTGAAACCATAGATTAGGATCCCTTTTGAAGCATCTTGTTTAGGGTAAATTTGTTTAATCTGCGGGGAAGAAATAAATACGAAAGATTTAGTAGAAATATTGGGTTACTAAATCGAGAATTATCTTCCTATTAATGGATGGTAATTTATGTTTTCTAAGACAGACCCAGTGTCAATTTTTAATTTCTATCGAATCTTGTATAGTAATTAACCCCCAGACTGACTCTAACTCAGGGCACGCAAAAAAAATGTCTCTTGAAAATGTTAGCTATCTTCTCTTTTTTTCTTCTCTTTTCTTCATTTTTTATTCTTCCTCTCTTGTCTTTTTTCTGTGTTTTTTTTTTTCCTTAATTTCTCGTGTTCGTGTTTAACTATATATATTACAGAAATGCTACATGCTATATTACTCAGGCAGGATTCGGCGAGAAACCTGAAGGTCGTGGTTTCGAATCCAGCCAGTAGTTCGGAATTTTTTACCGAAGAAAAATTTGCTTGAAGAAACAAATAACAACATCTAAGAGAAATAACACTCGAGTGAGGGATAAATGGGGTGATTTGAAGAGATGAAACAATCCCCCTAATTAACGCTGTCTCAGTTTCAGTCAGATAACGAGTTCTGTTGAGTAATTCTCTTGACGTGGAGTATCACACGTCGCAGGTGTGAAGAGGTAGTTCTTTCTAATGCATACTGTTTGCGTTTCTCTCTCTTCACGTCGAACTATTATCGAACTATTAGTTTTTCTTTTAATAGTTTGCAATCAATCCCAAAAGAATCAAATGATAAGGATGGCAGGTATAAGTTAGGGATGCTTATCAAATAAGAAATCTTTTGTTAAATACAACCATAAAGTAACGAAGAATAGATCGCTTTCACTCACTCGATAATGCGGCCATATTGGTGTACCAAACAATAGAACAGTTTTCGCATAAAAATAGAGTTCAATTCTTGGAGGATGGAAAACGTATTGTTTCAGTAGGTACACCAATATGGCCGCTCTGACATCACGTGAAAACGGTCTATGAATCATTGCGATTATTTTATTCCAGAATTGTTGAACACTTACATTATCTCTTAATCGGGTTTGTAAAGCAATAGAGTTTGGATGCGTCTTGTTTGAGAGATCTTCACTCCATTTTTCTTCTTGTAGATTTAATGTGACGTTTATAACGACTGGAAGTTTAACTTAAAGAAAGTAAAGAAAGGGGAGAAAAGAAAAAGAAAATTTATTTAATGTATTTAAACTAGCAATGAGAAAGTCTGACGTTTCGATGTCGCAACTGACATCATTATCAAAGTGGTAAAAAATGATTCGAAAACATGCAGTTATTAAGAGGTAATAATAATAATAATAATAATAATAATAATAATAATAATAATGATGATGATGATGATAATAATAATAATAATAATAATAATAATAATAATAATAATCAGGATAGCTCTTGAGCTGGAAGCAACTAATTACCAGCAATATTACTTTTATTATGTATGATATATTTGCTGTGAAATAAAGGAGGAGGAGGAGGAGGATGATGATGATGATGATGATTGTTCTAATGTTACCGAAAAAAACCGAATTTTAACACCCAATCAGACTCTGTGCGAGCTAAAATCTTTTATTAACTGTGACTCTCATGGGAACTATATACAATAACAACTTAAGAACTGATAATATATTTGATAATATGATGTTATTTTCGACATCGAAATGTCAGACTCAGTTCTCATTACAAGTTTTTTGTGTTAAAAGCACCAAGAAAGCCACCTTGATTAGAAAACTTATTTAAAAATTATCGAAAAAAACATATTGAAATGACCTCTCAATACGAGAATTTTTCTCATTGTTAACCCAGGATAGGGATTATTGCTAGATTACGTTTTGCCAGAAACACATGGATAGAAAAATTTAATTCTTCATTAAAATTATTTCCATAAATGAAGGCTGTCACATAATCAGGCAAAAATGATCTCTATGGTCACTAAAATGTTCGTTCCCAGGTACTCACGCCTACCTTTTTCCGTTGTCCTGGCAACCAACGATAACGATGATTCTCCAAACCCTCTTTTCGTGATACTCGTGATTCGTATTGAGTAGTTAGAAGTGGGTTGTAAGGATGTTAATTGGATATGATTTGTTCTGTGGTCCAATACAACCATATTCGATATATTTGTATTTTCTAGTGCGTATATCACTTTGTAACCCAAGGTTGGTAGTCTGTCATGAAAACACGCATGCGTCCATGACAAGTCCGCTGTACTGTCTGTTGTCATGGTAACTGTTAGGTTTGCTGGTGGTTTGCCAGGTACTGCAAAGAAGATTTCAAAACAAAATCAATCAAAATTCAAACTTTTGAAGAACTAAATAGGGGGAGAAGAGAAGGGGGAACGGGGAGAAAAGGAGTAAAAATGGGAGGGGGAGGAGCAGGGGGAATTGACCATCATCCCAAACTTTGCGGCAAAGTCATATTTGTTACTCTTGAGTGAAATGGGGCTAAAAAGTTTCAATCTAAGAGGATCTTTTTAACAATTTTTTTCACTTTTTTACATGCATATTGTTCAAGTACTTCAATCAATTAAAGAAATACACATTTATATATATACTCACAATTATCCGTGAGGGTGTTTATAGATATATTAAAGATTCTGTGTGTTCTGTACAGAGCGCGATATAAAACGTTGAATTGAGGCATCCGCGTTGATTCATTGAAAAGAACGCTGAAGTTTGCCAGCACGTGCATGGAAAAATTACTGAAAACAAAGAGAACCGCATAAGATGAATGAATAGAAAATAAATGGGAAATGGAAATTGAAAATTGAAAATTTGCAAGAATGTTCAGCTGAAAGAACAGAGAGAGATCTCATACCTAAATTGAAGAGAAACTACATTGCATAACGTGGAATCGTTGATATAAAGCTGGTAAATCTATAAAAGAAAAACGTTAATGGTTTTCTTTTATCAGCGTTCTTGCCCTCACCTGTAAAAGCAAACTGAACACTGGTGGTGTTCGTCCATAGCATTCTCGCCCCCACCCCTCCCTCCACGGGTTCAAACATATTACTTACATTTTCTTTCAATGAACACGCGAGATTCTTGAATGCTAAACTACTGCTATTAGATAGATCATCTTGCCACCGAACGTCAAGAGTTGCTGTGATGTTTATTATAATGCATGAACTTGTCTCTGTACACGGGACAAAAATATGGTGAGATCAAGGGGAAGACAGTAGATAATAAGCAATTATTGGACGAGATTGAGCAAAATATCGTGATTTGTTAGTGGCGAGCAAGCAATTATTTGCCGATAACCGAGTTCAATAATTGTTTTATCATTCAAATTATTTTTTCTAATCTTTGAGGGGCAGTGCGAGTCAAACAATAACAAAGAAGTCAGCTCATTCTTTCAGGGAAGCGAGCCATTGTCAAATACAGCGTTACTGCGCATGAGCAAACCGTTATTTGCAGTAAGATGGCTCTGCACCGTAATGCGCATGAGCAGACCGTTATTTGTAGGCAGTTATTTGCAGCTCTCTCGGCCAATCAAAATGACGGAAAAAATAATTTGAATGATAATAATGGAAGGTTCTGGGTCGAATTTAGTGGGCTCATCTGAATAAAAGATGACAGGCGGGAGGAATGCTAAAAAGGTTTCCAGTTTCTAGTAGTCTCAGAAGTAGCCCCCTATTTCAGTTCCAACTTTGAATGTTTGTATATAAACGAGCTTGTCATATAGTGGCCAAGTTTGGACGCAATGGAAGTCCACTTGAAAAAAAGAAAGATCGACACTACCCTAAGTACATTTCCCAAATATAGGATCGATATTTTCCAACGTTTGACTTGTGATAAATACCTTTGTCTGATGGCAATGCGACGGTTGTCGATTGAACAGCGACTTGACTTGTTGGTGTTGGTGAGACGAGGTTTGACCTGTTATATCCTGTGAGTTAAGAAGATGCATTTAGTTTCTTTTTCTTTCTTTGATAATATGCAATTCAGCAAAGGTGGCAGAATGCAAATGGTAGGGACAATCTTTAAACAATTTGCCAGAAAGGGACATTAGGATGCAATATTTGCTGCAGATCTGGGAATCTGGGTTTAGCTCCTCTAATTTTGGGTATTTGACCAAAAATCTGCTCCGCCACCAAATAGGGTGCAAGACCTTGGAATATGGAAGAAACAGGTTGCCTCCCCATTCCCCATGTTGCAACGTACTCCCTAGGAAACCATCGTGTCAATCACGATCATATTAAGCATACCGGTATACAACATTCCTCGATGAGACTCAGTTACTCAGTAATATATAAATATCAATTGATAACGTCCTATTTGAATGTGTTTCTTATTCACCTTTAAGGATATGGTATTCATTCGAAATACTCGAATTGCTTGATATATTTGTCTTATTTTCCACGATTGGCCCTTGGAAACATCCCGAACTCTTAAGCAGGCATTTCCCTCCATATTGGTATTGAAAACCAGTACAATTAAGGATATTGACCTCAGTTGTCAATAAACAGAATCGTGCGCACTCCTCCAGGCTACCAAAGTAAAACCAAATCCCTCGGAAATCTTCGGAAGAACTTCGGTAACTTGTGAAGCTTGAGAGGGGACTGGGGTCTGGTGGCGAGGGAGTTTCATCTGTCAAAAGTTAAATAATTTTATTTACTGTACATATTTAATCTCAATATCTATATTTAAGAGTTTTTAAGCATAAATTTGGCCCTGTCTTCATTAATGCTTTTTCGAAGGCTCCGTTTTCGTCTATCACTGGCGGAGAACGTATCAAAAGATTCGCGTCCTCACTCATACGATAGGCCTTTTGTTCGTTTTCAAATGTCTCCACTCTGGAAAGCGTTTTCAATGTACGTCCGGCGTTTTTGATCGTGTGGACGCAAGGCCAAAACGCATAGAAAAGTATACATTACCGAGAAAAACGCATGAGCGTGGACGGGGCCTTAGCACTTTTGTAGAAACTGGAAACACCATCATTCTCACACCACTAAACTGAAATATTTTACTCATACAACCCCAAGCTCACAAGTTGATTTTTTGGAGGAAGGAAAACTTTCGAACCTGGAGAAATCCCCTTATTTTTTTTTTAATCTGATGCGCGAAGCAATGCATGAGGTTCCACCTACATATATACTACGCGACTCAAATTTACTCCAAATCTCTGGATCATGCAGGGAACGGAGATAACACCACATTAAAAACAAACCTAATGCAGATGTCGTGTTGGAAATGACGTAAACGTTCTGGGAAAATGTTCGTGTTTGAAGAAGGATTAACACAAGATGATGTTAATTGGCGCGGTCAACACCATATCACAGCTCTCTCCATCTGGACCATTCTCTGCCACATGCCGCTCACGTTATATCTAGTATATCTCATCAATTGTCTCACGAACATCATCAAGGTCACGGACCCTTTTACTGCGACATTATATGTTTTCTTATTCAAATTCTTTAGTGATCATAATCTGTTCGATTCCCTTCGCATTATTAAATCATCTTTAGAAGCGTTAACGTTAAATAATGGAATAATACTCAAGGGAATAACACATGCTTAGTATATCTCAATAATTTCAAGGTCGACAGTCAATACGATGTACTGTTTTTTCTTACTTCAAATCATTAGTTATAAGAATTTATTAGCTTCATAAGCGACACCGATAGATAAGGAAGTAATAATCAAGGAAATCAAGGGATAAACATCATGGCGGTAAAAGAATCGATAGACCAATCACCTTGGGTTTGTCGTTTTCCCATTTCATACCACACGTCATTCGCTTGAGTACTATTTCTTTGCTAACCAGTAACACTTGAAAATATACATAAATATGGATGCTTGTCAAACAAAGAATCTTATTCTCAAGGAAATAACATGTGGTCTAAAATTGTAAACATTTATACGACCTTGGACGTGTCATTCCCTTAAGAATCATTTCTTTGTTTAATGGTTGCGCATGAGAAGACACATGAATATGGATACAACTAAAACAAAGAATTTTATTCTCAAGAGAATGAAACGTGGTCTAAAATGAAAAGCCTTACGCCCAAGTCTAAAAGGGTCGGTTCTAAGTATACCTTACGTCATTAATAATTCCTAGAGGATAACGAGAGCTTTACGATAATTCCACTGGATTTGTTATTGATTTAAGTAAAAGCAAAGTCAGGCACTCATCAAGTATCAATAAGCTACTTATTCGTGTATTTTGTGGCTTGAGAAAACATCTTTATTGGGAGCTTGAGGTGAGAATATTAAAGAGAGGTTACAGCTGGAACAAACTGGCTCATTTATGTGGATAAGTTGTCGTTAAGGGTTTGGTAATCCTTGTAATAGTTGTTAATATCACTTAATAATTATCTGGATTATAAAAGCCGTCATCACTAGCTGTACCAAGAGCGGATGATGGCCAACTTAATGGATCTTTAATACCATTATTAGTATTGTTCTTAAAACTGTTTGGTTTTCCCAGGGAGGTCTGGTTTGCTCATCTTTGATGATGGCCAACTTATAATGGATCTTTAATACCATTATTAGTATTGTTCTTAAAACTGTTTGGTTTTCCCAGGGAGGTCTGGTTTGCTCATCCTTGACAGATAAGTTTTATTTTGCGTCTTCGCGTCTGGTTTTTTCTCCAGCTTTTTCCATTTCAGGTATTTTGGCCACAGACATTTTCTCTCAAGTTATCTGTGATCTTTTAATTACAGATCCCGAAAAACAACTAATTTACGGAAAGAATACTGATGCAGTATGTTTACTATTATACGATAAAGTATGATTGGCAAAAGGCACTAGAATGGCGTCTACATAATTCACTTTCAAGTTTTTCCAAATTCTAGTTGCACAATATAACGCTTCAAAATCCAGACTCAAAGACTCTAATATTTTTCTAATGAATTAAAAAAGAGCTCGATGGAGTCGTAAATATATTCACGTACACTTTTCATTGAAATACGAATTGACAAGTGCTTTTTTTAGAACTCGATGGTATTGATGTAAAAAGGGGGTACGTGCTTTGCATTAACAAATAAAATAAAATAAGCAAGAAAAATTAAACAATTTTGCACCCGTGGAGAATGTTTCTTTAAGTTTTTCCATTTAGAAAACTGGCAAACTCCTTCCCAGCTTTAAGTTGTATCTTTTCGAACCGCATTATTTTGAAATTCTCTTGAGTATTATTTTTTGCTGGCAACGCGTAAGAAAATGCTACTAAAATAGACGCAAAAACTACCGCTCTCTCTCTCTCTCTCTCTCTCTCTCTATATATATATATATATTTATATATATATATATTTACATACAATTCAATTTAAAAAAAGATTCAAAAAAGAAAAATATTACGACTGATAAGTTAATTAGTTTTCTATTGCCGAAGCCGTGCTAATCAAGAATTTTGTTTGCACACTTTTTTCGAGATTTTTTTTCTTTTCTTTTTGTTGCTTTTCTATAAATGTGGAGGATATATTGAATTTGAAATTGTAAAAGTTCAGTGCACGAAAAACCTGAAATTTATCATTATTAATTTATCACTAACGTCTAAAAAACAAACTAGTTCATCAAGCATACGGCAAGCAAAAACGTTATTAATTTATATATCTCATTATTTCTGCTTGAAAGAGAAGAAAATTCAGTTCTTTTGAGCCTAATAAAGCCTAACATTACGGGCTTTTTGAACGTAAAATGACCGGTAATGGGTATCGGGAACAACTGGCTATCTGTCGGCGAAACCACAGGAGCTAAGTCGGCAACAACAAACTGATAGTCCCATTAACAAAAATAGAGCTCTTTGTCTTGGACTGAACTCTTTTGAAAGAAAATATTCATTCTTATCATAAGGATTATTGGTCTCTTGTTCTAAAACGTATTGAGTTCCTTTGATTATCTTCTCTCTCTCACACACGCTCTTTTTTTCTTTCCTTATTCTTTCCTTTGTTTCCTTAGTTTTCTTTTTTTTTGTGTAACAGTAATTTTTGTATTCTGTCCCTTGGTTCGTACTCATATTTTGTCTTGTTGTATGTCTAATTTTGATCACATGTCTAACTTCATTACTTTTCACTTATTTTCCTTAATTCCCTATATCTAACCATACGTTTACTTTCTTCTTCTAGATTTCTCTCGCTTCATTACCCTTCTCGCCAGTAAGTCTTATCGCTCGTGCGTTCATAATTTCCTCCTATTGACCTGTTTCCCTCGTCTCCCATGGCGACGTCTCTTTTAATTCACTACTCTCATTTAAAAACGTTTTTCTATCAGTGAAACTTTAATAGTCTGATCCGCTTTTGAACTGTGTCGCCGGTTTGATAACGTTGAACAATTAGACTAAAACACCACATTTAGTGCGCTTTAGATATCTTTCATACCATGTGTAATAAACTTTACACATAATACACGACCTGGCTACTCTTTCGCAGTAGAATGTGGTCGTGATTTGTGTCTCAACTCGGCTCGGTAGTCGAGAGAGGGCACGAAAAGGCATGAAGTAAAACTTGACTAGATTAGTACGAAAATCGGTGAAATGACATGAATTAAATTCACTTTGTTTTGAAGATTTACCTTAGCGATACGGTCACTATTTGAAAGCCGAATTAGGAACCTTAAACGTTTTTAACATGTTTTTATCACAGGAATGAAATTTTTTAATTAAACATTTTCGCTTTATGAACAAATAAGGTAGTCGTACTTTGTAAACTTTATGTAGCTCGGGGGAATTGGTTTGGAGGCTGATTATGAATTTAATTTCGGCGACGCGATCCTTCAACTAACCTTTACACTTTATTGAACACTGAAACAACCTCAGGGCTGTTTAAAGTCAGGGACTGAGTAACTCACAGATCAACGCTGAAGCAACCTATTGAAAGTCAGGGCACGCCGGCTAAATTACAGATTGTACCTTGAAACTGCAGTGGGCTGATCTAAGTCAGGGCATGGCTAACTCACAGTCAGGGCATGCATGGCTAACTCACAGGTTGAACCCTGAAACAACCTCTGGGCTGATCTAAGTCAGAAAACCCAGCTCGAATCAAGCGAGAGACTCGACAAACTCTACTCACATGTGATACCGAGGAAAGTATGTGATTCCTAAACTAATCTGGTCTCACACACACAAATAGATTCAGGACTAATGGATTCTGTAGAATACTGAGAAGTGCAATGATTCAAGCTTAGTATGAAAAAAGATTACATATTGTTGTTGAGCCTTTGAGATTAAATCACGAGCGTGATAATGACCGCATCATGTGAATATATTTCTGGTAGTTCATAAAAATAGATTCAAAATAATGAATTGCATGAAAATGACTGAAAATGAGAATGAAGATGGTGAAATTTAATAAGGATGAACGCAAATAGAGCAAGCAAGAAATTAAAAGATATGATTAGAATGAGAAAGTAAATAAATAATAAGAGAAGGGAAAAAATAAAATTAATAGAAATGTTATTACACTGTAAAATGAAATTGAAAATTACAATGCGAGATCAAATTTTTTTTTAGAATGGGAAAGCAAAAAATAATTATCATAGTGGGATAAAAAAGTATTGAACAGAAAAGGAAAACTAAAAGAATGACTGAGTGATATGGAAGAAAGGAAAATGAATAAAGTAAGAATAAGGATAGAGAACTTAACGAATAAAAGAAAGAATAAGACAGACCCCACCAGCTAGGTGAACGTCTAAGTAGCAAGCATCAAGAATAACACACAGAATCGAACTGATTCCACAAATTAGGAAGTAGCACAAGAAGAAAATAACAAACAAGGTCTCCAAATAGAAAAAGAACTCGATGATAAAGAATGAGAAAGATCTTTATCAAATTAGTCTTGTCTAGCACATATTACTTATAAATAGCCAATAAACGTCAACCAATAGCCGTGAAAGATTCTCTAACGATCAGCAAAGTCAATACTTCTCTGTCCGCGATCATTATGAAATTGTACTTGTTGTATTAGAGAAAAACTGATTTTTTTCGTTTCGACCTTGATTGGTGTATGTACTGGTAGGAAAAAATGAATACGAAGTAATAAAAATATAAGACAACATGTACAATAGGGGATTTTGCTTGTAGAAGAAACATTAATCCGTAACTAGATGGAATGAATAAACGAACAAGAGAGAAAGATATGAAAAAAAGAAGAAAAGAAAAACGAGATAAAAGAGACGCAGTAGCTACATCGAGAGAGAGATGAGTGAACCGGCGCTTTTAGGATACAAGATAAAGAGATCTTTATAACTTTGACATTTGTTTCAATAATGGAAGGGAATCTCTTTACTTTTCGCATTACTGCTACAATCATATATCAATGAATGTCAGTCTTAGATAGAGCCGCGCGCGGTCAATAGCAGAAAAGCTGCACTGTAAGCCATAAGCAATCACAAATGCATTTATCTCGACTGCACTCTGCTTATTTTACTTCTTAAATATTCAAATCGCTTAAAACTTGCTTTGAAATTAGCCAAAAGTAAACAGCAATTTGTTCTCAGTGTACTGCAATTGACAGAGTCCAAAAGCTGTTTGGGCTCTACTTCCTATTACGTATGTCAAATGTTACTTTAAAGTTCTCGTACGAGTGTTTTGAAACATCGACGTGGATGTTATTGAGTAAAAATCCTCTCTCTCTCTCTCTCTCTCTCTCTCTCACTCTGAAGCGTTTCAAATCACCCTATACAAGATTATAATAGCCGCGAGCGAAATCTCCTGGAGTTTTAAATTCGAATTTCATTACAAATTAGAAAGTTTCATATTAAACAATCAACGTGTTCCTAATTCTGGAGCTGTCAGCAGTGGACGGAAATTAAATATCCCAACAAGAATGAATTGATTAGAGGTTCAGTTTTAGTTCAATGACATGAATAAAACAACGACATAGAAAAAAGTAAAAAGAAAAACTGGGGTTACTTTTCTTTTTGAAACATTTTGTGTAACTCAAAATTATGAAAGATTGCTGAATAGAATCAAATAGAATACAAACAAAATCACGTTTTCATTCATTTTCAAAACCAATAGTTATTAGAAAGACTTATTTATTTAAAAACTTATATTTTTTCGAATACAAGGATTACGAGAATTATTAGTAAGCTTAGTATTTTTCCTCATGTCGGACTTTTGGAATTGAGATATCAGTTTATGTTCAGGAAAGTAATGCTTATAGAAACTTGTAGTCAAATCACCACGATATTTAGATACCAACAGAATTTATTTTTGACGCAATGAATACAATTCAATGTTAGCGACGACGTTTTTTTTCATCAAAAATTAACAAAAACTAACACCAGTTTCTCGGCTTTGAATATTTTAGTAATGTGAAGAAATTAGTTTTTCATAGAAGTTGGTTCATATTAATGTTGAAAATTAGAGTTCTCTTACTCAAAAGTATCGCCTGAAGGGATTTGAGTATTTGAAAACAAAATGTACTGGGGCAGCCATTTTAAAGACCGGTGTTTATCATATTATTTTTACCTTTGCAAATGATTTGTTGAGATCCTTTGCTTGTGTCAAAACAAGTCACTACCACCAGTAGAACCTAGACAACAAAAAGTGCAGACAGTAAAAAAACTTGCTCACAGACACGACATATTTTCAAACGTTAACAAACAGGTCTCTAACTAACCTGCAACAGTGCTAGATGGCACATCTTTCCATTTTTCCAACATCCATTTAGTATTGACTGCCAACTAAAGTCTCAAGGAAAGTCCTATTCAGATTTGCACTAGCCAGAGACGCGCCTATTCAGCATCTGAGGATTTCGTCTAATGAGCTGTGAAGATTCATTTGGCAAACAATTAATATTGAGATACAGAATTAAGAATTTAGCAGCATTTCGAACCGGAAGTCCAGCGCCTGGAGATTTGGTGGTAAATGAAGCGCTTCCGTTGCCAAAATGATGTTAAATTCTCAGTTCAACAAGGCTGGCATGTGACTCATTTGCCCAGCTTGTGGCTACTAAATGCGCAGTGGGTTTGATAATGATTGTCTATAATTCTCTAGTTAACGTGGGAAGCGTCTGGACGTGCGCCAAACCGCGAAAATGAAAGTCATTACATAGTAAATAATTACATTCCAACTACAAAAATATTTCCATCAAATGACACTGACACTGAGATTTGGTCAGATTAGCCAGTCACTAAAAGTAATCTCACCAGAATAGTAATAAGCTTAGGTATTATTCACCTTGGTGTTGGATTAGAACTATAAAGCGAACATTACGCTATTTGAGTGATATTTTTTAAGAAAACGAAAGTACTATTTGCCATCAAGCCATCCGTCAGCATCTAAAGGCGATAGATACATTCTTAATGGAAAACACAATACTATCGTCGTTAAGCCTTTCAGTGTCTAGCACAGGATGACCAATGACTGACAACTCCACACTTGCTAGTAGAATATTCGTAAATTTTCTTTAAACAATTGTTGAGACCTTGAACTTTTGAAATAAGTAGTTTGCCTAGCAATTCAGTAGTGCGGAGACAGTACAACAACGGCAGACTGCTAGAGCTGTATTTGTATGAATGGGAAACATACAGTACTGACTTACAGCACGTACCGCAACAATGAAATGGACTTCCTATTGTTTTCCAGTAATTCATCCAATCACGACGCGTAGTTACGGCTACGGTAAGATACGGTACGACTACAGTACGCGCACTACGAATCTGCCGTACCGTTTCCCACTCATACGAAAACCGCTTTATTTCAGATACCCGGTACCAATGCCCCTCAGACTTTCCAGAAATGAATCGATTCCAAACTGATATATATATTTATATGTATGTATAATACTAAATCTGTAAATTATAATAAATGTACACAAATGGATAAAAAAAATCTCCTACTTGGCTGATAAAATAGTAAGCCAGGTAGCACGTCTTTCAGCTTTAGTTGTAGCTCATCATGTGTGTTTTTTCCCTTTAAAAAATACCTTGATGTTTATCAGTAACTACAGACATGGAGCCGTTTAAGGCACTCCACTGGTTTGACTGACGAAGTGCTCTCGTTTTATTCAACCACATATTCCATGTGGCGCGGCGAAAGGTCTTATGATAAACGTTTATTGAGTTTTAGTTCAAAACAGGGTGATATAGTCATAGATATATGATCTTTTGGTGATAGAGAGGCAATAAAAAGAAAGGAAAAAAACACTTACGCGATAAGAACTAAGAACTGAGAATACGAAAAACAAACTCACAAACAAATTTCAACAAAAATTATGGATTTAATTATAATCATAATAATTTATCAGCCGCAAAAAAAAAAAAAAAAAAAAGAAAAGAAAAAAAAAAGAGTAAAAGAAACAAGCAACAGGCAAACCACGTAATGTAAAAAATCAAAACCATAAAAGCTTTAAAAACAAATAACAGAACAACACAAAAGCAAAAATAAAAACAAAAGCGCAACAAAGACACAAAAGCAACGACAACAAAATCAAGACAGCAAAAGCAATAAGATCATAAAGTTAAGCAAAAATTCAAAAGATAATGTGATTGCATGGAAGAAATCGTTTACTTTTTTCCGACTGAATGTAGTAACGCATGTATTTCGTCGATGAGAAAACAAATGCCTGCACGTTGACTTGCTATCGTAAAACTAACTTGATGACTTGCTTGTCAGAACTTAACGATCGAGCATTTTATCAGTACGTTTTATAATTGCCTCCGATCCGTAAGCTGTTTCGTTTTCGTTCCGGTTTTCCCACTTCAAATTATAGTTGTGCATCAAAAACAGCACGCAACACGATTGAACACACGTGCACTAAGTCTTCAGTTTATCATTTGACAAACCACATAATATAACATGATAGGTGTGTATTTTTAAATATATTTTTGATTTCATGTGTCCTCAGAGGTGTTTTTTTTAAGGAATCAAGGGTGGTCAGGGTGGTGTAGCGTAGTGCACTTGGCTCTCATCTCTCTCATCTCTCTGATCTCTGGGTACTCAGGCTCGATTCCTGAACTCGGCACCAAATGTGAATATAGTTTTTTGAGTCTCTTCCTTAATTCGAGGGTTTTTCTCAGCTAGGTTCTCCAGTTTTCCTCCGTCTGAAAAACCTAAAATGCTAAATTCTAATTCAATCAGATGTTGTTTCCGAAATAACAATGAGAATTCTGAAGAGAAATTTAAATGACCCCATTTCTGGACGAAACAAAAAAGCACGGAAATCTGCATTGTCTATTCACTCACAACAGGGCATCATAACATCACAGTGCCCTTTATCTCTCACTCAATGCAGTTTCTTATGTGGAATCCATCCACATCGTATGGGTTAACTTTGAAATGGCTTTCATTCGGAACGAATTAAAAAAGCACGCAAATTTGACTGGTGACTCAATCACGAAAAGCTATCGTAGTGGCATAGTGCACGTGCCCTTGGTTTCCCACTAGAGAAATCTCATGAGGAATCTCATATAAAGTGAAGTAACATTCAAATGGCTTCCATTCGAAACGAATAACAAAGAACGCAAACCAACACTGTAGACCCAAACACTGTACAAGAAGCCTTTATAGTGTCATAAAGCCCTTAGTTTCCCAATAGAGAAGGTTGCTTATGAGGAATCTACATGGCATGCACTAACATTCAAATGGCTTCCCGTATTCTAATCAATCTACACTGGTTACCCAATCACAAAAAGCCATAATAGTGTCATAGCGCCCTTCACCGAATGGCATCTCCCACTCGTACGAAATCTAAAAAAATAACTTATAGAATACTGATCCATCAATTGATATATTTGCTGCGAGTGGGTCTGTATATTCTTATAGTCTTTAAACGCACAAGATTCTACACAGATAAAGTTTTCTATCATGCACTTAACCCATCATCACTGATATCCAGTGATCAATTTGTGACCCGGAGATATGTTCAGTTGGTCCAGAACACCTTGCTAATGAACGTGATAAGAGACTCGTCTTCTAGCTTTTTTATTGGTTTTGATAAGCTAGCTGTATTGTGTGCTATATACAGTCTACTGGGATCTATTACAAGGGGTCAAGAGAGTCAGTAACATACGAACAGGAATCGCTTCAAGAACAGCTGGGTTGTCGTTGGAGTAGAAAGAAAGAAAGAAAGAAAGAAAGAAAGAAAGAAAGAAAGAAAGAAAGAAAGAAAGAGAAAAGCAAATGTTGAAAGGAAAAGAACAAAAAGGAAGGAAGAAAGAAAGAAAGAAAGAAAGAGAAAAGCAAATGTTGAAAGGAAAAGAACAAAAAGGAAGGAAGAAAGAAAGAAAGAAAGAAAGAGAAAAGCAAATGTTGAAAGGAAAAGAACAAAAAGGAAGGAAGAAAGAAAGAAAGAAAGAAAGAAAGAAAGAGAAAAGCAAATGTTGAAAGGAAAAGAACAAAAAGGAAGGAAGAAAGAAAGAAAGAAAGAAAGAAAGAAAGAAAGAGAAAAGCAAATGTTGAAAGGAAAAGAACAAAAAGGAAGAAAGAAAGAAAGAAAGAAAGAAAGAAAGAAAGAAAGAGAAAAGCAAATGTTGAAAGGAAAAGAACAAAAAGGAAGGAAGAAAGAAAGAAAGAGAAAAGCAAATGTTGAAAGGAAAAGAACAAAAAGGAAGGAAGAAAGAAAGAAAGAAAGAAAGAAAGAAAGAAAGAAAGAAAGAGAAAAGCAAATGTTGAAAGGAAAAGAACAAAAAGGAAGGAAGAAAGAAAGAAAGAGAAAAGCAAATGTTGAAAGGAAAAGAACAAAAAGGAAGGAAGAAAGAAAGAAAGAGAAAAGCAAATGTTGAAAGGAAAAGAACAAAAAGGAAGGAAGAAAGAAAGAAAGAAAGAAAGAAAGAAAGAAAGAAAGAAAGAAAGAAAGAAAGAAAGAAAGAAAGAAAGAAAGAAAGAAAGAGAAAAGCAAATGTTGAAAGGAAAAGAACAAAAAGGAAGGAAGAAAGAAAGAAAGAAAGAAAGAGAAAAGCAAATGTTGAAAGGAAAAGAACAAAAAGGAAGGAAGAAAACCTAGGGAAGAATTTTCATCATCAAATGCACATGAGTAAAATAAAAAAAAGTCAAAAGAAATGTAATATACAATAAATAATTTATACGACGGTGAAAATTACTTTGATACAAAAGTATTAAACCTGGATCAACTCCAGTGGAATAAAGAAGAAAGCTGCTTAACAAAGCTCTTTAAGGCTTTGCTAAGTTTCACGTGCGCCACTCGACTTACTGTACCCGCAGATCCTAACACTTGATATAACATAGATATTACGTTTTTACATGTCTGATAACATTAATGATTTATTAATATTTATAAAGTTTAATTTGTACACCTTTGCATCGATCGTTAACGACTCACTCTGTGATATAAATAGTAACGCGGCTAAAATAGGGGGACAGATGGTGAAGAGGGACAGACACTCGAACCCCATGATATCGTAATTAGTGCATTGACGAAGTACAGAAAAGAATAAAATTAATAATAATAATAATAATAATAATTAATAATAATAGCTAATATTTTTTAATTGTCCCCTCGTTGCCATGGATTCGGGAGGACGGGTATAAAATTTGCTGTTCAGTGACGAGAACGGTTACTCATGCTTCAGACATTGATTCGTTGTTCGCGAGCCCGGGGCGAGTAAACTAGAAAACGAGTTATTCATCAAATATTAATTAATTTAATCATTCCAATATTTTTTCTGATTAAAACGGGGAGTTTACTTTTCTTGTTGTTATAACTCGTGCCTATTACGCCTACGCAGCCGAAACTAGTTTAATCGCTTATTTGTAGTTTAATAACAGATTACTTCAATACATTAGTTGGCAAGTCTTTTTGATGCACTAATTTTTGCCGAATATTTTTCCTTGTCAGTCTTTTTTTATAAGTAATATAAACATATTTGTTATCGTTACTGCCTACGTAAAGCAGTCAAAAACATGTTTATGCCGATATTAGTCGGCTAATACGGTTATTAATTTTAAGAATGGCGAAATAGAAACACCTAAAAATACACAATTACATTATCTATCAAAAACTACCGCTCTCTTCCTCTTTCTCTCTCTCTCTCTCTCTCTCTCTCTCTCTCTCTCTCTCTCTCTCTCTCTCTCTCTCTTTTTTTTTTTTTTTTTTTGGCGGAAGTGTGGCCTCTTGTATTATAATAAATTACAATAAAATATGAAAACACACTTTGGATTTTGTGGCCCATCAGACAAAGATTGTCCGCGCACACGAATCATGAGTACCGAGCCTCGTTTTGAATCCAAGATGGCAGACGCGTGAAATATGGTCAGCTATCACAAGACCTAGTATACCACACTCCGTCCGTCTCCGTCCGTCCATCCTGATTTATCTGGGATTCATTCATTCATTTTTGTTGTTTACTTCGTTCGTTTTTCCCCAACTTCTCGGTTATCAGTTATCTCACAAAAAATGCACAAAATCCATCCATATGAACAAAATTCATTCTACATTTTTCATCATCCTTGAACACGATCATTGAAAAAATATTACTTCTGAAGAACGCCTGTAGCGCATCCGTTTTGAGACAAACAAGCGTAAGAGATTTAGAGCTAAGTTAAGACTCAGAAGCAGAGTGTTCTGTTCAAAAACTGTCGACAGAAATAGTCACCGTTGATAAATAATAACAATAAACTTATAAATTTCAATTGGATTCAGTAGAAAAGCCACTCTGTAAAATAGAATCACTGCTCATCTATTTATTTTTTGCTTTTGTATTATGACTTGAAAAAACGATAAGACTCAATTCAATGATATTCATTATTCTTATAACAACTCATGCAGCTGTAATCTTTCTTAAATCTTTCTTAAAGTAGAAGATAATAACTGACGTCATTTACTAATGAATAAAACGTGCAAAATATATTTAGGTTATATGATTCCTCTAGCAAAAATGTTGTTGTATGAAAGAAAAGCGAGGGATTTATTTGACATATTTAACTAGGATGCTTGCGCACTTGTGTAATGTTCTCTTAAGGAAAGCTCCTCTGAAAAAAATACTATTATATGACAGAAAAACGAGGGATTTATTTGATAAATTTAACTAGGATGCTTGCGCACTTGTGTCAATGTTCTCTTAAGGAAAACTTCTCTGGAAGAATTACTATAATACAACAGAAAAAAGGTTTTTTATTGACAAATTTAACTAGGATGCTTGCGCACTTGTGTCAATGTTCTCTTAAGGAAAACTCCTCTGTAAAAATTACTATTATACAACAGAAAAAAGAGTTTTATTTGTTGACAAATTTAACTAGGATGCTTGCGCACTTGTGGGTAATGGACTCTCAAGGAGAGCTATCTTAAATACTTCTTAGCTTGTTACTTATGATTGAACCCTCTTGTAAAAATAGTACAACAACTACTACTACTAATAAGATAGTTTTTCTTGAGGATAGCCAACATCAAATAGGTGATTCAGTTAAGAAGGCTCCTGTATATACCATTATACGGCGGGTTTTTTGTTGTTGATAAATTTAACTAAGCTGCACACACAGTCGTGTAATGTGATCTCATCTTTCCACTAAAAAAAGCCTGACTTTTGTTGTTGTTGTTGTTGGTGGTGGTGTTTTGGTAAGGCGTACTATGTATAACAAATAATTTAAAAAAAATTATCTAGCTTTCGGTACATTCTTCCCACATTTCAGATCAGATGTCATTCCAATTAGGTCCCTTTCTCCATTTGCCATTAGCACTTGGGAAACCTTTGGTTAATATGGATGTAACCCTCAAACAAACACTCTTGTTTCCAAGAGGTTTAAAAGGGAAATTAATTACCCTCCAGGTAAAAGAGAGCCTGAATAATTCTGTTTCTTCAGTTCCTTTCATAAATTAGCGCCAAATTAGATGATTTTCATGACAATGCTTTGAGGAAATCATTGTGTTATCTCTTGAACAAGCGTCTGAGATCTTGGTCAATCACACCTTGATGCTTTCCAGAGAATAAAAGAAAGAACTATGTTTATGCGAAAACACACATTTTTTGAGTGCCCTCCAGTAAGTTTTGAATTCATTCATAAGTAAAATTGCATCTGTTTTTGTCTTTTATCAAACTGTTTTCAGTGTTAAATAAAGTAAAACTTTTGTCTGTACAGCAGGTTGACTGAAATACTAGCTGAAATCTTGCCGAGAAAAAGCAGTAGTGGGGAGTTCCCTTTTCAGTAATCATTGACAAAGCCTTTGTTATAGAATACCTTCTATAGTCTTCTGTTTGTAAAAATTCAAACAAATAAATCTTAACCGAGATAGAGAAAAATAAATCAAGATTGTAAAATGAGATATCTTGAAGAAATTTAAGATTATTTATTTGGTTTGGATGTTATGATAATTTTGGATTGATTTTCAAACTATTTCATATTTTTTATCAAGATTTTTTATCAAGCCACTTTAATTTTTGTAATTTTCCGAAACGGAAAGTTATGAAAAACAACTTTTTCTTGAAGGGAAATGAAATAAAAAAAGAAAAGTTTCTGGTGATTTTTTTTCTTTTGCAAAATGAGCATATGACGAGCATATAAACATCACTAACAGGTCATGAAACGTCTAGAATGGCTGGCTTATCGAAAGGACGTCTTTAATTTTAACTAGAACAAACATGATTTATTAACCCAAAGGCATTCATTGAGGATATACCATCAAATATAGATAAAATAGCTAGATTATCCTAGAAGTTAATTATAAATATCAGCATTATATAGGAGTCAATGACCTGAGTCTTTTGTTAGTGCTCTCGCTCTGCGACTTAATGAAATTTTGATGATAAACTAAGCCCTGTGTGTTTATTTTACATATTAAAAAGTGTTTTTAAACTCTGTAAGTGATGAGCACAACTGTCTGTTAAGATAAAAGCGAGATTCACTATCACTGAATTGCAACGAGACTATGCTATTTTCAATTCATAGTTTTATCGCTATTCAATTTTGCTACTTTTAACAAGATTTTCGAAATCCTATTAGTGAAACGACTATAATTTAGTTGAAAGAGCGAAAAACTTTAAAGCGAAAAAAAACAAAAAACGGTTTCTTTGACGACAACAACAGCAACAAAAATTAATTAATAATAAGTTATAACACTAAAGTTATAACACTAAAGGGCAAAAATTGATGGCAGAAATTAGTAAAAAAAATTCTTCGTTCTTTGGCACAATTTTCTTACTAAAAGATCGAAGCAGCTAAAGCATTAAAATTCGAATAGAATCAGTACTTACATTGCTTTTGAAGTCAGTGGCTTTCTTGGTTTTATTTCGTTTGGACCGAGAAGCCGATTAAGTCACTAAAGCTTTGTAAGAATTTTCCAAACGAGCAGATTCGTTAACAAACACACTTTCAATGTCAAGCTTCTCTCCTACGAGGACTAAGATTTGTTTGGAGTTCCTCAATTCAAATGCGAATGAGTTAATGTCTGCGTCGCCTGGTTAAGACATGAATTTATGCATTTATGTGAAATTCATAAACACAGCACGAGCTGGTTAGGTATGCAGTCGGTGTTCTTGAGTCCCCCGTCGTATAATCCTCTTTGACTGAGAGAGGCGAATATTCAGCCGCATTGGTATAAGGACTTTTAAAACGTTTCAATTTGAGACACAATCAAGTCATCACTAAAACCTTAAACCCTGAGACGTGGGGATCTCGTTATAGGCACAAGGTATTGAGTGTATCCTGTGTAGAATCTACCTTATCTTCACATAAATATTGAATTTCATAAATTTTCGGTTTTCTAATCAGCTGTTGTCTGGGATTATGAACGTTTTTAAAGCTTTCAAGTATTTTTTCCGTTCATATATCTCGGTATATTAGCTTAGAGGACTTTCTGCGCGGTCAGAGACCGGAAAACAAGACTGTCTGAGCCTGGCTTAGTTTGAAATAAAGAGAGAGTTTATATAGCTATCCTTCAAAATAATAACAATTTTTTTTTAAGATAAAGAAAGAAAAAACGATACAAAAACAAAAGGCAAAACAAAAGGCAAAACAAAAACAAGTAAACCAAAAAAACGGTGCAAAACAAACAAGCAAAAAAGAAACAAGCCAAAGAAAACAAAAAAGAAGGGGACAGAAAAAAAAAAGCAAGAATGACAGAAATGAATTTGACAACGAAGAAACGAACGAATATATGAATGAATGAACGAATTTCGAATAAGCGAACGAACAAAATGACTGACCGCACCGACTGACCGCTGACCGAGTGACCGAGTGACCGAGCGACCGAGCGACCGACTGACCGAGACCGACTGACTGACCGACTGACTGACCGACTGACTGACTGACCGACTGACCGACTGACCGACTGACCGACTGACCGACTGACCGACTGACCGACTGACCGACTGACCGACTGACCGACTGACCGACTGACCGACTGACCGACTGACCGACTGACCGACTGACCGACTGACCGACTGACCGACTGACCGACTGACCGACTGACCGACTGACCGACTGACCGACTGACCGACTGACCGACTGACCGACTGACCGACTGACCGACTGACCGACTGACCGACTGACCGACTGACCGACTGACCGACTGACCGACTGACCGACTGACTCAATGCAATGACTGACTCACTGCAATGACTGACCGACTGACCGACTGACCGACTGACCGACTGACCGACTGACTGACTGACTGCAATGACTGACCGACTGACTGACTGACTGATCCACCGACTGACTCACTGCAATGACTGACCGACTGACTGACCGACTGATCGACCGACTGACTCACTGCAATGGCTGAACAACTGACCGACTGACTGAGTTATTGACTGATTAACCAAGCCAATGAAAAATAGAAAGAAAGGAAAGCGTGTACTTCGATCCTATACTCATCAAAAACTCTTAGTCTAATTACACTACAAATCAAGCAATGGATCTTCTGGGAAATGCACATCAGTTAATTTCGTTCTTAAGTAAACAGCATTTTTTGATAACTTACACTTCTAAGTGAAATTTATGGTTTAGCTAATTTGCTCTGTCAACACTACCTTAAAAAGGCGGAAGCCTAGTTGGTTGGGCCTGCCATATATTAATGGCTGGTACCTTGCCATTATGAATAAAGTGGGTATTTTACTGTGTTTTGATTGGCTATTGAAAAGCTGTGATTCATTGGTCACTTGGAGAACAATGATTTTCTCAAGCCATTGAAATTCTACTGGCAGAGATGTACAAGAAGTTTGTTGGAATTGGGATTGGCATACAGCAATGGTCAGCACATGATCTCGCTTCTCTCAGGCAGGAGGAATTAGCCAATCAGCGAACATTTTGTTCCTAGCTCAATGTTTCCTAGTTCCAGGTTTTTGGCTCGATTTATAACAGCTTTTTCTCAAAAATAAAACTCATGCGTGCAAATATTCGCCAAACACCTTTTAGAAAAAGCATATTTCGTCGTTTTTGGTGGAAAATATTTCATTTTGAAAAGAGATAATAAAAAAAATGGCTGTGACAAACAATATATATTGCGCATCTAGATTCCAGATCACCTGGTTGGCAATAAATATGAATGTTTTACCGTATTTTGATTGACTAATGAAGGGTTGTGATTCATTGGTCACGGATTTACTTAAAGCATTGAAATTCACCAGCATAGAATAATGAAAAGTGTACAAGTGTAAATAAAGTTAACTACACGTTTACATGGCATGGATCAGCGATTATCCAATAAAAAAACTCCAGAATTAGCCATGGATAGTTATGAATTGTCACAAAAAATCTTGAAAAATAACATTAACCTGGCTAGATTTTAATAAAAGTTGATGGTCATGGAAACTGGAAAATACATCAAAATGGTCAAGATTGAACTTACCCAAATTTATATCTTGAAAATAAGGTTCTCTGCATAGTTTTCACTGAGTAGCGAAGTTTTTTTTAGAGGAAAAAGCACACGCCGTGCTGTAAACAACACAAATATCTCGACTGATCTATAACTATGATCACGGGTGAGTCATTGTGTCACAAGATACCAAATGGCTGCCAGAAGTTTCTATACTAATGATAAGTATTTACGATTAAATCTAATTGTTGGCTGATCCTTATTCTTAAATATCGCTATGATCTTCAAGGTCAATCAGCATTTAACGCTACGGAGTTACTATGACAACAACGAAGAACAAGAGAGGTAGCCCGAAGTCAAACGCAAAAGCGAAGGCAGGTAATTGATTACCTTTAACTGGGCATATTTATCATTTCTACTGTCTATGAAATTACATTTTTGCCGTCTTATCTTATCTTCTGAAGAAGCTTATTTAGATTTTCATTTTTTGCTTTTTTTCCATAGCTGTAAAGGTCAATCACGGTCAAAAGCATCACTCAATTGTAATTGTGTTTATAACAATTAACTAAACCAAAACAGTTCGACAAAAAATATAGGCGCTGAAGGCTAGAGATTCACTAATATACCACCTCCCAGGGATAAAAAAAATAAGTAATAATGCTAAGGTGACGAACATTAGATCGCGTTAGCACGGGTTCAGAATCGGTAAGGTATTCTAATGTACAGTAGGTGTCAGCGGTGGGATCAGTACCATCGGTAAGGTATTCTAGTCCACGTACAGTAGGTGTCAGCGGTGGGATCAGTACCATCGGTAAGGTATTCTAGACCACGTACAGTAGGTGTCAGCGGTGGGATCAGTACCATCGGTAAGGTATTCTAGTCCACCTACAGTAGGTGTCAGCGGCGGGATCAGTACCATCGGTAAGGTATTCTAGTCCACGTACAGTAGGTGTCAGCGGTGGGATCAGTACCATCGGTAAGGTATTCTAGTCCAAGTACAGTAGGTGTCAGCGGTGGGATAAGTACCATCGGTAAGGTATTCTAGTCCACGTACAGTAGGTGTCAGCGGTGGTATCAGTACCATCGGTAAGGTATTCTAGTCCACGTACAGTAGGTGTCAGCGGTGGGATCAGTACCATCGGTAAGGTATTCTAGTCCACGTACAGTAGGTGTCAGCGGTGGTATCAGTACCATCGGTAAGGTATTCTAGTCCACGTACAGTAGGTGTCAGCGGTGGGATCAGTACCATCGGTAAGGTATTCTAGTCCACGTACAGTAGGTGTCAGCGGTGGGATCAGTACCATCGGTAAGGTATTCTAGTCCACGTACAGTAGGTGTCAGCGGTGGGATTAGTACCATCGGTAAGGTATTCCAGTCCACGTACAGTAGGTGTCAGCGGTGGGATTAGTACCATCGGTAAGGTATTCTAGTCCACGTACAGTACGTGTCGAATAAGTGAGTCGGTAAGCCAAAATAATCCACGTATAGGTGTCCGCGGTGGGATCAATAGTATCGATAAACTAATCAACTTTTTATTTGTTGAATTGAGAAATCTTTTTTTTAAATGAATTTTATCACAAATCAGAACTTCCTTGTTTTTAAAAAGGGTAATAATTTTTACATGCTCTACATGAGAAGCATAAAAAGTTATCCATTTTGTGTTTTTATTACCATTTTTCTCGTCAGTCTTATCAATCTCAATTTCTTTTTTTTAAGCTGAAACTCTATAGCCTGACTTCGAAGCGGAAAAACTTCACATTCAGTTGTTGACGTATAGGTCAGGCGTAATGAAATAAAAGCTTCGTAGTCGGCAGAACTGTTCAAATAACAAGGCTTCAAGGAAGTAACTCGGACAGTCGCGTTTGAATGTGTCATTATTGATATTATAATATTCGATACACAAGCTTAGCTTAAATATCGAACAGATGTGTAGTAAATTGAAGTTTCTGGCTGTTTTCGATTAAATATCTTTGAGCTGGAAATGTTAAGGCGAACACTACAGTCAATTTAACAGCCAAAAGAATCAAGTTTCTCAAGTAGTTATATATTTATAGCAAGCAGAAGCCAAGGTTATTTGATTTTGAAAACCACAATACAAGACCAGTGAAAACAGACATTTTTGAAGATTTCTATTTTTGCTCAAATAAAATCCGTCAGTTTTGAAAAATGACCAGTTACTTCATGATATCTTCAAGAAATCAAGTTGTGATAGTCAAAATGCATATAGTATTTGTTATCTATTAATAACATAGTTCCTGCAGCTGGTGACCAATGCACATGTGTTATGGTGTAAAGCTTTTGCATATCCGTCTCTGTGTTTGAAATATAGTTACTTTTCACACACAATTAAATACTTGCACAGGCCGGGGATGGCTTTAAAAACCAACCACCAACGCCTCTTCTATCGTTCTTCTGATCCAATGGATGGATAAATTTCTACAAACTTGCACCTTTGACGTACAGTGAACTTCTTTCAACTGAAATAAACTTGACAATTAAGACTCCATAGGTTTTGTGTTAAGTAGAGTAATAGAAAGCACAAAACTGATCCATGTATGTGTAATGAATGGGTGAATTTCTATAAACGTGCAACTTTAAAATGAAGGGATTTTTTTCAACTAAAATATTTAAACTTGACAATTAAAACACCATAGAATTTATATTAGTTAGAGCAAGAAAAAGAACAAATTATTTGTATCGAGTTAGGAAACGTTTGTCAAACGTGGACATTTGATAAACCATTCTTATTCCCAGAGGGCACGCAAGAGATAAAAGCTAAAAAGCTAAACGGTATACTAACCAAAAAAATTCCGCGTTTTATATCGGAAATGCTTCCAAAAAATCCATACCAATTGACCGTGTAAGATAGCGCCACTCATAAATGATGGAATAGAGAGAAAAGCAAAAAGATATTCTCGTGCTGTGGCATCCGATACAACGCTAATGTAATCTTCTGTAGAGCTCTTACTCAACTACGATGCGCGCTTAACCAAATTACCAGTTCTTGAAGCAGGAACCACATAGAGTATATTATGTATTTAACACCAGAAAACCTAGTTTAACTCGACGCTGAATAACTGATTTACCAGTGGTATTAACGATCAATTTTCTAATCAAAATTGGTTCATTTTCTGATTCAATTGTAAGTTTAAAAGGTACTTTTTTAGAGGGAGGAAAAAATTGAAGCATTGTATATCTTAGCTCGCGGACGACGCAGAGTCCTAGCATCGATCCCTTGTGTGAAAAACACAATTTTGTATCTATTTGGATTGAAATGATAAAAAAGCTCGAATAAAAGGAGCTTACCTCTCAAAACTCACTCCAGTGAATGAACTACTGGTTGCGCTATCAAGTATACACCATAAACCATGGATAGTTACGGCTACAGTCTAGAACCTACTGCTTCGACAGCAATATGAAGTTGGTATATATTATATTTATCACAGTATAAAAAAGGACAGGACAGCTTAATACGTGCGTGAATGTTTTTGGAGAGGAGTCTGATTCAGTGACAACGTAACACGTCCCACTCGGTTTTTCAAGTCCGCGTAAACAAATGTTACAAGGATGTATCCGGATACTGGTATTCAGCTGATTCGATGAACATTACATTAAGAATTGACGTTAAATGGGAAAAACACACTGTTGCTTCCGGCCTATCCAATTTGTATTTTAGCTGGTTTACCTCGTGGCGTTAGGAAATGACAGTGTCGTACTGACAATGAATCAAACACACTTAAAAACCGTCCTTTATCACTATTTTCTTTCTATCTTAACGCCGGATATCAAGGAAGGTTCCAATGTTGAAGGTTTAGTTTTGTCTTTGAATTCATGTTAGTGTAGACCTCATGGCGTTAGGAAATGAAAATGATAGCACAGTCTGACTTGATATTTCTTTTTATCGTTGGATCGTTTTTTTTGGTCTTTTTTTCCGTTTTGCTTTTGGGAGATTTTACTGGAATTTAATCGTTGAATAAAAACCCAAAACAATAACCCTTTTTTGTGATATTCAAACATTTGTCAACATTGAATATTTTTTTAACGGAGGACGTATTGCTTTGACACTTCACATTATGCCAAACCTCTATCGTTTAATGTAACACGAAGCAATTTCCGCTAGTAGTGTTCATCAACATATTTAACAGAAAAACACCTCTTGCCAAAACACCTGGGTGGTGACTTCCCTTTTTGTTTTTATCTGGAGATTGCGAGAACTGGTTTATTTTGAATCATCTTGTTAAAATAGCTTATAAGAGCTAGTCACATCAGTGACGTCGTCACAGATGTTTGCAGAGGGTTCATAACAAATGAGCCCGTCATCTTCATCGTTGGTCAGCGGCTTTGATTGAAAGCTGGATTTGTTCATTTCAAAGTTGACAGAATATTTTTTTAAGCCAAAAACCAAAAATACTGAGGCAAGTGAAAAAAAGTTTAAAATCCTGATTTATTCTACTTATTTTGAAAATAAAATAGAATACAGAATACTGCCAGTGAATCGATGAAGCGAGAAAAAAATTAATACAAGACATTCTTATGTTTTATGTGCTTTGATAAATGATAAAAAGTTGATATCATAGGAAACCCGTAGCGCCGCAAAAGAGATTCTATATAGCTAACTGCTGTAAGTTAACTTATTGCCATGGAAACCGCAGATGAATGATAACAAGCTTTTCCCCCAGTTAACTTATTGCCATGGAAACCGCCGATGAATGATAACAAGCTGTTTCCCCCATTCCCTTCCAGGGTTATAATGAATAGAAAAAAGAATCACTACGGATGGTGAGATTAGAGTACAGAAATAAATGCTTTTATCGACGAGTTTTTTTAATATTTCTTTGTGTTTTTGATTAATTACAGCATCACTTCAAATGGTTTCTGAAGTAGGTTCTCCAAATAAGGAAAACTATCGTCACGCACCGAAAAGGAAATGTCAATCAAACGTAGCCACGTGCACTTAGTGATATCGATGACATGTTGACCAATGAGAAGCTAGGAATTTTACTTGTAAGAAGAAAATCTAAGGATAAAGTAAATAGAGGAAATAGTGCACTCAAAATAGGAAAACCAGCGAAAAAAATGTTAATAGACTGAAGGGGGGTATACAATGTCCCAGGACAAAGAAAGACTAAAAAAAGAAAGAAAGAAAAGAAGGGAAAAAAAGAAAAAAAGAGAGAAAGGAAAGAGAAAGGAAAGAGAAAGGAAAGAGAAAGAAAAAAGAATGGAAGAAGAAAGAAAGATAAAAAAACAGACAGACAGACAGACAGACAAAAAAGAAAAAAAAGCTAAGCAGTAAAAATTTTAAAACAGAATCGGAAAACAGGTTGAAATTAAACAATATTCTTCGTTATTATAACTCAAGTGAAGAGTGGGGATGGCTAGACACCCCAAAAATATCTATACAATCTATAAACAAACCAGCAAAGAAAAGCTCATAAGTTTTTTTTTCTCAAGTGACCATATGGTGGCTGCTAGCATCACTCCCCCACCCCTCCCCACCCCTCCCCACCCTCAGTTCACCCGGCCTGTTGAGAGACTGATCAATACAAAACTACTGAACCCTAAAACAAAAGCTTGTGGTTTCATAGTTTCGGCATTATAAACTGGTTGGGCTCCATAATGCGAGCCTTTCGTCCCTGGATTAACTTTTGCGGTGAAGTCTAACCGCAAACTAATAAGTTTATGTGTGAGATACCAGCTTGTTGGAATTGGACGCCGTCGGGCAGAACTCACTTTTGGTAACCAAACCAAACGAACTTAAATAGTCGAATTTATGCATACTTAAAGAAGGTTTGTTAAAGTAATATCTAATATGGACTCTTAGGAGTATCAATCGAGATATTAACAATGTATCTCAGTTTCTTATAAAAGAAGGAATAATACTAAAGGGACTAGTGTACTTTCTCAAATGAAAAGGCGTTACGCCCAAAGCGGTAGAAGCTATTTGTTAAACATTGGGTAATTTTTGGTGGTTGTGGGGTACAGAATCATTGCGCATGCGCAGAGGATTTTTCCCCCAGTAGATTATTATCAAAAAAAGTCTGTGAAATGAATATATGACTGAAAAGGCTGAAGAAGGTAATCAGTGAACGAAAGAATGAACCACAGATAAGAAATAGGCGCTTCGAGACAAGAAAATCTATGAGTCATCAACTCGATCTTAGAGAGGGATACGTAATGTTGGTTTATGCGGTGGTAGAACGAGGAATGTTCGTTATAAGTGCTTCGAGAAAAACCCTCTGAGAAAGGGCGTGAGAAATATATCTTGTCAAAAATGAAACTATGGCTAGAAGTTGAGAATCGAACTAGAACAGCTTCTTTAAGATAGTGGAAGACAAACCGGAGAGCTATCAAAAACCAATAAAAAATTAAGTCGAAAAGTCTCTGGGTTTTTGTGTGCTTGATAGCCGACAAGACAAACATTTACTGACTTGGCATTTTGGCGCCTAACATCCACAAATAACATAACTCTTTAGTTATCTTAAAGCAAAATTCTGTAGGTAAGGAACTTTCCTTCGCAAAACTAGAATCTTACATGGTGCGGGGTAGAAAAAGTGCAATATATGTGCGATCTTCTTGAATAAAGCACCGACGCGCGTTCTATGTGTACAAACATGTATTTGGTTACATACCGTTTTGCTTGGTGCGAGCTTTCAGGGTATGCTGCCAGTTAATGCAAATCTTGTTTAGAAGAGGCTGTTGTAGTCCAACTTGAGATCGATCCTGACGGCCAAAGACTCTGTGATCAGCCTGAAGTAACCTACATCAGCGAAACATAAAGCTTGATCGAAACAGCAATTAATTATGGACAACATTTTTTATCAGCAAACACCTGAAACTATAGCCCCAAGGCCCTTGAATGCACAACAGCAATTGGGTAACATTTAACTGACAAGGAGTCAGAATGATAATAAGATACCGAGAATATACAAGGGCTGTGCTTAAAGACTTTGAGTGTTTAAAACTCGCAATTACAGATACTATGAATTTGTGTACATTTCATTGTGTCAGTCTTGCGTAATGTTTGTAATAAATATCATTAGGAGGTATTTTTTAAATATAATATTACATATCAGCACCTTTTCGAATAAGTAAACAGAAAAATTCTTTTGTGTTTACAAAACTATTTTTCTTAATTTAGGTTTTTTCTTGTTAATTAGGTTGAAACAATATTTTTTTTCAGTATCGTGTTGTAATAGGAACTAGATGTCTTCAAAAAGGGTAAGTTCAGTAGACCACGATAAAGATTTCTTATCTGAAATCCGATAGTCTATCAGTGATAGAATGAAGAGATAGCGAAAATACCTCCAGGCAGAACGGAAGGGTTGTGGTCACGTGGTTATGGTTCTAACAAAAGTGATCGATATGTTTATTGAAGTGACGGGACTGGACAAAGCTAACCGGGTTAATTTTGCTTTGTTTTCAAGCAATTATAATCTAATTTACCCCACGCGAATATCTAACTAATGTATTAGCGCGGGGGAATGGATGTGTATAATGATTTTTTTTTTTGTCGGGTATTCTGTATAACAAAACACCAAAACACCATGATTGTTTGTTAAGGGATATGCGTTTAAAAATTGAGTTGTTCGATCTATATCATTACATACCCTTTTTACTTGTTGTTAAAACCTTATTTTTGTCTTCCCTAATTCCCTTCTTCTTTCTTTCAATTTTTCCTTCTTCAATATATTTTTTTTACATATTTCTTCTCTCTCCCCCTATATTTCTTTACTGATCTATCACTCCTTTTCTCTGTCTTTCACTCGTTCTAGTGATATTGAGTTTCTTTTAGCGCCTTAGTGCAAGCAAATTCAGCAATCAAATTATTGTCACTGCATTCATTTCAAACTGATTGCTTCCAAAGTCGGCATTTTGATATTCAAAATGTGTTTTCTTTCATTTGAAAACTGACCACAACGATTGGTTTTAATATCGAATTTCTAAAGAAAACATAGATATACGTTTCCCATACTCATCATAATTACAAACAAATATATCGAAAAATGAGCGGTGCTCTATTGCACTAATACCACTGATATAAAAAATCTTTGTTTGTCACCAATCCTCAATCAACGCACCTTGTTATAGTTTTAGTAGTATTATTTGTCATTAGTTTTTGTGGTATAATTGGTTTTGTGGTCGTATGTTTTTGGTTTCATTTAAATAAGCTTAGTTATACTTGAGAAATATGCGATCTGCCAACTTTTTCTAGCTTGCTTTGCAGTCGACTTTTTTTTTACGCTTAAAAATGTCGCCACCAAATGGAGTCTGCTTTTATCATGATTTCCAAGAAACACTACAGTATAATAGGATTCGTATGGAAAACACTATAATCCAACTCCTAGAACTTGTTCTCAATTTCTCGATGGCATTAATAAAGAAAGTAAAGTAAAAAAATATCCTCACTGGGAAACTCAAAACAGTACAAAATATTGTACAACTGGATATTTTTCATTATTAAGTTAGTAAAATACCAAGGAGTAAAGATCATAATCTCTTCAGTTCATAAATTTATTTTCAATTAACTATAAGGTGTATGTAATTCAAAGCTATCATGAACTAAAAAAGAGGTTTAATTGTAGCAAAAAGGAGCTAAATTAGCTGACATAGAGATCTCAATGTTTTAGCTGAATGATTATGATTACTCTACTGACCTTGTTGCATGGTTACGTTCCGAGTTAGAAATCAATTCAAATCATTCTTTCGTAGATTTGTTCTTATATATATCTTCATTTTCCTCAAATTTCTAATATTATTCTTGTCTCTGAAATACATGTGTTTGTAAGTTTATTATTTTTATATTAGTTACACTTAGGAACTGACACATTTACGTGTCAGTAGGTATATTGTTAATTTAATTTAATTAAAGTAAACCATTATTATTTGTGTTTGCTAAATTTCCAAAAAATAACAATATGACAATATGAACCTAAAATAAGATCGATATCTGATTTAAAAATGAAGAAACGCAAGAATAAATTAGGAATGAAACTGATTTCTTTCCAGCAACAATGTATGTAACACAGCAGGGAAAGAGACCTTCAAGATCTTATTCGTGCGGGGGAAAAAATGGTAAAAAAAATACTTAAGAACGATTTCATTGTCTCCTTAATTTAATGAAATTTTATCAATTTTGATTTTATTTTGAGGGGATTATTTTAAGGAGAAAGACTAAGTTACGCTTCTTTTTGAAAACTTTTACGTTGTATTTAGTGGTGATTTCTTACCTTTGGTAGTTATATTTCTATCGAATAACAAACATCTTTAACCGTAGAACAAGAGCGATTATACGATAAAAATATGCACTTGCTTTATCGCTGTTCAACAGATGACTTTTCCTTAAGAGCCTTCCTTGTATCTTTAGTCAATCTTTTGTCCTCAATAGATTCCTCTCCATTTGTCTTACGATTAATGGTTATTTTTCATTTACCACGAGCAAAATAAGTAACCTGAACTCTGCGTCCCCAGTGAAGCTCGTTAGTACCATGACGTAGGTATCTGAATTATCTCCTAATACCCAATCTTATGATGATAATGGATCTCTCAAGTGTACATCTAGTCTAGGATATCTCGACAATCCAGTCAAAACGGCTTTATACCCAATTAATTTATCAGCCTTGGAGATTTTCATTACACCAAGCTATTATCTCATTGGCTAGGGCAAGATCTGAAGGCTCTTATTTATTAGCATTTAGATTTTACCTTGAAGTACGTATTAGTTACTTAAAAACGAGAGTGGTAATCAATAACAAACAAAAAAGCCGGCTTTTGTGATCCCCGTGCATGTATTTTATCAAACTAGCGATGATATCGTTACTGTACCTTGCTTATGTTCAGGTGACCTGGTAGATAGAATAACTTCCGCATTTTGCGCAGCCTAGTGTGTAGACAATAACAATATAGGCCAGATTAATCTATCGTGTTTGTGACGCTAGATAGGCAAGCTTATCTCAAAAAAAGATTGAACTAGAAGTAATACCGCATTAGTCAGCAAAGCGTGGATAGCTTCACGTTTAGTGGGCTATACCGCATTTCATTTATACCCCCTCTCCTCCCCGCGTCTTGATTTGTGACCTTAAAAAATGCGCAAAGGAGCTATGAAATTGCACGGAAACGGAAAAGACTTAGTGTTAATGCACATGCGCGAAATTGTCCAAAGAAATCAAATACGGCTGATTGAAATCTTTGCATCTAAACACGAAAATTGGGAGGAAAAAATTACATTCTGTACCAGGGGAATCGGTTAAGGAGAGGGTGGTAAAAAATAGAATTAATATTGGCCCATTTACCAATTAACATGTTCTGGAAAACCCGGTTGATGTTGCTATGTTTTTATCTTAATTAAACAGCAGACGTTAAATATCCGTGTGTAATTTATACTGATTTTTTAAAGAAATTAGAGGTTGTAGTTAGTAATCAAGGAGAGTATCACAATATCTTATCTTTAAAATGTCTATTAACAGTATTGCAGTACCAATGTCTTTGCGTTTTGCCCAATTTTAATGCAACTCGATTACCGAAGTTGACATCCTAGACGTAAATTGCAGTAGAACTGTAAAATTATGCCTGAAGAACTAAACAGGTTGTAAAAAGACTTCGTGCTTTCCTTAAGACTTTTCTCTAGGAAAAAAAACCCGCCAAGGTGAAGTGGGTTTTGTAAAAACTGGTGTATTGGTTTGACATAAGTAGTATAACAACGTTTAGGTGAAATATCAAGCCCTCCCCCCGCTCTTATTACATCCCTTGCCGACCTAAGTACAACCAAGCCGAAGAATCAGACTTTATGACTCTTTCTCGATAGCTAACAGTTCGTATCGTTGATTTTTTGTGGTTTTTCGTCCAAGGAGAATTAAATTTTGACGTCAAACTGTGGCTCGCAACGATAAATATCTTTAACCACAATGCAGCCGCTCATTCAAGTTCATAATTAAATGCATTTACGAAAGCTGGTGGTTAACGTTGAGTTAACGTTGGTCACGCGCATCCTTTCTACGCATGGGTTTAGTGCGTGCGCACTCATTGTGATGACGTCACTCGAGAGTTTTGATGTGAAAAATATCAAGAACTCATCGAGAATTTCACGTAATGTGAAAGTTATTAGTCCAAACTTGTAACCCCAAAACATTCCATACTTCTAATTTTTGACATAAAGTTTAATGCTAAGCAATTATCGGGTCATTTCTAAAGTTGCGTGAAAAATTGGGACGATTGACATTTTTTGACAGTTTTCCATGTTTGTGTTGCTTGTGGGGCTTAGTCGCAAATAGGGTGAGCTTACACGCAATCTGACAGCTAAACGCAATCCCCCTATTGACCCCTATTTCGTATTCACTCATTTTACTTCTAGTATGACGAACGAATAGTATACAATCGAGCGCTAGCAGTATATAACGTAAACAATTTCAAGTACCACGTTTCCAAAGGCAAACGGCCCCTAAACCGATCCATGTAGCTCACGAGAAGCGCTTGACATTTCTAAACAAAGATAGACTAGTTTGATTCGCTTTGATAACGTTTTCACAAAGATATTGGCGAAAGTTTGGACTGCCGGGCATTTAGTCTATTTGAGATCGTGACCGCCGGCTGCCGGGCATTTAGTCTTTTTGAGATCGTGACCGGCAGTGTTTAGGAAAACATTTCCAAGTGCCACGATTGTATACTATACCGAGAAAAATCGAAAAGGCAAATGACCGATCCCTGTAGCTCACGAGAAGCGCTTGACATTTCTAAACAAAGATAGACTAGTTTGATTCGCTGTGATAACGTTTTCACAAAGTTATTGGCGAAAGTTTGGACTGCCGGGCATTTAGTCTATTTGAGATCGTGACCGGCTGCCGGGCATATAACCACAGCGATAAGTTATACATATTTAAACCGTTACAGATAGTAACATACTGAATAGCACAAGTTTAAATGTGCGTGTACCTTTTTCAATCTTGAGCGCCATCTCGGTCATGCAAGCGTTTGCAGGAGGACACCACCAAGGCGGACTTTGCAAAGGTTTCCTTGGGTATGGCCTTTATATTCATCTCTAATAACCAAAAAATCTCGCATCAGCAAATAAACTAATAATTGTCAACAAACCTGACAACGACTCCAGTGACAGAACCTGAAAACGACAAAGGTGAATCTGTAAAATAAGCTGGGTTTCAATCAGCTGATAAAAGTCTTTGAATCTCATTATCTGCTCCAAATGGTGGTCAAACACTGACCACCATGTGCTGTCAACCAGAAAGAATGCTATTGAAAACTTGTGATTCAGCTGATGAACATTCCGTACGAGACAAGAAATTACTTCAAGTGAAACCCAGCTATACTCTGGTGAACCTCACGATGCCCCTGGTGGAGCTGACTAACCTCAATAATGAATCAAAAAGCGACTCGAGGGAAAAGTGTTTTTGTAGGTTGCTGTTATAATTTACAGCGCGACGCGCAAAAGTATGACCACTTTTAATGTATTCGCATACTTCTATGCACGGACTTTTTGCTACAAACGAGCTTTTACACGCCTTATTTGGTAAAACCAGACAGCTTCACATCAATTGTGTCGGGTTAAAGTACAAAATCCCGTGCATAGAAGTATACAAAAACATTACTGTGCAGACACACTAACCGGGACCACTTGAATAAAACTGACCAATCAGACCGCAGGAAACTAGACAAAGATTGAACTGATAACAGCGTTAGCCAATCAGATTATCACATTCTCACGCTCTTTTTATATCGATGTGCTATCTGATTGGCTGGTTAGAAATATTGAACTAAATATCGCAATATGATTGGTTAATGACACTAGTTTATCAAAGTGGTCCCGGTTGGAGTATCCGCACAGTAAATGTGGTCATACTTTTAAGCGTCGCGCTGTAAATATTTGACTGATTTTTTTAAACCTTTAACCACAGGTAGCCCAAGCTGGGTTTCTGTGGTGTCATATTATAAGAAAATGTATGGGGAACTATAAAAAACCTCAATAAAATCGTCAAAAAGTGAAATAAAGTAAAGAAATATTAGCTGACCATTGAGAAGTTATACCTCTATCGCCCTGCCTGGTTAGAATTCGGATTAAGCCAGTTTTAGCATTTATTCTCCACTGTTAAGAAAAAAGAGAAGGTAGGTTACTCGGGATCCCAACAGCAACCCATCACGAGTTTCGACTCACAAGAAATAAAAAATAGAAAAAGACGTTTTTGAAACATAAAAATGCGCAATATGTTTCCCGATAAAACCTCGTTGCTGTCTCGTAAAGACAGACAAAATCGCTAATCAACATCATAATATATAATGTAGGAACGTTCTACTTGATAGATAATACACCAGATCTGACAATTACAACACAGACACGGAATCATTTGACGTTGAAATCAGCAATAATAGTGCGCACTACTGGACGAATACACCACGGGCGAACCGGGTGAGTTCCCCCGTGCCCTGGCGGCCACATTTACATACATTTACTGTAATTCGATTACCCTCAGTGCCCGGGATATAGTCCTGCCACGTCCTGACTGGTTTCAGGTGAAAATCACCCCTTGAAAAGCAGTTTTTTTGAATTCAAAACACCCAACATATGTAGAAGGGATAAACTAATTCTTTTATGACTCTTGATGACAATAAACACCTCACAGTGCAGTTATTATGAGCCGTAGAAAGATGGCAACGACGGATGAAAAAATCACCTTGCGGTCACGGTATAGCTTCAGGAATTCAATGGCGAAAAACGTTTGGTAAAACTTCAGTATCTCCTTACCTGACTTAGGCGTATCCCTTGACCTCAATAACGAATATCACCTCAACAGGACTAGCAGTATCTGCTCAAATAAATTCGGTGTATCCCTTGTCTTGAATTACAAGCATCCCTTCACCTGAACTAAATAGAAATACGAATTAACAGTGCATACCGAAGGGTGGCTCTATCTTCTTCCACGGCATATATTGCAATTAAAACTGGGAGTATCCCCTCGCCTGAAAAAGGAATATCCCCTGACAAGAACTAGGAGATAGAATTCCTTCAGCGGAACTGGCGTGCACTGTCGACAGCTCTCATCAAAGAACACATAGAAAAAGACGTTTTTGAAACATAAAAATGCGCAATATGTTTCCCGATAAAACCTCGTTGCTGTCTCGTAAAGACACAGAAAATCGCTAATCAACATCATAATATATAATGTAGGAACGTTGTATTTGATATATAATACACCAGATCTGACAATTACAACACACACACGGAATCATTTGACGTTGAAATCAGCAATAATAGTGCGCACTACAACGAATACACCACGGGCGAACCGGGTGAGTTCCCCCGGGCCCTGGCGACCACATTTACATACATTTACTGTAATTCGATCACCCTCAGTGCCCGGGATATAGTCCTGCCACGTTCTGCCTGGTTTCAGGTGAAAATCACCCCATGAAAAGCAGTTTTTTTTAATTCAAAACACCCAACGTATGTAGAAGGGATAAACTAATTCTTTTATGACTCTTGATGACTATAAACACCTCACGGTGCAGTTATTCTGAGCCGTAGAAAGATGGCAACGACGGATGAAAAAATCACCTTGTGGTCACGGTATAGCTTCAGTAATTCAATGGCGAAAAACATTTGGTAAAACTTCAGTATCTCCTTACCTGACTTAGGCGTATCCCTTGACCTCAATAACGAATATCACCTCAACAGGACTAGCAGTATCTGCTCAAATAAATTCGGTGTATCCCTTGTCTTGAATTACAAGCATCCCTTCACCTGAACTAAATAGAAATGTGAATTAACAGTGCATACCGAAGGGTGGCTCTATCTTCTTCCACGGCATAGATTGCAATTCAAACTAGGAGTATCCCCTCTCCTGAACAAGGAATATCTCCTGACCAGAACTAGAAGATAGTTTTCCTTCAGCGGAACTGGCATGCCCCGTCAGCTCTCAACAAAGAACACATAGAAAAAGACGTTTTTGAAACATAAAAATGCGCAATATGTTTCCCGATAAAACCTCGTTGCTGTCTCGTAAAAAAACAGAAAATCGCTAATCAACATCATAATATATAATGTAGGAACGTTGTATTTGATAGATAATACACCAGATCTGACAATTACAACACAGACACGGAATCATTTGACGTTGAAATCAGCAATAATAGTGCGCATTACTGCACGAATACACCACGGGCGAACCGGGTGAGTTCCCCCGTGCCCTGGCGACCACATTTACATACATTTACTGTAATTCGATCACCCTCAGTGCCCGGGATATAGTCCTGCCACGTCCTGACTGGTTTCAGGTGAAAATCACCCCTTGAAAAGCAGTTTTTTTGAATTGAAAACACCCAACGTATGAAGAAGGGATAAATTAATTCTTTAATCACTCTTGATGACTATAAACACCTCACGGTGCAGTTATTCTGAGCCACTGAAAGATGGCAACGACGGATGAAAAAATCATCTTGTGGTCACGGTATAGCTTTAGTAATTCAATGGCGAAAAACGTTTGGTAAAACTTCAGTATCCCCTTACCTGACTTAGGCGTATCCCTTCACCTCAATAACGAATATCACCTCAACAGGACTACGAGTATCTGCTCAAATAAATTCGGTGTATCCCTTGTCTTGAATTACAAGCATCCCTTCACCTGAACTAAATAGAAATGCAAATTAACAGTGCATACCGAAGGGTTGGCTCTATCTTCCTCCACGGCATAGATTGCTTTTAAAACTGGGAGTATCCCCTCTCCTGAACAAGGAATATCCCCTGACCAGAACTAGGAGATAGTATTCCTTCAGCGGAACTGGCAGGCCCCGTCAGCTCTCACCAAAGAACACATAGAAAAAGACGTTTTTGAAACATAAAAATGTGCAATATGTTGCCCGATAAAACCTCGTTGCTGTCTCGTAAAGACACAGAAAATCGCTAATCAACATCATAATATATAATGTAGGAACGTTCTACTTGATAGATAATACACCAGATCTGACAATTACAACACAGACACGGAATCATTTGACGTTGAAATCAGCAATAATAGTGCGCACTACTGGACGAATACACCACGGGCGAACCGGGTGAGTTCCCCCGGGCCCTGGCGACACATTTACATACATTTACTGTAATTCGATTACCCTCAGTGCCCGGGATATAGTCCTGCCACGTCCTGACTGGTTTCAGGTGAAAATCACCCCTTGAAAAGCAGTTTTTTTGAATTCAAAACACCCAACATATGTAGAAGGGATAAACTAATTCTTTTATGACTCTTGATGACAATAAACACCTCACAGTGCAGTTATTATGAGCCGTAGAAAGATGGCAACGACGGATGAAAAAATCACCTTGCGGTCACGGTATAGCTTCAGGAATTCAATGGCGAAAAACGTTTGGTAAAACTTCAGTATCTCCTTACCTGACTTAGGCGTATCCCTTGACCTCAATAACAAATATCACCTCAACAGGACTAGCAGTATCTGCTCAAATAAATTCGGTGTATCCCTTGTCTTGAATTACAAGCATCCCTTCACCTGAACTAAATAGAAATGCGAATTAACAGTGCATACCGAAGGGTGGCTCTATCTTCTTCCACGGCATATATTGCAATTAAAACTGGGAGTATCCCCTCGCCTGAAAAAGGAATATCCCCTGACAAGAACTAGGAGATAGAATTCCTTCAGCGGAACTGGCGTGCACTGTCGACAGCTCTCAACAAAGAACACATAGAAAAAGACGTTTTTGAAACATAAAAATGCGCAATATGTTTCCCGATAAAACCTCGTTGCTGTCTCGTAAAGACACAGAAAATCGCTAATCAACATCATAATATATAATGTAGGAACGTTGTATTTGATAGATAATACACCAGATCTGACAATTACAACACAGACACGGAATCATTTGACGTTGAAATCAGCAATAATAGTGCGCATTACTGCACGAATACACCACGGGCGAACCGGGTGAGTTCCCCCGGGCCCTGGCGACCACATTTACATACATTTACTGTAATTCGATCACCCTCAGTGCCCGGGATATAGTCCTGCCATGTCCTGCCTGGTTTCAGGTGAAAATCACCCCTTGAAAAGCAGTTTTTTTGAATTGAAAACACCCAACGTATGAAGAAGGGATAAATTAATTCTTTTATCACTCTTGATGACTATAAACACCTCACGGTGCAGTTATTCTGAGCCATTGAAAGATGGCAACGACGGATGAAAAAATCATCTTGTGGTCACGGTATAGCTTCAGTAATTCAATGGCGAAAAACGTTTGGTAAAACTTCAGTATCCCCTTACCTGACTTAGGCGTATCCCTTGACCTCAATAACGAATATCACCTCAACAGGACTAGCAGTATCTGCTCAAATAAATTCGGTGTATCCCTTGTCTTGAATTACAAGCATCCCTTCACCTGAACTAAATAGAAATGCGAATTAACAGTGGATACCGAAGGGTGGCTCTATCTTCTTCCACGGCATAGATTGCAATTCAAACTAGGAGTATCTCCTCTCCTGAACAAGGAATATCTCCTGACCAGAACTAGAAGATAGTTTTCCTTCAGCGGAACTGGCATGCCCCGTCAGCTCTCAACAAAGAACACATAGAAAAAGACGTTTTTGAAACATAAAAATGCGCAATATGTTTCCCGATAAAACCTCGTTGCTGTCTCGTAAAAAAACAGAAAATCGCTAATCAACATCATAATATATAATGTAGGAACGTTGTATTTGATAGATAATACACCAGATCTGACAATTACAACACAGACACGGAATCATTTGACGTTGAAATCAGCAATAATAGTGCGCACTACTGCACGAATACACCACGGGCGAACCGGGTGAGTTCCCCCGGGCCCTGGCGACCACATTTACATACATTTACTGTAATTCGATCACCCTCAGTGCCCGGGATATAGTCCTGCCACGTCCTGACTGGTTTCAGGTGAAAATCACCCCTTGAAAAGCAGTTTTTTTGAATTGAAAACACCCAACGTATGAAGAAGGGATAAATTAATTCTTTTATCACTCTTGATGACTATAAACACCTCACGGTGCAGTTATTCTGAGCCATTGAAAGATGGCAACGACGGATGAAAAAATCATCTTGTGGTCACGGTATAGCTTTAGTAATTCAATGGCGAAAAACGTTTGGTAAAACTTCAGTATCCCCTTACCTGACTTAGGCGTATCCCTTCACCTCAATAACGAATATCACCTCAACAGGACTACGAGTATCTGCTCAAATAAATTCGGTGTATCCCTTGTCTTGAATTACAAGCATCCCTTCACCTGAACTAAATAGAAATGCAAATTAACAGTGCATACCCAAGGGTTGCCTCTATCTTCCTCCACGGCATAGATTGCAATTAAAACTGGGAGTATCCCCTCTCCTGAACAAGGGATATCCCCTGACCAGAACTAGGAGATAGTATTCCTTCAGCGGAACTGGCATGCCCCGTCAGCTCTCACCAAAGAACACATAGAAAAAGACGTTTTTGAAACATAAAAATGCGCAATATGTTTCCCGATAAAACCTCGTTCCTGTCTCGTAAAGACTGAGAAAATCGCTAATCAAGATCATAATATATAATGTAGGAACGTTCTACTTGATAGATAATACACCAGATCTGACAATTACAACACACACACGGAATCATTTGACGTTGAAATCAGCAATAATAGTGCGCACTACTGGACGAATACACCACGGGCGAACCGGGTGAGTTCCCCCGGGCCCTGGCGGCCACATTTACATACATTTACTGTAATTCGATCACCCTCAGTGCCCGGGATATAGTCCTGCCACGTTCTGCCTGGTTTCAGGTGAAAATCACCCCTTGAAAAGCAGTTTTTTTGAATTCAAAACACCCAACGTATGTAGAAGGGATAAACTAATTCTTTTATGACTCTTGATAACTATAAACACCTCACGGTGCAGTTATTCTGAGCCGTAGAAAGATGGCAACGACGGATGAAAAAATCACCTTGCGGTCACGGTATAGATTCAGTAATTCGATGGCGAAAAACGTTTGGTAAAACTTCAGTATCCCCTTACCTGACTTAGGCGTATCCCTTGACCTCAATAACGAATATCACCTCAACAGGACTAGCAGTATCTGCTCAAATAAATTCGGTGTATCCCTTGTCTTGAATTACAAGCATCCCTTCACCTGAACTAAATAGAAATGCGAATTAACAGTGCATACCGAAGGGCTTGCTCCATCTTCCTCCACGGCATAGATTGCTTTTAAAACTGGGAGTATCCCCTCTCCTGAACAAGGAATATCCCCTGACCAGAACTAGGAGATAGTATTCCTTCAGCGGAACTGGCATGCCCCGTCAGCTCTCACCAAAGAACACATAGAAAAAGACTTTTTTGAAACATAAAAATGTGCAATATGTTGCCCGAAAAAACCTCGTTGCTGTCTCGTAAAGACACAGAAAATCGCTAATCAAGATCATAATATATAATGTAGGAACGTTCTCCTTGATATAGTACACCAGATCTGACAATTACAACACAGACACGGAATCATTTGACGTTGAAATCAGCAATAATAGTGCGCACTACTGGACGAATACACCACGGGCGAACCGGGTGAGTTCCCCCGGGCCCTGGCGATCACATTTACATACATTTACTGTAATTTGATCACCCTCAGTGCCCGGGATATAGTCCTGCCATGTCCTGACTGGTTTCAAGTGAAAATCACCCCTTGAAAAGCAGTTTTTTGTCATTCAAAACACCTAACATATGTAGAAGGGATAAACTAATTTTTTTCTGACTCTTGATGACTATAAACACCTCACGGTGCAGTTATTCTGAGGCGTAGAAAGATGGCAACCACGGATGAAAAAATCATCTTGCGGTCACGGTATAGATTCAGTAATTCAATGGCGAAAACATTGAAGAAAAAAACATTCGCAAAACTTTAGTATCCCCTCACCTGACATAGGCGTATCTCTTTACCTCAACAATGAATATCACCTCAACAGGACTAGGAGTATCTGCTCAAATAAATTCGGTGTATCCCTTGTCTTTAAGTAGAAGCATCCCTTCACCTGAACTAATTACTTTATTTCACATTTTTACGATTTTATTGAGGTTTTTCATAGATCCCCATACATTTTCTTATAATATGACACCACAGAAATCAAATCAAATCGGATTAGCATGTACATTCTCAGGAGGGACCGCGCGGCACCCTAAAAAGTTGGGCTAGATAAGAGACTAGTATGGAAAAAATTGGTGGGGCTAATATTGGAAAATATAAGAGACTAGTATGGGAAAAAAGTGGTGGGGCTATAACACTACCAGCCCCTCCCCTCACGTGGTCTCTGACTCAACTGGACATATAGCACCAAGTGTTTCAACTTTGTCAAGCTGATATCAAGTGGTCAGGAGTGAAGTTCTTCGAGAGAGAGCCTGGAGGTTTGATCAGCGCAAGTGGGCTTAAGCTTTTCACATTTACTCGTGAGAGAAAAGCTACAACAAAAAGTGATAGTGGTAGAATACTAGCAGTATGCTATAGGAGACTAAAATCTTAACTAAATAGTTAAAATGTTGAAGAAGCAATCAAATATTCAGACTCTTTCGAATTTGAAAATGATTCTTGTGAATCTGAAAATGACTCTTGCGAATCTGAAAATAACTCTTGCGAATCTGAAAATGACTCTTGCGAATCTGAAAATGAATCTGACAATGACTCTTGCGAATCTGAAAATGAATCTGACAATGACTCTAGCGAATCTAATAATTCCTCGATATAGTGAATCTGGCAAGGACTCTAGTGTATCTGATAATTCCTCTAATAAATCTGGCAACTAGGACTCCAGTGAATGTGACAAACACTCTTGACTAGCGAATCTGACAATGTAACACAGCAATATACAACTCGTTTGATACAACTTTGTCAAATCTCTTGGTAACTTTAAGACTTTTATTTCAGTGCCATTCATATTGCTCATTTTCTCAAGTAAAGGAAGCGAAGATAAGACAATACGAGACGAGAAGAGAACAAATTTCAACCTTGGTATTAAGGTTTTGTATTTTGATGATTAGAAGGGTTAGTAGGCGTACATGAAAATTACTTGTGTAATTCTAGTCACCCAATAATCCTCAACAGTTAGGAGCAGGCTGTACTGATATTATTAAAAGTAAAAGTAAAGTAAAATTATTAGGCTGTGTCCATAATGTATGACAGGGGGGGGGGGGGAGGGGGGCAAGGGGCAGGTGAAATTTTTAAACGACAAAAAAAGCCTTTTGATCCCCCCTTGCAGTCCCTCCAAAAATAATAACACCCCACAAGCAAGGCTAAAAATTTATCCACACCCCCAACATACCCCAGCTCGATTCTGATAAAAAAATTTCAAACCCCCCTTGATAATGACTAAAAAAAATTCAGATCCCCCCTAAATTTCACATGCCCCACCCTTCCCTCTGCCATACAGTATGAACGCAACCTTAGTAGTAAACATGTTTTTCGAAACTTGTTTTCACTGGCGAACATTTGGGAGCTATGCCAAGCAAGTCAAAATGAGTGGGAAAACATCCAAACAAACAAACAAGGGGTAAAGTCACGGTATAGTACCATTAGTTATAGTCTTAGTTTTTTACCACTTTTACTTATTTTCTTTTTTCAATGACAATCGAAAATCTATCCAAACATGAGTTCCAAGTCCGAATCTAGCTATATTCAGCCCGTGTAAGTGTACACACATAAAAAAGTTGTTTTTGCTTATCATGCTATTTTTAAGTATCTATTGAAATTGTTGTCACCTTATAGAAAGATGCTATGACGTAATTCAGGCAACTTCCACGAAATCTCACTGTTTGCCACAACCCACTTCACTTCAGCGATAAATAAAGAAAATTATTTTTAAAAAAGCCGTGATTTTCTCCTAAATTATTGGTGATTAAAAATATTTGAGGCTTTTCATGTTGTTTTGAAAGCAGACATTGCAGCCTATATCAATATTAATGTCAGGGATATATTTAGTTTCTTGATTCCCAGTCAATGTTTTTCATCTATCTATGCCTCATTCGCTTTCAAACTAGAGAAACCATGTAAATATACCACGAAAACACCTGCGCTTATACGTGACTATCATATATAATCACTCGATATATATGATTGAAGGGGAAATTATAAGGAAGTAAAAAGGAAGGAAACTTAGACTTGAGAAACGCTTTGTAGTGCTTTATCAACTGTCGAATTGAATTTGAATTGAAAGTTAATCATGAAGCTGACAAATTATCAATGTTCAAGCATTCATTATCGATATTCAGAATAATCAAATGCCCCGCCGGGATTAATCAATTATTCTGCTGAGTTATAAATCATCATCAGTGTCTTTAAAGTTTCCCTACAGCTGGAGCTAAGTCAGTTACAGTGAGCTTGAATCGTTGATCGCTGGGCTACAGTCGCTTCAAGATGTATGTCCCTGATTCTTCTGTGTCAACCACAGCAGTGCCTAAATGGCAGACAACATCAGCACACCCAAACACCAATGCAGAACCAGGTCCAGACTGGCCTGTAGCAAGGAAACTTTGGGGTCCAGCATGGCAAGTACACTGGATAGGACTTGGTGTTGGTTTTGCTCTGATAGCAGTGCATTCACTCGTTGCCATGCTCATGGCTGATAAGAGCAAAGCGTTTACAAGGCGGCTCTTGTTCTTTGCGATCAATTCCCTTCTGCTTACGTTTGGAATTGTCAGAGCTCTTTACTTATGGATCGACCCCTACGAATCGGCTGAACACGACATTTCTTGTGAACTGTGGATAACAAGAGCTCTCTTTGGTCTCGCCTTTCCCTGCCTGACCTCCGCCTTCTGTCTCGTTCATGTGGCGTTCCTAGAAGTCTCCAAAATCCAGCTTGGCTCCAAGAAGCTCCACAGCCTACCATTCGTTTTCTCCATCATTGTCTTGCATTTCATCGTTGTTTTGGTATCAGATATAACGGTGGCATTTGAAGCAGACAAGACTGAGCTTCTGATTGTCTGTCAATCATTTTTCATCGTCTGGGGATTCATCAATTCCATCGCTTTTCTCTACAGCGGAGGCAAAGTCATTCTGACATCAAGGCAAGCCAAGAAGCAACTCAACCAGATTAACCCACAACAAACAAACAAAGGTGGAAATGCAGGAAGAAAGAGTGCGACCACGAAAGTAGCCAAGATCACAATGGTGACTGCATGTCTTGGGTTTGTGTGTTGTGGTCTACAGATCTACTCCATGGTTGGAGTGTATGGTCTTTACTCCAGAGTCGTCCATCCCGCTCCCTGGCCTTGGTACGGTTTCCAGACGTGTTTTCGTATGATGGAGTTAGCGATGGGTTGTACTCTTGCCTATACCGTCATACAACCATCTGAGAATGGTGGCAGAGGTGTTTTGGGAAGGTTGAAGGTTTGCTGCAAGAGAGTTTATATGAAGGACATTCGGCTGTCAAAGATAAATATCGTAGTACCGTGAGAAGTAGCTTAATTGATTTAATTAAGAATCAAGTTACTGTAAGCACGTTTATGAGTAAAATAAAAAAAGGTTGTAAGGATGAAAAACAGGTTAAATTATCTAAAATATGGATAGTACTTATGAAATATCATTAATGTTTGCAGTCGAAGCATGGCGACTCTTGCCAGCTCAAATCTCGAATGTATAGGTCAATACACTCAAAGCTGTTGTAAAGAAAATCGAAAATAAAGAAAATAATCCTAGCATGTAAGGTTTGAGTAGAAAGATAAATGGATCCAAACCTGCAAACAGTCAAGCACCACTTAAGTGAGTATATGACATATATTCTGGAAGAAAATAACTACTATGACAGGGTTTTATTTTTTCTTTAAAAAAAAGAGATAAATTTTACTTCTTTGACCTAAAGTTATAAAATACAAAATACTTATACCCCAAAAAAAAAGCAAATCTGGAAAAAGTTAAAGTTACGAAGGTTGATATGAAAATAAATGTTATCAGTAGATGGAGACTTTCGATGAAAATCAATGAAAACGTGAAAATGTCGATCGTTCCTTTGTTGGACACTTGGCATTACGAGCGCATGAAGATTGCAGAAGCGGTAAAAATCAACGAGTGATTATGACACAGCTTCGGGGCACTTGCTTTGATAAGCCTGCATATCCTCCTTTTTTGTTGTCACCTTTATTAATCATTTTCGACATCAAAATGTTATTTGCTTGCGGAGGATGCCAAGTGTTTGTCGGAATAGTACGAATAACAAAATGTTCGTAAACAGGTAAAAAGACTGGGTTACTTTTCTACACATTTAGAACTTGTGTTTTTCCAAACTATTTACAAATAGATTCTTCATGATGATAATGCAACAATCTAAATATGCATTAAAGGAAAACTTATTTTTCTTTTTCTTGATATTATTTTGGTTATGATTATTCCTATTATTTTAACCCTTGTTTGTTCTTAATTTGTAATTCTAAAAAAATTCAATGATCTGCAGGTAGGCTTATTGATATTGAAATATACTCATACTAAAGGCATAATATATATCAGGCTAATGCTTCCCATGAAACTCGGCATCTCAATGTCAAATTACCTTATTATAGGAAAATAACGCTCCATGAAATCTACGCGAATTTCAAAAAAATCGCTTTAATTTAAGTCATGTTCATTTCTTTTAATATCAATTTCCATATCATTAATAAAGTGGAACGTTAATTTTCACGATATCAATTTCTAGTAATATTATATTTAATCTACTTTTGATAAATAATTTATTTTAAAACTTACATTACAGCTAGTCACTTAATAACAACCACATGTCAGTTTTTATTCGGATATCATATTTTCGTTTTTCATTCTGCAAGCTCTTCATTTTTACTTTCAGATGAGTTATCTTTGTGTCCATCGCGTTAATTTCATTTAAATGGGAATTTAGGCTTCTCTTTCGCGTTAATTTTCTTCATTTGGAAGTATTTTTGCATTCAACTCGCGTTAATCCAAGTCGCGCTAATTTCTAATACTTTAATTTCGTGAAGCGTTCATTTGCTATAATAAGGTATCATCTATTATTCCAGCGTACCTCTTATTGTTTTTTTGCTACGCTTGTTATATGCCATCGACAGCTATAACCTTAATCTATTTATCATAGCTTATGAGCGATCGCTCTTAGATCTAGAGTCCACACATCATGCAGCCGTTCTAGCTGCGACTTTTAGATCTGCTTTACCTGATAAAGTATAGATGGATCAAAGATGATCACTGTAACTATATTTGGAATAATTTTGGTTTAAAATAAAATAAAATAAAATAAAATAAAATAAAATAAAATAAAATAAAATAAAATAAAATAAAATAAAATAAAATAAAATAAAATAAAATAAAATAAAATAAAATAAAATAAAATAAAATAAAATAAAATAAAATAAAATAAAATAAAATAAAATAAAATAAAATAAAATAAAATAAAATAAAATAAAATAAAATAAAATAAAATAAAATAAAATAAAATAAAATAAAATAAAATAAAATAAAATAAAATAAAATAAAATAAAATAAAATAAAATAAAATAAAATAAAATAAAATAAAATAAAATAAAATAAAATAAAATAAAATAAAATAAAATAAAATAAAATAAAATAAAATAAAATAAAATAAAATAAAATAAAATAAAATAAAATAAAATAAAATAAAATAAAATAAAATAAAATAAAATAAAATAAAATAAAATAAAATAAAATAAAATAAAATAAAATAAAATAAAATAAAATAAAATAAAATAAAATAAAATAAAATAAAATAAAATAAAATAAAATAAAATAAAATAAAATAAAATAAAATAAAATAAAATAAAATAAAATAAAATAAAATAAAATAAAATAAAATAAAATAAAATAAAATAAAATAAAATAAAATAAAATAAAATAAAATAAAATAAATTATTTTAAAAATTATTTTAAAAATTAAATTAATTAAAAAAGATTAAATTAAATTAAATTAAATTAAATAATATAATGAAACAAAATTATATGAAATGAAATGAAATGAAATGAAATAAAATGAAATAGATTGCGTGCTTAAAGCCTAGCTTTCTCGTGTGTCTCTGCTTAGTTGTAATAAACATTCGTTATTTCAAGTGCTACCGTGCAACTCCTATAACATTTTCATTAAACTGACAAAAAACATTCAAATTGCTGCCAGCATTCTTTGTTATTCTAAGTCTCTAAACAAGAAAATTAGTTCTTGTTGTTTACGAGATTCATTGAGTAGTATATAGGGCTCGGCAGATCCGGAACCCTGGGGTGCGCGAAAGGGCTTACAACACGCAAGGCCTAGGAAATAACATGATTAGAAAGAATATATATGAGTATTGGTTTCTGAGAATGCGTTTTACTAGGTTATTCTTTCTCGACTATAGGTCTTTTCAAAAAATCTAGTTTGTTAAACAAGATGCATTTGTTACCAATAACCACATTAGATTGTGCACAAAGGATGAAGTTCCGAAACTATGCAATAACTTCTCTATCTTACATAATGTGTTAGTCCATACACCGGTATATACTTTTCAGAGAATAGGGCGCGCAAAGGGATTGTTTTTCAAAATGAATTCGAAGTTTCCTTGTCTTTCCTAGAAAAAAAATATTTGCAAATATAATTGGTACATTTTTCATTGGATGACATCTCTTTTTGTATTACCCAGCAAGACCATGAAGAAAACGTAAGCCGATTGGCTAGAAGAGAGGAACAAATCAACTGATATTTTTCGTCACCAAAATGTTACTGCGCTTGCTCAGTAAGGTGTTCACTATAAAAGAGCAAGTCAAGGCACCGTAACTGATTCTCTAGCGTTGATTAATCCAGTAACAACAAAATCGCAGGAACTGGCGAATTAGTGTTTGAATACTGGTATCGGTTTTTATATTTTACTCTTGATGTTATGAACGCAAGAAGCCGATAACAATAGACGCAATGACAAAGCAGTCAAAGGGTAAGGACTACTACTAAAAACTCATAAGAGATTAATTAGCATTTATTTAGTATTTCAGCTGCTATTAAAGCCTAGAATCTAATGATAGCTATCCATTACATTGAACTAGTTCTACTCTTCTATTTCTTCTAGTGTCTTGATTTTGATAATTTTCTACTTCTTTCTTTCTGTGTCAGTGCTCCTTGAATGACTATAAGCGAAAAACTAAAGTTCGGCGTCGGAACGGTAGTAAGTCTTTGATCGATCAAGAAACGTCGGCAGCTTTCGAAGAATCTCAAAGGTAAGAACTTTACTGATTAAAGTATAAAGAAGCACGATTATGTCTAAAATATGAATTCAGTTTCTTATTAATTTTTACTCTGTAATTACTGCTCCTTTTGATTGTCTTATGAATACGAAAAACAGATGTTTAAAAAAATCGATAAAACTACTCCTACTGCTGTTCTTGATGGTATACAATCATTTCATCAATTATCAAGGGAAGGAGACAGTACGATTATCGTCTGTTTCCTTTTTTTCGTGTTTTGTAAAATGAATTTCGAGCGCAGTTTTCACATAAAGTAAACATTACATAGATGTTTAATCAGCGAAATGTAATATTCGGTAACCTCTTAAAGGTTTGGGCAAGAGTTTTGGCAACGCAGGATATTAAATGCTTTTATTCTCTTAAAATAAATAGTCGAACAAAATAATAGAAAGAAATAAAGAAAGGAAAAAGAAAGGAAGAAAAAATAAAAGAAAGAAAATATATCGTTAAATCGAAGCGGGAATATGCGATTTTAATATTATTTTCGAGATGATTTGGTGCCAAAATAACAATTTTAATAACAAAAGTCGTAAAGTATATTGATCAAAATTGAACGATTCCAAGTAAACTCTTAAAATCTATTGATTTTAATCTCTAGGTGTTTGTATAAAATAGCAAATAGATATTGGATAACGGATATTATTTGTATTCTCAAAGGAATCATAAGGAGGAAAACAGAGTAACACCACTGGCATTTATCATTTGGTACTACCGACGAACATTATGACGACCAGCTCAGCCAATGACACTACTTTTTCAACACCGAAGACCCCCGCAGCAGAACCCGGTCCAGACTGGCCTGTAGCAAGGAAACTTTGGGGTCCAGCATGGCAAGTACACTGGATAGGGCTTGGTGTTGGTTTCGCTCTGATAGCAGTGCATTCACTCGTTGCCATGTTTATGGCTGATAAGAGCAAAGCGTTTACGAGGAGGCTCTTGTTCTTTGCGATCAATTCCCTTCTGCTTACGTTTGGAATTGTCAGAGCTCTTTACTTATGGATCGACCCCTACGAATCGGCTGAACACGACATTTCCTGTGAACTGTGGATAACAAGAGCTCTCTTTGGTCTGGCCTTTCCTTGTCTGACATCTGCTTTTTGTCTAATTCATGTGGCTTTTCTGGAAGTCTCCAAACTCCAGCTTGGTTCCAAGAAACTCAACAGCCTCCCATTCGTTTTGTCCATCATCGTCTTGCATTTCATCGTTGTTCTGGTATCAGATATAACGGTGGCATTTGAGGCAGACAAGACTGAGCTTCTGATTGTCTGTCAGTCGTTTTTCATCGTCTGGGCGTTCATCAATTCCATCGCTTTTCTCTACAGCGGAGGCAAAGTCATTCTGACATCGAGGCGGGCCAACAAGGAACTCAATCAGATTAACCCACAACAAACAAACAACGGTGGAAATGCAGGAAGAAAGAGTGCAACCACGAAAGTAGCAAAGATCACAATGGTGACTGCATGTCTTGGGTTTGTGTGTTGTGGTCTACAGATCTACTCCATGGTTGGAGTGTATGGTCTTTACTCCAGAGTCGTCAATCCCGCTCCCTGGCCTTGGTACGGTTTCCAGACGTGTTTTCGTATGATGGAGTTAGCGATGGGTTGTACTCTTGCTTATACCGTCATACAACCATCAGAAAATGGAAAAAGAGTTCTTTTTGGGAGAGTACTTTGCTTTAGGAATGAAGTAGCTTCACCGGCTAGTAATCTCGTAACCATAACAACCGCCTAAACAACTGAATGCTGCCTCGAATACAGCTTACAATAGTCATTGTTAGAGCCGCAAAGTCGAAAATCCCATACGTCAAAGTATTCAATGGAAGAAAGAAAGAAACTGAAGTAATAAAAGAAAGAAAGGAAGAAAGCGAGGAAGAAAAAAACAATTGTCAAAAGGATCAGTAAACTTTGGGTAGGGGACTATGGGATTTTACATTTTGAAATAATATTTTTGAGTGGCCCCCGCAAACTACAGACTTTTACTAGACGCTAAATCACTTTGGCTTTAGAAAATATTTTTATAGCCTTCCTAATTGTTACCGGAGAAAATAACTGCCCCTTCCCCCCCCCCCCCCCCCCTCCCCCCATCACCCCCTATAAATTGTGAACGCTCCCCTATGCCAATGGTAATGAGGTGAACTAGAGGAAGAAATAATAATTAGATGCGGTAGTAAGTTTAATTTTGACAGTTTTCGAAGTAGATCCAAAGAGCCAAAGTATCTACTCGGCCTTAGGTGCTAACTGCTGATCATAAATGTTCATATTGAGAGGCCTTTAATGATTGATATCAAATGCAAAGTTTGTAGATCCTAAGAATGGGTTTATAGTGAAAATTGAAAATTAAGTAATTAGACTTAAAGAATTTAATTCTATGTAAAATACTAGATTAAACTGAAGTAAAAGATAGTTTATACTATGGCTAGCGCTTATAGAGCTTATACCGATAATTGTTGGAAAACTATTTAATTTAACATGTTTATAAGCTTAATTATTCTACTATTTCAGTTTTCCCCACCATCGATACGATTACTGCATCTCTCCGGATGACCATTTTTCAAATCGTCTCAAAACATAAGTAAGCTTATTACATGACAACTTTCAAGTTGATCCATAATAAATGCAAGCCATTAATCTTGAAAGCTTTGTCTTACAAAACGACGTAAGGCTTAAGCTTAAGTAAGTTTTAGCAGTTGATATTTCAGGGCACTTCAATCGAAAGTCGGACAAGTGCTGAAAGTTTTCGACAAAGTAATATGATTTACAGCCATTTTTGCGACAATTTGAGCCCCTTATTAGATAATTACCTTATTTCAGCCTTTATGGGAAGCTCCTGGTTGGTTTCCAGTGTTCAAAGTGAATATTTAGTAATTTTTTAAAAATCTTTAATGAAAAATTAAACTTTAACCTATTATCTAATTAAAATAGCACGATTCACTAACAATATTTGGAGCGCGCCAAATTTCGCGCACGCGTCGCACGCGTCTTAAACTACATGTTGCAAAAATGGCGCGAAATATTCTTTTACCACAGGTAGTCCAAACTATGACATAAACTATAGTTTTTACTTGATTAAAATGTAAAAGGATAAATTTAACTTTTAATCCCTTTTTTTTTTTTTGTATATTCTTCTATCTCATGATTTTCGCGAGTTTATTGAGCCATTTGAGGCTAAATGTGATCCTATTGATGAACTATATATTACAAAGAACATCAATCATTTAGTGTCAGCCATATTGTACACCCACGTCTCCAGATCTTTAGTTTTCAATTAATGAAGCGAAAAAAATATTTATAAATAGGTAGAAATATTTACATTTGAAACGAAATTGAAGAATAACAAAGCGTACAATTTGAATAGAAGATTACTAAAAATAAATAGAAAGAACTAAAAATAAAAAATGAGAGAAAAGATGAAATAAAATAAAAATAACTGATCCATAATTTCATAGCTGAAGAGACATAACAAGGCAATAATAGAAAAATTAACATTCATTTCAATTTGGCAACTGTTAATGTTTATCAATCATTATTTAAACTACAAAACAACCATGAATTGTAAATATAATATAGTGTGCACTGACTTATGGTGTTAAGACATTACGGAGTTGCTTCAGATCAAGTACTTTAAAACATCGCTTTCAACTGAAAAGAAAGTCAGTAAAAGATAAGACAGATATGGAAAACCAAACCATCGTAAATGTAACATCAACGACTCCTAATCCAGATCCAAAGGCAGAGCCCGGTCCAGACTGGCCAGTAGCAAGGAAACTATGGGGCCCAGCATGGCAAGTACATTGGATAGGACTTGGTGTTGCTTTTGCTCTGATAGCAGTGCATTCACTCGTTGCCATGCTCATGGCTGATAAGAGCAAAGCGTTTACAAGGAGGCTCTTGTTCTACGCCATTAATTCTCTGCTGTTTATGCTCGGATTAGTTCGTGCTCTTGTCTTGCTGACTGATCCTTACGAATCTTCAGAACATGGTTTCAGTCTTGACTTGTGGGTAACAAGAGTTCTCTTTGGTCTCGCCTTTCCCTGCCTGACCTCCGCCTTCTGTCTCGTTCATGTGGCGTTCCTAGAAGTCTCCAAAATCCAGCTTGGCTCCAAGAAGCTCCACAGCCTACCATTCGTTTTCTCCATCATTGTCTTGCATTTCATCGTCGTTTTGGTATCAGATATAACGGTGGCATTTGAAGCAGACAAGACTGAGCTTCTGATTGTCTGTCAATCGTTTTTCATCGTCTGGGGATTCATCAATTCCATCGCTTTTCTCTACAGTGGAGGCAAAGTCATTCTGACATCAAGGCAAGCCAAGAAGCAACTCAACCAGATTAACCAACCACAAACAAACAACGGTAGAAATGCAGGAAGAAAGAGTGCAACCACGAAAGTAGCCAAGATCACACTGGTGACTGCATGTCTTGGGTTTATATGTTGTGGTCTACAGATCTACTCCATGGTTGGAGTGTATGGTCTTTACTCCAAGGTCGTCAATCCCGCTCCCTGGCCTTGGTACGGTTTCCAGACGTGTTTTCGTATGATGGAGTTAGCGATGGGTTGTACTCTTGCTTATACCGTTATGCAACCATCGAGGGCAGGCAACATGGTTTTAAAGCGCTGTTAATTCCACAGCTATTTATTGGTTTTCGTTTTCTCCAACCCGTATGACTCTGCATGACTTCTACCCGCGTTTTCAATTTGGTTAATTTTCACGAAACTGAGATTTCTCTTTTGTTTCTTTTGTTTAATGAACCAACATGGCGGCCAATTCTTGATTGCAAACACATTATATTTCCTTGAATTCGATCAGCCGATCAAGCATATGGCAGTTGAGTCATGATGGGTAAAAACCACAAAAAAAGATAATAAGTTGTTAAATTCTTACTTTCGCCACAGTTTTGTGGTATCGGTTTGAGCCTATCTTTATATTTGTTTATATTTTGTTGCAGTATATTCTTATACTTGCTAAGATAAAGCTATCACTGTTTAAATACAGCTTAATTTATAACCAGGCAGCTAGTCAAACTTTCCCATACAAAAGATAACTTTTTAACTCTAAATTACTCAATAAAATCGGGGGGAGATCAGCTGGGAAAAACGGAGATGCATACACCGACTGTGACCACGAAATGACGGATGATTCAAAATAATTAAAATGCATGAAGTCGCTTAACAAAAGAAGCCCGTTATTTGTCTTAAAAAACACCCACAAGAGATTACTTAGCTAAATAAGCGACTGAATCACAGAGAATCACTGAAAGAACTCAAGCATTTTCTCGCTTTTTTATCGACTCATTGCGAGGGATTTTACGAATTGAAAACTAATAAATGCTACCATTTTTATTGATTTCTTCATTAACATTAAATCACGGGGTTGAAGGTATATCTAATTGGAGGACAGAGGGTGTTTTAATAGGATAATTGTGTCCCTAATTTGCACGAGTTAAATGAATGCATAAATCATAAAAAATTGATATCAAGGCGAATAAATTAAAATGTGCTATTTACAACAAATATAAATACACCACAAAATGAAAAGAAACGTTTCTAGTTAATAAAAGCACAACAACGTACTAACTAAAGAAATAAAAGGGTTCAGATTACGGCAATACTATAATAGATGCTCTATGTAACGATGATGATAAAATGATAAGTAACGATAATACTTCTGATATCGCTAAGAAGATGTGTTTGCTCATTTATTAGAGATACATCAGTTATCGACGTGTTAAGTATATCCAACAATTAGTAAACAAATTGTACAAATTTGGAAAGTATGTCCGATAAATCATGTTCGACCATCTACAACTACAACTACAACTACACTGAACTGCAACTGCAAATACATGGCTACAACTACAACTACAACTACAACTACAACTACAACTACATGGCTACAACTACAACTACATGGCTACAACTACAACTACATGGCTACAACTACAACTACAACTACAACTACATGGCTACAACTACAACTACATGGCTACAACTACAACTACATGGCTACAACTACAACTACAACTACAACTACAACTACAACTACATGGCTACAACTACACCAATTACGACGGCATTTCATTTGTATCCTCAAAGATCAAGATTTACATAAGAACAATATTCTAAGTCTTTACATACGACAAATTGCCAAACTTAAGCTTCTGATAAGCATAAAATGATGTGATAAGCTTCATCATAAAAACAACTGATAGACTTGATACGTATATACTTATTCTTTCTAATAAGCATTAAAAAAAATCACTAATATTTCTTTCTTGTCTCATTTGGACGTATTTTTTCAAGATAATATTAATTTATATCAAGTATCTCGATAAGAGATACTGTAAAACCAATTGATATAAAAGCAAGGGAGGATCCTTGGAGTTGAATATAATAAGAATAAAGGATAAGATAAGACCATAAAAGACACTATATTATGCCTTGCTAGGTACCATGCAGACCCCCCCCCCCCCCTTGAAATCATTCTGGATCCGCCAATGAGAAGGATGAAAAATATTACGTCGACTGAATCCTGTGGTGACATCTAATGAAGACTCAAATCACACAGAAAATAATTCTAAATAATTCTATTAATAATTCAATATTTCTTCACTTTACATGAAAATTTATGAATTGAAATTAACGGCGAGTGAAGAGATACTGTAAAACCAAGCGATAGAAAAGCAAGGGCGGATCCAGGAGGGTAAGTGAACATCTGCTAAACTGAACTGAGATATATAGGTTCACGATGACTTGAACCATCAAAGAGTCTTAAAGCGCTTCACGACTGAAAAAAGTACTGAATAACAGGGCCGTAGCAAGGGGAGTGGCTGGGGGGAAGGGGGGGGGCTTGTGCCCCTCAGTTTTTCCCAGAAAAGTAAAGCAAGTATGGAATTAAATTTTCATTTGTCGTGGTCACGTGTTGCTTCGTGCCCCCCCCCCCCCCCCTTTCAAGGCTTGCTACGACCCTGAATCCTGTGGTGACATCTAATGAAGACTCAAATCACACAGAAAATAATTCTAAATAATTCTATTAATAATTCAATATTTCTTCACTTTACATGAAAATTTATGAATTGAAATTAACGGCGAGTGAAGAGATACTGTAAAACCAAGCGATAGAAAAGCAAGGGCGGATCCAGGAGGGTAAGTGAACATCTGCTAAACTGAACTGAGATATATAGGTTCACGATGACTTGAACCATCAAAGAGTCTTAAAGCGCTTCACGACTGAAAAAAGTACTGAATAACAGGGCCGTAGCAAGGGGAGTGGCTGGGGGGAAGGGGGGGGGCTTGTGCCCCTCAGTTTTTCCCAGAAAAGTAAAGCAAGTATGGAATTAAATTTTCATTTGTCGTGGTCACGTGTTGCTTCGTGCCCCCCCCCCCCCTTTCAAGGCTTGCTACGACCCTGAAGAATGATCGAATGAATGAATAAACCTTATTTCAACATTGTGGCCCATTCAGCAGAGCTGGTATCCATAGGGACCCTGCATAAACTATACTAAATAAAATTTATACTATACTGAACTATAATAATTACAATATCAAAATACGATATGAAATATTCCATAAGATAAAAGTATGATTAATATTATAAAAATTCTAAAAATTTTGTTAAAATAGCCCAGTTATGGTCTGAGAGAGAAAAAGAGTAATGAAAAAAATATAGAAAATATAAATATATGAAACTAAAAAATATCATAATAATTATATAATATAAATGAGACTATATATGAAAAGTAGGACCTATAATAATTAAGTTAAAGTACCTAATAAGCTGAAGGTTTCTAGGTAAAGAAGAACGCATAGAAGAACGTGTTTCTATTCGTGCTTTTTGTCTTATTAGTTAGTCAATTTAATTATTTTCCATACATCTATAAATAACTTTTTAATTGGCAAACTCCCTGCCCTTTTAGCTGCCTTACTCGTTTAGCTTTCTAGCTACTTTAGGTAGCTGTGCTCTTTTTTTGCAATTTTTATATATTATATATTCAATGTAGTTTTCATTTTCTTTAGAGTGCAAATAAAAATAATGTTGTTGTTGTTGTTGTTGTTGTTGTTGTTGTTGTTGCATATAATTTCTTTTTGCCTGGGGCCTTTGAACAGGTGGCATTTTTGATGACATAAAAGGTGAAAGTTAAGAACTACGTGAGATGGAATGAACAAAAGATCTTTTAAAGAAGGATCAATGATGCACATAAGCGTAGCTAATAATACTTTCAAGAAGCAGCACTATATACCGGTGGCAGAACCCGGTCCAGACTGGCCTGTAGCAAAGAAACTTTGGGGTCCAGCATGGGAAATACACTGGATAGGACTTGGTGTTGGTTTTGCTCTGATAGCAGTGCATTCACTCGTTGCCATGCTCATGGCTGATAAGAGCAAAGCGTTTACAAGGAGGCTCTTGTTCTACGCCATTAATTCTCTGCTCTTGATGCTCGGATCAGTTCGAGCTCTTTTTCTATGGATCGACCCTTACCGGTCTTACGAGCACCACTTCAATTTGAATGTAGTGTTGATACGAACGTTATTTGGTCTCGCTTTTCCTTGCTTGACTTCGGCATTTTGTTTGATTCACATCGCATTCCTAGAAGTTTCAAAGTTGAAAATTGGTTCCAAGAAGCTACAAAATATACGCTTTGTATCATCCGTTATAACGTTGCATTTTTGTGTTGTCCTGGTCTCTGAAATAACGGTGGCATTTGAAGCAGACAAGACTGAGCTTCTGATAGTCTGTCAGTCGTTTTTCATCGTCTGGGGATTCATCAATTCCATCGCCTTTTTCTACAGTGGAGGCAAAGTGATTCTGAAATCGTGGAAAGCCAAAAAGCAACTAAACCGGATTAGCCCACAACAAACCAACAACGATGGAAGTGCAGCGGCAGGAAGAAAGTGTGCAACCACGAAAGTAGCCAAGATCACAATGGTGACTGCATGTCTTGGGTTTACATGCTGTAGTCTACAGATCTACTCAATGTTTGGAGTGTATGGTCTTTACTCCAAGTTCGTCAATCCCGCTCCCTGGCCTTGGTACGGTTTTCAGACTTGTTTTCGTATAGTGGAGTTAGCGATGGGTTGTACTCTTGCTTATACCGTCATACAACCATCAGAAAATGGTGCCAGATTATTCAAAAGATGTAACTTTCGCTGTGCTAGTTCAACAATTTAACACCTGTCTCTCAGTAAATTCCAAATCTTGGCTTTGAGTCGAATTAGGGAAGATTAATTCGGTTTTCACCCCATCCCAAATTAAAAGATATCTTTTTTTCCTTTTAATGTATTGCCAAAAAATGAATGAGCACTTTGACTCTATATAGCTAAAAAAATACAACATAGCTTTCAAATTTTCCTAATTAAAAAAAATTGTTCGAACTGCGCTGAATTTTCTTGTTTGCAGCCAGAAACAGCAGCTGCTTTTGAAGGTTTCCATTGTTTTTGAATATTAAATTTAAACGCCTTGACATTGGGCGAAACCGTGTAGCGAATCGGTCGACTTCAGAACATGAAATGCGTGGATGATTAATAATAATAATAATAATTTATAATTTTTATAGCGTTAATTCCCGTAAGTCAAACAACGCTTTACGGTTTAAAAAGATAAGACACATTCAAGTTTCTTTTTAAAATTTTAAAATTGTTATTATATTAATAAAATATATCAATAATTCAATTTTTTATGAATACATAGAAAACACTTTACAATATAGCAATGACACTTATCAATAAAACATTTACATATCATCAATTCAATAAAAACATTTATTAAAACTAAGAAAGAGAAAAAATTAGTAAAATTGTGTATACACCTATTACAATTAACGTTGATAACGGGAGATCTGAAATAGTCGATCTGAGACTAATAGGAATTGTGGAAGACTGAATGCTCGTCTCATGAATATTGCAAACACATAGTTGCAATTGCGCTTGAATGGTATTGAATTGCTAATTTGTGTCACTTGTCGCATCCAAATCGCCGAAGCAAAAAAAAAAAAAAAAAGGGAGATGTATTCAGAATCAGAGTTCGAGATTATAAGATGGTATAAGCAAGAGAGCATTAATATTTATGCTCTCTTGATAAACGATTTAATGATGAAGATCTTAAAGAACGAGGAGGGATATAAGATTTTATAAGGTCAGAAAGATAAGAAAGAGCACTGTTGTTTAAAGTTTTAAAAGTCAATAAAAGTATTTTAAATTCAATACGTTGCTCTACTGGCAACCAGTGTAAATTAAACCAGTGTGGAAAAAGAAAACATGAAGTTGTGTGTCATCAGCATACAGATGGTAGGTGATGTCATAGCGGCGAATTATATCCACAATAGGTGAAACATACAATAAAAAAAGGTCCCAAAACCGATCCTTGAGGAACACCACAGTTGAAAGAGTGAGGAGGTGATGTGCCACCCTGAACACTCACATAGAATACTCCAGTTTCACATTCGATGGAAACCGCTGTTTTTGAAGACCACAGACTCATTTGTACAGGCTTAGCCTCGCTTATAAGTCAGCTATTCAACGACATCATTAAAAGTCCGTGGGATTTCAAAACATTGGTATTGTTCAACTTACACATTCTTTACATTACGGTTGACTTATGCAAATTATTATTAGCAACAGCCAACTGTAATGTAAAGAATGTGCAAGTTGAATAATATCCCACGGACTTTTAATGGTGCCTTTGAATAGATGACTTATAAGCGAGGCTAAGCCTGTACAAATGAGTCTGTGGTCTTCAAAAACAGCGGTTTCCATCGAATGTGAAACTGGAGTATTGCCTCTCATTTAGATAGGATTGAAACCACTGATCCCCTAATCCCAAATTTCATAAAAAGTCTTTTTAACAAAATTTCATGGTTTACAGTGTCGAAGGCAGATGAGAGGAATTGTGTAGTATATAGTAATATAATCACGTGGGTTGGCTCTTTCTACGACCGAGAAGCACTGGACCGAGAGAGCTTCTGGAACCCAGGGATTTCGAAATGAAATTAAGAAAACGAAAGAAACCGTAAATATTTAGATAAACACGTGTTTATAAGTAAATTTGTTACGTTATTATGGATTTTTCATTGTAAAATCAAAAATAATGCTGGTGAAAAATGTAATTACCATTAACCGGGAATAGGAAGCCTCAGTCCCTCTCCATCAAGTGTGGAACGCCCAGTCAAAATCGTCACTCATCTAACAGATACAGAAAATTGTTGTTGTACATCAAGTTACGATAATAGTTTTTCAAAGATATATGAATGACACATACCAACTCACCCAAGCAAGACCGTTTCTCGACAGTTGTGGGATTTTCCAGTGCAGGAATTGCGTGCTTGTTTCCACGTCTTCATGGCTTTTACACCTCTCGTACGACAGCCATTTTGATTCCTGTAACGTGTGGAGCTATGGCGATGTATTCTTGGCAATATTTACTAACCAAGCCGCTCTCTACACGTAAACTGCAATGCAGCGTATGTGCATCTATCAAAGGAACTACTATTTCTATATTTAGTGGTTGTATTTTACCAACATTAGCTTTAGCCCTCATTGGATTCAAGCGAAAACCATTCAATCTAGGAAACAAGAAAGCCGTCAGTCACTTTTTCGAGGTATTGTCTAAGCCGTATAATGATAAAGATAAGTCTTACATTCTTGGACTTTGGGCACTTCAGGGCACTCTTGGCATTGGACTGGCAAACTGGCAATATAGCAAGCATTTGCAGTGATGGATGACTTCACTAAACCACAGGAATCCCGCATACAAGGACGGCCGTTGTTGCTCTCAGCTGATTTCAGAGTTTATAAAAATACCGCTAATAATAACTGATACAATTTCCAGTTTCATGTATTGAGCAAGAAAAAGTCACCACATACCTATGCAGAACTTCTGAAGGTTTTATTTTTCAGCTTGTATAAGTTTACTATCTGTACAACTTTGGTAAATGTTTGTAGATAAATGTACTCTAAATGTCAATCTATAAGCTTATATCTTTTTCTGTATTGCAACGCCTTGAAAAGAAACCTAACACTTCTTAAGGAAGAATTTGGTCCTTGAAATAAACTCTAAGGCCATAATAAATTATTAAATTAAATCATTCAATAAAATTCAGTCAAATCCTTTTTGAGGCTCTATTGCCATGTTGCAATTTTGTGCGGCTTGTCAGATTTTCGTCAAGTAGTTTGTCATTTGTTGCTAGTTTGTGGTTCTCCTATCTCCGTTTCAAGGCCATGTCACTTGTGGGAATTTACCCCTAAGAGGCCCTCCTTTTTCTACTCAAATCAAATTTGTAAAGGTGAACATAGCAATTTTTAGTTCAACTTGCTAATACTAGTTCTACCAATAAAGCTATAAATTAAGAATATTATTTCCTTTCTTGACCCTTATGCAATAATCCATCCGCAATGATGACATCATTTCACTACCACTACCAGAATGCTTTGCATGATAATTGTTGCTAATTAACTGAACAGAAGAAAGTGTGAAATGGTAATGGTAGTACATGATGGCATAGATGGTTTGCAAGTATTAACTAGAGAGTCATTGCAAATGACAAAGACATGGTTGCCATGTTGGTGGCATAAATATGGTTGCAGTGATGACATAGTGATGACAACATGCAAATAAAGAATGATGCAAGTGGCATATGCTGCCTATAGTCTAGCTACAGTTAACCAGATTTTTTTGGAAACTATTGCTTACTATCAATAACAACGTCACTTCCGGTAGTATCTCTGTTTTCACTGGCTTGGAGAATGTTGGAGGTTGTGTCTGTATCTTGTTTTCTGGTTTCATGTTGTACAAAAGTCAGATAGAATACTTTGAGGAGTTATTTTGATGTGATTTGATTTAAGAATCGCTAGTTGCCCCCCAGTCAACCATTGTTTGCCCCCCAGTCAAATCCAGAAAAGTCATGTGATTGATAGTAAGCAATTGGAAAGTTATTTTACTGAATGTCTGATAAGACTAATATAATTACAGAAGTTTGAATTATTTAGAGGTCTTCTAACAGAAAATATTTTTTCTTTGTTTGATTCAGGGGAGTTGAACTTTAGAAATTCTGTGCATTAAAAACTTACCAAGTAAAGCTTTCAACTTATTCTGTGAGCCTTGATCACAAAGTGACCAGATGGTAAATGTCAAGCTTTCTTGCAGTCACATGCCTTAGGAGCATGTGACAGCAAGAAGTTGGTAAGTTTTTTCACGCATAGAATTTTTAAAGTTCAACTCCTCTGAATCATTTCTTTCCTGTGCAGATGCATTTATTTCAATCTTTTCTTTGTTTGTTCCTGATCATTTCGAACTTGAGACAGCTAGATCAATAGAAGTCCACTGTCACCCTACAGCAGCCATGCGTTGCAATACAGGAAGTAGTCAATCTTCTGGCAAAATATCTGTATGACACATTGGGCATTTATCTTGCACGTAAAGCCACTTCCTGAGGCACATGCTATGGAAGAAATGGTGGCATTTTGTCACCTTGGCCGAAATCATTTCATCAAAGCATATTGAGCAGACATCATCATATTCCTTTAGTTCTTCGTCTGTGGCAGATTTCAGTGAGTTAAGCCTGTTGACGGCACTTCTTCTCAGCAAAAAGTTTTTCCAGCCTTCGACAGCACGACTGTAGACATTGAAGTATGCATGCATGCATATTATACCAGTACCTTAAAGAAATAAAATGTTAATTGCCATATGTCATACCAAAGTTAATTAACAATGAAGACAACAGTGATAATGATGATGATGATGTTCATTGTTACAGTTGAACATCCTGTTAATATGGACCCAATGGATCAGAGAAAGTGTCCATAATAAGAAGGCGTCGCAAACACATGGGCTAATTTAAGAGTAAATGCAAATCACCAGGACAAAGGCAAATGTAATAATATGTTGTCTGTATACAGTCAATTCAAAAAAGGTTGTCATAGACCGACTCAAGCCTAGGCGACCAGACAGAAATGGAGTTTGGGTAAAAATCACTGAAGCATTTAATTATTCTTTCTGAAGTAGTTGATGGTGCTTACTAATAAAACAATATAAGCAGCAACCCTTTAAATGTATCTCTTTGGGTTTTGCAAAAGGAGAACAAAAGTCAATATGACTAATTTCAATCAAAGACGTCAGTGAAAAATTCAACCACTTCAGAGATTTCTACCCATACTTTCTTTCGGTCCAGTCGTGTACATGTAGGCTTGAGGTGGTTGACGACAACCTTTTTTGAATTGTCTGTACATAAAGTGTGTTTCCATCTAGTCATCGGTTTAATTGAGTGTACAAATAATGTTCACCCACTTACCCACTATACTCCAGTTACCAGATAATGCAGACCAGGCGCTGTAGAAAACCACTACCACAGCAACTAAAAACTCAAAGACTTTAGAAACTGCATTCACATAGTAAACACAGTCATCCAAATCCTCCCAGCCGTAATGAAAATGTACATTTGCCAGGAATAGGAAATAAATACTTAAGGCACCAAGCAACTGGACCATTGTTACCACGCTGTTGGATATTATCACAAACAGCCAAGTTCCTGGTGAGAATGTTGAGCATATAGTATACACCATGAAGGCTGGGATTAATAGGAGACAAAGTGATACAATAAGCCCTCTTATATGCCTAGAATTTAATTTGCCTGTGTATGTGGCACCAAGAACTGCAAGTACTGGTTCAGTTATTTCATAAGCATCTTGTACAAGCAGAGAAAGTGTCACAAATAAGACTAAGCTGATTATCAGAGAGCGCTCTTCACTCCCTCCTTGTGTGATACCAATCTGGAGATTCAGGAGAAAGAATGCAAGGCCTTCGTTGAAGCCAGGATAATGATAAGCTTCATACATGTCAACATGATTTCCCTTCAAGCAGTTCTGTATAAAGAACAAGATGCTGAAAGAGATTTCAGAGATAACCAAACTAGCAGCAAACAAATTTGGTAGTGCAGCACAGGAATCCCCAAAACTTGCAAAAGTCCAGAACCAATTAAGTTTCTTTTGTTGAGCAACTTTCAATCCAAATTTGATCCACCAAAGAAACATTATGACTCTAGAGAGCTCCATTCTGATCCAGTGATGCCGAAGCACAGGCATCCAGCCATAACCATCTACCATTCTCCATAGATTATCACTTGCTTCTTTAGTGCACTTGAGGAATTTTACACCCAGTTGAAGGCCTTTGCATATCAAATAAACCATGTAAGTTAACAGAAATATGTAACAAATGTAGGGCATGACCACAGATATGTGTCGAAGAGGCTTAAAAATCAAGTCAAAACCAAAAGGTATAGTTAACATCAGGACAATAATCCATAAGGGGTTCAGTTTTGTCCATTGCTGTTGTGTTGCCATGGAAAGCCCTGTAGCAGCTACGATTTGACCATAAAAATGATTGTCGCTGACAAAGAATTGAAAAAAGGAATGAGGTTCAGCAGCCAGGACACCATCATCGCTGTTTGTGCGTTTGACTTCAATGGTGAGGCTGAACATAATGTAGTTTATAAGTACTTGAAAGAACCATCCATAGAATGATAGCAGTAAATCAAGCTCTGTAAACAAACCAATAAGACCAATGGCATATCCTGTCAAAAAGAAAGAGAAGCATGAATGTTATTTACGATTAAAACTGTGTTTATGTGTTCAAACTGAAAGCAATGTGAAGGGGCCTCTGGCAGCCGCTATACAGTCCATGTATGTTTGACCCCGGAGTACAGCTCTAACTGGATTGAATTAGTCAGGGTTGGTTTGAGAGGGAAAAAAACAAAAAGCTGAAAAAACCCTCAGAGTCAGAAAGAGAAGGAAAAATAACCCAGGTCACATGGGGCAACTGGGAATTGAACCCTAGACTGCAGAGGTGAGAGGCGAGCATTTTACCACCAAGCTATCCTGACTCCCCTAAAACTATTATGCTACCATGTTCTATTGTACATGTCATTTTAGAAAATGTAACCATTATAATTATTATAATTATCTATATATATTTGGCTGTAACTTCTTATTTCAATTTTCCTCCAGCTCTCCCGAGCACAAGCTAATGCCGTTTATTACCATAGTTACCGCTTTTTACCAACTTATCTTGCGTGTTGTACATTTTTTCACTTGCCCTGATGATGGACACTTTGACCAAAAGCTTGTGATTTATTAAATCTTCACGTGGTCATAACTTTAATTTGTAATATGGATAAACCCACATACAATGGTATTCTTAATCCATTATAATTATGTTTTAACAGACTGCAAGGAATTCCCATCTCTATATAGACCACTGCACAATATATATAATTTAATTTACGTTTAGCCAATTTATGTTAACCAAAGTATATTTCAATTAATTGCTTAAATGAATGCAGGAGAATGAATGAATACATGTAAATTAGTGAAAAGAGGAGTAAATGAATAAATGATAAGCGAATGAATAAATCAATGACTGGATGGATGGATGAACGTCTGTCAATTCCCCGATTATCTTAATTTTCTTCCTAACTGGAAATATTTGAAAACACACATTAAAATGCAAACAAATGCAAGAAAAAAATCTCATTTTCAATCAAAATATTCATTTACTAGAATCCTTAGTTGTAAATGAGAAGAAAGCAAGATTAATGATAGGAATATAAAAGATCTAGGTCAAGCAGATACATGTTTCAAGCCAAAGAAGATTTTCTCAAAACCAATAACTTTAGTCAAGTTACGCTTCGTTGTTGGCTAATCATGCATTTTAGCACTATCTGAATAAAAACATATTTACAGAAATAAGTACAAGAAAGGGTTTTCTGTATAACGAAATGATTTAAAGACCCGAATAATTGGTTAAATATGCATATCAAAATTATAGGATCATTTCTATTTTCATAGTTATAACAATTTAAGCACGAGATACTCATTTGGCAGGCAGCCAAGAAAATTGTAGGCAAAAATATATCGAAACTAAGTGGAAAACCATAAAGTCATGGTCTTAATCCTTTGTATTCGTAAGCCGAAAACGATTTCAAAGCGATATAAATGAAGAGAAAACGATGTAAGAGTTCATTAAGCAAGCAAGCTTGACCTCCAACACTCACCTATTGCTCCTAAACATGAGGAATTATCGGCTTTAGTTGTAAAGTTATAAACTATTTCTAACAAGTAAAAGAATGGTATACGAGCCAAGACATTGAGAAACCTTTCCATGGACACCTTAAGCTTTAACCATGTCGTTTCTAAGTCCATTTTTAAAGATGATTTTCTTGCGTTTGAACTGCAACGATTTGATCAGTCGATTGATTGAATAACTAAACTAACTAGGGAGGGTAGGGTAGAGTTATAGACAAATAATATTCTTTCCTAAATAATTATTATAAATTTTGTCAAAAAAACAACCATTATATGCTGGAGAAATATAGAAAGAAACAATTAAGATTGGTGTAGGTTATTTATTATTGAAAAGTTTTTTTACAGTGTTCATTGTACATTTTGTACTCAACACCTCCCCTCTGACAAAAATATCAGCTGATTTCAACCTCACTTCCTCTTACCAGTCCTCCCAGCGCGTCTAAAAACAAAATGGCGGACGGAACTATGAAAAGATGGCTTCTGTATTAAATATGGAATAAAAGGCTTTAGGTGGTTAGAAATATCTAAATTTCTGACGGTCTTATAAAGAGGAAGTCTTGGAATTATCATGGGTTTCCTGAATGACGTCTGGTTGCAAAAAATCAAGGAGTTTCGTGGGCTTTATTTGGGCGAGAACCCTGAAGTGACTGACAACTTCTTGTTGGATAGCCTTGAGGTGAGCTTATTGTAGAGAATATGACTTAAGATTTGTGCTTTAAATCTATCTAATGACTTATTCTTTTGATTTTCTTAGGCTTTATGCCGAGAAAATATCGCAGAGTATGTCAAGCTTCAGATTTTATTTGCACTGCAAGAAAAGGTACTGTACTGTACATGCATGTAACTTCCAGTGTTGAACGTTTTATTGATTGATGTTTAACTTAATACTACCATTATGTTCTAGGTATCAAGCATAATAGTGAATACAACAAGGTATTGTAACTTCTGCTATGATGACACTTGAATATTGGTGTATAGAAGTCTGATGGGGTGTTTGGGAGTGTCTATGACATATCTCCCCCACCTTTGCAATGGAAAAAATTTAAAAAACTTTTATTTAAAAAAATGTTATGTTTATTCTAAGTGCAAACTATACATTACTAATATTGCTAGCTTGAAAATATGCTGACTATGCTAAAAAACAAGTTTTATTTTGTTTTAAATGAAATTATGATGGCATTTTAAAATGTGTAGTTCTAAAACCTGCATAGTCTATAGTCCTAGATTGGCATATGTTACAATCCCTTCACCAGGAAAAAATAAAACAAAACATACCCACCCCACCCTTCCCCCTTAGAAATTTCATTTATAGACCCATTTTATGTGACGTCAAAGCAGCTCAATTTGAAGGACAAAACGAAAGAATATATATCCTGAGAATTGGAACCTATTGTTTTGTCCTCAAATTTGAGCTCATTCTGCCTGATTCTGCAAGGGGTCTATAGAGGAGTAATACACTATTTTTAGGGTTATATGATGTAAAGATTCAAATCAATCATGTATTTTTACAACAGTATAGAGTGTGCTGTTGGATCACTCAAAGACATGTTTCTACACCCATCTAGTAATCCATCACAGTTATACCTCAGTCAAGTAAGTTATCATTGCTAGTGGGCTCCCTGTGTAATTTTAGGGAAACAAAGTCTAGCCACATTTCAAAATTTTATTCTATTTTGGAGTCCAATATGGTAACCCATGCTAAGTGCCCATGCAATTTTGTATGATGATAGATGGTGCTCTTTTATTTCGAACAGCTATTGGTAACAGGATCCTGCCTTGTTATTTCTTCAGACCTTCTTGTAAGTCTCATTTTTACAATTTCTTTCTTTCAATATTCATGTAGTTCTAATAAAAATGTTGTTAATAAGACAATATTTTTCGTTGTAATTTCAGGTAAAGAGTAGTGAAACTTTTGTTGATTTTGTTGGAGTTTTGACAGATGTCATAGAGAAGGTATATACTTATTCCTGGCTGCAAGGGGATCAGGCAGCCAGTTAACCACCAAACCTTGACTTAATAGATACTATGCAGGGCTCAAAATAACTGCCGGTCAACCGTCAATGTCCGGCCAAATTTGGTACTTGACCGGTCAATTACGGTTATGAATGGACACGTTGACTGGTCATATTTGGAAAAAAATAAAATAAAATATCATAAGCCGGACATCTTGACCAGCCTATAACTGGCCATTATTTTGAGCCCTGCTATGAACAATAAAAGTGCTAAGCAAGGGTGGATCCAGGGGGTTGATCCCCCTTGAAATTGTTCTGGATCCGCCAATGCTAAGTTCACCTTATGTTACTCGTATATTTGCACTATATTCTAGTTTCAGTTTTGTTTCTTTTTCTTTAGGTGAACGTGAGTCCCCATAACTTGCTCGTCAGAAAGACAGCTTGTGAGTGTTTATGGGAGTTAGAGCTGAACTATCCTGTAAGTTGTTATTTGTTCTGGTAACTTACTTGCTTTCTTTACTTGTTGAATATATCTAATCCATCTGAACATCTAACCATCAACTTTAAATCACTTGGGAAATACAGGTGGTATTGTTGCAAATGCACTGTGTCTCACTACTGTGGTCATGTGTTCCATATGTGCCTGGACCCATCATCATATATCCAAGTGAATCTGTATTGTAAAACGTGTTATAGCTCTAGGTCTACCATAGAGTACCCTGCAAGCACCTGGTGGGTAGAGAAAAAAATCTCTGCTCGCAGGGTAACCACAGAGTGGTAAAATAGTTCAAGTAATCTGAGTTGAAATTCAAATTCTACTTTATCATTGGATACTATTATATTATGTGGCTCATTGAAAAAAAATCTGTTTTAGGGCTTGTTGCAGTCAAAATTAAACCATTTCTACAAGCATTGTGAACATGAATCCAGTCCTATCTTTCAGAGTTACCTGGTATGTTTTTCATCTCTTGCATTTAATATGATTCTGTTCTTATTTCATATTAACTTACTTAATTTTCTCTGTTCTTCCAGATTTTGTTTGTTACTGTTCTCCACCATGCCATTGAACATTTGGCTTCAAAGTCATATGCATTTTATGGGTAAGGAATTCATGAATTAGAAAATAATTTTTTTACAATGTGGACACTCCAGCCATGAACATTTCAAGGTTTTTTTGACATTTTTTACAACTATCCAATAACTAACTTGAAGTGTTCATGGTTCGAGTGTCCGAACTGTAAGATGACAAGGTCTTGTTTGACTTAAGCTAAATCAGCTTACCACAAAATTTGTCATATTTTTCCAGATTAGAGACACACTGCTTGAATAAATTGCTAACTGATCACTCTGAGCTACTGAAGGTTAGTTGGTTTTGGTAATAGTTACTATCAGTGCCCCAAACCTGACTGTTGGTCAGCTGTCCAGTGATTTTCGACTGATTGTTGTCCATTTGTCGACATTTGTCAACAATCTGTCTTCTCATGCACAATTTTTAAACAAAGAAATGATACTTTAGGGAATGACATGTGGTCTAAAATGGGAAAATATTACACCCATTAAAGCTAACAAGGTTTATTGAAAGTGCAGTATAATTATTATGAGAATAGTTAGTAATGCCGAACAATTTGTTTGCATTTACATTTCATTAGCTAACAATTTCTTCAGCTTAACACTGAAAAAACATTTGTTTTTACAGCCATTGGTTCTTCCCTCAAATGTTTCAGGAGAAACCTTTCCACTTGCTCTTCATGTGAGTATGGTAAATCTATTGTGTGCTGTTCATCCCAAAAAACTGCACCTCAAACCAAGTCTTTTTAAGCAACTCTAACAACAATGATTTTATTTACTCATTATATGAATTGGTACATGAATGTTTTGTACATTTATGTCAAAAAATGTCATTTTTTCCATCTAAAAAATGATCGTAAACTTAGCATTCATCTGGCATTTCTGTGTGAAAAGTGTTGATTGTGTTTTTCAGTCTCCACCTTGTGGGCTTCCATTTTCCTACCTTCCCGAGAAAGTAGACTCCAAGGAACTCAAAAGAGCTATATCATTCCTCATGGAAAACATTGGTTTTCTCAACACAACATCTTTGTTCTATGTGATGCTTGAGGTTAGGTTTTCTCTTACTATTGCCCCATAGAGTTTTTTCCCAATACAGAGTTGCATCCATATTCATTTGTCTTCTCATTCAAATCTGTTAAACAAAGAAAGGATACTCTAGGGAATGACACATGGTCTGAAATGGGAAAACATAATGCCCAAGCTAAAGAGGTCTATAAAATAACAATTTATAACATAATATTCATGCCTTTCCTTTTGCACCCTTTCCTGGCCATACCCCTGCATTTCTTACTTCTTTTCCAGGAACAATCGACTTGTTGGCAAACGGATTTTCATAACAATCTCAAGATTACTTCCATTTCAGTTTGGTTTCATTTTTCAACTGAATTTGGTCTTTATTCTTTTATTACTTTCCAGCTTATGCACTGTGTCAAGCTTGCTGAACTACCACCAGTTGTGAGTATTTTAACCCAGAGAAAAAATCCTTTAGTATGACTGAAAAATGTCTTTCATTATAGTTATTCATAATAAACCACTCACTATTGTTTTTTGTTTTGTTTAATTTGGGTGTTCAATGTAAGTTCAAGTCTTGGTTCTTTCAATGGGTCACTTTGTCAGATCTTTGCTTACTTTGTTCGTATGTGTACATTTGTTCAATAGACTTTCAAGTCACAGTTCATTCAGTGGCTCCCTTCAACTGACATCTGCATTTTCCACATGCTACTCTTTATGAAGGTAAATTCTGATATTTTGGAAGCAAAAAGGAAATAAACCGATGTCAATGAAAAAACCCATTTGTTTTGTCTTTACAGCTCAAGTTTTCTATTGACATGTTTTGTGAGGGAGACGACTTGCAACTACTACAAAGGTAGGAGTAGGAACAGGGGCATAGCTAGGATCTGGGGGAGCACCTCAGGGGTGGCAGATTACCAAAAATTTGGGGGGGAGTGCCCCCATGCCCCCTCCCAACGCCATTGAGTAGGAATAGACCTTTTATGGCTTGTGCATAATGTTTTCCCATATCAAACTATGTGTCATTCTCTTGGGAATAAGATTCTTTGTTGGAGTTAAATCCATATTCATGTGTCTTCTCATGCACAGCTGTTAAACAAAGAAGTGATATTCTAGGGAGTGACACATGGTCTGATCATAAGATGTGAAAACATTACGTTCAAGCTGAAAAGGTCTATCATTTGTCATTGTCACTACTCCTCATGCAGGAAGTTGAATAAGGCTTGAAGTATGACAAAAAAATGGGTTATCAGGATATGATTTTCCATAATCACTAACCAGTTCTTGTTTTCATTATCCTGTAGGCTTTTGGTATTAGCCACTCAACCAAATTTACCATCAGATCTGAGACTTTTATCTTTTAAATGGTTGATGCATTTCCCAGAAGAACTGGTGAGAATAGAATGAGAAGTGTTTCACATCTGCGCATGTAACTATATAGTGGATAATACTCATAATGCTCAGAAATACAATACAAACAGACAGCACTTGTAATGTCCAGTTGCTCAGTTGCCACACTTTTACTGAAATCTTGGCTTTCGTTTTAAACCAAGATAGAAAATCTGTTTCCCAGCTACTGGCCAATCATAGCTGTGTTTCACCTCTATTTAGTGGCCAGTTGTCAAATTCCCAAAGAATGTTTTTGAAGTGACCAACCTCTATTTAGCAGCCTATTGTCGAAGGCCTAAAAGATGTTTTTTAGACTAATTAATACCTTTAGGATGGCTGTTCAATACAAGTTCAACCGAGCAAGCAAACAAGGGCTTGCTTCATTGTCTATTATTATTTACCATTTCTCTGCAGTGTAAGTCAGGCCGTGCTCCTACTGAACCTACAGCATATGCTTTCTTCATTGAGGATCTACAAATAAGTAATTTTTATCCAACCAGTTTTGATAATGTAGGTAAGTATATCATGTTAGTATAGTAAGAATTTGTATGGATATTTGAATTGTTTGATATCATGTGATTTTTGAGGGAGGAGGGATGAAAACTGGAGATGGAAGCCCAAACCAACAGATGTTATGATTGAAAGATACAAATTGCGTGCAATGTTGCAGGTAATCAATGTTGCGAGCCATTCACATGATGCAATCCTAATTCAGCAACATTACCTGCAATATTATATGCAATGTTGTACCATGTGTCCTCACATGAATCTTAATATTAAATTTCCTTAGATATAATACAAGACAAGTTAAAGCTTCTTTGCCTGTATTTTTGGTCAAATGACATTCAAGGTAACATGTTCTATAATCATTTTTTTTTTAATAATTGAATTCAATTTCTCAACACCGTTTAGCCAACAGTGTACAAGTTATCAACTTTTTGTTCAGTCTTGTGTACGTTTGCTTTCAGAAACCAATGGATTGATGGAGTGTCTATCACTGATCAACAAACAAGTTCTCCTTGGTATTGGCGGGAAATCTGTGCGCGCGCTTTTCCGCATATTATTGTGGTATTACACGTATCTTCACGAAACCTCCCTTTCACAAGACATATACAGGTATGAATTTAAGCTTGAGGATCGTAGTAGCTGAGGATGCATGAGATGTATTTTATGAGGGGGTGGGGGATGAAGAGGAGACTACTCCTTCACCCAATGGGATGGTTTCCCACTGATGCTACGAATAGACCCCTTGCACGTGACGTCAAAATAGCTCAATTTGGAGAACAAAACAAAAGAATTTCAATCTCCTGAGAATTGGAAACCTATTGTTTTGTTCTCAAAATTGAGCTGCTTTTCGAAGTGCTGCAAGGGGTCCTCAATCCCTAAATATGACTAATCTTTAAAAAATTCTTTTCTAGACTTGTCCTGTCTGTTATAACAAAGCACCCAAAGTTTATGCCTCACGTAGTTGACTTCTTAGATACTGTTGCTGTGGTGACACCTGACAGGTATGGTAACCCTTAAGCACCTGTTGCTAAGTGACGCCCACGGTCTGAATGTTGCAATTTGTTTTTCTTTATCTTTCAGTCCATTCCCAATGGACTTGCTCAGAGTGTTGAGCCAGCATGTAGTGTCACAGCCTGTGTCAGCAGTATTACCGAATCTTCCACATCACTTCAAGCTACTGGCGCAAACCATGAGGAAGTCTAGCATCAATCCATCTGTGAGTTTTGTCTTCGTTGTTTTTAGTTTTCTGGATCTATGACCAGTCTTCTCGATATTAATAACTCACTTTTTCACAGTCTACCGTCCAGTTTCTCAATCAAATCCTTCACACATCAGAAATTTCCAGTCAAGGAAGCTGGAGCCTTGGTAACGGTATCCTAGCCGTTTGTCACAGCATTTTGTTACACCAAGATACGCGACAAGTAGCGAGAGGTGAGAGATATATATCCTTACCCTCTCCTCCCTCATCATGTTACTGGTTTTGGGGTTGTCTCTTTGCTTCATCCTCGATCCCAGAGCGCTTTTAGTCTCACTGCGCACAGTTCGTTGAGCATGCGCAATAAAAATCATGAGGCACTGGGCTGGACTGATGATATCCAATCTCGTCAATCTCGTGCCCAGAGTCTGGCTATTAAATATGCAGGGAATTTCTTATAAATCAACTTTGAACTCAGTCGTCCGAAAATCCTAATGTTTACAAATGTAAATTTGCCGCGCTGCAACATTGCCCACGCATGCGCAGACGTTTGACCGCGGTGTCGCTATGTACCCAAAAGAATTGCCCATTCCCCGTGCGACATATCAGTGCCCAAACCCCTCTCCCTCACTTGTTTCTTGCCAAGTGTGGGCTGTGCGAATGACTTGGGTATTCCTCTTCTATTAACAGAAAGAAATTATGAGTTTTTCCAATTATATCTACCTATTTTTTAGATCTTGGAAATCTACTTTTATACATGGCAACAACATACCAAGACATCGGTATCCTTTGACTATTCCAGTGACGTAATCTCTCATACTCTCACCGCTGTGGTGCGGGTTCGAGCCCCGGCTCTGGTTAGATCATATGTGAGTTGAGTTTGTTTGATGTGTTGTTCTCTCCTGTGCCGCGAGGGTTTTTTCTCCAGGTTCTCTGGTTTTTCCTCCCTCTTTAAAAATCAGCTAGTGTTGAGTTGTATGCATAGAATATATAATGTAGTGGTAGTGTGTGTGACAGTGGGCCAAATTGGAAACCAGTATTCATTTACTGAATTTGTATCCCACTATATAAAAATCAAAAAAAGTTTAAGTGATTATTGCCTTTGATGCCATGTGTATTAGTCTTAACTAGTGCTGTTCAGATATCAGGGATCGTGCAAGGTTTTACTATTCACTTCTAGCGAACGTATCTAGTAAGAAGGTGAGAAATATTTCCCATTGATTTGATTCAAAAGAGAATATTTTTGTGACCCGAATTTGATGTTCGTCGCTCAAAAGATCTTAATTCTTAGCCATGCCAAGAAAGCTCCAATCCATAACTTACATTGCGTTCATTTTTGTCAGGCTTCTAAGATACTGACCTCAGACACTACGAAGAAGCAGTCCCTAAATGTGATGGCAGGTAAGATGGAAATCGATGACATTACCATCACTATTTTCGTTGAGATGGAAACAAAAAAGGTTTTGTAGAGAAGATTTTTGTCAAGAAAACTTTGTTTCCTGTTAGTACTGTACTCAAGTGCTGTGATTGGATGGGTTGGGATTTCGTGTATTTTGATTGGTTAAGAGCAGAAGCTTTTTAAGAGTCGCCATGCTGTTCCCTATTTCATCCATTCATCTTGGAACATTGATCATCTTTGCTTTTGTATTTCAGATGACATTACAACATCGTTTTCCACCGCTCCTCCTGTACAACACATTAAAACTTCATTTTTAAAGCTAACAAGGTAGAGTACTACATTCCTAAGGTCCTAGGGCTAGAAATTTCTAGACATTTGCATGCTCTCAATGTATATATTTTTCTACCTTTCTACTTTTAGGGTACCGAAGGATGTTTCGGAACCCAAGAAACTTGCTGATGAGACAGTTGAATCTACACTGGATCTCCAGCCTTACGGTGAGCATGATGGGTTCAACAAGGAATCCTTTACACAACCCTAGGTCCCTTTGCTGTCTGTCCAGGTCATTACGCAAGGGACTGGGAACAAATGCTGATGTCTCCTCCTGTCTCTGATTGGCTAAACGAATATGATCAAACCAAAATCACCTACTGCAAAATGACCAACAATTTTGAAGTACAGATTGTCGTTTTGAAAAATGAGTGCGCATGCCCATATAACCGCTGACCAATTCCACGTCTCACCATGAGCAAGGAAAGTGTTCACATGATAAGATTCCTCTTGTTTTGTTCTCCAAAGGTCTTTTAGGTCACTACTGGAAAATGATCAACGATAACACGTGGAATAGGGACATATCTATCGACTACTATGTACATTATGTAAGTCAATATGTATTTCCCGCAAAAATAAAAGTTTTCACTTGCAGTGTCATGCATAGCCTCCTTCGCAGACGTTCTTAGGGTCGTCACGTCGTCACGCAACGTTTCTATCGAGAAGCGTTGCGTGACGAACCTAAGAGCGTCTGCGTAGGAGACTATGTCATGCATGAATTGCGTCCGACTCCGATGCAAGTCAACACGTGTTTTATTTTCTTCTTTGCAGACTGATCCACAAATTCTTACGTCTGCGCCGAGTAGATTATACGCACTCGTGTTACAGATAGACGCCAACAAAACATACGAACCCATACAAGGTATGTATACGGTCAAATATTAGTGAAAGAATGGGCCATTCGTATGATGACGTTATTTTACTACAAATACCAGAATGCTTTGCGAATTTTCTTTTACATTAATTGAAATTTTCATATCTTCTTGAGAATAGTAAGGCCATTGAAGGCAGCATGCTTATTAAGTGATATAAGAAAATGCGCAAAGGATTCTGGTACGTGTAGTAAAACAAGTGGGCCAACATTTTCCCTGGACCGTTACGACCTGCGCAGTAAGGTAGCATATAGAAGTGTACTTAATTTAATTTTGTCGCAACGTGTTTACGATTAAATTTTTTTGCTATTTTTTTTAAAGATATTCACATTCCATCACTATCTTCTGCAACTTCTTCCCAACCAAAAAGAGGTAAAGTAACCGATCCCTCTAGGAACGATAAATACTTCATCCTCGTTTCTTCGACACCGCGGAAATACGTTGTCGGTCACTCTATTGTACTGGTCCGCGGAGTCATATCGTAAACTACGTTTCCGCGGTGTCCGTTTCTTCTATCGTTGACGATGTACATTCAAATAAAAGGATTTACAGCGGCTATCGAAAACAAAGATATTATACTAAATAGAATTGACGAGTTATTTGAAACAGCGAGAAAACATTATGCGCAGAATAAAGCTCTTTATAGGTAGTTGTTATTCTATTTTTCAGGGTGTCAGAGAATTGCAGTCAATTTCACACCCCGTGAACCAGTCCCTGCTCGCTTTGATGTTCGGTAAGATTTCTCGTACTGCACTTACATTCTTGTTTGTCGTTGACCATAATTTTTTGCTTTTTAAAAATGTTGTGTTTTATGTTTAGCGCGGTGTTTCAAAACGAATCAGGATTAACGTGTACGATGGCTTTAGATCAAATGGAAATAGGATTCTCGGATCTATTCTTACCACTCAGTTTACCTGAGATGTTTCAGAAGGTAAGTTGGTTATCATAACTAATTACTGTGAGTGGGGCTACGGTTATGACTGATTCACCGTGATCTGACTCTACTGATCTCATATACAGCTATTTCAAAGATTGGTGAAGGTTTTGTTGTTTGTTGCTTGTTGCATGTTGCATACCAAGCACAAAATGCAGTATGGGTGATGTGAATTCAAGCGGCGAAAGGTCACAACAATATGGTATTTCCCCAAACTTTGTCTGCAGGTTTTTCCAGCATATTTCCTTCTGTGCTGACATTATTTACATATGAATATAATTCCTTTCAAGCTTGGTATGCAAAATGCAACAAAACCTTCACCCACCTTTTTGAAATAACTGTGTACGGTCCAACCTACCTTCTCTTATTCTAGGAGAACATGGCTAAAACAAAGAAAAGGCTCTTCACAGACTTGTGGGAGAGCGTGAAGGATAAACAGAAAACAATGTGAGTGTTGCTGCACAATCGAATCAAAAATGTCTTATAGGTAGATTGCAAACAGAAAACCGGTGAAAAAATACCAATACTAAGTAATGGCTTGTTTTGATTTTCAACCTCAGGGAAACACCATCCAATAATGGAGCCATGTCAGTTGTCTGTCTGTCTATGGGATGGGAAGAAACTAAAAAAATCCTACAGAAACAGTTCCAGTCGTTTAAAATCGAAAGCAAAGGTATGGATACTCTTATGTAGTTTAGGTATGTCTTCCCATTTCATTCCATATTCCCTTGAATGTTTTTTTGTTTACCAGTAATTCAGTACAATGAGAAGATATTATAGCAGTCAAACTAAGGAATGTATTTGCAAAAAAATAATTTTGCTTTTCATTACAGATAACGAGGTTCACGTAGGAATCTTTTTGCCCCCTCTCCAGCATCTTCTTCTCAAATTCTCTACGCGAAACCAAAAAACAGTCGTCGCCATAGCGACAGATGACTGGAGAATTCTGGGACTGGTCGAAAAGTACTTGAGAGAGGTTGAACAACAATAATGGGAATTATTAAAATCGTGCGAGAAAGTAAGACTCGCAGGAAATGAACCCTGTTGCCCCAGACCCAGTTGTAGTGCATTATGGTATAGGTTGGGTACGATAAATACTAAACATCATTGTCTGCAGACAGCAAAGAAACTAATCTAAAAAAATTAATTTTCATTCTCGAGAACAAAAACAAAATTTCTTTATGAGAAAAAATATCAAAAATCAAAAATCTGTTTAGTTTTATGAAAAAGAATTCATATATGATACATTATTTTTTTACAAGATACAAAGAAATAACAATTCCTTACTATTCCCCTTTTGGTAGCTTGGACTTAAAAAAAACAATTTACATTTGTAAATAGAATTTACAAAATATAAAATTATTGTGAGATAAGAATAACATATTTGAATTACGTATATGTCTTAACGATACATACATGATAGTTATAAACTTGCTATGTGTTTATACGTACAATTATTTTAACACTAGTACTGAACTAGTAATCTATTAAATAATCATTAATCTATCTTTTTTGATGACGTCATACATGCACATACGTTTTTCATTTTATCTATTAATCGTTATTGATAATCAATTGCATTTGACGATTTGATGACGTACATTTGTACGCTAGTCTTAAAAAACTGTCAGTTATAGAGCTGTTAAGTTGTGACGTATTTCCGGGTACAACTGTTCATAAAAACGCTAAAATAAAGCGAAAAAAATTATCAATGATTTAACCATAACCGGAAATAATTAAGACTTTGGACAGCAAATCCTGTCATGAAGAAAAAGTTAGAAAAATCTTTATAAAACTGCTTTTCGTTTTGGACCCGGAAGTCGTTTTTCCATTCTATTGACATCACACTTAAAAGCTCTATAACGTGACGTTAGCAATGGTCAGATGACGTCATCAAGACAATAAGATTGCGTCATGCGTACACACCTCCCAATCTATATTGTCAAGAACTTTATCGAATTGTTTGATGACGGTCACGATTTATTATCTCATGGCCTCGCTTTAATGTCGAGGCGATTCGTAATTCACCATTGTTTAAACTTGACAAGTTTGTCAATCTGGCAGAGTAAGCAACCAGTGTAAGCATTTCTCTCTGTACCCCATATTCCCATTCTGTGTGCTTTGATCACTCACAGGCTCGTAGTTCTTAGACACGACATCATCGAACTCTTTCAAACTGTTCCTTTCGTTGCCCCCTTCCTTCACTGCAGTCGTGGTTACTAAGGGTCTATTTGTCACCTGTTTATGATGTACATGTCTTGTCCATGCTGAACCGGAAGTGGTCTTATGTCTGTTTACACCCAGCTCTGATGGCCGATACTGTGAACCTGGTAACTTACTACTTGATGTATTAGATTTTACCACTGTAACTTTGCTTCTCGTTGGTACAGTATCTAAAGACTTTGGGAAACTCGCAGACAAGATTTTTCGTTGTTTACTCGAGTTGGATATAATAGAAGTTTTCGCATCCATGCGAGGGCTTGTGATTTCTTTTCCTTTTGTATGTACATTAGGACTGCTTGGTGTAGCTCGATGGGAGTTGAACACAGACCTTGATAAATGGGTATCTGAATGTCGCATGCTTCCAAGCGGTCTGGGATGCCGTAGAATGTTTCTTGGTCTCAGCGTTGGGCCTACTGGGACCTCGGGCAGGTCAGATCGATTTGTTGGGGGAGGCTTTTCACACATTATGGCTAACATTGGAGATGGAGCTATCAAGAGACAGAATCCAAAGAAAATCTTGCTCGTTTTTTTATTTGGTATTGATGACTACCAGGAAAGAAGGCTTCTCTTCAGTACTGTCCTGTTAAAAAGATCATTTTATGAAAATCTATTATCAGAAATTTGTTTGGAAATACCTGTATTAAATGACTTGTGCACGCAGATCCTCGTTCCCCGTGCCCATCTATTATTAAATGCACACCGCTGGGAAGGAGAAAATAGCCAACTGGAATTTTTGGTCAATATCTTAGGAATTGGATGCAGCAGTCCGAGTCACGTCATGATCGTGTCCCGCTGTGTCGATGGCAAATCCCAACCAGACATTTAAAAAAAGCCTGTGCAAAAGCGTCAGTAATGCTAAATGTGAGTTTGAGTGGGAAAGACCCACAACTGCTCAACACCAGACCCGTCAATTCGTATCCGGATATATTTTAAAACGCATCTTTTCTTTGCGTTTTGGACTCCCGTTCACACGTAGCTGCACGTAGAGGCGTCATCAAGAATTCTTCGCCTAAAGTTCGAAAATGCTCCCAGTATGAATGGGTAAAAAAATAGGTGAGATCACGATCAGGATAAACAAAAACAGCCGGACAAAAAACTTTTTGGTGTGAACGGCAATTATTGAGTCGATACACAGTGGTTGAGTGAGTCTGGTGTTTGGAATTGTTAGGATTGGGCAAACGAAATTCCTCTTTCAATACAATGTTTTTCACACTCCAAAACACCGGCGAGGCATCCAATGTTAATGACGGATGTTTTGTCAATCAAATCTAGAACAGGCAGGAAAGATTTGAAACCAAAACAACCGAGAGTTCTTTGAATACTGAGATATAAATGAACTCATGAAATAGAGCTCTCGTCTCTCGTATCACTGACATATATCTAGTACCACCCATTAGCTTATATAATACGACAGTGAGTGGAAGGTCTGTCAAATAGCCGTCATATCACAGTATCATGAAGTCCTTTTTTGTATTGTCCATCTATAAAGCCTTCATTATATATACGAGTGTTTGGCAGACGAATATTCAAAACAAATTCTCAACTGACGCGAAAATTAAGAAAAAGAGTAAACCAGTAAGATCAAAATAAAATAAATACGAAAATTATGAGAAAAGAAAACGAAGTGAATAAAAATTGTCAGGTGTTTTCTATTTTGGTTATAGTATATCTTATAATTCATTTCTGGTTTTAAGATTTCCCGACATTAATGGCATCAAATATTTCATCGTCATGACGAACTTTTCAATACTCAAAAAATGAATATTTTACTTTTTGATTCGAGTGATTTATTGCTGGTAAAAATACTGAAGAGAATAAGTTGAAATGGAGGAGTTTTAGACCACTTCATTCTACTAACACTCAAGATAACAGTTAAATAAATAAAGATAACGTTACTTACCGAATTTCTCCCTTGAATACGAAGTTTTTGAATTCGGTGGAGATTTTCTTTTCGAAGCGATGAGTTGAAAAAACGGTGAAAAAACGAGGGAAATCAGGTTTTATTTCGAAGGTTCGAGTTCTTTTCTATACTGAATAAGACCATGTGGGGGCGAAGGTTTGTATATTTGAGTAAAACGGAAAAATAAGCGCGACAACCGCACGCCATCACCTCGCTGCAATCCTATTGGACCGTGTCAGTGGATATTATCGTTAGTATTCGAAAGAGAACTCAACGGGGCTCAAAGGAAGCTAGAAGCTACTAGAGAGGATAATGAGACTTTTGACATTCGAGGTCTATTATGGTAGATATGTTATTTTATGAGAGAAGTTGTGATAGGATGTTCACTATAAACAGTTCTTTTAATGCTATGATTAATCAAGCACAGACAAGGAGGAAAATTATACCCGGTGATCAGTGAGAAATAGTGACGTGAAACAGCTGGTTTGACCAATAGGAGTGTGGATATCAGGCAGATGGTACGAACACCAGACGACCGCTTTAACGCCTTACATATATAATCGAGTTACTATACATTGTCATAGCGGCCACGTCCAATATTACCTACTGTAATATCAGGATTGTGCAGTCAGAGGGCTATCATCAGTATGACTCTAAGTTACATTTTTCGTTGGAAACAAGTCCAATATGCATAAAAACAAAGTACCTGCTTTGGAAAAATAAGGTGTCAGGGAACTCATTATCCTTGCTTAAAGATAGAGAGCATCCTCTCTATTGTAAATATTTATTTTTCATGATGCGGAAATGGTCATAAAAATCCTACTTAAATTCTGATAAAACATCGTGAATCAGTAGTGTATCTGTCGACGTTGTACACCTTTGGCGAGAAGAGTATTATTTAAAAAAATAACAAACTGATAAATAAAATGTGTTAGATATTTATTTCTACGAACGTAATCATATTTTCGTTCAAAAATGTTTTTAACAATTTCCCCTTATTTTCGTCTAAGTACAGAATACGCATTTCCTACCAGCTGGCTTACCGCACAAGCTTTGTGATTGGATAATGGTAACAGATAATGGATCAGTTTTTGAATAGTGAATGCGTTCAAGATAAAAGTTATAGTATCGAAAGACTTAAAAAGACGAAAAAAATATCTTAAAATCAACATCCTGATAATTTAACTATTTTCGACATAAAATCTTAATTATGAGATAAAAATATACAAAAATGAAAAAGACCTTAAAAGGGCTTTTGTCACACAGCGGCCACATTGGTTGAAACAATGGGTTTCGATTCCCTTGGGTCCCCTTGCCCTCGCTTTGAGGCGCTTCATAACGTTCCAAACAAAGGTTTTTGCTCTCAAGGGAATAAACATGGCCGCCTTGTGATAAAGGTCTATGGATATTGTAAATTGGTGTTTGTCTATGAATCGATTGAAAAGAGAAAAACATTTTTTTTCTCGACGTCATTTCCTGTCTCATGCGGAATGTTTACTGACAGTACATGGTGGTCAGTGGTTGACCAACATTTAGAGAAGATAATTAGATTCAAAGGCTTTTATCAGTTGATTAAAATCTAGTCATAGCATTACCATATCTAAATCGAGAGTCAAAGTGATTTTCAAGCTAACGATGAAATTATAAAATGAAGGAGGAAAAATATAAAGATTTTCAAGCTAACGCGTACTAAAGCTAGACCAAAATGCACCTGTTTAGCTAACTGAGAGCAAAGGATCTATCTGCTTTGTGTGGATTAGTTATTGATAAAAGATATCTAGGCTGTTCAAAAGTATCGAAGGTGAGGTCTAGGGGTGTTGCTGACTATGCTGGAAGTATGGTATATGTGTCCCATTCTACCTTAGCTAACTGAGAGCAAAGGATCTATCTGCTTTGTGTGGATTTAGTTATTGATAAAAGATATCTATGTTGTTCAAAAATATCGAAGGTGAGGTCTAGGGGTGTTGCTGACTATGCTGGAAGTATGGTGTATATCTAATGTCTCATTTCTACCTTAGTTGGGAATGACTAGGTCTAGAGAATTGTGTACTAGAACTGTGCTGATTAAAATTTGAAGGAAATAATAAGCCAAGTGCACTTCTGTGATACAGTTGTTCCTGATGAAGCAAATGAACCTGCCTTTGTGATACTTCTGGAATAGAAGGACTTGGTATTCTAAAAAGATGTCTGTCAGGAGAAGAAGTGGTATGTGAAATACGAGGTGGAGGAGAATGGGCAAAGAGGTTGTCTGAAGGGAAGATAGGTGGAGTGTGATTGACATGTCTCATTAGAGCTAAATTATTTGCGGGAGAAGAGGTGTGATTGACAGTAAATGGAAAGTTTTCTCTTGGTAAATTTTCCCTGACAAAGTGTGGTGAATTTTCTAGATTCTTTAGAATTAACCTGTTGGTATGATCATCGTTGTTAATCGCCAAGGACCTCCAGTCTGAGAATGGGTAGTAAGTCAAAGGTTTGTTGGAAGATTCGAATAGTGGACGTCCATATGGGGGATCGTGGATAAGAGGAATGGAGTTTAGATATCTAAAATTTGACGTCAGAACACCACCAGTAGAATGCGGGACCAAACTGTTGTTTAGAAATTTGCTGCAAAACTCAGAATGTGGAAGGTTAACTCGTGGATCTTGGATCCTTGGTTTTGGAATAGGCAGGTTCCACGCATAAGAGAGGAGAATTAGTACATTACTTGTGATAATCCTATTTGCAAATGCATTCCAATGAATCCCATCATTCTCTCTCAGTTCTAAACGATGCACAAACACAGAATACAAGTCCAAAAACATAAACCCATAAGATCGGACAATATGTGCAGCAATAAAGTTGGCTTCGATAATTTCTTGTGCAGGAACATTCTCAAAATATGGCAACAGAAAACCACCCTTACATTTGGAATCTAAAGGAAGAGTAGCATTCCAGATAAAAACTGCATCACTAGAAATGACTGTCTTCAACCCAGCCATAAGCTTGTGCATGTTGTCAACGTACTGTAGAGGACCATAGAGACCATACCGGTGAAGATCCCAGAGGCAAGAGTTCATGATGATAGCATGAGGTCGCATACATTTTATACCGTGAAGAATCGATTTCATATAATCAGAATAACATCGTGTAACGAAGTAAAATCGAATGACGGTTGACCCGTTGTTATATTGTCGTACCTCGCGGTAGTTGATGCCATTCTTCATTTCTTCCAGTTGACCACCTTGTAGCAACTTGTCACCCAGAAATTCAAGCTCTCCCTGGAAGTAAATAGAATGATTAGATTAAAAACATCGAATCATCTAAAGCGCGGAAATGCCAGCAACAAAATCGTCAAACTTGTCGCGCAACTGATTATATATTGCGTTGCAAGTTGCAGAGCGAATGTTGCTGTATTCCCACCCCGCGCGCAACAAATTTTCATCGCTGCAGAGAGTGAGAAAGAGCTTCTACTTCTGCAACAAAGTCGCGCAACAAAATTTTGTTTTTGTACATAGTGGTAATACGAGCAACATTCACTCTGAAAGTTGTGCAACGGTGCAAGACAAGTTGAGATCGTATGTTAATTACTTATGGGGTCATAGAAATTGGTAAACCTAAACTTTTTTATCCAAATCCTAATTTTCAAAGGTAGAATACTTCAATGGAGTGAGTAAGGTCTATAGTTGCATACCTTTGTCTTTAAATGCTGGTTTGTCAAGTATATACTGGTTGGGTCTGGCACCAGGAGACGAATGAGATCCTTGTAGATGCTTCGCTGGACTATCAATAGCACACATTTATTAGTTATATATTCTCACTGCATACCCATTATCACGTCGCAGTAAGTTAAGTTATGGGTGAGATCCACGACTGTTGTGATATGAGGTAAACAGCGAGAAGAGGAACCTGAAAAGCACCGCCACCAGGGGAGGGGGGGTGGGGCAAAACTCGACTTCTCGCGACGCTCCGAACGACGTTATGCAATAAGGCATGTGTGTGGAGTTAATTTATACAGCTCCGTGTTAATTAATTATGCAGTGAGAATAGTACCATAAAACCACCAACACCACAATTAGACAATTACATTTAATAATTAACGTTGACCCCTCACCCCTTCAGTTGACGAAGTCTATTTTTGGCTGCCACCCCTCCCCCCTCAAATTTGCACTTGACTTTTCTTTTCAAAGTGGTGTACAATTTTGGGCACGTTGCGATTTCCAAGTTTTGTTTGCTTTTCTAACATACCGTATTTACTCGTTTAAGCGCCGCCCCCGATTAAACGCCGCACACGAAAGCAAAATATCAAAGAGTGCTGCCCTCAAATAAGCGCTGCCCTCGAATAAGCGCCGCAACCGAAACACTAAAAATTTAAAGAGCGCCGTAGTAATTTATCGAGTAAATACTGTATATTCACCCCACGATTCCCAATCCTTATTTATCCTACATCCCAAAGGATTTTCTGAGGTCGTGGGGGCTCAGTGCAAAAATTAAATGTATTTAAGTAATTTATCATCGATTGCTTCTGGGGCAAGAGATGAATACATCCCATGGTTCTTTTCGGTTTTAGCTTTCACTTTCTACATCCGTGATTTTTCGTGTCCTTCACGAGTCCGTCACGTTTTTATAGATCTTTATCAAAAAAAACTCTTGAATAAAAATATTTCAAGGCTGCAAGGCTGATAAAATCTCCGTATGCAGCCATATTCTTGGTAATTTCATCTTAAGTAAATCCACCATAAAAAGCAGGTTTCGATTCCGACTCGGTTCCATATGGAGGCTGAACACGAAAGCCTCAAACATCTTGTTCTCTTTCTGCATACCAATATAACCAAGATCTAAACCCTTGCTTTATTGAGGTCACCGGGTATCTTAAAAACTCAATATGAATAATATTTCCCTAAGAGAAGTGCCTGCTAAAAAACACGAATTAAAGCTTCCTTAAGGTAAAGGAAATGACATATTTACATTGCTTGTTTACTGCAGAAAACGAAATCAATTCATCCTAAATACTACTTTTGCTACAAGACGTCATTTATACAATACGTAATATTTCCTAAATTCATTTTAACTTTTTTTCAAAAACTTCCCTGGAAATCCAGAACCAAAATCTTACAGTCAAAGAAAGGAGTTTGGAGAAATCATCTTGTTAGAACAGCCTAGAAGGTACCAAACAAACAGCAAAAATATAAACTGCTATGTCCAAATACTTACTCGAGTCGCCGATCACCACAACTCGCTTGTTCCTTAGGAAGTTTGCTACTTGCTCACTGTTGAATAACTCCATTATTGCATAGGAAAAATACCTAACTAGAGACCAAGAAGCTGCTAATTCTAGGAACAGTATGGTGAAAGACAGAATAGACCGGCGAACTTAGCGGAAGTACGCTTAGTTAATGTTTTACCAAAGGTCAAAAAATACAGGTCAAAAAATACCTTGCGGGTAATGAAAGGATCCCTGCTGTTACCTCTAATCCCGTTACATACAAAACAACGGCTTTTCAAGGAGAACAAAATAAAATGGGCGCCATATATCCATGAAAACAAAAGTAGTGTCTAATTCAATAAACTGGTTGCAATCACCCTATTTCCGCACTATGATGTCACAGCTTGTTTACATGGACAAGAATAATAGAAATTTATGCTAATTCTTCTTTCGTTCGGGATATTTAGTGTAATATTTAGCTGCTCTCACTTTCCACTATATCGTAAACCAAATTTTATTGTGATTTAATTTATTTTGCTGTTATTTTGCCCCCTCTGGCGACCATGATTCGTTTTCCTGTAAAGAGAAAAATATTTCACAAAACGTTCTTTTTAAGACATTTAAACATGTCCGTTCAAAACCTTATTTGGGCAAGTCCGGTCAAGTACCAAATTTGGCCGGACATTGACCGTTGACCGGCCGTTATTTTGAGCCCCGTAAAGACACAAATCTCAAGAGTAAGGAACAATGAAGGAATGCAAACGTTTTTTTGTGTCACGGTATTTTCGATTCATTTTCCGGTCGAGCTGTAAAGGTATCAGTAAAGTACTACCCTCGGGTATGAGAAAGTTTATAGTCATAATATTTAGAGACAAAACAGAATCAACTGAAACAAGTTTTAATACAAAATAACTCAGTGTAATAGATAAATATGCCGATGCTAAAAGTTCATCAAGAATATTTTACATTCTATATCTTCCTCACTATAACTGAACTTCATGATAATAAATAACAAAAAAAGTATTACTCTTAGACGGTACAGGGCCTTGTTGGTTTCATACCGTACTCCTGTTCAGAAATATGCAACTCCAAGAGATCATGAGGGTCCTTCATGGTCTCTTGGCAACTCCTAAAATTCAAAACGTCCGTGCTTGGCTTCCGTTGATCAAAATGAATCCTAACTCACACCCTCATAATGATTGACAGGAGCCAATCAATTATGACAATGAGTGTCAGTTGATAGGAGACTGTTAACAGTACCCAGTGCCCCCAAGACTGTGTGGTAAGCTCAAAAGATACCATTGGAGTATCGATAAATAACATGAACTCGATTCTAGTGAGGGGGGGGGGGGGGAGATGGTGGCAGGAGGGACTCTTAACAGTCGATGTAACATGCGTATTTAAGTATATATTCCATGGCCTATCTTTATCGCTACTTAATATTAACTTGTTTTAAATATCATAAATAACGTAGAAAAATAAATTTACAACCAAATACTTCGTGTATTATGCAAAATGAAAAAACAATACACGACTAACAGCAACATTTCAGAGTTAGGGTTGTCAAAGGACACTTAAAACTCCTTAAACAAGAACTTGAAGACCAAATTATGAGGTGCAGCATACCATTTGTGTTTTTTCTAAGGTGTAGTAATAAATATTTGCCCTAATAGTCTCGTTTTCATGTCCACATTGTGTGTTGAGACCAGTCAACAAACTAGAGGTTCAAGGTTAGCCATCTCAGCAACTCTTCTCAGTCTCTTTCATTTGTTGTATTTCCCCTCATGGCCTCGTTTTGGTGTCAATAAATCCTGGTTTTCATTATTGCACCTATATTTAATATCTATAATTATCAATTTAGTCAGTCTCTTTCATTTGTTACACTGTCCCCTAATGGCCTCGTTTTGGTGTCAATAAAGCCCGGTTTTCATTATTGCACCCTATCTTTAATATCTATAATTATTACTATAATAATAACCTTGATTGTTCTGCCATGATCGCGTATAATGATTGTAATACGGTGAAGGTTGTGCACTGTTCATGTATGGTCCAGCTCTGCCTCGAGAAAGAAGAGTGTTGAACCACTGCTGTTGTTGTTGAATGTTTTGTAGACTTTGCTGGCTTCCTGTCCAGTAGCAGTTGCTCTGGCTGTAGTTGTATGATGGGACGCTTTGGCCTTGTGGAAAGACATTCGTGGTTTCAATTCGATTCCCTGAATAAACAGGAATAGATGATTGACTCGTTGACGAGCTTATAGTGTATTGTCCAGGTAAAGGTAAGGCATTTCTCACGGGGTACTGGTGAGATATGGTGCTATTGCCATGCTCGTTCTTGCCTTTCTTAGCTGGAGGCTCTAGATTATGACGTTGTTGGTTCATGTTCTTATTCACTGGGGTATCAGTTGGCACCTTCCTCTTGAGGTCACTAGAAGGCGTTCTGAGGTCAGCTGCTTTCTTCTCGATCTCACTGATCTTATACTGTTTAGTAATTCTGCTGGAACCCCCATCACTGGTAGCCTTGCGCTTTTGACCTCCAGACGAAAGCTTTGTTGAAGAAGCCTTCTCTGAGAATGCCTTCTTAGCATCGCTATGACTTTTACCGGAAGTATTTGCGCGATTACTCTCCGGCAGCTTCTGCTTTTTGGGCCCTACATCATTTGATGCTTTGCGTTTCAGGTCTTTTACGGGAGCCTTTCTTTTTGTAGAAGTCACTTCTGTAATGGTTTGTGTTTTGTTGGGCATATTACTGACGGATTTGGAAACATCAGTGATTTTGCTTGGCTTATTCTGATGCGCAATGCTACCACCAACACGTAGTTTGCCTTTGGTCTGAACAACACTGTCCACAGAAGATTTTAATGCATGAAGTTCCTTTTGAGCCTGTGCGTTCAAGCGACTTCCCTCTTGATAACTTATTACAGGAATATTTGCCATCTGTTGGGGTATGCGTACTGTGGTTATCGTACTGCATGGTTGTTTCTTAGTAGGCAAATCATTTTTACACAACTGCGACACTTCAGCTAACGAGGGAATCCTATTACCAGTAGTGCAAGGCGCATTCTCCTTCCCTGCGCACTGTGTTGTCGTGGTAACAGATGACGTCACGGGTGTGCTTGATTGTGGTATGTGGCCAATCACAGATGCTGGAGTTTTATTTACAGAAGCACAAATAGTACTGCCTTGATTTACGCAGACTGTTGTCTTGGTAACTTGAGATGACGTTACTTGATTGACAGGTATGCTTACCTGTGCCACGTGACTAGTTGGTGGGGCAACCTTATTCAAAGGAGCACAAATATTACTTTGCTTATCATTACAGGTCGTTGTCTTGGTAACATGCAATGGGGTTGCCTTGGTAACCTGCGATGACGTCACTTGAAGGACAGGTAAGTTAAGCTGTTTGATCGATGAAGTACAGGTGGTTGATTGTCTGTTCCCTGAGCTTTCCTTATCTTTACCTTCAACACAGGTGGATGACACCTGAATCACCAAAGAACTAGACTGTGATACAGTGTTTGTTAAGTCTGTGCCAGTCAAGGTATTTTCTCTACCTTTATTAGTCTGTGTTTCACTTGTATCACTAAAATAGGAAGCTGAGATCTTGCTAGGACCAGAACAAGAAAGTACCTTCTCAGAACTGTTTCTCTCATCCACAGAAGAATCCTTAAACTCTTGCTGCAGATTCTGGGATAATCTTAGCTCTTGCTCCAGACGTCCCTCAGTCAGTGGACTACCACTACCAAGGGTGGTAGTGCTTTCACTCTGCTGTAACAAACTCTTAGTTTTAGAGACTGTTTCGACTGGTGAGCTAGCGTAGATTGGTCTTGGGAATGGTCCACTTTCTTTGCTAACACCAGGGGTGTTTGGACTTGGCATCTGGTTGTCCTTACTCACTATCGTACTACTAATGATAATTGGACTGCCCATTAACCTAAATCTATCCTTGTAAGTATTAGGCTTCTGTACTACATATCTAGCATCACCTGAAGGGTTAAACCCATACCTATCTATGTGTAAATGAGAAGTATACGATCCAAAAGAAGCATTATGTGGTCTTTCAGCCAATGGGTATAAATGTGGCTCTCTGGGGATGTCAAGTGGCATTCTCTTGGGAATTGGTAAGTTCCATGCTCGGCACAGATGTAGAAGAATAAGGTTGGTGATTCTTCTGTGTGCAAAATGATTCCAATGAATTCCATCTTTGGCTCGATGGTAAAGTTGGTTCACAAATATGGAATGTAAATCCAGAAACAAGAAGCCATAAGATCGGACAATGTCTGCGGCAATAAAGTTGGCTTCAATAATTTCCTGTGCTGGAACATTCTCAAAATATGGCAACAGAAAACCACCCTTACATTTGGAATCTAATGGAAGAGTAGCATTCCAGATAAAAACTGCATCACTAGGAATGACTCTCTTCAACCCAGCCATCAGTTTCTTCATGTTAATATGATAAGAATCTGGGCCACGAGGACCATACCGGTGAAGGTCCCACAAGCAAGAGTTCATGATGACGGCATGGGGTTGCATAGTTTTGAGTTCATTGAGGACTGATTCCAAATGGTCTGAGTAACATCGGGTTGCAAAGTAAAATTTAACAACAGATGTTCCACTGTCATATTGTCGTACCTCACGGTAATTGATTCCTGTCTTGACGTCACTAAGCTGACCACCTTGCAACAGTTTGTCATTCAAGAAGTCAATTTCACCCTAAAAAAAAAAGGAAAAAAAAGGAATACTTGGTTACTGTATGTCAGACGCCAGTGAAAAATAATTAACAGAATCCCAGCTAATATGCACAATATATATATATATATGTATATATATATGCTATGCAAATTATATTTAAGAGGGGGATTGAAGGCTCCAAGCCCCCTCTCCACCCCTAATACCAATCAACTTTTGTATGACCCCCTTCGAGTAAACCCCTACCTCAATAATTTAAGAATAGCCCATTTAGATAATAAAAAGACAAATGGCCTAAAATGGGAAACATCACAAGATAAGTGCTTTGCGGCACTTTTCTTAGATTTGTCTTATCACTTAAGAAGCCAGTCAGAGTTGAGATGGATGGAGACAGATAGACTTTGTTTGAGTAATATCCAAATTTAATGTATCTTTCAAGTTTTGGAAACCTGTGGTATTTTTCCAAGAAAAGTCCCCTGTACACCCAGGGAATTAAGGCCCAATGAAGCATACAAAATGCAAGCAGTCTCACAAGGAATATTCATGAATATTAAGAATCCTATCAGTCCCTCAGCACATTTTACCCAAGGCATAAATATTATGAAAAATCATCCATATTGTCCCAGGAGGAGATAATGACAGCTGTTAAAACAATGAAGTGATACTCATGGGAATGACATGTGATGTGATGTGACCTGAAATTATGTGAAAACAACACTCCCAAAATACCATGATCTACTGGGCTAAAGAATACAAACTTATACTGGTACTTATACTGTAACCCTTAACTTTTTGGAATAATTAGTTTCATTTGTTGAGTTACTTCTAGAACTAGAATTAGTTTTAATAAAAGCATATTTTTTTACAAGATAAATTAAGCTGGCCATTCATTCGTCAGGTAATATTTGACAAGCAGTTAAAGTATAAATGTATTCTTCGTATAACCACTCTACAAATTCAATAAAACGTCTTTAAATCAATCTTCTTTTGTTTAAAACTTGGCATGAAAATAGTAAGCTTATAAAGTACCCGCGCTATCAGTTTCAGTTTCAGTTTTAGTTTCAGCTATTCGTCTTTGTCAAATTTTATAAGCTTACCTTGGCTTTAAGCTCCTTTGAAGTGAGGTATCTTGTATTACTTCCAGGAGAGAGTAGGCAAACCAGGTCTTTGTAGACACATCGCTGAACTAAGGTAGACAAGCAATATACACTTTTAAAAAATGAAATCTTTTTTCTTTAAACAAATACGGTAATAAAACAAATTCGAAGTTCAACCTCGAGTCGTAATACTTACTCGAATCTCCTATCACTACAACCAACTTTTTCCACAGAATTTTTGTCACGTCTTCACTCGTAAACACTTCCATTTTACAAATAACAAGAGGGAGACTTAAACCAGCATTTAGAGGGTTCGTAATGTGTTCTTTATCGGCCGTAAAAACGAATTTTCAATGAATAACTTGATCCTCATAGCCTCCTGCGCAGCCGCTGTGAGGCGCTTCCGGTTCCCGTCATTCCCCCACTAGCGTCTGCTCCAACTGGAACAACATTCCTTTCTATGAATTTGACCAATCAGAGAGAGCCCCACAAAAGCTTGTGGGTACGACCTTGACCTTGGCCGTCTTTCCCTAGAGAATGAACGTATGGATGACTATTATAGCAAAGTAAGCCAGGATTTTTGTATAAATAAGTTCAAAATTCATTAGAAAAAAGTCATAGATGCCGTACTTTTAGAAAATAAAGACGTTTTTGAGGGCGTTTTTGTGAATCTTTCCTACTTGATGATATTGATTATCCTCGTCATTGAAATATTAATCTACCGAGTAGGAATCACGCTCATTTAAAAGTATTAAAATTACTGAGCTACAATGTACTAGTAAATAAATCCTACGGGCTGTCTCTCTTCTACTATTCCTCGGTCCATCACAATATAATGTAGGACTAAATGTTAATATATTTGAACTTTTCACGAGTACTTTTATGAATACTAAACACACCGCATTCCGAGAAGTCTACTCTCGTTTACAGAGTTTAAATCACTAATTCCTTCGGTTAGATTTAAATCACTGAACCAGTGAATTAGATATTAGCATAATACACTTTAGTAGACCCTAATTTCATTGTATATTTGACTATCTAGCAATTATTATCTCACGGGTTTAGCGACTTCACTAACACTGTAAACAGCAACGGCTACTCAAAATAGAAAATTTGCATATCACCTTGCGATTTGATTGGCTAATAGAAAACAATGTAGAAAGGAATGTTGTTCCAGTTGGAGCAGACGCTAGTGGGGGAATGACGGGAACCGGAAGCGCCTCACAGCGGCTGCGCAGGAGGCTAGATCCTCATGGATCTTCTCGTGAAGCACATGAGATCTGTCAAAGGCTTCCTGAATATCGGCCAATCATGATACTCGTTATATTTTATATCCTGTACTCTAATTGGTTCACGATGGTGTCACTAAAAGGCGCGAAAAATCCAAAGAAAAAGCGCATGAAAATTAGCCCAGAAAACAAATAATCCTTACCATTCTTTAGTGCAAGTTCTTTTTCAACCCATTCCACACAGTACTTAGTAACTTTTACTTACGCAAATAGATGCTGCAGGAAAATAGTATAAAGAAGCCTAGGAAAAAAAGACGCATGGAGCCGGAAGAATCAATCAGTTTCCCTTCGACAGCTTGCTCGAAAAACAAGAATTCTCGTATTTTTGTTAACAAATTTATATCCTCTAAAATATTTTTCAGTTATTTGTTTCATGTTTTTTGTTTAAGTCTAAACATTAGCAAAATCATCCGGCTTCAAATATTGAGCCGATAGTTGTGTCGATAACTGAAATGATGTTTGGGATTTCAAAGAATGTTATTTTTCCGACTGGGAGGTCTGTATTATTTATAAAACGTTATCAAAAGATGTCACATGCATGCTTTCTTTATCATTTGATCGGAATCTGTGCCTAGTTGTCCACCAGACATTGAACAGAACCGACAATGCATATCAGTGATATCAGAAGGGCTATCAGAAAAAAATCAAACGAGTTTTCATACGTCACTGCTATGGACAGTGATGACAGATTTTCCAGTTCGGCGAGATCTCGTAGTTATCCGACACCGCCGAACAGCTAAAAAAACAGCAGGAGTCGTCACCTGAAACCACTAATCTGTCAGATCGTTGACATGAATTTACTAAAGTCGGCAAGAAAATCACTCAACCGTCACAAATTGCAGAACTTCAAAATCAGTTTGAAATCATTCAGTACCCACAAATCTTACTTTCAGTAAATAAACTGACTCGAAGAAGGACAAGAAGCCAAAAGAACTCAGCCATTGAGAGACGGTTGTTGACCTACGAGATCTCGCCGAACTGGAAAATCTGTCATCACTGTCCATAGCAGTGACGTAAACCTAGTACGGATTTCGGCAGACTGAAAACAATAGGATTAAGGCTAGCTTCGTACCCTGTTCCTCTTCTCTCCTTCGGGACCTCGTGAAGTACGTTACCGATTAATTCCGAGTGACACACGATCAGTTCTTAATTTTAAACAGACAAACATCACGAGATTGAAATCGGAGCTAGATGTTTATTCACTACTAAAGGTCAGCCGTACCGAAGCAGATTTATTCGACCGTTGGAAACAAAATAAAGCCTTAGTTTTAATCCAAACGTGGAGGCGACTCTGGCGCCCGTGCTCAGAGCTTGTGCATATGACAGGCAATCCACTTGTTGGGTTTCCTGTGTACCAGTCTTAAGTGCTCCCATCATGCTTCAGGGTCATCACTAAAGAAGACGTCATCGCATCGAAGCGAAGAAGGTCCAAGCTGTGGTTAAAAAAATCGCCATTTACACGGTAAGAAATGCTCCTTAACTACAATATTCTATCAAAATATAAAGATAAGCATTAGTTCTTTCTTTTTGGCTAGAAATTTTAGTTTTTGATAGGGTTTCTCTTTGAGTAAAAACCATTTATTCTGAACTCGCTTTCCGCTCCGTTGGTCGCTTCACGTGCCAGGCTTTTCAACGTGAAAAAAGCCTTCGCAGTCTTTATTATATACAACTAAGACTGTAGAGAGTTTATAACCAATTTTATTTATCGCTTTTAAAGTCCAAGTTGTCGAAAAACGTTTTTTTTGTTATTAAATTTGTCGACATGAAAAATTTTGCTTTTTATGCCCTTCCCATTCCCCTCCCCAAAAAGGACACACTTTATTCAATCAATCTATCGACATCTTTATTTGAGTGTCAAACTACTAGCTGACCACAAATAGCCTACTAATTGGGGACACTTTATTATTCCTTATATTTGCATGCCAAAGAGTCTGTTTTTGGGGAAGAAACTTGTAAGGGGTTGAAACGTGTAACACTATCACCATGCTCTGGAACACTCAGATATGAAACGGATTTTTTTTTTACCATATTTGGAACTTTAAGATAAACACTTCAATGACATTCAAACTTCTCGCTGAGGTTCATGGCTTTCAGAGCAGGGGTTTCAATAGAAGGCGGTTACCGACAGTCAATCGCAGGGTACTTACTGTAACTTTATACCGCCAGCTATTTTACGAATCAGTCTCAATAAATAAGAAGTAAAATTATTGGAAACAGATGCCTACATTTGAATCCCATCCGTCTACTTCAAATATTATTGAAACCCCTGTCAGAGGAGATTTACTGAATCTGTCGATGAAATAAATGGTATATCTGTCATTACTTTAATTTGGAGAGTTTTTGAAGCATGAGGACATGTTTTTCTGGTAAGAAATTCATCAACTAAAAATTTGAATATTCTGGAGCATCTTACTAAAGAATGTATGGCTGTTACATGTTTTTGACCCCCTTATGAGTTTCTGTTTGGGTTTTATAGTCCCTTTTCCTGTAGATGAATCCTTTAAGAGAAAATAGGAAACTCTGCTGGCCCAGGCTGTTTTGTTTGATATACTGCCATCCATGACTATAGACGAACCAAACCAGTTACATGGGAAAGGTTCTATTGTGATTGTAGGATAAGATTGTGTGTTAGCTGTTTAGTACCACATTCAGTTACAACCGAGTTCCTAAATGTCAAACTTAGATAAATGAATATTTAATTTAAATATTTAAAATTTATGGTTTCAGTTTTATTTTGCATTCAAAGTCAGTAAATTTTAAAAATTTATAAATGTTTAACAAAAATCAGCTGAGCACATGATCTGAGGTCAAATAACGGCTACGTACCTTGGTATACACAAATTTTGCATTCGTTGCAAACCGGTGTTTTTGAAGACCACAGACTCATTTGCACAGGCTTAGCCTCAATTATTATGTACTTATTGACTGAGTGGGAGGTCCGAACGGGAAAATATTTGGCTCGAGGTCCTGAAGTACGGAACGAGCGCAGCGAGTTCCGTGCCAAGGACTGAGAGCCAAATATTTTCCCGTTCGGACCGACCTTAACTCAGTCAATAAGCATTTTATCATATGACCACATATAAAAAATCGATTTCAAAGCGTTTTTAATAAATGCGAATCAAAATGCGTAGTTTTTACATGATTGACGGCAGCGAGTCCGAACGGCGAGTCCGAACGGGAAATTATTACACTTTTCGGAAAAGCGTACTTTTTTTGCTGACGACATTTTCCCCAAAGGTTTTTTTTAGAATCACGCGTACAGTGAAATACGGTCATATGATAAAAGTTAGTTATTCAATGGCATCATTAAAAATCAGTGAGATTGGTATTATTCAACTTGTACATTCTTAACATTCAAACTGTCAGTGGTTTGTATTGGTGTATTCATTGAATATTTTCCTTGGCAAATAATCTAATATTTTTCTGTATTACTTTTAACAAATGGGCAAGCAGAGGGATATATTTTGTAGGTTTATTAAGCTCGAAAATTTTACTGTCTGCAGAAATGAATTTCCTCAGAATAGCCCATCTCCGAGTTCCCGCTTGAACAGTATGAGAATGATTCTCTGTGCAAACACAGGCAGCCCATGCAGTGTACCCCTAAATATAATTATTTTTTAAAAGAAATTACAATTTTTTTTCAATAGGGTTCAAAATAACGGCCAGTAAAAGTTCAGTGTCTGACCAAATTTGGTACTTGACCCGTCAAATACGGTTTTGAACGGACATATTGACTGATCATATTTGAAAAAAAATGAAATGAAATATCATACGCCAGACATCTTGACCGGCATATGACTGGCTGTTATTTTAAGCCCTGAATAAACTAATTTTGAACCAATAAATGAAAACCTTTATTTAAACAGGGTTGCCTCTTCAGTGCATATGTGCACATTGTTAACAATGGGGGCCCTAGAATAGACCAGTTGCCAAAATGGTGGCTACAATTTCAAATGACGTAAAATTAAACTTAGTGAAAAACCAGTACCAGCACTAGAAAGAGCACCTTCACTTCATAACCCTACAAAGATTCATTATGTTAGGTGTTACATCGGCTGAGAAAACGTTTTTTAAAAATTGACAAATTAACAGATGTTTGTATGGGTGTGTGTGTAAATTTATTGGTTTTTTGAAAAAAAGTTTTCCAAACGACATACAACCTGACATAACGAATCTTTGCAATGTTACTAAAATAAAGGAGCTTTATAGGAGGTTTATAATTGTAACTCATTTGAATTGTCGGCCGCCATTTTGGCAACTGGGGATGATAGCTAGTAAACACTAGCGTGGACTGCGTCGGTGTTTCTAATGAAACAGTTATCGTAGATTAATAAATTTTACACCGTAGTGAAAATAGAAACTGACGTTTCGGACGTTAGTCCTTCATCGGAGTCAACCATTTTGGCAACTGGTCTATTGATAAAAGCAATATAAACAATAGTTAAAAAATACTAGAAACTATAAGGTTAGTATAGTCTCACTAAAACATGACCATGAGTAAGATACAGAAATATATAGTACTGAATGACTGGATTGAGGAGAAATTGGAAACAAGCTGGTGTTCCACCAAATTAAAAGAACTCTATTCCAACTTTACTTGGATCAGAGCAGCCAGAAGACCCCGAAAAGATTGCTCTAAGAAGCATATCTCCATTGAATGATGTCAAATTAAACTAGGATACCCTACGTGGAATTTTTCCCAGGTATTAGCTTGGAAACATCTCGCTTATGGCAGTCTGCTTTGAAACAGAGCCAGAAGACCCTGAAAAGATCATTCTAAGAAGCATATTTTCATTTAATGATGTCAAATTAAACTAGGATACCCTACGTGGAATTTTTCCCAGGTATTAGCTTGGAAACATCCTGCTTATGGCATTCTGGTTTGAAACAGAGCCAGACCCTGAAAAGATCACTCTAAGAAGCATATCTTCATTTTAATGATGTCAAATTAAACTAGAATACCCTACGCAGAATTTTGCCCAGGTATTAGCTTGGCAACATCCCGCTTATGGCATTCTGGTTTGAAACAGAGCCAGAAGTCCCCCCGAAAAGATGGCTCTAAGAATCATATCTTCATTGAATGATGTCAAATTAAACTAGAATACCGTACGTGGAATTTTGCCCAGGTATTAGCTTGGCCACATCCCGCTTATGGCATTCTGGTTTGAAACAGAGCCAGAAGCCCCCCGAAAAGATGGCTCTAAGAAGCATATCTTCATTGAATGATGTCAAATTAAACTAGAATACCGTAAGCGGAATTTTGCCCAGGTATTAGCTTGGCCACATCTCGCTTATGGCATTCTGGTTTGAAACAGACAGAGAAGCTGACTTCCTTGCTGCTGCCTTCCCATTTGGAGAAAGATTGTGTGTTTAGCATGGAGACATAAATCGTCTAACAGAAGTAAAATAAAAACATTGAATATTGGTAGCTGTGGTTTTTTTTTCTCAACTTCACAAATACTTTTAAGTCAAGTATTGGTCAAGTTAAGAATAAAAAAACACAGATTCAGAACTTCAAGGAGTTATTCTTTACAAGGGAATTATACTCATGCGTTCATGCAGAACAGTCAAGTCATCCCTACTAGCCTCCGACAGACAATAGTTGGAAAGTTCAAGAAAGAGTAGCCCTGGATAATAAGACAGCAACATACCAAAAACAGTTAAATTAATCCAAACTACCAAGATTAAGTAATAGACTTCAAAACATTCTTGTTGTTATGTATAAAGTAAAAAATAATCTAGCACGACATGCATGAAAAACGTCTGCGCATGCTCTAAGTCCGTATGCAAATTAGTCAAAAGCGTCTTCGTGCTATTGTAAAAATATGCAAATTTGACTTTCACACTTGCCTGAAAAATAGTTTTTACAAAATGCCAAAAATTAAGATCAGTTCTTGAAACTTAAGGCTAATTCTTTCATATTGTCTTTATTAACACATTATCTTGGTCTCACAAAAGTATACCCACATAATTTTTTGTATACTCTGAGAAAACAAGCATTAATTTTATTTTCTCACTAAAACTCTATAAATTCTTGGAAAGCATGCTGAAAGGCACGCATGCACAAACGTTTTTCTCTAGTGTCATCTAGCACCCAAGCAGATATCTGACCTCTTCCCCTACCACTACAAAAAAAAAAAAAAAAATCAAAACAATCTAAGGAACTCAGATTTTCATCTGCCTAAATTTAGTACAGTTATCTATGGCAAACATAGCATTATATATTTAGGCCCCTACTTATGGAGCAAACTCAAAAACACTAACAAAACTAAACCCAGTCTCAAGTCCTATAAGAGAGCAATAAGAGCTTAAAACATTGCACAATTTCTCAATGGAAATTGCAGCAACTGCTCACTTTGTCTAGAATATTTTTTCCTTAGGAATGAGGTGGGAGGTACATTAGGAGGGGGAGCTGGATTTTAAGTTGACATGAATTTTCTAAGTTTTTTCTTCATAATGTATGTAATTAGCTGTTTTATAGGGACTAAGAGTGTTGGTAGGGATGGGCTGGGTTCTTAGTTGGGGTAGCTTGGATAGTTTCATATAGGATTAGGGGAACAGAGTAGATTCTAATGCATTCTAATATAAGCTGATAATATATTACTAGCTAGATTTTTTTAATAATTAGAATTTTTTAATGTATTTTATATTAGACATCGTATTTACGTATTTGTTTTTGTTATATTCATATTTCATATTTATATACAGCTATTTCAAAAAAATGTTGAATTATTACTGAATAGTGCATTCCAAGACCAAAGTGCTTTGCAGGTTTTATTAATTTAAAATAAAAAGTAAATATACAGCAATTTGCTTTCTATTTGTAGCTATGTAGTATATTATTTTGGATGGAATTATTTCAAGCCCTGTTATTGAAAAAAATAAAATAAATGATTATTATTTATTTTACTTTAGAATGCACTATTCAGTATGTAACATGTTTAGAAATAGCTGTATAATGACAGTCCTCAATAAGTAGAAATACTATATATTTTGACATTACATAATGAAACTCATCATTATTTTTATAGTTATTAATATTATTGTTATTAATATATAAAGATACAAGATAGATTTAAGAACTATTCTAAAATATAACTATATAATAATTATATATTCATATAATCATAGTATAAGTATATAGTATACTGCTATAGTATAAGTTTCACCAGTACAGATGAATCTCTATGAATCATACAATCATGTTAACTTATACCTGTAGACATATAGGAGGTCCCCAAGGTTATTTAGAGGCATTTCTAGCATAGAGATTAACTTGCTTTGATAAAAATGTCTTTAAATGACACCGGAAATCTGAATTATTATATAGATAAGTTATTATGGATATTAGTTTATTGAAAACAAATTTTACAATTTTGCATTTTTCTTAAAAAAGCAGCAGGCAGAGGGATGTATTTTGTAGGTTTATTAAGGTGACTGACTACTTTAGCAAGGAGTAAATAGATTTTTTTTTTTCACTCAATATTTTAAAAAAATACTCTTATTAATTAGGCCTCATGAATGTTGCATGGGCTGCTTGTGTTTGCACAGAGACTATTTTTCATGTTGTACAAGGGAGAACTTGGAAATGAGTTTTGGAAGAGAGCTCAATGTTTTTAAAGGCTCCTGATCATGATTGACTTGCAATCTAAAATATTCTTGTGTGGCCTGGACTGGCATTGTCTACCAAAGTCTAGTCAGAAATTTCATACAGGAGTCTCTGCTAGCAGGGAATAATCCCTTTAGAAACACATATTCCATCTTAATATCAGGGATTGGTTATCCTAAGGGGGGTGTGGTGAGGTACCCCTAGGTCTTTGACTGCTTGCGTATCTTAAAAACCATTATACTAACATTGGTATTATTTCTTATGCAGATCAGCATCAAGACCACCAAGACTCCTGAGAAGACCAGAAGAAAAACCTCCTAAATACAGGGAACCCATAGCCACTGGTAGCATCCGTGTTTAAAATAAATTCTATCATGCATAAATACTGGTAACTTTTTGATTTCAACCAATCAAAATCCAAGAACTCGGAACCCTAACATGAATGAGCAAGTAAACTCATGACGCAGCATCTTATGCATGATAAACTTTATTTTCAACCCTGATTCTACCCGTGGCTGTGGGCTCCCTGTGTCCTAGATATAATGTTCATGTGGTAGATTGATTGTTAGTAAAACTACCCAGGTAAATACAAAGTTACTGTGATTTTAGTTTCTTTGCTTTTACCTGCGTAATACTACTAAAGCAATAATTCTCCTTTGGCTTAGTGAATATTAGGTAATGCTTGCTCTGAATTGTTCTTTGGGTAAATATTTACTGATATTCACTTCGTCTGTTGTGGAGAATTATTGTTAGTTATGTAATATTATCTACATAGAATGAATCATTGTATGTAGATCTTTTTCACCACTTTAAGCAGTAAATTTCAAAGGTTGTGGAATCTTTTTGTTACAAATAAAAAGTGTCCACAACCTTTACTAACTTGATTTATTTGGCATATATATTTACTGTATGTTGATAAATTATGCACATCCATTGGACGAAGAACTGGCTGGCTTGGCTTGGCTTTGTAGCATCATTATTCAATTTATGCATTTGATTGACATTGAATTGCTTGTTTTTTCCTCCTATTATTGACTAATTGACATTGATTGATTGCTTCCCAATAATTTATCATACTAACTTGATATTTATTGATTGACATTGTTTTGAATGATATCATTTATGCATATGAAAAAGTTTCTTTCTAAATTTTGTGCATAGATGCTTTCCCAAAAATTCACCCGGTTTCCAATGTCTGGCATGAATTGACTTTCTTGAATTTGATAATTTTTTGAAGTAAATTTGTTCAATGTTTTTATTTAAATTTGTAACAAAACCATCTTAATCTTGCAAGTGTCTTTAGAATCAGAAATTAAAAATTCATCTAAAAATCAAAAAAAAAACTTTAGAAATTTGCAGTATCTGGCCACATTTGCATTTCTTCCTTGTGAACATAAAAAATGTACAGAGTTGAGAGAAAAGCTTTTTCACTGTTTTGACAATTATTTTTCATTTTCCAACTGTTTCAATACCAGTACACTTTCACTTGCTATGATTAGCAGAATATTCTCAAAAGATTTATCATATAGGTGTCAGATTTGGCATTGATTTCATTCCCAATTTCGGAATTCGCAATTTTTGACGGTTTGGCATGATTCCTAATCATATTTAGTGAGAGTCTACTGTACATAATGATTATTTTCAATGATGCATTGGATAATACAGAGGAATCTTGATAACTTAGCTAGAAAATAACAATTGCAAATGCTTCTTTTGAGTTATTTTAAAGCAACATTTGACTCTCATTTCATCTCGATACTTTCTCTTCAAATTTTTGATAGTTTAAGTTATTAGGATTCTACTGTATGAATGATTTGATTACTATGACTGTGTTGTTATAATGTTGCTATGATGATTTTCTGGCTGCTTCCTGGTTTCCATCCAACTTCACAGTAAGTCAAAGTGCATGGTTTATCAACATTCAGTTCACTGGTTATTTTTCCACTTATCATCCTCTTCCATTTTGTTCTTATATTTCCATAAATTTGGAACACAATTCTTTAGTATTGAATTCCGTTTAAAAGTTTCAATTAAAAATTACATATTCACAGTCTGAGGATGTTAGATGGAAGATAGCAGTTCTAATTTTTTTCATTGGAAGTTAAGGGCTTTCAATTCTTGGGGTGCTTTAGACATTGTTGCTCATTAATTTTTCGAGAACAAAAAGTTATCAATTTTCCTAGAACTATTGATTTCCAAGGAATCCCAAAAAGGGTTGGTTGCACTTTAAATAAAAGATATTTTAGAAAAATTAAAAAATTACAGATATCATGTTTCTCAGTTTGAGATTATTGCACCCCACGAATTTGGAGGTATTATCTCTAAGCTAATGAATTACCATATTTGACAATGGTTATGATGCATGATCCACATGTCATGATAGATTGTTGATACTTTTTGGCACATTTGTCCTTTTATATAAAATGAAAAAAGTGATAAGAATTTCCACCACTGTTTTCAAATATGGTAACATTTGTGTGCAAGCATAAAAAGCAATGGAACAGATATTTTTGAATTTCTGATATTATCAAAACAGACCACTGGGCCTATCTGTTGTTATAGCTTTCCGTGTTTGTGCATTATTCAACATGAAATATTTCTCTAGAAGCTATTTCATGTTCTTAAAGTGGTGAAATTTTAACATGAGTGACTATGATTGAACACACCAATGGTCAGGTAGGGGGTCTGTGCATATAATTAGACTGTTTACATCTTTGAATGCATATTTTGGCTCTACCACATCAATCCTATAATAGGCAATGCCTATTCTTTTTTATCAGCCCCATGTGGCCAACCATGGCTGTTATCTAAATTTGCCTAATTCAATTCCTTAATTTGCCTAAGTCAATTATACAGCTAGTGACATCTGGCTTTTTGATTGGCTATTTACATATTTCTGTTAAGCAGGATTGATGTGGTGCCTTAGTGCACAGTTTCTTGACCTGACATACCCGTCAAAATTGCAATTGTAATTGGGTTGTGATTTCATTCAATTATGTGCAAAAAAAATTCAAAAACTTTTCTGATTTTCAATTCATGGCATTTTGGCGATGGTACTCCATAGGGCTTGGTGTGTTCATATCATAGTCTGACATAGGTTTTGGTTGAGTAAAAGTAACACAAGTGTGAGAAATGGTATTCCAAAATGTAGCAAAAAGAATGGCATCCACTGAATACATCCAGAAAAATATTTGATTGGCATCTTTCAAAATCTGATTGGTTATGAGTTAACTTAAAATGTCTCACTGGTCTTAATTCCAATTCAGTCTGGTATTTTTAATGAAAAATTTTGAGCCTCTGGAGGACCAAGCGATCACTCCCTGCATGATCAATATAAGATCAATGAAATTCAACATGTTATCTAAGTTCCTATTTCTATTCAGTTAAGTGATTGGATTTGATAATACCATTTGTCATTCTTGCTGTGATGTAGAATAGCTTATGTAGGTTTGTGATAAGCTTGGTACATACATGCCCTGCTGGAACAAATTATTTATTGGCTTTCATTACTCTCACCGGGGCTATATCAGGGCTTTGTCATGTGCCATGGTTTATAATACTCCTACATAAGTTGCTCTACCTCTGCTAGTACCAGTAAGGGTCATGCAGTTAAGACATTGAACTTTTCATGTACCAAATTAATTCTTAAATTAATTCGAAAGTTGATTTATTGAGGCTAATTTATTTCCAATCCAATTGGATATAACACATGCAAAGTTCAGTGTATTAACCAGTCCTATCGGATGCTGTTAAATGAGCCATACAACTGGTGTTGTCTATTACAAAAACTGTCCAAAATTAAATTCCAACACAATCTGCCATAAATTTCTAATGCGGATAATGTTATTTACCACAACGGAAATGGCATTATAACTTTGGCATACTAGTTTTGGCAACTTTTTCAATTGATGTTTCGAAGGACAACCCTAGTTTTAGGCTTTGTTTCAGTATTTTGTACTAGCCTTTTACTCAAGAAAACCTATGTCTTTAGAATCTCAATCAAATGGATTGTCCTGGAGGTCTTTAGTTCATCCTACTGAACCACCCTTAAGGGTGAACCTCAACACTTTGTTGGGGGGCACTTTTTCTTAAGGGGAGGGTAGGTTTGAACTTTTGATCTCTGGGACCTTCGTCTAATTACCCTAGGGGCAAAAAATTTTACGAAAAGACTTAGTATACATTTTTTTCAAAATTTTAGGGATTTTTTTCTTTTTTTTCACAATTTTTTATTTTTTTGTTTTTTAATTTGAATTTTTTATTTATTTTTTAAAGCCAATTCGATTTTTTTTAAGCCAATTTCTTAGTTTCTTTGGCAATCTGTGAGCCAAGTATCCTTACCTTGTCTATGGTTACCTGATTTACCTTGATCCTGGCTTGTGGGTGGCTGTCTTTTTGCTTGTCCAATTTTACATCAGAAAACCTTGAGCTTGCCTGGATTTGAACCTGTACCTTCAACTTACCTTTGGCTCTGTAGTCCGGTGATCTGTGCTGTAGACTGTCGATGTGTTTGTTGAGTGTAAAGGTTTTGAAATTCCTTAAAACATAATGCTTGTAATGGTTGGCATACTAATGATCTAATAAAAAATCTTAAGAATATTTAATGTCTTGTTTATTGTCTGAGCGAAACAATGGGATAATGAGCAGAACAAAAGAAGGGGATTAGAAGGGCGGGTAAAGGTATCAAGAAGAATGTTGATAAGTGATAAAGTGATCATGCGGTGAAAGAGCCTTAGGGCGTGGCTAAGAGTTTTTTTTTGGCGGGAAAACTTGGGAGATTGAAAAGAGGCAATGAAAATCAAGAGGTAAAGAGCTCAAAAATTTCTAAGTTTTTTGGCGGGAAAAAAGTGCGATTTTGAAAAGGGGTTTATTACACGAAATAAACCAGGACAAAAATTAGTCAAAATTATTTATTTCAAAATACATCACTACACTTTAAAATACATGATTAACATTTAGGAAACAATCAAAAATTATAAAGAATAGAAAATTGTAAACCTTGTTTAGTCTGTTTTTCACTAATGTGGCACAAGAGAGTTCTAATCAGTTCTTACTCTCTGGGTTACCTTTGCTATCTTGCTTCTGTAAATAAATAAAAAATATCACAAGGTCAATTTAGCTTCGACAAATAAAATTAAATAGGAAACAGCGCAAATATGAAAAAGTACTAGTGCGGTGGTGTGTTTTCAACGAATTATTAACGTTCCTATAATTGTGCATGGCAAAATTAGTCTTAAAAGATGGATTTTGCCGCTAAGTGGAAGACGCGGCGTTTACATTAGCGATTTTTGATACGATTTTTGCGGCGATTTGGGTCATAGCCAAATATAGTAAAGGATTAACTTGTAAAAAATTTTTCAGGACACCAAGATTACCTGGACAAATATCTCTTTAGAAGCATAGGACAAAATGTATTATATTTGTAACAATCGCCGCCGAAATCGTAGCAAAAATCGCAGTAAAAATCGCCAGTCGGTAAACAAGCGCCTTAAAGGAGACTTAGCTTTGCCACTTGTTAATTATGCGCATATCGTTAAATCGAAAATAAGCCTTTCATGTACATTAACGAAACAAACTAGACAGGCAAAAATAGCAAGAATGAAGTATAAAATTTGCGCATTTATTAAGCAGCCAATAACTTTAGGGACGGATGGATAGAAAATAGACTATTGATTGGTTAAATATACAGACACTGCCGATATTAACTGAAAACGATAGCATTTATTCGATTTTCTTAGTTTCACCGTCCTCTCAAATATTCGATAAAGTCTAAAATCCAATTTACCTTTGCTCAAGACATCCACGGGGCTTTACACAGCTTGTTTCTTGACATAATCAGCGTTCTTTCTCGTTTCTTGAACAAGTCATCAAAATGGCGGACTCAACCAGTCCGAAAGGCAGAGTCCCTAAAGAACTTAAATTCAATAGAACAAAACAAAAGAAAATTCCCAATTGGGAATTAGAAGTGAAAAAATTATTTTATTGAAAAGTGGCGTGGTGGGCTTCCTGTGGTATTTTTGCTTCTCATAGCAATACACAGGAAACCCAAATTGCGTGTAGTTTGAACTCTTTTTTCTCCTCCTTTCTTAATGAGTTTAGAAACTTTTTTCACGCTATGATATAAAGTTGCTATAGGTCTATTACCAGCTGTAGTTTCGTTTGGAAACAAGTTAAAAAAGTGCACGAAATGAGGAAAATGCTGAAAACACTATACCGCTGACCAATTCCTATTTTTATCAAAATTTACAACCCCTATAAAATCTTAAATATAGTTCTAATCAAAAAATAAATTTCGGAACCATGTTGGCACGGTGTTTACCTTTACAATGAGCTATATTTTGTTTGGTGAAACTCAATATTTCGATTTACGAAAATTTGGACCAACTCAAAAAACGCTTATTTCGGGTACATAACTTCAAGCGGCTTGTTTTCTATGAAATAAAGAAAAATGTCAAAATATTTTGATGCATAGATTTAAAGCTCGTTTCATACTTTCTAATCAGCATAAAATATTTTGGATTGATGCTTTCTTTCTATTTTTTTTAAGCGTTTTTTGACGGCAGGAGCCGTTTGGGCTTCCTGTGGTGACATTTTTGAAAGTTAGCAGTTCATTACCACGATTTTACAAGTGAAATTTTCCAAAAAAAAAAAATCAACATTACGACGTATTTACGGGCATTTTATGAGTTTTTTTCATTCACGAGTATCTCTCCTTTAAAATACTTTTAGAACACGAAAAATATTTACATTAGTTCACAATTTTGAAAAAGCTTTCAAGACATGTCTCAAGTATACCCTTGGGATCCCTATGGTTAGGTGCGAATAATCATGATTAACTTAAAGGCCCCTTTCTCGAAAAAAAACCCTCGTTTTGAAAGGATTTTTGATTGTTCTCTATAAATATTTGAAAATACTTGCACATTTCGCTCAGTTCCACTACGAAAATTGCGATCATAAACTGCTATCTTACCTAAAACTTCACCACAGGTAACCCAAACGCCTCCTCCGCCAAAAAAACGCCAAATAAATATAGAAAAAAAGCATGAATCCAAAATATTTTATGCTGATTAGAAAGTATGAAACGAGCTTTAAATCTATGCGTCAAAATATTTTGACATTTTTCTTTATTTCATAGAAAACAAGCCGCTTGAAGTTATGTACCCGAAATAAGCGTTTTTTGAGTTGGTCCAAATTTTCGTAAATCGAAATATTGAGTTTCACCAAACAAAATATAGCTCATTGTAAAGGTAAACACCGTGCCAACATGGTTCCGAAATTTATTTTTTGATTAGAACTATATTTAAGATTTTATAGGGGTTGTAAATTTTGATGAAAATAGGAATTGGTCAGCGGTATAGCGTTTTCAGCATTTTCCTCATTTTGCGTGTTTTTTATCTTTTCTTGAAATGAAACTCACACATATAATAGATCTTTAGGCACCTTATATGGTGGTTTCAAGAACGCCTTGAACGCTTACAAAATTGACTAAAAAAACAGGGTATAATATGTAGCTGTTTTGGGATGCCTGTGGCTTGCGGCCCAGACGACAAAATAACACAGGAAACCCACCATTGTAATAGCCGTGATAGCCTTATCACTACTCATCACTTTTTTTCAGCAGTTTATACAAAGGTTAACTATTGTAAAGCCGTATAACAATGCATTGATAGATAAGTTGTTCAAGAACAGAAAGCGGAAAATAATCTTGGGGGGGGGGGGGGGCAGGTTGTATAATAATGAAAATAATGCCTCCCCCCAAAGAGTGCATCCCATCCCCTCCCCTCCCCTCCCCTCCACCGGGGACGTCAGTCTTAATGACATTTTATTTTAAACACAAAATTTACACGAATCGGTCCCTCAGAACTGACAGGTATTGAAATAAAAGTAGAGTACGAGAGTAGGACCATGTTATTCATCTACACAAATAAGGTTTAGAATCCACATTACCTTTTTCTTGACTTGTACAAACGAGTTAGTCGTTAAGTTTCCTCTGCGCGTTGAAGCTATTTAGACTTAAATCTCTTAACGTATATTAGACAAATGACGCGTTCGTTCGTACAAAACGCGCTTCCCTTGGGACCAAAAAAAGTTGCAAGTTAAAAATTTGTGCGCAAATGGACTTCATAAGGCAAGCCTTTTGTTTGATAGAGGTTTCTTTAATTATTGTTCTTTTGATCTAGGTAAGAAATACCCCCGGAAAACACCATATAAATTTAGAATAAAGAGTATATACGAACCTGATGAAGTCTCTTCCAATATTAGTATGATACACCGTAAATTCTTCCTCTTTTGTTTTGGTGGGTCAGGATTTTGGGGCGTAGCATAGGAGGCAGTAGGAGAGGGTGACGGTATGCGAACGAAATACATGGATACAAGACTGTTATGACTGAAATGCTTCAACCACAAAAGATACTAGAAAAACATGCTATATCTTATTATTATTTTATTCAAGTTATGCTGTCTTTGAGAGATTACAGGAACAGAAAGGTCCTTCAGTTCATATCACATCTTTTATCAGGTTAGATGAAGATGACACATGAATAGACAAAAGACACTGTACTAGAAAACGCGAGCGTTTCAATATGGAAAGCCATTTGATGGTTATCACATTGTACAAGATCTTACTCTGCGAAAACAGTGCGGTAGCCTAAACAGGCCATTATTTTGGCCACCCTTTAGTTGTGCGCGCAAAAGATTGATGTCAAATTTTGGTGTTTTTCTGGTCCTCCGAGCGCTGATAATGACCATGGAAATGCAAGCGCTGAGACTTCAAAGAAAAGAAAACTTTGACCAGCTGCTACTTATTAGATCTGATTGATTGCGCGCATTGCTTTTAATAGAAGGGTCACACTTGCGTGACTCTTTCTGTACCATATACATGGAAATTCTTACCCCACTTCTTACCCAGTTAATTATCTGTATAGCCCTTTAGAAGAGTTCTATCTAACAAATACTGAATGAAGACTCCTAAATTCTGTAGGTTCTAGAGTAACGGAGTATTGGCTTGGTTTGGTGTGAGCTGTGACAGGAATTGTGATTCGACCAAGGGAAGGGGGTTGACTCTTCTCGTGAAGAACCTGAAATATAAAGGGTATGAATCAATAACTTTATCTTTTCTAAAAACGATGCACAGTATGAGGGAGGTGAAGCAAAGATTTTAGATTTTAGAAAGGTATAAGGAAGGGAAGGGAAGGGGAGAGCAGAGAAGAGAAAAGAAGAGAAGAGAAGAAGAGAAAGATGAGGGTCCTGCGACTATTTTCTCAGCTTCTTCCTTAGAAACGAGAGGAAATTCGAAAACAATGAAGGATTGTGAAGAAAGGGAAGAGGTTGCAATATTTCAATACCTTGGAGAAAGTAGGCGAGAGGAAGGACGAAAAGGAGCCAGACGACTGACCACCCTTGAATTCCGCCGCCATTAATCTTTGGATTTTAGCTTGAAGCTGCGTAATGAAGAAAATAAAATAAAATGAAAATAAAATGAAAATGAAAATGAAAATGAAAATGAAAATGAAAATGAAAATGAAAATGAAAATGAAAATGAAAATGAAAATGAAAATGAAAATGAAAATGAAAATGAAAATGAAAATGAAAATGAAAATGAAAATGAAAATGAAAATGAAAATGAAAATGAAAATGAAAATGAAAATATAATGAAAATAAAATAAAATGAAAATAACATAAAATGAAAATAAAATGAAAATATAATGAAAATAAAATAAAATGAAAATAACATAAAATGAAAATATAATGAAAATAAAATAAAAATAACAAAATGAAAATATAATGAAAATAAAATAAAATAAAATAAAATAAAATAAAATGAAAATGAAAATGAAAATGAAATGAAAATATAATGAAAATAAAATAAAATGAAAATATAATGAAAATAAAATAAAATGAAAATAACATAAAATGAAAATATAATGAAAATAACATAAAATGAAAATAACATAAAATGAAAATGAAATGAAAATAAAATAAAATGAAAATCAAATAAAAATAAAATAAAATGAAAATATAATGAAAATAAAATAAAATGAAAATAAAATAAAATGAAAATATAATGAAAATAAAATAAAATGAAAATATAATGAAAATAAAATAAAATGAAAATAACATAAAATGAAAATATAATGAAAATAAAATAAAATGAAAATAACATAAAATGAAAATGAAATGAAAATAAAATAAAATGAAAATAAAATAAAATGAAAATAACATAAAATGAAAATATAATGAAAATAAAATAAAATGAAAATAAAATAAAATGAAAATATAATGAAAATAAAATAAAATGAAAATAAAATAAAATGAAAATATAATGAAAATAAAATAAAATGAAAATAAAATAAAATGAAAATATAATGAAAATAAAATAAAATGAAAATAACATAAAATGAAAATATAATGAAAATAAAATAAAATGAAAATAACATAAAATGAAAATATAATGAAAATAAAATAAAATGAAAATATAATGAAAATAAAATAAAATGAAAATATAATGAAAATAAAATAAAATGAAAATAAAATAAAATGAAAATATAATGAAAATAAAATAAAATGAAAATAACATAAAATGAAAATGAAATGAAAATAAAATAAAATGAAAATAAAATAAAATGAAAATAAAATAAAATGAAAATATAATGAAAATAAAATAAAATGAAAATAAAATAAAATGAAAATATAATGAAAATAAAATAAAATGAAAATAAAATAAAATGAAAATATAATGAAAATAAAATAAAATGAAAATATAATGAAAATAAAATAAAATGAAAATAACATAAAATGAAAATATAATGAAAATAAAATAAAATGAAAATAACATAAAATGAAAATATAATGAAAATAAAATAAAATGAAAATAAAATAAAATGAAAATATAATGAAAATAAAATAAAATGAAAATATAATGAAAATAAAATAAAATGAAAATAAAATAAAATGAAAATATAATGAAAATAAAATAAAATGAAAATAACATAAAATGAAAATAACATAAAATGAAAATGAAATGAAAATAAAATAAAATGAAAATAAAATAAAATGAAAATAAAATAAAATGAAAATATAATGAAAATAAAATAAAATGAAAATAAAATAAAATGAAAATATAATGAAAATAAAATAAAATGAAAATAACATAAAATGAAAATATAATGAAAATAAAATAAAATAAAAATAAAATAAAATGAAAATATAATGAAAATAAAATAAAATGAAAATATAATGAAAATAAAATAAAATGAAAATAAAATAAAATGAAAATATAATGAAAATAAAATAAAATGAAAATAACATAAAATGAAAATATAATGAAAATAACATAAAATGAAAATATAATGAAAATAAAATAAAATGAAAATAACATAAAATGAAAATATAATGAAAATAAAATAAAATGAAAATATAATGAAAATAAAATAAAATGAAAATATAATGAAAATAAAATAAAATGAAAATAACATAAAATGAAAATAAAATGAAAATATAATGAAAATAAAATAAAATGAAAATAACATAAAATGAAAATATAATGAAAATAAAATAAAATGAAAATAACATAAAATGAAAATATAATGAAAATAAAATAAAATGAAAATAACATAAAATGAAAATATAATGAAAATAAAATAAAAATAACAAAATGAAAATAAAATGAAAATATAATGAAAATAAAATAAAATAAAATAAAATAAAATAAAATGAAAATGAAATGAAAATATAATGAAAATAACATAAAATGAAAATATAATGAAAATAAAATAAAATGAAAATAACATAAAATGAAAATATAATGAAAATAAAATAAAATGAAAATAACATAAAATGAAAATATAATGAAAATAACATAAAATGAAAATAACATAAAATGAAAATGAAATGAAAATAAAATAAAATGAAAATAAAATAAAAATAAAATAAAATGAAAATATAATGAAAATAAAATAAAATGAAAATAAAATAAAATGAAAATATAATGAAAATAAAATAAAATGAAAATATAATGAAAATAAAATAAAATGAAAATAACATAAAATGAAAATATAATGAAAATAAAATAAAATGAAAATAACATAAAATGAAAATGAAATGAAAATAAAATAAAATGAAAATAAAATAAAATGAAAAATAAAATAAAATGAAAATATAATGAAAATAAAATAAAATGAAAATAAAATAAAATGAAAATATAATGAAAATAAAATAAAATGAAAATAAAATAAAATGAAAATATAATGAAAATAAAATAAAATGAAAATAACATAAAATGAAAATATAATGAAAATAAAATAAAATGAAAATAACATAAAATGAAAATATAATGAAAATAAAATAAAATGAAAATAACATAAAATGAAAATATAATGAAAATAAAATAAAATGAAAATATAATGAAAATAAAATAAAATGAAAATATAATGAAAATAAAATAAAATGAAAATAAAATAAAATGAAAATAAAATAAAATGAAAATATAATGAAAATAAAATAAAATGAAAATAAAATAAAATGAAAATATAATGAAAATAAAATAAAATGAAAATATAATGAAAATAAAATAAAATGAAAATAACATAAAATGAAAATATAATGAAAATAAAATAAAATGAAAATAACATAAAATGAAAATATAATGAAAATAAAATAAAACGAAAATAACATAAAATGAAAATATAATGAAAATAAAATAAAATGAAAATAACATAAAATGAAAATATAATGAAAATAAAATAAAATGAAAATAACATAAAATGAAAATATAATGAAAATAAAATAAAATGAAAATATAATGAAAATAAAATAAAATGAAAATAACATAAAATGAAAATATAATGAAAATAAAATAAAATGAAAATATAATGAAAATAAAATAAAATGAAAATAACATAAAATGAAAATAAAATGAAAATATAATGAAAATAAAATAAAATGAAAATAACATAAAATGAAAATAAAATGAAAATATAATGAAAATAAAATAAAATAAAATAAAATAAAATGAAAATGAAATGAAAATATAATGAAAATAACATAAAATGAAAATATAATGAAAATAAAATAAAATGAAAATAACATAAAATGAAAATATAATGAAAATAAAATAAAATGAAAATAACATAAAATGAAAATATAATGAAAATAACATAAAATGAAAATAACATAAAATGAAAATGAAATGAAAATAAAATAAAATGAAAATAAAATAAAAATAAAATAAAATGAAAATATAATGAAAATAAAATAAAATGAAAATAAAATAAAATGAAAATATAATGAAAATAAAATAAAATGAAAATATAATGAAAATAAAATAAAATGAAAATAACATAAAATGAAAATATAATGAAAATAAAATAAAATGAAAATAACATAAAATGAAAATGAAATGAAAATAAAATAAAATGAAAATAAAATAAAATGAAAATAAAATAAAATGAAAATATAATGAAAATAAAATAAAATGAAAATAAAATAAAATGAAAATATAATGAAAATAAAATAAAATGAAAATAAAATAAAATGAAAATATAATGAAAATAAAATAAAATGAAAATAACATAAAATGAAAATATAATGAAAATAAAATAAAATGAAAATAACATAAAATGAAAATATAATGAAAATAAAATAAAATGAAAATAACATAAAATGAAAATATAATGAAAATAAAATAAAATGAAAATATAATGAAAATAAAATAAAATGAAAATATAATGAAAATAAAATAAAATGAAAATAAAATAAAATGAAAATAAAATAAAATGAAAATATAATGAAAATAAAATAAAATGAAAATAAAATAAAATGAAAATATAATGAAAATAAAATAAAATGAAAATATAATGAAAATAAAATAAAATGAAAATAACATAAAATGAAAATATAATGAAAATAAAATAAAATGAAAATAACATAAAATGAAAATATAATGAAAATAAAATAAAATGAAAATAACATAAAATGAAAATATAATGAAAATAAAATAAAATGAAAATAACATAAAATGAAAATATAATGAAAATAAAATAAAATGAAAATAACATAAAATGAAAATATAATGAAAATAAAATAAAATGAAAATATAATGAAAATAAAATAAAATGAAAATAACATAAAATGAAAATATAATGAAAATAAAATAAAATGAAAATATAATGAAAATAAAATAAAATGAAAATAACATAAAATGAAAATAAAATGAAAATATAATGAAAATAAAATAAAATGAAAATAACATAAAATGAAAATAAAATGAAAATATAATGAAAATAAAATAAAATGAAAATAACATAAAATGAAAATGAAATGAAAATAAAATAAAATGAAAATAAAATAAAATGAGAATAAAATAAAATGAAAATATAATGAAAATAAAATAAAATGAAAATAAAATAAAATGAAAATATAATGAAAATAAAATAAAATAAAAATAAAATAAAATGAAAATATAATGAAAATAAAATAAAATGAAAATAACATAAAATGAAAATATAATGAAAATAAAATAAAATGAAAATATAATGAAAATAAAATAAAATGAAAATAAAATAAAATGAAAATATAATGAAAATAAAATAAAATGAAAATAACATAAAATGAAAATATAATGAAAATAACATAAAATGAAAATATAATGAAAATAAAATAAAATGAAAATAACATAAAATGAAAATATAATGAAAATAAAATAAAATGAAAATATAATGAAAATAAAATAAAATGAAAATATAATGAAAATAAAATAAAATGAAAATAACATAAAATGAAAATAAAATGAAAATATAATGAAAATAAAATAAAATGAAAATAACAAAATGAAAATATAATGAAAATAAAATAAAATGAAAATAACATAAAATGAAAATAAAATGAAAATATAATGAAAATAAAATAAAATGAAAATAACATAAAATGAAAATGAAATGAAAATAAAATAAAATGAAAATAAAATAAAATGAAAATAAAATAAAATGAAAATATAATGAAAATAAAATAAAATGAAAATAAAATAAAATGAAAATATAATGAAAATAAAATAAAATAAAAATAAAATAAAATGAAAATATAATGAAAATAAAATAAAATGAAAATAACATAAAATGAAAATATAATGAAAATAAAATAAAATGAAAATATAATGAAAATAAAATAAAATGAAAATAAAATAAAATGAAAATATAATGAAAATAAAATAAAATGAAAATAACATAAAATGAAAATATAATGAAAATAACATAAAATGAAAATATAATGAAAATAAAATAAAATGAAAATAACATAAAATGAAAATATAATGAAAATAAAATAAAATGAAAATATAATGAAAATAAAATAAAATGAAAATATAATGAAAATAAAATAAAATGAAAATAACATAAAATGAAAATAAAATGAAAATATAATGAAAATAAAATAAAATGAAAATAACAAAATGAAAATATAATGAAAATAAAATAAAATGAAAATAAAATAAAATGAAAATGAAAATGAAAATGAAAATGAAAATGAAAATGAAAATGAAAATGAAAATGAAAATGAAAATGAAAATGAAAATGAAAATGAAATGAAAATATAATGAAAATAAAATAAAATGAAAATATAATGAAAATAAAATAAAATGAAAATAACATAAAATGAAAATATAATGAAAATAAAATAAAATGAAAATAACATAAAATGAAAATATAATGAAAATAAAATAAAATGAAAATAACATAAAATGAAAATAAAATGAAAATAAAATGAAAATATAATGAAAATAAAATAAAATGAAAATATAATGAAAATAAAATAAAATGAAAATATAATAAAATGAAAATAACATAAAATGAAAATAAAATGAAAATATAATGAAAATAAAATAAAATGAAAATAAAATAAAAATAAAATGAAAATAAAATGAAAATATAATAAAAATAAAATAAAATGAAAATAAAATAAAATGAAAATGAAATAAAATGAAAATATAATGAAAATAAAATAAAATGAAAATATAATAAAATGAAAATAACATAAAATGAAAATAAAATGAAAATATAATGAAAATAAAATAAAATGAAAATAAAATGAAAATATGATAAAATAAATTGGAGAAATGATAAGTACATGTAGAGAGCCCTTAAAAAGAAATGAATGAATCCAAGGGATCGGCAGGACAGGAAAAACCACAACATACCTCTTCTTTCTGATGCTTGAGATGCATTAATGTTGCAGTGTTCTCTATCAAATGATTCGATGGTGACATCTTTGTTAAGGCAGGCACCGTACCTGGTTACAAACAATAAAGTAAGCCTGGTTTCTTTATCACTTATCTTTAGGCAAAGCATGTGGGAGGGGAAAACGAACCTGGTTTTCTGGTTGAGACATCGACAACTTTTGGTGTTGCACTCATCACCTGCAGTTTCTGATAAAATAAAAATTAAAAAATACTGTTATTCTACAAAGCACAACATTAAAGCATGGTTCTTACTACGACGCAAGCACAAGCACAAGCGCAAGGACCAAAAATTTGCTTGCGTTTGTGCTTGCGCTTGCGTCGTTGTGAAAACGGTATTTTTGCTTGTGTTTTGTGCTTGCGACTGTGCTTGCGTCGCTAGTGAAAACCAGGCTTAATTAAAGCGAGCGAATAAGGAAGAAATGAAAAAAACATATATCAAAGGGAAGAGGAAAAAGTACTCAAAAAAGCCCCCTCCTTCCCATCTGGTGCCCCACCCTTACCCCTCAGGCCCAAAATTCAACCTTCCCATAGAAGCAAAAAAAGCAATACAGTTATTACAGCTATAAAATGTCGAAATAATGACTGGATGCAAGACTGAAGTTAGAAGGAGATAAAAACCTCAAGTAAGGCTGCAGTTTCTCGCGCAACAGAGGCTAAACTCTGCACTTCCTCTCCATCCTCTTGGGGTTCCTGTGTCTCCTGGACCTCAGATCGAGGTTGTATTTTTGGTGATGCAAAGAGTTCTGGGAGTTCCTCTAACTTTTCCTGTTTTAATGAAGCACAAACAAGATAAATAAGAAATAAAAGAAAATCGAGTGTAAAAAGATGATAGTGTTTTCAATACCCTGTATTGCTGGCTCTTCAATCGGATGTTCGTGTTTTTGAGGTGCTTTAAGGCGATCTTAAGGGACTCAACCTGAAAGTAAGAGAGTATAATAATATATTTTTTCCTGTTCTATTATCATAGCAAGACTGGTAATTTATCTCGCATGGATTTGTAGTCGCACGTAAAATGTTCCGCCATCTTGAATTTCCAAAATAGGAGCAAAACAAGCAAAGCAACCAAATTTCCCCTTTTCGTAAATGAAATCTCTTTTCATGGAAGAAATTGCATTCTTCCTGCCCTAGAACATGGGTGTTGTGAAACTCATCTATTTTGATTTTGTTCTATTGAGTGGTATTTGCGCATACCTGAGCCAAGACGATAGGCGAGTCTTTAATCACAACTTGTACTGGCTGTTGACCAGCTCCTGGTAACCCTCTAAGTGGGCTTCCTGGGCCACCTTTACCACCTGTAGTGAGTTGCAAAAGTTGTGTTAGTTTCTATGGTTACAAGACTTCTTTAAGATAGAGACCATGGTGCATTCTAGTCTAGGTTGGGTGTCCAACATGTCATATGTAACACTGTTTGAACAGACAAGGAGGCACCTTGTTTCTCAAGGTCACTGAGTGGTTTGACCCAAATTTGCTGCTAAAGTGAGGAAGGAGAGAAAGGAGAACATGGTGCATTTTGGTCTAGCTTGGGTACGAACATCTTTTGATGTCCACCATGTCTTATGTAACGCTGTTTGAACCCACAGCTAGACCAGGATGCACCTTGTTTCTCAACTGAAGTCACTGATTGTTTGTCCCAAATTTGCAGCTCAAGCGAGAAAGGAAAGAAAGAAAAACCAATGGTCGCGTTTTTTACCTGCGACAACAGCTGCAATGCTAGAAGAAGATGAAGCATTCCAACTTCTCAACTGAAGTCACTGATTGTTTGACCCAAATTTGCAGCTTAAGCGAGAAAGGAAAGAAAGAAAAACCAATGGTCGCGTTTTTTACCTGCGACAACAGCTGCAATGCTAGAAGAAGATGAAGCATGTCGAGCAAGGTCAGCTAGAAGAGTTTTTTTGGAATAGGCATCCAAACGCTTCTTCATTTCAGCTTTTTCTTTCTCCAACGCATCGATATCTCCTTGCAGCTCATCCATGGTGTCCTCGAACTCTCTATACAAGAACATAAGGATACAGAATAGAATCGAAACGTCTTAATAAAAAGCAAGAAAAATCAGAGACAAAAGTATATATTTAACTTAGAAAAGAATCAGTTTGTAAAGACATGGTGCAACACTGTGCGCAATATTGCAGGCAATGATGCTGAAGTAGGATCGTTTTCTACTTCAGCAACATTGCGTGCAACAAATTGTGTTGTGTGACATGGCTCGCAACATTGATTACCTACAACAATGCGTGCAATGTTACACCGCGTGTTCAGTCGTAGCTTAGGATACTTTTTTTCAATGGAATTTGTGAAATGTAAACTAAGAAGACTGAAATCAGAATCTTACTTTTCTTTGCTTCGTAGCTCTTGCACAGCTTGTTCCATCTTACGATTTGACCCTTCAACACGTACATCAGCCTTGATACACAAAAATACTTTGTTAAAACTTATGGATCCAAAAGAATACCCATACCCACCATGGAAGTATATGAAAAAAGATCCCCTCACCCATCTGGAATTTCCAATTTTCTTCCATTACAACCTTGTATTTTTGTTTTTCCTTCATAGTGGGACCCATATTGATAATGTTTTTGGACACACGATGCCGGGTACATTCATGAACAAGTGCAAATGATATGGTGGTGTCATGTTACGCCCAGATTAATGAGATAATCTTCAAGTGAGGACATTATCCCCTATTGATCCCAAAAACAAGGGTTTTGATGGTAATATTCTTACATCTTTTGAGGCATTCTCTAGTCGTTTCTCCAGCAAGCCGATCCTGATGTTTGCTTGACTCAGCTCTTCGTTCTGAATAATGTATTATTGGTAGATATAAGTCACTCACTATCCCAGCGGGGGAATAGACAGGGGTGTGAGGGTTAGTGTGGTAAAAATACTTTAACCAATTCCAATCTTATAAGCCCGTTTAAAGTTTAAGAACCATTTTCAGTGCGCATGCAATTTCATCCCGAATTTGTCAATTAAACAAAAGAAGGTGAGAAATTTGGGATAAAATCGCATGCGCACTGAAAACGATTCTTAAACTTTGAACTGGCTTATAGACTTGAGCCGAGTTGCCCTCACTCATCAATTCACTGTGTGACTGGAACACACAGCAGGCCTGGGGGAGGGGGGAGGGGGGAGGGGGTACAAGAAAGGGAACTCTGGTTCTACATTTGCATACCTTAAGCTTAACACTCTTCTTGAGATCAAGCATATCATTTTCTTTCTGTAAGAGCTTTTCCTCTACTCCTGCAGTATCGAACAGCTCTGACTTGAAGGATTTGGATCGCTCGAGATATGGAGGGTCCACCTAGATTAACAGCAAGGAATGACTTGTCAGTATCGAGTGCACTCAATTTGTTAATCAAATACTTTATGGATGGACAGACAGACAGAGAGAAAGAAAGGCAGACAGACAGACAGACAAATGGACAAATATACAGGCAGACAGAAGGGAAAATCTGCAGTTAGCATTTTCAGTTTCTCTTTCTTTCATTTATTATTGCAAGTCAGAAGAGTAAGCTACTTTTCATAAAATCGAGCAGAAAAGGAGGGGGGGGGGGGAGTAGCTACTCAATCTATGAAGTTCCACCTTTATTTCAGACCACACAAACCTTTGGTTCTTCCTTGGGTTGGGCATCATACTCTCCTTCTTGCATTTTTATGGCAAATCCAGCCAAGAATGACATGATGGAGTGGAAGGTTTCACTAAATACAAACATAATGACATTTAATAAACATCAAATAAAAAAACTGGGCTTCCTGTGTATGTGACTTTTAGCACAGGGATCCCATTACAAATTGGATACTGTACCTGCAGGCAGCTTTTGGAAAGGTGTCTGGATTTTCAAACACAAGCATCATGACTTCCCAGGTCATCTCTTCCACCTTATCAATTTGCAAGTGCTCGTTATCTGAAGGCGCAGGCAAAGAGTATAAGTATTTTATCAACAACAAGAAGAAAATGCTGATTAATAGCTAACACTAGTGCTAGCATACCTGGAAGAGCAGCAGCCTTCTGGGACATCATAACCACCAGCTCCTGAGCAAACTTGACCAGCAGCTGTTGTTGTTTGACACTCTCCACCAAATCTTGCTGGATCTAGAATGTTAAAAATAAGGATATACGACTTTTTCAAAAAAATAAGGTTGGTGAAAGTTTTGTTGCATGTTGTATGTTGTAAATATTTTCAGCACAAAAGAAAACCTGCCAGAAATATGTGCAGACAAAGTGTGTGAAAATTCCATATTGTTGTGGCCTTTCGCTGATGCAATCACATCACCCACACTGCAGTTCAGGCTTGGTATGCAACATGCAACAAAACCTTCACCAACCTTTTTTGAAATAGCTGCATATTTATTGGGTTTTCTGTGACTTTAGAAAGCCATGAAGAAGATGTCACTCCCCATCACCCCTCCCTGGAGATATTGCTAATTCTCACTTGGCCAAATTAACCAAAGCTGGCAAACACCAAACAGTGGCCAACAGAAACAGAGGGACTGCTCAAAGTGTATGGAAAGAACTGAAAGAATAGAACTGGAGCCCTTTTCATTCCATTTTAGGTTGGGTATAACTAGAGAATGAACCCAGGCCTGTGAATACCTTTTCAGGGAATGAGAGAATACTGCTGTTGTCCTGTGGCATTCGTCGCTTGATCTAGAAATACAGAACAAAAAAACATTTAGAGGATCTTAAGAGATCATAGATTAAGTGTGAACATTTACTAGCAATAATGCATTCCTTGTATTTTTCACTAGATACAGTGGTATTGATATGGATATATGATGTGAAATTGTGCAGACCCCTTAGCCTCGTTTTAATACCTTTTTACTGAGCTGCCTCACTTCCACATTCCTCAGCTCCATATCTTGTATCAGTTCACTAAATTCACTCACAGCATAATTCTGATGAGAAAGGGGAAGATGTGTTAGGAACAGAGATAAGCAGACAAAATTAATACTAAACAGTTGAAAGAATGGATGGATGGATGGATGGATGAATGGATGGAAGGGAGGGAGGGTGGATGGATGGAAGAACAGATAAACAGATGAATGGATGGATAGATGGATGGATAAATAATGAAGATCATTGTCATTACCTTTGTTAAACTTTTGAGTCTTTCAATATCAATTGTCATCCCATCACAGGCTATGTTAAGGATCTTCAACTGATCATTGAGGTACTCAGTACATGATACTGGATTATTAGCCAAGTGAAAACCAGCCATTGTCTGAAGAAGAAAATACAAAACAATAATCCTATTATTTTGGGAATGCATGGTTGTTATCATAAACAAATCACATGGACAAAAATACTTCTTTTCACTGTGATTCTCTTTTTGGTAGTGTACTCACTGTGAAGTAGTGTATGGCTTTCTCCAGTGGCTCCATTGCAATGTTTTCATCAAGCTGTAAAATGAGAAACAGTACTTAATTAATGTGGATCTACTTCAACAAAATACACTTGGCTAAATCCCATTTACTAGTAGTGAGATGTGATTACAATACTTAGAAATGCTAAGAGTGGCTTTGAAAAAGTCTAGGTAATTCGTTTATTTTGTCCTTCCTTACTCCCTCCCCCCCTCTCTCCCTTGCTTCTTTTCTTCCTTGCTTCCTTCCTTCCTTCCTCTTCTTCTTTTCTCCTTCCATCCATTCTTCCATCCATCCATCCCTCCCTCCCTCCCTCCATCCCTCCCTCCATCCATCCTTTCTTTTATCCATCCATCCATCCATCCATCCATCCATCCATCCATCCATCCATCCATCCATCCATCCATCCATCCATCCATCCATCCATCCATCCATCCATCCATCCATCCATCCATCCATCCATCCATCCATCCATCCATCCATCCATCCATCCATCCATCCATCCATCCATCCATCCATCCATCCATCCATCCATCCATCCATCCATCCATCCATCCATCCATCCATCCATCCATCCATCCATCCATCCATCCATCCATCCATCCATCCATCCATCCATCCATCCATCCATCCATCCATCCATCCATCCATCCATCCATCCATCCATCCATCCATCCATCCATCCATCCATCCATCCATCCATCCATCCATCCATCCATCCATCCATCCATCCATCCTTCCTTCATTTAAGGAGGCTAGAAAGGGCTTTTCAACTGGCATATACACTAACAAAAACGACCCTGAAAACTTTATCTGGCTAATATATGACAGTAACAGTGACAGTTGACCCAGAAGACCAAAGACCATAAAGTAAAGATCGGAATGAGAATAAAAATGTGATTTTGTTTTGACCCCCAGGTTGGGAATTAGTGCAAGGGGTCTACAACCTGGCAAAGTAATTTCTGTTCAACTTACGTGGTTCTTGCATAGCAGATCAATCAGGGTATCGACTGCTCTCTCATGCACAGCTAATTCAGGGTAAATGCCAACTAGTTTATTAAACAAGCTTGTGTCACACTTATGTAGTGCCCTAAAAAAAGAAAAGAAAAATAAATATTTTTGTTAGTTTTTATGGCAGATACGTACGGTAATAGAAAGATAACCAACCTCACTTTCATGATGGAAAAATCTTTGCAAACGACCATCTTGTATGGTTCTAGCAAACTTGCAAAGTTTTTCCTAGGGTTTTTGGCTGGAAAAATCTTTGCAAACAACCCTCTTGTATGGTACTAGCAAACTGGTAAAATTTTTGCTTTCTTGTAGTCGTAGTCAAATATTGCCATCATGCAAACATCCTATTCAATACCTCCGTGTTTATCATTACAAGTTTCAAACATCAATCTTTCTTACCTCTCAAAATGCTTCACAACAGCCTGTAATCTGGCAAGAAGGTAAGTCAGACCACAAGCAAAGGTAAGACCATCACCATTGGTAGTAGATATCAAGGATATATCTTCCAAGCACTCTGGTATGTCATACTACAATCAAAAATGACAATAATCAAGAAAAATTACATTAAATAGGACAGTTTTAAGATGAATCAAAAAAATGAGAATCACTCTCAATTCTGATTGGTTGAACACATAATTATGATGTAAAGGGACAAGGGAATTAGAGGGGTATAGTAGCCTGCACTTCCATTTTAGCCCCCTTCCCAACTAAAAATTATGCTCCTGTGTTCATGATATAGTTACATCAAGGTTTGTTCTAGTTTGTTCCATCTCTGAAACAACTTTCAACAGGTGAAGCAGCACATGTACATGTATCCCTGGGTTCTTAATACTGGGTGTGTACAACAGGGATCATGCAGAAGGATGGACTGAGCTTTAGCACTAGAGGTGGATCCAGGAGGAGGGTTGAGGGAATTACAAACCCCCCTCCCTATGAAAATACTGGCTCTGCTGGCTGACAGTGAGAGAATAATGGCTAACTATAGTTAGATGTTATTTTCACTTTCACGACTCCCTGCTAAAAGCTATCCTGGATCTGCCAGTTGCCCTGCTAACCCTTTGCTAATATCCACCAAATTTTCAGGTCTCAGCAGCCTCTCCAACATTCATTCTTCTACATACTTGTCTACTATATTTCTAAATCTATCCCCCATGCCCCCTTCAAGGATGGTTACTGGTCCTTGTACTGTAACTGATCTATAAGAGAGTTCATGTCCAGAGTCTTACCTTTTGTCTTAGTTGAGAGATAAGAAGCTCAGTCTTAAAACTCATCCTTGGAATAAGAAGAAGCAGCATGATACTGTCGTTATCCCCTGAAATTGGCAATATTAAATTCACAGAATAGGTTAATATCAAAAGTCTTGTTCTAAGTTGCTCATAAATAACTGAATCATTCATTTCTCATATTGAAAAATGTTCTTTAAGAAAGTCAACAACTGGTTTATTACCTCCTCTGCACAGAAATGTATCAGGTAGAAAACTGTTCAGCATTTTTATGTGTTCATTTGCCTGTTCCACTTGGAACTTCCTCATATCATTGTCAACAGTCTAAAAATACAATGCACAGTAAAACTGGAGTTCAAAAGGTGCAATCACAGCTTGAAATCGAGAGTTACAGTAGGATAAGTAAATCAGAGACCAAAGAGAGGGAAGGTTGACTGGTATAGACCCTTATATTTTGCTAGTTTCAGCCTCCCACTTGTATTCCACTTTTATTCTAACTTATGGATATTGGATACTACTCTGTTATAATTTATCTAAGTCTCCCCTCAAATCCCACTCCCTCCCCCCTCCCCCACTTTTAGGGTGCTCCACTCCATATTCCTTGTGACTGACCATACCTTAGCAAGAGACTTGATCTCAGCTGTTTTAACCTTGAAGTCCATGATCTCTGGTTGTGGTATGTTGATATCTGGCACGTCATTTCCCTCTTGTTTGGTTTGGAGAACCCTGTTACTTTCCTGCAAGATAAAACAAATAATTATGCATTTGTCATGGCAGTGTAAATCATAGTAAAGAACACAACCCCAAATCGGTGTCGGTAGGTTGCTGGGCAACAGCACACCATTAACTGTCAATATGTATTGTTTTTTTCCATTTCATCCATTTCATTTCCATTCCATGTCTCAGCAGGGCATATCCTCTTAAGCAATGAATCTCATCTCTTAAAAACTTACCTGCAGTTTGGTAACCAGGTCCCTAAATTTTTCAATGGTTTGTTGGTAATCATGAACAGATTCTTGGGCTGCTTCATATTTTTGATCAGCCTACAAAAACAAAATTTATGCATTAAGACAAGAATGCAAGAAAGGATAAAAGAAAATGAATGGATAGATGGGATGAGATGGTATAAAGGAAGGGATAGGTTGTGGATAGATAGGATGAGATAGGATGGGATTGAGGAAGGGATGTGGGTTAGTGGATGGATGGGATAAGATAGGATGGGAGAAAGGAATGGAATGGAATGTGGGTTAGTGAATGAATGGGATGAGATAGGATGGGATGAGATGGGATATGATGAAAGAATGAATGGAATGTGGGTTAGTGGATGAATGGGATGAGATACTGTAGAATTGGATGGATGGAAGAATGGAATAAAATGTGGGTTAGTGGATGGATGGGATGTGATAGGATGGGATGTGATAGGACTGGAGGATGGAGGAATGGAATGGAATGTGGGTTAGCAGATGGATGGGATGAGATAGGATGGGATGAATGTGGGTTAGAGGTTGGATTGGATGAGTAGGATGGGTTGGAGGAATAAATGGAATGTTGGTTAGTGAATGGATGGGATGTGATAGAGTGGGATGGAGGGGTCATTTGTGAGGTAGGGAAATAATAAGATGGGTTAATAGGGAGTGAATAAATGGACAGATGGATGGGATAAATGGACAGGTGGAAGGATAATGGGTCAAAGAGATGGGATCAGATGGATAAAAAAATCATCACCTCCACTAGTTTGTTCTTCATCATGTCTATCTCTTCCCTTGCATCTCTTTCTGCCTGTAGATGTGTTTCTTCCAATTCCTCATTCAAGTCACGTAATGCTTCCTAAAAAATACAAAATTCAAGGAAATTACTTGTTGCTCAATATTTCAACAAATTATTGAAACAAACATTCAAAAAAAGTTCTTACCAAATCCGCCACATTGTCTTTAAGAGTTTCTAATTCCTCTTCAATGGCTAAGTTTTTATCAGTGAGTGTTTCTACCATTTCCTCTGCACCAAGAGCAGTATCAACCTAAGACAGTATTGTAAAAGCAAAATAAATAGTGTATTTCTTTATTAGCAATCTTTAGACAGGCAGTTCAGTTCCAGGGCTCGAAATAACAGCCGTCAATGGACAATGTCTGGCCAAAATTGAAACTTGTCCTGTCAAACACTTGCCTTGCTGGTCATTTTTTGACCAGTAACGTTCAGCGAGAATAGGGTATGACCAAGTAAAAACTAATTTGGCCAGTCAACATGACTAATAACTGACTGGCTCAGGCTTATCTCAAGCCCTGCAGTTCAGCTGATGCTGGTTTAAATGGAGGCCTTAATAAGTCCAATAATCTAGAAGTGTACATTGGTGTTACTCTTGACTATTCATTATTTCAACACACCTGTTCTTTCAGTTCAGCAACAGTACTTTCAGCATGCTGTAAACAGTAATACATATTAGTTAATAACCTTATGGATCTAAGATCTTATGAATGCATCAGTAGTGGACATAGGGGGAGGTTCACTGCAGGGGTATAGCCAGGGGAAGGGCCCATGACCTCCCCCCCCCCCCCCCATCCTGTTGGTTGGCCAGTTTTTTTTTTGGCCAAAACCCTATAAGCTAAGAGATAACATTTTTCATGTTTCCTCCAAATGAATGTATCTTTGGAAGTTTAACATAATTATATAAACAAAGAAACAATACTCAAGGGAATGATGTTGCCTGAAATGGAAAAAAATTATACCCAAGTTGAATGGGTCTATAGAAAGTACAATAATTTGAAAATATTTTCTGAGAGAGGATGATTCTGGCCTCTTCCCAGCTCAATATCCAAACCTTTTGGCACACCCAATATTTATTCCTGAAGTGAGCCTCTTCCAAGCTCAAACTCCAGACCTGACCTGCAATCATTACCTCAAGTTCCTCCATCACTTTGTCTCTCTCTCCCTGCAGAGTGGTGTTAACTGTTTGCAGATCCTTCACTTGTTTTTGCAATGACTGATTTTGCTGCTTCTCTATCACTTGAATTTCTTTCATCCTAAGAGATTTATCATTCAAACATTCATTACATGGGTTTTACTGCTATTAATTTGATTAAGGGTGGCGTAGCAGTAGTGCACTCTCCCCCCCCCCCCCCAACCTCTGTAGTTGAAGCTTTGATTCCTAGACTTGGCATCACATGTTAGTAGAGTTAGTCAGCTCTCTCCCTTGATTCAAGGTTTTTTCTCCGAGTTCTCAGGTTTTCCTTCCTCTGCAAAGCCTAACATGCTAAATTCTAATTCTATCTGTAAGTTAGCTGTGCCCTGACTTTGATTAGCCCAGAGGTTCTTTCAGGGTATCAATAAAATTACAAGTCTTCTATACCTAACAATAGCTTCTTTCAGCCTGCTGTTTTGTTGTTCTAGTTGTTTAACCTGCGCATTGGCAGCAGCTCCTTCCATACCTGTACAGAATTAACAACAAAATTATTTATTTAGGATAAAATTACAGTCGAACCTCCACTAACAGCCACCTCCCACAACGGCCACCTCCACCTATCAGCCAGTAAATTTTGTCCCAGTCACAAATGAGTCAATATATACTGTATCCAAAACCTCTACACAATGGCCACCTCTGCGACAGCTGCCAAATTTTATCCAGATGTTGGCCATTGTGTAGAGGTTCGACTGTACTATAGATTAATTTAATTATTATTTATTTATTGATACAACTCCAAATATCTTTGATGCACACAGCTTACTGTACCTCCTTCGCTGATCTCATTCTTCAGGATTTCAAGATCGAGAGTCAATTCTTCAACTCTATCTTTCAACAGTTCATTCTCTTGTTGTAGACTTTCAAGCTATAGAAAAAAGTATATCTTCTTTTCAGCTTAGCTCTTTTTTATTTAATTATAGTAAATCATGATGTGAATTGTTAAGTGAATTATTTTTATTATAAATTCTGAATTTTTACACAGTACATAGACCCCTTGCAGTACTTAATTCGGAATGCAGCTCAATTTGGATAACAGAACAATAGGTTTCCAATTCTCAGAAGATTGAAATTATTTTGTTTTGTCCTCCAAATTGAGCTGCTTTGACTTCACATGCAAGGAGTCTATTTGTACAAATGAGTGCAAAATGGAAAGCCCATAGCATATTCCTGCATGCATTTCACTGAATTTCAGAATCTATACTTGCCAAGTGGAAAGGTCATAAGAGTCGATGTGTAATATTGTAAATGATGTTACTAATATTTGATATAATTGATATTACTGTAGCATCTCTACATACTCTCTCTTCTGCCATTTCTTTGTCTAAAGTAGCCATTTCCACAGCTTCCTGTAGCTCTGTGAGGTCATCTGAATGATCGTCTTTATTTTGATTTGCTTCTTTGAGTTCCTGTTACAAGATGAGACACCCCAAGTTAATATCTAATCCCAGATAAACATCAAAGTCTAAAACTCAGACTAATGCTTTAATTTCAACAAAAATATTATTGAAAGAACAGGTCTAAGCAGGAAATTTTAATTATAGATCTAGGAAACATTTTAATAAAATGAATTCAATATAAGTTTTCATTGATCTTATTCACTTTTAATATATTTTTTCATTATTGATTTCCCAAAAGCAAGCAATTTAGAATAAAAATATACAGAATGGTATCATAATTATATGGTAACTGTGCACTATATTCTAGTAATACAAGTTAATAACTAAGTTGGAAAATAAAATTAAAACCAAGTTACAGCATGACTCTATAATAATTAATAATAATAATTGATAATAATAATAATAATAATTATAATTATACACAAAGACATTAGCACCAATACATTTAGATTCATTGCTACTTTATTATAATTACTTATATTTAAAGAAATTGTGATAATAATAATAATAATGATGATAATAATAATAATAATAATAATAATAATAATCTGCTGTATAATAATTCTATGCAATAAATCCCAAATGCACCAAAAGACAAAGACATGGCAGCCAAATTATCTTCATTTTGTGTTCAATAATATGTTAACAAAAAAGTATCATTTATTTATTTAATTATCAAATGCTGGTTATCTTTATAATTTCTTGAAATAGAAATATTTCATTTTACAATTTTGGCCTCAGCAATTACAAGTAAGAATGGTTTTGTTTTTCCAAAAAACAATAGCAATTTTTTCCTTATTGGTCAGAAATCTGTTTAGTTCTACCTTAAATTTCATATATTAAACCAACTCCTCTTACTTGGATTTATTGCTTCTTACTTTAAAGAAATTAATCAGTAGCTTGTAGTAGTTTAGTTTTTTTAACTCTCTAAGAGTTTCCTCAAGATAATAACCTTCCTATCTTGTTAACACTTATACAAAAAGATACATTAATATAATTCAAAGATCCTGTCTCACAATCAATCTCTAAAAAAGATCTGCAAAGAACTACATGCAGACATACAATATTTAATAATAGATGTCTGATATAGGTGTTAGAGGATTGTTACATTACCTTTTTAGCAACGGCAAGCTGATTTTGGAGGTCTCTTTGTGCTTCCTGCCACTTGCTCTTGTATTCTATCATCTAGAATTAACAAAACCAAAACAAGATATAAATCTCTGCATCAAATTAGGGGAATTATAATAATATAATATCACTTACAAATATGTTTTATGAAATTCTCAAATTAATGTTTGTTTTTTCTTAGATTGAGATAAGAAACGAAATTTTTCCTTGAATATTGAATGAGACTTTACCTGCCATCTTTCTCTTTTCCCTATAATTTTGTTTTAAGTTAAACTTATTGTTTGCATAAAAACAGCTGAGATTGGCTCTTGACTTTGAATTTGTAATTCAAAGCAAATCTTCAATTTTGGTAAATGTTTAACTTAACAGGGAAATATAAAATAATCTTAAAAAATAACAAAAATATAAATCTAATTTGAAAGAGCAAACTTCACCCCCAAACCCTTAAATCTAAGCTTTGCAAACTCCTAGGATTTTCCAAAAAAAAATAATATCTCAAAATTAGCATATTATTAAATCAAACAAAAAGATCTTGATATTGAAAGCAATAATTATGAGACCCTCACATGTTGCTAGGCCCCTAGATGTGTTGCTATAGCAACATCACTAAAATAGAAACATTTTACTTGCGATGAGAAAGATTTTGAAACAAAATAATATTTCTATACTTTTATATTGCCATTAAAATCAACAATATTTTATATAATCATTTGTAAAGGCAGCAATTTCTTTTACATTTTAGTAGCTTATTACAAGTTATTTTTCTGATTCTGATTTTTGATTGTTGACTTTCTTTACTTAGTTCTTGAGATGGGTAATAAAGCATGAAATGCTACTGGTTGACACTCTGACACCTTAATCCTTAACTACCAAGGATATATTGACAGAAATATAATCACAAGGGGTATGAAAGATATGGATATTTGAATATTAATGAGTACTATGAATCTAAATTAGTAGACACATCAGTACTATTAATAGAAGAATCAAAAGTTTTTCCAATGAAAAGAACTCATATCGGTATAGGTAATTGAAATTAAATTCACCATTTTTCATACATCAGTTCACTGGTTACAGACACAGCATTCAATCAAGGCTGCAAGGTAGTTTCAGAGGATTATTCAAATTTGAATCTTGCAGCCTCCACTGAATGCTTTGTTTGATCAGTGAGCCAAATTTGCTGTTTGATATGATATGCTCTCTAAATTTTGAATTAAGTGAGGGGCCAAGCGTTGAATGAAGTTCATAAAATGATGTCTAAATTTTGTATTGAAGAGGGGAGGGGAGGGGAGGGGAGGGGAGAATGAGCTTTTGTCTTAGAGGGGGTGGAATTTTTCATAATATTATTCCTGGACATTTTTTGACTACAGGGTTGAATACTTTACTTTCAAAAATAATTCTGTAATAAGAAAGACAAGTGATAAAAATTATCATAAAAATATTTTGTCTCTCAATTTTCCCCATCGTCATCTTGTACCTGTTCCAACTGCATTCTTGTTTTTTCCAGTTCTTTCATTTTCAATTTATCCTCTTGTCTCTTTACTTTTAATGTGTCTAACTTTCCTTCCAGGTCAATAATTGCTCTGTCCTTCTCCATGACTTTACGTTGAAGTTCTATGAACTCATCAGCTGACACAGTTGGTCCTAAAAAGCAAGAAGGGAATTTTATTGATCCAAAATTTTGCATTAAAAAAAGATGTGCTTGTTACTGCACCAGAATTTTTGGGCATTTTTGGACATCATCATTAAAAACAGTTTAGACAATGGGAAACTACATGTACATGAGTTTGTTAATAGACCTCTTTAGGTTGGACATAATGTCTTCTCATTTCAGACAACATATCATTCCCTAGAGTATCATTTCTTTTGAGTATAATTTTGTTTCTTCTATGTTGATTTTATTACTATAAAATCCCAAGCTATCATTTCTTTGTTTAACAGTTGCACATGAGAAGACACATAATATGGACATTACTCAAACAAAAAAATATTCTGAAGAGAATGACCATTGTTATGAAGTGGAAAAACATGTGCAAGCAAGAGTTCTGGAGCCGGTTGTATGAAGCCTGGTTAAAGTTATCCACTGAATAAGAGTTATCCAGTGTATAGAATTTATATAGGTTTTATCCGCTGGATAACGATTTATCCAGTGGATAGCATTATTCAGCCTTTGTACAACCGGCTTTATTTACTGAGAGAAAAGATGTATAAAGACAGCTCCTGTCCTATTACCTGAAGAGCCTGAAGGCTTTCTCTCTGGAAGCCCAGCACTTGCTGGTTTGTTGTTAGTAGGTACTGAGGGTGTGGCAGGGGCAGGGGTAGTAGATGATGCTGCTGATGGTGTTGGAATACCGGTAGATGGTGTGGAGGACTTTACTCTTGGACTCTGTAGTTTGGATGTTGGGGGTGATGATTTCTTTGAATCATGTGAAACATTATCAAGTGATCCTCTTGAGCCAAATGACTGATGAATAAGAATATAAAATGTGTAACCAATCTACAATGCATTTCTACAGGCCTGGGTATGTCCTCCTATGCAGAAGCCCTCACAATACTTTGGTCCCCACAAACATTCATAGGCAGAGAAGCATTGTGTGAAGACCCTAAAGTCACATCAACAGGAGGATAGGTTATATCTAAGATTTCCCGGGGGAGGGGAGGGGGGTCACTCAGAGGTTTCAGACTCTCTTGACAAAATAGACGGCTGTGTTCTGCACTAGATTACTATTAATGATTTTCAATTAGATCGTGGAATAGCTGGCAGTGAGAGGTGTGAAGGATCCAGCAATCAACCACCAGTAGTGTATTTCTGGAATGTCAATGGAATTGTTGATAACTTTAGAATCTTGTCGAGAAAACCATGCCTCAAGTCTTTCTTTAATCATTTCTTAAAAACTTAATCAATGCCTAAGGTCTTTGCTGAATGGTGCAGGCATTGTTTAGGCATTTAAGAAATGAATATGAAGAAATTCTTATTATGTACCCCACAGTTCCTTGTAGTCGTGCAATGGCCAATCACCGATCACCATTTGCCTCTTCAACCTTCTTGTAATACCTGTTTATATATATACTTGTACTAAAAACAGATTCAAGAAGATGACTAGTTATAGATTCCTTACCCTTTCCTTTTTCAGTGCATTCTTAGTTTCCCTCAACCCTCCAAAATCAGCAGACAAAGGCCTTGCTAGCTTAGGAGGAGAAGGGGATCCAGTTTTCTCATCAAGAATGACGATCTGAGACTGTCGGACAAATATTCCATAATTGTCTGGACACTTGAAGTATTCTTTCCCTTGAACTGTCATAAGAGAGGTCATAAATATAATTATTCAGTTTTTAATGGTTCTTTTAGTTGTATGTAATTTACTAAACTATATTATAAAGTTTTACGTCAACAAGAAACTGATATCAAAAGATCAAGAAAATACAGTTGAGCCTCCACTAATGGCCAACTCCCAACAATGGCCACCTCTACCCAACGACCAGGAAATTTTGTCCCCAAGGTGGCCATTGTGTAGAGGTTTGACTGCACTATGGAAAGGCTGAATTCTACATCTACAGTAGCTGTCTTGGCCTAGGAACTACCTATCTACATCTACATGGGGGGGGGGGGGGGGAGGGGGTCCAGGGTCCTGCAAAGGGGGATACCCATCACTGCAAGACTTTATCAGTAAGTCAATCATGTCTGTCTGTCCGTCTGTGTAATCTGACTGTTGACCTTTCTTCTCTCTCTTTCTACTTTTATTTACTTATTAAACAAAAAGAGTATTCAAAAATACTTTGGAGTGATAGAAAATATTTTCTGAAATCATGGAGAATCACCACAAAAATTAACGAGAAGACAACATTGATCAAACTGTTGTACATGTTACCTCGCTTCTAACTGGAACTTTACTTGGTTTGATTATTACAGTTTTCATGTACATGTAGTAACCAAGTGTAGACGTAAATAAAGTACATATTTGTACTGTGGAATTAATATTACAGTAAAGCTTACTGTACACTAACTACATGCCATTATAGTTAAGCTTAATATAAATATTTCACCTGTTCCATCATTCTTTCCTTTAGCTTCGTCAAGAACCACACCAATCCACTTCCCAGTAGAAAATGACGTCGATCCCACATAAGCTACGGTTCCTTTCTGTCCTTTACCGACAGTTTCAACCCTCATTCCAATTTTCACGTTGGTCGCCATTTTGAACTTGCTTCGCCTCGAAACTCAGCCACACCAAAAATCAACCAACTTTGCTAGGAAATTTCTAACAGCTCCAGAAGCTAGCCAAACGTCTTTGGCTTCGGTTTGAAGCGGATTTGAGGGCTCTAAGGTCTTAGGGAAGCCAGAATTAGGAATTCTTTCAACCAAACCTTGAAATTTTTCCTCCCCAAAACAAATTTGACCGAATATAAACTGCGCATGCTCTGACGTGTAACCAGGTCAGATCCAAGATGGCGGACGGTGAGTTGGTGTTTTTTAATCTTTTGCACTCTTGATCTAGTTTATTTATCGCCCAGAGCTCTTTAATAGTTTTTGTATTGATTTAGTAGTGATCTAACACATTTAGTGAATCTTTCTGCTATAATATTTTCTCGGTTTTTGTTCTGCGATCAAGTTATGGAAGCGATTTCTAACCAAGTTTGAGGCTGCTTGATTCTAGAATGTTATTTACAGCTGATCTTTATGATCACTAATGATCAATACTAAATTTGGTCAATAATCTATACTTCTATTGATGCGTATAATTTTCCATATAACTCGTATTTCTTTGCAATTTTTTGGATTATTCACCCCGATCGCGTTTTATTGAATTCTTACTCTGATGAAATTCACAGCAAAACAGTCGGCTGTAATATAAAAACATTTAAAAAAAAATGAATATTGATTAAAGTAGGGAGGTGGGAGAGAGATTACAGTAAAGAAAACAGACTGTTTAATAATATAATGCAAACACTCTTATAATATAGACACTTCCTCTGATCTCTGTGATTCCTGTGTATGACCATACTGTATTTTACCTTTATTCTTGTTGAGGTAGTATTAGCTTAGTGTTTGACTTCAAAATCATTGTATCACTAGTAACATTCAAAACTCTGTTATCTTTTATTACAGAAGAGAATGGTGATTCAGCTCGCAATAGGCATCGTCAAAAGCGTGGCCTTCTTAAGATGTATTATGGAGTCGGTGAAGAGACAGGGAAACCGACATCCATTGACCCATGTGACATCAATGGGGCTCACTTCCAGCCTGACACGTACTTGGGCAAGACATTCAAAGAAAAAACACTGACTGAACTTATGGATAAAGAAGGAGATATCTCTAAGCGTAAGGATTTACCTATGATCAGGGGCAAATCCAGGATTTTGTTCAGGGAGAGGTGCAGCATTGCAGGGGCACCTGTCTGGGAAAATGCCAAACCCCAAAAAATCTATCCTTGTTTTGGATATAAAATAACAGCCAGTCATACGCTGGTCAAGATGTCCAGCGTATGATATTTTATCTTATTTTTTTGAAATATGACCGGTCAACATGTCCCTTCAAAATCATATTTGACCGGTCAAGTACCAAATTTGGCCGGGCATTGACCGTTGACTGGCCTTTATTTTGAGTCCTTGGATATCTTGCAAGTTGCAAAGTAGGGGCACAAATTCAGCCCAGAGAGGGGTGCAACCCTCAGAATCAAAGAAGGAAACATTGCCCCCTGCACCCCTCCCCTGGATCCGTCCCTGATGTTCCTTGTAGAATGACATACCATATATACTATCCTAAAATTAATGTCACATTTTTATTTTTTTTTTACTAATGGAAAACTTTTGTGTTGTTCACTTCAGAGATCAAGGCATTAGACAGTGATATGCAGACATTGGTTTATGAAAACTATAACAAGTTTATCAGTGCAACAGATACAATTAGAAAGGCAAGGATAATACCTATTCTAGCTTCTGTGTCACCACTGCAATATCATGTCACATCTTAGAAAACTATACTGTAGCTTCAATGTCATAGAGGTCGACAGAACAAGGGGGTCATGAATGTAGGTGAAGATGTTTCTAATAAAGCAGCTCATGGAAAGGACTTACCAGTACCTCGCATAATTTGGTTGTTACAAATTGGTGTTAGATCCAGGTGCCAGCATGGAGCCTTTTTGAGACTCCATTGGTTATACCGATGCTTGCTTCCCCCTTCCTATTCCTCTGGATAGGTAAGATAAATAATAAATTTAAAAATAAATATTTTCATGACTGTCTTTTTTTTAAGATGAAACATGATTTCAAGAAAATGGAAGAAGAGATGACTGAGCTTGAAAAAAATATGTCTGCCATCACAGACTTCAGTGAAAAGATTAGCGGCACCTTACAAGACAAACGGCAACAAATTACAAAATTATCTGGCGTCCATACATTACTCACTAAGGTACTGTACTAATTTATGCATCTCTTATGTCTGTTCTGGATACTGTTTTCACTTCAGTCTATAATCAAAGGTTTGAATTTATTTTATTGAATGGCTAGTATTGTATTTTATTTCAGCTTCAGTTTCTGTTCGAGTTACCATCCAGACTAAAGAAATGTGTAGAAATGAAACAATATGGACTGGCTGTCAGGTAAAGTGCCATCATATAAATCTCTTAGGGGTTAATTCTAGCTGGAATAAGGTGGTAGAATGCTGTTTTGCCATCATCTTTCCCTTAATAGTCCCCTTCACAGTTCCCTGTGCCATCTTGAAAGGTAGCCGTGACTCTGCATCAAAGCCAGACAAACTGTGATCTTCTCAGAACACCCCTAGGACACCCCTCCCTCCATGGACCCTCTACTGTGTTCATTACTGGGTCCCTCCCTTCATGGGACCCTAGGACCCTCTGCTCAGTATATAGTAGAAGTGCAGGTTTCTATGATAAAATATTATTTGGTATGGTTATAAATACAGGTATTACACAAAAGCCAGGGATGTCTTACACCAATACAGTCACATGCCGTCATTTCAAGGAATCCATCAAGACTGTGATGAAATAGTCAAAGAACTTATAACAAGACTAAGAGAGCAACTAAGAAACCCAAAGGTATAGAATTATCAAAATCACCTCCCTACTACAGTACAGTGGATTTCATACGGTAAAATTTGGATACACATACAGTAGTACATAGACATTCCATAATATGATATACATGGTATACATTGTATGGTATATCTGTATACATGCATGTCTGACGTGATGATCTGCAATCTGATAGTTATCATATCTTTACTGCAAGTTTGCATGCCACATTTCATCCACTTTTGAAAATCTGTTTTAGAAATGTTTTCTGACTTGCTTTTCCTGATTTAAACGACTTTGATTGTGAAGTCATGTATACATTAGATAGAAAAAATTTACTTTTTTTATCATCTTCTTTTAAGTCAACACCCAAGCAGTTGGCAGAGTGTGTAGACTTGTTACTTCAACTCCGTGAGCCAGCAGATGAACTGTGTGATGAATTTATTACTCAGTAAGTAAATAGTAAAGCAGTGCGTAGATTTGTGTGGAAACTCTTTTGCTGTACTGGGGAAGATCTAGAGAAGACTGGTTTATTGGTAAACCTTCCTTGTCACAGGATTTCCCTGCAAATGTTGGAAATCGAATCTCTGTTCAGAATAGACCTATTTTGCTTTGGCATAAGGTTTTCCATTTCAGACCCAATGTCATTCTCTTGAGAATAAGATTCTTTGTTTGATATTCTTGTAGTGATATCCATTATTCAAGTGTCTTTTCATGTGCAATACTCTATCTCATAGGGCAAGGGAAAGATTGGATGAAAACATAAGAGTCCTTGAAGCACAAGTTCAACTCAAAAAGGAAGAATTACAGCCTGTTGAGGGTACAGCTTAATACATTAGTTACCTAACAGGGAGTAAAGAGGATGTGGTGGGAAGAAATATCATGAAGGCAAATATATAATAGAATGACCCTGCAATGGGGTTGGGAGGGGAGACTGGCACCTCTAGTCATCTCATGGATATACAGGAGATAAGTCCCTGCTGTGTAGTATATATTTTACCTACTACTTCGTACATGAGAGCCACAATATAATAGAGGGTAACAAGATGCATATGACTGCATCTTTAGTCTTAAATTTTAGTTTCTTTGGTTTTCTGTTTACATTGTAATCAAGAAATCTTATTCTCTCTCATACAGCATCAGAAGGTGACACCCTTGAAGAATCCAAGCATCAAAGACCTATGGTAAGCAACAGAAACTATTGAACTTGTTGTTCTAAGCAACCTTTGGCCAGTGGCTAACAAACTGTGGCCCTTGTTCCATATCATCAAATTGGAACTTGAAAGGTGATTTTTATGGAGGGAGGAAAACTAGAGAACCTGGAGAAAAACCCTTGAAGCAACTCTACTCACATAAATGGTGGGTCCAAGGATGGACCACTGCAGTATAAAGTGACATAAAAAACAGGCAGTCCTTGCATCTCTTCTCAAACAGGTTTGAGAAAAGATGTTTGCTGCTGAATGCATAACTGAGTCTGTGTACGTTGCTTATGCTTATGCTTGTGTATCAAGTGATAACCGAGCTTAATATACTATTTTCTCTTCAGGATTTTCTGGAGTTCATTGACTGTGGCTGCAATGGCTTCCTAAGCACTGTCTGCTTGGTCATTGCTTCTTATAAAGAACAGTTTGTAGAACGGCAAATTGGAGAGTAAGTGACTAGATATGCCACTCAAAATTTGGTTGTTTTGCTGGCAAACTGCAGGTTACTTTAATATTATTATATCTGGTCTTACATATGGGTAGGGAGTTCTTTCTCCTATAATTACAGAGTTCTCGAATAAAAACTCATCACTCAAGATTGTAAGCAGTCTATCAAGTTCCCAGTGTATCTGTTGTAAAGGCCACCTCACCTTTTCTTTTCTTTCCTTGTTGTTTACTAGTCATGTGACTGATCCAGAAGAGTTGGAAAGAGTTGTATCCAAGAAGCTGTCCAGTTTCATGCAGACGTTGATGGGCCAGTACTTCAAAATCACAGAAGCTAGAATTGAACTTGAGGTGTGTAATGTACCAAATGCAATTTAGAAGTCAATTTCTGGTGTAATTTTTTTCCATTTCAGACCACATGCCATGTTCTGGAGTATTGTTTTTTTACCAGTAAAACTTAAGAAGATGTATTAGTATCGATGTAGCTTAACAAGGAATCTTATTCCCCAAATCATTTGAAGTGAAAAAGCATTACACCAAACATAAAAGGGCCTATTTTATTTGGGACACCTCTCATCCTTATCAGTTCACCGACCCATTTCAAGTGCGTTCACAAACTAACATGTATATATGTTGTTTCACACAGACTGATACTGGTAATAATGTTCTCCTGGTGCGTGCATTAGATCGGTTTCATCGTCGTCTCCAGGCAGTTCATAAGCTTCTTCCAGATATTGGTTCTAGCAGGTCAGTATGGAGAGGCCTTGCTTCTTCCCCTCTCTGCCGATGACAGGGGGTCTGATTGTAAAATGCTGAGGGAAGAGGGTGTGTTAGTTCCCCATCAAGGCGGAGTAGTGATACTCCAAGCCACTTCATTGCACTGCAGACACTAAGCTTTTCTCTTTGCCTAACTGTTTCTCCTTCCCTTCTTGGCATCTGAGCATTTCTTCTTGTCTTCTCAACTGAATGTTGCTCATTATTAATGTCATTTCTCCTTTTTTCTTTATCAAGGTCTGGAGCAAACATTATTGCCCGATCTGCGCACAACCGAGTAATATTTTATACTCAAAGCCTACGACAACAATTTGCAGGTAATCAAACTAAAACGTGTGTTACTTATGGGTAGAAATACTATAGAGAAAAATATTGAAGAGATCCAGTAGAGGCCGAGCCAGCCTATGTGGTGTTCACTCCCATATAACAACTCCAGATGATGCTATAGAATTATTGTCTTCATAAACCCAATTTTCATGGAGCATGTGGGTAAGGGACCTAGGAGGGATCTCTGAGGTTCACCAACAAAACTTCTCTGTTAAATATCCTGAAAGGATTTGAAATGAATGTAATAAATAGTTGTTCTTTTATAGTTTGTCTGACAGACACTCGTCAAGCATTAGCTGCGTTACCCCGACAGACAGGCAAAGATAAAAGTCACGCACTCTCGGATCTTCTTACACAAACCAGTAACGCAATCCTGGATCAAATCAAAACTGTACTCAACTATCTTAAGGTAACATCTCATTGTCTCTTAAGGAACTCCTCTGGATGGCGCCTCTTAGTGACTGTCGTGTGAGTAAGAATAATAGATAACTCTTGAATATCTTTTTTACAGGCATTTATAGGTCCTGATATCACGTTTTCCGTCAAGCCATATTTTCGTGGTCCATACTGTGCTGATGACGTACGGGAAGGCTTGGTGGTAGATTTCTTAAAACACGTCCTACAAACTGCCAAGGTAAAGGCTAAAGACTAAATTATCGTAACCTCCACCCTCCAAGGACGCCCATGCAGGGGGGAGTCAGAGGGAGTAAGCTCTGTTTAGACCAATGCATCCACTGATAACATTTATTTTTCCAGGACTTTTGCAACAAAGCTAGTTCACCACCTCCATCATTGGTTCTTCTTCTGTCAAGACTCTGTACTGATTTCCATGAATCCACTATTACTTATGTGGTAAGTGATTATGATCTCTGGTAATAGTTGTCTTGCTTTCCCCTTCAAATCCACTTCAATTCTTAAACTTCTTTACCTTAGTGTTTGATCTTTGTGCTTCATAATATAAACCCGGCGGAATATGTTAACGATCATGGTGATGTAATGATAACGGTGATGGTAATGATGATTCCATTCATTTCTTCATTACCATTACGCCTCTAGTTAAGTCTGACGGATGAACAGTTTCCAGTGGATGAAGAGCTTCGTCGTGGTTGTGTCCGGACACCAGTATCAGAGCTTGTGTCTGAAGCTAGATCAATAGCACAGGTAATTCAAATCATTTCTCCCATAGCACTTTTTTTGCGCTCACCTCAAAATTATTATTGAATTGATTTCTTCAAAGACCGCGCCAAAACGAAAAAAATCAGGAAGAGCTCATGCGTACGTGCAAACTCTTAAAAAAGTAGAATTAAAAATAAAATTATCAACAGAACCCAATTCAACTTGGGTGTACTCAATGGTTTCCTAATTCACTCCATGCATCATTCATTCTCTTAATTATTATTTTATTTCCTTACCTTAACTGATTAAGAAAAACGTTAATATGGACCAGGTTCGTCGAATCTTATGCCCAAAGCTACGGAAAAACTTGCGGCAATATTGCTGAAGTAGGATCGTGCGCCTGCGTGTCTGCGCCTTAAGGGAATGACACGTGGTCTGAAATCGGGAAACATTTCGCCCAAGCTAAAAGGATCTGTAATTTTTTACAAATCTCTTTCTTTAGGATTTACTCAATCATTACGTCAAGATCCAAGGATTAGTCATATCTCAGGTACGTATTGCGGCATCAGTGGTTGGAATTTCGAAGGGTTTCCCCCAAATGTTTGCCACACGTCCAGAGGCTCTCGGTCCTTTTTTCCAAAGTTAATATGAAACAGCGTGTAAATAAAATTTCGTGCGTCGCAAGTGCTAAGCGGTTATCTTTTTATGTTGTTTAACCTTTATTTTGACTGGTGTAGCTCAGAAGTAAATTTTGATGTTTGCTGCGCCTAAAGGGGGGAAATACTGCGCATATCCGCATTTTCGATTTTCAAACGCGGGCGATTCTTGCGGCAATCTGAGGTGCGATTTTTGCCGCGATTCTAACGGTGACGGGAAATGCGCGTGTAAACGACCGGCGATTTCACTGCGGTTTTGGAGATCCATCGACGTGAAATCGCCGAAAAAATCGCCGCCAAAATCGCCCGTTTGAACGGTCCTTTATACGTCCAGTAGTCATGCATGTTTAATCTTCGTTACTACTTGCAGATGATAAGAAAGAGTGTAGATACACGTGACTGGATAAATACTATTGAACCACGGAATGTGCGCGCCGTGATGAAGCGAATTGTTGAAGATGTGACAGCTATTGATACTCAAGTAGGGCAGCTGTATGAAGAGGGAGCGAGGAAGGCCCACAGCTCAGGTGAGTGGGATTGAATGAGAGGAAGAATGAATGAGAAAAGAATAAATGAGAAAGGAATGTTCAAGGGAGTTAGAAAGGCTCACACCTCACAGGATGATGAATTAGAAATCCATTGTAAAGCCCTTGTTGGTATCTCTATATCTTATTTTCCATCGACAGATTCCAGTAAATTCACTTACTCATTATCAAGCCAAGCAAAGCCAAGTCGATCACAGTTTAGCTACACTCCAAGGTATTTCACCTTCAAATTAGTCATAGTATGGCCACAGTTTTGCGATGTATGGTTCATAATATGTACTTTTTTCCTTTCTTTGTAGTACTGGTTTTGATTCAAGTCTACTTAGTAACATCCAGAAACTTTTCTCCGAGAAAATCGAGATTTTTAGTCCTGTTGAATTTTCTAAAGTTTCTGTTCTCACTGGGATTGTGAAAATAGCACTCAAGGTAGGAGTGATTTTGTTACAGTTTGTATCCATGAATGTGATGTTCAGCTGTAAAGCTGCCTACATCTACCACTATCTACCACTGTTAGTCTGTAGATTCCTACTCCTGGCCCATTCTCATATACTCCAATTTTTCACATCCTAACCACAAGCTAACCTTTTGTTTTAGACCCTCCTGGAGTGTGTTAGACTGCGTACGTTTGGTAAATATGGCCTACAACAAATTCAAGTGGATACACATTATCTACAGCTTTATCTTTGGCGGTTCGTATCAGATGAGAATCTTGTTCATGTGTTATTAGACGAGGTGGTGAACAGTGCTGTCAATAGAAGTGTGGAAGCAGAACTAATGGAACCAAGTATTGTAGAAGTTATATGCGATAGGGGTTAACTTGGTATAGGAATGGCGATTGATTATGACGTTTTTAAATTTTTTCTCACTGGGCTTCTATCTTGGAAAAGATTACCTTAGGATGACAGCTCGAACCTGTTCTATTCCCTGTTACTATCAGGGCTGGTATCCTTACTGGGATAGGATGTCATTTGTAGATATTCATGTCCTGAGACAACGGCGCATCATTTCACTACATTTTCATATACCATCACTAGAAATACTGCTGACGACAGTAGATCATTTCTTGACATCAGTGATCAAAGATAATACTCAACAATTATGCATTGGTTATTAGTTTATTAAAAGAAGATGCCAGTCTCATACTGTTTCATACAGTTGAACCACATTTAAATGTCGACATAAGTGAGGCATTTAGGTCAAATGGTAAAGTGACCCATTTGCCTCACTTGCATGTCAAACCATGGGCATCCATAATGTCTAAAGTTATGTAAAGAATATTCTAATAATGCACATAAATGCTCTCTCCCATGTGGGACCAGTGATCTAAATATTGAACTAGCCTAGTTATTTTACAGCATGTTGGAAAACCAAATTCAACACTTTCCATACATCGGTTCACTGGTCAAACACAAAGCATTCAGTCGAGGCTGCAAGGCTCAAATTTGAATAATCCTTTGAAACTACCTTGCAGCCTCGATTGAATGCTTTGTCTGTGACCAGTTAACTGATGTATGGAAAATGGTGAATGATCAAATCTGGGTGAATATTTGTAACTAATTCCAACAATAGTATTATTCAATACTTTATTCCATGCGCACAAGGTCCAAAATCAAGATGACTAGTGTGTTTGTCTCCTAGCAACAACTCCAGAATGCTAAACAAATCAGGGCCAGATCCAGGGGGTTATATGATGGCAAGGGAAGCAAAAGTAATGCCTTATTCTAGTAAGCCATCATTCTCTCACTGCCAGCCAGCTGCAACCCCCACAACCCTCTTCCTGGATCTGTCCATGATGGGAATAAAGAACTACATAGCACTTAGTTAACATAATACTCATAAAAGAATATACTAACCTATAATAAACTAAATAAATAGTTAGGAGATTAAAGTAGTACAAATAAATAAATGAAATAAGTCTGGTTTCCAAAAAATATTTCCTGGTTTTTGTCATGTTTTACGAAGCTTTTTCATACTCATCCTTTTGCTTTTTGCTTCACACATTTTCCCAAATGTTTTACCTTACTTTCTGCTGTAATTCGTTGTTTTGTATTGTGTCTGTTTTGATTTTAAATACAATGAAAATAGGTTAAAACACACATGGAAACCAGACTTGAACATAAACTAAGTGCTATGTAAGTTCTTCCATTAACAATGTATCTTAGGGTGAGTTTACTTAACCTGTGAAACAAAAATTTCTTGTTAAAGTTTAATAGTCAAATAGACCAGGCCCATTGCCATTGATCTACTAGCTGTTTCACAGGTTAAGTAAGACCACTCTAGCTGGATTAAACTGCACACAAATTGATCTCCCAGGTTAAACATTAAACCATATCTTGTTAATAGTATGAAAAATAAAGAAAAAATGATGGTCCAATCTGCTTTTAAAGCAAAAGATTTGGTCTGTTTGTAACATTCCATGACCATAGAATTACTATTACAACAAAGTGTATTATAAATACAATAATCTTTTTTAAATGTTATATTTTAGTTTTTAAATTTGTAAGGATCCGTCCCCTTGGAATGATACAAAACACGGGTATTTGAACTGTCTCCATGATGGTTGAATATATAAAAAAAGATTTTTCACCAGATGGATGACAGATGGATACCAATATTTTGCAATTCCCAAATTTTGTTTTCGAATTTTGCAATTGGTTCCTGGATCCATGTATTTGAATTATTGAAAAAATATGAAATTATGAAAATGGCAATAGTTAAGAAAGAAAAGAAATGCTCAAGGTATAGCAATAGGTGCTTAGAATGAAATTTGAATAAAAAAATTTTAAATATGAAATGAGTTATTGAGAAATAGACCCCTTGCAGGTGACATCAGAGCAGCTCAATTTGGAGAGCAAAACAAAAGAATTTTAATCTCCTGAGAATTGGAACCTATTGTTCTGCCCTCCAAATTGAGCTGCATTCAAACTTGCTGCAAGGGGTCTATACCGGTCTTGGGAACTTATCCTTCTGTCTTTTTGAAAAAGTAAACTCAATGTAATACAATTTTTTTCTCTTAGTTTTCACTTATCTGTGTAACCTCTTTGAGTTGATGTAGTGTATACTCTGTAGATAGGTATATCAGGTCTCCAGTAGGTGCAATACCTACTCGATATTATGTCATGTCCAACCCTAGACTCACCAGTAGATAGGTATATGAAGTCCCAGGTGGCATGGGGGCAACACTTACTCGATATAACCTCACCACAAGCCATATAACTCATTGAAAAATAGATGTTTTGGTTCCTGATGGGTGCAACATGTACACCTGGCTGACACTGCATCACCATATCGGGTCCCCCAATGGGTGCAACACCTACCCGATATTGCACCACAACAGTCTCTATACTCACTGGTATATATCGGGTCCTCGGTGGGCGCAACACATTCGGAAGATTTGGTCAAGGCTTAACTGGACATTGTTCAGTAGTCCCAGTTTTCCCTGCTTTTCCTGTTTTGTTCTTCCAGTAAATTCACAGGCCTGAAAATTATTTCCAAACTGGCAATCCAATAAAAGAATGTCTTCTTCTTCAAAGCTAATGTACGATAACTAACCCAATGATGCCACGCACCCGGTACACCGGATACGCAAATAATAAAGAAATGTACTCTCGAACTTTCCTTTGATTGAACCTTTCGGTTTCTACCCCTCAATACGCGTAATGTTTCCTTCAACATTTCTTAAATGATGAAGTTGACAGTAAATATTGCAGTTCCATTGAAAATATTATTGACTGAAGATGGACCAAAAGAAATGCCACAAATTCCATCAAGAAAAAGTGTGATTTCTTTTGTCTTTTCATGTTAGCCTCGCATCACTACACGATCATTTTGAGAAGGGTCAATTCAAGAGATCTTTTCTAAAAAATGGAGAAGTCAGTTTTTGGATGACTGACATAGTAGATCCAGTAAGCGATAACAAAAGTAAAGTAAACAAGAGGGAAGATAACTCTTGCGGTGCGATCAATCCAGTGCACGTCCAAGTATGGTAAATTTTTCTCATTCTTGGGTGCGGGTTTGGGTGCGAGGCATGTGGTGATCTTATCCTTCATACTGGCTTTTCTTCCGTTGGAGGTTTTGTCCATCATAGTTACAATGGTTTCAGGTGTCAGGTCCTGCAGGAAATTAGAATAAATATCCGACGGTCACTTTTAGTGCGCAAATACAGACGTTTTGGCACGCAAGTACGGGCATTTATGGTACGCAAGTACGGGCATTTTTGGTGCGAAAATAGAGACGTTTTGGTGAGCAAGTACGGGCATTTATGGTAAGCAAGTACGGACCTTTTTGGTGCGAAAATAGGGACATTTTTGGTGCGCAAGGTGTATAGTTTTTTAGTTCGCAAATGCCATCTTTTTGGTGCGCAAGTACGGGCATTTTTGGTGCGCAAATATGTGTTTTCGGTGGGCAAATACTAACTTTTTGTTGCCAGGTACAGGCTTTGGTGCGGAAATACTGGGGTTTTGGTGCACAAATAATGGATTTGCAGTCTCGGAGTATAACTAGCGCAGAAAAATTCACTGTAGAAGAGGATATCTTTAGAATTTACCTTTGAAGTTCCAGATTTTTCGGTTGAAGTGAGAGGCTCGCTAGCAGTTTCATCTTCGTCGTTTTCTCGTCTCAGGTTAGGATGAGTATTAAGAACGAGTACGTATTCCAGCAGTGACATGAAAATAATCCCAAGAGACGTCATCAGGAAGTAGTCGAGGGCTTTGGAGTAGCTGACTTTGGGCATGCTGGCGTTGACAGTGCCGTACAAGAGAATGGTGGTCAAGATTGTAGTAATACTGAAAAATATGAGAACAAGTAGTTGATACATAAAGGATTAATAAAAATTTTCATGATGAAACTAATTTTGATTGTGCTACTAATACGTTCCTCCTGAAATTTTAGTTTTAAACGGTGCAACCTCATCGCAAACTGCAGTCGTTCCGCCGGCGCGGTTCAACTACACAACCAAGATTTGCAGCAATCGTTCATGGTCCCTTGAAATTCTTATAACGCGTACTACCAAAAACAATATTTTAATAATATTTTACGGCTATCACTCCCACTAAAATGCTCTTCCGTGAGGTTCACTTCTCACACTTCCACTTCATTACAACGCGCAACACTCAACTCACAGGTTGTTTTTTTACGGAGTAGCCGAAGAAAAATCTTCCTTGCAAGGGAAAGAACAACACGTCAAACAAACATAAGTGGTTAAAAAAAGTATCGAAGCAGTGACTTCAGACATGAGCTACGAAGCAGTGAGAGACAGCCATGCCATCTCATATTCTATAATTCATAACATTATACAACAAGGTATAACTTACCTGAGGGTAACCCTGGCAGGGACAGCATTCCTGTGGATCCAGAATGTACACCAGGAGAGTATGACCAGGATCATTGCTGGCATATAGGTGGCTGTTATGAAGTAGTTGACGCGGCGCTTGAAGCGGAATTTTGCATGAAGACTGGCAAATGAACCTGCCGAACGAACAGCGATGGAATTATATGCGGTCAAGGGTTGCGCCTATCTCATTTTATCCCACACCATAGAAAATACAGCCAATAAGGAAAGCAGAAAAGTCGTTGTATATTCGTCGGTATTTCACTCTTCCTTCCCATCATGCACTGTGCGTTGAATCTACGCATTTGTATTTTCTATGGTGTGGGATAAAATGGTTATAAGATGGTTTCTCGTGGCATACAGTGGATATCCCACTCGTCACTTGTAATCACCTAAAGGCTCGTGTGTATACTAGAAACTACAAGTGACTCGCGGGATATGCCACGGTATGCCACTCGAAACCATTGTATAACTAGTATAAAGTGGGTTATTTTTGAGGCTGGTACATCCCTCATGGCTACAGGAGTGAAATATTTAGTGGCAAAGATTTAGTTTCTAGATAAGATACCTTTACTGTTGGTTTGCGAGTTGACAATCGTAGAAGCACCCATGAATTCAAACTGTGCCATCTGCTTGGAAACAATCTCGACACTTTGCCTATTTCCTCCCTTCCAGACATAGTCTACGTCAGATCTTGTGTGCGCGTCTGTAAAGACAGAAAAATCAATAGAACACTCAGTCGACCCAAGAGCCTATCCAGTATGAACCATCCTTATTTTTACAAAGGTAGCACTTATTAGCCTGTCACTAACAAAACTGTGTCCCTCGTTACATGACGGAATGGGGTTTGAGAAATTGACTTTTTGCGGAGGGAGAAACTGTTGCACGCAACGTAGCATACGCAACACACAACAACCAAATTGTACTTCTGCAACGTAACGCGCAATTAGTTTAATCGTGTGAACACGACCTGCAACTTTAATGGAAATGCGTGATATTCTCAGCCAATGAAATTTTAAAAAAAATTAAAAACATTAGGTGACCAGAACTGTGGAGCCCGAAAAGTTTTGTCATAGGAAAAGTTGTTACGCGTGACATCCCTTTAAAATATCTCACTGCGTGCAACGTTGCGTGACAGTGGCACCGTATCTCCGGGCCTTTGAGGTTGCTTTGACATGATTTGTTAAATCAGCAATACTCACAGCTTTCAATAATCAGAGGACACTCTTGTGTATCCATTGGGTACAGACGAAGGTCCATGTCACACTGTGCAGTTAAGGTAATCCTGTATTAAAGTAAAAAAGGCTTATGTTAACACACTCATATTATTTATGGTCACCCTGTGGTATTTCTCTAACCCACTCCTAACAAGTTTTTTACTTGGTCCCTCTGCGGTCTCCCCTGATCCTCCTCCACTTCGAACACTACAGTACTTTTACCAGTACATCTTACCATCAGGGTTTTCTAACTGGTCACCCTGTGATACTCCCCACCCCCTCCCCTCTCGCCCATAAGATATTTTACCTCGTACTGAAGTAAATTTTTCCATCAGGGTTGATCATGACTCTCATATTCTCTCTGGTCACCCTGTGGTACTTGGCTAGTTTTGAGTTCCAGAAGTATGTGTCCGGTGTCCAGAACAACTGAGTAGCGTCTGCAGCCATGGTGAATGGAGTGCTGAAGTTATGAGCAAAGCGAGGATCGTACCACCATTGACGGAAAAATATATCCATCGAATAGATCTACAAAGGGGAAAGATTATTGGATGATATAAGGTGCGCTCTGATTGGCTGAGCTGTCTTAGCATTAAGAAAAATCTTTGTTTTTTTCTTGTATCTTACCATCTCTGCTTCTTTGATTTCACCAAAAGAGACGACTTTAAATTCTACTTGGACAACGACTGGAGGTCCTGGAAAGAAAAACACAACACACTCTGAGACTGATTTTATCATTTGCTATAGCTCTTATATGGAAAGAAAACGAGGAAAACACTTGACGTCAAAGCAGCTCAATTTGGAGGGCAAAAAAAAAAAGAATTTCCATCTCCTGAGAATTGGAAACCAATTGCTTTGTCCTCCAAATTGAGCTGCATTCCAACGTGCTGCAAGGGGTCTATACGAAAGAAAAATAAATGAGCTGTAGATGTGCCATTTTCCCCTCAGGGCAGAATATATTCTATTAACCAATACATTTGTTAAAGACGCTCACAATTAAGATACTGAGCTTCGTAAAAACGCATTAAATCTTATCAGATGTGCTAAATGAAAACAAAAAAAGCAAGTTAAAAATCTAATCTATTGCGCTGATCGATTACTTGGCTTTCAAATGTTTTTTTGTCTCTGTGATTCTTGGCTCTGATTGGCTCAATTTGTGACAAATCAATTGCGCAGAAAGTGCGTTTGATCTCTTCATATCTTTCAGTTTGAGTCTCGAAAAGAAAGCTTAAAAGATTATTTCAGCTTTCTCTTTTTAAATGAGAAGTTTGTTAGAGCTAAAGTGAAACGAGACGATTCCTCAAGCGCGAAAAAACAGCCTGTATTTGTGATTTGTGGCAAATTAAAAAGAAGAAAAGGAGAAAAACGAAGCCAGAGCGAAGAGAAAACCAGGTATTCTATTTTACACTACCTTTTCATTCTAATAAGAAATAATTTTATCTCATTTCTTGATAATTATGAAAACTTTTATTACCGTTTCCTAACGCAATTTTTTTTTCTAAATATTGAAAAATAACATTAAAATGGGTCTCGTTTTTTAACTTAACCCATCTCTTGAATATTACTAAACTACTTTAAATTTAGCGGATGTTTATACATTAACGTTTATACATTAAAATAGCAGTGGAATTTTGTTTCGAATGCGTTCAGAAGTAAAGAAAATGGCAAGCTTCTGTGAGTTTATAAGATAAAGTAATTTTTGATTTTGAAACAAAAAGATTAGGCATAATTCGACCGTTTTCTCTATTCTTTGATATAGTGTCTTATCGTTTACGTTCGAAAATAATATTCATAGACAGCTGTGTGTTGGAGATATTAAAAATCAGTGCCCTGGGGGAAGTGAAATTATAGGATTATATCAGTCTTGTGGTTTTCAAAAAGCCTTTTTGGAAAGTAATACCTTATTGCATACAATTTTCGCGACACGTTAATTTCGCGATTTTGCGAGAAAAAAAAATCCTTGATCACTTTAATTTCGCGATTTTGTCGAATAAATCATTCATAATTTGTTCCTAAACACGTACAAGTCCCTTTAGAAACCCACTTTGCGACACCTTCATTTCGCGAATTTTTCCAAATGTAATAAGGTGTATCAATCCCTTAACAAAACTATCTTGGATGCGAGGCTAACTAATAATAGTAATGTTATTAGGATTGTTTCTATACGAGCCTGCAATCAAGTTGGCATAGCGGCGCATTGGGGTAAGGGACTTTCCCCTTTCCCTTCCCCTCCCCAATTGACCCCCTACGTATGCTAGTAGGTGGAAGCCAAAAGAAACGCAAGCTCTAAAGACATAATATATTATTGCGCATGCTGCTAGCTGGTGTACAATGTCAGTCATACCTCCTGCGTTTGGTCTGGTTTTCTTGTCATTGTTTTTGATAGCATTGTTGATGAAATCGGACAGCTTCTTTGCTTCTTCCATGGATTCTTTGTAATCCTCGACAGACCTAAAAATGAAAAGTCCAGCAGATGTTAACATCTATGTTTCACGTCGTTTTAACCGGCTGTGATTCAAAACTGATGTAATACTCATAGTGTAATAGTGAGTCGATATAAAACATGAGTAACAATGGAATCCGTGACTACTAATTTGTATTAGATAAATATATATTTCACGGGTCAAGTGCCATCACTCTAAGCGCTACATCTAGTAAGAATTTGTTTTCCAGATATATGTCGTGTACTCTAATGTTAATCCTCTTTATAGTGTGCGTGAAGGATGTTTTAGAATGTTCTGTAATCGATAATTATTTCATCCTCCTTAGTTTTTGAGGGTGGAGGAGGAAGAGAATAATGTCTTGTAATATTTTAAAATATCCCCATGACAACCATGTCATGTTGTTTTTTTGGTAACTGGAGATGAAAAGTAAAAAGCCGACATATTCAAGACATATTCATGGCAAGGGAGTGGAAAGCCAAAACATATTCTAACAAACCGTGAGAGAACAATGGACAACTCTGTTCAAATATTCAAACAAAAATATGAAAACTTCCAAACTTTATAAAATAAAACTCTGAAGAGTTACCAGGGAATTAAAGTTTGTCTAATCAATAAAAGATTGGACTAGAAAATATGGACGGATAATTGACAGGAAATTTAAAAGTTTTCTTCAAAATTTTGTAAGCTTCGCTGTAAAAAAAAATCTTTAAAAAAATCTTTTAGGTAAAAACATAGCTAAGGAAACAGATTTTCATTTAAAAACAAGAGAATAAGAACGGGAAACTCATAAATATTGTGTAAAAAAGTTTGCAAAAGAGGAGGAAGAATGATGTTTTGAAATGTTTCAAATTGTAAAAATATGTATATATATTTTACGTACTTTTTCTCTCTCACCGCTGAAGCGTGAACGAGGCTGAACAACGAGAGGATGAATACAATTTTTAGGAATCCAAAATCCATCTTGTATAGGAATTTTCCACTGCTCTATCTGTGAATAGTAAAAGAAAGAAAAAGAATGATAAAGAATGGGTGTCGCAAACAAGATAAAACTCAAATATTTATCAAATGAATAAAAAATATATTACAAAATTTATACTTTGGGACAAGGGTATAAGAAATTAAATTCTGGAAAAAAGAAATTTTTTTGAATTTGTGAATTTGTGAATTTTTGAAAGAAATTTTTTAAAGTAATCTTATGCAACCTGCTAGTTGTATCGATTGTGTAATTTACCAGAATATAAACATTCCTAGTTATTCAAACTGAAGAACAGATTTTATCGTCTTCTTTTGTCTACATCTTTCAATTCTTAAATTCTTAGGAGCAATCTTTCTCCCGAATTTCTACACATTTGAGCTCAATTCACCAACTTGATATTAGTCAACTTCGAATTCTGTGTAGTTAAGAATTTATAGCGTTGTTTGAATAGTTTAAATGCCTTACGAAATACCTTAGCCGGCTTGAATATATTTATAACTTTCGGTGACGATAAACTCAGTTGTGTTCTGGTAATATCTAAAGTTTTGCAAAGTGTCCCAAAGCTGAATTATCTAGATCTTTCCCGAGTAGTACAGCCGAGAACGGCTTTTCAGTGCCCATAGTAACATTATTGAAAACTTACTTAAACACTTTATTGAAAAAAGCCCAAAAGAAAAACAAAGAATTTGATTGGTTGTTTTGAACTAATGTGTTTCGTTGATGGCTCTTAGGGTGAAGACAATAGAGGAACATCATGGATAATTTTGTAATCTTTTATTTTAGAAAATGAATACTGGGTCTTCAAAATGGGCTTGAAATAATTGAGTCAACGGGGATGAGGGACACCTGGTCTGTTAGCTAAGTTTCGTAGACCCGTAAACAACCAACTGGAGGCGTAGAGCTCAGTAAAGAAGACCAATATAAGGAACTAAACTGAAGTTATTGAAATTCAACTCAACTCAACTCAACTCAACTCGATTCTACTCAACTGAAAACAACTGAACTCAACTGAAACAAAATCGACTCGACTCAACTGAAAACAACTCAACTGAAAACAACTCAACTCAACTCAACTCAACTCAACTCAACTCAACTCAACTCAACTCAACTCAACTCAACTCAACTCAACTCAACTCAACTCAACTCAACTCAACTCATAAATCTTTGAGAGTTGTTTTGGTCGCCTCACCAGGAAACTGAACCAACCAATCGAAATTCTCGCTAAATAGCGAATTAGGGCAACTTGTTTCAGCACGATGGTAAATTTTAACAACTTTCTAAGCTTTTGATTAGTTTTTTTCCTGGGTTCTCTGATGCATTCTTAAAAGTCTTAATGGCAAAACAAATGAAATTATACGACCAACACCCATCTTTTTAATGTAGTCCATAATCGGACGGAATTTTATAGGAGAGATAAAAAGATACAAAAGATAGAAAGAGGCAAAAAAAGTTAGAAGCAAATTATCATTTTCTCTTTTTTTTCCGATCTAAATGAGTTTCTCGAGTTTCCTCACGCCGCTCGCTATAACGATGCTATCACGATGCTATTCGTTGAGTACTAAAAATCAACTTCTAAATTCCAATTCGTTCACAGAATGATGGCCACTGACAGGTTTGTTAGCGACTGGCTATGAAGTGTTATAACCTCGATAAACGAGGATAAAAAATACCGGATGTGGAAATGCAGAAATGGTTTTTGGATACGGCAACGGATGATTGATTCCGAAATGTTGCGCAAAAAGTCGACTTATCTTTGCGCGTGAAAAAGCAGTTCCAAAGCGGTTCGTCCCGTAATATTTTTTAGCTATTTTCGTATAGAAAAAAATAGACTCTTTTCACTTGATGAACCTCAAGGTGGACCTTGTCCATCACTTAGATGAGAAGAACTCACTTATCCCGCTTTTTGCGAGCAATTACAGTTTGCCGGTTTAATAAAAACGATAGTTAAAGCAAAAACGAGTGACTAATCAAGGAAATCTGAGCAAGTATACTTACAAAACAAGACAATTCTTGAGATTTTTGGGGATATTGCCCGATAGAGAAAATATTCAACTTGTTGAGTCGAAGCTCGCAGTAAAATAATGCCACTTATAGACGGAACTATCTTGTCCCAGAAAAACAAAAACAGGTGAATTAAGAACTTCAATTATTTAGAAGTCGAAAATTGGGGCTATTGTTTGTTACAGCAAGTGGTGTCGACCCGATAATTTAAGGGTTTATTTAATAAGAGTGAGAGCATACTCTACCAGGCTCATAGCAAGGCCCCCCATGCCCCTCCCCCTGCTACGGGCCTGTCTACGCACGTAGCTACTCTACTCGTTTCGAATTCAGAGAATTGGTAATAAAAACAAGTATTGAAAAAGAACGTAAATCAGTGTAGGAAGCAAGACTAAAGTAGTTTAGTCTAAAGAGCTCTTGAAGGGATATTTTAAGCACTTGGACTTTGCCGATTGTTTTTATTTCTCCAGCCCACCGTTTTCTAGAAAAGTGGCAACTGCATGAAGTGATATTTACGTCTTTTTTGAAAAAACAACGCAAATTTAGGAAACCAAACTTAAAGACCTCGTAGGTATGTCTTAAGCACCTGGACTTGGCCTATTGTTTAATTTTTTCAGCCCACCGTTTTCTAGAAAAGTTGCAACGTGATATTGACGTCTTAAGTTTCATTTCCAAACAACAGGAAACAACGTGAAGTCGTCTGAGGCGGGTTTAATCAAAGTGATGTTTTTATTTTAGCAATTTGTTTTGCACAATACATGGTGATTTCTTGGAGTTTCATTTTTTAATCTTTGGTTTTCAAAACCATCTTGTCGCATTTAGTAAGTTATTTCGTCTTTCTTGGATACTTTTTGGGGTGCTATTATATGTTCTTTGTCAGTTTGTTCGTTTGTTGTTTTTTTCATTTTCCGCCCATGCATGGGTAGGATAGAATTCATTGTCGTCAGTCATATTTATTACTAATATATCTTCTCAAGCGGTACTGGTATCACATGCGAGTAGAGTTTGTTATGTCTCTCACTTGATTCAAGGGTTATTCTCGGCAGGTTTCCTGGTATTTCTCCCTTCGTAAAACCAAACTAAATTACTAAATTGCTAAATTCCAATTCGATCTGTGAGTTAGCCCTGCACTGACTTTGATTAGCCCAGAGGTTGTTTCAGGGTTCGATCTGTGAGTTAGCCCTGCACTGATTTTGATTAGCCCAGAGGTTGTTTCAGGGTTCGATCTGTGAGTTAGCCCTGCACTGACTTTGATCAGCCCAGAGGTTGTTTCAGGGTTCGATAAAATCGGTATCCACTGATTTTAAATATATAGATATAAAAAATAAAATCTAAGTGAGCCTTGACTGACCTTGTGGCGCGAAAACAAATCTAATATCTAAACTATAAATATCCATCAGCCGTCAGATTTTGTACGATTGTGAAAATGTGCCCCATTTTGAGCCGTGACCTCGAGAATTTCGATTGGTGCGCTGTGATGCCCTAAAATTGGGGCTGAAGCAGTCGAGTCATTGACATTCTGAGAAGTTAGTGGAAAATTTGTAGTCTTACTATTTTTATTTTGGGGGGCAACAGGAAAGCTCGTCTCAGTGCAGTTTTGGGGAGACACAATTAGTTAGGGGCGGGGAGTAGGCATATAGAACCCCGGGGGCGAGAGAGGAGGGAAGTAATTATCAGTTGAATTGGAGCTTTGTTGCTTTGTTTTGAAGATTTCTTCAGTTTTGTTTTCGTTTTTGGACGAGCTCTGAATTCAGAATTAGGACCAGATATTTTGACCCAAAATCCTTTGCGCACGTAGCTTCGCAGTACCTCTGCTTCAAACGTTTGTCAAACGGCCTTTCTTTACAATAAGAATCCAATAATCCAAACTGTCTTGTTTAACAGTGATGTTTCAGATCTTGAACATGCGATTATTCAATTAAAATTTCTAGAATCGAGCAAAGTTGAGTTTTTAGGAAAATAGTGTAGGATATTGGTGCTGAACGGTCGAATATGTGTGCTGGAATGCTATACGCAAATCTTAGGACTTGGGCTTGACAGGTGCAAAGCCGGACAAATACAAAAATATGACCAGACAAATCTCTAAGAATGTCTCGAGATAACAATAAAATATCGCTTAAGCTTGTTATTGCTGGTCCTTATTCGAAGACATTATGTAATGGTATAAAAAATATTGACCGAAATGATAAAAGGGGTTAATATTTGTATAGCGGAGTTGCGTTTTGTGTACAAGTTAGAACCAAGTTTGGGTCGAACCTTGAAAACTAATAAAAATATTCTTGCCAACTGATTTTGAATTACCAGCCGTCTAACAGAACTGTAGATTCAAAAACAATTCGTATCTTAATCGAACTGATATGAATTCCCTTTCATTCAAGTTAGAACCCCATCGCGGTTTTCTTTCAACGATACAAAGCTTTCCAGCTCTTGTTATGGAACCAAGTACCTGCATAATACAAACTGAACTCTAAAATCTTTATTTGAATCTCTTATCAAACCACACAAATCTCAGCTAAGACTTAGTCATCACGTTCTTGAGAGCAGATAATTAAGTATTTGAAAATAACCAAAGAGAGTTGCTTTGAGGTTACAACTTCACGTCTATCGGCGAATGTTAATCACGCCAGTAATAAATAATTCATCCTTCTATAGTTTACCTGATAATAGGAAAAATTATGATAATAAGCAAGAAAATCCGGTAAATATTCTCGACAAATATTTGTGTTAGATAATATGTCTGTTTTACGGAATCTTTCTGTCTTGGACTCAAAGAAAGACTATAATTTTTTTATGAAAAATCTAAATTTAAAACCTTTTTTCATAAAACTTCGCAAGCAACGAATATAATATGGTTTGTTTAGATTCCCAGATATGCAGTGTTTATGTCCAAAAAAAAATTGGGGAGGGGGGGGGAGGGGGTGGAGGGAGTAAAACTTTCAAAAGCTTAAATCAGAATTTGCTCTTTCGTGTGGAATAAGATTTTTGAAAACTTTCTAGATTTTGGTTGTAAAAATATTAAGTAGAATAGCAAGCTTATTTCACGATAAAACGATGTAAATCACTTCTCCTGACCGGCATAAAACCCAGAAAACAATCCCAACTTCAAAAGCTAAAAAAAATATGACTGAAAGTAAAAATCAGTTAAGAAATCGTAAAAAAAGCGAGTTTAAATTTAGTGACAAACTTACAGCAACCAGGCTCAAAAAATTACATAATTTTACAATATTTTCTTTTAAAAATATACGAACTAATCTCTTACAGTTGTGAGGAATATCCTTGGACCATTTAGGTGTATGTAGTGAAGTTTACGATCGAAATACGGACGCCGATATGCTTTAGAGATACTTTAATAATTGAAGATTTAGTAGCTGTAGTAGTAGCATTTCTTTTAACGGAGCAGGTATTGAATCGAATTTGGTATTATTTAGTACCGCCAAGTGTCGGTATTCAAATCGTAGCGAACTTAAACTGCCAGTTAGAGTAACCTAAAGAAATTTATCTGTAAAGAAAAGTTTGAAAATTTTTGAATTCGGATTTTATTGGAATAGTTCTTTTTATCGCTTTATAAAATTTGAGAGAATGGTCGATATTTTCAATTTCAATTTACTAGCGAATCGTTCCGTTCTTGAATTAAAAATTATTACTTGAGTTTACCCCTCTTAAAAATCAATTGACAAGATAAATGCCGGTACTAAAAAAATCAGCCAAACAAACTGTTATCTACTTTGAGCTAAATATTACGAGTTGATAGTAAATGTTGGCGAGGAATTATAATATTTTAGCGGGGTAGACTAGTATATTGCACGTTGTAAGCATAGCTTGATGCTAGCGCCAAATCTGTCAAAATAAAACGCTAAAAATCCTTCATCGTAAAAAATAATCAAATTTTAAAACTAACAATTTCGAAATTTGAGCTCCTAGACTTAAAAAAAAGGAAAAAATTTAAAAGAAAGAAAAACTATATTATAGTTACCTACCAATGAACGTATTCTGGGATGCAGAAATGTATAACCGAAACGAGCGTTGCTCAAGTGATTGAAGAATCCTGAGTCCAAGGCGAGTCTGGGATGGTTATGGGACTGAAATGTAGATCTATGCTAATATGTTAGGAACAAACTCTTGGAATACTGTTTGTGGTGAATAAGGCTGGACTGTATTACAGTGGGGAGTCTGCATATGTGCGCGCTTGAGCCACGACTCGAACACTCTAATCTATCCTGCCTATCTTCCTATAGGCTTGGAAAAAATTGAATTAATGAATAAAACATTATACTTGATTTATCCCTTTTGTTTGGTGAAATTAACGTTGTACAGTCATCAAGCAGTTATAGACAGTAATATAATTTTACCAAGAAAAAATACTATAAGATAGGTATATATGTAAATATCATGGTTGTTTTTATTATTTCACAAAGAAACACGAATACAAGTCAAAAACAACTTTTCCAAGACCTCAACAGCAAAACCCTGACCACCAAACGACAGAACGCCAATTCTCAGTATGAAATCCTCGTAAACAACCGAAAAACAATGTACATTTGCAAGAATCTTTTTACTCCAAATTTTTTTTTTTTTTTAAAGCTAATGAGCAGGGGAAAAAATTATTCATTAATGGTAAAGGATTGGAAAGGATTAAGGCAAAATGAAGACCCTCACACCTTGTTTTCATCTATTACTCGTTACCACGGAAGCTAACACAGATGAAAGCAATTTTAAAATATTAACGAAAATTCCGATAACAAAACAATAGCAAGATAACAATATTTATTTTAATTTTGTGTAATGTTTCGAATTTGATCAAAATTAACGGCCGAGCTTCTGAAATCGTAATTGCTAAACGCTTTAAATCACTCTGAACAATTGTGTTACGAGTTAAGCATTGTGTTAATTCAAAGATCATTGTAAATTCCCCTAAAACTCCATAATAGTTTCTGGCGTTAAACCAAACAGCCACGGTGAGTTTGACGCCCCAAATGAGTTGGAAGAAATTTAGCTAAATTTTGAAAAAGAGAAAAACAGAGGCATTATTGCTAAATACAAGTCCTACAAACTCTCACTCGTATCTTCTTGAAATTTTATTTTTTCTAATCCAAAATTTAATGGCCTTTTTTAAAGTTCCCGTTTCTGTACGTTTTAAAAATGTTTTTAAACGTTCTTAAGGAATCCAGCAGAGTTCTAGAACAAATAATCAACGTAATCATCGGGATAAATCTGATATTAATTTATCTACGTATACACTTATCTTCGATACCAGAGATTCTACGAGATCTTTGAGGGTTTTACGATATTTTAAGTTGTTTAAAAATTAAGGCTGTGGCGCGAGGAATATTCTTAGCAAACTGCTCTGTTACTTGGAGTTTTTGTGGTGAATATCTTGCTGCGAATTGCTTGGATTATATTGTTATCTTGTTTTGATTTTTTGTGTGAGTTGCAATGCCTTGATATTGCAGATACTGTGAGTTCATCATCCCTTTTCGGGCACGAATTTACTTAACAAAATATGTCCGATGAACAAGAATATAATTCACGTTCAAATGCAAAATTCAAATCTAACTTTCATTCACTTAGGATTTTTGCATAGTCCAAAACGTATTGAAGATTATAAAGCTAGCCTTTTTGCCAGTATTTTACTAGCTTATTGAATAGGATTGGAGAGTTCGGTCATTTTATGAGCCTAATTCGCAAAAAAAAAAAAAAACCGCTCCTCTCGTCTAGTCCAACGCAATCTACTGATAAACCCGAAAATTTTTTTTGTAATCTAACTCTGACTTAATTATACATGGATCACTTTGGAAAGCATAAAATTCGTGCTTAACTTGTTTTGCAGCGTGTAGACCCCCTACCTTGAGCTCCAAAACAATCAGTTTTTACATCCAAATCAGCGGTAAAGCTCATAGAGATTCTTTTAAAAAAAAAAAATATTTTCTAGAAAAAATTTTTTTTTCAATTTAGGGATTTAGTGCGAAATTTCCGAAAACACGATAAAATATGACAAATCATGTGAATAAAAAAGATATTGCAGTTTGAACGGAGTATAATTATTAGCAAATGCACTGTAGTCCATGTACTAGTGTCAAGGTCGTTGCTAAGACTATAGAAAATTAAATTAATTCTCAATAATTGTTTTACAAATTGCCATAACAAATTAAATTTTACTGATTAAAACGTCAGAACACCCAAAATGACAAAGTCTATCGACCACTTTGAAACTGAAATATTCTAAAAGTGAGACTACGGGGAAATATAAAAGAAATCACACTTTCTCTCAATGGACTTGGTGCCATTTTTTCAGTGGTATTTTCGTGTTAGCCTCACATCAAAATTAATTTTGAAAGGGGTCTATAAATGAAAGTATGTTCTAGGCCCAGAAGTCACACGCATTTAACTAAAACTAACCAAGTGATAAAATCAATGACATAAATGAGGTGCACGATATGGTTAGTTTTAGCAAAAGTGACCAAGACTGATATCGGTGAAGCGAATAAGGTCTGACTAACGTCTTAAACTTTATAGTTACTTCAACAGACACAATTTTCCTTTTTTATAGACATCGGTATTTATGTATCGTAAATCAGCGCAGCTCAAACTACTTGACAAACTGCCAAGTTTAGTGTCTTTCGTTTCTTTTCCTTCTATCTTTCCTTCTTTTTCTCTCTTTCTCTCTCTCTTTCTTTCTTTCTTTCTCTCTTTCTCTCTTTCTTTCTTAGTTCCTTCCGTCCTTCTTTTTTTCTTACTTCTTTCTTTCCTTCTCCTTTCCTTCTTATTGTGATTTCAGTTTCGTGCAAGAAATAAGTACCCCGGCAAATCTCCTATTCAATATTGAGTATCATTCCCGTCCCATCAGTTCGATGATCATTATCATTATCGCTCCCATCATATTATCGTAACCATTTAATAACGTTATTAGTGTTTTTTAACGTTATTAGTGTTATTATCTTTATTATTGTTGTTATTATCGTTTAATATAGTCATCTCCATCGCTATCATTATATCTTAATCGTTGTCGTTATCTTGTTTATTTGTTATTTTTACGATTAGCATGATTGCTATCTTCATCCTGTTACAATTTCATTGCTTCCTCGCGTTATCGTTAAGTTTATTGTTATCGTTGACCGTTATAGCTATATTCAGGTTATCTTGCTATCGTTAACATTATGGTTATTATCATTATTATACATTTTACTCACTATCTCACTTCTGATTGGCCGAGAGCCCTCAGCCACTCCCTGATATCGTGTGAATTCGACATGATAAAGGTATTATATGTAGGTCACAATGGAAATGGAAATGGAAATACGTTTGCTATTTTTTTCGAAAGTAAAATTAAATCTTTATTCTTAGTTTACAAAATGTATAATAAGACAATTATTGAATTCGGTTTTCGCATGATATCGTAAATATCAATAGCCTCCGACTTCGGCAGATAACACAGCCTTGGTCTTGATAATTTACAATATATCTTGCTCAACCTCATCCAATAATTGTTTATTATCACTATTCACATTTATTACAACTTTTATTACCATTGCCGTCATCAAGTTCAAGCATAAATTGATTTCAAAGTAAGCTACGAAACCGTTATGGTATATGAGTTCTCGAAGTAGGAACAAAAATATATTTTTAGCGGTTTTGTTTCATTTTCTTTCCCGCCAAAAAAGCGTTACTTTACAATGACCGAAGTTACCATGACACTAAAATGGCTTCCTTTCCCTGAAAAACCAATCAAGAGCCACGAAAAATTACGCCATCCAATCACAATGCTTGAACAAGGAAGTCATTTCAGAGGTGTGTCAGCACTTCAAGTTCTGCACTTGAAAAAAAGAATGGAATCAGTTGATAAGAGCTTTCGAGCGCTAATTTTAAAAGAAATACTTTGATGAGGATACTTTTTTGCCACAAAAGACTCTCTTGTTTGGTTAGTGAAAGCAAAGAAAGGTTAATTTTTAACTTTAAAAGTTAATCTTTTGATGTAGTAAAGGAAACCGGCCGGCGTACTCAATCAAATAAAAACAATAACGAAATCATTCGAGTGTTTGAACAGCGGAATAAACTATTGAAGGAGATGCTGCCCACTCTAAGATCTTTATCTTAAGATCAGTAAAATAAGTTGGCAACCCAACATATTCTCGTCCGATATGAAATTTTCTGAACCAGTTCGTCGAAAACGGACGAAAACGGAGAAACAAATAATCGCTGTTTTAGACGAATTCTACAAATAATTCAAAGAATTGCATATCAAAACAAAAGCGTTGAATATATATTTACCTTTAAATGCACGAAACGAAAAGAGTGAATCTATCTATCCTGCTTGGCAGTCTTCAAATGAAGCATATCTGGTTAATTCTTGACCATGATGATATCTTGTCCAATTCTTATTCTAAAATTTGGAAATATTCTTCATATACTTGAACCGTGATAGCAGTTAGCTTCCTGCGTACTTGCTCACCATGGGGCTATTAAACCATTCAAACTTCATGTAATATTCTACAGATTCGATGTTCCGTCGTACGAAAACTTCTCGGGATTTTTGGGATGAAATAAACCAGCGAAAACTCAGGAGACTTTTGTTTTCATATAAGGACTTATTCTGGCTCTTTGTCCAAGCTTCATAGTCAATATTGATACATGTTCAAGCTATTACTGGACACTACGTTTTCCGCTTGCAATTTGTGGCACACCTACATCATTTATAGAATGTTAAAAGCGTTTATTGTCAAATTAACTTTTCGTTAGCTCTCTCAATCTATTATAACGAGCTTTTATGGCAATATACGAACACATATTTGCATTGTAAAAACACATTTTGAATATTTTCTTTGGCGAATGGTTGTATATCGGGTTGGAGTATATCGGCCGAGAAAACATTTTTTCAAAAATCGAAAAATTTACAGACGTTTGTATGGCTGGGAGTGTACGCTATACCCCGAGCCATCATGCAGTACAAACGTCTCAGCCGTAAATTTGTCGATTTTCAAAAAATATTTTCTCGGCCGATATATACACCTAATATAATGAATCTTCGAAAGGTTACTAAAGTGAAGGTGCTATTTCTAGTGCTGTTATTGGTTTATAATTTTAACTCACTTGGATTTTCGGCCGCCATTTTGGCAACTCGTCTATTCGTAGTAGTGGTGTTATGATTTGAATAACATAATATCCGTGGGGCGAGATTAGAAAAGGCAAAAACTGCTGTATATAAATGAATAGAAAAAGGAAATAGTCGTGATATAGGCTATTTAGCGAGAAGAAGCGCTTTGAAGGAAAAATACTGGGCTACTCTCGTTAGTGTGATTTAAGTCAAGGCACAGCTTACTCACAGATCGAACCCTGAAACAACCTCTGGGCTGATCTAAGTGAGGGCATGGTTAACTCAAAAAAAAAAAATTGGAATTTAATTAGGTTTTGCGGAAGGAGGAAAACAAGAGAACCTTGAGAAAAACCCTTGAATCAAGTGAGAGACCTAACAAACTCTAATCACATGTGATACTGAGTCCAGGAGTCAAACCCAAGACCCCTGGGGTGGTAGGCAGTGTACTACAGCTACGCCATCTTTGATTACGCATTCTCTACTTTCGCATACCTATAATATTTTGCGGCTTGGAGGGGAGGGGAGGGGAGGGGAAAATCCGCACATATTATATACTGAAAACTGATCAGACGATGTTGAAAATACCTCTTTCGATATTTAAATATAAAATAAAACAATTAGTGATAGAAAGAGATAAAATCTTGAAGAAGTTAATAACCATACCTCTTGATGTTCTGAACGTACAATATTAATTCAGAAAATAAAGGTGATCACTATGAATATTTTACAGACAAAAGCAGATATAGGGAACATTTGATTTAATTTTGGGACTGTATTTTGAACGGTTGGCGGTTATCCCCCAAAGTCGCAAAGTATTATGGGGTATGCGATGGTAGAGAATGCCATAGACTTGTTCCCAGTCTAGCTGGCAATTTTATTTCCGTTGGTAAATTGGATTCAAGTTGTGCATCCGGAAAAAAAATAACGAGCGAGACTTGGAGTCTAAGAATGTTATGGCAAAGGTAACTTAATTTTGCATCTTCAGCTTCTAATGTTTCTTTTTCTAGCGAAAGAGCTCAAAGCGATTTTCTTTGTTCTTAATTTTGGTTCCTTTGCTATTCCTAGACGAAACATGACTAAAAACAGGGTAATGCACGTGACGTCTTTGCCGCCGCCATATTGGTTTTTCTTTTGGTTTCTTGAGTGGATTCAAGAGAGCATAAATATATTTATCCTCTCTTGGTGGATTTTATCATATTGAAGTTTTAGAAGCCATTCATTCATATATTCATTCATTCGTTTGTTTTTTAATTTAATACTCGTCCAATCAGAGAAACCGACTGGGACCTCGTACGATCTCATGATCCTTAGTACCAATCCTATTATATGCTGTTGTTGTTGTTTTGTTATAAACGGTCAAACGAAAGTCAGGCAAACTCAAATCAAGTATCTTTTTACCTCGTGTCTACGAACCAGTTATTGTGAGGGGGCTGAATGTGCAAATGTGTCACTCATTCACTCACTTAATCAGTAAGATGTTAGAGATCTATTTTTAAAATTTTTATCCATCGTCTTACGTCATCTGCTTACGAACGTTACACGGAACTTACTTGGCGGACGTTGTACGAATACGAAATTCTGGTCTGATCATGACTCAAGTGGTTATTTGTTTTTCTATTTGCAATCTTATAATAAACTCAACTTTGGCACAAAAAGTTGATTTTATCAGAATTTCCCTATTGTTTTATCCGAGCTGAGACTCTTTATATCAGTTTAATTGCTATAAATTACTAACCCAGCTCACCTGAGAAAAAATATTAGCCAATCACGATCGAGAAAATTTGCAAAACTGAGGTGTCATCCTTAGTAGCCCGGCGACTCGGGAAACGGTTATTTCTTTATTTTATTTTCCCACTCAATAACGAAATGTCTTGTAAATGTTCACAAGTCAATTTTCGCAGGCATTGTGACAACTCATTTTTGCAGTGACGTCATTTCTACGTCACTATTTCAGATCAGCTGGAAGTCATAACAAGTTGATCTAAGGTTACTGCATTACTTACTGGTCAGCAGCATCAACAGCTGATCATGCGCAGTGTGCATTGCGTGAGCAATGTCACTTAGCTTATTCTAAAACATCTCTAAAACATGAATTAATCATGGTATGAAAGTATTACTTAATTATTAAGTGTAATTTGTCTAAAATTTTCCATAAAAATTCTTCAAAAGTTTTTTCTCATTTTTTTCGACTTCTCTTTTGCTCTGAATTATTTGTTACGCGAGAGAAAAAAAATCCTATCAAAGTCGAAAATTCTGTTATTGCTCTAATCCTCTCCTTTCTCCCCCTTCTTCTCATTCCTATTATTTTTTTTCCTTTCATTTTCATCAACCATTTTCGTACTCCTTTCGTTTTCCTCGCATTTTTCTCACGGTAGCCAATTTCCTGACCAGAACTGCGGTCGCCAAATCTAATGTATTGATTGCTGTATTAGCGCTTCTAGATGTTTGGTCTATTATCTCCCTGGTAATGAGTCCCTAATGGTCATTCCTACCTACCGATATGACTTGCGAATCGAATACTTAATCAACACCTGATTATTTATTGATAAGAGCACATAGAAGCACTGATCACTGATTACATTATGGAATATTCTTTCGACTTCTGTTCATTCCCACTTGAAATATCTACGTCAGAAGAGAGGAGAAACGCCAGCTATCTTCTTTAGGCTAAGAACAGGGAATACTATTAGGAATGGTGTACAAGAAACCTTAGGGGAATCGGTGAGTCACTTTCTATCATATCTGTGTAATTATTTCGGACTCCAAATTGTCTGAATATGATCATGAGAGCGAATGTTTCTGTTGGAGAATACCGATAGAAAAGAAGGAAACAAGTCGAAAAAGTGTTACAAAATTAAACCTTAAGGAAGATTTATTTTATAATGCCGAAAGAATAATCCTAAGCTAGTTTGTATCAATGGTAAACTAACAAGTAATCATTAATTGATGTCAGTAACATCACCGATCTATAGAAAAAACATTAGCCTAAAATGACAGCCATGAATAGCTAAAGTAACAACAAACATGTACGGGAAAAACGATACCTAAGTTATAACCCTTGACTATAAGACAAAACTGAATCAAGATTGTGCATGTCTGGTGCTTTCAATATGTAATGAGCAAAAAGTGGAGAAATACCGGTTTCGCATCGAAATAAAGTTCATATCTTTACAAATATATGTATTGCAATGGCGGTTTGAATCGTGCGTTGAAAATCAAAAAAATTAATTTTTTATTTGAACTGAGTTGAAAGGTAATTCCGATAAGAAACGACAGGCTAATTCGTTCTACAATTCTGGAGTATTCCTACCTGATACTAAATAACTTTATTTGAATGGTTAGGCTTGTAGAAATCTCGAATTGAAGTGGTTGTTTGGGTAAGATAAGTCTGATACTTATAGATATAGCTGAATTCGTCTCACAATATACCTTCAACCACAACGACCCTGTGCGAAAGCTTGTGAGTTTGAAAAATGTAATTGAATTTGATCAAAAACAAAACAAGAGAACGAAATAAACCTTGACTTTCTACCTCAACTAATTTGTAATTTTAAAACTAACATTCAGCTTTGCAATATTGTTCCTTTTTTATCCGAGAAAATTTTAAATTCAAAGCGAATATTATATGGAAGGATTTAATTCAGGTAAAACTGTGGACCTCTTAAAAATACCCTCAAAAACAAAACAAAAAAAAACAGAAAGAAAAAATAAAAGGTATATATAGATTAAAAGATTTCAAATCTCCTCGAAAAGAAAGTGAGATTTCTTTTTTTTTTTTTTCCCTGGCAGACTTGCCTTAATAAATAATTCTAATAGTTCCGGTGCATTAACCAAATGTTTTCACTTCTTGTTTTTATGAACTTTAGTAAATTAAATTTGGTTGATGAAAAAGTGCATAATGACAAATGTACTGGCGTTGGCTAGATTAGGGTATTAGTTGTGGTTGAATGAAATTGTTTAACTAACTCTATTGAAAGATTCGAGAAACCAAAAGAAAAATGTCTGTAACCAAAATGTTATGAAAGAAGGAAATTAACAGGGGTAATAACGTGGGTAACAATACAAGAAGCAGCATAGACATAGTAGCAATAGATAAGGAGGCATAAGAAGTAGTTGTATAGCAACAGAAACAGCAACGACAACATGAAGCATAGCAACACCACCGCCATCGATACTAACACCAACATCAACAGACACTTACCATACACTACCATTATCATCAATAACAACACTACCACCACCACAGAGTATTGCAACGGCAGCACAACCATCACCACCAACATCATCAATAACAACACTACCACCACCACAGAGAGTATTGCAACGGCAGCACAACCATCACCACCAACATCATCAACAACAACACTACCACCACCACAGAGAGTATTGCAACGGCAGCACAACCATCACCACCAACATCATCAACAACAACACTACCACCACCACAGAGAGTATTGCAACGGCAGCACAACCATCACCACCAATATCATCAATAGCAGCAGCAACACCAGTGATACACCATCATCATCATCATTTACCAAACAACACTGCTGCTACCACCACACCCACCAACAGTAACATCAGAAACACCATTGACACCCCACCATCACTATCATCACTACCACCAAACAACACTGCTACTACCACCACACCCACCAACAGTAACATCAGAAACACCATTGACACCCCACCATCACTATCATCAACGACACCAACACCAACAACACCACCTCCACCAGAACACCACGAGCAATAACCCCACCACCGCCTACAACACCACCAACATCAACAGCACCAACAACCACACTGCTAATACCACCACAGTCCACCACGACCACCAACAGTAATAACCTGAAACACCATTGACAACCCACCAACACTATCACCACCACCAACGACACCACCACCAGAAAACCACGAGCAATAACCCCACCACCGCCAACAACAACAACAACAAAAACAACAGCACCAACAACCACACTGCTACTACCACCAACAGTAACAACAGAAAAACCAACGACACTATCACCAACAATGGCAACAACAACACTAATGCGCATGCACCACCATTATTATCATCTACAATTACATTAACACCACTAAAAATATAAACCTTTCCATCAGTCACCAATAATAGTACTATTACATCACCACTACTGCATCTGCTGCTGCTTGTATTAGAATAATGGCAGAAGACAAGCAACAAGAGCGATGTCACATACTTCAACATTGTCACGTTTAAATTTCCAGGTTATTATTGCACGCTGATCACGTGACTGAGTAGATGTCATGTGAAAAATCAAAAAAAACTTCAATATAATCTTCTTATTCTGTTATGTCATATATAATGTGTCAAAAAACTTCCAATTTAACTTCAATTAACTTATAGTCAATACAATTTAGTATCTCGGTTCATGTGGAATTATTATCTGCAAATGACAGAGCTTCAAACAAAAACAGACAGTTGTGGGATTTAGGAGGATGGAGAGAGGATGGTGAGATTAATCGTGAGATTTATTTAGCTGATTAAAGGGAGCATATTTCTGTGCACAACAAAAATTAGTCTTTCCTATTCTCAGAGATTGGACAAAATAAAAAAAAAAAGAATAAATAAATGGGATTTAGCCGTGGTTCGATCCCTCTTCTACCACTGAACTATTCTAGGATTTAGATTTTTGAGGAGGAAGGAAAACCAGAGAACCCGGAGAAGACCGTAGAAGCACAGAAGAAAAGCAACAAGCAGCTCTGGTTTTAAGCGACGCTGAGTTCGGAAAAAGTTCCCGGGTCGCACTGGCCAACGCAGTACACGATTATTATCAAAATATGAAGAAAAAAAACTCAAAATAATTCTAGTTGCAGGTGGCTGTGAGGATGCTTAGCCAAACAGAAGGCCCCGAATCGCCTTTGCCTGCTGTGACCAACCGCGTCATGCTTGATCTCCAACAGGGGGAAAACCGCTCAACTTCTTAAAATTCCAAGACTTCCAACAATCATTAGAGAACTGAGTAATGACGATAAATATATTCTAAAGTTACAAAAGAGAAAATAAAAATATGTTGTAGCAAAAAAAATTAAGGCCCGGAAGCGTTGGCTCCAAGAAATTTTTTGATTTAAATCTAAGTTTTCCTTAAAAAAATAAACAATATTTTGTGAGGATAAACTACGCTCAACCATCCTAACTAGTTTGAGGTTAGTACTCAGCGTGAGTTAAACCTGGCTAAATCTAGGACATTAAAATTACAATAAACACAGTAAACTGCTGCTAGCACTCTTCGTACAGCAAATATCGATGTTAAAGTTTGTTGCAAGACTTCAGTGAACCGATTGCTTCCCTCTAATGCCTTCAACATGAGGTACGATATAATACTAGACTTTTGTTGTGCTTTGCTACAAGAAACTATTATCATAGAAAAGTTTTATCAAATAAGATAACGCTGTTTATATTATGTTAGGTAATCAGTGACAAGTTGAATGGACTGCTGCAACGGTAGCATTGTGTAGCTGTCAAATTTTCTTTTCGAATGCTATGAATGAAGCTGTGAATCTCTTAATCTTTTCGACTTTTATTATATTAACTGGATGACTGGCAAGCAAAAATTCCCTTCTTAAATGAAACATTTGAAGCAATAATTACGAAGAGCAACATATAACATTTATACCTTTGATAAAATTCCAAAAAGCATCACAAACTTTGCTTACAATATAATATATTTTATGTATGTCGTTTTGGTACAAAGTAGAAAACGAATTTTTCAAATTGCTGATTTTGATAAACATTCGTGACTAAAGTCCTGATTTTTTCGCTCATTAGATGGTAAGCTAATCAATCCATTTATCTACAGAAGCTACTTTAATTTAACGGTTATCCAAACTCGCACGTCGGGTTGTTATGAAACACGTGATTTGGGTGGAGTACTTTGTAAAGTGCCTTCAGTAGAGACGTGTATATTTTCTGTAATTTGCGGAGTTCTTAATGTTGTTGAAAAATAAGATGAAGAAATGTAGGCGAAGACATGAGAAAGTAAAGCACGGTAATTAGTTCATGGCTTAGTAAGGACGGCTTTAATAATGGATTAGAGGCACGCAAGCAGGAATGTTGGAAGCCATATTGATGTTATGGCATGCATGCCATGGCTCGAAAACTAAAATTAACGTGAGCACAATTCACGTATTGAAAACATTCTTCTTTTTCGAATTCCCTTACTATTTTGTATTACCTAGCTATCTATACTTATGTCATTAACTTTAATTTATTTATAAACAATAGACCGTCAAAAACAAAAGATTTTTTTCTACTTATCTTAGACTCTAAATCTCGAAAACTTTTCCTACGTATTTTTTTATTATCAGTTTTCAACCCAGCTAGAAAATTAGTGCAAGGAATCAATAAGGTCGAGACCTGTTTGAAAGAAGTCTGTCTAACCAAATACAGCTTAGATAACAGCGTATTACCATGTTTCAATTAAATGTAACGAAATGTTTTCTATGTTTGTACAAAAATATTATTGTTAAAAACGGAAGTTTGTTTGTTTTTAGCCTAGTTTGGCATCTAAAACATCGTCGCGTTATAATCATTATGAATCAAAATGATTTACCGCGCCCACTCGAGATGCAATTCACTATAGTGTTCAGTATTCACAGGGCAACATTTTGGGAATAGCTATGATATATAAAATCAATATTGACTTACCACAGCGCTGTTCCTGATACATATACTGCTCTGACATCTTTATAAACTTGAAATTCAGAGTCGTCGACAAATTCTTGTGCAAGGACTGCAAAGCAGACGAAATGTCATAACATTAATTCACCAGTAAAACTACAGCATTTTGTTTCTTTGCTGCAAATTAGTTGCAAGATAGTTCGGATTTATATAACGATGGCTTTTTTAATTAAAAGTTTGTATTTTGGGACAAGAAAAATGTAATGTTTTTGGGTGAAAATTCCTATATTTTACTCATACAACTTTAGTCGGAAAGTTGATAGCAAGTACCGCGAAGCTTTATTGAACTTTATTGAACTTTTGAAATGGAAAAACAATATGCCCAAGCTAAAAAGGTTTTTTTCCCACAGAGTTTAGTAGTAGTGTAGTGGTACACTGGCTGAATATGTTTGCTTTTTCTAAAACACACAGGGTGACCACGCTCGCTATGCACGTGGGTGTCGTGTACCTGACACTCTGCATCTTCTGTCTTTGGTATACAGACGCCGAATGCCGTAGCGGGTAAGGAAACTTGTTATATGCGCTGTACCATGGACAATGGCAATCACGGGAACATTTTATGAGATTTGAGGGGGAAGAATTGGATGAGATAGGGAAGGACGTAGGAAAAGGAATGGTGGAAAAAGTAGAGGTGAAAAGACAGAAGGAAGAAGAGAAAGAAATAGAGAAGGAAAGAGAGAAGGAAAGAGAGAAGGGGAGCAACAAAGGGGAGCAACAAAGGGGAGCAACAAAGGGGATCAACAAAGGGGATCAACAAAGGGGATCAACAAAGGGGAGCGACAAAGGGGAGCAACAAAGGGGAGCGACAAAGGGGAGCAACAAAGAGGAGTATCAAAAGGAGCAACAACGGAGGAAAAGGGGAGAAAGGTGAAAACGAACAAGATAGGGAAGTGAAGGAGAAATGGAAGAATAATGCTGAAAAGGAAAAGGGAGGAAGAAGGGGAAGGAGGGAATGATAACCAACTAACTATGTTCACTTACATCAATGTTTAAACGTGTCTTTTCCAGTAACCATGAAGGCAAGGACCCAGCAACGTTATCCCTGATAGAAAGCAAACAGAACGCACACAATTTATCAGTATTTATCAACGACGTCTTGAAGGACTATGATCGCAAAGTTCGCCCAAATGCTGGTGGTAAAGCAGTCATGGTGCTTATTGAGTTTAAAGTCATTTCTTTTGGGGAAATAAGAGAAGCTAACATGGTAAGAGTATAATTGCTGGTTTCATGACGTTATAGATCCCTTTCAGCATGTCGGAATGCAGCTCCATTTGGAGGACAAAAAAATAGCTTTTCAATTCTCAGGAAATTGAAATTCTTTTGCTAGCTTTGTCCTCCAAATTGAGCTGCTTTGACGTCATGTGAAAAGGGGTCTATAACTGCCATTGCTTTCTACTGGTTTACACATGACGTCATAGCTGCCATGTTGTCTGTTGATTTTATTGGTTTGATGCCACTAATGACGCCAATTCCTAGAGACATAATGTGCATTCTGTTTGGATACAAACAATGCAACATAAGGGACATGATGAAAAGGTGTTTTACCCAAGCGAGACCAGAATGCATCATGCACCCTTCCCCATAGCAATCAACTTGAATAAATTTACACAACTTTGGAAACATCAAAAATTGCGCCCTTTCGATGTGAATAGACCCCTTTCACGTGACATCAAAGCAGCTAAATTTGGAGGACAAAACAAAAGAACGAAATTGGGTGTTGGGATACCTGTGGTATAGCTGATCTTTTTAAAGCAGCTGTTCTATTCACTTGTAGGAATATTCTTTCGACATTTTCTTGAGACAATGGTGGTACGACCCAAGATTTAAGAGCAACTTCACCGATCCATTCACTATGGCAGCCGACCCGACCAAGATGTTCTGGACGCCAGACACGTACTTCTGGAATGTAAAAAAATCCTCCTATCATCACGTGACCCGTGAGAATATGAGAGTCATGATATGGCCTGATGGGAAAATTTACTTTAGTGGCAGGTAAATAGTAACGACGAATCTTATTGGTTTATATATTGACTCCTTTCACGTGACATCAAAGCAGCTCAATTTGGAGGACAAAATAAAAGAATTTCAATCTCCTGAGAATTGGAACCTATTGTTTTGTCCTCCAAATTGAGCTGCATTCCGACGTGCTGCAAGGGGTGTATAATTTGGATGCTACTTGCGCGCCCACCAACTTTGGTTCACTTAGTTCCATTTAGGAAGGGTCAAATGCATGCGCAGTTTGTGTGCTTAGATATAACAAACTTCTTTCCTTTTATCGCGTGGGATGAAAGAACGTTTACAGCATTTATTGCCACATTATTTTTTGTGTTTACAGGATTACCTTAACTGCACAGTGTGACATGGACCTTCGTCTGTACCCCATGGATACACAGCACTGTCCACTTAGGATTGAAAGCTGTAAGAAAACAAGAACACATTGTGATATATTCTCACTGGGAACTATTTGAACTCTTGGCAAGGATTTGTCACTTAGAACAGTGCAAGTTTTGTCAGGAGTTCGTCTAATTTTTATCTTGCTTCTGTGTTATATTTTCAGATGCTTACACAACCAATGACTTAAACTATACTTGGAAAGGAGGGAGCTCTCAGGGAATCGAGATAGTCTCCAGAGAAATGGCGCAGTTTGATTTGACTAATGTCACAACCAATACAAAATCGCAAAGAAATAGCAAAGGTAAGAAAAATCTCGATGAATCCAAAAATCAACATGCGAGTTGAGTGTTGGCATGATAGTGAACCAAGTGGTAGTGTGTGTTGAGCGCACCTCATGGGACATCTCCTTAAGCTAAGGAAGGACACACGGTGCAACATTGCAGGCAATGTTGCTGAAGTAGGATCGTTTTCTACTTCTGGGCTTTTGTCACACGGCGGCCATATTGGTTAAAACAATGGGTTTCAAATCCCTTGGGTCCCCTTGCCCTCGCTTTGAGGCGTTTCAGAACGCTCCAAACAAAGGTTTTTGCTCTCATGGGAATAAACATGGCCGCCGTGTGATAAAGGTCCATTAAGCAACATTGCGTGCAACAAATTGCGTCGTTTGACAGCGCGCAACATCGCTTGTCTCCAATATTGTGTCTGTCTAAGATCTAAACTAAGTGCACACATATATCTTACCATTATTGACATTTTCCATTATCTTTCATTATTTTTCTCAGGGTCATTCGCAAGGCTGACAGCAGTGTTCTCGTTCAGAAGGCGCACAGAAAGCTTCGTATCTTCCATTTACGTCCCTGCAGTAGTGTTAGTTGTTTTATCATGGTGCTGTTTCTTCATGAACCCGGAAGCCGTGCCAGCACGTGTGGGACTCAGTATCACCACCATCCTGACGTCGATCCTATTACAAGGAAGCGTCAATAGCAACATGCCTAAAGTCAGTTACATGAAGGCTGTGGATTACTTCCTCTTGACGTCTTTCGGGTTTATTTTTGCCGCTTTGTTGGAGTATATACTGGTGCTCAATTCTGAACCGGAATTTGATGCTAAGAATTTTTTGAGGAAAAAGAAATCAAAGGAAATGAACTTGAGTGTAGACGTGAGTATTATATGAAGTTAGACAAATGCGCACGTGTTGTGCGTAATTTATATATACTGTAATGGCCTACTTGTGTGTCTGTCATAGTTATCCCTGTTTTCATATATACACTGATAACAATGACGCGCACTTGTAGAAATGGCAATACAGAAGTGCGCACTTGTATGACATACATTCTGCATCTGATACATACTTATATGAATGACAACATAAAAGCGCGCACTTGGATACATGCATATAATATAAACACGCGCACTCTATAAATGCATGGTAAATAGATACTATATACTCGTCAATACTCATGAACACATAAAAGCGCGCACTTGGATACATGCATATAATATAAACGCGCGCACTCTATAAATACATGGTTAATAGATACTATATACTCGTCAATACTCATGAACACAGAAAAGCGCGCACTTGGATACATGCATATAATATAAACACGCGCACTCTATAAATACATGGTTAATAGATACTATATACTTGTCAATACTCATGAACACAGAAAAGCGCGCACTTGGATACATTCATATAATATAAACACGCGCACTCTATAAATGCATGGTAAATAGATACTATATACTTGTCAATACTCATGAACACAGAAAAGCGCGCACTTGGATACATTCATATAATATAAACACGCGCACTCTATAAATGCATGGTAAATAGATACTATATACTCGTCAATACTCATGAACACAGAAAAGCGCGCACTTGGATACATGCATATAATATAAACGCGCGCACTCTATAAATGCATGGTAAATAGATACTATATACTTGTCAATACTCATGAACACAGAAAAGCGCGCACTTGGATACGTCATGCATATAATATAAACGCGCGCACTCTATAAATGCATGGTAAATAGATACTATATACTCGTCAATACTCATGAACACAGAAAAGCGCGCACTTGGATACAAACATATAATATAAACGCGCGCACTCTATGAATGCATGGTAAATAGATACAATATACTTGTCAATACTCATGAACACAGAAAAGCGCGCACTCCATGGTCAAATGCATTGATTAGAGCTGCGCTTTTTTTTAGCGCATACCGTCTATCTGCGCAATATTAAAAAGCGTCCATAAAATATGAATATAACGATATACAAATGGTTAGACAACTGCGCATCTAAAGACTCTGATTTCTATTCACTCGTCGTTAAAGCTAAGCTACTTTAGCGCACAAGTACTCTTTCTTCTTTAACACATTATGTTTTCAATATCTTCCACTCTCTTGCTATGTCCTCTCCAGCACTTTCCTACGATCAATTCTTATTTTCTTATCCTTTCTACAGAACGAAGGCAGTGCTAATGTAGATATCGTGCTCAGAGTCATGGACGAAGGCGTTTGTCGAATCCGGAACAAAAAAGGAAACTACACCGTTTCGAAAGATTCGCCAAAGATAACAGCCAGACGAGTGAAAATAACGCAGAAAGTTCATTGGATCGACAAAGTCTCGAGATTCATCTTCCCGTTTCTTTATGTCATTTTTATCATCGCCTACACTTCATATTATATGTCACAAAGAGAGTAAGAAACTCATTATAAATGAGAAAACTGAAGTATTTACACGATAGTTTCGAATGGTTTGTGTTCCGACTGTTATTTGCTATTCTGTTAAAATACAAACCTGGTTTTTCTGTGGTGGTTCCTCTTGTCTGTGCTGTATCTCTTCATCGATTTCTCTGTGATATCATTAAGAAAAATCATGTGTAAAAAAAAAACCTGTTTCTGTACTGTAGTGAGACTATGTATGTATCAGCTGTCAATCATTTGGATTAGATAGGTGTCCTATATATACCGGCAGTTAATCATAATGAATGTCAGCTATCAATCAAGAGGATCAAATGAGTGTCCTGTGCAAAGCAGATGTCAATCATAAGAATTAGATTGGTCTTGTATGCACCAACTGTCAATCCATAATAGATGGGTGTCTTGTGCATACCAGCTGTCAATCATCAGTAATAGATTGACGTCAGGTGTCTCTAAACAGTAATAGATGGGTGTCTTGTGCATACCAGCTGTCAATCATCAAGATTAAATTGGTATCTCGTATCAGATTACAAGCAACAAAATCATATGGGTGTCCTGTACGTGTCAGCTGTCAACCATCAGTAATAGATTGACATGTCAGCTGTCTCTAAATAGTAATATATGGGTGTCTTGTGCATACCAGCTGTCAATCATCAGAAACAAATGGGTGTCTTGGTCATACCAGCAATAAAATCCCCAAATCTCAATCTGTCGTGTTTAACACTACAGTCTTATTGGATAATGAATTTTTAATTCAGTGTTGTGCAAATTAATTTATTCTTGTGATTTTTCTCCTGACTTTTAAAATTTATTCATGGAGTGCACACCATATGTCTGTGAAACAATTACTAAAGTTATGTAGACTTTTGCAAAGTCCGCTGCCCTGTACTTAACTCACTTGCTGCACTTGAGAGACTTTCTCACTTTGCTTCAATAAAACACTCCCATCGAAGACATGAGGGGTCAACTTGGGCAAGACTACTAGATATATAGGGCTTAAAAGTATTCAGTCATCGACTATTTAGCTGTCAATAACTAATAATTAATGCAAGCATGAACCAAACAAAGATGCATAGAAGTATTTGCTTTTGTTCCCAATGTTCTGCTCCTGTGATATTCACGATTTTGTACAAAATAGCTGAGCAATTAGACGAAATATCGTATGGTTCATTTGTTTCACAGATACATGGTGGGCACTCTAACATATTACAAAGAGAAATCAGACAGTGATGTTCTCTAGATTAGTTTATAGATAAATGTCCAAGATACATAAATTTAAGATGAATAGAGATATTTCATGGATATGATTCATGAATATATTGACATATTTTATAATACATTAATGGATTACTTTAGCTCATCATGTAGTAAAGTCAACTAAATAAGAATTAAATCGACAAAAAAAGTATTTATGTCAGTCTATTTAAAAAAAACCTTCAAAGATACAAAATCTCCATAAACACTAACAAATTGTATTAAAGATTGCTCTCCTCTCACCAATGCAATCAAGAGGTCCTCAAAGGGAGGGGGGTTCCTAATCCCATTTCCCAGCCCAAAATTTTGCAAAATCCCAGTCCCAGTCATGCAAAATCTGGGTCCGAGTTATGGAGTTAAATCCCAGTCCCAGTGCATGAAATCCCATTTTCCCAGCTCCAAAAAAAGGCGAATCCCAGCTCCCCTTTTTCCCTTCAGGACCCACTTATAATACATAGGCAGGGGAAGGACATAAAAACTGGGCGCCAAAATTGCAAAAAAAAAGAAAAAAAAGCTAAAACAAAAAAATCGCAGAAACAAAGATAAAAACCCTGTCCTCCAAATCGCTGAAGTAAAAAAAAAAAAAAAAAGAAAAAAGGAGATGCCCATGGGGGGATTCAGAAACACCCTTAGAAAATGGGGTTGCTCTAGCACCCCCCAAATCTCAAGTGGGCATGCTCTGGCACCCCACGGGCCCACCTAGCGCACTGCCTATGTAATAACAAGGACTGCGAAACACCCTAAAAACTGTAAGTACTGGTATTAGATAGCAAAATATAGCAGACTACAGTAGTATGATATGTTAGACTAGAAGTAGGGGCTGAAATTTAGTGAATATTATATCAATCTAATAGAGCTCTCGACATTACCTGGGGGAAAAAAACAGAAACTCCCAAGATCTACACTATACATTTCACTTACTATTACCTTGCACTTTAAGCGAACACACTGCAGCTACCTGACGTCACTTCTTCCTGCTACCACTTTTCTATCTTCTCCAAGCATATATTTTTTAATTTCTGTATAAACATTTTTGGAATATATAATATATAATAATATCAAGGAAGAGTTTTGTATGGATTGAGAATACCATTAGGGTCCATCAAAGTCTTGATGTTTTTCATGATTTTGACGGCCTCTTCTGACTTGGACAGATGAATGAATTTAGCCTTCTTGAAGCCAAGGCCATGTTCGGAACTGATGCTGCCATGGTACTGAGCTGGAAGAGGTCATTAAAAACATAAAATACAATAATAGTTGAATGAGGGGATTTGGGATTGCTCTGGAAATACATTAGGCATTTTTTACATTCGATATTTTCTAATTAGGAGGGTTTTTTGTCCTCCTTTAGGGCATTCGACTGCAACTTAGGGGGTTTGCCAACCCTCCCTTCATCTGCCCCTGATTTAAGAGCTGAAGTTATCGACAAATGAAAAAAATGATAAATTTTTATTAAGCTATTAACACTAGGACTACAGATATATGTATAAATATATTATTTGATATTCCACTGACCTGTCCAGTTATAAATATAAGGTTCAATAGCCTTCATAAGTTCTTCATCATATTCCAGGCTTGTGACATTAAAGTGAAGGTTCCCTTTGTGTGGCAAACAAAAAATAAGATCCATTCAAATTCTTAGGCATGTGTTACAGCAAAAGTACAGTTTTATTAAAAGTTAAAATTAAAGTTACAGCTGCAATAAATTCTTAACACTGACATTCAAAGTTGCTGTCAGTTTGCTGTCAGTTATCAATCAAAATTTGCCAACCATCAAACAAAAGATCACTTAGAGCTATGGTTGGCATAGTAATGGATCTTTTTCACATGGCAGCCATGTTGACTGAACAGTACATTTTTCCCACATAGCCTACCATTCAGGCACTTCAGAACGAGGTTAATATGCTGGCTAAAACAAAGGTTTTCATTCTCAAATGAATATGGTGCCATGTGACTAAGGTTTGTATCAATAGGTGACGTCAGCATGAATATTGCTACAGATTATTGGTCAACAGCCTCCTTACCATCACCAAGGTGACCATAGCCAATAACATTAGTTGCTTCAGGTCCGAGCTTTTCTCTCATGTGAGGTACCAGGTCATATAGCTTGGTTATTGGAATAGACAGATCGTACTAAGGAAATAACCAATCAAAAGAAACCTAATCAACAACTATATCCTAGTGACATCTATGTGGCAACCAGTAAACAAAGAAATAACATAATATTTTATCATTATTTTGCACTTTTGGTGTTTTCATGATAAACAAGGTTTTACCTTATAATTGTAGCCTTCTCTCTTCAAACTTTCAGCTAAAGATTCCCTGATTTTCCATATTTCATTTACCTGTTGTCACACACAAATAAGATGAATCATGGAGGGATATAAATAAATGGATGGATGGATGGATGGATGAATGGAGGGATGGAAAGAAGAAAGGATGGATGGATGGATGGATGGATGGATGGATGGATGGATGGATGGATGGATGGATGGATGGATGGATGGATGGATGGATGGATGGATGGATGGATGGATGGATGGATGGATGGATGGATGGATGGATGGATGGATGGATGGATGGATGGATGGATGGATGGATGGATGGATGGATGGATGGATGGATGGATGGATGGATGGATGGATGGATGGATGGATGGATGGATGGATGGATGGATGGATGGATGGATGGATGGATGGATGGATGGATGGATGGATGGATGGATGGATGGATGGAGGGATGGATGGAAAGAAGAATGGATGGATGGATGGATGGATGGACAGATGGATCGGCGGATGGATGGATGGATGTGAAAAAGGATGGAAGAATAGAAAGTTTGATTAGAGGATGGATGGATGGATGGAAGGGAAAATATGAAATATTTGATAACAGTATACCTTGGCAGTATCTGTTGCAACTGTTCCATTTTGTACACTCCCATTTGACATTGTTGCCTCTAAGAATTTGTTCAATTTCTAGAACAATAATTTAAGAATAGAAACATCAGTAACAACAGACCATCTGGTAGACCAATAGTCCACCAGACAGGCCAACAGTCCACAAGACTGACTGACCATCAGGCAGACCAACAGTCCATCAGACAGACAGACCATCAGACAGACAGACCATCAGGCAGACCAACAGTCCATCAGACAGACACACAGGCCATCAGGCAGACCTATTCAGCTTTCTTACCTCTTCATCATGATCCCCATTTGATCCTGATGTCTCCACCAGAACATAGAAAGGGCTCTTGCTAGTGGGATTGTGCATTCCTAGGTTCTTTTCCACTAGTGTCATAGAGAAGTCATCCAAAAATTCACAAGCTGAAAAAGAAATTAATATGAACAGTTAAGTAGAGCAAACAGTTGGTGCAAATTGAAGGCCATGAAGTTTACATTTTCCTGATACCCCCTCTTCCCACACAGACTTTTTTTTAAACGGCCATTGCCAATCTAGTCGTTGCCTCTATTTATACTTATTACTTATTATTAAAAATCTTAATCTAATGACACACCTGATAAGATTTCTCCAAGCATTTTCTTTGCTGATATGAATGTTTGTAAAACATTTTCAAAGTTGTCACAAGCAAGGAAAGCAACATTGATAGCCTGAAGAAAACACAACAAATACAATAATCAAAATATAATAATTGAGTAAGAAGTGCAGTGGCAAACTTCTGCTACTGAATCTGATTGGAATTTAGAAGTGAAAAATAGGAAATTCTGGATAGAATTCTTGGAGTGCATATTATGTACTTCATAGCTGTCATGTTGGTTGGCTTTAAAAACAGACTTGAACTTGAATACACCTTTTCGGCTTGGAAATAATGTTTTCCCATTTACGACCACATGTTATTCTCTAGAGTATCATTTCTTTGTTTAATGGTAATGCATTAGAAGATGCATGATCATGAATATGAATACAACTTAAACAAGGAATCTTATTCTCAAGAGAATACCACATAGTCTGAAATGGGAAAACAAACCACCCAAGCTAAAGAGGCTTCTTCTTTTGTTATATCAGCCAATGTGGCTACCATGTCTTTGTCCATTTATTCTCAAGGGAAGGGATACGTTGATTTACCTTAGGTCTACTTGGAACAAGTATTGATGCTTTAGTAATCACACCAAGAGTTCCTTCAGAACCAATGAATAACTGCTTTAGATCATAACCTGGTGAAATAGTCAAGGAAAAAGCTTTCAAGTACATCCAATTATTTTGGGATAAGTTGGCAGCCTACAAAAATGTTTTGTCAGTAGTGGTGTATTTCTAGAATACACAATATTGTCCCCTAACTTTTCTGACCCCAACACCACTCCCTAGGAATCCCAGAAAGCTCTGCGGTGGTGGTGGGAGGTGGAATTATGAGGGCTTCCTGGAATAGAGGCTTTGCACCATCTTGTGATGGCAGCCATGACAGGAGACAGGAACAATTGAATCTGGTCAAAGCTGATTTACATGAGAAAGAATTTAGTTTCCCTGGGGAAAAGACTCTATAATTATTGTGTCGCCTCTCATGGCTGCCATCACGTGATGGTGCAAAGCCTCTATTGCACAGATTATTGATGTATATATTACTCACCAGTATTATCTTTTCTCATTTTGGATAAGCAGTCCAAAACTGTTCCATCGGCCAAAACCTAGGGAGTAGATTTTACAGTTCAATAAAATACTCCAATGCAAACTAATTATTGCATTAAAGTTTCACTTACCACCTCAAGGCCAAGTACACTACCGTGTAGAGATCCATATCGTAAGAGTCTGAGTCCTCCAGCATTGGTGGCCATATTCCCTCCAATATGGCAGCTTTACATTAAAATATAAAATCATGAATAATTGAGCTTTGAATTCTTAGCAAATTTTAAGATAAATGGTTAACGTTGAAATAAAATATTTAGTAAGACATGCATGTACCTGCCCTTGGCTCCAAGGTCCAGTGGCATCATAAAACCTTTGTCTTCTAAAAAATTATCAAGATTTTCAAGTATGCAGCCTGCTTCACATGTTAAAATACCTGGCAACAAAGATGAAAAAGCTTTTACAAGGTGGCACAGTTTGGTTTAGTCATCTCTGTTTCAGGAAGTGATGGCTGCTATGAAACATCTGGGTATGATTACTGTTTAAAAGGTTGTTATTTGGACAAACTACTTGTCAAAATAACTAATAATAAATCACTATAAAAACCTGATATTTCATCCAGATCAAGGACTTGATTCATGTGGGATAATGAGAGGATTATCTCATCAAAGACTGGAACACTTCCACCTGCAAACAATAGGCTATTATTACCATGCATTTTAACTTTAATTGCAAGTTTCCCTCCTTCCAGCTCCAGGGCTCCCTTAGCTTCTAACATTCTTTCTTTATACACCCATAATATAATAGACAATAATTTGTATTCTTCGCATTTTCGTATACTGGTATCCACAACTCTACCATTATTTATTAAAGCCAGATATTAACTTACCAACAAGACCAGTGTTGCCTCCTTGTGGAACTAATGATAATCTGAATTATTAATAATAATGCCAGATCTTAATTTTTATAATTACAGTGCTTTTCATATTTCTTCCACCTACCGAATCCAGGCGTCTGGCATTTTGGCTCCCATCAATCAAAGTATGATGGGCTAAGTTCATTCTGATCACTTGTGATAAAGAAATTCCCATGTGAAAATGGCTGTCTAGTCAAGGGAATTTCCTTATCTCTGGATTGGAATGAACTTGGCCCATTGCAAGTTTGATTGACGGAAGCCAAAATGCCAGATGTCTGGAGTCAGGCTGCAGAAATATGAAAAGGGCTGTACACATGCATGATAATGATGGTGGTGATATCATAATATTGATGGGGATAGTCAGATGATGATAATTGATAGTGATTGTGATGAAGATGGTGATAACGATATGATGAAGTAAAGTAATAATGATAAGGTGGCAGCATTAAATTGTATTCATAATATGAAGCATGCTAACAAAGCCAACTTCTCACGGATACCTAAATAAACTTACCTTTTTGAGTTACAGTAACTTAAAATTTCTGATACTTGTAAAGTTGTCTTAGGTTTGAGTAAAACTTGACTTTGCCCTCTAAAATTTCCAGATATTAAATTTAAAATTGTATAAATACCATAAAGTTCAAAGATATCAACACTATATTGTGCAGAATCTATTATGTCCCAGGGACCACTGGAGAAAACCGACCACCAATCACCCCTAACACTTGGACAAAGGGAGTACCCCCCTGGAATCATATCAAAGGCTACTAAATGACGTACCTCACTATCTTCAACCAATCAGTGTTGTAGGGTTCTAATTCATCTGGGTCTGTCACCACACCCCCTGGGATTATTGTTTCAAATGTAGCAATATCAGCATCAGTAACCTGTTAAAACAAAACATAAGCATCTTACACATTTTCCTAAAGAAATTCAATATCTTTGACCTTGTTGCGGGCCTGCAATTCGCAAAGCCCAGGGAGTCTAAGAATGTCGCTCACAAGAACAAAAAAAATGTGTCTAAAGCACCCTAGGACGAAACCGGACTGAAATGTAATTAGTAAATAAATATAGATACATGATAAATATGCAATTTATATAAGAAAGGTTCAACGCATAACTGTTATTGATCCATGCATACACTACATATATGGTACCTTTGCAAACTCGCCTCTCTTCACGTTAGGGTATCGGACACTGGTTAGTTCTACTTGATTCCCAGAGCTGTAAAACCTAATTTTGCTTCCATAAAAACTTGCAATACACCTCACATTTAAGCTTGGAAATATATTTTTGTATTTTAAACATATTTCTCTCCGGCCTAGAGTGTGCAGAAGGCGAGATAAATGCACACTGCTCCGAAGAGTCATCTTTCTTGCAAGAAATAACAGACTTCAGTTAGGCGTTCCACGCTTCACCACAGGTAACCCACACATTCGGTACGAGAATGTTGGGTACGAGATTGATTTGTATAAGAGGGTATTCAGTGTTTATTTTAATATTTTATGTCTTTGTGTTATAAATCTCTTATTCCAATGGGAGTATTCTCATGGTGCTGTGTGAGGAAAGTCCATTATCAGTGGCGGATTTAGGGCGTGGTCACAGCAGGGGCAGCAGAGCACCCTAAAAAGTGGTAGAGCTAAGATTAAAAAATATAAGAAACTAGTATAGGGAAAAAAGTGGCAGGCTTAAGATTAGAAAATATAAGAAGCTAGTATGGGAAAAGGGAAAAAGTGGTAGGGCTATAGCACTACCAGCCCCTCCCCATCCGTGGTCTATGAACAGGGGAGCCCCCTTTCTACCTTGGAATTAGTTGGTTAGTAAAGCAAAAGGTGCATCATTTTGACCCCCCCCCCCCCCTAATCCTAGATTGTCAAAACATTTAAACTCAAATCATCAATACTTTGAATGTCTTTATTTATATTTGGGATATAGTTTATTGTTGTTTCTGTTTTGTTTACATTTGGGTTTACTGTGTTATCACCATGACCATACTTTGCTTCAGCACTCTGAATGGATGAGCAGTAGCCCCTACAAAATAACCCACTTGGCCAGCTTGGTAGAAAGGGGGTTAAGAGAGCCACCACTTTTTTCCTATTCACCACTACCCCTCCAAAATGTTGTTGTTGCATATATCTTTTTTGTTTGTTTGTTTTAGGTGGTGGTGGGTGGGTGTGGCCTCCTTCACAGACGTTCTTAGGGTCATCACGTCGTCACTCAACGTTTCTCTCCCCATTCTTCTTGGTGGGGAGAGAAGCGTTGCATGACGACCCTAAGAATGCTAGGGTGGGTGGGGGGTGAATATGATTTAAGCATCAGACATGTCTTTCATTATTTTAAGATATTCCAAATGTTACAGTGCCACAGTCAATCTACTAACAATCTCCCAAAAAAACTTACAGTAAACCCAACAAAGATTTGGGGATCTTAGTCTAAACAAATTCCCCAGTAATTTGGTGGACAGCACCTCAATTCTTCTTTTCTCGGGCACTTTAATTAATAGCCTGATCAACCAAGTGCTGTACTATCAAACATGTTTACTTTGATTCTCAATATTCTGCGAACTCAGTAGTTGAGAGATTCCAGTTGGTTTTTCACTGCCACCAGTCAAAAAAAAAAAAGGTATGGACTGATTAGTTTTGATTGACAGCAGTGAAAAACCAATTTCACAACAAGCTGTTGGAATATCTGAGTTCACAGGATATTGAGAATCGCACAAGCACTTGGAATGATTTATATACATGTGGATAATTAACAATAACATTCAAACTATCAACAAGCCAACAACAAAAATAAATGACAAGAACTGTTATGAAACAAATGCTACATGACATAGACTTTCATAGCTTGGTCTAAATGGAAATCATCTTTTGTCCTTGGACAGGTTACTTTGCCTTGCTTTTCACGAGACATGATGTGAAGGGCCTGTAATTAAGATAGAAGGGAAACATTAATTTGTAGGTTTTTTGAGCTCATTAAAACACTGGAGTTAGACTAAAGAAAATCACAGAAAAGGGGTATCAAAAAACGGTAATAATAAACAATATGACCCTTAGTTCAGTGTCAGTAGGGTATTGGTACAGTATGTTGTTGGTAGGTTGTTGGTAGGTTGTTGGTAGGGTGTTGGTAGGTTGTTGGTTGGTTGTTGGTAGGTTGTTGGTGGGTTGTTGGTAGGTTGTTGGTGGGTTGTTGGTGGGTTGTTGGTAGGTTGTTGGTAGGTTGTTGGTAGGTTGTTGGTAGGTTGTTGGTAGGTTGTTGGTAGGTTGTTGGTAGGTCGTTGGTTTGGTTGTTGGTAGGTTGTCAGTTGGTTGTTGGTAGGTTATAGGTAGGATGTCGGTAATTTAATAAGATTCATTAGTGGTGTGGTTTTGGCCAATAAATTACTGACACTCTGATTTGGGGGTCCTATTGTTTACTTGCCCCCCCCCCCCCCCCCCAATAAAATAAAATAAAAAGGAGATGGATAGCAGAAAGAGAGTTAAAGGGAAAGGAAAAAAAAGAATATAAAATAAAGAAATAGAGAAAGAATCAGCAAGAGGGGAAGAGGAAAAAAAGAAAGAAGGAATAAAGAAATGAAGGAGTGAGAAAAAGGAGGGAAGAAAATGGCAATCAAGATATTTATGAGAAAGAAAGAAAGGAAGGATGAAAGGGATAGACAGATAGAAAGAGAAGACAATATAGGAAGATAAAGTAGGGAGGAGAAAGAGAATTGAAGAACGACTAAAGAAATGAATAAAGAAAGAGGGAAAGAGATAAACAAAGATGGAAAAACAAACATAATTCTTACCCTTTCACCATATACAAATCCATTAGGGAGAACCATGGGTGGATTATTTTCATTCATTATTTGTCCAGATATTGGACAGACAAGTCTTGACTGAGCACAGTGTGCAAATGGCAGTGGATCACCTAGAATATTCAGAGGGTGACTACAAACTGGACACTCTGCCATCTTATGACCTTCTTGATAACAGTGTCTTAACTTCTGTTAAGATATAATAATACTACTCTACAAAGAGGACAGGGTAGCACAGGGAGGTATCGATCACGAATCACAGACAATTTTTTCATAAATCCACAAATCACGAAATACGATTAATGAATAACCTTATTTAGGGCGTAAATATACCAATTTTCACAAATCACGGTCTTCAAAATAAGCAGACCACACATTACGAGGGAACTGAAATTCACAAATCACTGACGTATTTTTTTGAATTTCACGAATCACAGTCCAAAAAAACCCTGTTCCACCCTGAGAGGAATGCCAGAATGATATGAATGAAATCCTTAGTAAACTGTTCTAGTTTGATAATTAGGACATTGTATAGAAAGCTTCATGGTAAGAATTATTTTGTGTATTGTGTTGATGTACGAGAAAGATGGATTGACTAATAATCACTGCCTTGCTCAGGTTTCAATAGCCCTTTTTATCACTGGGTAAAAACCGCTGTGATCCTTGCCTGACAGAAGCTAATGTACATTTAATAAATAAGGATACGGTGTCTTTAGCGCTGATAATCCTGCTTGTAAAGTTACAGATAAAACTGACTGATCATTCAACTGATGCAGCTGGAAATTCTCTTTTCTGAACTGTTCAACCAGTCTGTTCCATCGACAAGGATCAAATAACTCCTGAAGATAAAGAAAGTAACTATTTTACTATCACATGTAAAATGTATAATTTATTAGGCTTTCTGAAGTTGGGAAAGAAAACTGGGTTGAGTTGCATTGCAGTGCATTGTGGGACTGTTTTAGGGGACATATTTTCAAGATAGCATTTGTTTTGTCCCCAAAAATAGTCCCACTAAGCACTGCATTGCCAACTTGACAGTTTTTTCCTCATTAACCTCAGAATGGCTAATGAAATATGAGTTATGAGGATTGCTGTGTGTTATTAAATATCATACCTTATAAGGTGAACAAGCCATTTGGGGTTTAAATGCCAGTAACGCCATTGCTCTTTGGATTTCTTTTGTCATTGTTTGATCAGCATTTGCAAAGTGTTTCCTGGCATATCTAGTAAATGAAATATAATAGCGAAATTCAGATTCAGCTCATGTATGAGAATGAGTAGAGTTTTGAACACTCAAATATTGGCACTATAATTTCGTAGTTCACTGTGAATTGAAACTTTAGACTAGATAAAGAGAGATTTAAGCTAAATAAACCAGGCATAATATAACTTACTTGATAGCTTCTATTCTTTCATCCCGTCGAACAAGCTCAATAAATTCTTGCATACGGACATTGAACTCCAAGGTGCTCTAACAAAGAAAGTGGCACATGTTCAGGGGCGAATTCAATACTTTTAATGGGGGGGGGGGGGACTGTTACAGGGTGCCCCGCACCACTACCACAAGAACATGGTATATGTCTCAAATTGACAGAAATTAAATTTGAGAATTTTAAGTAAACTGAGTGAAAACACATTTTTCTCATTTGTGAAGGGGGGTGCAGCTAGCTAATCACACCTCTCACCCTCCTGGATCCATCCCTGATATTATACAAGCACTGAAACAAATGGGATAGATGCATGAGACTATTTGTTAAACCAAACAAGAAAACATACCTTAAGTTTTCTTAGTTTTGATTTGTTTTCATAGCACCAACTTAAACAAGGACCAGACTCCCCTTTTAGCAAGGCTTCTTCTACTTGCCTTGATGTGGTGAAAAGGTCAATATCAACTAGTTCCTGAAGACAAAAGCAAAACATAGAGTACCCTAAAAATTAGGGGAGAAACTTGCAATTGAAAATATTGCAGACTGGTATACATATGACTATAAGTGTGTGTGAGAGAGAGGGAGGGAAGGGGGAGGGGGGTGGCATGGGGAGGGCTGAAAGAGTTAACATTAGCATTGAAATGTAGTGGAGGTATAGCAAGGCTGCAAATAATTTTTTTGACAAGCAGTTCATTTGTCAGGGCAGAGGAATATTTGGCCAGTCAAAACCCAAGTGTGGCTGGTCAAATGTCCAGAGAATGGGAACCATTTACCAGTCAAGTGGTCATTTTTACCAGACATTTTTTCTGATGACTGGCACTTATTTGCAGCCCTATATAGTCATGGTTGTTGTTATCACTGACTAACCTCAATGTCTGCCTCTGCGGCTAGTTTCTTGGCTGTTTCATAAAAGCCCTGCCTTAAGCAGTGATCCACAAGCATCCTGTCTAACCTCTTCTTCTTCCATACCAGTACAGAACTCTTTCTCTCATCAGCATGTTCTTTAATATGGTCCAGACGAGTCTTGCAGTGCTTGACGCAGCCCTCTTCTTGGTTCAGGCATTCTTCAGACTAGAAATTCATAAAATACATTGTAGACAGCTGTGTTTTAAATTTTTTTTTAGCACACAACTATTTATCATTATTATCAGTGGCAGTGGCAGTGGCCAGTGGCCAATGGCCAAAAGCCAGGCAAAACTTAAGGTTTGGCAGGCAAAAATAATGGTGAAGTGCCAAATTGAAAATAAAAATAATAAAAAGGCAGGCAAAATTTACTGGACTGGCAGGCTATAATTGTTTCCTATTTCAAGCCCTGCTTTGGGTTCTGGGGTTCGATTCCTAGACTTGCCATTAAATGTAAGTAGAGTTTGTCAGTTCTCTCCCTTGAATTGAGGGTTCTCTGGTTTTCCTCCCTACACAAAAACCTAATATGCTAAATTCCAATTTGATCTGCGAATTAGCCATTTCCTGAGTTTGATCAGCCCTGAGATTGCTTTAGGGTATCAATAAAACATAACCAAACCCCTCACTACCCTTTATTCAAGGCAAATAACTTACTTTCCCACTTTGCAAAACAGAAAACTTCGTAAAAAGAGTCTATGCATTTACCTTTCTTTTCAATGCTTGTATTTTTTGAACAACGCCATCTAGCATCCCAGCTATTTCATAAGGTTTTACAGGATGTTTACCCAAAGTGCTTGTAAGATCATTGGTGGCTGTGACAACATATGATACCTCTCTATCTATCACTTTTTGAGCTGTACGGAACCTTTTGTTTAATATTTCATAAGGAACCTGAAAGAAAAAACAATATTTACTAGGAAGAGACAAAGCCACAGGATATCTCGTACTTAAAACTATGTGGAGTGTTATAATGGATATGTAGGGGCTTTAGAGTAGTTCTTATATTCTTATCCTTTATTGATCGTTTTCATGGATATCAATTATCAGTTTTATGACTGTCCTGAATCGTGCTTTCTAATTGGTTGAGGCATGCGCTTCCTGAGATTCCACAGCCACACAGCACACATGCACATTTTCAATTTCGTCATTTATATGCAAAAAAATGACCCTTCTACAATCATACTCCTCTTGTGTTCTGTTAATCTCCCTGTGTGCTTTATATCTGCATGCAACATGGTTGTGCACACATTTTTTATTTCTTCATTTGCCTACAAAATCTAGAGGTTATTTACCAGCCAGGAGGTCTGGATAGGGGAAAACTGTGCCCAGGATCTTGTATTTCATATATGGACTGAGGCCATATCCATCTTTTTTTTCTTGAAGCCAGCCTCTTTAGGCAAAGCACTTCCCTGCTTCATGAAGCAATTCATCGCTACTAAGCTCCTTGTAAATCATGAGGTTCATTCTATCTTACTACCAAATTTGCACGGGAAGTACGTTCGAACTTTGCCAATGAACTTTCCAACGAACCTCACAATATACCGTCAAAAGTTATGTGAAACCCCTGGTGAAACGCACTGTAAAATCTATTCCAGTCTGTGACATAGACTGTAAAACATTCCCAATTCTTCAAACGTTGGAATCACAACCGTTTTCCCCTCTTGGACTATGAGATATGTCATTCATAAGGACTACATATTCCCAAAATATAATGGAACTATGCCTGTAGTATTTTTTTCTAGATACAAACTAAACAGTTGCTGTTGTTTGTCATTGTTGTTGTGTAAAAATGTCCTACGCCATCATGTTCCACAGAAGTTGCATTTAACATCATTGCTTTTAATTTTTCTTAATTCATAATACGAAATATTGGCAATTTAACATTGTGTGAGCTTAGAGTCAAATTGGATATATTCCTTAAACCTAAAACGTCAGAGAGAAAAAAGCTAATTAAAAAAATCAGTTTAATATTTTGATGCCATAGACAGTCGTCTACGCAGAATTTTTTCCCCAAATTTCTTCGCTTGTACAAGCAACAAATATCGAAGTGTTCATACTTACTTTCAGTGTGGAGTATTCCAAGGCTTTAATGTCTGTCATATTGGAATAATTTGAGGGAAAAGTCTCCTTTTTCCTTCTCTTTTCGCGAGAAGTTTTTACTAAGACGAAAACAACCATTCACTCAAGATGGCGTACTTTACTCTATCGGGGGATTGGAACTAGTGACTTTTGGTACCACAGGGAACCCAAGACAAATTTACTGTGTAATATCTTGATGTCATCCAGTCGGGTAAATAACGTTGTCTGTCGTTGTCTGTTACTTTTGACGGTTTCCTATGTGCAGTAAGTGATTCAATCTGTTTAGTTACTGTGTAGGCGTAAATAATCTTTTTGTTAGCTGTAAAAAATACTAAAGTGAAGCTTGTTTTTTCATGATTACAGTAACAGTTTCTCTTTAACAGTAATTTTTTTAGGAAAGCAAAACAATATATGTATTTTTTGCAAGAATCTGTCTTAAAGAGAAGATATAAATAATATTTATCAGAGGACGCTTCAGCAGGGCTTCAGGATATTTCATGTCTCATGAAGTCTCATGATTCTAACGACTTCCAGATGTCAGGAGTCTGTACTTCCGTCAATGAAGACATCTAGTCTTGTAGCCTGAGACAACAGACGTCCTTTCACTCCTCATCCCCCCGCGAAACTAATCTTAGTCTTGCTCTTGAAGTGTTGATCACGAAAGACAAAATACGATTATCCTGCCGCGTCTGGTGCTTTCTGATACTCCTAAACATGAAAAATGCTAGATTAATACTTTTTCAGACTTCCGGTGTAATTTTCACTTCCGTCTTAGTTAGCCGCTGTGCAAACACAACCCGCGGGTTAGGCTCAAGTAAACAAGTTTTCATTTAGCAAACCAACCAGGTAAGGCAACGCTGTGTGGGATGTAAGCTTTAAAAATCTCACCTTTACCTTCTCGTTCTCTCTTAAATCTTAAGTAATAACATAGATTATCTTTTCGTTATTCTCTATTGCAGAGAAAAGGGAAATCAGGGCAGTTTTGTGGCACGAAACAAGGTAAGAGGCGAACCATTATTTCTCTGGGTATTTAATTTCGTTTTTTCTTGACAAAAAATCGTAGATCTAACTGTCATTGAATTTTGTTGATTGGTCTGCTTCCTTGAAGAGACACGGAAAATCATAACTTGTTAGTTAATTCTAAACTTTTCCGTTTAATCCCACCATATCCAAAATAATTTTGCCGGGTAGGCAATGCAAGCATGTCATTCGTACTTTCCCCCGCTGTGAGGACGAAGTTTGGAATTTATTTTTCAGGTCTCTAGTTTGCTTCTAGCTGTATCACTAAATAACATTATTTCTTGGTGAATAAACAGGTACTAGTATTTTCTTATAAACTTGATAGATGTCGTATCACAGGAAAATAAATTGTTTTGGCTAAAGACTTGTCTTTCATTTGGAAAGGTTCGCGAGATCTCCTCTTCACGATCATAAAGAAGACGTCGTCTCGTCTCATATTTACTTAGACTGTATATCGAAAAATATATATTTTAAGGGTGGATCCCCCCACCAATATAGTATAGACTAGATAGTTTTTAATTCTATCTTCAATAGTTTAAGTATTTTCTATCGCAGGGCGCGAATGATGTCGCTTCTTTTTCATCACCGGTCGGCCATCACCGTGATGCTTTGTCTTTTTTTTTGTTGACTTTAATTAAAATTTATACTAATTTCTTGTGGCTTTTTATCTGTTTTCAAATTCAAGCAGCATTTTTCAACATATATATTGTTCAGTGCGATAAATTAAGAGGAAAAGAGGAAAAAATTAATCTAATAAATCGAAACGTTTGTCAATCATGTGATTCTGTCACGAAACATTTTTTTTGAAAATGGAGGTCAGATCTGATGCGGCGTGTATAACTCACAGTTTTCTCTGACAAAATCAGAGGTTTATTCAGATTGCTCGAGTTTAAAAGAACTTAGACCTTGAACCTTCTTACTCATTAACTTCGTATGCTAACACTTTGTCTTCGTATGAAGAAAAAAAATTGGGCAAAATTACTTGGAAACAAGGTTTAGCTGGGGAAGTTAGCAGAATTGGGATTAGTATCTTGACAAACAGGAAAAACTGCTTAATTTGTTTTCAAGGTTGATCACTTGAATATTAGTTACTTCAGAAAAAAGAATTCAAAAATTAGTCCCAGCTGGAAAATTAGATTAACTGAGATTTGCATTTGAGGGACAGGAAGATCTTTTTGAATAGCTGGATCTTGGAGCTCATTTCTGTATTTTTTTATTTCCGTTGCTAAGGAAAAAAATAGTTATAGCTGTGGAAAAAAAACAATATTGAGTTAGTCTTGATAATATGAAAGGTATCTAGTCCTGTATTTATGGAAAACAGGATTAGAAAGGTGCTTATGATATAGGAAATGAGCCGTCTTAGAGGTGGATCAGTGTCAAGCAATAAGGAATTTCCAAATTATGACAGATTGTTTTTGTTTTTATCGATAATGGTTTTCTACTTGTGAGTTGTATGTGCTACAGTGAAGTCTAGAAGATTTTCAAAAATTCCTAACTTTCTGTACCCTGGGTTACCAAGGCTCTCTTGCTCCTCCTTCGAAGGTTTGTGAAAATTCATTAATGATTTTTAAGTTGGCTTTTGTTTGATGAAAAAAATAATTCCCTTATCAGTAAGACACTCTCACAAGAATTGATAAAAATTGCCTAAAAACTACCATTTATTAGATCAAATTGTGCATGTCCCATTTGTATTACCATTCTTGTTATTGTGTCTTTATCACACTTCTGTATATACATGATTTAGAACTATTCCTAAGACCATCCCATTTGTTAGAAAATGATTACCTATTTCTAATAATTTATGATAATTAATCCATGTTTACACAGCTGCTTTTGTTATATCGAAAAATCATAAAGACTGTAGATGACACTAATTCATTTGCCCATTATGTTAAACCAAATTTAAAACTTTTATTTTATAAGTTGAAAAGTCTTTATTTTTGGGATAGTGAGTGATTCATTTTTTCTCAAAGCAGCTTCAGTTGAGATCATTTTTTAAGTTTTTCTATTTTTCTTTCCTTAAAAAAACTGCTCATAAAATCTACGAAAATCAAGAAGAAATGTTATCAATGATTCAAGTGTCTAAATATTAAAAATAATGGACAAAATTGTATGTTTTAGAAAAGAGCAGAATTTTAATCTTTCCTTTTGCGCTCGTGACCTTGACCATACCTATCGGCCATATACCCACAATCCAACTACTTCCTTGTTACACGTAACGCAATCTTCCAACATTGTGTTACAAATCAATGCGTTACTCTGACTTGAAAATTATTTAAGTAAAGTTGTCAGAATCTCTCTTAGGGGCTATTAAAACAATACGAAGAATTATAATACTTGGGGAACAAAAACTGTTGAAAAGACAGGGTTTTTAGTTTAAGAACGATCTAATGATTAACAAAGAAAAAGCATTGAAAGAAAGACTCAATACTTCGTTCAAAATAAAAACAGGCGTTCATCTGCGGGTAGCGGAAACCCTCTGACGAGCTCTCAACACATTTATTTTTCTAACCTATGAGAGACAGCCTATTTGAAAAATATTATATTGTTGATTCTTCTACACTCGATTAGAGATCTGTTATATCATGAATCTTTTCACCAAATGATATCCGTTCATTATAGCAACACTTCGGAGTTTTGGCCTTTTTCCTGCAACAACAAAAAGCCAAAATAGGGAGGGCCTTACCTTGGACGTCGAATTTCTAAATTAGGTTATCTTACGAGTATTTTTTGTCAAATCTTTTTTCTCAGTTCTCAGCTCTTTAAGAAAGCATAAAAATATTGAATATTTTTTCGTAACTGCCAATTTTACTTTCCGTGTTCGAGGGAAATAAACAAAGCCAGCTTTACAAAATAAAACGGACAGATCTCACTCAATTATATTGGACTGTTTTAATATCATTAATTGTTGTTATATATATGCAGATATTCCACTACTAGCTAGTGGATGTATTGTTTGCCGTATTAGAAGCTTAGCTACTTGACTATTAATTATATAGAAATACTAGGACAATTCAGCCAGTGTCTGATAAGCCTCCAGAACTTCGAGTTCCTTTTTCGTAGAAGTTGAAAGCCATTTCAATGCTATTTACTTGTGTAAGTAAGTTTGTTTTACAACTGCAGGAGACCTTCATTTCTTTTATTTCGACGCAGGCGATATTTTAGGAATTTCCTTCGTATTGACAAGGTACTTTGGGTAGTTAGCCACTTCTATTGGCTAGTGACTTGTTAAATATTGATAAGCCAATATTTTTGAATCTGTACTTTTAAAAACACGGCATTGTGGAGCTACAGTTGTTCCTCGGGCGATTTGGCGTCGATAAATCGATCAGTCCGCAAGTCCAACATTTTTCGTAAAGCAAAAACATAGTTTATACTACATTGTTTTATAACGATGATGGATAGTGAGTTGGTGTAGAGCACCAACGCCGACTAGATCCACTTTACAGGTAGGTTTTGTTATATAGATCGTTAAAAGAAATTTCGTCTCACAAATTTTGCCCTACACATTCCACTCAAAGTACGTTTTTATAGATCCATCGACACCCTGTCACACTTTCTTCAACACGAAGTCAATTTTATTAAAAGAATATTTTAATAACTACGAATTATTTTCGCGTTTAAAATGCTAGGGATTCTTCAGGGAAGGTGCTTTACCGGCACAATTCCTATACCATGAATTTTCTAGCAGTTTTAGCTTTACTTTGTATAATTATGAAACGTAGCAGAATGTTACCATCCGTTCAAAAGATGCCAAAGTTCTCCGTCCTAATTTTGTAACCTGAGGTTTTTTTAAAAAAAACAAAGTCTTTTACTCGAGAATGCGATTTGTATTTAAGATTAATTATTTATAGTATAGGAATCCTCTGTTGAACAAAATTTAACTTGAAATAGTTGTTTTGAAGCTTGCATTCCTCGAAGATTTTAGTGTTTTACAGCATATTGTAGCTAAGATCTTGAACAAAATTATAGATTGTATCATAAGGCCTGCCTCGACCTACCACGGAAATGTTCTGTGAAGGGGATAATTCCTACTTAAAACACTTAACTTTATATACTGGATATATTACAAAAAATATTCGCCTTAGGCTAGTCGCATGCTTTCGTCCTAGAAGTCAAAATTCAGACAAACCACTTAAAGCCTCCTTTTATTAGGATAATAAGTTAATTTCTCAGAACTTTTTTTTCCGGAAAAGTTCTTGAACTGCTTGAATTACGAAATATCACGAGATTATATTTTTCTCGATATTTTCTTGTAATTTTAAGACTATTCGTTGGTAAAGAAAGTTAATGAAAAGGAAATCAGTCTTCACCACCCTTAAATTTTCTTTTAAAAAATCCGAATTTTTAAACTTTGTCCATCAATGTAATGTAGTTAGTACAATTTGCTCAATAATGAACTATATTCAAGGTTATATTTTTCAAGCTGATTTCTACTTCCACAAGGTACTTATCTTCACCTAGAAAGGAACACTTTCTTTATCTGTTCAGCAAAAATTATTCATTTTCGCCAAATATTGGTTCGAAAGCTTTTTCTGTGTTTTTGTTTGTTTGCAGTGTTTGTTTTTGCTGTTAGTATTGATTCCAAGTGATCTGCATTTCAATGTTTTCCTTAGCCAGTCATGAATTTAGGTGCTGGCTTCAGACTTGCTGTTTCGAAACAATTGTTGACCAAAGTCATTGAAATCCTGAATTGTTAAAGATTATTCCTTCCTCAGTTTGAACGGAAATGAAAAAGTCTCTAGGAAAGCATTGATTGCTTCATGACATGTAAAACACCTTGAAATAAGTCCAATTTTTGCTATTTCTATTACTGATTTTTTAATGATCCCACGTAAAAAATTAATACATGATCATAGATGGTAGAATTATCTACATCATTAAGTTTTGAAGCGGATGTTTTTGATCAACCAGTTTGTCAAGCTGTGAGGTACAAAAGCTTAGTTCATGTTGAACGCTTGCTGAACACGCTTGTACAGAGCGGCGTGCTATGATTGTGATGGTATATATTTTGCACCACATGCAAAGTGAGTTTTTTAAATTACTAACAAAAAAATCAACTAGTTTCCAACTATTCCTAACATATTTACCAAGAAAAACATTGCTCTAATTTCTATTTGGAGATACCGCTCCATATGGATCCCTTTAGTTTCGCTAGTGAGTTTCGGGGGACGAGGAGCGAAAGCCGGGACGTCTGTTTTCTCAGGCTAATTTTCCCTGCATCGCGTTAATTAGCTCACTAGTGACGTCGTGATCGCAGATGGTGACGTCGTCTATTGTCCTACGCACTGCTCGCGGAGTCCTCGCGGCAAATCAGTCTGTTCCAAAGAATGAGTCTGCGGAAATTTTCATAATATTGTTTACGAGCTACACCCTCTTGGCACATCGAAAACGTCTTAAAACGACTTTTAAAAAAGATCTTGGATGTGTACGGGACGAACTGCTTTTCAACTACCTAACGTATGTCAATCTTTGTGGTTTCTTCCTATATCATATTCTTATAATATAGACCATAGATTCTTACGAACACAATCTTATTCTACGATCAGATTCTTGAAAAATACTTGACAATAATTACTGGATTTTGCACGGAAAGTCTGTACATCAAAAAGTCTAACTTTCGCGCTTAAAAATTGTAAATATTTACTTACAATTATTTCACTAATTTGAAAACTTCCCAAAGAATTAAGATTTAGTAACTAGAGTTTAATGTTTGTTTCTGCAGAAGTGCACCATATGTTCACGATAAAAAGATTTCTATCTCTCTTATCTTTAACATTTGACGATATATTTGCAATGCCTAAAAGCTTTCATTGAGATTTTCCTTGAAATATCAACAAAGTTTGATCAAATGCGCTTAGAACTTCGAAACGTCATATTGAATTGGAAGGCACTGCAAAACGGTTCGTAAATTAATCTCTATTACCAGTACAACGTCTCATTTCCCTAAACTATCATAATTATTATTCTATCTTTGTAATTTTTTCCGTAATTTTAAGTAGGATTAGATGGGTTATAAAATATTTATTGAAAAATACCGTTTTCAGAAACGGTGTTGTTTTTTAGCTTTCAACCAAAAATAGACTCATGTTTTTATGTTTTTTTTACCGAAATTAGCATTGAACTACAGCCAATTGCAAGTGAATGACACACATGAATGTTCAAAAGAATAGACCAGCGATATATTGTAGTTAATTAATAGGGTAAAAGATCTAAATCGATTAATTTTCTAAGGATTCATGATGTTTTGATGAATTCATCGAATGATAAAACGTCGAGTCCTGCAGGTGTGTTTAAATTTAAATTTAAATTAAATTTTAGCTCGTCTTTGACTTGTACACAACGTCTCAGCTTTTGTTTTACTAAGTGCAACACTGCCTAGTTTATTTACCAGATAACGAACATAATTTACAGACTTTTTTTTAGCTTCTTTACATTAAAAATTCATGCTGTTAGAGTTGACTTTTTTCGCTAATATTTACAATAAAATACGAAAAAAAGTTTCAAACCGTTCGCCAAATTTTGTTTGATGCAATTACCTAGCAAGCTTTCCTTTGCTTGGCTTTGTTTGAAATGCCAAGGCTAATTCCAACTTTTTTAGAACGGCCGCTGTGTGCAGCTCGAAAGTCGAATATATAGAAATGTTTGTTTAGTTGGTGGAATGATGAATTGTGGCATTAGTTATTAGGCAGTTTTAATTTATGAATTGTTAATTTTAGTTTTAATTTGTTATTTTTGTAATTTTCGTACTTGCACCTGGTCAGGTCTTTTATGCGTTTATTCAAACCCTTATAAAAGTAGTAGCTCATATTTTACATGCTCCATTGCTCATCACATTCATATCTCTTCACAGAGGCATGAGGAACATTTGTAGCTGTCTTCGGTAGTTAAAGGCAAAGCCTAAGAATGGACTTGGACGATGAACCAAAAGAAGAACCAGAACTGACGTGTGGATGGCGAGGATTCAAACCCAAATTCCTTCAAAAGCTCAACACTCCAAAATGGTTTCTAGTGTTCCTTACGATCTACTCGTTCATGCAAGGTAAAGATAACAGGTCTTGGATTCATTGACGTCAGTGGTGTCATAACAGCTTGGCCTAAAGCTGTTAACTTCTGCTTTGTTTATATATGAATGTGGTTTGTGTACCGTTGCGTGAAGTTGGTGATATGTTAATAGCAATTTAATCAATTTTCATATGTCCATCGGGCATGCCGGCATTATTGAGGCTTTCCAGACGTTTCATTAGCTAGTTATAATTTTAGGTCTCAGGGGTCGCTGCTTTCAATTCAATGACAATGACAATTCAGTGTGATAGACTGTAGGCAGATTTGGATATTGAAATTTGATGGGTCGGTTGCTTGTCGATCATTGGTTAGTTCTTACAGTTCTTGGACGTAAACAGTTCAGTAGGCCGGTAACTACGCTTCATTGGTCGGTTTGTTGGAATTTTAGTGGTCGGTGTTAACAGTTCATTGGACGGTTGTAAGCAGTCAAGGGGTCGGTTGTTGACAAAGCAGTTGTCGGTTCTTCCAATTCATTGGACAATTCCAGGCATTGGGTCGATTGTTGACAGTTAAATGGTCGACTGGGCTCGGTTGTACGAAGGGTGGATAGCGCTATCCAATGGATAAATCCTTCTCCAGTAAATAAATTTATTGGATAACAGCATCAGCTTATCCACTGGATAAGTATTTATCCATTGGATAGCGCTATCCACCCTTCGTACAACCGGGCCCTTTCGTAAGTTCAGTGGTCGTCTGTTAACCGTTTCGGTGACAGTTACACAATAATCCTGAAAACTTCTTAAAACGGTCGGTTTATTGGTAAAATATAAATGCATAATAATCTCTTTCCTTCTCTAATTCTACCCCTCAGGAATGACAGCCAATGGATTCACCGCTGCAGGACTCACAGCACTAGAAAAACGCTTCAAACTCAGCAGTAAACAAACTGGCATGATAGTAGCAGCCAACGATGTCTCTGCTTTATTTCTCATCATCTTCATCAGCTACTACGGTGGCCATAGTCACAAAGCAAGATGGCTAGGCTTTGGCGCCTTAGTCACTAGCTTAGGAGCTTTGCTCTTTGCTCTTCCTCATGTTCTCATAGACAAATACGTTCCGTTAGAGTTCGAGATAAGCAAAACAGCAGATATTTGCCATACTAACTCAACTTCCATACTACAAACCGAAGAAGCCTGCCGCAAAGAACTTCAAAACTCCGACTGGAAATATTTGTTTGTGTTTATAGGCGCTAAGTTATTGTTAGGGGCAGGGACTACGCCCTTGTTTACGCTAGGGCCGTCTTATATTGACGAAAATGTCGACCCGAAACATGCTCCGATGTACCTTGGAACGTGGTTTATAGCGACGTTCTTTGGACCTGGTATTGGCTATGTGGCTGGTGGATCACTCTTGAACATATGGGTGGACTTGATTCAGGTAAATATAGTGATTACCCGGCAGGCTTACACTTGTCCTAAGCTCTCTCTGGGGTTCAAGCTCAGCTTGTCTTGAAGGGAATTGCTGGATGAACGGAGGGACACGAAGAAGAATTCAACTTTTTTGTTTTCATCTAGCCAAGAGACAAGATCTTATTCTTCCGTCCATCCATCTATCCATCCCCTCCCATCCATTCATCAGTACATCCATCCATCCATCTTCCCATCCCTCCACTAATCCAACCAACCATCCTTCCAGCCATCGATATCCAACAATTTGTCCGTCTGTCCATCCATCCATCACCCTGCAATCCATTCATCTTTACCCCAAACCATCCACCTTCCCATCCACCCACCTATAACCATCCGTCCGTCCGTTTAGTCATCCATCCACCTTGCCACCCTTTTCACCATTCATTTCTTGCCTGATTTCCTCGTTATTCGTGTCGTGTTTTAGCCTCCAGGATTAGACATGACACCAGAAGATCCCCGCTGGATCGGGGCATGGTGGCTGGGCTATTTCTTTGGTGGTCTGCTTCTACTGCTGTCAGCTATTGCCTTACTAGGGTACCCACGGGAAATGCCTGGTGCAAGAGAACGAAGGTAAAGAAAAAATCTTCAATTTTCTGTTCCCCTAATAGGCAATGTGCATCAAAGCTCACAAAGCACTCTGGGAAACTAAGTCCTGCTAAAATGGAACTCGAAAATGGAAATCAAAGGAACTATCAGAAAAAAAATTACTCTGTTCTTTTTGTCAGTTGAAATACTTTTATTTCCATAGAAAATATCAAAAGAAAAAATTGTCAGATGATTTTTTAAGGGGGGCCAAAAAAGCGTAAGAACTCACTTTCCCATCATGCTTTGTGCTAGAATTTCGAGCTCATGCATACTGATTGGCTATTGTCTTGATATCTGTATAGCTTGAGCGTAATGTTTTCCCATTACAGACAACGTGTCATTCCCTGGAGAATAAGATTCTATGTTTGAGTTGTATCCATATTCATGTGTCTTTTCGTGTGCAACCGTTAAGCAAACAAATGATACTCTAGGGAATGACTCGTGGACTGAAATGGGAAAACATTACACCCAAGGTGTTTATTCCCCATTTTTATAAAAATTTATCTAACGTCCATTGTTGTACTCTGCAGGGCTCATGCAATCAAGGAAGGCCTTCTACCTCCGCGTGATGATACCATCAACGGAAAATTCAAAGACCTCATTCCAGCTACTAAAGCTTTGCTAACCAACATGACTTTCATCGCAAACACCTTAGCACTCTGCGCGACTGCACTGATAGCGACCGGGCTGGGACCGTTCATATCGAAGTTCATTCAGTCGCAGTTTGGAGAACCATCTTCTACTGCAGGTAAATTGTGTTCTCCTTGTATGCAACTGGATTTACCTGCCCAAGTATCCAATATATGTTTTTCACTTTACAACTTTTAAACATTTAAAATTCCGAGTATAGACCCCTTGCAGAACGTCGGAATGCATCTCAATTTGGAGGGCAAAACAAGAGGCTCCAGTTCTCAGGAGATTAAAATTCTTTTGTTTTGCCCTCCAAATTGAGCTGCTCTGACGTCACGTGCAAGTGGTCTATTTCTATGTTTTAAGAGTTTAGTACTGCTGAAGCGAGGCGCAGTAATACGAGCAACAAAATCCTCCAGCTTGTATTGCTCGTATTACCATCCCGCGCGAAACAAAATTTTATTGTTGCAGAGTAAAAAGAGTTTATATTCTGCAACAAAGTCGCGCATCAAAATTTTTCTGTTGCTCGCAGGGTGGTAATACGAGCAACATTCACACTGCAACTTGCAACGCAAGAGTGTTGCGCGACAAGTTGCGCGCGGTTTTTGTTGCTCGTGTTACCGCACCTTAAGAGATTGGCTGTTCCAAAGCAGTGAAGAAATATGACGTTGCATTCAGACATGTGATTCGGGCCTTATTCACTAATATTTTTGTGGCATTTTTTGTTCAGGTATTTTGAGTGGTGTGATAATAATCCCAGGTACTGCTGGCGGTATTTTTCTGGGAAGTTATCTGGTAAAGCGCATCGATCTTCGTAAATCTTGCCGCGAGGCCGCCAAGTACTGTTTCATCTTTCAATTCATTGGTACTTGGGGGGTGTTAACGTTTCTTATACCTGGTTGTAAGACGAGTATGATTGCTGGAATCAACAGGGATTATCCAGGAAACTAGTAAGTACCCATCCATTCTTCTATGATATAACTAGCCCGGGGGTAGTTCCATTTAAAAAGAGCGGGGATAAGCGCGCCGAAAAAAAAAAATTTAACCCCTTGGTCGCGTAATTATGAAAATTGGTGTAACACTTAATGTTCTTTCTTTGCTGTAGTTCGTTAAACGGTAACATGACCACATGGTGCAATGCTGGATGTCAATGTTCACCCACACAATACTTTCCAGTGTGCGGTGTTGACAAGATAACATATTTCTCGCCCTGCTTTGCTGGTTGCCAGACGAAAATAGGCACAGAGGTAAAAAATGAAAGCTAATTGATCAGTTGTTTATAGATACCCACTGACTGAAGCAACCCATTAGCCATAGATACCCATTTACTGCGGACACCCAATTACTGTAGACACTACTCATTGACTATAGACACCCACCAACTACTGCAGATGGCACTGGTTATTGACTTGTGTCACCCATTGATTTGGACACAAACTGACATATAGACACCCAGCAACTTCAGACACCCAATTACTGTAGAAACTCACCAACTGTACCCATTGTATGTAACCACAAACTTACTGTGGCAGTTGACCTTGACACCCATTGGGTGTGGACACAAACTGACATTGTAGACACTTCGCCTCGCGTCGGATACCCATTTGCAGACTGTTACACTTAATTGTAGACACGCGCACACACTAGTCATATGAACCCATCGTTGGACACCCATTTCACTAAAATATAAAGATAAACTAATCCCCCAAAACTTAGCAGTTTTCTTTGGTTCCTCAGGAGTTCGATAAGTGTCGGTGTATTAGCCCAGTATCTGAGGTTTCACAATTTGGCTTCGCAAAGAAGGGAGTGTGCGATCGTGACTGTAAAAATCTGATTCCATTCCTATTTGGTGCACTTGTTCTTCTGGTGGCCAACTTCATGAATGCCACACCCAACAAGACAGTGGTCCTAAGGTAAGACTTACGCTGTAATCATTGGCGGATTCATAGAGCGTCCCCTCTTGATTGTACCTTATATTTTATTATTATTTTTAAACTCAAAAGGGAGGCAGCTAGCCACCCGATCCACTCACCACCCCCTCCCTTGCAACTTGGCAATCTAACCTCTCAAAAAAATGCCTCGAGCAAGGTTTTCCCTAAACACTGTAAGTGTTATGTCTTACTGTTTAATCAAAGCTTATAAAGGTGATGTTATACTGTACTAGGCAATTTTCCTTGCAACTTGTCTCCCTAGGATTTGTTATAACAGACAATGATATTTCATCGATTAAATTATTTATCGCCTCACATCAAAGGCCCTCTTATGAATTCGAAAAAAAGGATGCATTGTGGTCTAGCTTCGATACAAACAACACCATATAAGACATGATGAACAGAATATGTTTGTACCGAAACTAGACCACAATGCAACATGTTTCCTATCTCAGATAAGGTATATTACAGTCTAATGTATGAAACAAGTTGCATCAAACATTACCTGGTGTAACATACCTTGTCCATAGCCCAAACTGCCCTTCATCGAGAGAGGACTGGAATGTAACCCTAAACCTTACCCTAAACCTAACCAACCCTAGAATCGATTCCAGTACTTTCTCGATGAAGGGCAGTTTGGGCTATGGAAACAAGTGCTCACCCGATGGCAACTGCAACGCACTTTTTTTCATTGCGCAAGTTGCAAGGAAAACTGCCTAGTGTAAGGTGACTTACATTATCTTACTTTCCCTTGAAGGTGCGTTCCTGATAACCAGCGGACTTACGCGTTAGGTCTACAGTGGTTGTTTCTTAGTATCTTTGGTTCGGTACCCGGACCAGTATTATTTGGAACATTCATAGACAAGACGTGCATTCTTTGGGAGAATTCGTGTGGAAGAAGGGGAAGTTGTCTTGAATATGATAACGAACTGCTGAGTTACCTACTTGTTGCATGCGGGCTCTTTTTTCATGGTAAGTCGCTCTTAGATAAGAGACCTTTTCTGAGATAGCGAACATGATGCATCGTGGTCTAGCTTGGGTACAAACATCTTTAGTTCGAAATGCCTTAAGGTTCGATTTTTCATCACAACTGCCGCATACACAACCTGCTTATGTCAAGTTTTAGCTGTCATTTACAGTCATAAGCAAGTTGGGTTTACAAGAAGCAATTCGTGTCGTCAGCATGTTGCGCACGACAGTCGTGAGAAAAAAATCCTACCATGTAAATCGGCCCTTATATGGTGTTGTTTGTACCCAAGCTAGACCAGAATGCATCCTGTTTATCACCCTGTTTATCACCCTGTTTATCACCGTATCTTCATGAAACGGTCTGAGAAGATGCTGTTTGAATTCACTTTCTCATCCTTCTACTCAATTCTTTCCCCAGTGCTTTCTACTCTTTTCTATTTCTTCTCGTGGTACGTCATCAAGCGACGCGAAGAACGCGAAGAAGCCGAGAACTTACACAGCAACTCCGCCACTGAATTCACCTCTCCAGTACCAGGCATAAGCATAAGAGAGGAGGTCACAGACAGACGAACCCCCACCCCCTCAAATGGACCAATCTTTCCAGATGGAGAGGGTGACCTGGAATTGACGCCTCGATTCGCGGGACTGAACTGGTCTCCTGCGGGTAACAGCTTAACCCAACACGAAACATCTATCTAACTTACAGTAGTTATACATAACTTGGCAAAGAATAATTCATAAAAAACAACAGAGCACAACATTCATATTAAAAACGATTCCATCTAACGAAGACGATCTCAAATTCCGAGTTGTCATTGATCTTGCTGTCAGTTTTTAAACATTAGGATGCCTTTATAGTAAGATGTATGTCTAGAAGTAGTATTACGTATGGAATATGTGTTGTGCCGCGAAAAAAGACAGTTTTTCTTCGTTTTTAGTATTCTTCATGTTGGTTTTAAGTGACAAGAATCGCGGGTTTTCGTCCCAAAATATTAGTGTCTTGCAAGTTTTGTTTTACAACTTTTCGTTAATCCAATCAAGCTTCTTCCATAAGCATTTTCTCTTTCTTGAAGTTCAAAGAGTGAGCCTGTTAACAAAAGCGTCTCGCATAGAATTGTGGGACTGAATCAAAAATGGCGGGAACTTTTTCTTCAGATTCACTCAGCCCAGAGCGAGACAATTTTGTTATTCTTCAAAATTTAAAAAGTAGTGAAAACATTTCGACTTTTTATTCTTTAAGCTAGTCAAAAAATGGAAATTATGCAACAAATATTATTTTTTAACCATTCGGGTTTTATATTCAGATTTTTCAAAACATTTAATCATTGATCTTTCGTTACCATATAAATCATTTGGGAATATGTAGAAAACCACTAGATTAAATTCAATAGATTTTATCGTTAACCACGTGACAGTTCTTACGTCATTTCCAGAATTACGTCATCGAAAAATACATCTCATTTCGCATGAAATATGATACGTCATATCGAGACACGTCTTATTGGAAATTATTGTTTATGAAATAAATTTGATATTTAAATAATTCATAAAAATACCTTGCACCCATAGATTTGAGGGTGTAAAAAAAGGCATCAAAGAAAACTAAAATTTGTAAGTATTTATGCTTTTTGGAAAATAGAATAGATTTGAATAATTTACAAAATGGATACACAAAAACCGTTGAATAGTTGTATTCCTTTAGTTGTATGATTACTATTGATGAAGAAGCCACGAGCTCATTATAATTAAAGCCCGGTTCTGAAGTCGAAGTTTACCAAATTTAACTGGTTCACCAAAAAGTTTGAATGTATTTGCTAGTTTTTTTGTGACTGACGTTGAAGCCGCCATATTGCTTGACCAAGCATGGGTAGCTTGGTTCACCATATATAAAGTACTAACTCTTGTCTATCTCTTACGATACAAACAGAACCACAGGTAACCCAATTTAGATAAAATTGTTTCCATTTTCGTCTAAATTGGGCTCCCTGTGGGCACAACTGATTTGTTGAGCGCGCACGACAAATTCGACGTTTGAACCGGGTCTTTATCTGCGTGTAGTGACACAGTATACCGTTCACAATCTCTTCTGAAAGCCCTGTTACACAGTAAAACTTACACCGTAGTTCAAACTTGTACTCAAACGTTTTGCAATTAAGACAGGTTTCATGAACATCTGCACCTTGTAACCTGCTCTCCATTTAGTGCAACTTAGTTGACGAAACAGTTACACTAAAAGTTGTACAACACTACTTTCTTCTCGTACAACTAAAACTTGTGTCGCAAAACAAGGTTCATAAGGAACTGCTAAGAAGTTTCAGCTAAACTTTTCACTGTAACAGGGTTTTCTTTAATTGTTGAATTATTCGTTATACCTTTTTAAATACGTTGTAAATAGAGTTGTGTTTTTTTGGTTGTGGGTTCACTAGGCAATTTATAAAATTATATATCCTTGATTGTATGAAAAGTCGAACATAATTAAAAAAATAAATCCACAATGTACATATTGTTTTTGAAATAATGTTGATTAATATGTGCGAAAGAATACTATGCGTGGCTCGGTTGACCGGCCCCTTTCTTAATCCTCACTCTTCTCGACCAAGAGTATAAACAATGTCTTTGTGGAGTAACCTCCGATCCCCTCCCCTCCCCACCCTGGGAAATCCAGGGCTACGCCACCGGTAAGGGGTCAAGACGTTACATCTCACGATTATCTTTTAGTAATATTTTGAAATGTTTGTATAAAATTCTCAATACAAGGTATCAGGCTTACGCGTAAACACCCCTTGGACGTCAGCCTTGGGTCTTGACACTGGTAGCCATTTGTACTTTAAATCTTGTCCCTGGGGCAGCGACCATTCGTATCGATGAAGTAAAAACTTTGCTATTAACTACAAAGAAAAAAAGAAAGATAGGAAAAGGGCTTAGGCCCTCGCTCTTTTTTTTTTTTTTTTTTTAATTTTTTATTTATTTATTTATTTTTCCCCGCTCTTTTTCATTGCTAGATTCCCACATGCACATCCTACAACGCGCGCGCTGATAGGCCGGCTAACGTGTTTAGTCTGAGGACAAACGCAAATGTCGTATGACTGCATAACGCGCCGTGCCGTGACCGTGAGAATGCAATGCCCAAGTGTTTTGATTGGATGAGGAATGATTGCGTGCATCTTGATTGGATTAATAAATGTCGTCAATCCGTCAGGAGATTAAAATTCTTTTGTTTTGCCCTTTAAATTGAGTTGCTCTGGCGTCAAGTGCGAGGGGTCTAAAAATATGGTTTCAAGATTTTCAAATGGATTCCATCAAATCGACCAATATATTATAGCCCTCTTTAGCTTGTGTTTTATGCCAGTTTTCCATTTTAGATCACATGTATTTTCTTTGTTTAACGATTGCGCACGAGAAGACACATAATATGGATACAACTCAAGCAAAGAATCTTATTCTCAAGAGAATGACACGTAAGAAATGGGAAAACATTACGCCCAGGTTAAAGAGGTCAATTACGCTTCGACTTAGGTTCGAAAGGCCCTCAAGAGGCACGGTCACGGTGCATCACGCATCTTTCCTCTCTAACTTACTTTAATAATCCTATGGATGAACGACTGCCCAACACACACTCTCGGGCCAGAACCAAACGTCCAGACTAAATCTCGATCCTTTTGATTGCTTAAGAATATTGAAATAAAAAATCTTTAATACAATACATGGAAAATGTAATGATACCTTGAGGTCGAAAAATGTCCACTGTCTTTCAATCTTGACTGCGCACTTTATTTTCCACGTCTAACCTTGTTTATCAGGGCTCGAAAAGACATTACCACCCTCTTTCGTTAAGCCTCCCCCTCCACCCCCCACCCCCATCGTCTCCTAAGTGTCTTAGTGGAGCACCTTCCCCTGGACATGACCTCTAGTGAAGAAGATTGGGTAAAGGGAGAACAACTTACCACGTTTGCCATCGTTCAGGGTTAAATTGATAAGGTTCAGGAAAGACTTTTGGATCGCAGTTGGCAGCTCGTGTGAGGTACGCTACGTAGTATCCTTCTGGTATACTGTAGCCATCGATTAATACTTCCTGGAAGATTAAAAACCGGCAGACAATGAAAAATGACCGGAATTATAACCATTAACAATAACTTGTCGACTCACCTTGTTGGCTTTTCTTCTTCCACCAAGAAATGGCGGCCATAATCTAGCGACCTCAAGTAGTACATCATCAAGATAGTTATCATCAACAGAAGCCTTCTGACGCCTTTCAAACTAAGCAAATCGAAAAATATCTACATTTTAGAAATAAATCGATGTTTTCGAATAATCACCTGTGTAATGATACTAAAACAATTAGAGCAGTTTTCGTATGACTTTGAAAAACTTACGGCACGGATAGCGCCCTGCCGTGACCGTGTCAGTGCCGTGCCGTGTATGAAAACATTCGACATTCGGCGCCGCGCTGTAACCGTGCTGTGCGCCGTGCTATATTCACCTGAGGCTCAGTTGTTATCAGTGAATATAGTTCGACTCGCCTTCTATATACAAAAATTCACGGAATAAAATACATATACCCTGTGAAGCTATCTCATACTTACATTGTGAGATTTTGAAAGTTCTAAACAGAAAGACACCAATAAAGACGCCAGGGCCTTGGGTACTAACGCTGATACAAACAGGAGCAGGTGACTGGTCAATTCTTTTGTTGAATCAAACTCAGCTTCTTTTAAAATTTGAAAAACTGATCTGAAATTGAAAAGGCAGGAAACATTGGCTACAAAATTAATTATGAAGGTTAATTTTGTTAGAAACTACCAGACTATTATTTTCACATGGTTTTCTTACCCTTCAGATAGACTGCTGTTTGCTACTTGCTTTGTGATAATTTCTAAGAGTCTTTTCTGTAAAAATGTTAAAATACATAATTTCAACAACTTGACATTAATAATAGTTAGACTTACAATTATTACACATCATCGTGTCAGGATCACTATTTGCTGTTGCATGGGGGACTGTGTACAAGGGCAGATCCAGGGGGAGTGTTGGGGGGGGGGGTCAAGACCTCTAGTTTTCAATTGTCATTCTATTGAAATTGCTTTGATATTTTTTGTTTAAGGTACATTTGGTTCCCCCTCTCAAAAATTCCTGTATCCGCCCTTGGTGTAGATGATAACCTTGAATGAATTACTCACCTTGGCAGCCATTGCTTTACTGTAGCCAGACTTGTGGCCATAAACGTTGATATTTAGTGGTACAGATATGAGCCCTGAAAATTTAAAACCAAAACTCATCTAGACTGCATGGATGCTTTTAACTGTATTTATAAGCCGATAAGATGGTACAATGGTAGGATGCTAGATATAGGGGGTGTAGCAAGGATTTTCTATTGGGGTGGTCACTTCCATCCTCTCCCCCCATAATAGTTGGTGGTCAAAGTCAACCCGAGTTGAAACTCTTCTCCATGGCCAATGAATGTACATTACCACGGTTTTCATTGTTATGCACTGATTGAGACAACAGTTGCTACATGAAAATCAGGCAATACACTGTCATCAATCAGAGTATGTAAAGGTATCGACCAATTTGTTTGATTGATGGCAGTGTATTGCACAACTGCCCAATTTCCTTGTCGCACCTGTTGTCTCGATCAGCGCATAGTAATGAAAACAGTGGTAACCAATACCCTTCAATGACCTAAACCAACCTCCAAAGTGATCAAAGTTAGGGAAAGGCATGGCCAGCTCCCAGATTGATTTGGGATATCGTGTTTCAAGTTTCCTAGAAGGAGCAAAACTGGAGAGCCAAAATAAAAACCCATGATCCAAGGATAGACCCAACAAACCCTACTCACATATAATGCTGAGTACAGGAATCAAATCCAAGTACCAAGATCAAGTTGAGAGGTGAGTGCACTACCACTATGCCTCCCCCACCACCCCTGTGCTTCCCTTACTTTTGTTTGCAATCAAGCACTCACCATGCCAATGAGCAATTGTCAAATCAATAATATCCTTAGCTTCATGACTAGCTGATTCAAAATCCAACCCCAAGAAGAGAGTGAGTGAAATCTCTGTGGTCAACAGTTTTAATGTCCTATACAATGGCACAGGCTCTTCATGGAGACCATCAAGAAGCCTACTGCAAATCGTGTCTACTTCACACAAGTGTTTAGCCATATTCTCAGGTTTGAGACAAGAACAAAGAACCTTTCGCAGTCTGACAGCTTCATCATCAGTGTTGAATATCACAAGATCACCATACAGGCTATACATGTAGCCAAAATCCTTGTAGCCCATATCAAGGGCATGTGCTTGATCTATAAAAAATAATTGCAAATGTTTATGATGTTGATTGCATTACCACTCACATACACAACTCATTATGCAACATAAAATGAAATGAAAATTTGTTACAAAAATTAGAAGCAACTTCTGTGTTTTGCAACAAGCAGCCACAACTAGTGACATCAATTTTTGTTGCTTGACAAGTTGTGTATGTGGTAATACAATCAGCATCGCTCTGGGCCATACAACGCAACATTGCTGTGCAAGAAGTTGCATGATTTTGTTACTTGTATTACTGCAACTTCAACAAGTGGTCTAAAACATGCCCCTTAGCAGCCCTTAAGCTTCCTGTCATTTTGAAAATTCCATTCCCAAAATACATATAAATATAAAGAACAACAAGATGTACCTTGCAATATCTCTTTGACTCCCTGACTTGAAGCAACAAACACATGGGGTCTATTCAAAGCCCTAGTTTGAAAAACTCTACATCCATGACTCTCTATTCTGCTTTGGACAAACTCATTTGGGTTCTTGGCAAATTCTATCGTCTTATCTCCTGTGATTGGCCAACCAACAGATCCTGGCGGGGCTGACATCTAAAGTGAAAATCAAAAATATAGTCTAAGATTAAGTCAAGGAAAGTTTCAGGGGGAGTTGATGGGTTAAGAGGCTAGCTGGCACCCCCTTCGAGCTTTAAAAATAAGAACAAAGAGTAATTTAATTCCTGGAATATTTCTAGGTCAGGGGTAGATACGGGGGGGGGGGGGGGGGGGAGTGGATTGGGTGGATATCCACCCCCCTCTTTAGAGGTGTTAAAAACAATCAAAAAGATGAATATTTAAAAGAAGTTAAAACAACAAAATCTGATTGCATCTCATATCTAATTAAAAAATATATATACATATCCTAAGGCATCAATAAACACCAGGCTTGTACGATTACCATTTCTGAACACTGATTAAGAATAGGTACCTTGAAGGAGCTTTGAATAAGATTATCCAACCCCCCCCCCCCCCCCCCCTTGTAAAATCCTATACCCGCCCCAGTAGGTTTCTGCATTTTTTTAATTAGAAAGCGAATAACGTGATAAGCAATGCTGAATCATTGGAATAATCTTATTAAAACCGCTATTGTTAATTAAGGGTTTACAGAACGCAGTGCTTACTGAAAATCAACAAGTACAAATATAGAGATGGAAAGCTGTCTTTACTCAGCTATTGACAACTAACATGCTTATGGCAAGTGAACAGCTACAAGGAGATTATATTAAACATTAGATAAACATGCACATTTAAAAAACAAAATATACAAAATATAGTACCAGTAATTTGTACAATATTAAAAGCAATGCCTTTTAGCATGAACATAGTAATCTCCTAATTCTTCCGACTTTATTAAAAAATTAAATGTGAAAAAATGCTATATTTTTACAATATTTCATATTTCAGATAGAAATACTACAAACCAACAGCTTGTTTCTAAAGGGCAGCTTTCTCTAATTCCGTTTTGACAACTTTCCAATGAAGAATGATTCTACATTGTATCAATTATCTGAATTATTAAGACGAAGAAAATAATAAAACAATCGTTCTTTTGCTATAATTTGTTTCTAATTCGTAAAGCCAAAATACAATTCACTATAATGCAATTTGTGACACATAAATTATTCGACAACAGCTTTCTTGTGCATTCTGTTTCTACCGTTTCGTGAGCCCAACAACGATTTATAACTATCGGAATGGCTTACCGTTTGCTCTTTGCTGGGTTCCTGGTGTTTTTAGCAGTTTATTGGTTTTCTATACATCGACAAAGACCCGAAGAACAGAGATCATCAGGACTCTAGATTACATGTAAAGGCAACATAAATAACCAACCGGGCGTATAAACATATCTATATATTCTACACTAAGGCAGGAAAGCACATATGTATGACCGATTTGTGATTGATAAAAGACTTAGAAACAGTAAGTTCGTGGGAGGTAGGAAGAATTTATCCACTTTCACCCTTGTTGGTCTAACATGGAGAGAGCAAAATACACGGTTCGATATGTCATAAATTATTCAACGCATGTCAAAATTCTCAGCTTTAATTAATTCTATTCCCGCGAACCCTTCCCGCCATTTTTAATAGATGATTTGGTTTGATTTTCGTGATATCGTCGGGATTTCTTCGGAAAGCTGTTGTTTGGTGGTACCAACCGGAAGTTGCCGAAAGCACTATTCATCATTCACCATTCCAGCTTCGCCCTTATTGTTACTATGGAGATTATTCCAAAAGCAGGAAAAACTTGATAAGCATCTAGGTAATTTTTTTATAGTTATAAATTATCAAGAAAAACATTGATCAAAGTATTGCATGACTGTTTAGACAATTTTTTAAGTTGCTATTTCCTGTGCCCCCGACTGAGTGATAAAGAAGACACGGATCACACGCCAACAAAGAAGCAACTCAACCTTACCCAGGATACAAAATTACATCGTAAAGATAAAAGTAAAAGAGTAAACATATTTTGTCTCCGAAATTGACCTAAAAAGGCATTTTTTAGTGTTTTTTGTTGTTGTTCTCTAAATCTTTGTCTGATATATTTTCATTGTGAAACTCATTTATCAAAGTTTAAAAAAAAGGATTGACAAGAACTTGCTGTGCACCGCCCTCCTCGCTCATTCATTGCCTTTCGTCGCGGGGTTCCTGTGGTATAGCTTTTGGAATATATTTTAGCCTTTTATTTGCTAATAGGTTAATCTAAAGGAACATAGACTCCATTATAGGGAATATCGAGTGGATACAAGTTAAATATTTTTGAAAACTAAAGTATAACAAGCACTGATCATCTATTATTAGTGTTGCGGGCTTCCTGTGTACTCTTTGAGCACAAAAAAAATAAACTCAGCTCAGATACACAAGGGGTGGAGCTGAACCGATTCAAAAACAAACACTTCAAGTATTTACTATTGGCGACAGTTTAATCTTTTCTAACCTGCAACGACAGGTCTAGAACAAATGTGTCCTATTCTTCTAATGCAAATGAGCGTCTAGTGTTTAGCATGGATGGGGTTGGTCGGGGCGTTCAGTGCCCTATTTGCATCTGGAAAGGTCGTCGGTATTGTTTGTCGAGCTTCACGTTTTTGTTACAGGCGCGTTGGTGCTCGTCTCTCCTTCAAGCTTGGGTGACTTTTTCCATAGTATGACCACAGCCCTTCTCTTCTTGTAAGCTTGAATCCTGCACATTGAAGGGCTGCCTCTAACCAGGAGATCAAAAGGTAAGAAGGGAAGGAGTTGGTTGGCTTGGTGAACTTTGTTTTACTAAGCGACCGTCATCATCCAGCCTTTGCTGCACGCTTTTCTCTCGAAAATTAATCTTTAAGCGTCTTTTCATCTTTAATAGATTTTCTCTTGTTTCAAAAGTGACCATAATAACACTTTGTTCCATGAAAGACTCGAAATTTTGCTCCTTGATCACGGAAAGTCAAAGCTATTATTAGACTACTAGATTGGATTTCTTGAACAATTCATATTTTGTCGTCACTGACCGCAAAAATACTTTAGTTCTTCGAGGATCTTCTTCCCGTAAATACTAACTCGTTCGTTTGATCTTTGCCTCTCTTCCAGCATGTCTGAAGAAGTAGTAACACGTCGTGCTGGAAGAAGGATTGAGTCTAAAGCAAAGCGATGGAGCGCTCCGCCATCAGAGAAAGGCTTTTCACCTGCGATTAATACTCCTGATCAAATAACTCGTGATGTCCGAGGTCTAAAACTTCGCCAGCGAGTTTCAATCGTTCTCGGAGACGAAGTCCTTCGAGAGGAGCTAGAAGAAGTCGTTGGGAACGTGGATGTAACTAATAAAACTACCAACCTCCAAAGTTATCGCACTTACCAAGATTTTTTGATTCCAACGGGAGGGATTGCTGGTGGAGTACGAGGAGTCCCAGTTACACCCATATCAGACATCAGAGGCATGGAAACAATCAAATTTTCTAAAGAAGAACGCTTACTTCGTTGTAAGATAGCAGCAGTTTATCGTCTAGCCCTAGAGTTCAACTGGGCTTCTTCTGACTATGATCAAGTACTCTGCACAGTGAGTAAAACTTTATTTTTTTACGCATTAACAAGAAATCTCAGTCATTCATTTATTGCGCATATTTCTTGAAGAGAAATTGAGCTTATTTTTTATTTTCATAAATCACACTTTCCTCGAGGCGTCCAAAACACGCTGATAATTAGGATAATTAATTCTTTTTCAGGTGATATTAATCAAAATTTATATCTAGTTGCTTCTTGAATAATCTATGGTTTAGATGGTTTCTTAGATAATAAGACTTAACCTTGCTAAAAGGATAGCCTTTACAAAATATATTTCCCTATATAAAGTTTTCTTCCTACACCAATGTGGTTTCGTCTTTATTTCCCCCAAAATGTTTGCCTCTTTGATCTCAAAATCTAATCAAAGGAGCAAACATCTGGTTAAAATACGGTTTTACCAATAACATTTTGAGCCAGACAGCATTTTGTGTTTCTATCACGCAGCTTGCACGAGTTATACCTTCATTCTATATATATATAAGCTTACCAGTATCATGTATCAACAGTATATTTGCAGTTCTAGATGAATGAAAATATTGTAGACTTCAGGTCTGGAAGGATTCTATTGTTCTATTGGGTTTTTTTTGAGTACTATTTTTAACAAAGATTTACTTTCATATTTGGAAATTAGTGTTACAAGGAATAAAATATAGTATTAACTAAACTAAGTATCAAAGGGTTATGTATTGGGTCAACACTAGTTAGCTCGAGCCTTGGCAGGAATCATTTTTGGTTAAACTTTAATAGCTAAGAATTGGTAAGACGAGAACTGTAGCTACTGTACCCTAGCTGCTCTCATGGGCTCTGAAAGTAATTAGATTAAGGCCATGGGATTGGATCAGAACTCAGTCATATAAAACTATAACTTAAAATTGCTTTGTAAGAGTCTCCGGTACAAATCGAGTTGGAGCATCATCTAGAAATAACATCGGTGATGACGGCCATGGTCATCTGAGAGAGCTCAGAGGATTGACTGAATATGTTTGATTTGCAGAGAGTCAGACAAGTGAAGCGAAACATATCCTAATCATTTTACTTTGAGGGCCAAAACGTGTGGGGTTTACTAGCTAGTTACCTTACAATTCCTTTCTAGTATATAAGCTTATGTATCTATGAATTACACTCAAGTATTCATAGGTTTAAAATCAAACACAAGTTGAAGTTTTGTTTAGTTCATTTGCTTATTTTCTTTTAGAATCTGAAGAGTAGTATTGAAGTTGTTCTATAGGTAGTGAAATCATAAAGTGAACCTGACTGCTTTCTGCATTTCTATTTCTTAGAGTCCTTACGATTACAGCCATTTATTTCACTCTGGTATAAAACTCTTTCTTTGTTCTGTGTTTTCCATGTGGCTTTGACAAAGTAAACATAAGCTCCTTATAGTGATTGGCTATATTAGCATGTCATCCACGGTTATATAAAGTTATCAATGAATTTCAAAGTATTTTTGAAATAGTTTTAGAAGTGTGCATGATGTATATGGTTGGTAATGTATTAAAGTATATTCGTATTTTGAAGCCGCCAGAAACTACTGCAATTCATTTGACACATCGTACTGAAAGTTAATGCAAAGGTGATTGATTAGCAATTTGGAAGAAGAAGTCAGAGCATATCAATTATTAATGCATAATACTTCTTTTGACGGAAATTCTATTTTGTTTAGTCTACTGGCTTCAAGTATTATTTCACACAAAGAAAGATTAGTGAGACTTGCCTTTGAGGTGGCTGCATGATAATATTTTTTAATTATAGTTATTTTCAATGGCATATCTTCAAACAATATAATAATCTTTTCAACCCTTGGATGGATTCCCTTAGATATACAAGGGATGTGCTGCTACTGAGCAACATTTGTCCCAATGTTTTTTGTTCATTCAACAAATATTAATAAGGAAATGACTTAAAGTTGATTGATTGTCAATCTGTGATTTTTACGAAGCAACATTTGCCCATATGCTTAAATATAATTGATTCAACAGATTCAAAAGTTAAGTTGACTTAAAGGATTGTCAATCTGAAATTTTTACGAAGTACATCAGTGGGAAATATTTAATCCCCTAGATGAAAATACTGTTTATATTTTGTCTTGCTGACCCAAAGTTGTTTCCATAAAAGGATAAGTAAAGTAAGACTACCTCTCAATGTTGCCATTTGATCTGTTGTCTCAATGCTTGTGTATTTTCTTTAACAATTGAATGTTTTAAATCAGTGTTCTGAATTAACAAAGAGGGATTCGAACAAGTCAATAGCGCATTGAATTAGCCAGCCTGCATTTCATTACCAATAATGAAATTATTAGATGAGACATGAATTAATTAGCCATTAATATTTTTACTACTTTTGTCTTGATGTCAAATGTTGTTTTCACCTAATTATTCTTTATTTTCGTCATGACTTAATTTTTATCAGAGATAGTATATCTCTGATAAATATTAGTTTTGAGTCCTGCAGTAAACCTGAGCTGATCTGAAATAGTGATGTAGAAATGATGTCACTGCAAAACTGAGGTGTCATGAAGCCTGTAAAAATCAACTTACAGAAATTTATATTTGAGATAAATCTAGATTTTCAGGAGATATTTTGAATAAAATTAGTATGATATTCACCATTTAGTGAGAAAATAAAATAAAGAATTAACCGTTCCCAGAGTCTTCTGGCTACTAAGGACAACACCACAGGGAGCCCAGGGTTCAATTTCCATCTGAGGCTCAGAGTCCATTTCACAGTATGGTACGATCATATACACATTTCATTCAATCATCATACGCATTTCATGTTTATCATATTTCCTTAGACATTTCTGTGACAGTAGCACATAATGTACGTTTGTCACAATATACCAACACTAATGACCTTACTCACCATTAGGGTCTCCTGTAGATCAGTGGCAGAGCATCCAACTAGTATTTGGAGGGTCGTGGGTTGGATTCCCATCTGGGGCTCAGAATTTTTTCCAGAGTCCATTTCACATTATGGTACAATCATATACACATATCATTCAATCATCATACATGCATCAAGTGTTCCACGCTACTGCTCTAAGCGCATGCTCAGGGGATCAAAAAGTGGGATAATATTTTGTAAAATATGCAATTTTTCGGTATATTTGATTCCGAATTCACTTAACGGAGCATGCGCTTAGAGCAGTAGCGCAGAACTCTTGATGCGTGTATATGCATATCATGTTTATCGATGACACCTCAGTTTACCAAATTTTCTTGATTCTGATTGGCTAATATTTTTTCTCAGATCAGCTGAGAAGAACACATTCACAAACTTTCATATCCATGTTAAGTTTTGAAATTTACTTGTTTGTCTTTCTTAGGCCAGATCCGTTGAGGATGACTACTACTACCTGACCTCTCCTATGGGAATGCTTTCCAATGAGATAACAGCAGGAAGTCTCATCAAGATGGACCTTGAGGGTAATACTGTTGAACCTGGAACCACCAACTTTGAATCTAATAAGCTTGGTGATCAAGTGCACTGCATTGTCTATGAGGCCTTGAAGGACATCAGCTGTGTCATGTGTCTGACATCACTGGCAGTCAAAGCAGTAAGTAGTACTCTAGCCTAGTACTCTGCTTTTGTTTGAAACAATCAGATCTCATACGGGGACTTCAGAGTCAACAGTGAGGGAAACTGAGACTTGAAAATTAGAAAATTAAAAAAAAGTGGGGAGGCTAAAACCCCCTAGCCCCGGGGGGGGGGGGGGGGGGACTCCCTTATTAAAGGGGGCAGGGTCCTCATCGTCCCTTTTAGGGTTTGAAATCAGTGTTTTGGTCCCACTTAGGGTGATAATGACGAGAATGCCCACCAGCTGAGTTTTGTGGTCCCGCTTAGGGTATAAGATCAACAACAATGCTTCTTTTCAAAGACGTCGTCATAAACTCATACGAGCAGACGGTGTTTGATGTTAGTATCAAAATACAAATAAAATCGAGAAACCAAACCAAAAGGATACATTATTGATTGGTCCCTCTTAGGGGTGAAATTTTATCACTGCCACGCCCATCATCTCAAAATACAGGTCCCTTTTAGGGGTCATTTTCAGAATATGACGAGTACCCCCGCCCCCTTTTATAGGGGAGTCCCCCCCGCGGGCCCCTAGCCTCTCTTTCTCTGAGCTCCCTGATGTAAAGCAAGTTGCCAATATCATGACCAATTTTTGTTGTTGTAGGTCAGTGCAATGGAGTGTGGTCTGCTTCCCATTTCAAAGGATGCTGTTGCAGTAAGTGGAGTATAATTTTCTAACTATAACTAATAATGTACCTCTGATGCCGATCAAAGACAATTCCAATGCCGTGATATTGTATTGACGGCATTCAGTGAACCATGCCAGTAATAATAATGGGTTGCTAGCAGCTCATTCTTTGAACATTCTTGGACACAGAACTGATACTAACACAGCACAGCTCATGTAAGTTTTTGTAAGATGTAAAACAGTCTTTGAATGATTTATTTTCATTAAAATAGGTTGGTGAAATCACTTACTATACGTTAAGCGGAATAGGGTTTGATAAAGAAGACAAAGAAGATCTGATCAACAAGTGTGAAGGAGTTGACAAGGTAACATGATAATCCTGGCTAATAAATAACAGATGTGAAGGTCTAGTAGTTAGTGGTTCTGGGGAGATAGACTGGTCCAGTCCATTATAACAAAGTACATTATGCAGTGTACAGAAATACCGGAGGCAATTAATTCATGTCTTTTGAACTTTGAATTCAACAGGTTTTGTTCCTGAGAAATGTGGGTGCTATTTGTATTGGGAAGTCGGTAGAGGATATGGTGTATGTTGCTCAGTTGCTGAATCAAGCCTGTCAGTATCAGGTATGATATTTGTACCACGGGTAGGGAGGATAACAAAGGTGGCAAAACTAGGGTGGCAGAGGGCCATGTATATCATATGCTTGCTGAATCAAGCCTGTCAGTATCAGGCATGGTGCTTGTACCATGGGTAGGGAGGATATCAAAGGTGGCAAAATTAGGGTGGCAGAGGAGCATGTTTATCATATGCTTACTGAATCAAGCTTGTCAGTATCAGGTATGATATTTGTACCATGGGTAGGTAGGAAATGATAGGGCCTGCAGCATCTAAATTTATGTAGACTAAGCAGCATTATTGAATGACCATAATGCACATTGCAAGGGCAAGCTATGATGTTCATGAAAGTAATTGAACTTGTTTGGGGGTACTTGGCACTTGAAGGAAAAAAAGGAAAGTTTCCATTACCTGCACGTTATATACTACTCCAGTGAAATGAATACCATGATAAAATAAGCCATTAAAAATCATAGTTCTAATTAATGTAAGCTGGCCTAATTTCTATTTACATCTTTTATTTCTTGTGTTAGATCAATGCAATGAGAGCTGGTGTGGAACATCTGGTCCACATTGATAAAGATGTCAGGAAGAAGATTTACCAGTCACTACATGAAGCTGATGATGCCAACCAGAACAAACGCAAAAATTCAAGCATTCTGTTTGATGCCTGGATGCGAATGCTTGATAGCAAGGTATGCAAATCAACAGTAACAAAAATGCACCACGACTATTAACATTCCGATATTGAGGGAAAAACTTGATCCAGTTGGCGTTACAGTGCATTATGGTACTGTTTTAGGTGGTATATTTCCAAGATGGCAGCTATTTCAACCCCTAAAACAATCCCAAAATGCACTGCATGCCAACTCAACTCAGTTTTTTCCTCAACCTCTAAAAAACCTTGTCTACAAATGGACACACCTTTTCATCACAGGGATGGTCTATTTATTGGAAGCTGTATCCTTTCCAACCAGATAAAAAAAATTGGTGTTGGGGTAAGGGGACATTTTTATCACTGTACCCTATATGAAATAAAACTTGTTCATCTAGTATTTACACATGAAACACTCATGTAACTTGGATATAATCATTGAAAGGTTTACAATTTTGTAGGGACTGCGGGAGACGAGGGGTCGGGTGCTATTAACAGTTTATAATAAAATAATGAATAAATGAGAATTAACAGTGGATTCCACAGATAGAGTGGCTCTTCTTCCATTGCATTCCAATATTGGAATTTACCAGCCGGTTTTTGATGATATTTATATGATGTTTGTATTTTAAAAAAGGGCCACAAGACTGGTTATGACTACAGCACTGAAGTCTTCAAGAGGGAGCCTCCACCAAGCCCTACTAAGACAACCAAAGCCAAGACACCAGCCAAAGCAAGCTCTTTCCGCTACGAGCAACAAGACAGAGACCGTAATCCTGTTAGAAGAGCGCATACTACAGGACGGGGTTATAACAGGTAATATATATACCAGTATATTCATGAGTAATGAGAATTGTTAGTCCTATAAAGTTCAAAGGTTCAAAGGTTTTTATTTTTCCACACAAAAAATCAAAGAATTACAAAAATAGAAATAAGAATGAAGTGGAAAGGTTTGATCTTAAACAAATAGATTCTGAGAAAACTGACAGAGTTTGATAGGTCTAGGGCTGTGACTTGCACAAGGATTGATAGAACACTCTACCATGTTATCATAGTTGGCAGAGCATATTTAAGAGCAACAGCAGGGCTTGGTCAAATACTTGAAAAGAGGTTGGAGGGCTTGTACTTCTTTCCCTGGACAAATTCTTAAAAAGTGGGGTAGATAGTAGCTACAGTAAGGCCCCTCCCGCTCTGCTGCCCAGGGGAGTGGTGTGCACCCCACCCCCAATGACTTGATGCCCCTACTTCAAAGATTTTCCCTTTGATTCTAAGGGGTGCATCCCTCCATGGGTTGACTTCCTGCCCTTACTGAAGCTGTGAAGATATCCAATACATAATGCACTTTCTCTTTCTTGGGTGATATCATTTTTTTTGGTTCAGTGTTTTTATTGTGTGGAAGGGGATCCTCGATCTGCCCCTACTGACTATATTTTACTTGTCAGTTGATGAATAAATCTTGTGAGCTATGATTGGTTATTTTGGCCACCATTCTCAATTTAGATTTCATGAAGAACGGTTTGAAGAAGGAAATAGTGACACAAACAAGTAGGGAAGCTCAGAAAAATTCTGAGCACCAGATGGCCGAGGAAGAGGGGTTTGCATTGGACATTCTTCTGGTCATTGGGGGGTGGGGTGCAATAAAAATATATTATCACTCATAGATATGTCTTGATATCATTATCATTTTGGTCACAGAACTAAGCTCAAGTGGCTGAATGAGCCTGTCAAGTCAACAGAATACAGAAAAGAAACAAATCTGGAGTCAGCGGACATTGAAACTGTCATTATCAAAGACAGAGAACCAGAAAGATCTGATAAGAATGCAAGAGAAAAGGTAACATTTGTTTCCTTGTTTTCTATTCATTTGCTTCATTTAAATCTAAATTGAGGCATGATGAAGAAGTTATAGAAACTTGAGGAAAAGATCAAATCAACAGGAAAATTTTAAATGACCCTTAAGAGTGTCTAAGAAAAGGGAGCCAATTTCAAAATCAAATACAATAATTTTTTGGCATTGTATCAAATTTAAATTAGACAAATTTTTCTCTTCCTGGGTTATTTTCTTATCACACACACATTTTATTGATTAATTAAAGCAAAGGAAGCTAGCGAATACTTGAACATCATTTTGATAATTATACAACCCATACAACTAGCTATAAATGAGTCGTCTGGGTTTTTGGCTTCTGTCAATCAAAAAGTTACCAAGTCAGACGGTTGGACCAAGAACCCAGGCAACTCATTTATAGCTGGTTGTGTGGGTCGTGTAATTATGATAAAGGGTGTAAGAAGAGTAAGGGGCCAAGTTGAAGGTAGAGTTAAAATTCATGGATAAATTTTCTTCATTTAAGAATGAGATAATTGAAGAATCCATTGGAGTGAAAGTTGAAGCTATAGCAGAGTCTGCACCAACTGAAGTTCAAGAGGTCAAGGTAGTCGAGACTACAGAAGGACCCACTAAGACAACAGTAAGTTCTCCAGTCTGACAACTCTGTAAAGAATACTCAGTTTCAAATTCTCTATTGCTCAGCAGTGTTTTATATATGAAAAAAATGCCTTTTAGGCAGCAATAAAGTATTAACTGAAGGCTGATATTGCCTCTCATTTTTCTCATACTTCCATACTTGCTATACTAGCTAGTTATATATTTTCCTTCATGTCAAGCCTTAGTTTCTTCTTTGTTTACAATTATCAAACCCTTTCCACTCCTGACCAGTACTTGTTCAGTGAGAAAGTGCACAACCCTCTCATTCATTAAGCCCATGTCAGGCTATGATTTCTCATGTAACCCACTCACGGGAAAAATTGGCAGGTTCCACGAGACCATGTCACACACATAATTTGTGTAGTGGAAAAAAAGTGTTGGAAGTTGCACTTGTAATTCGAATCAATCATGTGCTCTAATCGCAAGTTGTATTACCATGTCACACATACAAGAGGGTTCTACTTTTGGTGCAGAAAACAAAAGAAAAATTCAAGTCGCATGAGGGGATGTCAAACTTGAAAAACGCTTGTGCAGCCTGCAACAATTTTTTCCTGGGACAAGTTGTATGAGAAATTGTAGCATGTCACATGGCCTTTACTGTGATTCTCAATATTCTGCAAACTCAGACATTTCAACTGCTTTATGTGAAATTTTTTTTTTGCTACCATCAAAACAATCAGTCAGTACCTTTTATATTTTTGACTGGCGACAGTGAAAAAAACAAATTCCAATGGGAAGCTCACAATTACAGAGTTTGCAGAACATAGGCAATTGCAGCAACCAACAACTGGCATCTTTATCCCTCCCACTAAATGAACATCCTATAACAACACAAATTATAGATTAATGGTTACTCAATCATTGTTCAATTTTCTGTTTTAGGTGACAACAGTAGTAACAACTGTAGAGGCAGGAGAGGAAGAGGCTAAAGAAAAGGCTGATGAAGCAAAAGAAAAGGCTGATGAAGCAAAAGAAAAGGCTGATGAAGCAAAAGAAGCTGATGACAAGCTTCTTTCTCCTGAAGGAAACTCGGGTCATGGCAAAAAGAGAAAGAAAGTCAAGAAGAGCAGAAGTTTTAAGGATGCCTTGAAGGACACCTTCAGCAGGAAGAAGTCTCCTGAGAAGTCTAAAGAAAAGCATTCTGATAAGGCAGCAGAGAAGCATTCTGATAAGGCAGCAGAGAAGACATCAGATGAATAAGGATAACCATGGTAACATGCTACTCTACCTGCATAACTTACAACACAAATAAAGTATTTTAACAGTGTCAAGATCCAGTAATGAGGATGCCAAAAAAGCATTTTAAAAATGTTGATCGTGTCAGTGTTAAAAGTAGATTTTTCTGAAAAAACCAAGCAATCTTTAAAGTTAATACTTGACATATTCTTCTTCATTATTATCAAGTAATAAGTTGCTCAAAAGCTATTTCCAGAGAAATCTAGGCTAAAAATATAATGGCAGCTTTTTAACCTGTTCATCTATAAGTGGTGTGAAGATTCCAAATCTTTGTAGCAAGTGTAACAATTCATGATGTGTTTCAAGGCTAGTTTTAAAATAATTTTAGTGAAGGGTTAAAATAATTTTTAAGGGAATATTTTGTAGTTAGCCTACAATATAGCTTTTTAAAATATCCAGTCATAATTTCTAATAATATTTGAAGACAATCACGAAACATCTGGGTTGTATTTGAAATACTTTAATTTTTAACTTACTTTTAGCGTCTTCTGAAATTGTCAAGATGAATGATAAAAATAAATAAAGTGTACTTACAATAAAATGGTGTACGTGATTGGTGTTATAAATGCATGTGCTTGACTCTTCCAAAAGATTTAAATATTTGATAAAATGACATTGAATTTTTTTACATATTTTGTTATATATTATATTGTTGACCTATATTTTCCCAACTTGATACCAGAAAACCCATTAAGGTGACTGACTACTTTTGAACGTTCAATTTGAGCCCACGATGTGCGTGCGCACAAAAATTGCTCAAAACCGCATAACAACCTTCAAAATTTTATTGAGGAACCATACACGTTTTGAACTTCAACAGAGCAAAAACCCCGAATTTTGCACGGGACTCTATATTTTTCTTTGAATTTCCTAATACAAAAGGTAAAAATCAATCTTTTGAGAAAGTTTGAGAAAAACGTAATTATTAGAACTTATAAAAAAAGCGTTTCATGTGTTTTTGTTGTTGTAGTTTGAGTATGCTTTTCGGTTGATTGAGCTAACAAGAAGCTGAATTTTTAGCTTAATTGTAAAACTTTCTTCAATTTTTTTTTAGTTAGTCTTCAAAAATAATGTTTAAAGTAGATGTCCTGAGAAAATTGCTCCCAGTTGTGAATTTCTGTGTGCAAAGCTTGATTTCCGCCATTTTTCTTTTGAAATCTTGTCAAGATGGTCATGTTCAAAATTTATTATCTCGAAAACGAGCTTGGGACACCCCATTTTTCTTTTCATTTTTAGAATCAGCGTTAAATTCTGTGTAAAATATCTTTCTAAGAACATTTTGTAATTATTCCTTGCTAAAGTAGTCAGTCACCTTAAGTACTATGAATTTGAATTAATTTGTTTAAAAAGCATTGAATTTCCTTAATCCTGTAATCCTCAGCTGAAGATACTTTCATGTTTTCCCTATATTTTCAATTACAATTTATTTGATAAAGATGTGATGAGAGTTTGGCCTTTTTATCCAGAGGTCATCCTTAAAAAAGAATTGTCTAAACCTTTCAGGAATTTACTTCCAACTCTCCCTGTCATCAGCATCTCTGACATATTACGCTATTTACAGTGACCTCTTGAACAATGTTGAGTCCCAGCCAATAAAGCACCTTTGTCACGTAGCAGGATTATTAATCCAAGATGATAAGGACTTAAAATGGTTCCAAATCCGACATCGAAAACAAAATTCAGGAAAGAAGTTGGAAGTTCCATAATCCCCATTCTCTTGATAGTGTTCCAAATGCAAGAAATATATTGGAAATCCCCATGAGTCGGCTGGCATTTCTCCAAACCAGTGACTAAGACCATCAGTTCGAGTGTTCCTTTGCACAGTGAGTAGAAATATCATTGATGGTCAATCTAGTTGGCCCAATATTTAAAGCGTTGAATCTTACTAAGCTGTTGTTGTTTGACAGGTACTCTTGGGGCATCAAACCAGATTTGTTTCAATTCACATTTTGATAGCATTTTTTTCAGTTCTTTACGCTAAGTGACAACGTATATATCAACTGTTTGATTCCAAAGTCTGTGGATAACCAATAAAATTTCTAACATCAAATGACTTAGCCAGTCCAGCAGCTTTTATTGATTCTAGACCAATATCTCTGTAAGGGAAAAATAATATACTAAATCAGTCAACAAGAATTGAATCAAACTAGGTTTTCCCTTAGTTAAAGCAGGATCAAACAACAATTCAAAATTGGGGAAAAAGGAAATATACAGCTATTTTAGGGTGTGATGCTTTCCTATTACAAATCATGTGTCATTCCCGTGATTATAAGATTCTTTGTTTGAGTTGTATTCATATTTATTCATGTCTTTTTATGTCCAACTGTTAAACAAAGAAATGATACTCTAGGGAATGATGTGGTCTGGAAAAAACATTACCAAAAATTTACTAAAAAGGTCAATTGAATGATTTTTAAAAATAATTTTAGTCATGAATTATATAAAAACTTGATTGAAAAGACCCTTAAATTCTTCGGGAAATCTATGTAATATAGCATACTTACGCATCTTCGAATCCCCAACAGTCTTCTGGGTCCACACCCAGTTTATATGCCGCAGTTTGAAATGCATCAGGAGAGGGCTTAGGGTTTGTATAGTCCTCATTACCAACAACAACATCAAATAAATGACGAACACCAGCTGCTGTGAGAGCTGTTATAATAAAAAAATCTCATTAGAAAACATATCAAATTCATTATTCAAAGGTTCTAGAACTTCGTGGTTTGGGCTTCCTGTGTAAGGCCACAGGGTGCCCAAAGAATACACTTGAAAACAGGAAAATACGTGATCGTCATTTTTTAACGACACGTTAAATTAAATTTCTATTTTTCTGTCTTATCGCTTTTAAAATATTTTATTTAGTCTGTACTCTTATTTTTTAGCTTCACATATTTATTTTCCTATTTTACGTGAATCTTATCAGGCACGTAGACGGCAAACTATTTATAGCAGCCATGTTCTTAGGGCTTATAAGGGATTTATAGAGTAAGAAAATAAGATTTTTAAAGTTTATATTTGAAGTAAATTTTGTGGAATATTATAATAAAAAGACAAATAAGTTCTTATAAGTTCTAACTAACCTTTTTCGACTTGTGCTCGAGAACTACCAGACGCGACAGCGACAGGTATTCCTTGCTTCTTGGCTTCATAAACAAAGCGTAAAACACACGGTATAGATCGAACTGTAGGAAGTCCTTTGAGAAATACAGTTCTTTTTCTTTGGTAGACCTCTAAAGGATCCAGTATTATCGATTGCTTGATCGCTAAGTCTCGAATAATGTATTTACCCGGCACTCCAGCGAGTCGTAGAAAATCTTTCTTGGCAAAATTTAACCCCGTCTCCTCGCAGATCTGACACCACGCTTTCCAGTGAAGAGGCATAGTGTCCAAAATCGTCCCATCACAATCGAATATCAAAGCTTTGACGTCTTTTGGTATCATATTCTTGGTATCGTTGAGGGCCGGCATTTTGAATAGAAATTTCGCAACGCCGAGCAACGGACTATTGCTTTACACGAACAACGAAATAGTATAATGAAGTTGTAACAAGGAGCCAAGAGCTTTTCGCTGTAAGCGAACCTTAAAACTCCTTGTATCTATCCTCCGACAATTCTTGAAGTAACTGAGTTGGTTTGTAGTAAGACATATCGGTAAACAAGCAGTAGAGAGTGACTCTGTGCACGATGTTTCACTGAAGGAAAAACCGCAGTGACGTCACGCTGCTTAGTCACCCCATACATGGCAGTCCATATAAGGTGCGCCCGGAGGTGTGGACGTGGCTGGTATGTTATTGTCTTTTATTTGAGGCAAGGTTAACTGTATGCATAACAAAGTATGGATTAAAGAGGCCCTGCTAGGAGTTTTAGCAAAATATTTTGGATATAAGGGATAATGAATAACAAGAATTTTGAGAATAACAGAATTATCATTTCAGTACAAGGTTTCGAAGTTGCAATGCAGATGAGGGATAACGATTTTTTTTGGTTAAGAGATGAAAACAATGTACAGCAAAAGCACACAAAATACTTCTTCTCTTATAGATTTATTTAACAAAGCTTCCATTCATGACATTTACAAATAAATGTTTTTTCATTCCCATTATTTCATTCCACTTCCCTTCCCATCCCTCACAAATAAGAAAAAATATAACTACATCAGCAATCTTACTGTTTGTATGTTTGAATAAATATTCGAGAGAGTTTTAGTGTACAATGAATAGCCTAAAAGCTAGTCTTCAGACAAACAAATATACTGGTAACTATAACCGTTACATTACTGCCATTCTCAATATTCTGCAAACTCAGTAGTTGCAAGTTTCCCATTGGAATTTGGTTTTTCACTGCCGCGAATCAAAAATAGAAAAGCTAACAACTGATTAGTTTTCATTGACGGCAGCGAAAAACCAATTTCACAACAAGCCATTGAAATGCCTGAGTTCACAGAATCTTGAGACTCTCAGTAGTTATTGCTACAATGCTAAAGCAATAAAATGTCTATCCAAAATTCTTTTATATCTAATGAATCTACTCTGATATAGACCATAGTTAATGGAGTGGAATGGTTTGGAAACCTATTGTTCTAGACTTTTGTTTGGTTAGCGATGTTGAAACGTACCATCACGTGATATTGACCGTGCACAATGAACCAAAGCAAGTATGGCTGAAAATACTAGTTTCCGTACTATTTTCATGTACGAACATTTTGAAAGAGTAAAATTTTCATGCTAAGATTACAAAGAAGAGGATAAATAATTCCGCGCAGATACAGTTAAGTTACTAGATGATAAATAAGAAAGCGTTCAAAAAGGTGATTCCATTTTCAGTAAACAGTTAACCTCTGTCATGTAGGATTAATCAACAAATATCTCCTATTTTAGAATATTTTTGAGAAAAAAATCGTCTATGTTCCCTAATTTACGATGAACAAACGCTGCAACTTTTCCTTCTCTGTGCACGGTCAACGTCATATAACAATAGAAAAAGTCGAACAAAAACTTACAACAATAGGTTTCCAAACCATTCCACTCCATTAACTATGTATAGACCAAGTAAATATGTTTTCCAAAGCAGAATATATTTTTCAACTACTGCATAATGTGTTTCCCCCACTTCTGGAAATATCTTAAATATTATGAACTATATAGTTTCTATAATATGAATGTTGAAAATATAACTATTCTGGCTAAATACTAAAGCATTGTGCCTGGTACATGAGCATTTCTAATTCCTACATAGTTTGTTAATTATAATCATTATTATTATTATAATTATTATGATGTTTTTAGAAATATTTTCAGTGATATTCCGTGTTTCCCTTTCTTTACGATGTAATATTGGAAAAAAATTAACAAATCATTAATCAATAATAATTCATTCATCTGTAAATATATATATAAGCCAAATATATTACATAAAATCAAATGTTATAATATATTTTCAATTACAGTGCATTTCACATAAGGAGCTTGGTAGCGCTTTGCCTAATGAAGTTGGCTTCAAGGAGAAAGAAGATGGATACAAGGAGAAAACCTTGATTCTATCGAACTACTGTATTTGCAATGGAAGTAAGTTTGAAGTTTGCCAATGAAGTTTATTGTGAACTTCCAAAGTATGACTTGAACTTCGGAACTTCCAAAACAACTTAGGAAGCTACAGTCAAAAGTTATGTGAAAATCACTGTAACAGTAGAGAATATAGTTAAGTTAAAAAGGTAGAGTGTATGTTATCCTGCATGCATTAAAACATTTTACTTAGCTCTGCGAAAAGCTTACGATTATATGATTCCTTAGGTACTGTATAAAAGTGATTGGGTGAATTAAGACTGATAAATATTGCTATCCTACTGTTAGTGCACGTCTGAGTTTACGGCTTGAAAGTGCTGTTGATGAATCGTTGTTTAATGTTGGTCGCTTCTCAGGATATTCTGGTAATAATCTCACATCAATAGCGTTTGCATATCCAGCTCTCTTGATAGATTCTAACCCAATATCTCTACAATAAAAATGAAAAAATATTAGTTTGACACATTTATAACATAAATAATGGCTGATTTTTTTATCAAAATATTACGAAGTTTAATATTTTGGGATAATAAAAGAAATTGAATTATTTTTCTTACGTGTCTTCAAATCCCCAACACTGCGATGGCTGTAGTCCAAGTTGTTCTGCTGCTTTCAGATAAGCTTCTGGGTTAGGCTTGTGATTAGTGTAGTCTTCATTACCAAGTACAAAGTCAAAGAGATCTAGAATGCCAGCATTGGACAAAGCTGAAAAATATGAATTGAAAATATTTAATTAAAATTTGTTTACAATATTCCAAAAATTTTGAAAATTACCCAGAAATAATATATGTTTTCAACGTTAGAATTTCCGAAAATTATGCTTTAACATTGAGATTTGTAAGAGGGGAGAAATGTCGTATGAACAAATAAAGCGACAATGATGTCATGAAAATTTATTGAAAATACATGTAATACATAGGAAAACACAATCTATAGTGCAAGAATCATTGTATCTTTTTTTCTTGAAAAAAATATTTCGTATTTTCACTTAGCATTAAGAGATTTTCGGATTGTTAAGGGAATCGAAATGAAATAAAATACGTCTAAGTTCAGAGTCCGAATATGTCCATAAATTAATTCTGCGAGAAAAATTATCAATTTTATTGCAGTTCTTTTTCCCCTTTTTTTTAGCTAAAATGTCCAGGGATTTGAAAATTCAGTAGGAATTAGTCTTAGAGTTGAATAGGATTAAGAAATTGTGTTTTTGTCCACAATTTTTCTTAATTTTTTTGGTACGTGCTTGTTCGAACTGCGAAAATACAAAACAAGCCTCCAACAACGCCCCCCAGAACACCCACGTCACAGTTTATAAATATATATCCATTTCAATTGTGTAACTTATCATTCCTTGTTCATTTCGCTGTAAATTGAACAATTCAAATAACTATACTCACATAAAAGGCTTTTACAACAATATAGCGCGATATTCTGGTTGTTTAAGCGCAAAAGAGGGACGTTTTTAAGATTTTAAGGCTTAGTATTCACGGTTGATGAAATTGCTATTGTTCAAAATGGACTTTGAACTCAAAACATATGAATTGGAAAATGTTAGATTGTGGACTTTGAACGTAGTGTATGGCGGATTTTATGAATGAAAACACTAAACTCTAGTAGTATGGGGTTAATGGAGAAAGTGTATACAGACAAAAACCTCCTCGCTCGCCATTTTTCTTGTACGAAGTTGAAAAATAAAACATGCATAAATGCATGAGCAAAATATAAACCCCGACAAAGCCACAAAAGTAGTCTGAAATACTTGTTTCCTCAACCAAATAAGCAATAGACAAATTTAGATTTAACACTCACTTGTTTTTGATTTAGTAATGTAATAGATGATCTACAATTCAGATCGTAGCGACAATTTTCGACCCTACGTTTTGAAAAGCGTAATAAATCAATCGAGCTTACCTTGTTCAACCTGCTTCTTGGAGCTTCCCGACGCCACCGCTACAGGGATGCCTCGCTTGTTAGCCTCGTAAACATACTTCAAAACACACGGAATTGAACCAACCGACGACAGTTCTGATAAGAAATAGTTTTTTTTCTTGTCGTATACTTCTTGAGCGTCTAGAATTTTGCCTTGTTGTACGGCGAGAACGCTGATTATCTTCTTGCCGGGGACGCCAGCGAGGACATAAAAATCTTCTTTGGAAAAGTTCAATCCAGTATCTTTGCAAACGCTACACCAAGCTTTCCAGTGTATAGGCATAGTGTTGAGTAAAGTGCCATCGCAATCGAAGACAAGACCTTTTACATCGTCCGCGATCAAATGGTTAGAAAGTGGAACCATGTTGGCGAAGGTGTAAAGAAGCGATCGAGTAAAATGAATGAGTTCTGACGCGAGCTAAAAGTCGACCAAAGATGAGAATCAAGGTGGATGAAGAAGTAGAACTAGGCTATTCGAGGCTTCATAATGAAGACTTTCTCTTTCTTTGAAAAAGAAAGCAAGAAGGTAGAGAGTGCAGAGCGAGTAGGTTATTCAAAGACTAGTCACAATAACAACTCGTTGGCGTGTCGCGCTATCTATTACCCTTTCACATCTAATCTGCGTGACTCGAATCACGCATGCCAGGTTTTCTCGCGAGCCAATCACAACGCAGGTGATTCAAATGCATTTAATCAATATTAGCATTTTTAAATATTGTCATCAATATAGATAATAATAATATTAAGAAACACATTTACGCAAAGATACATGTTAACATTGCGGCCATCACAATACTGTTTTTATTATTATCAACATTATGATTGTTGTTGTTGTTGTTATTTTGTTATTAGTTTTATTATTATTCTAATATTTTGTCGCTTAAAACAGGATTTTATGAGTCATCAGAATGCCCTCCTCCCCACGAAACATTCTGAAATTATTCAAATTCTGTACCGACAATAACTTGACTAGTTCAGCTCATAGTTCATTATACACTAGCATAGAAAAGAGAAGGGTCAGTAGACTAAGCGCAGTTAACGACCCCTGTCGTATGAACCTGCTCTAGTAGAAAGTGCTCACGCAAAGCTTGGCCAAGTCTGGCAACCGTAACCTCGCGGCTCATCATTTAGAACAAGCATCAATTTAATTACAGTATTTGATCTCTCGATATATATGATATTTTCTATTTACTCTTGATGTTTTTTGTCGAATCCCAACTCTTCCGTGCACATACAATCTTTCGAGATCTTTCCAATGTCCCTCATGACGTCATAACACACCGATAAAATGAAGTCCCAAAAATTAAACGAATCTAACGATTATAACTTAATTTAGATTTAAACCACACGAAAAAATTAAAATGCTCGCAATTTTTTTATTATTTATTTATTTTTATTCCGCGTCACAAACTTTACAAGTAACGTATTTCGTTTTGCGTGACACATGCATTTACATAAGTGTACGTGATGTGAATACATTTTAGAAAGAAAATACATCGATTATTAGCAATTTAGAGGAACATTTCCTGTTGGATTTTTTTGTGTTTACAAAATTCTTGATGTTTTACATTTATATAACACTTTTAGCGATAGACTAATGTACCCTTTTAGGATTTTACACAGCTCAATGATGGGAAGGGGGAAGGGGAGGGGAGGGGGAGAATACTCCTTTCTCAGCGATCCTTTCCTATCCCAGTCATTATCCCCTTGAAAATTTATACATTTCTTATTCATAGCGCTAATCCTTGCTATTCGAAATAAAAAAAAATACTGTGCACTTTTATAATTAAGAACTTTTACGCCCCGTTAATGTGAAGGTATGATAACCCTGGGGCTAGGGCGAACCATTGTTTTTGGTGTCGCCTGCAGAAGGACAATATACTTGACCCTAGAAGAAGTGTCACTCAGTATGTTTATGCAAACGGAGCTCAGTCATTTGGCTTCTGTCCATCAAAATTATTGACAAAAAAAAACCATGATTGACGGAAGCCAGAACTCACCCAAATTATAGACATCTTGGTCACGGAAGTATACCCGGCTTAGAACAAACTCGTTTCAACCCAACAAATAAATCAATAAACAGTAGAAGGAAGTTATACAGGGGGAATTTTATCTAAGGAACACGGTTAATTAGCGGCTAGTAGCATTGTGAATAAATCCTTGAGAAGACTGGTAGAGATTCAAAGGCGTGACGCCATCAGTGATGAGAACGTTGTCCACACCCAAGCTTTGAAGTAGACTGACCTGTTAAATACGAGTGAAAAATATTCATTTGATAGGAGCCAGGGAATTAGGCATTAGAGAGCACTGACGAGTAAATTCACGATACATGACACGCTAGCTAGGACAGTTTCTTGAGTAGCATGAAGAGCTGGTTCTTAAAGCGTGAAAAACAACGACACGACAAAATGGAAATGTCACGAAATGAATGCTGCTGGGGCAACAGCAGCAGGGAGATTAGGTTTATTTTACCCTTTTCATTCGCAAATTTATTTTCTGTCCCTTCTACTTAGTACATTCATACTGCAGATAAGTACGAGGGGTTGGGATATGGCTTCATGTGCAGTCGTCTGAAAAATGTTTATCTGAAAAATCTGTTACAGACCTAATTAAAAAGTTACACATGTTTTCATGCCATCTTTTGTGAAAAGGATACATAAAAGTCAATGGACGCGCGTTTGTTTCAGAATTACTAAAAAATCCCAGCCCCTCTCAGAAATATAAAATGATATATTACTGTCGGCAGGGGGACATGTTTTGCATTTCTGGTTCGCTAATATTACCTGAGATTTTGGTCCTGACTCTGCTATATCCGTTATGGTCTTTGGTCCGATAGATTTTACCATAGCTGAAAACTTTTCCACCTAAAAATATTTAAAGAAAAAAAGATTTAATATGAAATGCAGCTATGATTTGATCGAAGACCCTGTTCTGGTCTCTGGGCTTCCTGTTGAACCCTAAGCCGGAGGGGAACTGAGGGAATGCATTTTTACTCAGTTCCTCACGGTTAATTCTGCCCACAGGTAGCCCACTCCTAGTAAATCACTTGGGAGAAAATTCCTTACTTAAGGAGGCTCCCTAGAGTTTACAGGTATTTGGAGCTATAAGAGAAATCCTTTTATAGCAAAAGCATATCTGCATATGGATGCCTGATAGACCAACCATATTAAAGATTATGAGTTTAGGATTTGTTTGTGGTAGTAATGATCACGTACAATGTTACCATAGCAACGATGTACCTGTCATAAAAAGGCCTATTTTTAACATTAAAAAAATAATAACTCGAATTTTCCATGGTCAATATTCTTCTAAATACATAATATAAAACCCCGTTGGGTTTTTTATAATATAACTGCAGCTTAAAAAAATCTTGACATCAGAACGTGAGATATTGAGAAATTTCGATTTTCCTGGATTAAAAAAAAATCTGATGTCAGGATTTCAGTAGCATTTTGTCAGTTGCCTTTTTATAACATTGTGAAAAAACTGTATACGTTTGGGAACATTTCACCGTGTAATTTTGAGTTAATTTCATTTTGAAAATTAACGTACGCAAAATAAAAATTCTTCAAGTTTAGTAGTTGCGCATGCGCAAGCATGCTCATTGCACTAAACACTAAACACAAGGGTAGATTTCACGGAGCTTTATTTGCTGCTGCTTATGTTGCTACTGGTTTGAAATGATTGATAAATATGGACAAAATGCGAGTAGTTTTTGTGACTCTTGGTGCTTTGCCTCTGGACGTCGATGGAGGAAGAGTAAACTCTAGGGAGCCTCCTTAAGTTGATATTAGCTGGTTTATATTTAAAATAGATGCAGCAATATAATAGACATAATAGGAGAAACGGAAGTGCGAAAGAGCTAAAATTCTTACACATTACCTGGATCGATGCAAGCCTTTTCGCCTTTTCTACTTTCAGTTGATTTTGCTGTTTGATAAAATCAAGTTGTCCTTCTCGTTTCTAAAAATCAAAATGTGTGTCAAACGTAAGGATGAAATAAATAGAATTCTGTTGTTGTTGTCATTGTTGTTGTTGCAGTTGTAGTTGCAAAATTCGAATAGACCTCTTTAGCTTGGGTGGGAAGGTTTTCCCATTTCAGACCACGCGTCATTTTGAGATGTATCCATATTCATGTGTCTTCTCAAGTGCCGCGTACCGTTGAACAAAGAAATGATACTCTGGAGAATGACACGTGATCTGAAATGGGAAAACATTACACCAAGACGAATTAGGTGTAGTATTACTTACAATTCTATCAGCATGAAGTTCAGCAGTTAGTTTGATCTCGTTAGCCTCCGCTCGCAGCTTCGCAACTGAAACAAGACGCGAATTAAAAAATTAGAAAGAATTTAAACAAATTTTTAAAAAATCACGTTTTTCAAAGAAAGATAAAGAAAAAACAATACGAAATCAGTTCACAAATGGACAATGATTGTATCTTACGTTCAATGGCACTCTCTCCCTCAATCAACGACTTCTCTGCTTTAGCCTACAAATACATTACAACAAAAATTACATGAAGAAAAGCCCTGGACAACAAAGCCTGTGTAGCCACGCTCTCTGGGAAAGGAATGGGGAGGGGGAATTGGGAAGAGGGGGAGCTGGATAGGGTAAAGGGGAGGACAAAAGAGGAATTTTGTCGTTTGCTAATGTTTTTCCAGCCAAAAACCCTGGGAAAAAGTTGGACAGTTTGCTAGAACCATACAAGAGGGTCACTTCAAATATTTTTCTAGGAAAAAAGGTGAAAGGTTCCTAGAACCATACAAGAGGGTCGTTTGCTAAGAAACTGCTCTATCGCTATATCTTATTACTGAGTTCTTAGTAAGACTTACTCGAGCCTCAGCTTTGGTGTGACCCGATGATTCCACAGCTGCTGTTACAGCTTGAAGTTCGTAAAGCTTCTTACGAGCTTCTTCTGCTTCCTGGGGGAAAATATTGATAACAATTGAGTATTGATAACAATTGAGTATTGATAACAATTGAGTATTGATAACAATTGATGAGTGAGAGTATTGAGTGTCATCATCATCATTCATCATCTTACATAATCCTCATCACACATTATTCAGCACTGGCGTCCTCATCATCATCATCTTCGTCATCATCGTCATCACCATGTATCATCACTCATCATCATCATCATCACCATATATCATCACTCATCATCATTCAACTAATGATCATCACTTTCATGCAACTAAGATTCGTCAGCAACGCCACATCATTGCCATCATATCAGTCATCACCATCATCATCATCACTATCGTCATCCAACATCATCACCATCACCATCGTCATCATCATATTCATCATCATCCTATGTTCAATCTATTCAGTCAATCAATAACCTTTTCATTGATTAACTTCTGTCTTTCTAGTTGTCCTTTAGCAACCTGTTCGGTTCGTTTGGCCTCGTGAGCTGCTGACATTTCAATGGATCTACAACAACAGAGACGAACAAATGAATTCTTTAAACTAGTGGATCTTCCAGGGGCACGGCTAATTCACATTTAATAAATACATATTTATCAAGAGTGTTTGTTTACTTTGTGGAGATTTCGATGGCCATCTGCACAGATTTGCTCAAACTTTCTCTCATGTTACGATCAACTGGTTCAATACTTTGGATGTCAACATTAGTGATCACCTAGAAAAAAGAAAATATCAGTCGAAAAATAATCCGTTTTCATAATGCTATGAAAAGAATATAGAATTCCCAATTTCTAAAAAATTTCTTACACGTCGAAAACCACGGAAGTCTTGAATATATGGAACTACCTGTGGTATGGAAATTTGAATTTTCTGCGCACAAGCTATGACGCGTGCATCGTCATTTTTAGAGCATGGAAATAATATGAAAATAGGCCACGATCGAGATGTTTTCTACCAATAAATGTATTTGGTGATAGACGTGTTTGTACCATACATGAAGTACCACACGGCTAAATCCTCGCAATCAAGTCTCAATATTCTTAAAGATATCAAACGTGGCCTATTGCGCGGATTATGGAAGCGCTCAGGTTTCTCAAGTGTGGGAAATACATTATATCAAGAAATGTCATGAAACTACTGAATTAGTATCAGGAAAACATCATTATTAGTCATCATACAAGTCAGTACTCTTACCAGGTTATTGGCATCGAAGCACAGTTTCGTTGTGATGTTTCCTGTCTCGTCTTCCCCGAAAACTGCCTTCTTGATGATCCTGACAGAGTAGCGATGGAACTCGTCGAAAGGGACTTGAGCTACGCTGCCACGAATACGACTTGCTAAGAAAAACCAAATGAAAGGGAAGGGAAAATAAATTGTGAATGCTTAGAGCTGAAGTGGACCACGTAGCTTATTATACTACTATTATATGAACGCGCGAAAATACGAGCAACAAAATCGTGCAAACATATCGCTCAACGTTGTTGTGTTGCAAGTTGCAGAGTAAAGCTGCATCTACACGAGCAATATTTCCTTGACAAGTATCCTTGACAATTTTCATTGCTCACTTAGACGATCAGCAAGTTTTCCTTGACAACTTTTTATTGACAAAGTTTCCTTATTCGTATTACCACCCCGCGGGCAACAACATTTTTGTAGCGCGACATTGTTGCACGAAGAAAAAGCTCTTCCTGCTCTTTGTTGTACGCGGAGCGGAAATACGAGCAAAATTCGAACTGCAACTTGCAACACAACAATGTTGCGCGACAAGTTGCACGATTTTGTTGCTCGTATTTCCGCGCCTTAACGCATTGATTACTTGTGTCTTGTCAGCAATCATCCTAACTTGCTTACCAACATTCTTGCAGACGAAACCAATGAAGTCAGGAACAGAGAAAATAGCTTGAACAGACTCTGGATCTGTAGTGTCGACCTTGGAGGGGAAAATCAATTCAGCGAGATAAGATATTAAAAGTTGGAATATCTGAACGCAAAAATTAAATTTATACGAAAGGAGTGATTGATCAATTAAGCAGGGAGTGATTGATCAATCTCCCGAGCCAGAGGCTCATGACTAATGCGTTCGAAGTCAGATCGAATTGGAATTTAAAAGTTGCTTTTCGTAAAGGAAGGAAACCGGAGAAAACTATCGAAGCCCAGTGGAGAACCGCAACTCTTCTCAAATATGATGGCGGGTACGAGAATCCAACCTATGACCACAGCGGCGAGAATCGGCGCATTTTCTGCACACACCACACGTTCTTCTCTTCTCGATCATGTTGCTAGGATACGCTCTAAGGTACTTACATCGAAATAGTTATTCATAGCGATCTTTATCATCAGCCGCGCGTGATCTGACGTCTCAACCTATGTGATTCAAAAACAAATAAGATTGAGCACCATGAACATTGATTTATGACACAGCCTTCAACAGCCTTCAACAGCCTTCAATAACATGGACTATCAATGGACCTTTTTAGCTTGGACGTAATGTTTTCCCATTTCAGACCACGTGTCATTACCTAGAGTGTCATTTCTTTGTTTAACGGTTGCGCATAAGAAGCACATAAATATGGATACAACTCGAACAAAGAATATTATTCTCAAGAGAATGACACGTGGTCTGAAGTGAGAAAACATTATATACTTCCAAGTTAAAAACGTTTTGACGTCTGTTCATGACGTCTGATCACGAGAAATTTTATAAAATTGGACAAACCTCAAATACATCTGTGATGAAGTCTGGTCCAAGCATCAAACAGATGGTCTGTAATGCATTGGGTTTCTTTGGCTTACCAGCTAAAACAATGAAAACATACTAAGAAATACGAAACAATGAAATGATTTTTGAATCTTTAATTGGGCTACCAAGTTACCAATTATTTGCAAAGTCTGCGGGTCAAAAAAAAACTGCTAAGAGCCACCTTAAATCCGCCATACGCAATCATAAGTCCTCTCTCTTTTGTCCCACCACACCCATTACGTTTTCTGTAAAATGCGCGTAGTGGAGTCTCACTTTCCCTATTAATTTTTCAATGTGTCTGGTAGAATAAAATCTACAACTCGGCCGAGTCTAGTCTGGGAGGGGAAAAAAGGACAGTTAAGAGTTTAGGATTATCAATATTATAAAAACAAAATCTCACCACTCAAGCTGAGGACGTTGAAATTCTCGTGGGGTCCAAGAACAACCTGGAATAAGGAGCGATTGAGAGTTCATTTTTAGTAAGAAAACAAAACGTAAATATAGTAATGGTGTGATGAATATATTCTTACCAAGTCAGGTCCAAAGATTACCCTTGCAGTTGCTTTTTTGTAATCATTCACCTGGAGAAGAAAGAATAACGTTGAACAAAGCGTCTAGGAGTGCCACTACCCTTTCCCCTTGGATGGGAAGCTAGAACATAGCAAATTCCTCAATCTTCATTTGCAGAGTTCCTCAAAGGATGGTTTAGGAAGACAAAAGAAATAAAGTAGCTCGATACCTGTACTGCTGTGTTTCCAGGACAACGATAGACAATTACACGTGTCTTGTCTCGACCCTAGTGAAAAACAAACAAACAGAAAATATTTTTTGATTAAGTTTTTCGTATGAGTAGGAAAAATGCTGTAACATTTAAATGGCTTCCCATAAGAATGGTTATTGTATGAGTGGGAAACGTACGGTACTGACTTACAGCACATACAGGATACCACATGCCATGCCATCGAAATTGATTCCCACAAGAAACGTACAGCACTGACTTACACTACGTGCACAGTACAACATGCTGTAACACTGAAATGGCTTCCCATTGTTTCCAAGTAAGTCATCCAATCACAATACGTAAAGTTACAATTACTGTAAGATTCACTACGATCTTACCATGTCATTTACTACTCCTTGCATGAGGTTGTGTTATGTGGTTCCTATATCAGACTTACCTGAGCTCGCGTTAGATTTGGATCAATCGAAGAGTCAAAGTAGGCTAGTTTTCTGATGTCCTCTGTTCCATGTCCACCTCCCTTTCTGATATACGAATTAAAAGAGATTCTAAATAAGACACTATTTGGATTGCTTTTTCTATTTTTTATTATTTTTGAAAGTGATTTTTAAAAAATATTAAAGAGATAAAAAAGAGATTAAAATATCCTATCTAATTTCTTATTTTTACTATTTTTTTTCTTCTTTTCTTTCTTTCTTTCTTTTTTTTTTTTTTTTTTGGTTAAAACATCTGTTCTCGACTGGCTGTTCTAATCAGCCACAATAAAAGTTGAATAACTTGATAAGAATAAATGCACCTCGAGAAGAAAATGGAAAAAGATGAAAAAAGGAATGGATATTACTAAAATGAAACATAGAAAAAAATTCGAATGAGTTCTTACTTTAGAATAAGTTCTACATTGTCTGGCAGCTCTTTGGACCAGAGCTCCTCATAGGCTTTGAGCAGGTAAGCTTGAGGTCCCATGACGGAGCGAACCTAAATCAAGTTTATATACGAAGATTGCATCAATACCATTTGTTTAATAGACCTCTTTACCTTGGGTGTAATATTTCTCCATTTCAAACCACGTGTCATTTCCTTGAGTATCATTTCTTTGTTTAACAGTTGTGCATGAGAAGACACATGAATATAAATACAACTCAAACAAAGAATCTTATTCTTAAGGGGTCTTAAATGGGAAAACATTACACCCAAGGTAAAGAGGTCTATACAGGCAAATCTATCAATAATTGATAAGTAATTATTGGAAGTAAACTTCTCATTACTGGGAAACAGCCAGTCACAGTGCATGAGATCACTGTTCATCCAATCAAAATGCTTGAACAGGGTACCATCATGGTCATGGTGTGGCCGTCATACAAAATCTACATACCTCACCACCTCTTGTGTCTCTCACATACAGGCCTTCATTTTCATTGAGCGGTATTGCTTTTCTGTTTGAAATCATTAAAAAAAATAGTTTGCAAGATCTTAATTAATGCTTCAGTTTTAAATTCTCTGCTGCTCAAACATCCCACACTGGAGAGTTTTTTTCAGGGTTTCAGGGCAGGCCTGTACCAGGCGTTTGTGTGTGTGTGGGGGGGGGCAAGGGGTGCAACCGAGGCCTGCCTATAAGTATTAATTAAAAGTATATTTATAAGTATCTTTGACACTTTGACTGACTGCATTCTAAATGTTGGACCTTGAGTACCAAAATGCAGAACTTTGGGGTCGGGGGGTCGTGGATACAACTCATGTACCCCCCCAGGCACAGGTCTGCAGGGTTCAATAAAAAGTGAGGTTTTCCATTCAGTTAGTTGTGCTAAGATGTGATTGATAGTATATGTTTACCTTTTAGTAACTACTTTCACCTGTATGGGTGGAATATAAGACACTGGTCCAAGGATCATCCATCGATCACCTGGGCACCTTTCAACCTTTTCTGTTGAGATATTCCATACACATTGTCAGAAATGTTTATAATTTACAGCCATTCTTTTGCACTTAGGACATAAAGAATTCTAGCAATAAATTGATGAAAGAATGAAACTTTTTTAAAAAACTTTTAAAAAAAAGTATGAGCCTTCTTTGAAGCACAATGGTACAGCAGAACTAAAATTGTGAGGACAGGATTGGTTGGCCCTAGTAATAACAAATCTTAAATTTTACGATCTTAAAGATATTACATGTATGTCTTGCATTCAACTCTGGAACTCTCCTTGTCTGGAATCAGAGTATATATCAAGTACCCAGGAAACCCCCCTTCTCTAGTTGGCATATAGTACAACTTTCCATGATACGTTGGTGAGCCAAAGCTCTACAGTTATAATGCATAATCAACTCTGAGAAGTTGACGAGAATCCTTACTTGAAAGAGAATCATCAACAAACTTATCAGTAGCAGATAAGACCAAAGCTTCATCGGATTCAAGTAGGTGTGCCTTCTGAATTCCATTCTCTAATCTCTCTCCTGTAGAAAATTAATAGATTTATAAATTATAATTAATAAATTAGAAAAATGGGTTACCATTAAGGAGGATAAGGGGGTAGGGGTTGGTAGAGTTTGTGTCACATAAAGTTAGGTTTGGGAAAGTTTTGGCATGCCAAATTTTTCACCACCCCACCCCCTCTGAATAATGACAGATTTCTTAACAAATAGGATATCTTTGTTTTCTCAGTACCAGGATGTAGAAAAAAGCTGGCCACGCCTTTGCGCAGTTCTCTAATCCCAAGTTGGTTCTTTCCCTTGCCGTCGATGGGGTCCAGAACAACACAGTATTCATCCTTGGGCAAAACAGTCAGATCCACTTCTTCTTCGATTTTCTAGGATTTTAAAGTGAATCAATAATGTGTGTTTGCACAAGATCCTAGGAGAACGTGGGTCAATATGGAAGCATGTGAATGTGGAATAGTTTGCCTGTTTGCCCTTTTGGAGGGAGTAGGGGTTGGCGGCTTTGGGGAGGGAGCAATAAAGGGAATATACAGGGCTCAAAATAGAAAAGATAAATGGCCAGACAGTTTTTTATTTTCGGCAGGATAAATAATTTTGGAGCAAAATTCCCCTGCCAATTTATTTTCCATTTGGCAGTTCAAAATTGTTTTAGCCTGACAGTAGTAAAACTTGACTTGCATTTTGGCCATTGGCAGGCTCCTATTTCAAGCCCTGTTATATGAAGTGCAAGAAGCCTGTCTCAGAACTTTCATTTCCCTATTCTTGCGGTGCATGTTACATCACTAGCTGCCATGTTGGTTGACTATACAAAGCATTCCTCATTAAGCTTTTATTGTTATATTAACTAAGATGGCAGCTGTTTCATTGCTATTTATATCTCAAGGGATTTTGAGTCAGGTGGTTGCACCCCAAGAATACAAACAGCCATAAGAATTATCTATTTTATTTACCTCAGAAACTTCTGGTATATATGATTCGACATCATCTAGGGTCACAAGCCATTCATCCCCAGCATATCTAGAAAACCAATAACAATGGTAATCATTAATCCAATAAATAATCACTGATACACACATCTAAACTGACACGAGTGAAATACACACTGCGCATGCTCGGAAGTTTGTCATGTTTACTGCTGTTTAGTAAATCTCTAAAGTGAAGGCCGTTGGTGAAAAGTTAGTGATATTTGGTCATCCATGATCAGGGGCGGCACAGCGTTTTTTTAAGTGGGGAGGCTTACAACTTTTTGAAAAAGCTGGGGGGGCTCCAGCTTAATATATCTACCAAAACCTCACAACTTTTTGAAAAAACTGGGGAGGCTCCAGCCCCCCTAGCCCTCCCATCTGCGCCGCCCCTGATGATTGATTGATCAGCACTCTTACATACTTTACTTAGAATACTACTTTAATATTTTCTAGAGGAAAAACTACACAATAATTACAAACCTTTTCTTTCCCAGGGCATCAACGCAGGTGGTTATTGCCCTCATGTGTAATGCCACGTCTTGTGTTAATGTATGTGCTTTAGCTAAACCTTTAACCTGAAAAACCAAAAATGGTGCTTCAAAATTAAGTCAGTGGGAAAATGTACAGCAGAGTCCTGCTATATCTTGAACCCTGGATATCTCAAAACTTCCTGTTAACTCAAACTTAAGGCTGTGTGTGGACTTGTATCACCACAATTTTACCATGGTTCAAGATAATGGGGACTCCATCGTACTTATAATTAACTCCTTACATGCACCTGTAGTATTTATCAAAAGAATCATATCAATATCAAAACAAACAACATGTTGGACAATATCATCACCTCTTCATAGATTCCAGGAAGATATGCTCCAGGCTCTCTGACCAACCACTCTTCACCAGTAACACGTTTCCTAAATTCAATTGAAGTATATAGTTTAAGGTTCATATAATGTTACATGTATACTGTATGTGACTATGCAATTCAGAGTTTTATTATCCGGGGGGCATGTATGCATGCATACCTCATTATTAATTATTAGCAGTTTTCAATATTACGTGAAATCAGTAGATATATACTATTAATAGCTGCATGCTGAAATTTGTTTAAATTATTGTTGTTGTCAATCAAAACTAATCAGTCAGCACCTTTTAGATTTTTGACTGACAGAAGTGAAAAAATAAATTCCAACAGGCAACTTGTAAGAATGTGAAGAGAATGAGCAGCATTGAAAACAATGATATATATACAATGAAAAGTATAATGTCATTGTGGGAAGTGAGGGTGGCATAGTGCTTAGGTTCTCACATCTCACCGCTATGGTCCTGGGTTTGATCCCGGGACTCAGCACCTTTAATAAGTGAGTTGAGATTGTTGGTTCTCTCCCTTGCTTAGAGGGTTTTTTTCCAGGTTCTCTGGTTTTCCTCCCTCCATAAAAATCAACCCTGATTCAATCTGAGCTGTGCTCAGACATGAATCATATGGCGGCTGCCTGCAGCGCCTTTGTATGCCTTTGACTCAGCCACGTTGAGCTGCGTCCTTCACAATTCAGCTATTAGAACTGCAAGAAAGGATGATTTGCCACTCCAATTTATTATTATTATGCTATCGTACTGATGTCCAGAGGTACCATTATGCCCATCTTAAATTTCAATGCTAAATCTGTGCAAAAACTTTCATTGTGACTCACATTCTATGAATTTTTAACAGTACTGTTTTTAATACAAAACTAGTCTGAATACTAACTTTCCTTTCTTGTCAACAAGATCTTGCATGGCTGCTAGATTCAGTGCCTCCCCAGGATGGATGATGTTGGCCTTGATAGGGCATCTTATTTCCTGTATATACAAAAGAATGGTAAAAATCAGCTGAATCTGCAATTTTGTGTTTACGAATGCTTGCAGCCTGATTGGCTTTGAAGAAATTGTGGGGTTAAGCTGTCAAAATGCAATGTGGGAGACAACCTGTTAGTTGAATGGACTAAGGGACCAGCCATTATTTACAGGGGGGAGGGGCTGGTGCAAATAGAGGGGCAGGAAATTTTTATGCTCCACAAAGGACGGGGCTAAGAGAGACAAAGGGTACTTTGTCTGTTTTGCAAGAACAATTAGTCAAAAATGGCTCAAGAGTACCCCTCCTAGAAACAATAAATGAATTTATTATTCAAATATTGAGTTCATTTTTCACTGACTCCAAACTTGAAAATAATTTATCTACTTGAGTACTTTTGATTCGATTCTTCAACAATTACCATACCAATTAGGTAGAAAAACTCCCCAGAAAGGCTATCACTTAGAATTTCAGTTGTGAAATGAATGTGAAGTTTGGAGTCTTCAAATTTTTTATGAAAACTCAGAGTGAATAATCAACTCAATATTCAAATAATGAAATCATTAATGGAGACTAGGGGGGTACGCTTGAGCTTTTTTATATGACAACCTTCTTAGATGTATCTATTCTAGTAGATCATTAACTTACAGCAAAAGGTGTTGGGTAATAGGTCATTGGTCCATCTAGTTGCCACATGTCTCCAGCTAGTCTGTCTATGTCACCATCTTTGTGATCAATTGTTGCTTCTAGCCTTAGAGCTTGGTTTGGTCCTATGACTGGCAGTTTCTTAATCCCTCTTTGGTAATCTAGAAATGTTAATAAAAATTGGTTAATACTTATTGATCCACTAATGAGGGTCCTGAAGGGGTAAAATAAGAGCTGAGATTATTTGGGGGGGGGGGGGGGGAGCTGGGAAAATAGGATTTCATGCACTGGGACTAGGATTTAGTTATTACAGGGATTGGGATTTTGCAAAATCTATAACTCAGTCTATAACTCAGACTGAGATTTTGCATGACTGGGACTTAAATCTTGCAAAATTTTGGGCTGGGAAATGAGATTAGGACCCCCTCTTCAGAACCCTCACTAATGGTATTGCCAAAATGTGTAGGGTATGGAACTTAAATTATATTTTTAGACCCAAACTTGAGCACCTGTAGGTTTTTTCAATTGTGGAGCTCATTTAATTCTCTCACTCAGGAATAAAATTCTTTGCATTAAATTTATTCATCATTGTTAAACAAAGAATAATACTCAAGGGATTGAAATGGAAAAATAGTGGATTCTCTCCATGCTTACAACTGGCCTGTGCAATGATGTATAGGTGGAGTATTAGTGGCAAAAAATAGTAGAAACCAAATTGGGTGAGCTTTTCCTTCATCCTTCCCCAAGATCAAGAATATTTACCTTTCAGGTCGGTAACACCAACCATTACTTCTCCAGGATATAGAGGAAACGGCTCCTAAAAAAATAATTTTATAATTTAACAACATGCAAAACAGTATTTGCACATTTGAGGTGTTCCTTTGTTTGTGGATGGAGGGGGGAAGTGGACAGGTAGGGGGTTGGTAGGTAGATGGATGAGTAGATAGGTATATGGGTGGGTGGGTGGGTGGGTGGATAGATGCATTAGGTTGGTAGGTAGATCATGGGTGGGTGGATAAGTGAGTGGATAGGTGCAGTAGGTAGATAGGTGAGTGGGTGGATAGGTGAATGGGTGGGTGGGAAAATGCTTGAAAAATGCTAACCAAAAAAGTGAACCATAATTCCTTTCAGGGAAGACGATCAACTCAGCTGGTTCATTGGTTATTTAGAATTAATATTTATTCTAACCTTATGGAACCTAATTTCTCTGTGTCCATGCTGCAAATTGCACTGGTGACCAGGCTTGTATGGTTTCCTTTCAAATAACCAAAATAATTTAGCCTTAATTACATTAAAAATCATCATGACCATCATCATCATCTAATATTATATATGCATATTCCATGATAGGGAGATGCTCACATACACATTACAGGCCTGTACACTGGAAAATGTGAGGGGTGATGACATACCCCCCCTATTGATCATCTCCTAAAATACTTCAACAAGGAACAAAAAAAAATTAACAACATTCATAGCAATATTATAATGACCTTGTGTATGGCGGTACGTATCATGAGATATATTTAGATATAGTTAGAAACATTTTATACATTTTAATACATTTGTCATACATGGACTGTATAGTGGCTGCCAGAAGTGCCTTCACATGCTTTCAAATTGACCCCATTGAGCTGCGCCACTTCTGTACTTGCGGTGGTGATTAGCGATGATAAGTTTTTATTTTATAAGTAAACAGTTGTTGAAATTGGTCCAGGCCATGTACAGGTAAGGCTAAAAATCCAAAAACCTTACAGCCTCTTGACTAGGTACTCACCACGTTCTTTCCATAATGCACCCCCCCCCCCCCCCCCCACTACCCGAAGTGAATGCTCTTAATATCAAAAGTATGCAAACTAATTAAGTTGCCTTACTTGACAGGATTTTCAATGGTACAGTAGTGACCTGGTGGGACCACAATGAAAGGACAAGGACCTGAGACAAGAACATGGTTATCTTGAAGAATCAAGCTTTGGGGTCCAATCTCTAACACTGTGACATTGGTATTCTGAAAAAGGATTTTGAATATGAAATGTTATTAATTAACAATATATCATTAATATTAGTCAATTCTATTTTATAGGAGTGGTGTGGTTTCTCAAGTCACGGTTATGCGGGTCAAAAAAGGTAGAGCATGCAAGCATTAATCTATGCAAGTGAAATAAAGTAAAAGTAGAGTGTATGGGATTCGAAAGTTATTATGGTAATAACATTGTTTTGCATAATTTGTAAGATTTTGCAAACATAATATGAATGATCTTGTGACACGAGTCACCCTGCCTACCTTGAATTATTAATGCTTAAATCATGTTGGCAATAAGTTTGAAATGAAATGAGATAATTCGGCCTTGAATCGAGGTGTTTGCAAGGGTTTCTAACCACAACTGGTACTACGTACAAGGCGAATGTTTGTTTAGCAAAACTTTTAATAGGAGGTCAAATACTGTAAGAAACAGCTGTTTGAAACTCCATGGTATCTGTCACTTTGTGTAGCCAAAACGTCCATTAGCAACGAGCTTTAATGCAGGAGAAGCAAAAAAAGAATCAAAGAACGCCCATTTGTTCAAAGCTTATTCGAGTAATCCTTCCATCAGCACTTGTCAACCTTCATAAAAAGATATTCATGTCAATATACTAACCAAATCTTGCACATGGATATACTGCAATGGTTGTATACGAACGATATTGTTCATCTTTCCTGCAGGAATGAGTTTAAAACGTCTTGAAAATAGCTTTTTTTGATGCAACTTCCTCTTCGAACTCGGACTTTTAAAAAGTTAAATAACAAAATGAAGTGCTCGGCATGACGGGATTGATGGCCGAGTGGAAACTGGTACCTAACAAAATTCAATAATAAATAAATATAAAAAGAAAATATATATTAAAAAGAAAATATAAGATCTCCCTTTACAGGTATTTTTTTCTCTAAGGTTATATTTTGTGATCATTTTGGAGGTTTTTAGATTGAATTTTTTTAAAGAATAATGGGAAGAGTGTCACATGTCAAGGAGCGATTCCAAATAAGGTCATCATGCATAATTATATATTTCCCGCGAAATCCAAAAAACATTCAGACTGCGAAGCACAGCAAAAATGAACAGAACATAAGCCAGGTTTTCTCTTTAAAAACCTTCAATTTTAGCCCGCTTTTGCGACTTTCTACAATTATACGCTGCTTCCATTATAATTCTAACAAAATGGTTGAAAAAGACTGGAAGCAGTCGTCGCTAGCCGTGGATATTCACGAAGTTTTGAGAGAAAAGGAAACACGCCTTCCAAACTTCATGGCTGCTTCACCTCAGCTCAAAGTTCGACGATTCCTCGTGGACTGGCTCGCGATAATTTGCGAGAAGATTGGCTCTTCACACGGAGTACTTCATTTAGCTGTTTGCTATATGGATTTCTTTATGGATAAGTTTATTATTCAGGAATCTCAGCTTCATCTTCTCGCTCTTTCTTGTATGTTGTTGGCAGGTAATAAAAAATTTATTTTAGTAACGTCAAATCTACATTTGAAATCTATTCTTAGCCATCTTTCATTGTTAAATCATACTGCAAGATAAAAATAGGGATTCTTACTTGTGTCTACAGCGAAGTTTGAAGAAAACGAGGACAAGATTCCAACAATTGCAACCCTGAACAAGTTTGTGAATGACATCTTCAAGCAAACAGAATACCATCAGATGGAACTGTTGTTGCTTAATTTCTTTAAATGGAACATTGACTTACCCACACCAGTCCAGTTTATGGAGCATTACCTTGCAAGGGCATTGATGGACCTGGATAGCGAGAGTGGAGGTGTTGTATTGGATACATCAAGGATAGGCACATATATGAGAAAATATGTCCATTATTTCCTGGAAATCTCCTTACAAGGTATGTGTGCGCAAGCATAAGGACATACTGTGTAACAAGGGTGGCATAGCAGTAGTGCACTCTGCTTTTACCTCCAGGGTTTTGGATGTAATTCCTGGTCTCCATATCACATAAAAGTATAGTTTGTTTGGTCTGTCCATTCCTTTGAGGGTTTTTCTCCAGGTTGTGCATAACAAACCACACTAACTTCCAATATTCCCCTTCATAGTTCCCTGTACAATCTTTAATAATGGCCATACCTTTGCAATAAAGCAAGACATGAGGTGAGCTTGCAATGATAGAGACATGTGAATTGTCCAAGATGGAAAAAAGGTCTCTATCATTGCAAATTCACCATTCGTCTTGCTTCGATGCAAAGGCACTGCTACCTTTCAAGATGGCACAGGCAACTTTGAAGGGGACTTAGCTAATAGTCTGCAAGTTATCCATGCCTTTATGTAGTAAGACCTATCACCAAGACATCACTCTAGACTCTGTTCAAGATGTATCTTCCCATCTAGCAAATAATTACTAACCTAAACTGAAATGAAAATTGCTAAGCCCTCACTCCAAACCACCTCAATGAAAACCATTAACTGAAAACATTCTTGTCTTTCAGACCACATATTTCTGTCATTTGCTCCTTCCCTCATCACATCATCTGCAATAGCTGCTGCAAGGATATGCCTAAACCTCTCACCTTCCTGGACGACACATCTGGAAAAAGTTACAAACTATTCCTGGGAGAAAATCACACCTTGTACAGAAATCATGTTGAAGTATGTCGACTGTTTAAGAAATGTGTTGCTTCATTGTGCACAGCCATGCTGGACAGCAGGCAGGCACAATGAACCACATATATGTGAGAAAGAAATGTACTGCCAAAGGACACATCTTTAAGCTAAACATCTAACATATTCAGGATAGTTGGTGCTTGGCCAGTGCTTGTTCCCACCTTACATGTTGTCCAAAACAGGACATTTGTATTACTTCAGCAGACTACTTACTACTACTACCAGAATCCCTTGCACACTTTCTTTTGTTCAGTTAGAGTGGTTCTCAAACCTGTGAAAATTATACACTTTAGCATATTTAGCACAACTTCACTCTAATTATTTTGTTTTCTATTGTGTTTGTCTGACTATTGCACTCTAATTAGTACTCTTTTTCACAGGTTGATGAAAACCACTCTAATTATCACCAATTGTCTTACTATTGTTATGAGGAAATACAAATTTGAATAAGAAAGATAATTTGCAAAGCATTCTGGCAGTAGTGGTCCTATTTAAAATCTTTTGTTGTAGGATTGCACTATACAAGTTTACCCACTTTGCCATTCCCATTTCAGGGCCCATGAAGCAGACAAGAAGGCACAACAGAAAAACAAAAATGCAAAAGGATGAAAGGGAAATGGTCTAAAGGAAGAGAGATTTGAAGATACTAGTTACCCAGGTGTATAAAAACATTCTGTATAGTGAAAGTCTGCAACAACAACCAAAGAGATCACAGTGCAGAGAAAGAAACAAATATTAATTGCATCAAAAGTAATTCACCAAATCTACTAAACAAATGCCGATAGGCTAGAAAGACTAATCCTTGTGAATCCAAATATAGTTGGACCAAGTGTTTAAGTTCAATGTGCAAGAAAGGATGCTTTAGACAAATGATCAAAATTCTGGACATCAAAATTTATAATAATACTCTTACTAAGACATAATAAACCTAAAGTGAAGGACATGAAGTGTTTTGTCTTTGTGTTTTGTCAAATCAGCGATAAACCAAAATCATACAAATTGTAGTTGGAACAAAAGCCACTGTTTTCATCACTACTCACAGTTCAAGACAAAACTCATGGCAGGTTAACTGGCAATAGACTAATGTCAATCAAATAAATCGTTTGAGTAAGTTCCCCATAATGTACGTTATCAACAATTTATTTCACTGGCAATAGTCTACTGCGAATAAAGGCTTTGCACCATCATGTGATGGTAGCCAATCTAGTCTAATATGGATTACATGAGAAATAATTCAGTTTTCCAGAGGGAAAAGTCTCTATTGTTGTGCCTCCTGTCATGGCTGCCATCATGTGATAGTGCAAAGCCTCTATTAACCAGTTTGGAAACTGTCTCAATCAGCAGGTAGCAATGGAAATGGTGGTAAATAGATTTTGGTAAGTGTCAAACAAAAAGCATTCCCATGAAAGTTCACCAAAGCTTAATATATATAATAATTATATAAGAAAAGAATAAAGAAAAAAATAAATTGCATTTCTGATAGATGTTACAGTAGGTAAAACAATATTGTCAAAATATCAAATCCACAAACTTTACCATTTAATCCAATCACTCTTGATCACCTTGCTGTTTTACAACAAACTTCAATTTACAAAATAACTTTTTCTTCAAACAAAAAAGAAAAAGTCAAGCTATCAAGTTATTTGACTAGTAAAATAAAATAAGCATAGCGAATGCCATTAACCAAAAGAAACCAAAAAAATTGCCAGCTGCCAGCCTTAATTTCATAATCAGTCAGAACTTTTTGGAATTCACAAGATACCACTCTTCCATGACTACAGATTCATGTACGCAGAGTTAGCCTCGATTTTGCATAGGATTTTCATGTGTTCCAGTGAAGGTCCATGGAATTTCAAACTTTATATTGTTGAAATTGTGCATTTTTTACTTCAACTTTGGTATTTGTGAATGTTTTGACATTGAAATGAGGCTACCCCTTCATAAATGAATCGTTAGACAAGGGACACAGTGGTATTGTACACATTCGAAAAAGGTCTATTTTAATTTTTCTAATTGATTCAAAAAATGTATGAAAATATAGATAGCACTCAAAATTACTACATTTGTGACAGTAAAGTGAGAAGTTCCTATGCTATTCTTTGTAAATACAACTTAAAGCCAGCCTCTTTGTATTCTATCGCTGCCTTGACTGGGTCCTCGGCTTGATAGATTCCCCTACCAACAATGATGATGTCACTCCCCCCCTTGCCAATCACCTCAGCAGGTGTCAAGTACTGCTGTCCCAGTTTGTCCCCTCCTCCAGTAAGCTTCACTCCAGGCGTCATGTGAATAAGCTCTGGATCGTCAGCTAAACTATTAAGGCTGATAAACCCTATAACAAAGTCTTTATGGCTGGTTGCCATGTCAACAGCAGCTTTGGTATAATCCCCAGTGGCTAGATTTCCCTTGGCACTCATTTCAGCTAACAGTAGACACCCTCTTCCTTTTGGTCCCCCTATCTCTTTTAATCCAGTGATCACCCCTTCACCAGGGACTACGTGAGCATTAGTGATATGGGCCCACTCAGAAATATGATAGACTCCCTGGCTGTATTGAAGTTTGACAGTGTTACCAATGTCGGCAAATTTTCTATCCTCAAAAATTAAGAAATTATACTTCACTGCAAGCTCATTAAGTGCAGTTACGAACCCTGGGGTAAAATCTTCAATGATGTCGATATGAGTTTTGATGACGCAGACATGAGGACCAACCTTGTCAATCAAACCTAGGATATCTGCACTCTTGGTCAGGTCTATTGAAACTGCAAGATTAGTGGCTTTGGAATCCATTATTTGAAACAGTTTCTTAGTCAGTGGGTGTTTGGAGATCTCTGCTCTTGATGCATAGCTCATGGTCCTTGCTTTCACTTTCTCGGGCTGAACAGTTTCCACCTTGAACTGGTTTGCTGTCAAGAACTCTTTCACACTGTCAACAACACCTGAATTGACTTTGTTCATGCCATGCAGGACTTGTAAAGCCTTGGGGAGGGATATCAACGCATACAGATTGATTCCACTAGCTTTGAGCTTGTCTTTACCGCCTTGACAACGATCAAGGAGCACCACTGCATCTCTGATTTTCAAACCAACTGAATTCAAAGATTCCACAGTCTCCATGACGCTCGATCCACTAGTCACGACATCTTCCACGACCAGACATCGATTGCCCTCCTCAAAATGGCCTTCAATTAGTTTCTTGGTTCCGTAAGACTTTGCTTCCTTCCTTCTCATCACCATCGGTGCATTATTACTGACGGCCATGCAGGACGCGATAGGTAAAGCAGTGTATGGAACGCCACACAGGACATCGAAGTCAAGTCCAGCTTTCTTCACCACGTCCCACATCAATTCACTCACCAACTTCAAAACATCGGGATAGGACACGATAACTCGTAGATCAACATATACCGGTGACTCTATGCCACTTTTCAGTGTGAATTTACCAAATTTAATGGCATTAATCTCGAATAATCTTTGGATCAAAGTTTCTTCGCGGTCCGCCATTTTTCGCCACGTGCTGAAATGATCCGAGTCTGCAGTCCACCACAGGTAGCCCAACACTTTCGAAACCAAGGTACTCAAACATTAGTTATCCCATTTTTGAAAATGTTAAAGTAGCCAATGAAAATTCAATCAGGAAAATGACATTAAACAAAAAATATTTTTTTTACTTCTTCTATACATATATTTTACAAAAATATAGATATTGGTTGTCATTTCAAAAATACACTCAGAGCAAACAGATTGATATTTTTTGAACAAATTTTTACTGGTGGCAGTACTTAACAAAAGATCCCTTGGCCCCTTATTAGCATCCTTTGTTGATACCACTAACATGGCTGCCATGGGGATGGTTGTAAACCATCAATATATTTATTGTTTTCCAACCCAAGATTCAAATATAGAACTCATTTTCTTCCTCCCTGCCACAGAGCCAACATTGACTGTGGGAATGATCTTCTGTGGTCTAATGAACTTGACAAACCTCTCCAGCTCATCATAGCTACTGTGTTCACTGTATGGAACTCCTAAAAAAAAAACTATCATTACATTAGCTCTTGTTTTGAGCATCGGTGGTTGATTTGGGGGGTGGTCACAGGTGCCGATGAACCCACCCCCCCTTGTTGTAAGTATAAACATTAAATAATTTTACTTGATAAAAACAGCATTGTAATTTTGTAACACCTTCCCCCCCACACACAATCAAAATCCTAGATCTGCCCATGATCATAACATTCAGTTATGGTAAGGAAATGTGCCCTGGCCCCATGTTATGGAAGAATCAGGAATCAAGTAAACTACAATGGAGTCCCATGATCTTAAACCTGAGGCCATGTCCTATGAGATTGCATCACTACAATTTTTTTCCTGGATGTCTCAAAGCCCCGTTATGTTGAACCCTATCCCAGGTCCAAGAAAATAAGATTCCAATGAATATAATAATACACCTCTCCCACCCCCTTCCCTACCAGAGGATCAAAACATTTTTCCTTAGAGAGAAAATAGAGAGAAGCTAGTGGTTATACAATAATCAAAAAGACACATTACCATAGATAGTGATAGGTCCTCGTTTAGAAGGTTTAGTCTCATTAAGTGATTTAGATTTATGCTCCCATCCAGTTGGTTTGAATGCCAATATCTCGGTAAACAGATCTTTGAATTTGTCCAGATATAACCCAAGTTTCTGAACAAGAAAACAATTATTAGTAATTAATCAACTTAAAAATGGACCTGGGAGGGAATGAGCTAGGGGATTTCAGTCCCCTCTCCATCCTGAAAAATTTGTCACTGGCAACACCACATTGTGTCCTGTTTTGTCTCCACTCATAATAATATTCCCCTGACTTTTCCCTAACCAAAAAAAAAACATTTTTCACTGACCACACTGGGCACTTATTTTACAAAATATTATATTAAAGAATTTGTATTTAACATGGTCAAGAAATGCTACAAACCTGATGGTTAAGATCTCCCATGGGAAGTACATGGATACGTCCAGCATTCCAATCTAAACTTATGATGGATTTTATCCTATCAGACTCAAGGCAGTCAAGGACTTTCTTCTTTTCCCTCTTCACACTGACTTTACAGTTGAGGGCATCAGCAATAGCTGGGAAAGAAAACAGATTGATGTAGATCAGTATTGAACAAGGTTGGAGAATGACCAAAATATGTGGTTGATTATGGGGTTGAAGATGCTAAATCCAATTCCATCAGTGTGTGCTAGCCATGCCCTGCCTTTGATCAGTTCAGAGGTTGTTTCAGGGTTCGATCTGCGAGTTAGCTGCGCCCTGACTTAGATCTGCTCAGAGGTTGTTTCAGGGTTCGATCTCGGAGTTATCCGTGCCCTGACTTAGATCACCCTAGAGGTTGTTTCAGGGTATCAATAAAATATGAACTTCAAGGTGTTTTTTAAGGATTAAGGAAGGGAAATCTGTGCTATTTTTGAAGGGGAATGGAAAGTTAATGACCATGATAGTTGCTTACCAAGAAAAACCTTTTCTTTGCCGATAGTGTATGTCCCACAGACAATAAGTGTCCTGGGATTCTTCTTTGTTGCTTCTACAGCTTTTTTGACTGCAAATTTCACAGTTTCATCTTGTGAGGGAAAGCTGTAATGTGGATCACAGTACCTGCAAAAGAACCAAAATTAAATTTATTTTTGATAAAGTTTAGATAGCTATAGTTTATTTCAATCTGTATTGTTATGCGTTTTTTTGTCCCTCGATGCACACTTTCATTCTGCGTGCACACTTTATCTTAAAGTTTTTGGAGTTGTTTGACGATTACTAACATCTTGTACATCCCTGAAGATGGACGCTTAGCCCAAAAGCTTGGATAAATAGAATACATTTATTGGTTAAAGAAGCATAGGCCTTTTCTGAGATTGGGAACATGATGCATCGTGGTCTAGCTTTGGTACAAACATCTTGCATTCTGTTTTTTGAATTCAGAAAAGGCTTATTTATTTACAAAAAAGGTATAATAGTTTGATACAAAAGTAAGAGATATTCTTGATTGAAGATAACTAACGTAGTGTCAAGATAGAGAATGTTTATTTGCTTGTTTTTCAGCACTATGTATTCTTCCATGCTTGGTGATGCTCTAAAATCCCCTGGTACAACAAACAATTATAGAAAAACTTGTGTTAGCCATAAAATATATAAAAATAAATGACCCCACAAAAAGTATGCCTGGGGGAATAGTGGCAATAAAATCAAGGGGGTAAATGCAATTGAGAAGTCGCAACATTTAACACATGCACAATAAAATGCTGCACAGCACTTACAAACTTAACAACTGCTAATGATTTAATATTTCAGTAATTGTGTACTTTTTGACCAGCCAATACATGTTAAACAATAATCAACCGACTGTTGGCTGATCATTGTTCGACAGTTGGCCAACAGTAAGCTGCTGACTGTCATAAAGAGTCACAATTACCTAACATTTCATCATTAACTTATTAAAAATAATTTATTTTATAAATTGTTCAATAGCCAATGTGCATGAGCTTGAAATTATAGCACAAATCATGATGGGAAAGTGAGTTCTTATACTTTTTTGGCTCCTCTAAAAATTTATCTGACAATTTTTCCTTCAAAATTTTCTATGGAAATAAAAGGATTTCAGCAGACGAAAATAATAGAGGTTTTTTTTTTTGATAGTTCCTTTGATTTCCCTGATACATTTTAAAGAACTCACTTTCCCAGAGTGCTTTGTGAACTTTGATGCACATTGCCTATTGCATTTTTTCCCATCCACTGCTCCATTTATCCTATCTATCCCATCTATCCCTATCTATCCCATCCAGTCTACAGTTCAATCCAAAGTCTGCAGTCCAGTCTAGTCCAGGATGTTGCATCCTATCCATTCATTCTTTCAGTCTTATGTGCATAAGTACATTATTTTCTATACCTGTATGCAGATGTGTTTCTCCATTTGGTAATTCAAACAAGAACAGAACAGCACCTGGGCAGCTGTAAATCATTAAAAGTACATATTATGTATGCTAGAAAGAATATATTTTATAAAATATATAGGTAGCTTATAAATGAGGCAAAAAGTATGAATTCCAATATTACAATACTGATTAGCAGAGTTTATGCAGAGTTAACAGATAGGTTGCGAGCAGGATAAGTTTAATTAACAATCCTGAGAGTATTAAGTAGCATGCTGCTGAGGTGACCCAAAATGTACTCATAAATTTTACATTTTTGTCAACCAAATATCCTTCTTTTGAATAACATATGATTGCAACTGACATTTTTAATTTTTTTCATCAACTTGTAAACAAGGGTTGGGTCTGTCCAATACATTTGTCGGCTCTTTGAATCAAATGACCAAGGTAAAAAACATTCATTAGATGGCAATGGTAGCCTGCCTCACATAGTAACATGACATAGTTTCCTTACTGGTTTGCTTCCAGTAGAGTGACCTGCACCTTGTCCACTACTGATGCCGTGTTCATGGGAAGAGCTATTACAAATCTTTCATCCACTTTTATTTTTGTCTGGACCAGGTTGGCAGTTATCTAAGATATCAACACAATCAAGTATTACTGTGTATTACTGTGTAGGAAAACATGGATGGCATAGCAGTGAGAGAACTCGCATCTCACCAAGGCGTCCCGTCGGGTGAGTAGTGTTTCTAGTTGGTTCTCTCCTATGCTTGGAGGGTTTTTCTCCAGGTTCTCCAGTTTTCATCCCTCCACAAAAATCAACTTCTAAATAATTTAGAAGTTGATTTTTGTGGAGGGATGAAAACTGGAGAACCTGGAGAAAAACCCTCCAAGCATAGGAGAGATTATTTTAATTATTCTAATTCGTCACACAAAGTCTGTTCTTGCATGAGTGGATAGTTTTACCTTGCTGCAGTAAATAGGATGAGAGAAACTCTTTCTCAGACCTCCATAATGATCATAATGGAAATGACTCAAGAAATAAGCCTTTATACTAGGGATAGTACCATAGCGAAAGGCATCTACCACAAAAGGTGTTCCTAACAAAACAAAATGAAATGACTATCAACCACAGATAATGAGCACACACCTGGGATGGCTGATGATAGGTCTTAATAATGATCCCAAAATTAGTGTCAGTAGGGTATTGGCCAATAGCATATCATTAACCTAATGAAAATTTATAGTTGTCCTAAGGAAACCCTACCAATAATCCATTGACAAACTACCGATAACCTAACGATAACCTACCAAAAACCCACCAACAACATACCAATACCCTACCATTAACCAACCAATAACATACTCGTCTGACAACCTAATGATAACCTGACAATAAGCCATTGTCAACAACCTACCAATAACCTCCTGATACCCAACTAGATCCACCTACTGACACTCCAAATTATCAGAGCTACTAACACCCCAATGTCAGATGTCTATGGCTCTCCCATCTAAACAGGCACCAAACTCACACTCCAAATTATCAGAGCTAACTAACAACCTAATATTGACAACCTACCAACAACTTAACAATGACCTCCAGATACCCAACTATCCACCTACTGACACCCAATCCCATTTTAGGGTCTTACAGTGCCAATAGCAAAAACAATGGGCACCAGAAATATTTCAGAAATTGTCTATTGTTCGTTAAGTAATCTGAAGCAATTTTCTAACTGTGAGAAGTTCGACTGATTAATTTTGTAGTCAGATAAACTTCTTAGAATTAGAAAGTTGTTTCTGATTGTTCAACGAACAATAAACGATTGACTGAATTATTTCTGGGTGCCCACGTTTTTCGATTTGCACTGTAAATAATTATTGGCATGGCTATAGGTTCATGATCATGAGTACTTAATTGAAGGCAACAGTATTAGTTTACCAGGTATTTTCTTGTAAAAAGGGCATTTCTTCGAGCGATAACCACCATCCCAAGCCATATTCACAGAATCACTCTCACTTGCTTCAGAAGTTTGCATCGGTTCATCCATTTTGTTCCTTTTTCCATACCAGTTTTGTTTCTTTCTCTTTGGTAAACTAACATCTTCCGATGCTGAAACACTCTGGGATCTTTCCTCTGGTTTAGCCAATGCCTTTAAACCAAAGAATGTACCAATGTCTTGCTGTTTTGTAGTTCTTTTGGAGTTACCAGCTGATATTGTGTAGTTTGTGATGCTATTATTTGATTGCTGTGACTTATTAGGCTGAATCATGTCAGGGAACTTTGCCATAAGGTCATTACTACTCTTATAGGTTTCCAGTTCTTTTTCGTGAAGTTTATTCTTAGGTACAATATCAGTGTTTTCATTGGTTATTTTTTTATTCTTTGATAAGGAATATTTTGTTCCTTTGGAAAGGAGTTTATCATCAGGATATACTAATTGTGCTAATAATTCATCATTTGTATCAGAAAAGTATTCATCATTAGAGCTGCTATCAACAATGGCTTTTTCTTCTTGTTTTGTGCAAGACGAGGTGAAGACTTCAACACTGTTGTCATTTCTCATATTTCCATAAGACAAAGATTTACTCTCCAGACAACTTTCAGTAGTGCCACCATTTGTACTTTCAGTATTCATATCATGTAATTTGCTCTTTTTTGTACCATGTTTTACTAACTCTTTGTTGGTGCTATTTATCCTGTCAGTATTTTCATTGCTACAGCATTTGCTCACAGTGATACCATGGTCTTTGGATTCTGAATCACCAGGTTTTTCCATGTCATTCTCACCAATTCCACTTCTGTCCAAGATATTGTTGCTGTATTGATAGCTACTTTTCCTTTTTCTGTCTTCATCAGTCTCATCAAGTCTGTTACTCAACTCACTACCAAGACATTTATCATCAATACTTTCTGTTTCATTGTCTCCATATGCACTGACTTTATTTCCACTAGATGGTTGTACTTGGATGTTAGCGCTTGCTTCATGTCCTTGCCTTGCATTTCTCACCTAAAAAATTATTGCAACTTTTTAGTTATTGATGTCATATATCATTCAACAAAAAACAAAGTTTTAGAATATCTGTGTACCTCACTTCTTGATGTTGCAGAATTACTGCGACTCAAGGCCAAAAGATCATGGTTATACTGCCGAAAATGGGCTGAATCCTTTTGAGTGCATGCTAATCCAGTAGGACATGGACCTATAGTAAATCAGGAAGCAAGAAGTTTGAATATTCAGTAAAAATACATAATGTATATATCTTAGAAAATAACAATTGAAAATTCCTCAAACATTTCAACATCTTTTTGCTAAATTTATCACATGAAATGAAAATCAAAATTATCAGATCCCCCTAGCCCCCCAGGGTCCCCCTCCCCAAGTGTTATGGTCCAATAACAATAACATGCTTATTATTCATTAATGACATTACATAACCTTGTGGCTGCAGATTTGATTCCAGACACTCAAAAACATGTTCTTGAATAAGTGAAGCTGTTAGTGGCGCCTGACATCTTGGACAGTACTGTACTTCACTAAGCGTGGATGTATTTAACGATTTACCCTTCACATCTCCACCCTTCACTTCACAACACTTTCCCAAGTAGTTCTGAATACAATTTTCAGCTTTAGCTTGGCTCTTAGCTGTAGTCTTCTTCTTTGTCTTTGTTAGTCGTAGAGCACTTCGTTTAGGGCTGGTTTTTTGCTTTAAAGAATTCATCAAAGAATCTTCTACTTTTGAAAAGAATAACGTCTCTGTGGTCGTCTCTCTGGTCCCAGAGACTTCGCTTGAACTGGAATTCTTTGGTTTTGTCTTTTTAGTTAAAGATTTCTCCAAGTTTGATGAACTAAGTCGACGCTTACGGGACTTATCATTGCAAATTCTATCGTCCTCCATAAATTAAGACAAAATCCAGCGCTGTCTTGACCCCAAAGTAAACTAAAAATACTCTAGAGTTCATTCATGCTTGATGGATTGGATTACCAATAACCCGCCATAGGTTAACACTTAGTGAGTTGATATCATTGTGTCTGAATAAAGACATCAATCTTCTGATGATTATGAAATTAGCATCCATGAAGTACTAGCCAATCCGCTGACTCTAAGCGCGGGCTCAAGTTGTTGCACCACAAGATGAAAATCAAAGATTTTTCTTTATCATTATCCATCTAGTTTAGCGATCCTTTTGCGCGGTGAGAACGTCTAAACATGGGTTTTACTTCACTTCAGTGTCTATGCTTGAATAGAATAGCTAAAGACATCACGATTTGGTGCTCTGACGGTCTAAATCATGATGATATGACAGAGTACTTGTATGTATTGGGACCCTTTGATAACTTAGGTAACGTAATAATATTTTTCAAATATTCTTATTATCCTATCCACACAATACTATTGCTGTTTTTTTAACGTAGATATGATTGTTATTCATCCATACATTAAACTTTTTATTCATCATTTTTTTGATTTATTCTTGATTGACTTGGATTAGTGATGTTCTACTTTCCTATTCATTTATTTATTCTTGCATCCATCCATCATTCCCATATCCATTCATTCCATCATATTCCATTTTATATCCATACATAAAACATTTCACCCAATTATCCACCCACATATGCATCCATCCATCCATCCATCCATTCATCCATCCATCCATCCATCCATCCATCCATCCATCCATCCATCCAACCAACCATCCATTCACCCACCCACCCATCCATCCATCCATCCATCTGTCCATCCGTCCAGCCATCCCATTCATCCATCCATCCAACCACCCACCCATCCATCCATCCATCCATCCAACCAACCATCCATCCATCCATCCATCCATCCATCCATCCATCCATCCATCCATCCATCCATCCAACCAACCATCCATCCACCCATCCACCTATCCATCCATTCACCCATCCATTCACCCACCCACCCATCCATCCATCCATCTGTCCATCCGTCCAGCCATCCCATTCATCCATCCATCCATCCAACCAACCATCCATTCACCCACCCATCCATCCATCCATCCAATTGTCCATCCATCCAGCCATCCCATTCATCCATCCATCCATCCAACCACCCACCCACCCATCCATTCACCCACCTATCTATCTATCCACCCATCTATCTATCCTCTATCCAATATCCACCCACCCAACAATCACATCCTATCCCATCCTATCCCATCCCATCATCTTTATACATCCTTCCCATCTTTAATTCATACAGTTTTATGATTCAATAATTTTGTTTCTTGGTCTTGATTATTCTAAGGTTCAAGACAGATCCAGGAGCTTCTTAATACCCTGGTTAAGAACAAACAACTAAAGGCTTCATATCTAAGCACATTACTGCACTGTGGATTGACATCATTAGATGTTAGTGCTTGCAGCTTTGTCATTTCTAATTCAATAATTAATATTATTACAAGGAGATGCAAGGTAATTTTTCAATTACTGGTAATACAAAATGTTATCAGGGATCACTGAGGGGGAGGGGCTTGGGCTACTTTATCCTTTCTATCTTTTTGCAAACACCCATTAAAAGATATGAATTTATTTCAATTATTGAGGCACCTGTTGTATTTTTGTATTTTCGTTTTTCCACTCTGAGGTGGACGGAAAGCCTTACCAGTTATAGTATAATCACATTATTTTCTTAACACATTTAAATGTTTTTTTATTTTCAGAAAATAGTTCACCTTATACTGCAGAACTGCAGCCGTATTACCTCCAAAGCCCTGCAAGAATTGACCCTTGGCCTTCCAAATCTACGCACTCTTGATCTGAGTGGCTGTTATCAATGTAACAATCATGTTCTGGCCAGCCTTGGTAAAAACTGCAAAAACCTTCATGTACTAAAACTAGATTCATGCAAAAAAGTGACAGATTTGGGCTTAAAAGAATTATGTAGTGACAATACTACAGGGAAAAATTGCTCCAAAATAGTTGAGATAAGCCTGTCAGCTACCAGTGTTTCCAGTGAAGGAATTTTTAACTTGTTGGTAACTCAGCCTTATCTCCAGAGCCTATCATTGTCTTATTGTCACCCTTTACCAAGTCAGCAAATATATTTTAATGAGAGCTATTTGTCATTAGGAACATCTAAGCTAAAGTATGTAGATCTCTCTAATACGTCCATTGATAACTCAGTTGTGAAAAACTTATGTGAGATTTGTCCAAGTCTTTCCAATCTTATCTTAACAGAATGCCCTAACCTTACAGGCTCATGCCTTGACTATTTAAAATCTCTATGTGATTTGAAGCATTTGCACCTTGATGGGTCATGTTTTGATTTTGACAAGGAGCTTAAGCCATTCCTTATGGCACATGGCTATCGCCTTGAAGCATTACATCTACCAACATCTTGCAATATTGACACTGAAATAATTGGACAATACTGCAGTAGTCTCACATACCTCTTGCTCACAGACTCAAGTAATCTTTCAGGATCATTCATCAACAAAGACAACAAAACTCTTACACTATTGGAGGCTTGTCAACACTTAAAATGCCTTAATCTTCAACACTGCACATTCTCTGGATCCAAACCTTTCACAGAACACTTATCATCAATTTTCTGTACTTTGATATGTGATTTAGAAACCTTGAATCTTTCTGGCATTGAGGATTTAGAATATGAAAATATCGCTAAGTTTATTGAATCACCATGCTTTTCCAAACTAAAACAAATTGATATTTCCCGATGTCCACTTGTAACTAAGGAACTGGTCTTTCTTCTCTTAAATTCCTGTAAAAATCTAGAAACCTTGAATGTTAGTGATTGCTGGAAGGTGAATCGCAGAGATATTGAAACTGCAAATCAGATTATTAAAAAATCAGGTTGTCAAATTGAATTGATTTGGACCTAAAGGCAAGGACACAGTGCAACATTGCAGGCAATGTTGCCAATGTAGGAACATTTTCTGCTTCAGCAACATTACATGAAAAAAATTGCATTGTGTCACATGGCTTGCAACATTGGTTGCCTGTGCACAATGTTGCACTATTTTACCATAACTTGAATGTAAAGCAGTTATAAAGTGCAAATGAAATATACTGCTCTTACTAAAAGTTTTTCATTTTTTTTAATTGAAGTATTCACAGAAAGATTATATCACATTTGAGAGTCATTAATATGCAAGTGATCTTTAATAGTGAAATAAGATGATTAAAATATATATTGAATCTGTCCGAAGCTTGTTAATGTCCCATGCAGAAGATAGTACCTTACAAAAGATTCACTTACCCTCCCCTCCCTGGTAAAATTTTCATGGTAAACTATAACTTCCAGCAAACTTGCTTTGATTAGGATTAAAGAAAGATACGATCTTTTCCCGTGTTTATCGGAGCCTTTTCTACAAAAGATAAATTCAAAACTCGAAACTGATGTCATCGTCAAGGCAACGGAATAATGACGTCACGGAGGTGGCGTTACTGACGATTATACAATGACCGCAATGCATCATGGGCTACATCCAAGCGAACCGCCCACCACCCCGTCCCGACTTGAGTGAAGCAGAAGGAGGAAGAGAAAAACTATCACTTACTGTAAGAGGAAACAGGTAAACCTATTACTGACTTAAAGTTCTTGTGACATATTCCTATAGTAAATTTTCCATTACTTTTGGAAATTGCTTACGAGAAGATCTTAGAATCATTCAAAAGCAAATCGTTCCAAACCATGCATGGATAGTGATATTTTGCTTCGTTGTTATTCATGAGATTATTATCATGTTCTTGTGGCTGTATTGAGACGTTCCCGATTGCTCTATCGCATGAAACTGTTTGAAAAAATGTAAAAGTGTTTTATTCGTATTCTTACGTAAAGATAAGACACTGGCAGGGTTTATAGCCAGATGAAAATGAAAATCCATATTGATTCTACGATCTCAGTAGACGCCGTGACGATTTCCAAGAAATCAGGGTATTGGATGACTTGTCCTTTTAACCTCGGCATCGTATCTTGTGCCCTTGTGTGACGTTCATTACGGTGTGCTATAAGATTCGCAAAGCGAACTGATTCGGCATATGGTTTTCAAGTATCTTTTTCTCACTTTTCTCGTTTCTTCTTGCTTCATCATGGAGCGCGGAGGGGGAGGGGCTGGTAGTGCTATAGCCATACCACTTTCAGTCCTTTTTCCCATAGTCTCTTATATTTTCCCCCACTTTTTTACATACGAGTCTCTTATAGTTTTCCCCACTTTTTTACATACTAGTCTCTTATATTTTTTACTACTTTTTTACATATACTAGTCTCTCATATTTTCCAATCTTAGTCCCACCACTTTTTCCCATACTAGTCTCTTGTATTTTCCCCCACTTTTTTACATACTAGTCTCTTATATTTTTTACTACTTTTTTACATATACTAATCTCTCATATTTTCCAATCTTAGTCCCACCACTTTTTCCCATACTAGTCTCTTGTATTTTCCTCACCGTGGGAGACATTGTTAGCTTTATAGATAGTGTGTTACAGTTGTTTTGTTTTGTTTTGTTTTGTTTTTACCGGTTTGCATGTTTGTTTTGATTAATTGCTTGTTGTTCTTCTTGGTGTATAACTAGAAATTCAACTTTTCATTTAGAGTATAATTCTATTACACCAAGAATGGCTGCAAAGTTATCTGAAGGGCTTGGTGAACAGGTCACGTGTCCAATCTGTTTGGAACACTACTCGGACCCACGCCTTCTTCCCTGTCTACATACCTACTGTAGACAGTGCTTACAAGATCTCCTGGATAAATGGGAAAGGAAGGCGTCTGTTGTCTGTCCAGAATGTCGAGAACAAGTCCAGGTAAGGTCGTTTTTAGACAACAGTATTTTCAAAAAGCAAAAAGTCCTCAGCCAGCTGCATTCAAAAAATAAATAAAGCATGTACACTTATTGTTTACAGATAACATCTGGTGATGTTACGAAGCTCAAAGTGAACTTCTGGATCAACAATCTTCTGTCACTTCTTGCCATCCACTCGACCGAGGAAAAAGATAGCGGCAAAACCGAGTTGACGTGCGAAAACTGTGACATGAAAGAGACAGCTACTCGTAGATGCGCCAACTGCTGCATGTTCCTGTGTGACTTTTGTTCAACGGCTCATCGGCGTTCTGTAGCAACCAAAGGCCATCAACTGATGACACTGGATCAAATAAAGAACACAGGTATCCCAGTCATGGAAAAACAACTGTTTTGTGGGAAGCACAAAGGAGAAGTCAAGAAGCTTTTCTGTAATACTTGCCAAGAATTGATTTGTCGTGATTGTACCATTATTGATCACCGTGATCATCAGTTCAGCTTCGTTGAAGACGTCGCTGATCAACACAAACAACTCTTTAAAACAGAAGTAGAAAGAGCAAGCAACACCAAGAACAAGATCGAGGCAGTTCTGAAGTCAGTCCAGAAGATGAAAGAAAACGTAAAGAAAACATCAAAAGCCACTGAAAAAGACGTCGATGATTTTATTGATCAACAGATCAAAGTCTTGGAAGAAAAACGAATTGTGCTTAAACAAGAAACACAGAAGATTGCAGCAACAAAAATGAAAAAGCTTTCAGCACAAGAAGATGGTCTTGCAATGCACCTGACTGGCTTGAAGAACGCCATTGAATTTACAGAGAAAGTGTTGACAAATGGCGGTAACAGTGATGTCCTGTCAATATCCAAACAACTGACGTCTCGTTTGTCACAACTTTGTGAAAGACAGTTCAACGAAAGACCACTTCAGCAGGAAGCCATGGGGCTTCAACCTAATCGAAAAATATTCAGGGATTGGATAGAGCAGCAAGTTAGTGTTGTGGATTCTAGTCATCCTGATCCCAAGCAGTGCTTAGTCACACAGAATCAGGATAGTCTTCCTGATCCCAAGCAGTGCTTAGTCACACAGTCAATAAATGGCAGTTTTGTGCGGAATCAGGGTCCCATCACGGCTACACACGGCCAGGTTCTGAACTTTGTTATTTGTGTAAACAATGTGTTTGGGGATAAACTTAGATTCATGGAGGACAGGATTGAAGTGAGGGTCTGTGGCACTCCTTTGAATTCTAAAACAAGACGTTATAGGACTAGAGGTCGTAGAGCAGGACCAGAGGTGTTTCTTGCAGCTGGCCCTGACGGGCTATTAGTCGCACAACCTATTCCATTTTCAAAATTTGGCGGCACCAGTTCAGCACAACTAAAATCAAATGATGTAATAACTCAGATACGAGATATACAATGCCATGATGATAACACTTACAGTTTTGATTTTTGCTTTGATGGCTTGTCACAAGCAGAAATAAATGTCAAACTCGACGGGATACAAATTCAAGGATGTCCTTTTCGAATTACTTATGGAAATGAAACCTGAATAAACCAGAATAATGTACTATACTCCGGTTGGCGATAAAAAAGAGAGTACTTACCGTTTCTGAAATGCAAGAATCTGCAAATGACATTTTTGTCCAAGAGATAATGTCACTGAAACAATGGTCCAAAATAAGGACCTACTTCTATTGATGTAGGTGGTGGGCAATGGTAAATACCCCTTACTCTCAGAGAGCTGTTGATATGCTCGATACTGGGTGTTTATTATATAGTGAAAATCAATACATTGTTTGTTTAGAATACTTGCAAACAGACAGTACATTCCACTTGTGCGATTTGACTACTTTTAGTTTTAGACTTCTAGAGGTGGTGGGTATTGGGTAGCCTTCCTTTCCCCTTTAATTCGGGTCCCGCAACGGATGCCAATTGTTTTGACATCCCTACGTTGCAGCAATGACATTGATTAACTTTTAAAAAATAATACATTTATTTGTGTGATTTACTGATTTTTAATTTTTTCGAAAAATCGCCATACATTGCCTTATAAGTTCGATAGGAAACCACAGAAACCCAGCTTGGGATACCTGTGTCCGGACACGAGGGGTACTCATCGGAATTCCAAATATGCGTTTCGGTAACCGATATCCGCCGGAAGGTTCGCGTATTCCTTTGAGGACCGCGGGTATATGAGTTGGTTGTTCTTTTAATTACTAGTGTAATATCGGGCCCATTCGTCTTATTATGTCAATTTATACTTTAAGTTGGAAAAAAAGTTAAATGCGGGATTCGAGAAAGGATGGTAAAATGTCGCGGGATGCGGGATTTAGGGAAAAAATATTGCGTGATTCGGGATCCGGACCCCCTCTTCCAGACCCTGTTTACAGTCAAGCTAAGAAAACCGTGAACACCTAAAATATGTCTGGAATGTTTATTTAGGCCGTTGCTTGTAAAAAAGATGTTTCCCACCACCATGAAAAACGATTGTATTGAATCCTTCTCTCGTGTATCCGTCTGTCTCGAATAGAAACTTCTAATTTCACGAGAATAAAACTAAAATATGAAGTTTGAAACTTTTAAACGGGAAAATACTTTGCGTGACCGCGCTGTGATCACACACATAAACATTCCAGACATATTTTAGGTGTTCACGGTTTTCTTAGCCTCCTACGCAGACGCTCTTAGGGTCGTCACGCAATACTTCTCTCCCCACGGGAGAGAAACGTTGCATGACGACGTGACGACCCTAAGAACGGCTGCAAAGGAGGCTACGGTTTTCTTAGTTTGACTGTAACAGTCCGGATTATAGTAACATATGGCGAGATTTGTGACGTCACGGCCTATTGTCTTCGTACTGAAACCAAAAAATAATTCAAAAATATTCCGTTTTCTATAAAATCCATTGCCAGGGCTCTCACGGACACTACACTCGGGATATTTTTACTCAGACAGCAGCACGTGGATTTCAAGATACCAGATATAGTAAATAATGCTGGATTTGTCAAGTTTTTCCTATAGATTTCATGAATTTTCTGCAGTCAGTTGGCCGCGATATTGTCAAAGCCAGTAAGAGAAGCTCGATAAATCAACATATTTTACATTATTCCAATTTTTTTCTAAGATCATCGTATTTTTTTATGTGTTCTAAGATAAATTATCTTGGTTTGTGCGAAGTTTCAACTTCTAGTAAAAAGTACAAAGAATGGGGTTTTCCGAGCCATTGATAACGATTTAGCGATCTAGATTAAGAGCTATTTCATCCAGTTAATAAGGCATATTATTTTCCGTTCTTATATTTCTGCCCTTTCTGACCGTTGCGCTTTACCTTCAGTTGACAGCAAACGTTGCGTGATTAATGCGTGACAATCTAATGCGTGATTGTGCAGACCGAGTACTAGGATGGGAAACCAGTTCCTAGAGTGCCATTCTTTGTTTGTACATATCAAGTTTCAAGATAAAAACTTTAAAATCAGTTTTTAGAAATTCTAATGTGTTTTCTTTGAAGAATGGCTGCAAAGTTGTCTGAAGGGCTTGGTGAACAGGTCAAGTGTCCAATCTGTTTGGAACACTACTCGGACCCACGACTTCTCCCCTGTCTACATACCTACTGTAGAAAGTGCTTACAAGATCTCCTGGATAAAGGGAAAAGGAAGGCGTCTGTTGTCTGTCCAGCATGTCGAGAAGAAGTAAAGGTAAGGTCGTTTTGGAATAACAATATTTTCAAACGTCCTCATTTTTTTATAACGTCCTCAGCCAGCTGCATCTTATAAAATAAAGCATGCACACTTATTTTTCACAGATAATATCTAGTGATGTTACGAAGCTCAAAGTGAACTTCTGGATCAACAATCTTCTGTCACTTCTGGCCATCCACTCGACCGAGAAAAAAGATGGCGGAAAAACCGAGTTGACGTGCGAAAACTGTGACATGAAAGAAACAGCTACTCGTAGATGTGCCAACTGCTGCTTGTTCATGTGTGACTTTTGTTCAACGGCTCATCAACGTTCTGTAGCAACCAAAGGCCATCAACTGATGACACTCGATCAGATAAAGAACACAGGTATCCCAGTCATAGAAAAACAACTGTTTTGTGAGAAGCACAAAGGAGAAGTCAAGAAGCTTTTCTGTAATACTTGCCAAGAATTGATTTGCCGTGATTGTACCATTATTGACCACCGTGATCATCAGTTCAGCTTTGTTGAAGACCTTGCTAATCAACACAAACAACTCTTTAAAACAGAAAAAGAAAGAATAAGCAACACCAGGAACAAGATCGAGGCAGTTCTGAAGTCAGTCCAGAAGATGAAAGAAAACGTGGAGAAAACATCAAAAGCCACTGAAAAAGACGTCGATGATTTTATTGATCAACAGATTAAAGCCTTAGAAGAAAAACGAATTGTGCTTAAACAAGAAACACAGAAGATTGCAGCAACAAAGATGAAAGAGCTTGCAGCACAAGAAGATGGTCTTGTAATGCACTTGACTGGCTTGAAAAGCGCCATTGAATTTACAGAGAAAGTGTTGACAAATGGCGGTAACAGGGATGTCCTGTCAATATCTAAACAACTGACGTCTCGTTTGTCACAGCTCTCTGAGAAACCTTTCCCTAACTATCCATGCCAAGGGGATAAAATAAGGCTGATTGAGTTTGACAATAATATATTTTGTGATTTCATACATCATGCTAATGTTGTTGATGCTTGTGTAGTTGATTATGACAAGTGCTCTGTTGCACAACGAATCGATGGCCGTTTAGTCGATTACAGCTGTGCCGGCTTCAATCAAGCAAAAAAAGGCGAGGTTCTGGAGTTTGTTGTCCAAATCAAGAACTCTTTTGGGAAAAATCTGAAATTCATGGCAGACAGAATACAAGTAGTTTACTCGAGTCATTCAAGCACTGAGTCTGCATTGCCGATAAAAAGGCTGAGAGATGGCACGTACAGCTTCCAGTTCAAAGTAACGGGTCAATTGTGGGCCACTATCCATGTAAAGATTGACGGGGAGAAAATTTGGCAATCTAGACTTTAGTTAAGGTATTCACAAGTGAGCCCCGAGACTGATCATTCGGGACCGGACTATATTGACGAACGAATCAATTTGCTGATAAAGAGTAGGAGTGCTGGCCAGAACAGTGTTGTTAACAGTATGCATGCTGGAAATAAGACCGCCATTGTTAGATTATACAGTAGATGTGTCCGATTTAAACTGTGAACCTGAATTTAGTATAAGAGACATTTGTAGAAATTAATTCTATTGATGATTTGATCTTGTTTGCTTATTTCACTTATTTGCTTGTTTGTTTGTTTATAATAATGCCGATGATGATGATGATGATGATAATAATAAGTGTTTATAAAATTGATAAACAACATAACGAAGGTTACAATTATAAAGGAAAAAAGTATGTATAAAATCTAAAACCCTACCTTTACAATTAATTAAAGCTATTACGTAAGTGATTAACAACTTGCTTTGCTTATTGCCCGTGTGGGGCTTGGTGAACAGGTCACGTGTCAAATCTGTTTGGAACACTACTCGGACCCACGCCTTCTCCCCTACATACCTACTGTAGAACTGAAGTGCTTACAATATCTCTTGGCTAAAGGGAAAACAGGATGCTGTTGTCTGTTCAGAATGTTGAGAAGAAGTTCAGGTAAGATTGAGTGCTGTCATTTTAAAATTGAATCAATTTGGGACTAAAAACTTTGACTGAAAAACCTTTGATTAAGGTTTATAATTTTCAAAGAGAATATTGCATTTGAGAGCAAATACATTGCGAATGTCTGAAGCTTGATATAAATATTCATACAAAAGATAAACACTGACAAAAGTTTCAATTACCTTCCCCACCCTGGTCAAATTTCAATGGCGAACTAATGTAGCCCATGGTGAATTTGTACAGCCGTCATTTTCCTAGCTATTTCGAGCTTTATATGAGCCTTTTCCACGGAAAGCTAAATTTAAAAGTCTGAAACCGATGTCGTTGGCAAGGCAACATTCCTTGGATATGACGTTACTGATGATTATACAATGACCGCAATGCATCATGGGCTATATACAAGTGGACAAGCGGAATTGAAAGACCATTATCGCTTGTAAGAGGAAACAGGTAAACCTAGTACGGACTTGAAGTGCTTGTGATATATTCATATAGAAAATTTTCTAATTTTTTTTTGTAACTTTCGTATACAAGAATATGGCGGAGTATTTAAGAAAAATCCGAAGTCTTCTGTAAACAATATTGACTCGGGGAAGGCGTTTGGATTCAGCGTCTAACATGTTTGCCAAACGGTTCTCGGCAACAATGTCAAAGTTTCAGCTGTTTATACCTCGCATTACTAGTATTAACCTTGCAAGTACTTTATACATTAGTTTTGTGTTATTCTTTTGTCTTCTTCTTCGAGGTCCGAAATCACAAGCGACTGAAGCCAAATCATGGATAGTTGATGCTTTGCTTCGTTTATTATATACGGATCGGATGTTTAACGTGTTTTTGTGGTTGTATTGAGAATTTGTGTATTGAGAACGACTCGAAGCAATGTAAAACAGTTTTAATCGTAGCCTTACTACGTTTAGTTAGTTCTACGATCAAAAGGCGTGACGAATTCTAAGAATCTAGTCTAGTCCTAGGTATGTTATGCTCTTGTTATGCATGACACATATTAATACTACGGTTGACTAAGCTACGGAAAGTGAAAAAACACGGCAAATGGTTCATTGAAACCCAGTTTTCAAGTCGCCAATTTCATGGTACTTGTTGCTTTCTACACGTTTTCATTTATTTTTTCTTGCTTTTTCAACCTTTTTTAATTTTATTATTTTTTACCTGTATACATTATTTTGTTTTGCTTTGCTTTGACTAGGTTTCAGTTCGTTTCGCTTTGCTTCTTCATTCATAATGAACAGGATATAGAAATCTGGCTATAGTGTGCAGGAATTCCACCTCTTTTTTCCTTTCTCCTTTTTTCATTTAGAGTAGAATTCTTTTACACCAAGAATGGCTGCAAAGTTATCTGAAGGGCTCGGTGAACAGGTCACGTGTCCAATCTGTTTGGAACACTACTCGGACCCACGCCTTCTCCCCTGTCTACATACCTACTGTAGAAAGTGCTTACAAGATCTCCTGGATAAAGGGGAAAGGAAGGCGTCTGTTGTCTGTCCAGAATGTCGAGAAGAAGTCCAGGTAAGTCCGTTTTTGAATAACGTGATTTTCAATAGAAAAACGTCCTCAGCGGTCTTTTATACAATGAAGTATACACATTGATTTTTTTCACAGATAATATCTGGTGATGTTACGAAGCTCAAAGTGAACTTCTGGATCAACAATCTTCTGTCACTTCTGGCCATCCACTCGACCGACGAAAAAGATGGCGGCAAAACCGAGTTGACGTGCGAAAACTGTGACATGAAAGAGACAGCTACTCGTAGATGTGCCAATTGCTGCTTGTTCCTGTGTGACTTTTGTTCAACGGCTCATCAGCGTTCCGTAGCAACCAAAGGCCATCAACTGATGACACTGGATCAGATAAAGAACACAGGTATCCCAGTCATGGAAAAACAATTGTATTGCACCAAGCACAAAGGAGAAGTCAAGAAGCTTTTCTGCAATACTTGCCAAGAATTGATTTGTCGTGATTGTACCATTATTGACCACCGTGATCATCAGTTCAGCTTCGTTGAAGACGTCGCTAATCAACACAAACAACTCTTTAAAACAGAAGTAGAAAGAGCAAGCAACACCAAGAACAAGATCGAGGCAGTTCTGAAGTCAGTCCAGAAGATGAAAGCAAATGTAAAGAACACATCAAAAGCCACTGAAAAAGACGTCGATGATTTTATTGATCAACAGATCAAAGCCTTAGAAGAAAAACGAATTGTGCTTAAACAAGAAACACAGAAGATTGCAGCAACAAAGATGAAAGAGCTTGCAGTACAAGAAGATGGTCTTGCAATGCACCTGACTGGCTTGAAAAGCGCCATTGAATTTACAGAGAAAGTGTTGACTAATGGCGGTAACAGTGATGTCCTGTCAATATCCAAACAACTGACGTCTCGTTTGTCACAGCTCTCTGAGAAACCTTTCCCTAACTATCCATGCCAAGAAGATAGAATGGGGTTTGAGTTTGACGAAAATTTGTTTCGGGATTTCATACATGGTGCTAACGTTGTTGATGCTTGTATAGTTGATTATGATAAGTGCTCTGTTGCACAACGAATTGGTGGCCGTTTAGTCGAGAACCAAGGCTTTATTCACGCAACACGAGGCCAGATTCTGGAGTTTGTTGTCCAAATCAAGAACTCCGTTGGTGAAAAAATGAAATATAGGGCAGACAGAATACAAGTCAAAGCGGTATATACCTTGGTTGGCAATGAGTCTGCATTACCGATAAAAAGCTTGAAAGACGACACGTACAGTTTCAACGTGACAGATCGAAGTCGGTCCAGCATCCAAGTAATGGTTGACGGGAAGAATATTATGGGATCTCCAATCAATATCCACAAGCAAGCCCGGCAGAGATTTCCTAATAAATATATGTACGGAGAAGAATACTGGCCAGAAGAAGAAGTCGCTGTTGATGGTGGACGCCGGCGAGAGAAGGTATATGGGCCACAGACGGATGAATGCTGTCCACAGGACCCATGCTATACCGCACAGAACGAGAAATTTGCCAAAGTTACTAGGAACCGTAGATTTTTCAATGAGGGGTACTAATTGATCTTTTAATGAATACATTAACTTGTTGACGGCAAATTCATTCCTCAGTATCCTTTGAAGTTTCATAAAAGACAGAGTCATACGTCATAAGTCCACCACAAGCATCTCATCTCTGTCACCATTCCAATGCCTATAACCCATCTTGTCATATGTATTAAACAGTTTTCATCGTTATCTAATAGGACATTTACATTATGGCATCATTAATTTAACTACAACTACCAGAATCCTTTGCACACTTTCTTTTGTTCAATTCATTATCACCAATTGTCTTACTATTCTCGTGAGGAAATACAAATTTGAATAAGAATGAAAATTTGCGCAGCATTTTGGTAGTGGTAGTAAAATGACGCCATCATGCAAACCCCTTGTATGTGACGTCGAAGCAGCTCAATTTGGAGGTCGATAAAATGAAAAAAGAATTTCAATCTTTTGAGAATTGGAACCCATTGTTTTGTCCTCCAAATTGATCTGCATTCCGACGTGCTGCAAGGGGTCTATAAACATGCTTTGCTATCTGGTAGACCCACTACCGCAGAGCATTATGGTCTATGCATATGCAAAAGTAGTTAGTTTCTTTAAATGAATAGGATATGACGTCAGTAAGCCATGATGCGTTGTGATCAGCGACCCTAATATTGAAATATTTGAATTAAGGTGATCTTGACGATTACTACTGAACTTATTCAGCAACTTCGGTTGTACGTAATTAGTGAGCAATCCAAACCAAACCAGCTTTTTTAGAGCAGTCATACACAGAATCCTTGGAGACGTTGTACGTTTATTGGTAAGTTAAATATCTCGATAACCGACTACTTCCTTTTCGGGGATCGTGTTGTTTCCTGTGTCAATACTTAGAACAAGACGCTTATGGATATAAAAAAAATCTTTCATAATTCATGTTGAATTCAAGCCTTAATCACAAGGAATAATGAAGAATCGTGGTATAGAGTTCATAGGCTAGTTTAGAAATGAGTAATTCTTTGTTTTAAGAAGCTTGCGAATCATGCATATTTGATTTAGTTATACCAGAAACTTAAGGAAAGTTTAATCACCGTAACATACTGTAACAGCACTGCAGCTGCATTTTAATTCGTATTCATCGTTACAGGAACTGAAATAAAATTAAAACCTCTAGATCCTTAGATTTGTTTTTGAATTTTTCAAATTGAAGAAATTTTGCTCAATATTAATAAGAAGTTGATTGATGACAATTTCTTATCAGTGGCACAGTGGCATTTCGTTCCCGGCAACCTAAACCCAGCAGATGAGGGATCGCGGGGAATGGATATACAGTCCTTCCACCTGGGCTGCCGCTGGTGGCGAGAGCCAGACTTTCTGTGGAAACACGAGAAGGAATGGCCGAAAGAGCAAATCGGAGAACTTCCAGCTGATGACAAGGAGATCAGAGTCGAGAAAATCATGATGTCCACCTCAGAGTCCAGCGTAGATCAGATATTCCTGCGTTATTCATCCTGGTCACGTTTGCTGAGAGTTATGGCATCAAATACTACGAGAAGACTACTCAGCTCTAGTGCAAGGCCGACAAGTCAAGGCTCAGAGTAAACTAGCTAACCTGAGTCCGACTCTCGTTGACGGCGTGATCCGTGTGGGAGGCAGAATTCACCGAGCGCCGATTGCATTTGATGCTGCACATCCGATCATCCTCCCTCGAGAACACCCGGTCTCTGTCCTGATTGTGCACCATTACCACAGAGTTCTGCAGCTCGACCATGCTGGTCGGGAGCATGTCCTATCTGTAATACGTTAGAAGTGGACGCACGACAAGAGGAATCTAGCTGTGAACGACTTGGTGCTCATCGCAGACAGCGCTCTACCAAGATCTCGTTGGCTTCTCGGAAGAGTTACAAGGATCTTCCCAGGTGAAGACCACCGTGTACGAGTTGCAGAAATCAAGACAAAGAGTTCCCTACTTGTTCGTCCTGTAAACAAGTTGTGTCTCGTATTGGAGGCAGTATGAAGGACATTATCGTGAAGAGAACCAAAAGAGAAACATTATATGAACACTAAGAACACTGTTATGTCAGTAGTTTGAGTTTGTTAGTTACATTAGGTTATAACGGGGTACATTCAGCCTGCCCCCCCCCCCCCGGGATGTTGAGGCTAACCTCAACAAGCCATCAAATCCATAGGTCCGCGTTTCATATTCCAGTTTTCCGTTGCGCCATTGTAATTTCCCGTAATGCTTTGCGCGCGAGGTATGTAGCATGTGCTCATATCGTGTGGTGTGTGTTCGCCTGTCGTGTCGTCAATTTGGTGAGTTTATCCAGTCTTTTTGCATTTTATTTTCCTTGTATGTATTGTAATTTTGCTGTATTAATTGCTTTAGGTTTCACCGGGTTTTCCAACCGGGTTTCCACTGTGTTTCTCCACAATTTATAAGCTAGAGAATAAAATGTTTGTTTGTATCCAAGTTGTGCCCGCGTAGAAACCAGATGACTCGACATTCCACCCACATTCCTTGTATGTAGCACGCTACAAAATTCAAGGATGTCCTTTTCGAATTACTTATGGAACTGGAACCGGAACAAACCAGAATAATGTACTATACTCTGGTTGGTGATAAAAAAGAGAGTATTTACCGTTTCTGAAATGCAGGAATCTGCAAATGACATTTTAGTCCAAGAGACAATGTCACTGAAACAATGGTCCACAATAAGGACCTACTTCTATTGATGTAGGTGGTGGGCAATGGTAAATACCCCTCACCCTTAGAGAGCTGTTGAAACGCTCGATACTGGGTGTCTATAGTGAAAATTTATGTGAACATACGTTGTTTGTTTAGAATACTTGAAAACAGACAGTACATTCCACTTGTGCGATTTGACTACTTTTAGTTTTAGACTTCCAGAGGTGGTGGGTATTGGGTAGCCTTTAGATCGGGTCCCGCAACGGATGCCAATTGTTTTGACATCCCTACGTTGCAGCAATGATATTGATTAACTTTTAAAAAATATTGGAAAACTTTTAAGATTTGTGTTCAAACATCTAATGTAGAGTAAGATAAACGATTGTGTCATTAACCAGGGAGATGGGAGCCTCCCTGATGCATTAACTGATATCAACGATTTTTTTTGATTATTCACCTGAGTGCAAGTAATCAAAGAAAAGTTCATATTGCGTCTGAGAACCATGCGCAAGTCATCTTTATGACATAAAATGAAATAATCAACAATTACATTGCGAATGTCTAAAGTTTGATATGAATACTCCTACGAAAGATAAGCACTTACCCTCCCCACCCTGGTCAAATTTCCATGGGTGAACTGAATGCAGTCCCGGTAAACTTTTACAGTCCTTTCCTGTTTTCGTCTATATACCCCTTGAACTAATTCCCATCCTGGGAGAGGAATTAATGAAAGAATATTAACATTACAAATGATTTCAATCCTCAAGAGAATGAGTTCTTTTGTTTTAACCCCCAGATTGGGAATTGGTGCAAGGGGGTCTACATGAACGTTTTTTATCGAAAGTTCAAAAGTCGAAACTGATGTCGTCGTCAAGGCAGCACTGTCAGGATATGACGTCACTGATAATTATATAATGACCGCAATGCATCATGGGTTATATCCAAGCGAACCACCCGACTTGAGTGAAGGAGAAGAAGGAATACAAAGACCATTATCGCTTGTAAGAGGAAACAGGTAAACCTAGTACTGACTAAAGTTATTGTATATATTTCTATAGTAAATATTTCATTATTTGCTGGAAATTTCGTACAAAAAGGTTGGAGTATTTTCGTAAAATCTATCTCTTCTTTGAACGAATATTGACTCAGTGAAAGCGTTTGGATTCAGCGCCTAACATGTCTACCAAGAGTTTCTCTGCAACATTATCAGCGTTTCAGTTTATACCTTGTATTATTAACTTTGCAAGTACTTTATACATTCTCATGTATTATTTTGCAACGTTCTTTCGAGGCGGATTGACTGAATCCAAACCGTTCTAAATCATGGATAGTGATGTATAGTGATGTTTTGCTTCATTGTTAGAAATTTGCATGAGATTATTATCATGTTCTTGTGGCTGTATTGAGACGTTCCCGATTCCTCTATCGCATGAAACTGTTTGAAAAATGTAAAAGTGTTTTATTCGCATTTTTCCGTAAAGATAAGACACTGGCAGGGTTTATAGTCAGATGAAAATGAAAATCCATATTGATTCAAGAAAGCGAAATCAGAGTATAGAATGACTTGTCGTTTTAACCGCGACATCGTGTGCCCTCGTGTGACGTAGATTTTACGGTTTGCTAAGATTCGCAGGGTGAACTGAATTAGCAAATGGTTTCAAGTATCTTCTCTTACTTTTCTCGTTTCTTCTTGCTTCATACACGCTTCCCGCATGTTTTTCCTTGCTTTTTAAGTCTTAGTTTTTTATTTTTCACATATTTTATTTCATTTTTTTGTGGCTACTGCCTTCTGGAAAAGCATAGCCACTATGTCATCGTGTAGTTTCCGAAGTGTCTGTAAGAGTGTAACCTCAAGCGATGCCGAAAGCCGTTAAAATTTCGTAACCAATCAACAGTCAGACATCTCGGCAGCTTGTAACCTCGTGTGTCTCTCGTTTCTTTCGAGTTTCTTTCTTTCGTATATATTCGGTTTCCTTTCGTTTTGCCATTATTGCCGAACAGCTGCCGGACGATAACCCGAACGGTCCCGAACGATAAGATCCGACGAAATCCACTGACGTCTTGAAAACGTGGTCTGAGCTGTTGCACTTTTATATTTATTTACATTTCTAGCCACATGCGCTAAACAAGCGCCTATTTTTACGTGTTCTTACCGAGTGAGACATTTTTAGTTTAGTTGGTTTGTTTTGTTGTTATTGGTTGTTTGTTTGTTTGTTTTTCCTGAAAACATGCTATAAAAACCTGGCTTTGGTGTGTAGGAATTGAACTAACTTCTCTTTCCTCCTTCTTCTTTTCATCTAGAGTGTTTGATTCTTTTACACCAAGAATGGCTGCAAAGTTATCTGAAAGGCTTCCTGAACAGGTCACGTGTCCAATCTGTTTGGAACACTACTCGGACCCACGCCTTCTCCCCTGTCTACATACCTACTGTAGAAAGTGCTTACAAGATCTCCTGGCTAAAGGAGAAGGGAAGGTGTCTGTTGTCTGTCCAGAATGCCGAGAAGACGTCCAGGTAAGGTCGTTTTTGGGCAACAATATTTTCAAAAAAAAAAAAGTTCTCAGCCAGCTGCATTTAAAAAAAATAAAGCATGCACCCTTATTTTTTACAGATAACATCTGGTGATGTTACGAAGCTCAAAGTGAACTTCTGGATCAACAATCTTCTGTCACTTCTGGCCATCCACTCGACCGAGAAAAAAGATGGCGGCAAAACCGAGTTGACGTGCGAAAACTGTGACATGAAAGAGACAGCTACTCGTAGATGTGCCAACTGCTGCTTGTTCCTGTGTGACTTTTGTTCAACGGCTCATCAGCGTTCTGTAGCAACCAAAGGCCATCAACTGATGACACTGGATCAGATAAAGAACACAGGTATCCCAGTCATAGAAAAACAACTGTTTTGTGAGAAGCACAAAGGAGAAGTCAAGAAGCTTTTCTGTAATACTTGCCAAGAATTGATTTGTCGTGATTGTACCATTATCGATCACCGTGATCATCAGTTCAGCTTCGTTGAAGACGTCGCTAATCAACACAAACAACTCTTTAAAACAGAAGTAGAAAGAGCAAGCAACATCAAGAACAAGATCGAGGCCGTTCTGAAGTCAGTCCAGAAGATGAAAGGAAACGTAGAGAAAACATCAAAAGCCACTGAAAAAGACGTCGATGATTTTATTGATCAACAGATCAAAGTCTTGGAAGAAAAAAGAATCGTTCTTAAACAAGAAACACAGAAGATTGCAGCAACAAAGATGAAAAAGCTTGCAGCACAAGAAGATGGTCTTGCAATGCACCTGACTGGCTTGAAAAGCGCCATTGAATTTACAGAGAAAGTGTTGACAAATGGCGGTAACAGTGATGTCCTGTCAATATCCAAACAACTGACGTCTCGTTTGTCACAACTTTGTGAAAGACAGTTCAACGAAAGACCACTTCAGCAGGAAGCCATGGGGCTTCAACCTAATCGAAAAATATTCAGGGATTGGATAGAGCAGCAAGTTAGTGTTGTGGATTCTAGTCATCCTGATCCCAAGCAGTGCTTAGTCACACAGTCAATAAATGGCAGTTTTGTGCAGAATCAGGGTGCCATCACGGCTACACACGGCCAGGTTCTGAACTTTGTTATTTGTATAAACAATGTGTTTGGGGATAAACTTAGATTCATGGAGGACAGGATTGACGTGAGGGTCTGTTGCACTCCGACTCAAACCCTTTCATTCGGTTATGTTAAAGGAGGGCTATTCGGCCCACCGAAACCGATTCCATCCGATTTTGGATTTGGTCCCCACAGTTCAGTACAACCAAAATCAAATAATGTAATAACTCAGATACGAGATATACAATGCCATGAGGACAACACTTACAGTTTTGATTTTTGCTTTGATCATGGCTTATCACAAGCAGAAATAAATGTCATAGTCGACGGGATACAAATTCAAGGATGTCCTTTTCGAATTACTCAATGTACGAAAATTGGACCAACCTCTTTTGGTTCCAGTTTTGCACAGCAGAAAAACTTTTACTCCTGAAAAAGGAAGAATCTGCAAACGACATTTTTAGCCTATAACGTGACAATTTAATTTGTTTTTTTAAATGTTCTTGAAATAGGAAAAACTTTAAGATTTTTGTTAAAACATCAAATGTAGAGTAGGAGAAACAATAGTGATGCATTAACTGATATCAACGAGTTTATTTTTTTATTCACATGAGAGAGTCTGGGCGCAATGCATCTTGGTCCGTACACACGGCCCAGAGGACTGGTTTCTAGGGTGACTGACCTGTATAAATCGCAGTCGAGTATTTTAATTTCTCAGTTTTATCGTATATTTTCACAAAGCGAGATATTCAAAGATTTGCTTGCATTTCTTCGTTACATCGTGAGAACAGCAGTCAAACTTTGTTCAGAATATAACTAACTGTAAGTACTAGATATTTTAAATCGCTTTTTGTAGATAGTTTTAATAGTATTTTACAAAGTTTAAAAGTTAGGGCAGAAGCCATTATGAAGCAAAATTAAGTTGATGTACGTAATGAAGTACATGGTTAGACCAGCAATACTACTTGTAATATCAATGTCACAGTGAATTCGGTTCATTCTTGGATCGAGTCAAGTTCATTATACATAGGAAAGGATTTCTCAGTAGTAATATTCTTTCTTCAGGGCTGTATCTTGATACTCATCATCGGTTTTCCGTTCTCTTTCTTGGCTGGAGTCAACGGCATGAAATTGTAAAAACATACTCTAACTATAATACTAAAGTCGAAAAGATTAAAAGGAAATTAAGAAACTGACGTGTCACCATTAACTGCAAATCTTATCTTTTCAAAATACATGAGATCGTGTTAACATTGAAAGTTATAAATCCGCTTTGATTTTCATTCCTTTACACGTTATTTGAAGCAACGAGACGAATAATGCATGAATCATCTTGAAACTACCTGAACGATAGTCTAGATGCACCACAGACATTTATAGCTTTAGGTTTTTTTCGTTTGAAAAAAGAGTAAAAACTAAATATTTAAAGTTTCTTAAATAAATTTTTAGCTTTTCTAAAGCTTTTTTGTCTTAATTTTAAATTGTACATGTTTGTTTGTCTGTTTGTTTTATTGCTTATTTGTAAGCTCGCTTGATTTTGTGCCCGCAAAGCCACATGGGTGCCTGCGAGCTTTTAGTGAAACATTTGCTCGTTGGACAAATTCATTCCCAGTATCCCTTGCGGCTCCGCTGAAAACATGAACAGAAGTGGCAGGCGGGCATCAATCTCGTACCCAGAGCCCATGTTCCTCATTGTCAGCACCGAGAAACGTTGTGCTGACCAAGAGGAACGTGGGCTCTGGGTGACGAGATTGTGGCAGTCGTATATATTTTTCAGTAATAGTATGTGTTGTTTAGACACGCTTTGCTATCTGGTTGACCCACTACCGCACAACATTATGGTCTATGGAAGATTATTTTAATTTGTTTCTTTCATTGATTAAAATATGTTGAGAAGAAGTTCAGGTATAAGATTGAGTACTATCATTTTAAAATCCAATTAATATCATGGGCCTAAGGACTAAGGTCACTAATGCAAGTAATCAAAGAGAAATTCATATTGCGTCTGAGAACCATGCGCAAGTCATCTTTATGACATAAAATGAAATAATCAACAATTACATTGCGAATGTCTGAAGCTTGATATGAATACTCCTACGAAAGATAAGCACTGACAAACGTTTCACTTACCCTCCCCACCCTGGTCAAATTTCCATGGGTGAACTGAATGCAGTCCCGGTAAACTTTTACTGTCCTTTCCTGTTTTGATCTATATACCCCTTGCACTAATTCCCAACCTGAGGGAGGAATTAATGAAAGAATATTAACATCAAATGATTTCAATCCTCAAGAGAATGAGTTCTTTTGTTTTAATCTTTTTTACCGAAAGTTCGAGAGTCGAAACTGATGTCGTCGTCAAGGCAGCACTGCTAGGATATGACGTCACTGATAATTATATAATGACCGCAATGCATCATGGGTTATATCCAAGCGAACCACCCGACTTGAGTGAAGGAGAAGAAGGAATACAAAGACCATTATCGCTTGTAAGAGGAAACAGGTAAACCTATTACTGACTAAAGTTATTGTATATATTTCTATAGTAAATATTTCATTATTTGTTGGAAATTTCGTACAAAAAGGTTGGAGTATTTTCGTAAAATCCATCTCTTCTTTGAACCAATATTGACTCAGTGAAAGCGTTTGGATTCAGCGTCTAACATGTCTACCAAGAGTTTCTCTGCAACATCATCAGCGTTTCAGTTTATACCTTGCATTATTAACTTTGCAAGTACTTTATACATTCTCATGTATTATTTTGCAACGTTCTTTCGAGGCGGATTGACTGAATCCAAACCGTTCTAAATCATGGATAGTGATTTATAGTGATGTTTTGCTTCGTTGTTATTCATGAGATGTTTGTAATGTTCTTGTGGCTGTACTTGAGACGTTCCCGATTGCTCTATCGCATGAATCTGTTTAAAAAAATGTCAAAGTGTTTTATTCATATTCTTACGTAAAGATAAGACACTGGCAGGGTTTATAGCCAGATGAAAATGAAAATCCATATTGATTCAAGAAAGCGAAATCAGAGTATAGAATGACTTGTCATTTTAACCGCGGCATCGTGTGCTCTTGTGTGACGTAGATTTTACGGTTTGCTAAGATTCGCAGGGTGAACTGAATTAGCAAATGGTTTCAAGTATCTTCTCTTACTTTTCTAGTTTCTTCTTGCTTCATACACGCTTCCCGCATGTTTTTCCTTCCTTTTTAAGTCTTAGTTTTTTATTTTTCACATATTTTATTTCATTTTTTGTGGCTATTGCCTTCTGGAAAAGCATAGCCACTATGTCATCGTGTAGTTTCCGAAGTGTCTGTAAGAGTGTAACCTCAAGCGATGCCGAAAGCCGTTAAAACTTTGTAACCAATCAACAGTCAGACATCTCGGCAGCTTGTAACCTCGTGTGTCTCTCGTTTCTTTCGAGTTTCTTTCTTTCGTATATATTCGGTTTCCTTTCGTTTTGCCATTATTGCCGAACAGCTGCCGGACGATAACCCGAACGGTCCCGAACGATAAGATCCGACGAAATCCACTGACGTCTTGAAAACGTGGTCTGAGCTGTTGCACTTTTATATTTATTTATATTTCTACTTGCAGTAGCCACATGCGCTAAACAAGCGCCTATTTTTACGTGTTCTTACCGAGTGAGACAATTTTAGTTTAGTTGGTTTATTTTGTTGTTATTGGTTGTTTGTTTGTTTGTTTTTCCTGAAAACATGCTATAAAAACCTGGCTTTAGTGTGTAGGAATTGAACTAACTTCTTTTCCCCCCTTCTTCTTTTCATTTAGAGTGTCTGATTCTATTACACCAAGAATGGCTGCAAAGTTATCTGAAGGGCTTGGTGAACATGTCACGTGTCCAATCTGTTTTGAACACTACTCGGACCCACGCCTTCTCCCCTGTCTACATACCTACTGTAAAAAGTGCTTACAAGATCTCCTGGATAAAGGAGAAAGGAAGGCGTCTGTTGTCTGTCCAGAATGCCGAGAAGACGTCCAGGTAAGGTCGTTTTTGTACAACAATATTTTCAAAAAGCAAAAAATCCTCAGCCAGCTGCATTTAAAAATAATAAACCATGCACACTTATTGTTTACAGATAACATCTGGTGACGTTACGAAGCTCAAAGTGAACTTCTGGATCAACAATCTTCTGTCACTTCTGGCCATCCACTCGACCGACGAAAAAGATGGAGGCAAAACCGAGTTGACGTGCGAAAACTGTGACATGAAAGAGACAGCTACTCGTAGATGTGCCAATTGCTGCTTGTTCCTGTGTGACTTTTGTTCAACGGCTCATCAACGTTCTGTAGCAACCAAAGGCCATCAACTGATGACACTGGATCAGATAAAGTACACAGGTATCCCAGTCATGGAAAAACAACTGTTTTGTGAGAAGCACAAAGGAGAAGTCAAGAAGCTTTTCTGCAATACTTGCCAAGAATTGATTTGTCGTGATTGTACCATTATTGACCACCGTGATCATCAGTTCAGCTTCGTTGAAGACGTCGCTAATCAACACAAACAACTCTTTAAAACAGAAGTAGAAAGAGCAAGCAACATCAAGAACAAGATCGAGGCCGTTCTGAAGTCAGTCCAGAAGATGAAAGAAAACGTAGAGAAAACATCAAAAGCCACTGAAAAAGACGTCGATGATTTTATTGATCAACAGATCAAAGTCTTGGAAGAAAAACGAATCGTGCTTAAACAAGAAACGCAGAAGATTGCAGGAACAAAGATGAAAGAGCTTGCAGCACAAGAAGATGGTCTTGCAATGCACCTGACTGGCTTGAAAAGCGCCATTGAATTTACAGAGAAAGTGTTGACAAATGGCGGTAACAGTGATGTCCTGTCAATATCCAAACAACTGACGTCTCGTTTGTCACAACTTTGTGAAAGACAGTTCAACGAAAGACCACTTCAGCAGGAAGCCATGGGGCTTCAATCTAATAGAAAAATATTCAGGGATTGGATAGAGCAGCAAGTTAGTGTTGTGGATTCTAGTCATCCTGATCCCAAGCAGTGCTTAGTCACACAGTCAATAAATGGCCGTTTTGTGCAGAATCAGGGTGCCATCACGGCTACACACGGCCAGGTTCTGAACTTTGTTATTTGTATAAACAATGTGTTTGGGGATAAACTTAGATTCATGGAGGACAAGATTGAAGTGAGGGTCTGTGGCACTCCTTTGAATTCTAAAACAAGACATCGTAATTATTATAACAGTAGAGCAAGAAGAGCAGAGCCGTTTTCTGCAGCAGACACTGGGCTATTCGGCGCATCGGAACCGACTCCAGCCGGTTTTACATTTGGCTCCTCCTGCAGTTCAGCAAAACCAAAAATATCAAATGATGTAACAACTCAGATACGAGATATACAATGCCACGAGGACAACACTTACAGTTTCGATTTTTGCTTTGATGGCTTGTCACAAGCAGAAATGAATGTCACAGTCGATGGGATACAAATTCAAGGATGTCCTTTTCGAATTACTTATGGAACCGGAACCGGAACAAACCAGTATTATACTCCGGCTTGTAATAAAGAAGGGAGTACTTACGGGTTCAAGTGACATTTTAGTCCAAGAGATAATGTCACTGAAACAATGGTCCAAAATAAGGACCTACTTCTATTGATGTAGGTGGTGGGCAATGGTAAATACCCCTTACTCTCAGAGAGCTGTTGATATGCTCGATACTGGGTGTTTATATCAGTAGTGAAAATCAATACGTTGTTTGTTTAGCATACTTGCAAACAGACAGTACATTCCACTTGTGCGATTTGACTACTTTTAGTTTTAGACTTCCAGAGGTGGTGGGTATTGGGTAGCCATTAGATCGGGTCCCGCAACGGATGCCAATTGTTTTGACATCCCTACGTTGCAGCAATGATATTGATTAACTTTTAAAAAATAATGGAAAACTTTTAAGATTTGTGTTCAAACATCTAATGTAGAGTAAGATAAACGATTGTGTCATTAACAAGGGAGATGGGAGCCTCCCTGATGCATTAACTGATATCAACGAGTTTTTTAAATTATTCACCTGAGTGAGTCTGGGCGCAATGCATCTTGGTCCGTATACACGGCCCTGAGGACTGGTTTCTAGGGTGACTGACCTGGAAGTCGCAGTCGAGTATTCTAATTTCTCAGTTTAATCGTATATTTTCACAAAGCGATATATTCAAAGATTTGCTTGCATTTCTTCGTTACATCGTGAGAACAGCAGTCAAACTTTGTTCAGAATATAACTAACTGTAAGTACTAGATATTTTAAATTACTTTTTGTAGATAGTTTTAATAGTATTTTACAAAGTTTTTAAGCTAGGGCAGAAGCCATTATGAAGCGATTTTAACTTTATGTACGTAATGAAGTACATGGTTAGACCAGCAATACTACTTGTAACATCAATGTCACATCGAATGCGGTTCATTCTTGGATCGAGTCAAGTTCATTATACATAGGAAAGGATTTCTCAATAGTAATATTCTTTCTTCAGTACTAGTATCTTGATACTTATCATCGGTTTCCCGTTCTCTTTCTTGGCTCGATTCAACGGCATGAATTTGTAAAAACATACTCTAACTATAATACTAAAGTCGAAAAGATTAAAAGGAAAGTAAGAAACTGACGTGTCACCATTAACTGCAAATCTTATCCTTTCAAAATACATGAGATCGTGTTAACATCGAAAGTTATAAATCCGCTTTGATTTTCATTCCTTTAGAAGTTATTTGAAGCAACGAGACGAATGCATGAATCAACTTGTAACTACCTGAACGATAGTCTAGATGCACCACAGACAATTATAGCTTTAGGTTTTTTTCGTTTGAAAAAAGAGTAAAAACTAAATATTTAAAGTTTATTAAATAAATTTTTAGCTTTTCTAAAGCTTTCTTGTCGAAATATCACGAATATCATGAACAAGTTTTCCATTTTTATTTTGTTTTGGTCGAGTCTGGCTGCCAGCTGCGAGAAAAAAATGTACATAAATAGACCGTATTTTTTCAATGGATCCAGATTGAATCATATTAAAAAATAGGTAATTTTGAAGTTGTTCTAAACTGAGAAATACAAAATAATGGAGTATTTCAACTTATCTTTGTATATTTTTCAACCAAACTTTTTACCAAGATCTCAGTTTTATTGAAAATCTCAAAAAATACAAAGAATGGCGGTGTTTTGCAAAAAAATTGCAAGGGAATTTACATTTCTTCGAGCCATTGATAGCGATCATAAGAGCAATTTTTTAAAATTTCCAAATAGTAAGGCATTTAATTTTCTTCTTATATATTTCGACCCTTTCTGACCGTTGCGCTTTACCTTCAGTTGACAGCAAACGTTGCGTGATTATTGTGTGACAATCTATGCGTGATTGGCTTTATCTATGTATAACTCATAAAGGCGGACCGAAAAGGATAAGAAACCAGTTCCTAGAGTGCCATTCTTTGTCTATATACATATCTAGCTTGAAGATAAAGACTTTAAAATCAGTTTTTAGATTCTACTGTGTTTTCTTTGAAGAATGGCTGCAAAGTTATCTGAAGGGCTTGCTGAACAGGTCACGTGTCCAATCTGTTTGGAACACTACTCGGACCCACGCCTTCTCCCATGTCTACATACTTACTGTAGAAAGTGCTTACAAGATCTCCTGGATAAAGGAGAAAGGAAGGCGTCTGTTGTCTGTCCAGAATGCCGAGAAGACGTCCAGGTAAGGTTGTTTTGGAATAATGGAATTTTCAATAGAAAAACGTCCTCCGCTGTCTTTTATACGATAAAGTATGCACATTAATTTTTCACAGATAACATGTAGTGATGTTACGAAGCTCAAAGTGAACTTCTGGATCAACAATCTTCTGTCACTTCTGGCCATCCACTCGACCGACGAAAAAGATGGAGGCAAAACCGAGTTGACGTGCGAAAACTGTGACATGAAAGAGACAGCTACTCGTAGATGTGCCAATTGCTGCTTGTTCCTGTGTGACTTTTGTTCAACGGCTCATCAACGTTCTGTAGCAACCAAAGGCCATCAACTGATGACACTGGATCAGATAAAGAACACAGGTATCCCAGTCATGGAAAAACAAATGTTTTGTGAAAAGCACAAAGGAGAAGTCAAGAAGCTTTTCTGCAATACTTGCCAAGAATTGATTTGCCGTGATTGTACCATTATTGACCACCGTGATCATCAGTTCAGCTTCGTTGAAGACGTCGCTAATCAACACAAACAACTCTTTAAAACAGAAGTAGAAAGAGCAAGCAACATCAAGAACAAGATCGAGGCCGTTCTGAAGTCAGTCCAGAAGATGAAAGAAAACGTAGAGAAAACATCAAAAGCCACTGAAAAAGACGTCGATGATTTTATTGATCAACAGATCAAAATCTTGGAAGAAAAACGAATCATGCTTAAACAAGAAACACAGAAGATTGCAGCAACAAAGATGAAAGAGCTTGCAGCACAAGAAGATGGTCTTGCAATGCACCTGACTGGCTTGAAAAGCGCCATTGAATTTACAGAGAAAGTGTTGACAAATGGCGGTAACAGTGATGTCCTGTCAATATCCAAACAACTGACGTCTCGTTTGTCACAACTTTGTGAAAGACAGTTCAACGAAAGACCACTTCAGCAGGAAGCCATGGGGCTTCAATCTGATGGGAAAATATTCAGGGATTGGATAGAGCAGCAAGTTAGTGTTGTGGATTCTAGTCATCCTGATCCCAAGCAGTGCTTAGTCACACAGTCAATAAATGGCAGTTTTGTGCAGAATCAGGGTGCCATCACGGCTACACACGGCCAGGTTCTGAACTTTGTTATTTGTATAAACAATGTGTTTGGGGATAAACTTAGATTCATGGAGGACAGGATTGACGTGAGGGTCTGTTGCACTCCGACTCAAACCCTTTCATTCGGTCATGTTACAGGAGGGCTATTCAGCACATCGCAACCGGCGACTTCAACCAGTTTTGCATTTGGTGCCCCCAGTTCAGTACAACCAAAACCAAATAATGTAATAACTCAGATACGAGATATACAATGCCATGAGGACAACACTTACAGTTTTGATTTTTGCTTTGATCATGGCTTGTCCGAAGAAGCAGAAATAAATGTCATAGTCGATGGGATACAAATTCAAGGATGTCCTTTCCGAATTACTCAATCTACCGGAATTGGAATTGGAATTGGTCTTGCACAGCAGAATATTAACTTTGGCTTCTGAAAAAGGAGAATCTGCAAACGATATTTTTAGCCTATAACATGACAATTTTAAATTTTTCTAAATGTTCTTGATATAGGAAAAACTTTAAGATTCTTGTTAAAACATCAAATGTAGAGTAGGAGAAACAATAGTGATGCATTAACTGACATCAACAAGTTTATTTTTTTATTCACCTGAGTGAGTCTGGGCGCAATGCATCTTGGTCCGTACACACGGCCCAGAGGCCTGGTTTCTAGGGTGACTGACCTGTATTAATCGCAGTCGAGTATTCTAATTTCTCAGTTTTATCGTATATTTTCACAAAGCGATATATTCAAAGATTTGCTTGCATTTCTTCGTTACATCGTGAGAACAGCAGTCAAACTTTGTTCAGAATATAACTAACTGTAAGTACTAGATATTTTAAATCACTTTTTGTAGATAGTTTTAATAGTATTTTACAAAGTTTTTAAGCTAGGGCAGAAGCCATTATGAAGCGAGTTTAAGTTTATGTACGTAATGAAGTACATGGTTAGACCAGCAATACTACTTGTAACATCAATGTCACAGTGAATGCGGTTCATTCTTGGATCGAGTCAAGTTCATTATACATAGGAAAGGATTTCTCAGTAGCACTGAATATTCTTTCTTCAGGGCTAGTATCTTGATACTTATCATCGGTTTCCCGTTCTCTTTCTTGGCTCGAGTCAACGGCATGAAATTGTACAAACATACTCTAACTATAATACTAAAGTCGAAAAGATTAAAAGGAAATTAAGAAACTGACGTGTCACCATTAACTGCAAATCTTATCCTTTCAAAATACATGAGATCGTGTTAACATTGAAAGTTATAAATCCGCTTTGATTTTCATTCCTTTACACGTTATTTGAAGCAACGAGAAGAATGCATGAATCAACTTGTAACTACCTGAACGATAGTCTAGATGCACCACAGACATTTATAGCTTTAGTTTTTTTTTCGTTTGAAAAAAGAGTAAAAACTAAATATTTAAAGTTTCTTAAATAAATTTTTAGCTTTTCTAAAGCTTTCTTGTCTTAATTTTAAATTGTACATGTTTGTTTGTCTGTTTGTTTTATTGCTTATTTGTAAGCTCGCTTGATTTTGTGCCCGCAAAGCCACATGGGTGCCTGCGAGCTTTTAGTGAAACATTTGCTCGTTGGACAAATTCATTCCCAGTATCCCTTGCGGCTCCGCTGAAAACATGAACAGAAGTGGCAGGCGGACATCAATCTCGTACCCAGAGCCCATGTTCCTCATTGTCAGCATCGAGAAACGTTGTGCTGACCAAGAGGAACGTGGGCTCTGGGTGACGAGATTGTGGCAGTCGTATATATTTTTCAGTAATAGTATGTGTTGTTTAGACACGCTTTGCTATCTGGTTGACCCACTACCGCACAACATTATGGTCTATGGAAGATTATTTTAATTTGTTTCTTTCATTGATTAAAATATGTTGAGAAGAAGTTCAGGTATAAGATTGAGTACTATCATTTTAAAATTCAATTAATATCATGGGCCTAAGGACTTTGACTTAACCGGCTCTGACTAAGGTCACTAATGCAAGTAATCAAAGAAAAATTCATATTGCGTCTGAGAACCATGGGCAAGTCATCTTTATGACATAAAATGAAATAATCGACAATTACATTGCGAATGTCTGAAGCTTGATATGAATACTCCTACGAAAGATAAGCACTTACCCTCCCCACCCTGGTCAAATTTCCATGGGTGAACTAAATGCAGTCCCGGTAAACTTTTACAGTCCTTTCCTGTTTTGGTCTATATACCCCTTGCACTAATTCCCAACCTGGGAGAGGAATTAATGAAAGAATATTAACATTACAAATGATTTCAATCCTCAAGAGAATGAGTTCTTTTGTTTTAACCCCCAGATTGGGAATTGGTGCAAGGGGGTCTACATGAACGTTTTTTATCGAAAGTTCAAAAGTCGAAACTGATGTCGTCGTCAAGGCAGCACTGTCAGGATATGACGTCACTGATAATTATATAATGACCGCAATGCATCATGGGTTATATCCAAGCCAACCACCCGACTTGAGTGAAGGAGAAGAAGGAATACAAAGACCATTATCGCTTGTAAGAGGAAACAGGTAAACCTAGTACTGACTAAAGTTATTGTATATATTTCTATAGTAAATATTTCATTATTTGCTGGAAATTTCGTACAAAAAGGTTGGAGTATTTTCGTAAAATCTATCTCTTCTTTGAACGAATATTGACTCAGTGAAAGCGTTTGGATTCAGCGCCTAACATGTCTACCAAGAGTTTCTCTGCAACATTATCAGCGTTTCAGTTTATACCTTGTATTATTAACTTTGCAAGTACTTTATACATTCTCATGTATTATTTTGCAACGTTCTTTCGAGGCGGATTGACTGAATCCAAACCGTTCTAAATCATGGATAGTGATGTATAGTGATGTTTTGCTTCATTGTTAGAAATTTGCATGAGATTATTATCATGTTCTTGTGGCTGTATTGAGACGTTCCCGATTCCTCTATCGCATGAAACTGTTTGAAAAATGTAAAAGTGTTTTATTCGCATTTTTCCGTAAAGATAAGACACTGGCAGGGTTTATAGTCAGATGAAAATGAAAATCCATATTGATTCAAGAAAGCGAAATCAGAGTATAGAATGACTTGTCGTTTTAACCGCGACATCGTGTGCCCTCGTGTGACGTAGATTTTACGGTTTGCTAAGATTCGCAGGGTGAACTGAATTAGCAAATGGTTTCAAGTATCTTCTCTTACTTTTCTCGTTTCTTCTTGCTTCATACACGCTTCCCGCATGTTTTTCCTTGCTTTTTAAGTCTTAGTTTTTTATTTTTCACATATTTTATTTCATTTTTTTTGTGGCTACTGCCTTCTGGAAAAGCATAGCCACTATGTCATCGTGTAGTTTCCGAAGTGTCTGTAAGAGTGTAACCTCAAGCGATGCCGAAAGCCGTTAAAATTTCGTAACCAATCAACAGTCAGACATCTCGGCAGCTTGTAACCTCGTGTGTCTCTCGTTTCTTTCGAGTTTCTTTCTTTCGTATATATTCGGTTTCCTTTCGTTTTGCCATTATTGCCGAACAGCTGCCGGACGATAACCCGAACGGTCCCGAACGATAAGATCCGACGAAATCCACTGACGTCTTGAAAACGTGGTCTGAGCTGTTGCACTTTTATATTTATTTACATTTCTAGCCACATGCGCTAAACAAGCGCCTATTTTTACGTGTTCTTACCGAGTGAGACATTTTTAGTTTAGTTGGTTTGTTTTGTTGTTATTGGTTGTTTGTTTGTTTGTTTTTCCTGAAAACATGCTATAAAAACCTGGCTTTGGTGTGTAGGAATTGAACTAACTTCTCTTTCCTCCTTCTTCTTTTCATCTAGAGTGTTTGATTCTTTTACACCAAGAATGGCTGCAAAGTTATCTGAAAGGCTTCCTGAACAGGTCACGTGTCCAATCTGTTTGGAACACTACTCGGACCCACGCCTTCTCCCCTGTCTACATACCTACTGTAGAAAGTGCTTACAAGATCTCCTGGCTAAAGGAGAAGGGAAGGTGTCTGTTGTCTGTCCAGAATGCCGAGAAGACGTCCAGGTAAGGTCGTTTTTGGGCAACAATATTTTCAAAAAAAAAAAAGTTCTCAGCCAGCTGCATTTAAAAAAAATAAAGCATGCACCCTTATTTTTTACAGATAACATCTGGTGATGTTACGAAGCTCAAAGTGAACTTCTGGATCAACAATCTTCTGTCACTTCTGGCCATCCACTCGACCGAGAAAAAAGATGGCGGCAAAACCGAGTTGACGTGCGAAAACTGTGACATGAAAGAGACAGCTACTCGTAGATGTGCCAACTGCTGCTTGTTCCTGTGTGACTTTTGTTCAACGGCTCATCAGCGTTCTGTAGCAACCAAAGGCCATCAACTGATGACACTGGATCAGATAAAGAACACAGGTATCCCAGTCATAGAAAAACAACTGTTTTGTGAGAAGCACAAAGGAGAAGTCAAGAAGCTTTTCTGTAATACTTGCCAAGAATTGATTTGTCGTGATTGTACCATTATCGATCACCGTGATCATCAGTTCAGCTTCGTTGAAGACGTCGCTAATCAACACAAACAACTCTTTAAAACAGAAGTAGAAAGAGCAAGCAACATCAAGAACAAGATCGAGGCCGTTCTGAAGTCAGTCCAGAAGATGAAAGGAAACGTAGAGAAAACATCAAAAGCCACTGAAAAAGACGTCGATGATTTTATTGATCAACAGATCAAAGTCTTGGAAGAAAAAAGAATCGTTCTTAAACAAGAAACACAGAAGATTGCAGCAACAAAGATGAAAAAGCTTGCAGCACAAGAAGATGGTCTTGCAATGCACCTGACTGGCTTGAAAAGCGCCATTGAATTTACAGAGAAAGTGTTGACAAATGGCGGTAACAGTGATGTCCTGTCAATATCCAAACAACTGACGTCTCGTTTGTCACAACTTTGTGAAAGACAGTTCAACGAAAGACCACTTCAGCAGGAAGCCATGGGGCTTCAACCTAATCGAAAAATATTCAGGGATTGGATAGAGCACCAAGTTAGTGTTGTGGATTCTAGTCATCCTGATCCCAAGCAGTGCTTAGTCACACAGTCAATAAATGGCAGTTTTGTGCAGAATCAGGGTGCCATCACGGCTACACACGGCCAGGTTCTGAACTTTGTTATTTGTATAAACAATGTGTTTGGGGATAAACTTAGATTCATGGAGGACAGGATTGACGTGAGGGTCTGTTGCACACCGACTCAAACCCTTTCATTCGGTTATGTTAAAGGAGGGCTATTCGGCCCACCGAAACCGATTCCATCCGATTTTGGATTTGGTCCCCACAGTTCAGTACAACCAAAATCAAATAATGTAATAACTCAGATACGAGATATACAATGCCATGAGGACAACACTTACAGTTTTGATTTTTGCTTTGATCATGGCTTATCACAAGCAGAAATAAATGTCATAGTCGACGGGATACAAATTCAAGGATGTCCTTTTCGAATTACTCAATGTACGAAAATTGGACCAACCTCTTTTGGTTCCAGTTTTGCACAGCAGAAAAACTTTTACTCCTGAAAAAGGAAGAATCTGCAAACGACATTTTTAGCCTATAACGTGACAATTTAATTTTTTTTTTTAAATGTTCTTGAAATAGGAAAAACTTTAAGATTTTTGTTAAAACATCAAATGTAGAGTAGGAGAAACAATAGTGATGCATTAACTGATATCAACGAGTTTATTTTTTTATTCACATGAGAGAGTCTGGGCGCAATGCATCTTGGTCCGTACACACGGCCCAGAGGACTGGTTTCTAGGGTGACTGACCTGTATAAATCGCAGTCGAGTATTTTAATTTCTCAGTTTTATCGTATATTTTCACAAAGCGAGATATTCAAAGATTTGCTTGCATTTCTTCGTTACATCGTGAGAACAGCAGTCAAACTTTGTTCAGAATATAACTAACTGTAAGTACTAGATATTTTAAATCGCTTTTTGTAGATAGTTTTAATAGTATTTTACAAAGTTTAAAAGTTAGGGCAGAAGCCATTATGAAGCAAAATTAAGTTGATGTACGTAATGAAGTACATGGTTAGACCAGCAATACTACTTGTAATATCAATGTCACAGTGAATTCGGTTCATTCTTGGATCGAGTCAAGTTCATTATACATAGGAAAGGATTTCTCAGTAGTAATATTCTTTCTTCAGGGCTGTATCTTGATACTCATCATCGGTTTTCCGTTCTCTTTCTTGGCTGGAGTCAACGGCATGAAATTGTAAAAACATACTCTAACTATAATACTAAAGTCGAAAAGATTAAAAGGAAATTAAGAAACTGACGTGTCACCATTAACTGCAAATCTTATCTTTTCAAAATACATGAGATCGTGTTAACATTGAAAGTTATAAATCCGCTTTGATTTTCATTCCTTTACACGTTATTTGAAGCAACGAGACGAATAATGCATGAATCATCTTGAAACTACCTGAACGATAGTCTAGATGCACCACAGACATTTATAGCTTTAGGTTTTTTTCGTTTGAAAAAAGAGTAAAAACTAAATATTTAAAGTTTCTTAAATAAATTTTTAGCTTTTCTAAAGCTTTTTTGTCTTAATTTTAAATTGTACATGTTTGTTTGTCTGTTTGTTTTATTGCTTATTTGTAAGCTCGCTTGATTTTGTGCCCGCAAAGCCACATGGGTGCCTGCGAGCTTTTAGTGAAACATTTGCTCGTTGGACAAATTCATTCCCAGTATCCCTTGCGGCTCCGCTGAAAACATGAACAGAAGTGGCAGGCATCAATCTCGTACCCAGAGCCCACGTTCCTCATGGTCAGCACCGAGAAACGCTGTGCTGACCAAGAGGAATGTGGGCTCTGGGTGACGAGATTGGGGCAGTCGTATATATTTTTCAGTAATAGTATGTGTTGTTTAGACACGCTTTGCTATCTGGTTGACCCACTACTACCGCAGAACATTATGGTCTATGGAAGATTATTTTAATTTGTTTCTTTCATTGATTAAAATATGTTGAGAAGAAGTTCAGGTATAAGATTGAGTACTATCATTTTAAAATTCAATTAATATTATGGGCCTAAGGACTAAGGTCAGTAATGCAAGTATTCAAAGAAAAATTCATATTGCGTCTGAGAACCTTGCGCAAGTCATCTTTATGACATAAAATGAAATAATCAACAATTACATTGCGAATGTCTAAAGTTTGATATGAATATTCATACGAAAGATAAGCACTGAAAAACGTTTCACTTACCCCCCCCCCCCCGGTCAAATTTCCATGGGTGAACTAAATGCAGTCCCGGTAAACTTTTTACAGTCCTTTCCTGTTTTCGTCTATATACCCTTTGCACTAATTCCCAACCTGGGAGAGGAATTAATGAAAAAATATTAACATCAAATGATTTCAATCCTCAAGAGAATGAGTTCTTTTGTTTTAACCTTTTTTATCGAAAGTCGAAACTGATGTCGTCGTCAAGGCAGCACTGCTAGGATATGACGTTACTGATAATTATATAATGACCGCAATGCATCATGGGTTATATCCAGGCGAACCACCCGACTTGAGTGAAGGAGAAGAAGGAATACAAAGACCATTATCGCTTGTAAGAGGAAACAGGTAAACCTATTACTGACTAAAGTTATTGTATATATTTCTATAGTAAATATTTCATTATTTGTTGGAAATTTCGTACAAAAAGGTTGGAGTATTTTCGTAAAATCCATCTCTTCTTTGAACGAATATTGACTCAGTGAAATCGTTTGGATTCAGCGTCTAACATGTCTACCAAGAGTTTCTCTGCAACATTATCAGCGTTTCAGTTTATACCTTGCATTATTAACTTTGCAAGTACTTTATACATTCTCGTGTATTATTTTGCAACGTTCTTTCGAGGCGGATTGACTGAATCCAAACCGTTCTAAATCATGGATAGTGATGTATAGTGATGTTTTGCTTCATTGTTAGAAATTTGCATGAGATTATTATCATGTTCTTGTGGCTGTATTGAGACGTTCCCGATTCCTCTATCGCATGAAACTGTTCGAAAAAATGTAAGAGTGTTTTATTCGTATTCTTACGTAAAGATAAGACACTGGCAGGGTTTATAGCCAGATTAAAATGAAAATCCATATTGATTCTACGATCTCAGTAGACGCCGTGACGATTTCCAAGAAATCAGGGTATTGGATGACTTGTCCTTTTAACCTCGGCATCGTGTGCCCTGTGTGACGTTGATTTTAAGATTCGCAGGGTGAACTGAATTAGCAAATGGTTTCAAGTATCTTTTCTTACTTTTCTCGTTTCTTCTTGCTTCATACACGCTTCCCGCATGTTTTTCCTTGCTTTTTAAGTCTTAGTTTTTTATTTTTTACATTTTTTATATATTTATTTTTCACATATTTTATTTCATTTTTTACGTGTTCTTACCGAGTGAGACATTTTTAGTTTAGTTGGTTTGTTTTGTTGTTATTGGTTGTTTGTTTGTTTGTTTTTTCCTGAAAACACGCTATAAAAACCTGGCTTTAGTGTGTAGGAATTGAACTAACTTTTTTTCCCCCTTCTTCTTTTCATCTAGACTGTCTGATTCTTTTACACCAAGAATGGCTGCAAAGTTATCTGAAGGGCTTGGTGAACAGGTCACGTGTCCAATCTGCTTGGAACACTACTCGGACCCACGCCTTCTCCCCTGTCTACATACCTGCTGTAGAAAGTGCTTACAAGATCTCCTGGCTAAAGGAGAAAGGAAGGCGTCTGTTGTCTGTCCAGAATGCCGAGAAGACGTCCAGGTAAAGTCGCTTTTGGACAACAATATTTTCAAAAAACAAAAAGTCCTCAGCCAGCTGCATCCAAAAATAATAAACCATGCACACTTATTTTTCACAGATAATATCTGGTGATGTTACGAAGCTCAAAGTGAACTTCTGGATCAACAATCTTCTGTCACTTCTGGCCATCCACTCGACCGAGGAAAAAGATGGCGGCAAAACCGAGTTGACGTGCGAAAACTGTGACATGAAAGAGACAGCTACTCGTAGATGTGCCAATTGCTGCTTGTTCCTGTGTGACTTTTGTTCAACGGCTCATCAGCGTTCTGTAGCAACCAAAGGCCATCAACTGATGACACTGGATCAGATAAAGAACACAGGTATCCCAGTCATAGAAAAACAACTGTTTTGTGAGAAGCACAAAGGAGAAGTCAAGAAGCTTTTCTGTAATACTTGCCAAGAATTGATTTGTCGTGATTGTACCATTATCGATCACCGTGATCATCAGTTCAGCTTCGTTGAAGACGTCGCTGATCAACACAAACAACTCTTTAAAACAGAAGTAGAAAGAGCAAGCAACATCAAGAACAAGATCGAGGCCGTTCTGAAGTCAGTCCAGAAGATGAAAGGAAACGTAGAGAAAACATCAAAAGCCACTGAAAAAGACGTCGATGATTTTATTGATCAACAGATCAAAGTCTTGGAAGAAAAACGAATCGTGCTTAAACAAGAAACACAGAATATTGCAGCAACAAAGATGAAAGAGCTTGTAGCACAAGAAGATGGTCTTGTAGTGCACCTGACTGGCTTGAAAAGCGCCATTGAATTTACAGAGAAAGTGTTGACAAATGGCGGTAACAGTGATGTGCTGTCAATATCCAAACAACTGACGTCTCGTTTGTCACAACTTTGTGAAAGACAGTTCAACGAAAGACCACTTCAGCAGGAAGCCATGGGGCTTCAATATAATCGAAAAATATTCAGGGATTGGATAGAGCACCAAGTTAGTGTTGTGGATTCTAGTCTTCCTGATCCCAAGCAGTGCTTAGTCACACAGTCAATAAATGGCCGTTTTGTGCCGAATCAGGGTGCCATCACGGCTACACACGGCCAGGTTCTGAACTTTGTTATTTGTGTAAGCAATGTGTTTGGGGATAAACTTAGATTCATGGAGGACAGGATTGACGTGAGGGTCTGTTGCACTCCGACTCAAACCCTTTCATTCGGTTATGTTAAAGGAGGGCTATTCGGCCCACCGAAACCGACTCCATCCGATTTTGGATTTGGTCCCCACAGTTCAGTACAACCAAAATCAAATAATATAATAACTCAGATACGAGATATACAATGCCATGAGGACAACACTTACAGTTTTGATTTTTGCTTTGATCATGGCTTATCACAAGCAGAAATAAATGTCATAGTCGACGGGATACAAATTCAAGGATGTCCTTTTCGAATTACTCAATGTACCAAAATTGGACCAACCTCTTTTGGTTCCGGTTTTGCACAGCAGAAAAACTTTTACTCCTGAAAAAGGAAGAATCTGCAAACGACATTTTTAGCCTATAACGTGACAATTTAAAATTTTTTTTATAATGTTCTTGAAATAGGAAAAACTTTAAGATTCTTGTTAAAACATCAAATGTAGAGTAGGAGAAACAATAGTGATGAATTAACTGACATCAAGGAGTTTATTTTTTTATTCACCTGAGTGAGTCTGGGCGCAATGCATCTTGGTCCGTACACACGGCCCAGAGGACTGGTTTCTAGGGTGACTGACCTGTATAAATCGCAGTCGAGTATTTTAATTTCTCAGTTTTATCGTATATTTTCACAAAGCGAGATATTCAAAGATTTGCTTGCATTTCTTCGTTACATTGTGAGAACAGCAGTCAAACTTTGTTCAGAATATAACTAACTGTAAGTACTAGATATTTTAAATCACTTTTTGTAGATAGTTTTAATAGTATTTTACAAAGTTTTTAAGCTAGGGCAGAAGCCATTATGAAGCAAGATTAAGTTGATGTACGTAATGAAGTACATGGTTAGACCAGCAATACTACTTGTAACATCAATGTCACAGCGAATGCGATTCATTCTTGGATCGAGTCAAGTTCATTATACATAGGAAAGGATTTCTCAATAGTAATATTCTTTCTTCAGTACTAGTATCTTGATACTTATCATCGGATTCCCGTTCTCTTTCTTGGCTCGAGTCAACGGCATAAAATTGTACAAACATACTCTAACTATAGTACTAAAGTCGAAAAGATTAAAAGGAAATTAAGAAACTGACGTGTCACCATTAACTGCAAATCTTATCTTTTCAAAATACACGAGATCGTGTTAACATCGAAAGTTATAAATCCGCTTTGATTTTCATTCCTTTATACGTTATTTGAAGCAACTAGACGAATGCATGAATCAACTTGTAACTACCTGAACGATAGTCTAGATGCACCACAGACATTTATAGCTTTAGGGTTTTTTCGTTTGAAAAAAGAGTAACACCTAAATATTTAAAGTTTATTAAATAAATTTTTAGCTTTTCTAAAGCTTTCTTTTCGAAATATCACGAATATCATGAACAAGTTTTCCATTTTTATTTTGTTTTGGTCGAGTCTGGCTGCCACCTGCGAGAAAAAAATTTACATAAAAAGAGCGTATTTTTTCAATGGATCCAGATTGAATCATATTAAAAAATAGGTAATTTTGAAGTTGTTCTAAACTGAGAAATACAAAATAATGGAGTATTTCAACTTATCTTTGTATATTTGTCAACCAAACTTTTTACCAAGATCTCAGTTTTATTGAAAATCGAAAAAAATACATAATACAGCGGTTGCTGGAGTGACATTTCCTGTTTTTCTCAGAAACGATCTAGTAAAAAGTACAAAGAATTGCGGTGTTTTGCAAAACAATTGACCTTTATCATAATGGCCGCCATCTCATTAGCCTAAAACAAGAAAATGAATGTCTACAAATAATCAAACACCCCCACATGAAAGTAAATACTACCAATAAGCAGAACTATGCAGTATTTAAGTGCTCACATTAATCATTAAGGAGTTATTGATATTTTAAACTTAGAAAAAACATGAAAACGAGGCCAAAAAGTCCAGGAGTGCATTTTCCACACCAATCCTTTAAAATTCAAACCTTTATAGCTCTGCAGACTTTGGTGATCTTTTTCTCAAATTTGGCCAGATTGCTAATTCTAGCATTCCCTTTTGCATGAAAGTAATGATTTCATTAAAACATTTGTCTAAAATACATAAGCAAGAATATGGCTTTATGAAAAAGGTGTATTGCAAGGGAATTTATATTTCTTCGAGCCATTGATAGCGATCATAAGAGCTATTTTTTAAATTTCCAAATAGTAAGGCATTTAATTTTCTTCTTATATATTTCGACCCTTTCTGACCGTTGCGCTTTACCTTCAGTTGACAGCAAACGTTGCGTGATTATTGTGTGACAATCTATGCGTGATCGGCTTTATTTATGTATAACTCATAAAGGCGGACCGAAAAGGATAAGAAACCAGTTCCTAGAGTGCCATTCTTTGTCTATATACATATCTAGCTTGAAGATAAAGACCTAGATAAAGAAAATCAGTTTTTAGAAATTCTACTGTGTTTTCTTTGAAGAATGGCTGCAAAGTTATCTGAAGGGCTTGGTGAACAGGTCACGTGTCCAATCTGTTTGGAACACTACTCGGACCCACGCCTTCTCCCATGTCTACATACTTACTGTAGAAAGTGCTTACAAGATCTCCTGGATAAAGGAGAAAGGAAGGCGTCTGTTGTCTGTCCAGAATGCCGAGAAGACGTCCATGCAGGTAAGGTTGTTTTGGAATAATGGAATTTTCAATAGAAAAAAGTCCTCCGCTGTCTTTTATACGATGAAGTATGCACATTAATTTTTCACAGATAACATGTAGTGATGTTACGAAGCTCAAAGTGAACTTCTGGATCAACAATCTTCTGTCACTTCTGGCCATCCACTCGACCGACGAAAAAGATGGAGGCAAAACCGAGTTGACGTGCGAAAACTGTGACATGAAAGAGACAGCTACTCGTAGATGTGCCAACTGCTGCATGTTCATGTGTGACTTTTGTTCAACGGCCCATCAGCGTTTTGTAGCAACCAGAGACCATCAACTGATGACACTGGATCAGATAAAGAACACAGGTATCCCAGTCATGGAAAAACAATTGTATTGTACCAAGCACAAAGGAGAAGTCAAGAAGCTTTTCTGTAATACTTGCCAAGAATTGATTTGCCGTGATTGTACCATTATTGACCACCGTGATCATCAGTTCAGCTTCGTTGAAGACGTCGCTAATCAACACAAACAACTCTTTAAACAGAAGTAGAAAGAGCAAGCAACACCAAGAACAAGATCGAGACAGTTCTGAAGTCAGTCCAGAAGATGAAAGAAAACGTAAAGAACACATCAAAAGCCACTGAAAAAGACGTCGATGATTTTATTGATCAACAGATCAAAGTCTTGGAAGAAAAACGAATTGTGCTTAAACAAGAAACACAGAAGATTGCAGCAACAAAGATGAAAGAGCTTGCATCACAAGAAGATGGTCTTGCAATGCACCTGACTGGCTTGAAAAGCGCCATTGAATTTACAGAGAAAGTGTTGACAAATGGCGGTAACAGTGATGTCTTGTCAATATCCAAACAACTGACGTCTCGTTTGTCACAGCTCTCTGAGAAACCTTTCCCTAACCATCCATGCCAAGAAGATAGAATGGGGTTTGAGTTTGACGAAAATCTGTTTCGGGATTTAATAAATCGTGCTAACGTTGTTGATGCTTGTGTAGTTGATTATGAGAAGTGCTCTGTTGCACAACGAATTGGTGGCCATTTAGTCGAGAACCAAGGCTTTATTCACGCAACACCAGGCCAGATTCTGGAGTTTGTTGTCCAAATCAAGAACTCCGTTGGTGAAAAACTGAAATATAGGGCAGACAGAATAGAAGTCAAAGCGGTATATACCTCGGTTGGCACTGAGTATACATTACCGATAAAAAGCTTGAAAGACGACACGTATAGTTTCAACGTGACTTATCAAAGACGGTGCAGCATCCAAGTAATGGTTGACGGAAAGAATATTATGGGATCTCCAATCAATATCCACAAGGAAGCCCGGCAGAGATTTCCTAATGAATATATGTACCAGGAACAATACTTGCCGCTAAAGGTAGGAGGTCTTGACCGGGGAGAGGAGGTATATGGGCCACAGACGGATGAATGCTGTCCACAGGACCCATGCTATACCGCACAGGACCCATTCTATACCGCACAGGACCCATTCTATACCGCACAGAACACGGGATATGGCGATGGCACTATGAACCTTGAATTTTTTCAATGAGGGGTACTAATTGATCTTTTAATGAATACATTAACTTGTTGACGGCAAATTCATTCCTCAGTATCCTTTGAAGTTTCATAAAAGACAGACAGATATGAGTCATACGTCATAAGTCCACCACAAGCATCTCATCTCTGTCATCATTCCAATGCCTATAACCCATCTTGTCATACATGTATTACACAGTTTTCATCGTTATCTAATAGGACATTTACATTATGGCATCATTAATTTAACTACAACTACCAGAATCCCTTGCACACTTTCTTTTGTTCAATTCATTAGCACCAATTGTCTTACTATTCTCATGAGGAAATACAAATTTGAATAAGAATGAAAATTTGCGAAGCATTTTGGCAGTGGTAGTAAAATGACGCCATCATGCAAACGTCCTATAGACCCCTTGCATGTGACGTAAAAACAGCTCAATTTGGAGGTCGACAAAATAAAAAAAGAATTTCAATCTTCTGAGAATTGGAACCTATTGTTTTGTCCTCCAAATTGATCTGCATTCCGACGTGCTGCAAGGTGTCTATAGACATGCTTTGCTACCTGGTAGACCCACTACCGCAGAGCATTATGGTCTATGCCTATGCAAAGGTAGTTTGTTTCTTTAATTATATAGGATATGACGTCAGTAAGCCATGATGCGTTGTGATCAGCGACCCAAATATTGAAGCTTGTCTGAAATATTTGAATTAAGGGGATCTTGACGATTACTACTGAATTTATTCAGCGATTTCTGTTGTACGTAATCAGTGAGCAATCCAAACCAAACCAGCTTAAAACTAGAGCAGTGATACACAGAATCCTTGGAGACGTTGTACGTTTATTGGTAAGTTAAATATCTCGATAACCGACTACTTCCTTTTCGGGGATCGTGTTGTTTCCTGTGTCAATACTTAGAACAAGACGCTTATGGATATAAAAAGAATCTTTCATAATTCATGTTGAATTCAAGCCTTAATCACAAGGAATAATGAAGAATTGTGGTATAGAGTTCATAGGCTAGTTTAGAAATGAGTAATTCTTTGTTTTAAGAAGCTTGCGAATCATGCATATTTGATTTAGTTATACCAGAAACTTAAGGAAAGTTTAATCACCGTAACATACTGTAACAGCACTGCAGCTGCATTTTAATTCGTATTCATCGTAGGAACTGAAATAAAATTAACTGAACCTCTAGATCCTTAGATTTGTTTTTGAATTTTTCAAATTGAAGAAATTTTGCTCAATATTAATAAGAAGTTGATTGATGACAATTTCTTATCAAATATATTCATTGTTCATAATCTCTATAGTTTGTAGACTGTGACAAACCTCAAAAGTTACAACATAACTAATTAAGCAAACTCCTTTTATCAAGATCCCTTGATCTGATGCACATTAAAATTGAAAAAGATCCAATATCTAAAACAGATCCAAAATAATAATAATTTAAGAAATAATTCAACTTATTTAAATCAACGCACTAAAATATTGATATGATTGGTGATTGGAAATACTCATTAGTAAGAGACATTACAGACCGGCGGGAAGCACGCATCGTTGAACTTTGATCGGTTTACCTGCGTCATCCACTCGATCAGCAAGATGCATTTAGAATATGTTGATTCAGAAGTGCTTCCTGTCTGTGCATAGTGACTTTATTCAACCCGTGAACCAATAGCTGTTATTACGGTTGAGCCCGCAATGATATATTCTTTTGTTTTAAGAATCATACAAGTGAGGCTATCGGGTCGATACAATGCTTGTTGTCTCATTTACATCTCATTTGCATGCATCCATAATAACAGACATTCGTCTATCAGCAGTATACTACCAAGCAGCTGTTGCACTTGTATGCACCGATATTGCCTTGTGAAACTTTCTTGTTGATATAATTACTGATAGATAGCATAGCCCTTCTACCAGCCTGCAATCCAGCCCGCTTTACTCGTTCTTTGAGCGTTTCTTTCGCTTTTAAGAATCAAACTGTTCTTATCAACTATTGTTGATTATTAAGTGACCCCAGTTCTTGCCTGTTACCACAGCATCTACTTTTCCACTGAATGGCTGCAAAGTTATCTGAAGGGCTTGGTGAACAGGTCACGTGTCCAATCTGTTTGGAACACTACTCGGACCCACGCCTTCTCCCCTGTCTACATACCTACTGTAGACAGTGCTTACAAGATCTCTTGGCTAAAGGGAAAAGGAAGGCGTCTGTTGTCTGTCCAGAATGTCGAGAAGAAGTCCAGGTAAGGTTGTTTTTGAATAACGTGATTTTCAATAGAAAAACGTCCTCAGCTGTCTTTTAAACAATGAAGCATAAAGATTAATTTTTCACAGATAATATCTGGTGATGTTACGAAGCTCAAAGTGAACTTCTGGATCAACAATCTTCTGTCACTTCTGGCCATCCACTCGACCGACGAAAAAGATGGCGGCAAAGCCGAGTTGACGTGCGAAAACTGTGACAGCAAAGCAGCAGCCAAAGGAAGATGTGTCAACTGCTGCATGTTCCTGTGTAACGTTTGTTTCACAGCACATCAGCGTCTGCTGGCACTTAAGGACCATCAACTGATAACACTGGATGAGCTGAAAGACACAGGTATCCCAGTCATAGAGAAGCAAGTGTTTTGCACCAAGCACAAAGGAGAAGTAATGAAGCTGTTCTGCAATGCTTGCCAGAAACTGGTTTGTCGTGATTGTGCTATCATTGAACATCGTGATCACGACTTCAGCTTTATCAAAGACGTCGCTACGCACTACAAAGAAAACCTCAAGCAAGAAATAAGAAGAGCAAGTAACAGTGGAAAAAATGTTGAAGCCGTTTTGAAGTCCGTCCAAGAAATGAAAGAAAACGTTGAAAAGGCAACAGAAAGAACTGAAAAAGACGTCGATGACTTGTTTGACAAACTGATCCAAGCTTTAGAAGAAAAACGAGCCAGACTCAAGAACGAAGCAAGAAGAATTGCAGCAGCAAAAAGGAAGGAGCTTGCGACACAAGAAGATGGTCTTTTGGTACACCAGACGTCTTTGAAAAGCGCCACTGAATTTGCAGGAAATTTGCTGAAAAACGGAAGCGACGTTGACGTTTTGACAGTGTCACATCAAGTAAAATTACGCTTGTCACAGCTATCTGTGAAACCATTTGCTAAAAACCCATGCCAAGAAGACAAAATACGACTCAAAGTCAACCAAGTTGTATTCAGCGACTGTGTTGAACGCTTTGCAGAGGTTATAGACGCCATCACCCCTGATCCGAATAACAGCATGGTGACCCCAGCGAATGTTGACTTGATCGAGAGATATGGAATATTCTACGCCAAAAATGGGCAGATTTTGGAATTTGTTGCGTGCATCAAAAACGCTTTTGGTGATAAGCTGAGATTCATGAGGAACAGGATCGAAGCTAAGGCATGGTCGGTTTGTAGTTCAAACCCGCTGAAATTTAACATTAAATGTCGTAGTGATTGCACTTATAGCTTCATACTGACGTTTGAGAACGTTCCGTCTATGGATGTCCAAGTTATGGTCGATGGAGAGAGCATCCAGAGAAGTCCAATTCTTATCAAATGCTTAAGATATGAAGCCAATGAGACAAGTATTGTATGAGGCGCGCGTGCATGATGTAACTAACCCCTGTTCGTCTTTGCACGAATGGTTGTCGCAAGAAAAAGATGAAGAGATAACAGATAGTACTGAGCTTAAAAAAAAGTAAAAAAAAAAAAGATTTTAGAGCCTATTTCATTTATATCTTAGAGAGAGAAGCGAGCTTATGGTACGGTCAAAGAACGGGTCCACTAAAAGCTAATCTCAAAACTCAAGTCAGCACGGCTCATTTGCAAAGCATTTTGTACAGAATAACTAACGAGGCTTTTGGAACGAAAAAAACTTTATATCGCTGGATGCAAAATACCGTCGACTATGCCACAACAAAAAGTAGATTGGAGTACAGTAGGTTGGCATGTAGTGACATTGAGTAGGTTGGCATGTAGTGACATTGAGTAGGTTGGTATGCAGTGACATTGAGTAGGTTGGTATGTAGTGACATTGAGTAGGTTGGTATGTAGTGAAATTGAGTAGGTTGGTATGTAGTGAAATTGAGTAGGTTGGTATGTAGTGACATTGAGTAGGTTGGTATGTAGTGAAATTGAGTAGGTTGGTATGTAGTGAAATTGAGTAGGTTGGTATGTAGTGACATTGAGTAGGTTGGTATGTAGTGACATTGAGTAGGTTGGTATGTAGTGACATTGAGTAGGTTGGTATGTAGTGACATTGAAATGGTTTTCTTCTGTAGAATCATCCAATCAGAAAACGTAGTTATGGGTACGTAAAAACCCTTACGTTTTGGTATCGTTAGCAACTTATACAAAATCCGCTTTAGAGGGTTATTTTTGTCATTTTTTTGTAAAAGATCAATAATACTGAAACGAATGAAAGGACTGAAATACTATCATCCAAAGAAAAATGTTCGAGGAACCTAGAAAATGATTGCCAAACACACAAGGCACGTGTAGACGATGTAACATCGCTTGCGATGAAGATCGTAGGAGTCTAAAAAATCGAAGTCGAATGCGAAAAGGAAGATCGCACATGTTAATGTCATCTCAGAAGTGGACAGTTGTCGCATGCGAAATCGTACAGGCAGTCGGTGCAACAGGTGTACAGGCAGTCGGTGCAACAGGTGTACAGGCAGTCGGTGCAACCCTTAACATTACCAGGGAAGTATGTTGGGAGAGTATGCCAGAATAGAAGTTACACTGCCATCCATTTTTTATTGACAGTAATTAATCATTCACTTCCTAAGAACTTTGTATTAAATGGTTTCAAAAAATCCTTGATTTTAAGTAGAAAAATATAAATGGCCAAAACGAGAACAAAAAGGTAAATAAACCAATACTTACTTTAGCCACCTTATTATTAACCGTATTGATTATTATGATATTATTTTTCATTATTAGTTTTATGAATATTGAATTGAATTATTGATTTGAAAGTATGATCAAATGTAAGAGATACACGACAAGGAGGTTGACCTGCTCTCTTGTGATCTGGATCCACTGTTCTCTTAGACACCAAGCATCTTCTTGGCTGTATATCCCTGAGGAAGAAAAAAAACATCGAGGAAATTTAAAAAACAATTGTGCAGTTTTTCTGTTGATAATATAGAAATCATTCGGGTAACCAGAGCAGAAAAAGAAATAGTGACAAAACAGTGAATGGTAAAGTTAAGTAAAACGGTCAATATGTTAACTCAACTTCACAAAATTCTTTATATTTTAAAACTTTACGCCCACAAACTGAAAGCATATCTTCGATTAAGTAAATAACTTCTCATCTGCCTAGTTCGACGTACGCAAGCAGCTTCTTTTATTTTAAAACACGCAAAGTAAATATTTACCAAGAAGGAAAATGAAGAAAAACTAGAGTAGGAACATTTTGCTGGCCAAAAAATTGGAGCTGTTAAGTACGAAGTCTTTCAGTTTGCCGCAAAATATTCAAGTAGCTATTCCTTAAAGGACATTGCTTGTACCACAAAAACTTGCCGCGGAACAAGATGCGCATAGTAATGCGAGAAGCATCGCTGTGCAACTTGCAAGCCAATACCCTGGGCTCCCTGTGGTTCTATTTCGCTTTTCGTGGGTTTAAACGAGCGAGCGTCTTGTCATTTGTCCTTAAAGGACGATTTCCCTCAGCGTATAACCTTAACGGGCAAAGGCCGAAACTTCTGTTAGCAGTACAAGTACACGCTTTGACGTGGACATCAATAACAGTACATACCGGTAGACTGTAAACAAAGATGACCACGATAGCGATGAGGATGAGCAAGATGAGTACTCCAATGATGATCCACTTGTAGTTTCTCCAGATGATGTACTTCAGAGTCTTGAAGGGTGACATGAACCACAGGAATGATGTTGCTGGACGACTAAAGTACATATGATAAAATACAGTGAGGTACGCCCTAGCAACATGTGCTTTTTCTCATAATACCCTGCTGCACGCGCACTAACTAACATCCTATGCAAGAGGACAGGAATGGAATGCCCATGGGCTGAAGGCAGACCTCTTGCAGCACTTTAGAATCCAGCTCAATTTAGAGAACAAAACAATAGGTTTCCAATTCTCAGGAGACTGAAATTCTTTTGTTTTATCCTCCAAATTGAGCTGCTTTAACGTTACGTGCAAGGGGTCTATAGTGCGTCATGTACCCAATGACTTCAGTAGAGTAGTGTGACAGTTCGCTCGCTTTTTTCCCTGAAAACTAAGGAGACCGCCAAAAAAGGGATACTGCTCCCCAAAAATAGAGTGCAAACCCTTAGCCCCCTCCACCAAACCCATAAGTAATCCAGTAAGCCATACACTATTAGGTTAGTAAATTAACCAATTCACTTACTTTGGTTCATCGAGATGAGGATGTTGGTTTGGTTCATCTCTTCCTAGACCAACAGGTTTTCCAGCTGCTTCACCGGAGTTGAGAAGTTCAAGGGTCATCTCCACTTTACCCTGCACAAGAAAGAGAGGAAAAACTGATTAGATATTTGCGTTTAAGTGTGGAATATTTGCAAGCTGAATGACAATATTTCAATAATATAAAGTATATGGATGATTAAACAGGGCAGCGTTTGCCTTTCGCTGAAAATCAATAGATTTTAAGTGAAGAATTCACAAAGATTGTTCGAGGACACCATGGGGTCTGATATGTCAGGTGGGATTGGGAATTTGGAAGGGAAATGATTACGACCCCCTCCCACCCTCCCCTTCGTCCCTGAAGACACTATTAAATAAGTGGTCGGTTGAAACATAGCTTTACTTACAGTTGGCTTTTCTTCGCCTTCCTGATAGCAGGCCCACCAGCCCTGGATGGACTTCTGTTGGAACAAATCCACATGTTCTCCATTCTTGCCTGGGTCACGACTTGTACCACAGCGCTTCGCTGAAGCACAAGGCTTGGGTAGCTTGATCAAGTCTAACTCAGTTTTGCCTTTAATGAAAAGATATCAACATATCAAAATAACGCAAGGTGACATGTGGAGGAGGGCGCAGGAGTACTACTGCTCTGCGTCTTAGCGCTTTGGTCGCTGGTTCGATACATGCTTTCGCTCTAAGCCGGAAATGAGTTAAAACAAATGAATGGAAACGAGCTCGTTTACAAAAATAGGAAATTTACTGCTATCTTATGAAATGTGATTAGTATTTTTATTGAAAAAAAAAAAACTGAACGAAAAGGGGGGATTTTTTGCGCCTCTCCACTGCGTTCATGAAGCGCAGATTTAGAGTTTCTGTAATAATTAAAAGATGGCCTTGGGTAGGTCCAGCCTTATCAATCGTTCTTACCAAGGAAATCATCATAGGAGAAGGTATCATTTTCCCAGATTTGAATCATCAAGCGCGGGTTTGTTCTCTCCTCCTTGTAGTCAAGACTCCAGAAATGCTCCTGAAAAACAACAACAAAAACATTGAATTGATATCCAATAAAAGGAAGAAATTGCAGGTAGACACGTTTGATTGGATATTCGTATGAGTGGAAAACATACTGTACTGATACCGACTTACAGCACGTACACGATACGACATGCTGTAACATTGAAATTGCTTCCGATTATCTTCCAGTAATTCATCCAATCACAACAAGTAGTTACGTTACGGTTATTGTAAGTTACGGTATGGCTACAGAAGGTTGGCTAAAAATTTGCCGTATCGTTCCCCACTCACACCAAAACAGCACTAAAGGAAATTCTTCAGTATCAACACTACTTACCTTTTTACGGATGACCATTTTCTTCTCGATGGGCAAGTACAAGAAGGGGAAAACCATACGCCAGTTGAAGTTGCCGTCCCCGTCAAGAGATCGATAGTGGATATCTGTCTTTTGCTTCTCGTCATCTTCTTTATCCAACCATCTGAATGAATTAAGAAATAACAAGAGTCAGTGAGTTAATTAGGAGTGGGTGGGTGGGTGGGTAAATGGATGGATGGATGGATGGGTGCGTGGGTGCGTGGGTGAATGGATGGATGGGTGGATGGATGGATCGTATTGGCTTCAATCTCACGGCGGCTATGTTTATTCCCATGAGAGCAAAAACCTTTGTTTGGAACGTTCTGAAATGCCTCAAAGCGAGGACAAGGGGACCCAAGGGATTGAAAACCTTGAATGGGTAAAAAAAACCCAAATCATCAAGGATAGCACTTGATAGTTTGTGTCCAGCAGATATTGAACTATAATCGAGTTATCCCTACCACGCCCATACTCACGCTTTGACGTAAATGTCACTCATTTCTTCTCCTGTGATTGACGTCTCTTCCATGATGACGTCACTTGTGTTCCAGACGATGCAACGCAACACGTAGCTATGGTAACAAGTCAAAATTGAAACATTATTATAGAATTATTTAGATGAAGCTATAGCGCTTTTCACGTGCACATGTAAATTCAGGAAACGTAGATTTTTTTGAGGGGGGAGGTGAGGGGAGGAAGATCAGGATTTGATTTTTCATAAATCTTGAATAATCTTGAATATTTAGTGAAATTGTACTTGACAAGAAAGATACAACTAAAATATAGCATATTTTACAAATTTTATCCCACTTTTTAATCCCCTGAGCATGCGCTTAGAGCAGTAGCGCGGAACTCTTGATGCGTGTATAGACCCCTTGCACGTGACGTCAAAGCAGCTCAATTTGGACACAACAAAAGAATTTCAATCTCTTGAGAATTGGAAACCTATTGTTTTGTCCTTTAATTGAACTGCGTTCCGACGTGCTACAAGGGGTTATTGCAACAATTTACTCACTCAGTAGGCTCTCTTGCAGTCACGTCAACTGATGACTTCAATATTCCACCCTCGTTTCTAGGGAAGAGATCAACCCAAAGCTGGATCTTGCCCTGAAAAAACAAAATAAAAACGGTTTCAAATACTTGCTTCAAAATAGAAATTATACAAGGGCCGCGAAGCGGCCCGCTCGTATAATTAGGATTATACGAGCAAACGTAGGGAGAAATATATTTATGGTATAGCTTTATATTACTCAGTGCAAACCACACTTTAACGCCTAAAGTTAAAAAACATTATGAAAATTGAATAGGCGGGAAATCAGCCCGCCAATAACCTTGGGAATGTATCCCATAATACCTCCCCTATATAAGCCCTGTGCCGCACTGTCTCGACGGCTTTATTTTCAAGGCGAATTGCGTGTTCAGGTGTCAAGGAAAAAACAGCTCCAGAATCGGAGTGGTTTATGTCTTTTTGTTTATTAGCAAACAACAACATATCAATATATCACCTTACAGTGAGAACAAACGTAGGGAGGGTAGGGTAGGGTGGGAGTATATGTATATTTCTCCCTACGTTTGCTCGTATAATCCTAATTATACGAGCGGGCCGCTTCGCGGCCCTTGTATAATTTCTATTATACTTCACAAACTCCGGTCGAAATATATTTATGGTAGAGTTCAACGCATTGTTTTTGCTTGTTCCTAATTATCACTGGTTGATAAGACTGCCGAAGCATATTCAGTGTTAATAACTGGTTTGTAATAAAATGATCTGAATGTGGATGGTGTAGACCAATCTGCCATATCCATTATTGATGCTGTATTTATTCCACCTGAAGCAGCCGAAGACGTGGAGGCACCTCGAGTTGAGTGTCCTTTAAAGATTGAGCTGTCAATACCGCTCATCTTGATGACTTCACGTAGCCAACGTGATATCGTGGCTGGGCCCACTGACTTATGGGGCTTTTTAAAGGAGCGGAGGAGAAGGTCTGGCAGTTGGGGGGCGGACGATGCCTGACGGATTTCTCGTGTTGCCTTAAGATATGTGGTCAAAACACTCTAGAGGACAAAGGCGTTTGTTGCCTGTGTACTTAGCGATATTAACTTTCCCGGCAACAGTTGGTTTTCCTCTTTTCCTTGGGGTTGACAAGGTGAAAGTAAATCCCTCTGGACGCAAATGTACGAAACGTAAATCTAGTCGTGCTAGCGTGGACACCCTTTCCGGTGCTACTAGAGCCAAAAGCATGGTAAGCTTGAGAGTCAATGACTTCAGGTTCAGCTTTGCGTTAGAACCCAACGAATGAATTAGTGATGTAACTTTACTTACATCCCAGGTCGCAGAGTAGCGTGGTTGAGGTGGGCGTTTGACCGCAATACCTCTAACTAATTGACACACATAGGGGTGTTGTCCCACTGGGTGACCATCTATACGTGGGTGTACTGATGAGATAGCTGAGCGTAGTACATTGATTGTACGATATTGCTTTCCTGCATGGAATTGAACTGTTAGGAAAGAGAGGATGCTCTTTAGAGGTGCACAAAGTGGATTAATCTGTCTCTGAATGCACCAGCTTCTCCAAGTGTTCCATGCTGATTGATAGCATTTTTGGGTGCTTGACTTAGTGGATGCTGCAAGAAGATTGGCAACGTCTTCTGAAAGTCCCTCTGCTTCGTAACGTTGCTTGATATTAACCAGACGGCTAGATGAAGCCTGGGGAACAGTGGGTGCGACCTCGATGGGTCTCTCGGGTTGATCAAAAGTGTTTTGTCGTTCCCTAGAAGGACTGGCTGCTGAATCGGCCTTTCTAGGAGAATGGGCCACCAAGGTTGTGTTTTCCAAACCGGTGTTACTAGAACTATCTCTGCCTGATCCTGCAGTACTTTCTGCAGCACTCGAGATACGAGATTGAATGGGGGAAATGCATATCCTTTTATTTCTCCCCAGTTCATTGTAAAGGCGTCTGTGTATTTTGCCATGGGGTCTGGCCTCCAACTCGCATATACTGGCAGTTGTGTTGTTAGCCGTGAGGCGAAGAGATCTACCTGTCTGTCTTTCAGGAAAGGGCGGACTATCAAAGGGTTTAATTGCCAGTCGCTGGTGTCTTCGGACTTCCTTGACTCTGCGTCCGCCAGGATGTTTTCTTTTCCTGGTAAATGCTGAGCCATGGGGAAGATTTCGTGCCGTGAGCACCACTCCCATAGTTTTAGAGCCTCCTTTAATAGAGCTTGGGAGCGAGTTCCTCCTAAGTGGTTTATGTACGCAACTGCAGTAGTGTTGTCTAGGTACAGACGAACCACAATTGAATGTTGATCTTTTAAGAATGTTTTGAGACCTAGGATTGCTGCTCGCAATTCTAGTACGTTTATGTGCAATTTGGCTTCTTCTGCGGACCACGAACCGCCCGTTGACCATTTGTTGTTTGTGGCTCCCCAACCTGCCTTGGAGGCATCTGTGTAAATTATTGTTGTTGGCTCTGGTGGTTTGATGGGTCCCTCTGGGACTGTGTATATATTTTGTACCCACCAGTCTAGATCTCGTTTTGCATGTTCTGTCAGCGTTATTAAATTGGTGTACGACTTCGACTGGCGAAGTGCCGATACTTGTAGTTGTTGGAGCTGACGAAAATGAAGAGGAGCTGCTCGTAAGGCTGGGCGAGTGGCTTCTAGTACCCCTAAAATTTGGGCGATGCTGCGAACTGTTATTTCGGTGTTCTGTCTCGCTTTTTTGCATAAATCTCGGATTTTCTTTTGTTTGTTTCGGGGCAGACTTATGGTCATGTTTTCTGAATCTATGATAAACCCCAGGAATTCCAGACGTTGGCCTGGTATCAGCTGAGACTTTTCGTAATTTACTATGAAGCCTAGAGACTCCAACAGATTTATTGTTTGGGATGTTCGATACTTGGATTCCTCCCTGGTTTGGGCCGCTAACAGTATATCGTCTAGATACACGATCATTCGCGTGCCTTGGCATCTTAGGAATGCTATAACTGGTTTCATTAGTTTTGTGAAAATTGTTGGAGCTATATTTAGCCCGAACGGTAGGGAACAAAACTGGAAGGCTTGACTTTCCATGATAAAACTGAGGAACTTCTGATAATTTGGATGGATTGATTTTTGTCATAAAGTCCCCTTTTCGTAGAACTGATTTTAACAGATGTAGGCCTTCCATTTGGAAGTGTTCGTTGTAGATATACGCGTTTAAATGATTTAAGTCTACTACGGGCCGATATGAGCCCCCTTTCTTCGGAACTAGGAACATTCGGCTGTAAAAGCTCTGAGAAGAGAACGCAACGTTTCGGATTGCTCCTTTCCTTAGGAGATCCTGAATTTCTTGAACAAATAACAACTTGTTTTGAGGTTCCGGTTGAGTGAACATCGGTTTCGTTTGAGTTGGGCGCTCTAGGAACGGGATTTCTAGGCCCTTTACGATGTTTAAAACCAAACTGGTCCTTTGTTAAATTCTCCCAAACGTGTATAAAATACTTTAGCCTGGCAGCCTGAGGAAGGGTTTCCTTTAGGGGCGAAAATAGCCCCGGCCCCGGCCACGGTTTGATTGGTACTTTGTTGACAAAAAATTTGGCCTGTTATTGTTGTAGCGATTGCCATATCTAGTGTTTGAATATTCATTGTTTGTTTGATTTCTATTGAATCTGGCTGGAGGACCGGGTCTTTTGAAATCTTTCGCCAGGCTCTTTGATACATCTACTTCCTTAGAGGCAATGTATGCCAAATCAGGGCCAAACAAATTTTTACCCGCGTTTGGGAACGGTTTATCAGCTAAACCTGCTTTAGCTGGGTTTATCGCCCGAAGGATCTTAGCCCGACGAGTGACTGTCAACATGTGTGATGCTGAGCCGACAAGGCATAAAGTCTTCTGTACAATGCCGAGAATTTCCGCTGAATCTATCTTGTCTTTGTTTTCTAGCATATCATGAAGGCTACATAACGGGCCAGTGGTTGCTAGCAGTGAGCGTTGTGCTAATGCTAGGTCCTTATCATTGAGCTCAGTTGCTTTACGCGCCAATGTCTTTGGGATTTGTTTCAGTAGATCCCTATCGAGCTTTGGTGTATAACATTCTTGCACCTCGGGTGGTGAGAATGAATTGTAAATTTCTTGGAATTGAGGGGCTGTTAACTTTTTATTAAAGTTTTTCTGAATGAATGCGGTCAGTTCTTTCGAAGGTTTCCAACTGGATTCGGTCGATTCCGGGTCAAAGAAATTATTCTCATCGGAATCAGTGGACACTTCCTTTCGGTCTGTGTCTAGTATCTTGGGCGAATTGCCCGTGGTTTTGGACGAATTGTCCGTGTTAGTGGGCGAACTGCCCGTTTCTGTAGGCCAATTGCCTGATGGAGTAAGCGAATTGCTCTCTGAAACCTCTTCGGGGAAATCATCTTCCTCTCCCGCGTAAACTGACATAGCGTCTGAAATGTAAACATTGTTGACCTCTTCGCGAGAGCTCTCTAGAGATTTTATTCTACCTTCCATAGTCTCTAGTTTAGCCAGAATTTAGCTCAGTGGGTCTGTAGCTGTTTTTTCTTTGTCTCGGTTACTAGAGTTCTTTTCATGAGAGGGTTCTTTTCTTGTTTCGGGGGATTTTGAACCCGATCTATGTCGCTTGCTGGGCGACCGCGAAGGAGATCGTGAGCGAGATTTTCGCTTCTTAGAACTGGAACGCCCCATTGTAGGTATTAAACCAATAACCCTGTAAGCTAGGTGAAAATAAAAATATATACTAACAAGGGCTACGATTGATATGTAAAAAAGGGGGTTAGTAATCACAAGAATATATTTGTACTTACCGTGTGGCTTCTTTGCAAGAGCACTGAAAATAAAGCCGTCGAGACAGTGCGGCACAGGGCTTATATAGGGGAGGTATTATGGGATACATTCCCAAGGGTATTGGCGGGCTGATTTCCCGCCTATTCAATTTTCATAATGTTTTTTAACTTTAGGCGTTAAAGTGTGGTTTGCACTGAGTAATATAAAGCTATACCATAAATATATTTCGACCGGAGTTTGTGAAGTATAATTAATTTCAATATTAGTAATTCTTAAGAAATGACCACCATGTTGGATGACTGTTTTAATTCCTCCACCATGGCAGCTGTCATAAGTAACTCCTCAATTTATTGACGAAGATGTAAAGATTTAAAATATCCAAAATGATACAAGTAAGAAGTTACTAGTCTGCTTATCACTCGACGCTCAACTTGAAGGAATTAGCGACATTGCGCAAGTCTAGTGCGCATTTGAATAGCCCCTTTCACAGTTCCTTCGCCATCTTGAAAGGTAGCCGTGCCTTAGCATCCAAGCGAGACGAACGGTGAAATTGCACAGGGAACTGTAAAAGGGACTATTTAATAGAAACTTATTAATAATCATTAATAACTATCTCATACCTGTTCGATATTGGGCTGCACGCAGCTTCGAAGGCAACGTGTTTCCACGTGTTCTGGAACCATGTCTAGCTGGTTTAGTACGTGTAGTGCAAGGCGCTGGTGTTTTGGCCCGAGATGATCATTTGGTTTATCTCCCTCGTCAAAATCCTCTGGAAAAGTAAGAACAGTTCATCAAGTATCATCTTCATCAAACTCAAAATCGTCATAAGGCGGTGTTACACGAGACGATTTGCAAAAACAATTTTTCGTTTTGATCAAAACATCCCACTGCCAATTTGACTATATTATGACGCACATGATTTTATTACTAACTATAATTTATGTATCAATCTCGTCAAGTATTTACCAAACTCATCCAGTTGATAGACACGGTAGGCAACGACAATCCTGTCAGGAGTGCCATCTTTGGTTCCTTTGTAGAACTTAAAGTTCTTATCATTCTTTTCGCACCATTCTCTTAACAGCTCCATTGGTTTCTTGTGATCTCGCCACTGGTTTGGTCCTGACCTGCGCACAACAATCGCGTAAATTATATGCGCTTTCAAATTATCATATACAATCCAAAAGTAATAAAGAGATAGAAAATGATAGATGGTAGAAATCGAGAGAAGCGTTAGGAAAAGCATGACGCGACCAAATAACAATATCCGTTATTTTGGATACTAATGACGAAACAGAAAGTACGCATGCGTGCTGTGCTCTTATAAAGCATGCGCTTTCAACCAATCAGAAAATTAGATTTATAACAGTTCTTTTATGATTCAATTTTCATCTATAGACCTCTTGCACGTGACGTCAAAGCCGCTAAATTTGGAGGACAAAACAAAATAATTTCAATCTCCTGAGAATTGGAGCCTATAATTTTGTCCTTTATTTAGATGTATTTCGAAGAGCTGCAAATGGTTTGTACCAAGAGAACATATAGTCCCTTGTGTATACTTACTCGCAGAATGTCTTTGGGAGTCCACATTTAGCATAATACTGAGACAGCAGTCTTTGTTCAAGGTCTATCACGGTTTCACCGATCATGTCATCCCTACTCAACAGATCGTAGTCCATTATTGTGATCTTCAGGTCCTTGTGCAGAGGGATGACTGCATCAAACTCGAACATCCTGGAACACAAACAAATTACCTCAGTCTGAAATACTTTATCATTCTCTGCTTCTCATATCTTATTCTTCAATCTTTAGACCGACCCCAACCCTAGACAAGCCGGGTGTAAAACCTCTGTTGGAAGAAACGACATTTCCATGGTAACCAGCTTGACAAAATACTTTCAATTTTGATACTTACTTTCCAAAAATTGGATTCAATGTGTTTGGTTTGTAATTGTCTTTGGTGTCAAACTTCTTCTTTCCAAGTTGAACAACGACATATGGATCGGCCTGCAGAAAAAAGCAAGAATCGAGTCAAGAGTTTATTTGCAAAAAAATGACGACAAAAAGGTGTCACCATACCAATCCATTTGGATCCTGTGGCTGCAAGTCTAATGCCTGAAGAAAATAAGATGATTTCTTAGTTTCAAATGACTGTAGGTTTTTAACAAAATATTTCTCAGCACATATTGTTGATACCACCAACATGGCCGCTATGTCTTTGTTATTTGACTCTCTTCGGAAATGCTTGCAATCCATCAATAGGTACAAAACAGTTATCTGACTTCCTAACCTCATTGCTATAGAACTTCACATCAGGTACAACTCAAAGGTGGTTTGCATACCTTCCCATGAAAATTATAGCACAAAAGACATGGCCGCCATGTTGGTTGATATAACAAGTAAAGTCAAAGCCATTTTTTGTTTACGTCATCCAAGATGGCGGCTATGAAGTAACATGCTATGACGTAAATAGCATATGACGTAAAATCGAACAAGAAATTTAATGGGTTACACTTACACTGATGATGTAAACTCTAACAAGGCATTCTATTGGCTCAGATTGTGGAAGGTTAGTGAAGAGAGTTTCTGGTAACTCTGCTTCTCCTCCATCGTACTCTGGCATCGGGTATATACGGAAGGATCCCTTTTAATGAACAAAAAAAACACAACTTAGACAGTGCTGATGACAAAATTGAAAAGACAATGATGAAGATAATGGGTGGCTTGCTTGCTGTAGTGTCAAAATGGATGGCGTTGGTGATGTTCTTGATGATGGTGATGGCGATACTAGCGCTGTTGTTGAATGATTACGAAGGATAGTGAAGTTGTTTGTGACGATGATGATGATACATGATGGTGGTGATGCATAAGGATATACATAATGATGATTACATTTCGATGATGATACTAAAGTGGCTCAAGTGCTTCCAGCCATGATAGGTATCGCTACCACACGAGTCTATTTAAGAGGGTAATAGCGATGCTGACGCTGATGACGACAGTGTTATTGATGGCAATGATTACGACCAATTGTGGAGGTGTAAATTTGCAATCGAAGAGGGAATTGAAAGCTGATTTCCGTGACTATTCTAAGTTAATTTGCACATAACCGTATGTTTTGTGTTATGGGCGAGGGGGAAGGCGGGTTGGGGGGATAACAGACCAACACGCCACCCCTCTCTGCCATCCCCGTCACCTGATAACCTAATGAGATGATTTCCATGTATTACTATTATACCTTGAATTCTCCCACTACTTTCTGCTGTTCATCCTCATCTCCACCCTTTCTCTTCTTCTTCTTTCCGCGATACAAAGGAAACGAAGCAATGACGTCCTCGAAGCCATGAAAATCTTCAATTCTTTCGAGTTCTTTAGGATAGACCTGTTTACAAACAACACTAGGCTTAGAATAACAATCTGCTTACAAACCCTACATTTTGGAAGTTGCAGTTGGTGACATCAATCATTTGGCGTGGGTCACAGCAGTTTGAAAATAGGAATCACGTTAAGATGATGAAATGACAAGAGATTAAGGAAGTAAACGAATCACAATGAAATGGGTAAATATATCTCAGTATAAAAAACCTTTTAGCTGGGGTGTAATGTTGGTTATAAATTCATGTCCAAGTGGAGTACAATACAGTATTGTTCATATTGTATTATTGTATTGTCTTCTATTAGCGTTCTATTATTACTTGAACATGGATTTACTACTGTAATGTACTCCCATTTCAGACCACGTGTCATTCCCTAGAGTATCATTTCCTTGTTTAACGGTTGTGCATGAGAAGACACATGAATATGGATGCACTCAAACAAAACATCTTATTCTCAAGACCTCGTGTCATTCCCTAGAGTATTATTCCTTTGTTTAATGGTTGCACATGAGAAGATACATGAATATGGATACAACTCAAACAAAGAATCTTATTCTCAAGAGAATGACACGTGGTCTTAAAGGGGAAAACTTTAAGCCCAGGGTAAAGAGGGCTATTGACCTACCGTTAGATGGTCGTATCCACGTTCTCGGTACTTCCTGACGTGAACATTACCGTCTTCATCATCACCAGGTGATATTAGAGACAACATCTGTTAAATACATCAAGTAGAAATATGTTACAGTGCGAATCGAAAAACCGTGGGCACCTAGAAATATTCCAGGAATGTTCTATTGTTCTTTGGCCAATCAGAAATGACTCTCTAACCACAAGAGGACCTTTCACTTACTTTCTTAGATTTTGGAGCATCAGTCTCTTCTCCAGCAAGGGAAGCATGATACTTGGACCACCAATCAAACTTTTCTTCGGGCTCCTATATAAAATACATTTCAGTAATTAGATACCTCATTAGTATTCAACTGTGTTTATGGTCAACATTTCTTCTCATGTTATTACCTTAGCCTTTTCTTCTGGTGTTTTCTTTGCACCTTTTTTCTTTCCAGGGGTCGCAGCTTTGTTAGGATCACGTGGAGCTGGTCCGGGAGATGGGGGGATGACCTGAGAACCACTTCTCTGACCCATTCCTTGACCTTGACCTTGGGGCTGTCCTTGACCTTGACCTTGCCCTGCACCGGATCCCGATGCCTCTCCAGGAGGAGGCACTGGAACTAACTGGCCTTCAGTAGAGGTACCAGATGTGGCGTCGCCTGGTGGTGGTGCTCCCGGTGCAGCTGCTGCTGGTTGTCCCATTGGTGGTGTCCTTTGTGGAGAAGGACCTTTAGGAGACTCCACTGTAACAAACACAAGATAATATAGATATAGAGATCGATTCAGGTCAGCAATACTGGGGCAAAACAATAGACATTTAACATTTAGCTAACTCACAGCCCGAATTAGAATTTTGCGCATTAGGTTTTGCGGAGGGAGGGAAACAGGGGAACCCCGGAGAAACTTTTAAAAAATTGAAAAAAATTAAAGAAAAAAAACAATCTTCTGTACAAAAAAAGGATAAGAAATTCTTCGTAAAACAATCTTTGTAAAAAAAACCTATATCTATGTAAAATAAAAAGAATTATTTTCTTTATGTAAAATCGTGTAAAACTTGTAAGACTCTAAGAATTTATTCTAATACTACGGTAGTACTTATATAATGTTAAGAAAAAAAACTTAAAAAAACTTGTAAGCTTATACCTAGTGGTTATAATTATGAATGAAGATGATTATGATGATGGCGATGATGAACATCCCTTGAATCAAGGGAGAAACCTAACAAACTCCTGACATGTGATGGTGAACACGCATTATTTGATGCCAGAGAAGTTTGCACGGTTGACCTTCAAACCTGAGTCCTCAGAGGTGAGAGGTGAGAAACTAACCTTCAATTTGAAGAGTTGATGGTGAAGGGGGAGGAGTGCTGCGGAACCTCTTAAGAGACTTGATAGAATGCACGGCAACAGTGGGTTTGCGACCGAATGTCCTGTTGTCCTGGACACGGATATTCATGGGTGGCGTATACATTTCTTCTACTGGCAAGTTCTGAGAAATAATACGAGTCGAGCATTAGAGAATGAAAATTTTAGTGCATAGGGATATTAACTTCTAGATGGCTTCACATTTGAATCAACCATAAAAAGCTCTCAAATTTACCAGAATCTTCCTTGGTAAAACTGGGCGGCCAAAGTTTGGACATTTTTTGGTGTTGGTAAGAATGTCGGATAGGATGATCTCTCCCCCAATCTCGAACTGCACGCTGGGACTTTTCACACTTGCAAGCTGGAACTTCTTCATGTTTCGTACACCCCAGCAAAGGACCTGGAAACGAGGAATGATTTAAATATCAAGGGATGTAACAAATAGTAAAGGCCTTGACACATGGGCATAGGTTGCGCGTTACCAGGGACAATGTGGAACCAGTATATAAGTCAACCTTTTTTAACACCGACTGCGACAAATGCCATCTATTCGCGCGTCAACAAGTTTACTTGCTAGCAACTGCGCAAAGCTACTGGTTGATGAAGTCAAGTCGTTTTTGGTATAGTTTTGCCTAATCAAATAATGGTACGCTTGGATGGTTGTTCCAGTGCTCACCAGCTTCGTTCTCATCGCGCGTTTTTAGATCGTTCTTCTGAATTATTTATTACAAGCAAACTGCTATGCGCGTTTTCAAATCCTATGATATCGCGTGAAGCATATTACGTTAACAGTGGCACTACTAATGCCGCTCTTGAAATTTAAGATTCAACACGTATTATGCAATAGATCCACGAATAAAAGTTAAGAAATCAAATACCTCGACCACTGTTTTCTGTAGGACTGGTCTGACACGATCTCGCACTGGCAGAATCTCTCCCTCAGCGTCACGTGGGGTGGGAGGGTGGGGAAGCTGTGCCCCTTCATCCTGTTTGGACAGAAATAAGAAGATCAAAATTCATGTTTAGCGGGATGGTGCAAGGAAGGTCCACGTATAAAGCACTGTATGTAGACTTTTCTCAGTTGGGACCGTTTTTATTAAATGCTTTCTTCTGACAACCTCGACCAATTTCCGTGTTATATACGAAGCCATGTTTTTTTTTGTGTGTGTGGACAATTTAGCGCATGCGAATCCATTTTTCAGCCCTGTCGCTCTTTGGCCCAACGATCACCACAGGGTTCCCACTCTTGTACTTTATCCCTTCAGTAGAGGGCAATGTACTTACCAAGAAGAGCTCACAGGCAGCCAGGATTTCACCTGAATCGTCCTCACCACGTATTATTTGATGCCAGAGAAGTTTGCACGGTGTACCTTCAACACCGTTCATCTTTGGCAAGGGTTTGAACTCTGTACGACCCAGGAAATCATCTTTACCCTGTAGGGTTTGTGATATCAACAAAAATATCCTTAAGTACATAGTAAACGCAATCTAAAAAACAAAAAACACGACTAACGGAAACATTAAAAACACCGAACACCACAATAAAAACACCAACATCAGCACATAGTAAACGAAACTAAAACAAATAACGTAAACACAACGCAAAATAAGGCATTAATAGAAAATAACGATAACTATACCACACTACAACAAAAATACATCATTCAGTACATAGTAAATGAAAGGAAACAGAAAACCTAAACACGACACAAAACAAGGCATATATCAAACACCGAACACTATACAATACTTACACGGGGCAAAAGCAATGAAGAGACAACCTCTATTAAAGGAGACCATTTTCATAATTTTTAAATCGGGGAGTAAAATATTTGGGAGATATGGGAAGGGAGAAGACAAAAACAAGGTCGGGGGGAGGGGTAGGGTGTAACACTCCGAGTAATAAGGAGGAGAATAATACATCTAAGTAAATAGGGTTGATAAAAATATTTTTACGGACACAAATGACACAACGACTGTTACAAGAATACAAAGATAAATTAAACACATAACAATAAATAGATAATACGAGGCCTGAAAGGTAAATTAGATTAGTGCCATCCGAGGTGTTAGTAGGTGCTGTGGTTAGAGTGCTCAGTAGGTTAGCGTGCTGTATTAATTAAGTTAGGATAATGATATTCCTACTGACTTAATGAGCTATGATCATCTAATATTAATTAATGATTAATAAATAGTAATTTGGTTTTCAGAATCTCATCGATAACGGATAAGTAACGGATTTAACAGCCTTTGCAACATGCTATCAACATGATGATGTATTAGAATGGTTATGACGTCAAATTTGATATTAAAACTCTGGTTAAAAATTTGAGTTAAAACGGTTAAAGAAGCCTCGAAATGATTAAAATTCGAATCAAATCTTTTTTTTCGCACCAGACATTTCATGCTGAGGTCTCCCAGTTGATGCTGAGCCTGATTGAGACAAACAAAACCAATAACGAGTTAAAACCAATCAAAGAGTGACTCACTTGATCTGATAGAGAGAATGAATGAATGAATGGGCTACCTGTGGCTTCAATGAAATGACTGCCCCAAAATTAGGGTGCCAATTTATTGGCCCACGCGTAGAAATATTTATGAATGAGTATACGTGAAGTTACGTAAAAAAACGCAAGTCTTAAGATTGATGCATGTCAAGGTTGTAAAATAAATCATTGAGAAGTGTCCTTAAAGCAAGGTTGCATGGTCACTATAATGAGCTTTTTCACGTTTTGCTTTGTCCATTATTTTACCGCGGATATCTTAGTGTAGGCTAATGTGCTTAAATATAGCATCAAAGTTGTGCATAGTTTATCAATAAATTGGTGATTTTTGCATCAATTGTCTACAGTGCATGTGCAAATGTGAGTTTACACTCGGTGCTTGTGACTAAGGTTGTGTATTGAAGTACGTTATCTAATTCAATTTGAGCCCTTTTAATGTTTGTTTCTGTGACCCGGAAAACTCCAGGTGCGATAAGATTTCTCGTGTTTTGGTTTCCATTGATAATATGTACAACGGTCTGAGTTGTGGAGGTCGCAGAAATATGAAAAGCGCTCTAATGGCAGCCATTTTGGATTGTAACCAGGCCTTCTAAATTTTATCGCTTCCCTGAAACAGCCTAGCCACAACGCAATATGTGTACCATTATGTATCAAGTCATTTCAATGGGATGCCGCTAAATTTGGAGGCTAAAACAATAGGTTTCCAATTCTCAGGAGATTGAAATTGTTTTGTTTTGTCCTCCAAAAAGAGCTGCAAGGGGTCTATAGTGCGTCATGTACCCAATGACTTCAGTAGGGTAGTGTGACAGTTCGCTCGCTTTTTTCCCTGAAAAATAAGGAGACCGCCAAAAAAGGGGAGACTGCTCCCCAAAAATAGGGTGCAAATATACAAGCATCTATTTGAACACAGTAACAATGCATACCACTTGATCTTTATCATACAGTTCCATGACCACGGATGGCGGGTGTCTCTGGATGTTCTCAAGGCTGTCGTAGATCTGTACGTTGAAGATGAGGGTTTGATCCCACGTTGGACACAAGGTCTGCATTTTTGTCTCACTCACTTGACTCTGGTTTGCGAAAGCCACACGTACGTATGGATCTGGGTTTTTATAAAAGGAACACAGTCAGTCTATTTTACCCCCTGACGTCTGTCGAAGAAGTGCGCACAGAACTTAAGGACCAAAAACTACTGTAAGCAGTTGCGGATCCAGGATTTTAAAAAGGAGGTTCCCAAATGGCCGCCACGCAGAAAAAGCTGGTGCGTGGCTTCAAAAATGGGTTTCAAATTTCACTCTATTGAGAGCAAAGAACGTGAAATGCCTAAGTATATTGTCTTGACTTCTTGCCTTTTGTCAAAAGTAAACTGAAAAAAGGTTTGTTGCCACTCTCCTCGATTGTAAGATGTTACTTGTGTTAGGAAAGCTCTCCTAAACCCGCCACCCAAATAGGAAATAGATAGATAGATATTTCCACGCATGGGGTAATGGAATAAAGCGGTTCAAACTACTACTACTTACCATTCATTCCTGTCTCATCACTGGCTGCCAAGTCACGTGCCTGATATACATATGCCCATAACTGGAACCTGTGAGGCTCTGAAAGATAAATACAATCAATCAGTAATCACATGAGATAGGCCTATACTTAATCAGCACATGAGAAAGGCCTAGAAGATTAAAGATTTGTAGATCAAGCATAAGATAAATACACTCATTCCAATCACCAATCACAAGAAATAGACGTACAACAGTAAAGATTTCTAGATCAAGCTTTTTGTATTTGCTATCGTCACGGCAGGAATCCGATGATATCATGAGCCAATGATAGATAATACTGTATAGGTAAATTTTGACCTAAAAAGGCATCATGTTAGTCCAAGGACAACAACAACAACTTACTTTGGAACGAGACGAACATTCGAGGCGAGAGCACCAAAGCACTTTCGGCTTCCTGGAGAAAAAAAGGCAAAATCAACATGAAAAATACAATTTTAGAGGCCTTCCTGACAGTCGCACTATATATAGAAAATGGCCGTGTTATGAAGGTGGCCAAAAAAAGTGTAAAAAGCGGCCATGTTGGATGAATTCAACAATTGACTTCTTGTTTTTCTTAATCATATCCTTCAATATGGCGGCAATGTCACTTTATTTTCTTGACAAGTTGATTTTACTCAGGGATTGATGAAAAAATCTAGGGACCTAAATGGAAATGACGAGTACAGAGGTAGGTTAATTGGGGCTTGGGAGGTATTTTCCCTAAATTTTGGAGCACCTAAAATCTTTAGACTTGGGGTGGGTGTGTGGAAGGTCCAAAAAAGAAAGAATTGACAATTTCCCATTCATCCCTCCCCTCCCATAGATAATAAATGTTTTATGTGACATACATCGCTTTTCATCTGCACACGCAGTAGAGGAGGTAGTTTAGTCTTCTTTGGATCGAGTTTCGCGCCTCCCTCAGGAACAATTTTCTTCATCAATCTCCTCCTTCTCACAAAGTCCATCTTTCGCTCCTTTGCGTGGAACTTCATTTTAAAGATAGGAGCGTATTCCCATCCTTCCTGCAGGAGTTTCTGGAAATGGGCCTGGAAATGAAAGAAGATAGTTAAAGTTGGCAGTTTTTACTAGAAGTGATTCTAACCTTCAATTTTTTTAATCGATAAACAACCTCTGCATGGGCTGATGAAAGTCAGGGCACGACTAACTTACAGATTGAATCGAAGTGTTAGGTTTTTGCGGGATGAGAATAACCAGAGAAAATCCCTGAATCAATGGAGAGACCTAAAAACCTCCACACACATGTGATAGGGATTCCTGGAATAGAACCAGAGAACCCAGAGGTGATCATGAGAGGCGAGTGCCGTACCACTACGCAATCCTTGATTCCCACAATCACCGAGTTACGTCAAATAAAATCCACAATGACGTTTCACATCCTATTTTGCCAGTATTACCTGTTTCTTGGAACTATCCGGATTCTTGAGGTTTCTCTTTCTCACCCATCTTCTTCTTCTACTAAGATAATAAGCTTTTGGCACAGGACTGTAGACACCATAAGACAGATCAACCGTGTACTCCCATCCATCGCTATCCACGGCTCGGTTGGCATCCACTTGCCATTGTGTAGCCCAGTCCCATCCGGGCGGACACTGGACGTCGTTCTTGGACGAAGCCTCGTCACCACCCTGTTAACAATTAAACATTTTCAAAATCATTATATAATGACATATTTCCTCTGGAAAGCATTTTGCAGATCACGAATAAAGCGTGCGTGACAAACGGTGAAAGGATATTCGAAGATTGTGTGACTTACCACGTCTGTATATGGTACTTTGGCTGCTTTAAACGAACCTCCCGGAAAGTTCCTGTCTTCTTGCTCGTATAGTTCTTCTACGAATGTCTTTCGACCAGCATCTTGGTCAAACATGAGACTACAGGAGAAAACATTCAAGTTAGATGAACATTATATATCATCATCATTATCAAATCATCCTTATCATCATGTATCATCATTGACATCATCATGTACCAATATCATCATCATCATTTTCATCATCATGTATCATCATTACCAATGTTATGTAACATCATCATCACGTGACATACTAGATTATGCACGTGTCCATTCTCAGTGTTTTATTAAGTGTACCTCAATTCAGGTTTCTTTTCCCATTCTCCCAAGAAATCCCATCCTTCAGGTTTAACGAATTTGTCAGGTGGTAGTTCAAGTTCACCATCAGCACTCGAGAACCCTGGACGAGGACATCCTTTCTTGAACCATTTGGGACCAATCTTCATCTCATTCTCGTACTGAAATTGATGTTAAGTAATTTATTAGACTTCGAAAAAATACACAAAATAATAAATGAAAGAAGTATGAACTTAAGATTTTTACATGTTTTTGAACAAAATTGGGGATCGGTAGTATTAAGGGGTAAAGCCAATATTTTACTTCGAAACTGCGGGGAGTGGTTGCCTAATGATTCTCCTAAGCCAGGGGCTCATATGTATAAAGCATTCGAAGGGTTCAAGATCCTATTGGCTCTCTCCCTCCGGCTTGAAAGTTAAAGTGCTATTAATTGGCCTTATTGTTGTGGTTGTTGTTGCTGGTTGTGGTGGTGTTGGCGTTACTCCTGCCGTTACTTCTGCTGTTGTTGTTGTTTGTTCCTATTGTTGTTTCTATTTTTGATGTGCTGTTGCTGCTGTTGTGTTAATGTATTGTTATTGTTACTGCCCATGTTGTTTTTGCTGTTGCTGTTTTTGCTGTGGCTACAGTTGTCGTTGTTGCTTCTGTTTTTGTTGTTAGTTGTTGATGTTACTGCTGCTGCTACTGCTGTGGTTGTCATTGTTACCATACTTACAGTTTCAGCATAAACGACAAATTCTCCTTCGCTCTTTCCCCTTGCAGTCCAGTTGTCCTGGTCTCTCTCCAGTCCAAGCCAAATCTCAACACGAAGGAGTGCAGGGATTTCTGGATGTTCTTTCAGATTACTTGCCTTCTTGCCAGGATACTGAAACAAACATTTAACATTAGGTATAGATAACACAGACGAACCAAAAGATTAATATATTCAGTTGATACATTATGGTAATGATGATGAGGATACATGATGATGAGGATTATCCATGGTGATGATACATGATGATGATGATGATACATGATGATGATGATACATGATGATGATGATACATGATGATGAGGATTATCCATGAGGATGATACATGAGGATGATACATGATGATGAAGATGATGATACATCATGAAGATGATACATGATGATGCTGATACATCATGATGATACATGACGATGAAGATGATACATGATAATGAAAATGATAATGATGGCCATGATGATGATTATGATGATAATGATGATGATGATGACTGCTCACCTTCAGTTTCAGTTCCACAGGCGTGCCACACAGTTTTCCACAAGCATCAGGATTAGCAAAGTACATAACTTCATAAGCAGGTATCCTGTAGTAAGCAATCCTCTCTGTTCCACTTATCATCCAAATGATCACGTCTGGTATTGCGTTCTGCGGCTGTAATGACAAAGTTGACAAAAAAATATTAAACAAAATTCATACGACCATTCCTAGTCTGTAAGACTAGATTCCATTGGTGGAAGGTTCAAAAAGGATAAAGAAGTGGTGACGGAGGAGCGATAACTTGTATTACACTTGACTTGAATCACTGAGATCTGAACCCTGACATAGTCAGCACCTCTAACTTAACCAACCATGATACTCCACCCTTCTGGCATACTCTTCCCTATTTAGTTATCATAAGTGAAGCTTTTTAAGTCTAATCCTGTCTTTTTCTAGCAGTTTTTTTGTAATCTCACCTCGATTGCCAGATCTTGTAGGCGCTGCAGATACCCATCCAGTTCTCCGACTGTCTCTTCTACTTTGACTTCGGCCTCTGGAGCCTCTAGGCTGTGCATCAGTTCGGTGGCTTCTATTGCTATCAGTTTCTGTAGGAGATGGAAATATATAAGATATGAAGACGCAGAGATAAGGAACAATTGCACGTAGCATAGTAAACTTGTTTCTTGTTTAAGCATAGCAGAAGTGTGCGCCTTTCGTGATAATGGTGGAGCAGACAGACAGGCAGGCAGGCAAGCAGAAAGACAGACAGACAGACAGACAGACAGACAGACAGACAGACAGACAGACAGACAGACAGACAGACAGACAGACAGACAGACAGACAGACAGACAGACAGACAGACAGACAGACAGACAGACAGACAGACAGACAGACAGACAGACAGACAGACAGACAGACAGACAGACAGACAGACAGACAGACAGACAGACAGACAGACAGACAGACAGACAGATAGACAGACAGACAGACAGACAGACAAGCTGACAGACAGGACAGACAGACAGACAAGCAGGCAAGCAGATAGTCAGGGAAAGAGATAAACGCTTCTTCTTCATACCAGTTCTTCAGTTCTTAATGTCTCAATTTTGTTGTCCAGTTTGTTGCGATGTCCAGGAAGCTTCAGAATCTCATTATCAAAGCGATCTTGTTCTTTCCTATAAGAAAAATAAAGTGAACTCAAAAACACAACTGAAAACGGAGCAAAAAAAGATGTAGCCCAAGTGATAATAACTTACATGCAATCAGAAATCAGGTGATCAAGGAGGGACGTGACCATGGCAACGAAAGCTTTGTCGTCTGGTGGTGTTGGTGCATCTAATGCCTTCTTTATCAAGCTCAAAGTCATTCCCTATATGAGGAAAGAATGTCAAGAATTAACGCATGAACCAAAAAGAACTCCTTGCCTCACTGAATCAGTGCTCATTCTTAAGGGTAGTACTCAAAGCTAACGAACGCTACAGGGACTAGAAAGAAATCGAAACAACTGTGAGAGATCAAGGAAAATCGAACTACGCTTTTTCCATCTACTTTCTCCGCATACAGAGACTACGTACAGAATACGACTGGAAAACATACAAATATACATCAAAAGAATACAAATAAATTCATAAGCTGCATCCAAATCGAAATTAGGAATGTAGGATGATTTTTTACGGAGGAAGGGAAAACCTGAAAGCCTGGAGAAAAACCCTTGAAGTCCAGGAGAAAAACCCTTGAAGTCCAGGAGAAAAACCCTTGAAGTCCAGGAGAAAACCCAGCAACAGTCAACTCTGTTGAACTATGACGCCGACCTCGGGGTTCGATCTTTAGTCCACTCTAGCTAAATAGCAGATATCGGAGTTACACTGTATTGCTTTCAAACAATTGTTTCAAGTCGAGGCATTTGGGTCAACAATACAGTAAATGTATAGAAACTGACCCAAATGCCACGACTTGAAACAATTGTTTTAAAGCAATGGAATGTAACTCTGATATCTGCTACTAAGGGATAGCTTAATTAAGTATCTAAATACATTACCAGTCTATCACAGAGCTTGTTCAGAAGATTCAGTGGCTCCAGCCTGAATGCGATATCTTCCCAAAAACTCTCCACACAGACGCAAGGCTTCTCACTTCCCCAGGGGAGGTAGTGATAGTGGCAACCATCGAATACAGGGTTAGACGGTGCTGTGTTGGCAGGTGCAACTGACTCATCCATCTTGTTACCATAGTTACCTAAGCAGAAGTAAACGTATGATATGGGTGTGATGTGTCACACGGCAGCCATGATGGCGGGAACAAAGTTTTTCTGCGTAGTTTCGCATTCAAGCGCTTCAGGACGACTTAACTGATAATATAAATCCAAGGCTGAGAATCGCAGGCCTTTGACGTTAGTCCTGCATGGAGTGAGTGTCATCTACAATACTAGCTATCCCTTTCTTACGCGAAACGCAGCTTACTATACGTCTGTGTTGGATTGAAACGAGGGCGGTGGCAGCGCTTGTTTCACCATGCCCCCTTGTCTTTATATTACATGGCACTTATACAATCGATGACAGTCTATTCGCAGGAGAGTTTTGCAAGGGGGGTGCCGATCTGCAGCCTACAATGTTATTTGTCAGTGTAGTTCTGACTTACCAATGCTGACTTCAAATTCGACAGGTCCGTCAACATCCTTGACCATCGTTGCATCATAAAAACAGGCAAACAGTTTGTACTTCTCTCTTCTCAAGTAAGGCTAGAATATTAGAGAAGATATGGACATTACTAATTGGAACGCCTGCTTCTGGGAGGTAAAAGGTAAATTTTTCAAGGAAAGGAATTTTTGTAATTACCTGTACACGAATCACATCTTCATTCTCGATAGTCGACACTTCGTTATCGATTTCATCGCTTCCGAGTGCAGTATCAAGCTCGACCAGCACACGACCACGATATGCCACGCCCTCGCCCTGTAGAAAATAGGGATAATCAGAATTACACTATACTATAGCGCAGTACTTCACTTCGCACTACTGCAGCAATCTTTACACTCCACACCCAACTGGACACAATCACACCTCATACCACACCCGCACCACACATCCAAAAAATCTAACTCACAATTCCTTTGTTCAATGCTTCATTCTGGTCAGGCAGTTCGCTGAATTCTCGAGGTGATCCATAAAAGTTTAGAAAACACGGTCCAAACGTTGGTGCAAAACCTGAAAAACCAAGGAATAAAATAATTTGAAGGAGAAAACCAATACAGGGAAAAAATAATGAAAACATTAATTGACGGGCAGAAACAAGGTAACGTCAGCTTCTTTAAGGTTACTGGAGACCTTCAGGGGTATGCTTCGTTTAAAACTCTCTCTACGCAACACTTTGAACAAAACCCTACGAAACTATATATCGTTCGAAAGGTCATATAATACAGATTACGAAAAATATAGTTTTTGAACGCACTTTTTCAATCTAAAACGATGTCGGAGCCTTAAACGCGAATCGGGTACGTTCCGTAGATGTGAATTAATAGACATGGCGTTAGCGCGAATTGATTAAAAAAATTCACTGTGTGAATTAGCTAAAGATAAACTACAAAAGGGTGTGATCGTTTTTTGATTTTTTGCTTATTTAAAAAGTTATTGAATCTCAAAGTTGGAGTTTCCAAAAATGTCCGTGTCGGTTGACGTTTTACCGCATAAAAGACGAAATAATCAAAATATCAAAAATCGCTCACACTCTTTTTTTTATCAATACTTCCCCATGCTTCTTGCCAAATTTCATTGAAATTGAACAAAACCACATACCTATTAATTCATTTAAAGAGAGGGAATTGTAGTAAAAACGATCATAGAGATTTTAAGCTTTAAAGATTTGGGAGAGTTTCACACCTCGTTAAGACATCTGTCAACATAGTGATACCGCCAGCCAACCAAAAACAAGGAAAAACGGGACCAACGGAGTGTTGACAAACACTTCGAACTACGCGGGAAATGATCTAAAAATGGAACACTTCGTTTCTCCGGTAAACTTTTAATAAAGACACAAGAAGAATGTAGAATTCCCAAAGGTATCGAAAGTATAGTGTATTCAAGACGCAAACGAAATCAGAAAGCGCCAGAGTTTCGAAGCGTGGTAGGACACGAATTTCATCACGCGGGAAAATCGAAAGAGTAACCGACTCAAGTATAATAGGATTAACGAGGGTCACGACGCCTTCGATTTAGATTTATTTTCCCTTCAAATCATGTTTTTTAAAATAACTAGCGAACTTTTAAACATTTCGAGAAAAAAATTGTTCAAAAAGAAAGATTAATGTAGAAACTTTTAATTAGTGAAATAAAATTTTTTTAGAAACATTTTACACGCGAAGCTAAGGTCTCCAGTAACCTTAATAGTGTCCAGGATGCGAGAGTGCGTTACCTTCGTCGCCTTGTCCTGAGATGGCAGACAGTGACAAGAAAGCTGTGCCAATACAATCATCATTACCAACTCTGTCCCTGAAGAATGAAACCATACAAAATAGGATCAATGATTTTCCACCATGATCAAAGAAACGTTAATGCAAAACGAATCGACCAATCATAAATGTGTATATAATAATTGATACATATTTGTTATCAAATCATTCAAGTGCAGGTTTGTTCTTTGTAACAGGCAGTCATGATAGAGTAGTGGTTACGTATTGTTTTTCATTTCAGACCACGTGTCATTCCCTAGAATATCATCTCTTTGTTTAACGGTTGCACACGAGAAGACACATGAATATGGATACAACTCAAGCAAAGAACCTTTTTCTCAGTGGAATGACACGTGGTCTGAAATGGGAAAACATTACGCCCAAGCTAAAATGGTCTAGTAACGATAAACCCTCGACATACCAGTCATACATCTGCAGCTTGAGTCGTTCACACATGGACGGGAACTGAAAACAAAAACAGTCAATAAGTAAAAATATGACATAAGTGGAACCACGTGACTTCATTTAGTGTCACGTGACCTGATGTCACTTAGCGATTCCTCACCATTAATGGGACTTTCAGCTGCTGTTTGAACTCGGGATTGTCATCCTGGTATTTGATGGCCGTTTCGACCTGGAAAAAAACACATTGATGTTACTGGTAACAACTAACTTGATGTCGAATTTCAATGATTTGAATCATGGTATAAATTTGAGCCATGAAATAAACCCGCCCCATGTGATATAAGAATAATGTTATGTATTTATTAAGTCAAATAAACAAATAACCTCTTTGCCACAGAAGTTCAATTTTATGTAGGGATCGACCAGACTCTTTGATCCTTCGTCTTCTTCTTTCTGGAAAATCAAAGAAAAGTATAATCAGATACGACACTTGGGTTTTTGTTTGTTTGTTTGTTTGTTTGTTTGTTTGTTTGTTTGTTTGTTTGTTTGTTTGTATGTTTGTTTGTTTGTTTGTATGTTTGTTTGTTTGTTTGTTTGTTTGTTTGTATGTTTGTTTGTATGTTTGTTTGTTTGTTTGTTTGTTTGTTTGTATGTTTGTTTGTTTGTTTGTTTGTATGTTTGTATGTTTGTATGTTTGTTTGTTTGTTTGTATGTTTTTTTGTTTGTTTGTTTGTTTGTTTGTTTGTTTGTATGTTTGTTTGTTTGTTTGTTTGTTTGTATGTTTGTTTGTTTGTTTGTATGTTTGTTTGTTTGTTTGTATGTTTGTTTGTTTGTTTGTATGTTTGTTTGTTTGTTTGTTTGTTTGTTTGTTTGTATGTTTGTTTGTTTGTTTGTTTGTTTGTTTGTTTGTATGTTTGTTTGTTTGTTTGTTTGTTTGTATGTTTGTTTGTATGTTTGTTTGTTTGTTTGTTTGTATGTTTGTTTGTTTGTTTGTATGTTTGTATGTTTGTATGTTTGTTTGTTTGTTTGTTTGTTTGTTTGTTTGTTTGTTTGTTTAGCATGAAACAGCTACCATTATAGTCGTACATATAGTCATTTAGTAGTTACCTTTCCTCCTCCAAAAAGTCCTTTGAAGAATTTCTTAATGCTTCTTCCCATACCCGTGTCCACTAGAAGGGTAAAATAGTGTATTAGAACTATATTATACCAGCGATTAACATCAACAATAGGTATGATCACCATGTATGAATATCATGTATTATCATGTGTCACCATCATCAACATTATCATCATCATGTATCATCATCATCATGTTTCCTCGTCATTATCATCATCATCAACTTTATCATGTATCATCATCATCATCGTCATCATGTATCATCATAATGTATCATCATCATCTCCATACCACCAGAACCATAAAATGCAACTGTGTTTCAGTAATGTAGGGATCGCTACGCCAGGGGTGTTGTTATGGTCATGCCCATCATTACAAATATTCTCTAGTTATTTGACTTACTTTGTGGGATATCTTCAGCTTGGTATATCTTAACACCAAACACTGCAGGCTGCCGGGACACACCCATGGGCATCAGACAATTTCTGTAAAGCAATAATATGGATAGTTGTTGGTAAATGTTTCGTTTCCCTAGAGAATTCCTATCATAAGAAGGTGGTGTTTGATCTTCCGTGTTTCTGCCGCGTGAACAATTGGTGGACGTAATGTTTATAATCTTTTTATATTATTCCTGACTTTACATTTCCCCCCTATATTGTATATTTATGTATGTATGCATATTTTGTAGGGTTGTTAATAGAGTTATTCACTCACGTAATGTTTATAAACACTGCTATTGTGATGTTAATGTGCCATCACAAACCATGTTAACTATAGGTTTTGTAACTTTGCTTTATTGGATTGTCTTATAGATTTCTAGTTGGCAATTTCAATAAAAATCAGCAAAACAAATTTCGTCATGACTCATAGTATGCCCATCTATAAATTGCATTGTCTATCTACTTACGACTCAATGTCATCTTCTTCGTCATCTTTGGGTGGTGCTTTCGCCTTCGCCTAAAGTACAACCAAGTCGAAACAATCAGGCATTTACGTTCAGGAAAAATGTCAGGACAAGGATTTTGATTAATACTTACAGGTGGTTCGTCACCAGGGCCTAGAACCATGGCTGTGACTTTCAGATAGCCCTTAAGAAATAATGAAATATTGGAATTTAGCTGAATAAATGAAGGAAGGAAAGGAAAAAAAAGGAACGAAGGAAGAAAAGGAACAAAGGAAGGAAGGAAGGAAGGAAGGGAAGAGAAGGAAGGAAAGAAGTGAAAGAAGAACGGAAGAAAAAGATCGAAGGAACAAATTTCAAAGATTACTAAAAGTCATCATAAAAATTAATGCATTTCACCAGAGCTAATCAAATGTCAAGCAAGATAAAAAACGAAAAAAAAAAAATAAAACAAAACGTGGACTAGCCAATCACAATGATTCACTAGAAAAGCCAAAGTGTCCTTTGTGGTGATGGGTTAATATGTTCAAGAACAAGGAAAACTCTTACCGCTGGTGATCCACCCATTGCAGACTTGCTCTTTGACTTGCCGCCTTCTCCACCCTCCTCTGCCTGAAAACATTGAGTATAGAGTTACCAAGTTTGTAATAACTCGTAGAATATTAATATTATCAACAAGTTTTATTTTGACTTACTTCATCTTCGTCACCACCTTCTGATCCAGGGCTCGTCATCAAGACCCACTTCCTTACGAATGAGTGACCTGAAATGAACATGGACCGAAACAGAGTTAGTGAACATATATATCATCATCGTCATCATATCATCATGTATCATCATCATCATCATCATGGATCATCATCATCATGGATCATCATCATGTATCATCATCATCATGTATCATCATCATCATCATCATCATCATCATGTATCATCATCATCATGCTTCATTATCATCAGTATGTGTCATCATCATGTAGCATCGGATATCATCATCATGTAGCATCGGATATCATCATCATCATCATCATCATGCATCATCTTCATGTATCATCAAGAGTTATAAACGTCCATTAGCAACAAAATAAAAGCCTTATCTTACCGCGCATTTCGTAGATGCTTCCAATATCAGACTGCAAACGAACAAATTATTTTTGAGCACAAAAGTCAGGGACAGAAAATTTAAAACAACCTTAGATTTCTTACCTCGAAATATCCGAGTAAAGCATCGGACCTCAACTTCTTGGAGTTGAAAATCTAAACACAAAACATTCAACATGGATTAAATCACTGAGAAATTAGAAATTAATTGAAATAGAATTAGCTCATTTATTTCTTCCTTTTCATTTTTCCATCCTATCCCGTCCCATCCGATAAACTTAATAGAACATTGCCCGGCCAAAAGGTTTCATAATTTAGCTGTGCAATGCTGCTATCTTACCTCTAATACAAACAGTTCGTCAAAAAGTTCTGCCTCAGATGAGTGGAAATTGAACACAAAGCTCTAAATTAAAAATAACAACGCAAAAGATTTAGCATGATTTCTGCTAAAGTTAACAATGCTGTGGATTCCCCAGTTAACTATGCCAAAGAACTTAGTTGTTTGCATTCTTGCATATTATATTCAATTTGGGGAATCGCTGTTACAAAGATGAGTTTTTTAAAAATTGCGCGTCTAAAATATCTCCAAATTATGTTTTCTGCGTCAAAACTCTGCTTAAAACCAATACTAAAATAACTTCCATTACCTCATCATACATTGGCTTGTTGGTTGACCTGGCAACCTGGGTTTCTCGCTTCTGATTGGACAAAGACACACGAACCAATGGGTGAATGTTATTTCCTGGTAGCTGTCGACCTTCAATAACCTTGATTCGAATCTTGACAAGAAAAAAACAATATCTTTAAAAGGTTTGCATAAGACGTAGACTAGAACTACAGCCCGTGAGAGTATCAGGGAGTAGTGCAGGCTCAAAAAATACTCTTTTTTCTCTCTGCTTGAGTGACACAAATTCAGTACGATACTGGTTTCCAATTTGACCCATTATGTACATTCTTGTATACTAAGCACACAACGTTTAACTTGTTTTATAATCTATGTTTACAGTCATGTGACAAAAATTCAGTACGATACTGGTTTCCAATTTGACCCACTATAGACCCCTTGCAGCTCGTCGGAATGCAGCTCAATTTGGAGGGCAAAAAAATAGGTTCCAATTCTCAGGAGATCAAAATTCTTTTGTTTTGCCCTTCAAATTGAGCTGCTCCGACGTCACGTGCAAGGGGTCTATATGTATATTCTTGTATACTAAGCACACGACGTTTAACTTGTTTTATAATTTACGGTGTAAGCGTGACCATATGTCCATGTTTACGGTCATGTTGTTCACATAGACAACAATAGCAATGAAAGCAGTTATTGTCGTATAAGAAGGAAGTACCTGAAAATCTTGAACTTTATCGGACCATCTACGTCTTCCTCGTCTAGCAGGACGCTTCCTGTTGGCAAGAGACACAGCGATATTTAAGAAGTCTCCCATCAATCGAAGTATGAGAAGAATAGTTGTGATGATTGATGCTTAGGCTCAGCATTAGTGGTGTACACCCCCCTCCCTACCTAAATTTCAGGTTTTTATTCTGTCTTAATTTTTTTAACAAGGAAGTAAAAAATATTTGCGAAATTCTATATTGTTTCATGTCGGGATGACAAGAAAGTCATGTACGACTAAATTGTCCTTATAATCATTTATGTTGATGGGTTTCCTGTGGATTTGGCGGGTCTTTTCGCAACAATACACGCGCGCTCGCCCCTGGAACTCTGGGACTCTAACTGCGCCACTTCTTTGCATGGCACGAAATCATGGCGACAAACTATTAGAAATTTATTGTTGAAAGTACCAGCATAATTAAAGGTGGCATAATGATTTGGGTATGTAAGATACATTACTGCACTCTCAATCTCAGTCTCCGTCCGGTAAAATTTCATACGCTGCCACTATTTTTGAGCATCGAAAGTTGGAATCGAATTATACATGAGCTGCATATAGGAGAATGTGTAAATATATTGACCTCTTTCGCTTTGGTTTTCCAGGTTGTCCAGGCGCTCCGCCTTCCTCTCCTCCTTCTTCGCCTTCTTCTCCAGCTTCTGTTTCTTCTCCCTCTTCATCGTATCCACCTTCTTCTCCTCCGCCGCCTCCGCTGTCACCAGACTCTTTTGCGCCTGCAGGTGCTTCATAAATTATCTGTAGGTTACAGGAAGCCTGTGGGAAGGAATACGTTTAATGTTAGACAAGCTCGCATTCCGCGTGTGGGTCGCCTGATCCTCTCTCATTATGCAAAGCGAATTCTTTGCTGGAGTAAGGAGAAGGAGTAACACGTATTATGTAATGGGAAAACATTACACCACAACGAATAAGGTCTATAGTTCCTATCACAGTTCCCTGCGCCATCTTGAAAGGTAGCCGTGCCTTTGCATCGAAGCGAGATGAACGGTGAGCTTGGAATGATAGAGACATGTGAATAATTGTCCAAGGTGTTAAGACAAGGTCTCTATCATTGCAAGGTCATCATTCATCTCGCTTCGATGAAAAGGCACAGCTACCTTTCAAAATGCGCAGGGAACTGTGAAATGGACTACTGGTTTACGCAATGTGGATAAGATGATTTGCCGTTATTGCAGCGCCTCAGGACTAATGCTCTTTGCATGTCCAAAAGACTAACCGTCGCAGGCTTTGGTCCAAGACTCGAAGACACATTGAAAAGAGGGTATGATTGGTTCAAGGCTTGACTCATGTGTAGTAAGACGAGTAGTCGAGATACTTACTGCTGTCGGGTTGTTTTTGCCGTCCTTCAGTGCGTACGTTTCCTCAATTTGTTTTTGCTTTCCTTTCACAAGATCTCGAAGAGGAACCTCACACTGACCAAGAACCCTTAAGAAAAGACGTGTAAATGAAACAATTACTTTTGTACGAGTGTAAAACGATGCGCCCAACGGCACGGTCACGGTTGGAGTTTAAAACAATTTGCTGTACCAATCACAGCGCGCGAAAACTCTGTTGATCCAGTCCGAATGCTTGGATATGGTCACGTCACTCTATTTTCGTAACTCAAGTATTTTACAACACGAAATCTGCACCATCAAGTGAGGTAAGAATAGATTTGCAGATTAGGACAAATAAATAGAAGAGATGTTATGTCACGCAACTTCCGTAACGCAAGTATTTCATGTCACGAACTCTGCTCTAAGAAGTGTGGTAAAAATAGTGTTTGTGGCAAATGGTAAAGTAAAGAGAACAGATATTTTATTGATACCGATTGTTTTTTTGTACATACTTGTTGAAGCCGATTTTTTCATAATCTTTGATAACCACGGTCAGCTTCTCATCAGGGTTCAGCGGTTTTCCACTTAAATCCCATTCGAAAGCCTATGAAAAAAAGTTTGTTTTATATAAATTACGATAATAATTAGAATAATAACCTTTATTATCATATGACCGTATTTCACTGTACGCGTGATTCTAAAAAAAACCTTTGGGGAAAATGTCGTCAGCAAAAAAAGTACGCTTTTCCGAAAAGTGTAATAATTTCCCGTTCGGACTCGCCGTTCGGACTCGCTGCCGTCAATCATGTAAAAACTACGCATTTTGATTCGCATTTATTAAAAACGCTTTGAAATCGATTTTTTATATGTGGTCATATGATAAAATGCTTATTGACTGAGTTAAGGTCGGTCCGAACGGGAAAATATTTGGCTCTCGGTCCTTGGCACGGAACTCGCTGCGCTCGTTCCGTACTTCAGGACCTCGAGCCAAATATTTTCCCGTTCGGACCTCCCACTCAGTCAATAAGTACATAATATTCATAAATATAATCAAATATTATTACCTTGTTCCATTCAGGATTGAGGTCATCCTTAATATGTTCAGTCTTGTGTTCAACACCTTTAAGAAAAACAGTCATTAGCACGCACACGCACGTTAATTAACGTCACAGAAGTAGATATCAATTCTACTTCGTAATGTTGTGCATAATTTGACACACGTTGCAATTTTGTGGTGGCGTGCTACATTACGTGCAGCGTTGCACCGTGTGTCCCCAGGCATTAGAACGCCAAAAGCCAAAAACCTAGACGTCTGGAAGTTATAGGGATCGCAGATATATAGAAGCTCTCTAAGAACTCGAAAGTGGGGTGAATACTTTTATTATAATATTCTACTTAAGATTATATTTTAGTTTTGTCAGCAAGTATTATACAAGAAAAAAACTATGAAAGATGAAAATAAATAGTTATTTATAATATTTTTTTATCGTTAACAGACAGCCAAAAACCTAGACGTCTGGAAGTTATAGGGATCGCAGATATATAGAAGCTCTCTAAGAACTCGAAAGTGGGGTGAATACTTTTATTATAATATTCTACTTAAGATTATATTTTAGTTTTGTCAGCAAGTATTATACAAGAAAAAAACTATGAAAGATGAAGATAAAAATAATAGTTATTTATAATATTTTTTATTGTTAACAGATATTTAAAATTTATATCAATTTAATTGATTGATTTTTTTTAACGAGAAGAAAAATATTAATTTTTTTTTGCGTATTCGAATATAGCTTTTTTTCCGGAATCTTGAGATATAACGATAATTAATGATAATTAATGTTAGGTTACCAAATTATTTTTTTACATCATTCATCGGTTCTGGATAGTTCAAATTAATGGCAAGAGAGTTTCAAGGCAGTAAACTGACATTTGAAATTCGAAGATCAAATCTTCAAATCGCTAAACAAACAAATGTACAAATAACGCAAGCTGAAACAATTTGCATACATAATTAATTACAAATTGGTTTTCCTAATTGTATTTCAATTTATCCCTGAACATTCCGATCAAAATTATTCAACTAAGATTTCTTTATTTCTCGTATTTATAACTTAGAATATTATAAAAGGCAACACAAGAGATCAGCCGAAAAAAAGAGGTAGAAAGCTAACATATTAGTTATAATGAATGGCCTCAGATAAGCGTGAAGCCAATACAATGCTTCTAGTATACTAAACATCAGCTGAGCAACAGTTTGCTATTAAATAAATAACCAAGTTTATTATTTATGGAGTTCATGATGAGCGAAGTGACGAGTGAATTATGTATGCTTTGGTTTTTCTTAGGGATTAAATATAAATGGCTATAAAACGGTTAAAGTCTTGTAAAGTTTATATTGGAATGACGGTCGAATAAACAAGTAATTATTCAAACGCTTGGTTAAAGTGACTCGACGCTGAAGTCAGTTGATCAACAAACTGTAAGCGAGAGCCTAATATACCTTTAATAAAAAAACCTCTGCGACAAAATGCCTAACATTGACCAGAAACACGTCAAAATTGGTGATATATTAAAAAAAAAAAGATTAAATAACAACATTCTTCTTTGAAGCATTTTGATTGAAAACGGTTGAATAATTTGAAGTGATATTTAGTCATTGCTCGTGTACTGCACTTATTAAAGGAATGAAAATTTGTTTTTTCTTGAAACCCTATCAAATTACGACCTTAGTAATTCATAACTTTTGAAGGCTCTTGCTTATGAAGTTCAAAGGCATTTTGAACAACATAAAGAGCAGTAAATTTGAAAATATTCGAGTTGGATCGAAAGCAGAATGTTACTAGTGTGAAAGCATGCGATCTTTTGAAAATCTTGTACATTAAGTCAACATTTTACCTGATAAAACTTGTACAGTATATAGTATTAAAGTTTAAAAAATGTCTCAACAGAATATTCAATGTATATGAATAGGGAGCAACATTGTTGAGGTACAGAGTTGTTAGATTGGTCTAACGATAAAGCTTTGAATGTTCGAGGTCATTCCAAAGCTTCTCCCAAAATATTTAAAATTTAAGAGTAAATCTCACAGAAAAAATACATTATCACTACAGAATATAGATTCATAGGTAAAGATATGTAAAGAAGCGAAAAGAAAGTTAGAAACAGGAAAAGTATAAATAATGAATATTCAAGAGCGAAAGCTGAGCTACCGACCTTGAAAGCTGAGTTTGGCATACGGATCGCTTTTACCACGGAAGTCAACGTCAGGCAAGTTAGTTGCCTTCTGTACTGTAACTCTAAGCATTGCTGGTTCTTGAGTCGAACTAGAACTTCATGGACAAGCTAAGAAGTAAGCAAAACCAAGCAAGAATCGCCAACGCCTTGAGCTTAGCTTCGGTGTTCTGCTCCAATTCCTCTGCCACGCCAGTTAGAACCCTCCACTATGCCACGGAAACCTTACCCATGCAAAATAAATACCTAGTTGACCCAAGGGACAACGGGATGAGTAAAAGGTATGAAAAGAATCCGTCACGCGCGACTCGCCTTGTTTCACGCAATCTCTTGGTTTTTCTGTTGTCACGCAGTCTGACGTACCAGTACCTAGCGATAAAAACTGAGACATTTTTTAAACCTTCTAAAATAAAAAACTTTTTCAGAATGTCGTATTATCATTTTTTTCAGGGAAAAGCTTGCAATCTATCTCTCTAAACGGAAGGTAGTTAGTTTGTGCAACTGCTGCTAAGGACCTAGCGATAAAAACTGAGACATTTTTTAAACCTTCTAAAATAAAAAACTTTTTCAGAATGTCGTATTATCATTTTTTTCAGGGAAAAGCTTGCAATCTATCTCTCTAAACGGAAGGTAGTTAGTTTGTGCAACTGCTGCTAAGGATTTTTTCGGTGTCGAAGATGTACAAACAAAGGCATTTGTGCTTAGAAAGGTGTATTTTTATGCGCTTTCATCGTGTCCATGCCAAAAACGTTGTTATGGATTCAAGGTCATGAGAAAACATCATTTTAAGCTTAAACTCGTTATGGTAGACGTTCGAGCATGCGCAGTATGTTCTTTCCAATGTTTCAAAAAAGAGGCATGAAAAATTTGGTGTTTTGGAGAAAGATGAGAAAGATGGGTTTCGTATAGTTCAACTGTACTTCAACTGCCAATCTAGGCCCTTAAGGTTTTCTGTCTTATTTAACAATCTTATCCATGCACTTACTAAGAGGAAAACATTGACGCGGAAATCAGTTCAACCTTATGGTATACCTGTGGACTATTTAGTTAGTACCAGTTGATAAAGGACAAAATGAGCAATGGATTCAGATTTTACAGGCCTAGTAAAATCTTAATACACAAAACGACAGTTTTAATATTACCAAGCATGTTTCAGCAGCCCTGCTGCCATCATCAGTGTAATGATTGCAATTAGAGCGAGAATATATAAAGGTAAATAGGAAAGTCACTCTAATCTAAAATTTGATTGAAACTACTATTAATTATTGGCTAAATAAGATGATTTTTTAAAATAAATATTTAGGCCATTATTAATCTTGATAAACAGTATTCTCGTTAATATTACAATTTAACAACACAAAAATAAATACTAAAAGAAAAAAACAGAAAAGCTAAGCAAATAAAGAGAAAGTAACTAGGAGACCGTAACGAAGTCTTAAAACATTGCAAACTATTTCCACGCTCTGCTTGCTTCAACACAACAGACGCGAATCCATCTCAGACGAAGTCCTAAGATGGACGCCTTGTTCTGTGGGCTTTAAATATGTTGAAACTCGTCGTAATATCGGCAAATAATCTCAGAAATGTGGACTTCTCTGGGAAAAGTGACCCTTACGTAAAGGCTACGTTCCGAGGTAAGAGGATACTAAAGACTAGATACCTAACTCAACTCGCGTTTATAGAAATTTTGTAGTACAACAGTTGGGGTATTGGCAAGTTGAACTAAAAGAGAAATCAACTACTCAGTTATATTCAAAATTCAAGCTAAATTACAGTCAGAGAAACAATAATTAGCAAAGAGTTAAGATTAGAAAATTCAACGTTCAAGAATGCAATTGAATATAATATTTGTTTGAATCAGCCCAATTCTAAAGCGAGAGAAATAATTTTGTTACTACCTGCTAACTCGTTTTTGTCAACTTTTTACAACTTTTTACTTTTGATATTATTAGTTTGGATAAATAACGGTATAGTTTATTAGATTTTTTTAAAGATATCTTAGTCAAAACACTTGGAATCACGAACGCTGTCTATTCTTTTGTTTTTGATTATTGTTATTTGTGAGTGTTCACTTCATTTTCTTTTAAAAAATGTACGACATAGTAATTTTGACTTACTAAATGTTTCTTAACGTCTTTTCAATACTATGGAACTGAAAATCATCGCCAAAGAATAAAAAATAATTCGTAAAAGACATTAAAGTTAATGGAAAGTTTAAAGTTCTTAATTTGCATAATGGTTTCACTATTTATTGAAATACGAAATAGTTTTCCTCGCCTGGGTTCCCCTGAACAAGAACACCGCACCCATATTGGACGCTCAACTAAACGTCAATCTTGTGCATTTGTTTTTATTTAGTGTCCAGCAAATTCGAGATACATACATATATATTTGTTATCTTTACCATATATAATATTTGTGATTAATTCTGTATTATGATTGGTTCATTAATCATGATTATAATCGGCCATTAGTAAGAAGTTGTGTGCGTTGGTGTATCAATACTGGGTTTAATTATGCCAAGTGCTTGAGAACTCAGACGGTACTGATCAGTGAACCATTAGAAGGCAATTCAACCATGCGCAGAGAACCTGCGCAGCGAACTACGCCTTCTTTGTGTGTGTGTGTGTGTGTGTGTGTGTGTGTGTGTGTGGTTATGTGTGTGTGTGTGTGTGTGTGTTTGTGTGTGTGTGTGTGTTAACTTATCACAGGTAGCCCAGACTTAAATATATGCTTCACATGCTTTACATTAAAGCTACTGCTTGGTATCAATCAACTGGATGAATCTCATTACCAGCCTTCAGTGAGAAACAAGCACTACCCCTCCCCCCCAAGAAAACAAGCCATTCAGCTGGTAAAATTTCCGCATGCGCACGAGCCGACCGAAACTAATATGGACCTTTAGACCCCTTGCACGTCACGTCAAAGCAGCTCAATTTAATTGGAGGACAAAGGATTTCAAAATGATTTCAATTTCCTGAGAATTGGAACCTATTGTTTTAATTTGTCCTCCAAATTGAGCTGCATTCCGACGTGCTGCAAGGGGTCTATAAAGCTTAGCATCTTCAAAATACTTATTTCTTTGAGCAGAAACTGTCCTACTTACCCAATTTTCTTGTCTTGATTAAAGTGAATTTTCATGAGCTACTGACTTCTTTCCATTGCAATTTGAATCAATGACTAATTACGTCCAATCCTTGTGTTATTGAACAGGAGAAGAGAGGAAAACTACCCACATTGAAGATAATCTCGACCCTGTGTGGAAAGAAGAACATGTAAGATTGAAGACAATAGTTAGGGGCCGATCCATATTTATCTCCGGAGGAGGAGGAGAAGGAGGAGGAGGAGAAGGAGGAGGAGGAGAAGGAGGAGGAGGAGAAGGAGGAGGAGGAGGACGGGGGTCGGAGGAATTTAGTTTGCTGGTCCCCAACCCTCAATGTGGCACTTTTTTATTAACCCCCTTACTAGTAGGTTGCTACTTTCTCATCTTGCGGTGTGATCCCCCTTTGTCATGTATAGTCCCCTTCAGTCAGTCCTGTTGTCATGCGATCCCTCCAAATACTCCAATCCCATGCCCCTCTCCCCAAGCGATAAATACTGGCCAGACCCTTACAACGAAAAACAAAAATACATATTTATCATGCTATATTTATTTTAGAACAACGTTTTGGAATGGGACGTCAGCGGACAAGCCCTTTCCTCCAGTGATGAGATTGATGTCAAAGTGAAAGACTGGGAAAAAGTATTTCAACGGAAGTAAGTGATCATAAGAGCAGTTTCGTATGTGATTGTAAAAAGCGCGCGGCACGAACGCGGTCGTGATACGGCAAGGCACTGCCGCCATGCAGACCAATCACACGCATGCGCGAGAATTCAGGGACGTCGCTTCCTTTACTCAAATACGCATGTGCGTACTTGAGAAATGCCCAAAAAACGTATGGGAAGCAAAAACTTTACTTTTGGGGTGGGGATGTTTGAGGCCATGCGGACCCGTGCGTACTTTGCCAAGATGGCCTACACCCCTGGAATTTACTATCCATATGCCCGAAGCACGGTATGAACAAGGCGCGGACACGATCACGCTAATGTTACGGCACTGTCAAGCTATAGAAAAATCTATTCAATCGTCCTATTAATTTTTTTTTTTTTTGAAAGAATTCTTGGTGAAGTAAAGATACCATTGGGAGCACTACTGAAGACAAGAGATTACACATTACAACATACCTACCCACTACTAGACAAATATGAAAGAGTTACCACAGTAAGTACTATTTGGTTGTCCGTGTTTCTTCTCCATAAAGCCTGGTTCACACTAGCGTTGGAAGGAATAGGAAGCAACATTAGCTACGGACACACGGTGTAGCATTGCGTGCAATGTTGCAGGCAACCGATGTTGCGAGTCATTTCACACGATGCAGTTTGTTGCACGCAATGTTGCAGAAGTAGAAAAGAATCCTACTTCAGCAACATTCCCTGCAATATGATTGCGCGCATTATTGCACCGTGTGTTCTCGCCTACACTTGACTCAGTAGTGTACTTCTCATTAACAGTGGTTGCCTTTTTTCCACCTAAGTGATAAATGCGATACTGAGTCTGCGTATGTTGTCTCCGATTCCGATGCTTGTGTGAACCCAGCACTATAGATCCTGGGGGATCGTGATCACGTGATCCTTTGAACATTCATGATTATCATCTAGAGAAAATGAATAGAGAAAAAGCAGAGGAGATTACTCGTACCGTTAAAAACTAACATTCAGTTGAGCAGTAGCGTGTTCCCATCCCTCTCCCTGTTGTAATTTCAGTACATTGCATGAAAACGTTGTAATTTTTGATAATTTGCTGAAGTCCTGTGTATTGTCTATTGCGCAGTCCAAGATAGTTCTGAGGCTACATTACAAGCCTTCCAAAGTCGAGTTAGAAACAACACAATATGAGCTGCAATACATGAATGAAGAATCCGAGGAAGAAAGAGAAGAGGAGGAGGATGAAAAAGGAGGAGTTACAGCACAAAGAAAAAGGTACAAGAAAAACAGATACTGAACTAAAAAAATGAAAAATTTTCTGCCGCATATGCTATAGACCCCTTGCAGCACGTCGGGATGGAGCTCAATTTGGAGGGCAAAACAAAAGAATTTTAATCTACTGAGAATTGGATCCTATTGTTTTGCCCTCCAAATTGAGCTGCATTCCGACGTGCTGCAAGGGGTCTATAGAGATTTTTCACGATGCCATGTTGAAGGACAGGAACAATGCAGATTTCATTTCACTTGTAATTCTTATAAAATTGCTTCCATATCTTCCATGGCGTCAGTATGACACCAAAACGCTATATATTTTTTCTTATATTTTCTATTAGATATCTTCCATAGCTTGAGTATCTGCTTAACTTATCAATATTTTGCTTACGACAGGAGGAGGAGAACGAGAGCCCTCAGGAAGAGACGAAGGGAGTGGTCAACGAAAGTACAGCACTATAAGATTCGTGTAACAATCCACGAAGGACGCCAACTACCTGGAGTAAATATTTCTCCAATTACGCGAATAACAGTCAAAAACCAGAAAGAGCAAACAAGAGTGAAACGCTCTACAAATAATCCAGTGTTCAACCAGGTCAGCAATGATAATCTCATGAATTATAGACGCATCAAGAGTTCCGCGCTGCTGCTCAATGCGCATGCTCAGGGGATTAAAAAGTGGGATGATATTTTGTATAATATGCAATTTTTCGGTATATTTGATTCAGAATTCGCTTAACGGTACGCGATCTTGAATATTTAGTGAAAATTGTGCTTGACAAGAAAGATACAACTAAAATATAGCATATTTTACAAATTTTATCTCACTTTTTACTCCCCTGAGCATGCGCTTAGGGCAGTAGCGCGGAACTCTTGATGCGTGTATTTCATTATCATAACATAATGGCGGGGAAACAATGCCTGTCATGCGCATCATCAAAGAATCCAAGTTTCTTTATTTTTGTCTCCTGAGCCCGCGTTCCTCTGCTCACAAAAACCGCTAAAATAAAGCGAAAAATTTAACCTCTCATTCAATTGAAACAACATTCAGAACTTTTAACACTAAATCCTGTAAGGAAGAAAAAGTTTAGAAAAATCTTTATAGAACTGCTTTGCAATTTGGACCCGGAAGTCGTTTTTCAATGCGATTGACGTCACACTTAAAAGCTCTATTTCTGCTGTTTTCTTATTGGATAATGTCAAACAGCAAAAGGATTAACCCGCTGGAAACATTGGCTACTTTGTATTTAAAACATTGTTTCTGTAAAATGCGTATTTTTATATCATTGACTGGACTTTTTTTACAGACCTTTTCGTTCAACTTCCATTGTTCAGAGGCCGAACTGTTTGATAATCTTCTCGTGTTCGAGGTTCGTGATTATATATATACAGGTTAATTGTTTGTGTTTCAATCCTTTTGGTGTTTAGATTGTGGTTCCTTAGTTGTTTTTATTACCAACTTTTTTTTCTTCTAGGTGTTCGATTCAAAGAACTTCATAGTCTCGAACAGACTTCTGGGATTTTTCGAGGTATCAGTATTGTGTTAAGTCTCTCTTTCCTTCATGAATTAATGAACTGATTATTTCTTCCATCCATCCATCCATCCATCCATCCATCCATCCATTCATCCATCCATCCATCCATCCATCCATCCATCCATCCATCCATCCATCCATCCATCCATCCATCCATCCATCCATCCATCCATCCATCCATCCATCCATCCATCCATCCATCCATCCATCCATCCATCCATCCATCCAACATTCCATCATTCATTCCATCCATCCATCCATCCATCTATTTATTCATTTCATCGTGAATAATTGAAGAACTAAATAAATATATCTCTTTCATTTGATTTTTAGAGTGATATTGGTGCAATTTATGAGTTTCCAGGTAATGAATGAGGTCGATGCCGGCCCATTTGCATTATAGTGTTCCTACCTTCCCTTTATAAGTTGTTCATTAATTCATTATTATCAGCTGATGTGTACTAATACTCATTTATGTTGTAGAACACGCGTTTATAAGAAAATGGGTTCTGTTGACGGGAACAGGAGGACAAGTAGAAGATGAAACCGAGGTAAAACCGTTTTATTTCTTTGCCTTTCTTATTTGCATGCATTTCCCTTTTTTCGTTCCATATTTCTTTCATCGGTCCTGGAGAGGAACTTTCTCCTTCTTTCAGGCTTGAATTCAAAATTCTAGACCCAGTAAAAGACCCAGTAAAAAATTACATACGAGCAGAATATGTTGTGTCCTTACTTTGATTTATGAGGTCTTTCTCTGGGTTTTCTGGTTTTCCTCCCTCCTTTATATCTACTGAGCTTAACCCCAGTCCCATTGCATCAAATCCCATTTTCTTAGCTTAAAAATGGAAGCAAATCCCACGCAGTTCAACTTTAATCATTCCAAGACCTCACTTTCTCTTATTTTTTTTATATTTAAGCGTTTCGCTTTGTTTTCAGAAATTTAAGTAAAACAATGTATGTCACGGTTTGTTATTTTAATCCATTATTTCTTAATTTCCCGTAGACCAAGCAGTCAAAAGTGCGAGGAACAAACGGAGAAACGGCGGTAAATATTCTATTTCTAACTTGCTAAACTCAAAACCGGAAGTGACGAAAACTCAAAAGAAGTGCTGAGGAAATTACACTCCTAGAATCTATTATTTTTCTAGTTTTTCCTCACTTAAAGAGTTCTATGCCGCTTTTAATTAAAATTCAATTAGAAAACATATAAAGATTACATTTTTGTTTTATTGCTGATAGAGCAGTGCAAAAATTGTGTTTTTAGCTTTGTTTTTGTGATTTGAAAATGTAAATTCTCCCAACTAGTAAGAGAAACTGACAGTGCTTTCCCCAAAACGCGCGAAATATTTATGCAAATTAGGACCAACGAAACTAGTTTTCAAAATCTAATGAGTGGAATACTTACTTTAGTAAATAATGCCAAAAGTTTAGATAGTAAGAATAATTTCGCTCGATTGTCAACAAGTTTTTAATGACTTAAAATCGTTACGAAACTTCGGGAAGATCTCAAGAACACGAGAGATCCAAGTGAGTATATTTTAGTTGGTTCCGTGTTGTCGTCTCGACCATTCGACCAAATTTGATCTCAAATTTTAGCAAAACTAAAGTTATCTTAATCAAAGCTAAAGAGGGATGACTGAAACCACTCTTTAGCTTTCTTGTAAAGTATTCTAAGGTCAATTTTTCCGAAGATTTCCGATCTTTTACAGCTGGAAAATCCCCCGACGCGATTTTTCGAATCTTTGTTTATCGGTGAACATATTTTTGCCTGAAGTTCTTTGAATAGTTTCTTTAGATAACTACATTTGCAGATATGCATTGATGTATACTTACAGTTTACACATTTGAGTGTTCCAGCTCAAAATATCCTTCGTTATTACTCGTTTTTTTCGTTGTTTTGAAAGCTTGGCTTCTTTACACACGCCACTGGCGACTTTGAGTTCAGACATTTGCTTCGAACAGTAACTAATCAGAGCGCGCGCTGGTGATATTACGTCACTGGGTAACGCAATCGTTTTTAAACCACAATATTAGACTTATTGTAATTTTTAAGCGTAATTTAAAATGTCAACCTATTGCTTCTTAACTTTTAGGGATACTTGAAGGTGACAGCAATGGTTTTAGGACCCGGTGACGATTCTCCTGTAAGTAACGTAACTCTCTTCTTAGATTGCGTGACATGTCTTTTTTCATTTCTTTCAAGAGAAACTAAAATTAAAAGTTTCTCGGTTGTTCTTTTTGCAGTATGTACCACAGCAAGATAATGAAGAAGAAGAAGACATTGAATCGTGAGAAATTTTTCAATAAATAAACACGATATTTTTAGATACTATCTTTGACTATATAATTTTTAATCAGCGCAGCTGAACATTATTATTATAATAAACTGCGCTCTACAAATATAAAAATTATTATTATTATTATTACTATTATTATTATTATTATTATTATTATTAATATTTTAATTTCCATTTTTATGAATTTTTCATGTCTTTCTTTTAGCAACTGTCTAATGCCTACTGGTCTCGTTCGACAACCAGCTAAATTCGTACTTAAGGTTTATCAAGCTGAAGATCTACCACGAAGTAAGTTGATGAAATGATTATGATTCAACCGCAATACATCATTCACTTATGATGATAATGATGTTGATGATACAGAGGAGGATGATGATGATACATGTTTATGACGATACATTATGATGATACTTGATGATGATGCATGATAGGGATGATATATGATGTTGGTAATGCAGGATGACTATGATGGTATGAGGTGATTATGATACATGAGTGATGAGGATGATACATGATGATGATGGTGATACACGATGATGATGATGCATGATGGTAATGCATGATGGTAATGCATGATGATGATGATGATACAAGGTGATGATGATACGTGAGTGATGAGGATGATAGATGATGATGATGGTGATACATGATGATGATAGATGATGATGTTGATGATACATGATGGTGATTATACATGATGATGGTGATGCATGATGACAATACGTGGCGATGATGGTACATGAGTGATGAGCCGGATGATAGATGATGATGATGGTGATACATTATGATGATAGATGATGATGATGATGCATGATGACAATACATACATGATCATGGTGTATGGTGATAATGATGATTATGATAGTACATGATATTGAATGATGATGATGACAATGATGATACATCTGGTGATAATAATGACAATCAAGGAAATGAACTAACACTTCCTATGTGTATTTTCAGTGGATACAGGTTTGGGGAGAAGCGTTCTTCGTTGGTTTTTACCTGGTGGCAGCAAAGAGGTGAGAAACCAATATTCAAACCCGGGAATTTCATTGATTTGTATTTAAGTTTTTTAAAAAAGGGTCCTAATTTTTTTTTTCTCCCCTCAGAGTGCAGAGGAGAAAGCAAAACTAGTTGATCCATACATGGTTTTTAGTTTCTGCGGTAAAAAGGTAAATAAAATAGTGAGGAGGGCAGTCTTTCATCAGTACCCTACACTGAACAGTTCAAGTCACCCCACTTTTATTCCAGCTTATGCATATTAGGCTGCTATATTTTCCAGCAGTTTATTAGCCTTAATTACCCTTTCCGTGGATGATCCATATTTATAGTTAACAGTCACTATTTCTTTCCATCTAAGGTTTCAACTACAACTGTATTTCGGCAGAATAACCCGACATACAACGAAATGCTTACGTTGCCAGTGATGGTAAGTAAATAGGTTGACCTGGCTTTGGCGTAATGTTTACCCATTTCAGACCATGTGTCATTTCTAGAGTATCATTTCTTTGCTTAATGGTTGTACGCGAGAAGACACATATGCAAACAAAGAATCTTATTCTCAAGGGAATGAAATGTAGTCTTAAATAGGAAAACATTACAATAATAAAGACCTTTTTTAAACTCCTTGGAAAAATCATTAGTCATATGTCTCTGTCACTTCATGTCTCTCTTGGATGCAAAGGCATTTTCAAAAAAAATCCTAGTATCTCATTTAGTTGTTGGCTAACTGTAGAGTACTTTTATCATTTACAGCTGCCATCAATGTGTGAAAAAATCAAGCTACGCTTTTTTGACTGGTAAAGAAGAAGAATTATTTTACTACTTGACTATTGGCTTGGCTTGAATTGAATTTTTGACAATTTTGATTTTCATTAGGGATCGAGGACGAACACCTGAGACTATCGCTACTTGTGGTTTGTCCCTTTCAGAAATATCTGGACAAGACAATGCATCTGGTGATTTTTATCTCCTCTCTTGTCCTTGTCTTGCATTCAGTTGCCTTGCCTTGCATTCAGTTGCCTTGCCTTGCATTCAGTTGCCTTGCCTTGCATTCAGTTGCCTTGCCTTGCATTCAGTTGCCTTGCTTTGTCTTCTCTTCTCTTCTCTTCTCTTCTCTTCTCTTCTCTTCTCTTCTCTTCTCTTCTCTTCTCTTCCCTTCCCTTCCCTTCCCTTCCCTTCCTTTCCCTTCCCTTCCCTTCTCTTCTCTTCTCTTCTCTTCTCTTCTCTCCTCTTCTCTTCTCTTCTCTTCTCTTCTAACAGTAATGACAACTGATCACGATAAATGACTGTAATATTTCTTGTTCTTAGGTTTTTGTCCACAATTTGGTCCCTGCTTTGTTAACTTCTATGGTTCTCCCAGGGAATTCTCATTGTTTTCCACTGAATACAAGGATTTAAACAAAGGAATTGTAAGTAATATTTGAGCATCAATCAAGTCATTTTAAAAATTTCATGTTTGTGTCCCATTATATCCTCTTTACCATCTATCACCATCCAGTCACCATCATTTGCTATATTTTCATTCATTCATTCATTCATTCATTCATTCATTCATTCATTCATTCATTCATTCATTCATTCATTCATTCATTCATTCATTCATTCATTCATTCATTCATTCATTCATTCATTCATTCATTCATTCATTCATTCATTCATTCATTCATTCATTCATTCATTCATTCATTCATTCATTCATTCATTCATTCATTCATTCATTCATTCATTCATTCATTCATTCATTCATTCATTCATTCATTCATTCATTCATTCATTCATTCATTTATTTATTTATTTATTTATTTATTATTTTTTTTATTTATTTATTTATTTACCAATATTTAGCCAGGAGTTTTCCCCTTCAGCATTGCTGATATCAATGGGGTCCTGGAAAGTTAGAGAAATAAATGAGCAGAAAAACAATATTCTATTCTTCGACTTGTAGGGTGAAGGTGCATCGTATCGTGGTCGAGTATTGGTTGAGCTCACTACAGAATTCGATCAAGCTGGTCCTTCCAGTGAACCCTCAAAGAGCAGACTGTACGATGAAGACAAAATCAAGATCCAGGTATCAAAGCCAGCAGAGAAGCGCAAGATATCATTACCTAAATACACAGAGCTCTTCCCCTTATCAGTTCTCTCAATTCACTATTTTGCATACATCGGTTCACTGGTCACAGACAAAGCATTCAATGGAGGCTTCAAGATAGTTTCAAAGGATTATTCAAATTTGAGCCTTGCAGCCTCGACTGAATGCTTTGTGCTTGACCAGTGAACCAATATAAGGAAAGTGTGCATAATTCCCTTTTCCTTCTGGTTTCAGCCTTTCTTAAAACAAGATCACTTCAAGCTTTTCGCATGTTTTAAAGATGCTGCCATGATAAGTAGGACTGATGAAGTGGTAGAATTCGAAGTCAGCATCGGTAAGCAATGAGAGATATTTCCTTGATATCTATGGATAGCTATAATGGAAATTACAATCGAGTCTTTGCACCATCACGTGATGGCAGCCATGACAGGAGGCACAGCAATAGAGTATTTTTCCCCTGTGAAACTGCATTCTTTCTCGTGTAAACTAGATTAGACCAGTTTCAATTGTTCCTGCCTCCTCTCATGGCTGCCATCACTTTATGGTGCAAAATCTCTATAGTTAGACTTTCAAGTGGCTCGGATGACGACATGTAAGGCGGTTCCCGTTTTTCCACACTACCTCACCCGGCATGCATCGGAGGGGCGTAAAAGAACTACTGAGGACGTAAAGAAATACAGGCAGTGACCACACTCAGTGTCTGTGCCTTTACTAACGATTTCTTTTAAAATGGGTTGCAATTGATTGTTGGATGGATATGAGAATTTTAAGCTCAAGGGCTGCTAATTATTGCAATGCAACTGGAAGGGGACGACCAGCCGGTGGACAAAATCTCTAAGACAATTCTTGTCGTTTTAGGGAATTTTGGTAACACGTTAGACGAGACAGCGGTTTCTTGTAACACTCCTCCAACCAACCCTGTCTATGATGGTTGTCATTATCATTACCTGCCGTGGAGACACTTCAAACCTTGCATCTGTCTGGACTGTCGTTGGGAGAACATCGCCTTCAGGATTGAACCCCTGAACATCATCAACAGATTGTGTGAAAGTCTGGTATGTATGGTTCATTTTTGTCGATTTTATTCTCGATTTTTGCAGAGGGAGGAAAACCGGAGAACCCGGCGAAAAACCCTAGTGAAGCAGGGAGAGACCTCTACAAACTCTACAGTTTACTGTCAAAGAAGCTTGGGACAAGAGTTCTACTTCCATAAGAAGCGTTCTTTTAAGTCCTTTTTTAGCAGCTCATCTCCTCGCGACCCCGCCCGCTTTACCCTGGAAAATGACAAACTCTACTTACATGTGATAAGGTTGAGTCCATGAATCGAACCCGAGCTCCGGAGAAATGCAAATATATTACACTAACATTTTTTGTATGTCAGGAAAACCTGATCAACCAAGTCAAGGCAAAACTTGCAGAGATTCTTGAAAAGGACGTTCTGGCTAGTGTCCCACTACTGAAGTCTTGTCTTCAGGAAATAATAGACAAATGCAGGTAATTGTGTTTTTTTAGCTAAAAACATTAACGTCTCTTGCCAGTGATGAAAGAAATGTCATCTTTGGTGTAATGTTTTCCCACTTCAGCCGACCACATGTCATTCCCATGAGTATCATTTCTTTGTTTAACGGTTGCGCATAATGCGAGAAGAAGCATGAATATGGATACAACTCAGATAAAAATATCTCTTAAGATTCATTGAAATCTCAAGAGAATAGACCCCTTGCAGCACTTCGGAATGCAGGGGATTGAAATTATTTTGTTTTGTCCTCCAAATTGAGCTGCTTTGACGTCAGGTGCAAGGGGTCTTTTACCCATGGTCAGATGAAGCTAGGTTACTCCGATTCTAAAATTTGATTTCTTTTCCAGCCACACCGAGTTCCTAAAAGCCCCTGGAGTAAAAAACAGTCTTGATCACAAAATACAGAAACTACGGAAAGAAGAGTTTGTAAGTAAACTTTGCAAGTTATTCATTCTATACCTTCATTCACTCGTCAGTTTTCATATTTTTTGTATTGGCTTTATAGCAATGTATAGTTGAAGATGCCACAAGTGAAGAGGAGAGACTTGACTTGGACGGAGGTCAGGTGGAGGAAGTGAATGTGAATAAAACCATAGAGAAGATGGAAGGATTTCTACAACGCTTGAAAAACCTGGCAATAGAGGTATAAGAAAGGAGTTCATATTTTGTTCTTGGGCTTATACATGTAGAGAAAGGCCACAATCAAGCTCTTCCCCATGGGATCTAATGAACGAAAAGCCTGACTCCATCCTCTATAAGTGACTCCTAGGCATTTTCCAGGTTCTCTAGCCTTGTCTCTCAAATTCCTAGCAATGAGATGAGAAATTTAGGGGCAAGTTTCAAAGTCCTTATCCAGGTAGCATTCCTTTATCAAAATTCCTAGGGTATCCCCCTGGGATACCCTTATTGATGTGTGGCTAGAGTTGGCTCGAAAAAAATAGCGATGCCCTTCCTCTGCAAAAGTTATTGTCATATTAAGCAAGTGCCATAATTCCAGTGCCATTTATGTAACGCATTTGATGCATTTCAGCCCCAGATTAGTATGCCTGACGTCATCATCTGGATGATTCATGGCAAGGACAGAGTAGCTTACCACAGGATACCCATACAAGATGTTTTGTACTCAACTAACGAAAACGCCTGTGGAAAATATTGTGGCAAAACAGTAGAACTTCTGATGAAGGTATGATAAATGGGGTTTGGAGTTCGAATCCCAGTCGCCGCTGAGTTTGTGCTGAGTTTGGCTGGTTCTCTTTCTGACTCAGAGGGTTTTTCCGGCTTTCCAGTTTTTCCTCCCTCCTCTCAAACCAACTCTAACAAGTTCAAACTGGTTAGAGCTGTGCTCCGGGGTCATACAAGGAATGTATAGAGCTGCCAGATGCGCCTTCAGATGCGGTTCGACCCCGTTTGTAATAAACTCATAAATATTTGGAATGGAAAGGCAGGTACAATTCTTAAGTCAGGCGTAGTTCGCCATCTAAAATGCCCATATACATATCAGCGCGCGCCATATATTTGTACATATAGATTTGTGTTTTGTTTTCCAGCATCCTGGTAATCAAGCTACTGATGACAAGGAGCACCAGCATGTCCCGGCTATGGTTCGCGTTGAATTATGGGTAGGCCTTAGAGAACATCAGCAGGCATGGAGTAGACGCGAGGATCAAGAGGGGAAGTTTAAAGTGTACGCAGAAACTGTAAGTAAACAGTTATAACAATGTATATTACCAGATGTCCACTGGTAAGATGATGAAAATCACTTACTAGAACAATGTTTAAACAGCTACAATGCGACAGAAAAACTTTGGTCTTCTTCAAGCAACCGAGATTTTACGTGATACGACTCTATCACAACATTACTTGACTGACTTGATGCTAACCAGCTGAGTTGACCTTCGGAAGGAACTCAAGGTCAACCAATCAAAATTGAGGATTCAACTTTGCATCTTGATTAGCATTTCCCATGTCCCTGTTCGGAAAATGTTAACCAAAATAATTGAACAATAATTATTCTCGGGGAACGCGATCAACTCAGCTGGAATAAGGCACTGAGATTTTGAGTGACGGGACTCTTTAGTGTGCTGAACGTAATAATTTGGTATTCAACTTGTTTTAGTACGAGAATGAGATAAGAGGATTCAAGGGATGGAGTAGTTCAGGAACTGGACTTCGACCTCATTACTCGAATGCAAGTGGTGACGTAAGTGTAATATGAACTCTTTTCGATTGTTGCAAGTAATAAAATAGTCTTTCGAGGCCGTTTGTGCTTATCCTACCACTAGGGTCCAGGCTTCCCCTACCTTCACGTAGGGCAAGGAGTTTATTTCTAAAAACCCATTTAGCCGCACATGGCTTTTTTGTAATTAATGTTTCCATTTTATTAACCTCCTCCTCCCCCCTCCTCCTCCAATATCCCCCCTCCCTTTTCCTCCCCCTTTTATCTCCCCATCCTCCCCCATCTCCTCCTCCCCTCCTTCCTCCTCCTTTTATCTCCCGATCCTCCCCCATCTCCTCCTCCCCTCCTTCCTCCTACTTTTATCTCCCGATCCTCCCCCATCTCCTCCTCCCCTCCTTCCTCCACCTTTTATCTCCCGATCCTCCCCCATCTCCTCCTCCCCTCCTTCTTCCCTGTTTATTAGCCTCCCCCTCCCATTGTTCATACGTCATTATTTCAATTTCAAACAACAGATGGAATTACATAAAGATATGTTTGTCCCACCAAATGGCTGGCGGTTAAGTGGAGTATGGAAACCAATTCTCGAAAGAAGGTGAGTTTCTACTAATTTTATCAAAGTTTAAACATCTAGAAATTAGCTTTTTGGCAAGGGTAGTTTGAAACGAGCGGTACGTCCAGACTCAAAACAAAAGACTTTGGGACAAGAACCTATTTTTTACTTAATTTGAGGTTGCTAATGGTTTGATTTAATACGCCATTTGTAGGACATCGTCACGTGATTATTACTGACTGGCAAAAAAATTCGGACGTCCTTTATGCAGGATTACTAATCTCATATCCAAAACGTTTTTCGAAATGCTATTTTTCACTTGTAAACAACATGCTTTCAAGATACAAAACATCTTAAAGCTTGTTTACCATCCAGCAGAGCCTTCTCCAAGGAACATTAGGCTCAATTAATTTGTTATTAGAATGATATATCAGTACGTAACTGTTTGATGCAAAGTATCCAATAATAATTTTACTTACTTCAAATATTAATTTAATTTCTTGTCTTTGTTTTGTTACATAGCGTACTATACGATCGTGACTATGGGCTGACAATCTTTACAGAAGAAATCTACGAAAACCAAAGTAGAAAGCTTTTGGGTGGAGGATGGACTAAAGAATCGCATTGGGCTGAGGCGGTAATGCTTAGAAAACTAAATTCATTCGCATGGGCCTGGGTACTGATAATACTGATAGGTTCAATTTACTACAGGCAGCCCAGTACCAATTTACCACAGGCAGCCCAGTACCTAGTTGACACTGATTAATATATTATGATTAAATTATTAACAGGATGGTGAACCATCAGTTAGTCCCAAAGATTTCCCGCGTCCGGAGGGATGGCAATGGATATCCAAAGAATGGACTGTTGATTTAGATCGAGCAGTGGATGAAGAGGGTTGGGAGTACAGCGATACTGGAGCAAACTACGTTAAAGCAGTCAAACCATTTCACATGACGCGAAGACGTCGATGGATTTGTACTAGGGAACTTGTTGATCCTGGTGCTGCAAGAAAACAGGTAGAAAATTGCAACATATATTTATCTTCTTTGAGCGCGGGTTTTCGTGAGTTGGAAATAAAGTAACCACCGTGTAGATACAAGATGGCCGCCGTATCGTTGAAGTAGTCCTTTATAAACCATGATTTATCAATTCCATTTTCTTAGGAAAAACTGAAAAAACTAGCCGAGGAGGGATGGGAGTACAGCTTAGCGTTTGTGAAAAAATTCCATGTGAAAAAGAGAGCAAGTGATTTAGTGAGAAGAAAACGCTTGTTGCAAGAAATGGTGAACGAAAAAGACACAACCCTTAAGAAAGCTAACCTACCGCCAAGGCTGATGATAAAAATCAAAACATCTAAATCTGTAAGTAAATCCATTTAAAATTAATATTTTTGATGGTCACCGGGGAGGGGCCCACGGAGACAGGGAAGGTTTCATAGGGTGCCTGCGTACCCTCTTTTCCATTCTCCAACGATAAATATTGTATTAGGAGAGGGGGAGGGAGAGATAAATTGTTTAGCTGGAGGTAACTCTGGTTATCTTCCCGAAGGGTAATTATCCCCTTTCACAGTTCCCTGCGCCATTTTGAAAGGTAGCCGTGCCTTTGCATTGAAGCGAGACATGAGGTAACTTTGCAATGACAGAAATATATGAATAACTGTCATTGCAAGCTCACCCTTCGTCTCGCTTCGATGCAAAGGTACGGCTACCTTTCAAGATGGCACAGGGAACTATAAAAGAGACTATTCCTAATCCTTTTTAATAATGGCAAGCTTTATTTTGTATTAGGGGAAAAGGGAGAGATTTTTTAGTGACGCGTGACCCCCAATAGACAATTCTGTTTACCCCCCTGATTCTTTTTGATGCTTCATTTCGTATAAAAGAAAACGAGAACCAAAGAGAAAAAGGGCAAAGAATCAGAAGAACTCCTCGACGAAGAAGACAGAGAAGGCCACATACCTGTAATACCCCGGATGTTCATTGTCTACAATAGTAAGTGGCGTCATTTTTTATTTGGGTTAGTATACGGCTAAAAAAAAACGTAGCTAGTAAACAAAACGTTTTCTATTCTCCGGGAATGAATTTTTACATCGGGGTTAAAATTATTTTGTTATATCATATCAACCAAGATGGCGGCTGTTTCATTGTTATGTATATCTCAATGGATTTTGAGTCACGTGGTTGCACCCCAAGAATTGTTACTTAGATGACAAAAGCCTTTTAAGAGAATTTTATTATTTTTGCCTAAAGCTCCTCACAAGTTCCAGCTTTGGGTTTACATCTACCAAGCACGTGATCTACTTGCCTTGGATGACAGTGGAATGAGCGGTATGTATATTCCGTGGGAATTTAAATTCCAAAAACATGTTTAACGTGCGCATTAATTCCTCAAAGTTTCCCAGTTTAGGTCAGTTTAGCCACATGCGAAATATTGTTACGAAGCGTTGCTACGTGATGAACTTGTCGCGCCTTATTTCTCGATCATCGCGTAGCAACGGTAAAAACAAGTGTCAGGGATAAATACGGGGTACTCCTCCCCCCAAAAAGGAACCCAAAAATAACAGTAAGTTTGTTACGTCATTTCACGCAGATCCTTACGTTCGTGTTGCCTTTGGCAACCAAAGTAAGATGACAGAATGGAAGTGTCAAACCACTAGTCCGACTTGGGACGAAACGCTCATCTTCACCCAAGTCGAGATATTTGAAAAAGAGGAAGATGTCGTTACTAATCCTCCAAACGTCATCATGGAAGTCTTTGATTGGGACCCAGTAAGTCACGCAATTCTTTGGTATTACTTGACGTCATTTCTTGACTCTTGCGGCATTCGAATTGAATCGCAATCTCTCAAAATTCTCTTTCCTAGTTCCCTGCGCCATCTTGAAAGGTAGCGCGCCGTGCCTTTGTGTACGGTAAGATTGCAATGATAGAGACGATGGCGCAAGGAACTGTAAAAGGGAATATTCACCATTTCCCGTACATCGGTTCACTGGTCATAGACTGGTTCAAATTTGTATAATCTTTTGAAACTACCTTGCAGCCTCGATTAAATGCTTTGTCTGCGATTAACTGATCTCCCCCCCCCCCCCCCCCCCCCCCCCTCCCCTCAAGGGGCACTATTTATCGTGATCCCTTCCCCATTATTTTATGATTTCTGATCTTTTCCCCAAAAAAATATTTGTAGGGCAAGCATGACTTTATTGGTCGCTGTATGATGAAGCCGCTGGTTCAAACTACATCCGGTGATTCGCCTCCTGTTCTACAATGGGTTGATCTTCACAACGGAACGAAAGATGCAGGACAAGTGTTGGTTGCTGCTGAGCTGTTTCTGGTAAGGTTGACATCATGCAAATACAGCTGTTATATATACAAGAGATATGTGTTTATATAATAATATTTTTTAGCTAAAGGATGAAGGTCCAAAACTACCAGCTGCCCCAACCCCCAAGAAAACACATTCAACAAAGGCTCATTCAGTCCTTCCTGTACGAGACCTCGTACGACCCGATCTGCAAACCGTCGCCGTAGAGGTAAGGTTACGATTATGGGTTTAAGCTCCTCTCCCGTCTGGGGTCTCGGGTTCGATTCCTGGGCTCGGCATCACATGTGAACACAGTTTCTTTGTTTTCTCACTTCATTAGAGTGTTTTTCTCAGGGTTTTGTGGTTTTCTTCCTCCGCAAAACCTAACGCGCTACATCCCAATTCCATCTGTGGTTAATTCTCATGCCTGACTTTGATCAGCCTTAAGATTGTTTCACAGCTCGATAAAATTTGAAGACAAAATCTTAAACTAATGAATGACATTTTGACTCGTTATATTTCTCAGATACTGTGCTGGGGTGTTCGTAACATGAAGAAGTATAAATACAGTCAAGTCAATGCGCCAAGCGTCGAGTTTGAATGGGGAGACCAAGTCTTTAAGTCAGAGATTGGGAATCTCAAGAAAGTTCCCAACTTTTCTAAGCCAATCCTCACAAGAAAACTCGTGGTGAGTACTAGTTACAGTGAACACAACGGACCCATAAACACCCGATAATCTTCCTCTAGATCATACACATTCTCGATCAGTTTTGATCAAAATTTTACTTGTACTTCCATTGACCTCTTTACCTTGGGCTTAATGTTTTCCCATTTCAGACCACGTGTCATTCTTTGTTTGAGTTGTTATATATTCAGTTGTCTTTAATGCGTAACCGTTAGATAAAGAAATGATACTCTAGGGAATGATGACACGTGTTCTGTAATGGGAAAACATTGCACCGGAACGAATAAGGTCCATAGTCCCCTTCATATTTCCCTGCGCCATCTTGAAAGGTAACCGCGCCTTTGCATCGAAACGAATAATTGTCCAAGGTGTTAAAAAGGGTCTAACATTGCAAACGCTCACCGTTTGTCTCGCTTCGATGCAAAGGCACGGCTACCTTTTAAGATGGCGCAAGGAACTGTGAAGGGCACTATTGGGCAAACCTGTACATGTGACGGCATCCCTTACCTTTCATCTGTTTGTAATTTTTCATTTTATCATATCTTTAATTTAATATGAAGTAAATGTTTCTTTTAGTGTCTGCCAGCTGAACCATTCACTCCAGCTTTGAACATACGTGTCTACGATAACCGCATGTTCAACACTAACAAACCATTAGTTGGCATTCATTCTATCTCATCGGTAACGAAGTATTACTCTGTCGAGAGAACAAGTAAGATGAAAAGAGGACTAACTGTAGATGAAACAGGTACGAAGACATCAACCAATAAAATATTTTTTATGGAACTTTTGAACAACATTGATAGATGAATTCAAAGAAGTAATGAGATGGCTCGCTAGTGCTTTCTATAATGGATTTTTTTAATGGATTTTCAAAAGGGTAAAAATGTGTTTGGACAATGTCATGCTAAAAACTTTGATCGGCGTCCACCAAAATGCTATTAGTTTGTCGCAACGGGAAATGTGAGACGATTCCGCGCGCGCTTTAAAGTAGCACTGTATTGACTCACGAATCGAGAATAGTTCTTCCCTTCTCGTTCAGGATGATTTCAGTACAAGGCAAACATGGCGGATAGTTCGTCCCGCGTTACACAACTTTTATCCAAACGTTTCACCCCGTAACATGGCCTTAAATCCAAGGCTAACATCGCAATACCCTTCTTAATGCAATTTGGGGTACATAATTAACAATTAGTCCTCGAGTCCGAATGGTCTACGAGTCAATAGCCCATGAGGCCGAAGGCCATGAGGGCGAGAGGTCTAATTGTTTTAGTAAAAACCTACTAATCGGTCCAATAAAAGGATGCAAAACGTTTTGGATTTTGCTTTAAATATATTTTTTTGGGGTTTTCAAGACCGGCGCTTTTCGCTACTAGAGGTCTATCACTAATAGACCCCTAGTAGCTCAGCCAATCACAGGGCTCGATTGGTGATAGACCATTAGTAGGTTTTTTCTAATGTTAATAATTCACGGATTTTATGACACAGATGGGTCGCTGTCACCATCTCCAGTGAGGCCAGTGAGACACAAAGTTTACGAGAAGGTGAGAAGAAAATCTGCCAAATCTTAAATCAGTCTCATGCGCCAAACGCACATTTATTCCACACTTTTTTATCATCTAAAAAATTGCGTTTTTAATCTTGTTACAAAGGGTGAAGAAGTTTTTGACTGGTGGTCAAAATACTACAGCTCAATGAGAGAAAGTTCAACTAGAACAAGTACAGAAGCCGAGAGACCAGAAAAACTGGGCAAAAAAGTAAGCTGAAGACCGGAATAAACTGTAGTTTGTTGGTTACTCTCCACTGCTATACGATACACCTATTTCAGTCTCATTTAGTAAATACCGCTGTGATCATTGACTACAGAAGAGGACAATAGAGCTCAGTGTTAAGTTGTGACGTATTACCGGGTCCAACTGCTCAAAAATACCGCTAAAATAAAGCGAAAAACGTACTCTACGATTTAACCTCCACCTGACACAATTAGAACTTTGGACAACAAATTCTGTCATAAAGAAAAAACAAGAAAAATCGTCATAGAACTGCTTTTCGTTTTGGACCCGGAAGTCGTTTTTCCTTAAGATTGACGTCACACTTAAAAGCTCAATTGAACTCCATTTCCTTATAGTTGATGATATGGGCAAGTGCAAACCTGTTGCAAGTGGTGCTATTTCCTACCATAATTATGCCTTTTCAAACTCTGCGATAGAAATTTCATCTGCAATAATTTTGTTTTCTTCCTCAGATGTTGAGTGTGTTTTCTTCTGGGGACGATGTTGATGGCGGAGATCATCTTGACCAGTACAAAAAAGCAGGCCACGACACAGTAAAGGTACGTCGATGTTGCTGTAGCTAGTTTCTTGTGCTGTATAATCCGACTAGCTAGCTCGTTTAGTTCTTTTAACTTGAGTGTAATGTTTTCCCATATTTTCGATAGATTTTCCCAAAGGAACTCGAAAAAATGGAAGAATTTGGAGGCTTGGAAGACTTTGTTGAAACGTTTAGTTTAAAGCGAGGAAAATCGAAAGGTGATGATGAAGATGAGGATGACAATATTGGTCAACTGAAGGTTAGTAAAAATAAAAAAATAGTAGAATGCCTCTGACGATGATATAGTTTATAATGGTTAGGAATGATGGGTTGGTGATTATGATGATAATGTTGTTAACTATTGAGGATGGCAGCCTATTGAGGAAGATGACGTTGATAATGATAATAATTTTAATGGTGCTACTACTGCTGCTCATGAGTGATTGGTGATGCTGGTAATCAATATGGGATGATGATGACAAATGGTGGCAGCGGTGATGATAATGATTACGATGGGAATCAGTTGTGCAGATAATGAATGATGCTTATTGTACAGGAAAAACTAGTGCGTGTGATGCTGGTAATAGAAATTATAATAATCAGAATGATAAAAATAAATATGATAATATAAATAATGATGATAATGGTGGTGGTGGTGGTGAAAGTTATGACGCTCATGATCATATTAAAGAATTTTGTTGATTGTGATGATGACAATCCTACTGATGTTGCTGCTAATGATGATGCTGATGCATGATGGTGGATTCCGTGATCTTAGTAATCAAAATTTCCTCTTATCTTTTGCTTTTAATTTTTCTTTACAGGCTAGTTTTTGGATTTATCAAATCAAAGAAGGTCAAAGCAAAAAGCAACTTCCTGCTAGCGTATATGCGAACCTCCCAGAAACCAGATGGACGTGGCCAATTAAGTGCCTCGTTCGAGCTTACGTCATATGTGTACGTATTCAACTAACTGATCATCAATTATGGAAACTTAAAATTTTAAAGTTAAACTTCGATCGTTGATTTCAGGCTTTTGACCTTCAATCCCAAGACCCAAACGGACTGGTAAGTTATACTTTTATCTTGTTTGTATATGGATGGATGGATGGATGGATGGATGGATGGATGGATGGATGGATGGATGGATGGATGGATGGATGGATGGATGGATGGATGGATGGATGGATGGATGGATGGATGGATGGATGGATGGATGGATGGATGGATGGATGGATGGATGGATGGATGGATGGATGGATGGATGGATGGATGGATGGATGGATGGATGGATGGATGGATGGATGGATGGATGGATGGATGGATGGATGGATGGATGGATGGATGGATGGATGGATGGATGGATGGATGGATGGATGGATGGATGGATGGATGGATGGATGGATGGATGGATGGATGGATGGATGGATGGATGGATGGATGGATGGATGGATGGATGGATGGATGGATGGATGGATGGATGGATGGATGGATGGATGGATGGATGGATGGATGGATGGATGGATGGATGGATGGATGGATGGATGGATGGATGGATGGATGGATGGATGGATGGATGGATGGATGGATGGATGGATGGATGGGTGGTTGAATGAATGAGTTGTGGATGAGATGAGATGAGATGAGATGAAAGAAAAAACGGAAGGAAGGAAGCGAGGAGAAGAGAATAAAGAAGAAAAGGGAAGAAATGAAGGAAACAAGAAAAAGATGGAAGGAACCAATTGTCAGGATTGGTAAAAGTCAATTAAAAAAATTAATTTCTTGTTGTTTCAGGCGGATCCATATCTTGTTGTTTCTCTTGGCAATAAAACTTTTGACGACAATAGTAACTGCCAACATAACACGCTGAAACCCATCTTTGGAAAGTAAGTAAAATGATACTAAAATTCGTCTGGAGAAAAAGAAATAAAATTTGTTTCGAGTAGAAAACACGCTGCGCTGCTGCGCTAACAATTTCGCACTCAAACTCAAATCACGCGACAAACATAAATGCAACGTTAACCTTCCTGTCTTTCCTGTATTGTCAAAGCATTATTCAAAAGGGGAGTCCAGATGGATTTATGTCATGTGAAACTAAAGGGAGAGTCCAGTAATTGGTTTAAAAATTGATCTTAAGAGATAAGGGTGAACACATGGGCTCTCTATAGTGAAGTAACACTCGTACTGTTACGATCTATCGCTTTATTCTGAACAACAACTTTTAAGTTAAAACTCTGTAAACAACATGGCCGCTCCCTCGGTGCCCGCTCTCTTGTCACTAGACTGGCACCCAGGTTACTACACTCTCCTTTCCTTGAATAGCCCAAGATATACTTCGCTTGTCAAGGACAAAGGTTTCAGTGTGAGGCTCTGTGCTTAATGTTCAGTGATTCGTGACAGGAGGAAAGAATAAATATAATTTAGCACGTAGCCTCGTACTGAAACCTTTGTGCGTGACAAGCGAAGCATATCTCGGAAGTGGGCTATTACTGGCGTTATATTTATGACTGATTTGCTGTAATTTATTGCAAGGGGTCAATTATTAACAGTACAGCGAACGTAAGTGATGTTAATTTTCTTTCCCTTTCCTTCAGAATGTTTGAGTTCAGAGCTTCACTTCCAACGGTCAAAGACCTCAAGGTGAAGGTCATGGATTACGATAGAGGAACGTTTGATGAAACTATAGGTGAAACTGTGGTTGATTTGGAGCAACGGTTGTTGTCAAGGTTACACGCATCGTGTGGGCTTCCAAAAACATATTCGGTGTAAGTTATTTACTAGAAAACTATCATCATGATCATCTATCATCATCGTCATCTTGTATTATCAAGATTTCCTCAATCATCATCATCATCATTATCATCATCATTATCATCATTGTCATTATTTTCAACATCACCATCGACGTCATCATTACATCAATCATGATGATGATGATGATCAATTATCGTCTAATAGTTGCACTTGAGAAGCAAGATAAATATAGATACAGTTTAAACAAAGAATCTTATTCTCGAGTGAATGACACTTGGTCTGGAATAGGGAAACATTAAGATTATCCCATTTTCATTTGTTCTTTTTTTACAGTTCCGGACCGAGTGCATGGCGCGACAGCAAGAGACCAAAGGATATCTTAAAGGATTTCTGTCGAGCTAAAGGTTACAAACATTGGTTTTATCCGAAAGGAAGGCCACCTACTGAACTCGTGGTGGGGCAGGACAGCTTTCCAATGTCGCCTGATGATGCACCCCTAATAAGTACGATAAGTGGTTGATAATTCCATCCATCGATCCATCGATCCATCCGTCATCACATCCACCCACCCACCCATCCATCCATCCATCTATCTATCCCTTCCTACAACCACCCATCACATTCCATTCATCTATCTATTCCTCATCCAATCCATTTCTTCATTCATCTATTCCATTCCATTCCATTCCATTCCATTCCATCCCACCCATTCATTCATTCAATCATCCCCTTAACAAGTCTGTCATTTGCCATTCTATCCCTCTATTTATTCTTTTTTCTTCTATTTAGTTATGATTGACTGAATAATACAAAAGGCGCAAAAATACTAGCAACAACATTGTGCAACGAGGAACTTTCGCTCTGCAACTTGCAACGAAACAATGTTGCGCCACAAGTTGCACGGTTTTGTTGCTCGGATTTCCGCGCCTATAGTTTTTTTTTATATCAAAGGCTGGTAATTATCCATACATCGGTTAATTTTTAATTAAAATATTCAATTGCACAGAGAATTCTGACTACCCTGACGAGCAATTATCACTACTCGCTCTTCATCATTTTGGATTGGTTCCTGAACACGTTGAAACACGATCCCTCTACAGCTCTTTACAACCACAGATTGAACAGGTAGAGAAAAATATTCTACGATATAGAAAATGTTCTCATTTTACTGATAAAGTACATCCCTGAACCAATAAAGCTAAGGAAACACGGTGCGACATTGCGCGCAATGTTGCTGGCAATCGATGTTGTGAACCATGTCACACGATGCAATATGTTGCACGCAATTTGCTGAAGTAAAACGATCTTACTTCAACACCATTACCGTATGTGTTTATTAACGTCTTTTGTGTATTTTCTACAGGGAAAGGTTCAGATGTGGGTTGATATATTTCCATTGAATGCAGACGCAGACATCAAACCTGCTGTTAGAATCGAACCAAGAGAACCATTATCGTAAGCAACTGAATGAATGAACAAATAGATGAATGAATGAATGAACAAATAGATGAATGAATGAATGAATGGATGGATTAATGAATGAAGGAAGGGAAGAAGAAAGAAAGGAAGGAAGGAAGGAAGGAAGGAAGGAAGGCAGGAAGGAAGGAGGGAAGGAATGGATGGATGGATGGATGGATGGATGGATGGATGGATGGATGGATGGATGGATGGATGGATGGATGGATGGATGGATGGATGGATGGATGGATGGATGGATGGATGGATGGATGAAGGAAAGAAGGAATGAAGGAAGGAAGGAATGAAGGAAGGAAGGAAGGAAGGAGGGGGGAAGGAATGGATGGATGGATGGATGGATGGATGGATGGATGGATGGATGGATGGATGAGTGAATGAATGAAAAAATAGATCAATGAATGAATGAATGAATGAATGAATGAATGGATGGATTAATGAATGAAGGAAGGGAAGAAAGAAGAAAGGAAGGAAGGAAGGAAGGAAGGAGGGATGGAATGGATGGATGGATGGATGGATGGATGGATGGATGGATGGATGGATGGATGGATGGATGGATGGATGGATGGATGGATGGATGGATGGATGGATGGATGGATGGATATATAAGTGACTGACTTGCTTGCTTGCTACCTCTTATATAGTGTTTTTATCCCTTTATTTAGTTACGTTTTGCGAGTGATAATCTGGGACACAACAGATGTCATCCTTCAGGAGACTTCCCTTGCTGGTGAAAAAATGAGCGACATCTACGTCAAAGGGTACGTCACCTAAGATGTTTCAGTTTACCAGTCCGTCAGCTGCACAAGGACAAGAAAGCTGGACACGAACTTTAAAGTCTTATTTTGCATTCGATACACATACGCAGAAGATACACTCCATTGCCTTCAAACAATTGTTTCAAGTCGAGGCTTTTGGGTCACAATACAGTAAATGTATAGAAACTAACCTAAATGTCACGACTTCAAAAAACATTGTTTGAAGGCAATGGAGTGTAACTCTGATGTCTTCTATTGGGAGATTTTTCCTCTGCGAGGGGTGATGACGATATTTATTCATGGTGTTTTGAATTTTTCTTTCTTTTTGGTGATCGTAGGTGGATTGATGGAATAGATGTCAAGCAAAGTACAGACGTTCACTATAGGTAACATCTTTAAAAGCTGAATCTTACCAAGCATTTTATTTGTGTCCATATTTATTTCAATCGTTATTGTGTGGGGTCAAAATGTAGTATTATGAATGCATAGTTATAAATTATTCTGTCATTTGCATTAGTTTGAAGACATTATTTGTTCTGATCATTATGTGTTAGATAGCACCCTTTAATATTTTTTGGCATTTGATACAAAAGGAAATTAGCAGAGTGTGTGTCAAGGGGGAGGGGGAAGGGGAGGGGGAGGGGGAGGGGGAGAGGGAGGGGGGATAGACCACGGGTCACGTCCCTTTTATTACTAATATTGATTAAATTAATAATCTCAGTGTTAATTAATAAACTTTTAATGAAAGCCGGCTACATTTGTTACCAGGTCTCTTGACGGAGACGGAAACTTCAACTGGAGGATGGTTTTTCCATTCAAGTTTTTGCATATGGATAAGAAAATATCGATATCCAAAAAGGTACCTTGTTATTTAGTATTCATTTTCATGTTGTATAAATTAATTTAAAGACCTTCAGATTTTATCATTACCCTAAAACAACCTCTGGACGGATCAAAGTCAGGACACGGCTAACACACAAATCGAACTGATCAGGAATTTAGCATGATGGGTTTTGTGGAGGGAGGAAAACAAGAGAACCAGAAGAAGAATCCTCGAATCAAGGGAGAAACCTTACAAACTCAACATTTCATGTGAAGCCAAGTCCAGGAATCGAACCTGAGACTCCTGAGGTGAGAGGCGAGTGTAATACTGCTACGCCACCCATGATTCTCTCGTCTCTTGTTATGTCAACAACAGAAGTTCAAAACCAGAAGTTGGTTAGCATTTTTTTTGAGTGAAGTTAAAAGTTGGCAGTTTGTTACAATATCTTTCTTTTCTTTTCTTTGTCAAAAAGACGAATCTTACTGATTTGCACAATACAGAAGAGAAAGTCGAACCAAAGCTGAAAATCCAGATATGGGAGGACGACAAGTTCTCTGCTGATGACTTCTTAGGTAAAGTGTTCATTATCCTTATTACTGACTCCTTCGTACTGGCTAAACTCATTGATTTTGATCACGGCCACGTTAGATGACAGAACAACAGAATTCCTCAATTTGGGCAACTATTTCTCTAGTAAATAAATCATTGTTCCAGCCATCCAACATGGCTGACATCACGTGATCGTGCAAAACCTATGCCCGTTACAGATCCTCACAGTTAAAAGTCGCTGTTTCTTATCATGTGATCAGCTTAAGTGGAAATGCAGACAGCCTGAAATATTTTCTCTTGCTTATCACATTATCTTTCTGTTTCCATGACATGATAGATGAGAACTAGATATGAAAAATGTTTATGTTTGTTAGCAAGTGACCAACTTGTAAATGTCAGTCTTTTCTCGTCACATGACCAAGTTGTAATGTGTCCATTTCCACCACGTGATACAACAAAAATATTGATATTTCTTGTCGCATATTCAACTCGTCATATCACATGACCAAATAGTGACGTTTCCCTCTTCATCACGTGGTAGAATAAAAATGTGCCATCCTGGTACCATGTGACACACTTGTAATTGTATCTTATCGGTTATTTTTAGGAACACGAACTCTCGTACTACACAAACTCGCCAGACCCTGCAGGAGTTCACGATACTGTGGAACCAAGAGGTATGACCCGAGCATACGAAAAGATGTATCTGAAGACTTTGTAGACCTCTTCCAGTGTAAGAGTATTCGTGGATGGTGGGGCTGTTGGAAGAATGATTCTTTGACAGGAAATCCAGAGGTTAGCTTACTATCATCATTAACTAAACTAACTCGTAATGGTCCCCTTGAGCTAATTCCCCAATCTGGGAGTCAAAACAAAGGTGGAAATCTTTCTTAAGGATTGAAAAAGGGATTTGGTGCAAGGAGTCTATAGTGATCTGTTTTTGGCGCGGTAGTAAAGCTGTCTAGTGTCACGTGACCTCAGATAGTACAAACAAGTGAATTAATTTTCCTTCCTTTTTTTCCTTTTTTTTTTTTTTTGCGCGCGCGTTTAATAGGGAAAAGTTGATATGACAATTGAGCTTCTCACTGAGGCGGAAGCCAAAGCTAGACCATCTGGGAAAGGACGCGACGAACCTAATCAGCATCCCAATCTGCCTGAACCAAAGTAAGCTTACTAGATTATTATCGATGTTTACTGCTCGTTCTTTCCATATCCTTTGTACCTTTTTAATGGCAAACGAGGAATCAAGGGTGATGTAGCGGTAAGCCTGGTTTACACGAACGATGTAATCGAAATCGCAACATGCGCAGACTCAGTACGTAGCGTACCGTTCATTAACAGTGCTTTCCTTTTTTCACACTGAAGTGATAAATGTGATAGAACAGTTTTCGTATGAGTGGGAAACCTACGGTACTGACTTACAACGCGTATACGGTACGACATGCTGTAACATTGAAATGGTTTCCCATTGTCTTCCAGTAATTCATCCAATCACAACGCGTAGTTACGGTTACGGTAAGATGCGGTATGGCTAAAGTTCGGTTACGGAATTGCTTTATCGTTTCCCACTCATACGAAAATTGCTCTAATGAGTCTTCGTTTGTTGCTTACGATTACGATTACGATTACGACACTAGTGTGAACCAGACTGTAGTGAACCCACCTCTCACCTCTGGGGTCTCGGATTCAAGAATTACTTTCATTATAAAATAGCATTAAAATATAATAATGATTCATAGATAACCTAAGCTTGATTGTCTTTAGCCGTCCCAAGACATCCTTCCTCTGGTTCATGTCCCCGTTCAAGACAATGCGTTACATCCTCTGGAAGAACTACAAGTGGTATATCATCGGCTTCGTCATATTTGTTCTGCTGGTTTTGATTATTTTCTTGTTCGTCTATAGCATGCCGGTACGTTCTGAGGGTAAACACTATAAATATGCGTCTACTATTGGGTTTCAATCAGCTGATAAAAATCTTCTCATTATTTGCTCTAAATGGTGGTCAAACACTGACCACCATGTGATGTCAACTAAAAAGGATGCGATTGAAAACTAGCGATTCAGCTGATTAAGATGTCCAATGAGAAAGTGGCGTCTATGCTATAATAAATCTGCTCTATGGATGGGGCAACACATGCTAAACCAAATTGACATAACAATGATATATGCACATGAACACATAAATAGATTAAAACACGGACGCGCTGGGTCATGCGCACAATAGATAAACGATGACATACGCGCACATATTATCATAGCTAAGATAGTACGTACTTGCGCACGGGCTTAATTAGAATGCTATTCGAATTCGAACAATGAAATCACGCACTTGCGTTGCAGGTTGCACAGCAAATGTAGCTCGTACAATTTTCAGTATACTGTAAAGAGATCTTCTATCGCGTGCCACAAACAATATTTGATGCGCACGCCGTGGTAATAGCGTGGCAACACTTACTCTGCAGCTTGCATCGATGTTGCGCAATTCGGTTGCCTACATTCAATGCACACGCACATACATATACTTCACAGTAGACGAACTAAGAAACGCACCGCGCACATAGACATGCCATCTATAAGATACGTGCACACAGCCATAGCAAACTTTTTGTCTGATCATAAATAACCTAAAAAACTGAATCAACTTTTATTATTCTTTAGGGATATACAATCAAGAAACTCTTCAATGTTTGATTATAAAGGCCGTGACAAGATTCATTATTAGAGAGATTCAACATCAAGACGCGAATGTCAAAGACGACGGCGCGAGGGCATTTTTTTCGTGCGCGCACCGCCCTCAACGTGGTTGACGTCTAGCTCCACAAAACGGAAAGCGCTGCAAATGGCGTCCTGTCGAGGACGTCAATCACGTTGAGGATGGCGCGCGCACAAAAAAAAAATACGCTCGCGCCGTGTTAATCCAAATATCTCAATTATGCCAATTTTCATGATTACGCGACCCAGACAGCTAGGTATAATCTTAGCGGTCTGGCTTTTTTGCTTCCGTCTATCTTATTTCCAACAGTCTGAGCTAGTATTTTTTGATCGACGGAAGCCAAAAACCTAGACATCTTGGGCTGAGTTGATCGCGTTATTATAAAAATGGATGTTAAAAATATACTTTTTTCCTTGGCCGTATATTTAAGCCTGGTGATGCACTGCACTATTCTGAAAGTCTATAGAGGGGAGGATGCAATCATGCTGAAGTCTTGAATTGGGCGACCTGTGTTAAACATCGTCATCTTTAGAAAAACGTATCCCTTACACAGTTTGATGGGGCCTTCACTCCACCCCAAATCCCCCCACCGATATTAAACAATTAGAAATGTTGCACATTAAAAAAACGGTATAAATCAATACTGTAATAAATATGATAAAATGGAAGAACGAATACAAATAATCAGTACATAGAAAAGTAAAGAGAGCAAAAGCACAACCAAAATCTACACTAAAACTGCTTGTATAAAAATCACGATCTAGAAAACGAGGCCAAATTAAAAACAAAATTACGTAAGAAAAAGAAATCCAAACTCCTTTACTACCTCCAAAAAACCGGCCTGTTCTACATCACTGAACTCCTACTTTGAAAAAAAAGCGAGGTTAATCCGGCTTCCAAGAACTGCTTTTCGTTGTGGACCAAAATGACAATAATTTTCATCCGAATAAAGTGACTCTATAACTTCTATCGCGCATGCGTAACTCCGGATTTTTCAGCCTCGTCTCGAGAGCCTGCGTTTCTTCTGGTCAGCACCAAGAAACGCAGGGTATGGGAACGACGAGCTTGATTTAAAAAAAAGAGAATGCGCGTGCGCAGGTATTCGTTTCCTTTGACATTATCCATCGTTAACTCAACAGAGAATTCGGCTAATATTTTGTTCTTTTCATTCCGTTCGTGTCATAATAAGTAAAACATAATGAATTTTAAAAAAAAACCAGCCCTTTCGCAGTGTTTTTTTCTTATTTTTACAATTTTATAGCTTTTAAGGTCCGGTCATGAGACAAGTATAAGTGATGCAATGATACAAGTGACGGCCTTTGAATCAAGTATATATCACGCGATTTATTTTTAGACGTTACGTCATTGAGATGGTTGAGTTTATATGTCCGCTGACCAGGCTATTGGCTCAGCTGTGTTTACTCAAATCACGATGCATATTCACTTCCATCGTGTGGATCCGGTGGATATTCTACTCATTTCCTTTCTTTGTTATCTATCTATCTATCCATCATCCATCGATCCATCCATTTATCTATCCATCCATCCATCCATCTGTCCGTCCGTCCGATCGTCCGTCGACCTGTCTGTCTGTCTGTCTGTCTGTCTGTCTGTCCGTCTGTCTTACCTTGTTTCTTTTCTTCTTTCTTTCACTCTACTATAATTTATTTTTCTTTCTTTCTTTCTTTCTTTCTTTCTTTCTTTCATTTCTTCTTCCTTCCTTCCTTTCTTCCTCCCTCCCTTCCTCCTTTCTTTCTTCTTTTTTCTTTAGCTTCACAACACGCATTAACCTAAATATATAGTTAGAAGGAAGTAAAATCTCAGTCTAGCTTTTAAACAGCATTTCAATAAAGTGAATTAAAACTATTTTGGTGGAATAAACAACAATGTGCTATAAAGGGAACAAAGAATTTGTCGTGCAGAAGTTAAAAATTGTTTTCGTGCTAAAATCAATAAAAACCAACGCATAGTTTTGTGCTTGTTCAGGCCCGAGGGATTGAAAGAATGTCACTTTAAAGAGAACACTGTTGAAACGCCTGTATACATCACAGAGCGTTCTTTCTCCGAGTCCGGGAATGGTAAAGCATGGCAGTCTACCTGAGTTCTTTTTTAGATTGAATCATTAATAACTCTTCTCTCAACTATTAGAGAATGCCTTCAGGAAAGTTTAGGGTCACAGAGCTCAAGGCTATCAATCTTATTGGAATAAACAAAAATGGCTTAAGCGACCCCATCGCTAACCTAGTGGTTCAAGGTAAAAACCCGTGTACAGAATATTCCACCACGTTTAAACTTATATCCGACCAGAAGTTACAACACCAGTAAAAACACGAGGTCTAGTAGTAAAAACGTTTTCCATATTAATCTTTTATATCCAATATAAACATAAATGAGTGAATTCGCTTGCCATCTTTACGAAGACCGAATTAGCTTTCACTTATTATTTGAGTATTTATTTGAGGTTTTGCATTTATTATTGGCTATAAAGTTAAGACAAAAAGTTAGATTATGCTAGCAGGTTAATCTTTATTTAGTTACCTAGTTGATTATAAAATTTAAAAACATATGTTAAGAACAAAAAGTCGAGCTTTCGTGATGGTCAGTCGAGTGGTTGCCATGCGGTAACCAAGAAAGAAAACCTTTCAACTGTTCGGTAAGAAATTTTTTCCTCCTTGTTCTTAAATTTAAAGTCAACTTAAACAATTTGGTGGCTTGGTGATTCATCAGCATACTACGTAAGCTTCAATATAAAGAATTAGTCTGTGGTTACGACACTAGACAAACTGTTTTCAATAATTCATGCCAATTCATTATTATGTAAATGTTTTTCCCTGCTGATCTTTCGTGGACAAGGCACACTTGGTCTGTATTGATAATGATGGCCGAGCCGTGATGATTTTCGATTTCTGGGTTAAGATTTCTTTTAAGAGGAAAAAATGCTTCGAGTACTCGTAAACAGCGCCACAGACGTACCAAATGTCGAAACCTTCGGCAAAAGCGATCCATATTGTATTGTTATCTTCCAAGGTAGGATTTTTCAACGGATGAAAACTAAGAAATTATTTCCCTAGAAGTGAAATTTTGATTCGAGTTGAAGGCGGAAGTCTCATCTTTATTTCTTGCTTAAACTTTTAGGGATTAAAAAGAAAACAGAGGTCATAAAAGATGAACTCAATCCAGTTTGGAACCAGGCAAGTTGAACTTGTTTTTTATGTTTTTATTATTCATTTTCAAGGCAATTTATCAAACAAAAACTCTTCAACCTGGCCATACTTAGCCATACTAAAATAATATATTTATTTATTTGTTCTCAATCCCGATGTTTTATTTACTGTCTTAACACATAATTTTTGCTGTTTTTAGAAATTTGAATGGGACTTACAGAGTCAGGTTTTATCTCCCGATGAAACACTTCAAATCTTGGTCAAAGATTGGGAAAGAGTTGGTCGAAATAGGTTAGTAAGAACAACCTAAACATCCCCTCTCATAATGAATGTCATTCACTAATAGTGGCAAAATCTTCTCTCCAGAAAATCTTTAGAAAATCTTTATTTCCTCTTTTCGTTTGTCTGCTTTATTTTTAAAACAAAAATTATCTTATTTAATATATACTCGGGATCTTTCAAAGCTGCTCTTTTTTGCAAAACAAATAAAGCAAAAATCTAATACATTTTTAAAACTATACAGATCGTAAAAACCTCACAGGTAATGCCAAATGGTCTACTCCGATAAGATTGGAAATGGGATACGTTTAGACTTTCGTTTTTCTCGATTTAAATCAAGATTATTAAGACGAATTTTATGTCACAGGTGAAATGTTGAGATATTTTCTTTCGTTAACCTAATGTTTACTATGCCGCCTGCTCGTTCATTCTATGCCCGCCAAACTTATACCCTTTTTTATAATAGATATTTGTACGCTCAGTATGTGGCTTATACGATGATCGATATAAACAGGCCATAGAGCCGAAGCAAAGTATTGTGGCATATTCTCTTCAAATTCAACATTTTTTGTATGGTTTTTTATTCTTTGTCCTTCAGCAGTTTTTATCATTATAAGGGAAATTATTTCTTAATATAACGCTAGCAAGGTTCCACTTCGTCTGTCTGAGAAAGCAAGAAAAAAAACCTCCTTACAATTTTTTTTTTTTACTTCTGTTTCATTACAAAGTCGTGAGATAAGTTCCTCCTTCTGGCTTTTATTTCACTGAGCATTTCCCATTAATATATAAAGACCTTTTTTAAGCAAGTATTAGCCATAGTAATAATAATAATAATAATAATAATCCGATGTGAGGATACAGTATTTTCGTACATTTATCTATGGCTTTAGTTGCTGTGGAGATCTCACGGCTGAACAGATGAAACGATGTGGGATGTAGAATGTTTGTTTACATTTTGTAGTCGCCATCTAAATTATGCAAAAAATAGAATTCATCTTTAAGAGTCGATTAAAACTCTTCTTATTCCGAAATAACTGGTATAAAAGGCGAATTCAGTGGAACATTCGAGAGAAACGTCAAGAAAAACAAAGCATTACGACGCTTCATTCAGAACATCATTGAAATTTCTAAAATTTAATAAGTCGTGTATTAGCTCCGAACACCTAATTTACGACGACTTTTTTCGTCGGATTACAAAAAGCTTCTTTATTTAAAAAAAATGCCTTGTCTACAACAGACAAACAACAAATAAATAATCTCAAACACATAAAAATAAAAGAAAAACAAAAACATCAATATAGTTCATGATTTTGAAACAGTGAATTTAAAGAAAAATAGACATTGATTTTTTTAATTTTTGGTTGCCGGGGCAACGAAGGACTTTGGTCGGCATCTTGAATGTATTAATTTAGTTTATCAATTTAATAAATGTTATATTTTTTTAAGAATTTCGACAATTTTTTTATCAGATAAGAGTAAAAAGGTTCAATTTCATAAAGTAGCCCAAACTGGTATAAATAATTCAAAATATTATTTTTATTTTTTGAATAATTCTTTATTTCTAAATAAATTATGCAAATACTTATAAGAAAATAAAGCTGTAAAGACGAACATCTGTCATGTCAAAAACTCATACAACTTCAATAACCTTAATTTTTTTCACAGCTCGTTTTCACAAAAATAATTATCTTGATTTAGCTGTGGGAAAAGTGAGATTTCGAGTTGAACGTATACTTGGGTTGAAATCCTATAAGAAATAACGTGGTATTTTTAGTAGCAATTCTATATTATCCGACGAATTTTTTAAATTTTGTTTCCACCTTGATTATTTTTTCAACTTTCATTTTCTCAGCCCCAAAGGGTCTTTTTTCGATATCTATTTCCTATTAAAAGGGGTATCTCTGGACTGACTTTTCTCGGGGAAAAAACAAAAGTAGACTGATTGAATTGAGTTTTGAGGTTTCAAAAATTTCAGTTATCCTCACACCTTGGTAATTATAAAATATTAAAATGAAAGGAGTGGTTTAGAATTTATTAAAAAAACAGCTAATTGAATAATAACAATTTATTGTCGTTTTGAAGTTTACTTTATTTTATTTTTCGCTGTAAAGTTCACAACTTCAACAATAATTTATTTACTTAAGGTTTTTTTGGGTTATTTTACTCCATTTTTTTACGCTTTTTTTTACTGATAATTCCGAATAGTGAGCGAAAGATTCGTCGATAGCGATGTAAGGCTGTGTGGTAACGAGACTTGGAAAGATGTAATAAATATATAATAAAAATGTGAACGTTGTGTCATGCAATTACACATTGAGTGAAAATATTGAAGTTATGAAAAGAAGGAAAGGTAGGAAAAAGAGAAAAACAGAAGAGAGAATGAAGTTTTGGAAGAAAGAAGAAAGAAATAAAGAACTGAATGAAAGAAAGAAAGAAAGAAAGAAAGAAAGAATGAAAGAACGAACGAACGAACGAACGAACAAACGAACGAATGAATGAATGAATGGATGAATGAATAAATGGATGAATAAAAGAAAGAACGAACGAATGAACGAACAAATGAATGAACGAACAAATGAATGAATGAAGGGATGAATGAATGAGTGAAAGAATGAATGGATGGATGAATGAATGAATGAAGGAACGAACGAACGAACGAACGAACGAACGAACGAACGAACGAACGAATGAATAAATGAATCGTTTCAAGTTACTGCCTAGCTAAGCATTATTAATATTTTTTCTGTTTAATAGAATCGAAGAATTCACTTACTATCTCTTACTGGACGACCAGACCGTGACCTTGAGTCAATTTTGGTCAATCCAATGCATCTCGTGATGCAAGGCTGCCTGATCGAATAAACAACCAGAGTATCCTACAAAAGATGTTTAAAATATCTGCGGCAACGGATTAATAAACCTCAAAGTTTTAATTTCCAAAATACAAAGAGATTTAAAGCATCAGCATTATTTTTTTTAAATCTAAAAAAAATCTTATTTTTCATGCAAACTATCTGAGACCACATGCTATTCTCTTGATAATGATTTCTTTTATTACCAGCAGTTCTTCGGAAGGTATCTATTATCATAGACCAAAATGAAACAGAGAGTCATATATTTCCATATAATTGGACTAGAAAAACATTCGGCTGAAACGGATGAGGGATAATCAGACTGTTATGACTACACAAGGGTAAACTACGTAAATACTGAATATAGAAAGGGAGCCAGGATGTCCGGTATGCATGGTAGAGTAGTGTTGTTGTTTAATATACCAGAACAAAAAGATGGAAAAAATACGCGGAAGGAATACTAATATAACAATAATAAAAATATATTTTTACGCCGATTCATCGCTCCTTTTTTCACGCTCTTCCGTGACTATTCGCTTGACTTTCGCACGATTATTTTAGAAAATGAGGAAAAGCGGAATTGACAAAGAAAAAAATCCTTGTGGAAAGGTGGAGATCAGCACGAAATCAAAAACACCAGTCGACATGTGTGTGCAGACCCGTAGGATCTATTTGCCGAAGCTGTGCATCACCATGATCATGATGATCAGTGCAGTATGATCGATCATGCTGTTAGAGATGAGAATGATAGTTATAATAATACCAAATAATAAAAGGAATAAATACCTTTTTTTGAGGACAAAACAAAAGAATTTCTCTTTAGAATTGGAGAGTTTTGTCCTCCAAATTAATTGAGCTGCATTCCGACATGCTGCAAGGGGTCTATAATCGGTGATGATGATGTTGATGATGATGAGGACGACGACGATGATGATGATACATGATGATAATGACGACGACGACGACGATGATGATGAGGACGACGATGATGATGATAATGATGATGATAATGATGATGATACATGATGATAATGACAACGATGATGATGATGATGATGATGATACATGATGATAATAACAACGATGATGATGATGATGATTTTGACGATGACGACGATTACGTTGGTAATGAAAATAGTACAAGATGTTAGTACTTGGCCGCGAAAAAAACGCTTATTTTGTTTCAAAAAGATCCGCAAATGATAAAAGCCTGAAGATACATTCCTTTGCGGAGAAATGTTTGTTAATTTCAGACGAAGTAACCGCAATTTAAAATCACTTTGAATCTCGAATGTTTATATAATGTCAAACTCAAACTTTCCTCCCAATTTTGATAACTATTAATCTCTTTATTAGTGATATTAATTATAATAAATGATCATTAATGTTATCTTGGTCTTCAGGTTGCTTGGCCAAGCGATTATCCCTCTCAAAGACTTGGTTAAAGACAAGTCGCATACGATGCAAGCAGAAGTCAATCTGTTGGACATTAACAACCGCATGACACAGGTAACTCACACAGGCCACAACCACACGATAATATATGCAACTATTAATATTTAATGATTTAAATTCTGCTCTCATTCAATTACCGGCGACCGTGATAAAATCAACAGATTGAATAAGGATTTCGGGGGTGTTGACGATAAGAACGAGGGGTGGGGCGAGGGAATGCTGAAAAACTGATCATGTCTCATTCCTTGAGTGGTATTTCTTTCTTTACCAAAGAATATGAAAAGATGGAAGTAAAATGGAAGGCAGAGAGGCAAAACCCCAGTTTCGAGTTCTCTTTTGCTCAGCGACTGTGCGTAAAATATTCAGCACGGAGAGCATGCACAAACAGTGGAATTCTAAAGCAATTGTGTTGTTCATTTATATAAATACATGCCTCACCTCATCACCACGGGCTGCTACTATACTAAAAATATATTACATGCTATTGAGGCTAGCACTAAGCAATAGAGAACTCAAAAATGGAGTATTGAGAATCTCCGACATCACGCGATGGCAGCCATGACAGGAGGCACAACATTAGAGTCTGTTATCCTTGGGAAACTGAATTCTTTCTCATTGTTACGCGCCATTTTATACTTCCCAATAAAAAATAATCTAAACGTTGAAATATGCATGAAACATACATTATATCTCTGGGTTTGGTCGCTGTGGTTTTTAATAGATATTCAGTTGGCTTTCCATTGGATAACCGTTTACGGTCAACTTAGGTAATCTTTATTTACCATTTGCCACATTAACTCATCTGAATATTTTACCACCTATAGGCCAAGGTATCTCTGCGCATGGAATACGTACCTAAAATCCAGAAAGAAGGAGATGGAGAGATCACTGTTGAGGGGATCGATGAAGTGGAAGGATTTGAAGGGGACGAAGATGAACTGGAGGGAGGAGGGGCCGAGGGTGTGGCTGATGGATTCAGGTATGAAGCAAGCTTAGGGAACCTTCTAAGACACGCAATTTTAATGAAGCCTGAACAAACTATGGGCAAGGCTAACTTAGATTAAATTGGGATTTATCGTGTTGGGTTTTGCAAAAACAAGAATTGCTCATATTTGTCAACAAGAAATATTTAGCTATATATGAAGAAGGATAATTTTGAATTTTCCAAATAGGCGGGAAAATGATACTCGCGTGCATGCCTATATACAATATTTTGAGGAGTAAAAGTGCAGCAAAAAATCTTTGATGTAATTGATGTTATTAACCTGCTTCTAACGAAAGTTCTGGATAATGTTATACTTTTATTCTTAATTTCCTTCAAGCTTCTAGTGAGCGACTAGATTTCACACATAGAGTAGTTTTCGTAACATTACATGCCGTAACATTGAAATGGCTTCCCATTGTAATCCAGTAATTGATCCAACCACAATGCGTAGTTACAGTTACGGTACGATACGGTACAGCTACAGTACGACTACGAATTTACCGTGTCGTTTCCCACTAATACGAAAACTGCTCTATGTGTACCATACGAGGCTCTTTTGCCTAACGTCAGTATGTCTAATGAGAAGATATGTTGAATAATTTACAAATGAAAATGACTGTTTTATTGAAGGAGGAAACGTAGAAAGAAAAGAACCCAGCGTCACAAGCTTTCCAGCAAACCACAAGATTTCCAGGTGAAGATAACCCCCATCTGGTTGATTAATAATGAATGTAATGAAATACGCGGTGACTAATTTAGATAATGATCAAAAAAAGAGAGAAAAGATGGTCAATAAATTAACAGTCCCCTTCATAGTTCCCTGCGCCATCTTGAAAAGTAGCCCTGCCTTTACATCGAAGAACGGTGAGCTTGCAATGATAGAGGCCTTTTTTCAACACCTTGGACAATTATTCACATGTCTCTTATTGCAAGCTCACCGTTCGTCCCGCTTCCATTCAAGATGGTGCAGGTGACTGTGAAGGGAACTATTAAATGAAACTATCCTAGATGTTTTGTCTTGTCGCACTCACGTGATCATGTCCGCCATATTGGAAGTTTTGTTATGATTTTGAAGAACAGTTAACGAATACTTTTGACAATTATTTAAATTCGTGGCATACTTTGACTGAAGTCTACTTTGAAGTTTGGTTTTGGCTTTAAAAATATTTCAAATTAATAGTTTGATATCTTTCGTTTCTGTGCAGCACTCTTGGCGGGAAATTTTTTTCTTCTGTACATGATCACAAATAATGACTGTTTATTGTCTGGTTATACTGACAGGTTCGTGTGAGGGTGATTGAAGGACGTCAGCTCTCCGGGCAGAACATCAGTCCAGTAATCAGAGTGAACGTTGCTAATCAAAGTAGACAGACCAAAGTTAAGATATCAACGAACAAACCTTTTTACGACGAGGTGAGTATTTGGTTCTTGGAGTTACGATTACTATTTGAGTAATGAACATTTTAGCCCTTTATAAAGCACACTATCTGGGTATAAAGTGTTTGCGCATTGGCTGTTAGAGTGCGCGCAATTGTTGTAAAGGTCTGCGCAATTTTCACTTCAGCGTTTCATTGCTCACCAGCCACTGAAGTATCAGCGCCCTGGATATTCAAGCCTTCACTATTATGCGCGCTCTTGCTGGTAATTGTTTTGCGCAATTGCCAATGCACGCAAGTATACCAAGTATATATACGGCATGCTAGCAGTAGAAGAATCTTCACCTTGAGTAGTAAAGCCTTTGCGCATCGGCTGTCATTGTCTTTGCGCACATGCACCTTAGATTTGTTGCCCTTTGGGCATTTAAAACCTATCCTTCAGTACATCATTGCCGGTTAACGAATTACTGCGCAAGCATTTTGCACTTCCCATTCAAGCATTTTGCGGTCATATCTTTAAGGATGAGTGTTTTTGTTTTGCTTATTTCCAGACATTTTTCTTCAATTTCAACATGGCTCCGCTTGAATTGTTTGATGAAATCACCAGTTTTGAGGTATATACCCTATACTACTCACCACGATAAACCTTAGGCTGTGGTTTAAACGACTTTTAACCGTTCAAATATTTGACCATCATATACAGCTATTTCAAAAAACGTTAAATACTGAATACTGCATACTGAATAGTGCATTCCAAGACCGAAATGCATTTTGGGTCATGAAATATTGTCTAAAGTAAAATCCATAATAATTATTTATCTTATTTTCAGTGCATTCCATCCAAAACAATATACTAGCTACATATAGAGAGCAAAACGCTGTGTATTTGCTTTTTATTTCAAATTAATGAGACCCAAAATGCACTATTCAGCAATCAACGTCTTTTTAAAATAGCTGTATATAGAAAGTTCTTGGATGTACACTTTATAGCAAAACATAAAGTTAAGAAGTTTGGAACGACGTTTCGGTGTCCGCTTAACACCATTGTAAAGTTATAAAACTATATGAATTTATCTTTCCATTATATTGTAATTTATTGTCATTGATTTATAAACAATGTTTATAATAAGATCAATATATCAATGTATTTTTTGCTATAATACACACCTTTCATGTGGCGTCAAAGCAGCTCAATTTTGAGGACAAAACAAAATAATTCCAATCTCCTGAGAATTTGAAAGCTATTGTTTTGTCCTCCAAGTTTAGCTGCATTACGAAATGCTGCAAGGGGTCTATTCTCTTGAGATTTTAACGAACCTTAAGAGTTTTTTTTTATGCTGTAAGAGGTCTAGATCTGTAGAGGTTTCACCGGCGGCAGCCGTTTTTTTAAGTAAAGAGATTGCATTTCCCAAAGGAGGAAATTTCTATAGTTTTGGCTTCTAACTTGGCTGCCGTTAATAATATCGTTTTCCATACACTAAAATGTCTTTAATTGCATAAAAGTACATTTCAGACCTTAAGTGTGCCTTCGATAATCATAGTAAAGTGAATACTGATGACTTTTTACCATTGATTCCCCAGGTGTTCAATTCTCGTAAACTCCGCGCCAATGCAATGATTGGATACTTCAAGGTATTGATGTCTAGATATCATTCGATATCATATCTTATATCTAGATCTTATATTATTACCATTACCAATAGTTTATAGCGCTGGCAACAAAATGACAGATCAAAATATATATTACTGGGTTTTACAGAATTCAAGCATTAAATTTAAAAAAAGTGTTATTAAGAAACAGCTTTTTTACTTGCTGTTTTACACAGGAAGTAATGAAAGCCTCAAAGATTTGCCGCAACAAACAATCAGGAATCATAGCTTACGGCGCTTCCTATTAAAGTGTTGCATTATTGAAAAGAGCAAAATAAGCTATTTTAATCGTTTTGTTATAAATATAGGAAAAAATTTCGTTTCACTTTTCAGTCTAATTATTTTTCGCTTTTTTTTCCTAAAACCTATAAAAGCTATCGTATCACTAACGTAGGGAGAGGGGGTACCTGCCTCCCTAAATTCTATGTTCTTTATTGCTAGCTTGTTTGTTTGTTTGTTTCCCCCCCCCCCCCCAACCCCCAAATTCCTGGTTCCTCGCTACACCCCTGCATCGTATATATAAAGATCAATAAGTTAAACCAAGAAACTCTGTTTTTATTCCAGTGCGACATCGGCTTTTTCTACGATGAACCAGGTAAGACCCTACGTAGAACACAGACGATCACCTGACACACGGGTCCATTGAGATAGTCCTGCTGGTCACGTGTTTCATGACGTCACAAGGTCACATGACACAATACTTCATTCATTTAACTAAGTAGTGCAGATCTAATAATCACATGATGTTGAGGTAAATGAGCACATTTGTGATGGTCACGTGATTCCGGCGTGTCTACGCTAACAGTCACGCGATACGCAGATTGTGTCCTTACAGTACCATTGATCCAGGAACACTTTCTTTGATTTCAAACTCGTTTGTGTTTTTTTTTAAAGATCATGCAGCGATACGCAAATGGGTTCTTCTGACAGACCCTGACGACAGGATGGCTGGAGTGAAGGTACCTCAATGAGAACATATATCCTGAGTGGACAAAAAACACTAACAAAAAAACTCTCTTTCAGAATACTCTCACTTTCTCAACAAATATCCTTAGATTATTAGTGCAACAAAAAAAAAGTTATTTTTTCAGTTTTTGTTTTCGTTTCTTGTAGCTTGATTATACTTTAGCGAACGAGTTAAGTCAGATAAGACAAAAAGCTTGTTGTATGTGGACGTGGTGCACTATGAGGCTTTCACGTGACACCAAGAAACCATTCAGCTTGAGCAATCCCATTCTAGATTTATAGCTTGATCATTGTCTAATGAGTAAGTTTGTTGCACGTGAGCACGATGCATTATCACGTGACACACTCAGCAAACCAATCACAATCTAGACATTTTTTATCTTTTGGATCCTGTTTGTCTTTTCTTGCATATGTACTTTTTTGATCAGGAAGAAGAAAATGAGGAGGAAGAATATTTGGGCAAATCAAGAGGATGCGAGGGAATGTCGATTAGCGGACCTGCTGCAGTAAATAGTTTGGAATTCTTTGGCTTTCAATTTTTATTTTGTTTTTACGTGAATGAAAGAAATTAAATCAAAACTAAAATCTCTTTACAATAAAAACAACAACAATTTAAAGACGAATATTTCACAAACAATGTTAAACTATAACGTGATGATGTCGGGTGTTAATCGATAAGTCTTCGGAATGTTCGGATTCCAGTCGGGAATGAATTCTTAATTTTTAAAAATAGCAAATAAATCACGTGATCTAAACATCATAAATCGAGTAGAAATGCCGGTTTAAAGATATCCAATTTTGTCAGCTTTTTCATATCTACAAAATCAAACTGTCCATTAAGTTGTGAGTGTTAAATGTATTGAAACTGATCGATGGACTAATGGATCTTAAATGAATAAGAAATTCAAGATATTCTGTTTCCTTGGATGATTTATTTATATATACGAAGTAAAAAACACAATAAGAGAGATTATTGAAATAATTGAGAGCTTATCTTAAGTAATAGTTTTCGTCCATTAAAGCAAAAAGATATGCCCACGAGAAAAGCTTTCTAAACTACTGTTTTTCACAAATATTCAGCCACTAAAGGACAGTGGAAAGTGCGCATTTCAAAGACAATCATTTATGGCAAATAAGAAGCAATTTTTTTCTACCTCAACCATCTTCACCGGGATTCCTTTCAAAACTAGTGTTCGAATAAAGAGTTTCACAGTTCATGCATAGTACTTTCGTTTCACAGTTTTCACTAAAACCATGACAGTCCTGGGTTTGGTGCTTTTTATTCTATGTGGGAAAACATGTCATTCATTTGCCTTAGAATGAGCGCGCTTTTGAGTGGGGGAGTGAACAGTTTGTCTTTTTGAATTTGACATGCGAGTATCTTAAACTCACTCATATGTCTTTCAATAATGGCAATACACAGAATTCTGTGTCACCACAGGGTGTGATAAGATTAAAAGGCTTCGACAGCCATAACACTACTGTTCCAGTTAAAATAGTCACTTGAGGTCTATCTATATTAATGGTTTTAAATGTACTGTCATATCTAATAATATCATATATTTTCGTTAAAGAAAATTCCTTCAGAATATCGACAGAATTTTCTACTAAAGATTTAAACTAGCTGCATTAAAATCTAACACAAACACGTTTATATAAAATCAAGCATTAAAAAAATCAATCATGACCGTTACAAACGAATAATACTAAACATTTCGTCTAACATTATTATACAAATAAACCTTTATAAAAGATCAAACTGATATTCACTCTTTCCGAAGTTCGAAGATTATGATCTCGCACTGCATTGTGGGTAGGATCAAGTCTCCGCCCATTATGGTGTCGTAGATTTAATCACATAATTTCTTGCGAGTCTATTTTGTAAAATCTTTTAGCTTCGGAAATTGAAGCGATAGATTTGGTATTTTGTACTTTTTTAATATTATTATTATCTTATATTTCCAACTCTCTTTGTTGTTATTCCTCTTAGGGTTACATTAAGGTGACCATGATGGTTTTGGGGCCTGGGGACGAAGCGCCGGTAAGTTCAGCATCGTTGTGGGATTGCACTTTTAATGTAGGGTAGTCATGCATTGATGTTTCTGTGATGAAGATGATGATGATGAAGAAGATGACATGACTGATGATGGTGATCATACATGATGATGATGATGATACATGATGATGATACATGATGATGATGATACATGATGATGATGATGAAGATACATGACGATGATACATGATGATGATACATGATGATGATGATGATGATGATGATGATAATGATGCTACAACAAACTGACATATCATTTCATTTATCTCCTAGTCTGCCTCAGTAGGACCGGCTCAGGAGGACAGTGATGATATTGAGTCGTAAGTAAAAATAACCAACTACGTAGAATATAGCATGCAGTGCGCAGTTTTCCCATTCCTTTAAATGGCTTTCGTTTTCAAGCATTGTGATTGGATGTCACGTTCTATGGTGCAATCTGATTGGTTTATTTTGGAAACCATTTTAGAGGCACGTCATCAGTGGGGTTCACGCTCCATATGTCGCATGATTTTGTTTAGGAATCGCGGATAAAAGTTTTATCGTTAATTTTCTCGTATTATCACAGGAACCTCCTCCAACCAGCTGGTGTCATGTTGCGTCCAGCGGTATTCGCCCTCAAAGTCTACAGAGCTGATGACATACCCCAGAGTACGTTTGTATATACATTGGCTAGCTATTAGCAAGTCTCTCTTTTGACTTCATTCATATCTATATCTATTGATTGAATAATTTACAGTTCCTTTGTCCCTGAAATTTTTTTGCAGATGGAGGGAAACCGGGGAATATCCGTAGAAAAACCGAAGCACATGCATGAGAGAACCAATAAGCAATTCTACTTACATATGATAGCGGGTTTGCATATCGAAGGGAGAAGCGGCGCATTAGTAGCGCACACGACACCCGTGCTTCCAATGAATTTGTGTGAATATTTTTTTTCTTTTTATAGTCTTGAATATAACGTATTTTTAAACTTGTTTTCCTTTCCAGTGGATTCTGGTCTTTTCGAGGGAGTCAAAAAAGTTTTTCACATTGGCGAGGTACGGATAACCGCAGCTTCATTTCTTACTCTTACTATATATATTTGATGATAACATTAACAATCATGCTCTATTTTAGGAACAAAAAGAACTCGTCGATCCTTACATCGTCTTTACGTTTGCTGGTAAAAAGGTAAAAAGCATCAATTTTAATTTTCTACCGTAGATAGATACCATAACTCTTCTTCAGGCAACTGAGGTGCAACTGTCCCATTTATTTATATTATTATTACAAATGGATGTGTGATAATATTCATTATATATTTTTGTATTCATGGACAACAGAGCCAATGTATAAGAAGAGAATTAGGGAGGACTAGTATATAATATCCTTTTATTGTCCGCGATACGTTTTTGTTGTTGTTGTGCACACATTTTATTACGAAAAAAACACTAATATTTTTCGCTTATTTTCAGGCGCGGACAAGGATCCATTACAATTCCGATCATCCTGAATTTAATCAAGAGTTGAACGTCCAGTTTAATGTAAGTCGGGCTGTTGCTAATGACAACATGCGTCACGTGATCATGTATGTAGCCGCATATGTTTAAGTGAACTGGATTAATAACTGCCTCGCAAGGGTGACGTTATGATCACGTGATTATTCAGATGTTTATAGTTTTATTTGCTATTTTATATCTTTATATTTTTTATATTTTATTGCATTGTATATTTTTTTATATTTTGATCACTGAATTTTCTTATATTTATCTATTTATTTAGTTAGTTTTCTGTAAAAAGATTGTTATTATTATTATTATTATAATTATAATAATCATTATTATTATCCGATCTTCATCTCACGAGTTCTTTAAACATTTTAAAAGTTTAAAACGAAATTTGTTTCAATATTTCGATATTGATGATAATAATAAAACCACTATGACTTTAACAATTTTTTAATTTCTAATTCTAAAATTGTGTTTTCATTTTTAGTTCCCCTCGATGTGCGAGAGACTAAAACTACAGATGTTTGATTGGTAAGTAGAACAAAACTTGCGTTACGGGTACGTGCCGTGCCTCGTTGCGTGACCGTCACGGTAACTACCATGAAGCATTTTGATTGGATGAGGAGTAATATTGCGCGCAGTGATTGGTTTATTCCTGTACCATGACCCTGGCACGTTCTTTATTTCCTGTGTTTTGGGTCAAATAGATCCAAACCTTGGTTCCCTACCACAAGAATATGCTTTCATATTGAAAATGTAAATCACATCGTTCGAATTCGTTGCCCCTTTTGCTTTCACTGTGGGAGCGCGCGCACTGCACGCACATACAAAACAGAAGCGTCCGAGGCTATAACACTAGTTGTTTGACTGTGTTTCTTTGACTGATTCAAGGGATCGACTGACGGCAGATGATTGCATTGGAACTGGTTTTCTACCGATGTCTGCAATCTCTGGACAAGGAGACGAAGGTAAATAAATATCATAGAGCTGAGGAGCGTAAGGAACACAGAATGAATACTAAAAAAGATGGTAAAACTGATGAGAAATGAAAGAAAAGATGAGAAAATGAAAATATATATATACCAATTGAAAATTGAGAAATGGAAGTAAAAACGAGTAAACCGTTGTAAGTACTTTTTCATTGGCTTATTTATCTCAATATTCAACTCCTTTTCTCCAGGATTTCTTCCCATGTTTGGACCCTGCTTCATCAATTTCTACGGCTCAACCAGAGAATATTCAGATCTACCAGACGAATACGATGATCTTAACGTTGGAATCGTAAGTTAAAACCCCAAGTGTTTGCTGGACAGGTCCCTTATTCTAGACAGTTTGAGCTCAAAATACAGTCATTTACTAGCCTTCACATGAAATATAGACCAGTAAAATCTATTGTTGCAGTGTCCTCCAAATTGAGCTTTATTTGGAATATCCTGCAAGGGGTTTATAGACCCTTCGCACCTGAAAAAAAAAGAATTTCTATTTCCTGAGAATTGGAACCTATTGTTTTGTCCTCTAAATTGAGCTGTATTTCGACGTGCTGCAAGGGGTCTATACCTCTTCAGCTGGATATTTAGATGGATATTTAGATCATAGGATTGAAAGCAGTATATTTAAAAGATCGCATTTTTGTTAACAGGGCGAGGGCGTGGCCTACAGAGGGAGGGTCCTCATAGAGCTGGAGACAAAGCTTGGCGTGACCCCACAAGAAACATCTGACGATCTACAGAACCATGAAATCATCAGTGTCCAGGTGAAATATTAATTCAGTGTTAATAATGAGCGACCTATTTATCAGTTTTCTCAAGGGTTGTTTGGTTTACTTGATAAAATAAAGTAAATCAACTTTGTTTATAGAGGATAACTCTCGACAGCAATTCTTTTTTATCTCATGGTCTTCTTTTAACGGGACCGCCATTAGCGTGGTCATTCGATCCACTTGAAGGTCTAACCATTTTTAGAAAAAACCTACTAATGGTCTATCACCAATCGAGCCCTGTGATTGGCTGAGCTACTAGGGGTCTATTAGTGATAGACCTCTAGTAGCGAAAAGCGCCGGTTTTGAAAACCAAAAAATATATATTTAAAGCAAAATCCAAAACTTTTTGCATCCTTTTATTGGACCGATTAGTAGGTTTTTACTAAAACAATTAGACCTCTCGCCCTCATGGCCTACGAGTCAATAGCCCATTCGGCCTTCGGCCTCATGGGCTATTGACTCGTAGACCATTCGGACTCGAGGACTAATTGTTAAATAGATGTAAGCCAGCACTTTCAGCTCAGTGATTTTAAGACCCGGAGTGTTGGTCCGGCCGGGGACTTGAACCACGACCTCCCGCACAACTGACCTACGTTAAGCTAACCGAGTGGTGGTTTGATGCGCAATGTTTTTCTGTATTCCAGCCATACCTTCGTCGTAGAAAGTACAAACTGTTTGCGTGTTTCTTGGAGGCAACTATGATGTCTTGTACAGATGGACCTGTTGAATTTGAAGTCAGCATTGGTGAGTAGATCGTCATATGTTGGTTTAATGTACTCGCGTTACTATATCAACGCAAATCAACACTTTAATTAATACTCTTGTTCCTTCAAAATTGTGCACGCCCGGCGCAAATTCAAAGTGCAACTTGTCGCGCAACTCGTGGCTCGTATTACCAACTCGCGCGCAACAAATGTTCTTTGTTGCAGAAAGTTGAAAGAGCTTCTACTTCTGTCAACAACTTGGCGCAACAAAATTTTGTTACGCGCGGGGTTGTAATGAGAGCCACGTCTTTATCAATATAGGTAACTATGGTAACAAGCTAGATCTATCTGTCCCACCCTCATCGTCATCTACTCCTCCTACAAATGCTGTGTACGATGGATGTTATTACTATTATCTACCATGGGGCGAGACCAAACCATGTGTCTGTGTCGACAGTCACTGGGAGGACATTGGATTTAGACTTGGTACTTTGAACATTCTTCTAAGAATGTGTGAACGATTGGTAAGTCACACTAGACAAAGAAGACTCCTTATTTCTATTGCACTGAAAGGATTTGTGAAGATGTTGTAGTTGAAGTCAGGATTCATTATTGTTAGTTAAAAAAAATGTTGTCCCTGACTTGAAAATTTAAAAACTGAAATATTTAAATGTTTCTACCCATGACCTTGGATCGTCTTCAGTTACCGTTGATGTTGGAGCGCGCAAATCTAAACGTTTGTAATTGCGCGCGCATGGACTCTGGTCTTGTACGAGGGTTTGTGAGCTGAACGTAGTTTACAGTCTACACGCTCATCTATTTAATTGATTCAGATATTTTTTGCAAACCTGAATTTTTCTGATATTTTCGTTTTGTGTTTCAGGAAATCGCAATGGATAAAGTCAATCTTTCCATCGAAGCAAATGCTCAACCGGCAGAAACAGCAACGTTGCTGATCTCCCTTTTAGACATGCTTATCTCAGACTGCAGGTAATTCTATAAAAAAAAGTTCCACTGTCCATTTCAACGATAATCATTATTAGCTAAACCAGCGCAAGGCACCGTGCTTTGTAACATGGCGCTCAAATGGCTTCTGTGTGCAAGAATTTTGATTTAGTGGTTTTGCGCATACCCGAATGTAAAGCTATAAGAAAGTCCCTCCCACTTGTTTCCACTCTTTCAAGCCGATGCATCTGTTCATGCATAATGCGCTTTTTTGTAACAGGAAACCATTGCCAAAAGTTGATCAACAAACGCCCGGAGTGAATGACTTGGATCTGAAGCTACAGGAAGTCAGAATGATGGAAAAGGTATGCAAAATAGTCGTGAGGGTAGAGTTTCTTGTTTTACCGTATCCCTGGGTAGGGCCTGGCGACTTGGATCCGTCCTGGACCAGTTAACTTTCCTATCAAGTATCAAGTAAACTAATAACATATTAGAAAAGTTGAACAACAAACACAAAGACCCGAAAAAATGAATTAAACACTGTAAAAGATGCACTTTCAAAGATGGAGTTTCAAGATGGAGTTTCAAGATTTTTTCAATCTTTATTTTTAGTTGTCAGTCATGGAGGAAGCAGTGAAGTTACGAGAAAGTGCTACTGACGTGCAAGAGGCTCTTGGTGAAATTGAAGGTTACTTACAACGGCTCAAAGATCTGACAATTGAGGTACCAATAGCTGATAGTGCGGCTGTTACCTATATGGGAATAATCCATGCAATTGATATCCAATTAATATCCATTCCAATGCTTTTTAAACATTTCACAAACTCAGAAATATCCTTTTAGTTTATCTAATTAGCCGGTTACAAATCACAAAATAGCGCTCTGTGTTTCCTCATTGATTTCCCTACATGTTTTTTTGAATTGCAGTCGAATATCTTTGTATAGATCTAGACCTATGCTACCTTAAATTTAACCCTCAATTCTTTTTGTGCGTTCTGTAAATACCAATTGAGTTGATCACGTCCCGCGAAAGGAATTATGGGTCAGCTATTTTGATTAACATTTTCCAAACAGGGACATGTGAAATGCTAATCAAAATACTTCCTTATTTGAGACAAGCGTCTGCATATGAGACAAGTATTTGATGATATTTGTTACTATTTTCAGCCTCAGAACAGCATGCCTGATGTCATCATCTGGATGATCAGTGGCACCAAACGAATCGCTTATTACAGGCTGCCTGCTTATGATGTTCTTTATGAACCATACAGTGAAGCATGTGGAGAAAACTGTGGCAAAGTACAGAATCTCTTCATGAAGGTTTGTACTAGTTTTAGTCCATCCATCCTATTCCTTTCCATACCAACGATCCTGTTCGATTCTATCCATCCTTCCATTCATCCATTATCCATCTGTCCATCCATCCATCCATCCATCCATCCATCCATCCATCCATCCATCCATCCATCCATCCATCCATCCATCCATCCATCCATCCATCCATCCATCCATCCATCCATCCATCCATCCATCCATCCATCCATCCATCCATCCATCCATCCATCCATCCATCCATCCATCCATCCATCCATCCATCCATCCATCCATCCATCCATCCATCCATCCATCCATCCATTAAGAAAAAACTATCCTGCTTTCTCCCATCTCGTTCTTCTATTTATGCTTTCATCAATTCATTCCATGTCGCATCTTTTCTTCCATTAATTTCACTTTCCTTGTGATTTACAAGTTATTATGATCATAAATCATGCGTCTTCTCTTGTGCATATCATAGTATCCTGGTAAAAAGCAACAAAACCTTGAAGATTTCCCTGAAGTACCTTCACACGTCCGCCTGATGGTTTGGCTTGGTTTGGAAAAACACCAAGAAGAATGGACCAACAGAGAGTTAACAGAGGGGGACTTCTGTGTTTTCGCCGAGACGGTAAGGAAAAGCTGCTTGCAGCCAGTGGTAACCAAAGTCTTTGGTAGCCATTTTGAAAGGTAACCAAGCCTTTGTGTTTTTTTTTTTTGGATTTGAAGATTTCTTATTTGACAAATCTACATATATTTTTATGCAGTTGTTTTGAAATAGATATAAATTGTCCTATGATACTTATTATGACAAATAAATATTTATATGCGCAACTCATACTTATTTCTTTTTCCGATTTAGTACGAGAATGAAATGAATATACTCGGCAACTGGACAGCGAAAGGGCTTCCACGTCCAAATTTTTCAAATGCAAGAGGAGACGTAAGTAAAAAAGATATTTGTTACTCCCACGATGAATTAGTAAATTTTTCCTCTTAACTGGATTCATCATCGTTTCTTTCTAATTAAATCTTTTTTCTAACTCGCTGCAGATCAAGTTGCCCAAGCAGTGCTTTGTAGCACCCCAAGGCTGGAGATTTGAAGGTGATTGGTTTGTCAATCCTGAACTCAGGTACGGTTCTCAGCAGTTTTTCAAAATTCAAAATTAGTCTAGAAGAAGTTATATCCCACCCTCAAAAATAGGAGACCCTTAATTTTAAATGGGATGGGATGGGATGGGATGGGATGGGATGGGATGGGATGGGATGGTCATAATAATCGTCCATGATATGGCCTTACTTTTATTAATGTTATATTTTCCTCCTCCATGTAGTTTATCATACGATAAAGACAGTGGTCACAAAACTTTCCTTGAAGACGTTTTTGAAAACGAGTCGCGCTTACCGGGAGGAACCTGGGGACCAGCCTCCGTGCAATGGACTGATGTGGTAAGCTTATTTCTTTAGTTTCTAATAGAGGCTTTGCACTATCACGTGATGGCAGCCATGATAGGAGGCACAACAACAGTCTTTTCCCTGGGAAACTGAATTCTTTCATGTAAATCAGATTAGACCAGATTCAATTGTTCCTGCCTCCTATCATGGCTGCTATCGAGTGATGGTGCAATGCCTGTGTTAAATTTGATTTGTGAAGGCCAATCGACTACTGATATTTGTAAGAGTAATTGATGTTGTGCTGTTATTTCAGCGAGGAGACGTGGCTACTGCTAGGGATGAGATCAAATGTGACGACGACTGGGAATGGACTTCAGAATGGCTTGTGGACTTGAATCGAGCTGTGGACGAAGATGGTATGTAACTGATTAAAATAACAACAAACTTGCATTCAAAAGCGGGATTATTGTACCCGAGGTAGTGCACGTGACTTGCCGCTGTCTGTTATTCTTGGTATCCATGTTGGTAGACTTCACAAATGATTTGGTATTACAAATTATGGTTTCAACCACGTAAAGATTTATTCAAAACGCCAAGCTTTCAGAAAAAGCGTCCATCATCAGGACATGCAAGTGAAAATGTACAACACGCGCGAGCTATTGCTGTTTATCACCATAGTTACCACTTGTTACCAACTTATCTGGCGTGTGTATCCAGGTATCCCATTTAAGTCTAATTGTCGACTGCTGACTCTTTTCAGGTTTTGAGTATACAGTTGAAGCAACCATGGGTGGATACGGCCCGGTAGAGAAGACATATCACTTGTGTAGACGAAGAAGATGGGTTCGAAACCGACGACTGCTTGTCGAACTAGAAATTGAAGAAGAAGATGTAAGACATTCTCTTCATATATACTCGTCCGCATTATGACCTTATTATGCGGTCTTCTTTCGCGCATGCGTATCTAACCACAATTCAAAGCCTATTTTCCTGTTTGTACAAGTAGTAGGCGGAGGAAACAAGGGAAACGATTCCTCTATTGTTTAAATGAATGAGAAATGGCCAAGTAGATATAAAAAATGTCGCAGTAGGACTCTGGAAATTTGGAAATTTGGCGCCAATTGCAAATACAGCTGCGCTTATGGTTTCAGCCCGAGCACTTTAGGCGTGCTATTATTAATCAAGTTATTCTCTCCGAAACATTCAACATCCACCTCTGTTATTACTTAAGGGTTTGTAGCTGTATTTGAGGTAAAGGATTAGATGCTATAACTCTTATATTTTTGTAGATACGAGATGAGCAAATCGCACTTGAGGGTTGGGAATACGCTCCAATGTTCACAATGAAATTCCATGCAAAAGAAAGAAAACTTGATTTGGTGCGACGAAGACGATGGCATCGAAGGATGATACAAGAAGACCCTAGCGCACCAGCTGTTTTCCACATTGATGTTGGAGGAGGAGAGGTCAGTATTACCGCTTGTATGAGTACTAAATACAATCTCCACCTTATGTAGTTTCCTAAGTGAAAAAAAAACCATCAAATTTTACCGATACCCTGAAACAGCCTCTGAACTGATCAAAATCGAGGCATGGCTAACTCCCAAATCGAATTGGAATTTAGCGTGTTTGGTTTTGCGGAGGGAGGAGATCCGGAAAACCTGGAGAAAAACCCTAGAAACGTAAGGGAAAAGCCTAACACACTCTACTCACATGTGATGTTGAGTCCAGAAATCGAACCCGAGACTCCAGAGGTGAGAGGCGAGTGTACTACCCCTACACCACCCTTGATTTCCAAAATGATGTGGTAGCGTAGTTGGTTAGTGCGTTGCTATGAAGCTCGACTCCCATGGTCCAAATTCATCTTAAAGCGGAGCAACCGAAAATCAACTTTGCTCGAAGAAGCCCTAGATTTTAAACATATTTTTGTTTCTGTATTTTTATCAGGACACAGAAAAGGAATCACTTATGAATGCGCCAAGGATGTTTATTACTTTTGAGGGTGAGTGTATTCAGTAATATCTTATTTATATCCGCATTCAACATGTTGATTATAATAATGATTGATAAAAAAAGATTGTTAAAGATCATTAAATTAATTTCTCCTGTCTAATTCACAGAACCTCACAAATATCAAATGCGTGCATACCTTTACCAGGCGAGAGATCTGCTGGCTTCAGATCCAGACGGTGTTTCAGGTAAACATACATCAACCAGTATGATGTAGCGTGAAGTGGGAAGCTAGACCGATCCAGGTTAATCCGGCCAGGGCCAATTAACTGGCACCCATTTATACCTCTGAGTGGTGAGGGATATTGTGAGAAATCAATGCTTTGCCTTGCACTTAACATTACACCAACGTTTCTCCCAATTCCTTGATTTCAATCAGCTAATAAAAGTATTTGAATCTCATTATCTGTTCCAAGTGGTAGTCAAACACTGACCACCATGTGCTGTCAGCCAGCAAGAATATTATTGAAAACTTGCGATTCAGTTGAGGAGCATTCGCACGAGACCGGAACTGACGTCACGTGAAACCAAGCAACTAGAAGAATTCATTGAAAGGTCTCTAATTCAATTGTGTTATGTCTTGTTAGATCCATACGCGCGTGTCATATTCGAAACTAAAAGTCAAGTAACCGAGTGTCTCACTCGTACCTTGTGCCCAACGTGGGATCAAACCTTGATTTTTGAACACGTTCAAATTTATGGCAGCGTCGAGCAAGTGGCCGAGGACCCGCCTACTGTCATTATAGAACTATTTGACAAGGACCCAGTGGTGAGTGACAGCTGAGATGGTTAAAATAATAACTTAAAAGTTATTGCGGGAAGATTATTGTGTTAGGTTGCGCAGGTTAATTGGTTTCCTAAGCAGCGCATAAAATGAAGTATTTTTTCATGTATATCAGTGAGATATCCTCTTATGGACACAATAGTAGTATCCTCTTTTGATAATAGCGACCTTCAGATTCGACTACGAGTACGAGAACGAGTACGAGTACGAGTTTTGAAATTGGCCCTGTGCTCGTAATTAACACTGAATCGTATTCGATTTCCTATTTTTAATAATCTAAAGTTTCAATCTACGTACTCCACAACGGCTACGAAATTATAGTGTCAATCTTTGAGAGTTTAAAACTCGTACTCGTACTCGTTCTCGTACTCGTAGTCGAATCTGAAGGTCGCTAATTACAATACTTTTAGAACGTACTGGCTAAAAGGCAACGAGGTACTGAGAGATATCGCGCATTTAATGCACTTTGCAATAGGCCCCTTGCAGCACGTCGGAATGCAGCTCAATTTGGAAGACAAAACAAAAGGTCCCAATTCTCAGGAGATCGAAATTCTTTTGTTTTGTCCTCCAAATTGAACTGCTTTAACGTCACGTGAAAGGGGTTTATATCTATGGGAGAGTTTCTTTTAACATCATCTCCATCTTCGGGCTTTCCTTCTTAATACCAAATGGCCACAGTGGACGACTTTATATTATAGACTCTATAATGAGACAGCAATAGCATCAATCAACTATAAATGAACTTTGTCAAGCCAAACTAAGCACTGTATAACCACTATTGAATTTCTTTTACAGGGAAAAGATGAATTTATGGGTCGTTGTGTACTAACACCACTTGTCAAACTGAATGGACAAGGTCCTCCCTCCCCTCGCTTGCTCTGGTACGACGTAGAACGAGGCAATGAGTATGGCGGAGAAATACTTGCAGCATTTGAATTGTACTTGGTAAGGATAGGTATACTTGTTTGAACAAAATGTGGTCTTGGGTTATTTATTACATCAGCCAACATGGTGGTTATGTCTTTTCTCTTTTTATTCTCATGGGGATTGTTACGTACAGTTTATTTCTTTCGAAATGGAAATGAGGGCAATGACACCAAGCATCATATATCTATGGTATTTCCTGGTATGTTTTCACTTCTTGGTATGTTTCATTTCCAGGATGAAGGAGCAGATCTTCCATTTGCACCTCCCATGAAAGGCAACTTGTTCTTGGTACCAAACGGGATAAGACCAGCCATGCAAAGAACAGCAATAGAGGTACTGTAATGCGCTCTTCTTCAACACCAGACGTAAATTCTTAAAGCTTTACTTGTAAATGGTCATGAAACGAGGACGAGGGGGGAAGCTACGTACTGATCTTCAGTTTTATTGGACTTTATTCCATGGATTACAATATCACATGATGGCAGCCATGAAAGGAGGCAGAAACAATTGAATCTGGTCTAATCTGATTTACATGAGAAAGAATTCAGTTTCCCAGGGGGAAAAGACTCTATTGTTGTGCCTCCTGTCATGGCTGCAATCACGTGATGGTACAAAGCCTCCATACCACAGGAAGCAACTTGAAGGAGTAATTTATTATTATTGTTATTTTAGGTGTTATGTTGGGGCGTTCGAAACATGAAAAAATTCCAATTGGCCAGTGTTTCGTCTCCCACCATAGAATTTGAGTGCGGTGGTCACGTGATCAACTCCACCATCATAAAGAATACTCAGAAGAACCCAAACTTTGATCAGCCGCTTTTCTTCTTTGACGTGGTATGTATGATGACGTCATATGTATAATCACGTCACATATACAATGACGTATATATTTGACATAACGTAATGCACCAAATCATTGTCATCATGACATCATTGTTATACGTTGCGTGACATAATGTTTTTGTAACGCAGTATTTACCAAAAGAAGAGCTGTACACGCCTCCAATGAACATCAAAGTCCGAGATAATCGTTCTTTTGGCCGCAAGCCAGTAGTTGGAATTCATTCCATGAAATCCTTGCAAAAGTTCAGATGTGATCCAGCAAGCTTCGATGACGTCCCTCAGTCTCCAAGTAAGTTGATTTTAGAGTTTAGTTAAAGCTTTAAAGGCAAGTGGTCCATTACCTGGCTAAGTTCTCCCTCATTACCACATTATATCTTACTTGGCCCCGCATATGGCATTGATGCCCTCTACAAATTTAGCACTTAAGTTAAAAGTTAATAATTTGATAAAAAATTTCAGCAGGTTTGAAGAAATCTCCCAGCCGTGCTTCTTCTCACATCATGGATATCAAAGAAGAAAAGAAAAAGAAAACAGTAAGTTTACGACTTGCATTTACTGACAACAGACGATGGCCAGTTGCAACAACTAATGGCCACCTGTGGTGGCTAAACGTCCTCTTTTACCGCCTCTGTTAAAAGTTCTTAATTCTTCGTTTCCACGTTATGTCATTGACGCCATGTTGGTGGTTTTTAACAAACGATTTCTTATTAGTACCCAATGTTAATACCACCAACATGGCCGCCATGTCTTTGTGATTTGACTCTATTGGGAATGCTTGTAAAACGTCAATACTACATTTTTCGATCAAATGCGCCGTGAGTGAACTAATAACTTCGTTGTTTTCATCGTGAACATGCCTAATATAAGTATTAAAATATTATTATTGACTATTAATTATTATTCAAGGAGGAAGTCGTGGAGGAGGATATTGACTGGTGGTCAAAGTTCTACGCATCCATTGGTGAAATGGACAAAGCTGGTCAGTACTTGGATAAAGGCTACGATAAAATCATGGTGAGGGTACTAGTCATACTAAGAGTAACTTTATCAAACCTTGTATAAAACAAACCTTTAATTCAAGTATTAGGCTCTCAGAAAAATACTTGACACGTAGTAGCGAAATTAAATTGCGTACGTCTTGGTTAAAATTGGTTAAAATTGGAAAAACATTTTTTTTAATTCTTAAACATCAGAATATATCTTACCTTCATTCAAAATAGGGTTTGTCATTCCCAATTTTTGTTTCTTTTTCTTATCGTGAAAGTTACTGTTATATCTTTTATATCAGGTTTATCCAACTGAATTAGAAAAAGTGGAACCATTCGATGGGTTTCAAGATTTCATGGAAACGTTTCACATTCACCGTGGAAAAACTGTAGCAAAATCTGAAGAAGAAGAAACCATCGTCGGAGAATTCAAGGTACGTACGAAGAACGTAGCCCGGGTTCTCCACCTTTAACTCTATGAACTCCTTTAAAATTATCAAATTTATCATTTCTTATTTTTTCAGGCTTGGTACTTTTTTTAGACAGCAAATAGACTTCTTTAGCTTAAGTGTAATGTTTTTTTTCCATTTCAGACCACGTGTCATTCCCTAGAGTATCATTTCTTTGTTTAACGATTGCGCATGAGAAGACACATGAATATGGTTACAACTGAAACAAAGAATCTTATTCTCAAGAGAATGACAAGTGGTCTGAAATGTATCCCACTATAAAAAAGTGATTTATTTATTTATTTAAATGGGAAAACATATCACCTTGGCTAAAGAGGACTATTGGCTTCATCTTTATGGAGAAGAACGCTTTCTTGGCCTAGTGTTATTGTAAGCTAATTCTTATTCATCCTTTTCAGGGTACATTCAGGGTATATCCTCTACCAAGTGATCCAAATGTTCCACTTCCTCCCCGACATCTCTCCAACCTGCCTCCAAGTGAACCATTGGAATGCACCATACGTGTCTACATCATACGGGTAAATAAACGCATCAAGCATTCCGCGCTACTGCTCTAAGCGCATGCTCAGGGGATTAAAAAGTGAGATAAAATTTTGTAAAATATGCAATTTTTTGGTATATTTGACTCAAAATTGAATATTTAATGAAAATTGTGTATGACAAGAAAAATACAACTAAAATATAACATGTTTTACAAAATATTATCTCACTTAATATATTAATCCCCTGAGCATGCGCTTAGAGCAGTAGCGCGGAATGCTTGATGCGTGTACAGAGCGCAGTGCTGTGGCCAAAATCATTCGGAGAAATTACTGGTTCGATGAGTTACAATTACTTCCGATGTCGTGGACAATTCTTATGCGGCAGCCATGTTTTTCCATTGAAATAAATTAAAACTTTTGATACCACGGTAAAATTTGACCAATTTTTGTCAAGTCTGCTAAGGCTAAGGTCAAACGTTGAACTTCACATGAGCCAAACCTATTGACATCAAAGAAGACCGCCTTATTTTTCATTGTTTTCAATGCGTACGGCTCATGTGAAGTTCGGCGTTTGACCTTAGTCTAATATGACTTTGTAATACAAGTAAATAACGTATGTATTCACATAAGGGAGAAAGGTACCAGGATCAGTTTTAGGAAGATAGAAATTCAGATACTGAATTGCTTTAACAGGACATCACAATATTGTAAAACATGACAGGATTACATGACGCAAAATCACCCAAGAAATAGTGTCCCTGCACCCCCCCCCCCCCCCTGCGCCCCCCCCTTCCCTGTATGTTCCATTTGTGTGATTTATAATGAAATATTATCTTTATTATTTTGTTATCAGGCGATTGATTTACAACCTCAAGATGCCAATGGCTTAGCTGATCCATATTTGGTAGTGTCTTTAGGAAAGACTAAAATGAAAGACAGAGAGAATTACTGTCCGAATAATCTCAACCCCTTCTTTGGAAAGTAAGTATTCAGCACTTTCTTCTCACATCTGAGGTCTCGGGTTCGATTACTGTTCTCAGCATCACATGTCAGTTAACACAGTTTGTATGTTTACCCGTTGTTTTGAGAGATTTTTCTCCGGGTTCTCCGGTTTTCTTCCCTCCTTAAAACCTAAAACTCTAAATTCCAATTCGATCTGTGGGTTAGCCGCGTGCCCTGACTTTGATCAGCCCAGAGGTTTTTTTCAGGTTTTGATTAACTCTTAGGTATGCCATACTTGCTTATTCTTAAAAATCTAACTTTTCAGGATGTTTGAGATCAATGCTACCATTCCAATCATCAAAGACTTAAAGATCTGTATCATGGACTACGATCTCATTAGCAGAGATGATTTAATAGGAGAGACCATTGTTGACCTTGAAAACCGGTTCCTGACGCGATTCCGTGCTGGCTGTGGAATACCACAGACATACTGCACGTAAGTACTGACCAACTAGGCTTTCAGTTCTTTTTCTTAGACTATTTTGATATAGCGGTTATGGTACGACATGCTGTAACATCAAAATGGCTTCCCATAAGAATGGTTATTGTATGAGTGTTAAATATCCGGTACTGATCATACTTACAGCACGTACATGTACGACATGCTGTTATACTGAAATGGCTTCCCATGAGAATGGTTATCGTATGAGTGGGAAACATACGGTACTGACTTACAGCACGTAAATGGTACGACATGCTGTAACATTGACATGGCTTCCCATAAGAATGGTTATCGTATGAGTGAGAAACGTACGGTACTGACATACGGCACGTACATGGTACGATATGCTGTAACATTGAAATGGCTTCACATAAGAATGGTTCTCGTATGAGTGTGAAACATACGGTACTGACATCAGTAGCTATTTGCTGTATCGTTTCCCACTTGCACGAAAACCGCTCTAAAGGGTTACTTTGCTCTTGTATCTTCAGGTCTGGTCCAAACCAATGGCGAGATTCGCAGACTCCTCGACAAATCTTAGACACATGGTTGGCATCACAAGGAAAACCAAAACCACAGTACCTTGGCAACACACAGCTCGTACTAGAAGATAAAGCATATTCATTGCAAGACTTTGGTACGCCATTATCTATCAATACTGGGTGAATCAAAGACAAAACCTGTGGTCCTTTTGGATTCACTGTAATTGGACAATCCCAATATTCACTATGCGTCCCCAAATACATCCTCCCCAATCTTATGCATGCAACACGATGTTGTGCCCATGCAGTAATCTTTTTTATTATATGACTATCAATGAAATACCTATATTTCTCTATTTCAAATATTTGATATTTTCACATGTGAAAATAACATGTTATTTTCACATGTGAAAATATCATCACTATGGTTACATACTTCTTATAGCAGAAAAAAGCTCGAAAAATCTTTCTTTTCTTTTTCATTGATAATTACATAATAAAGAGAATATTACATGGGCGCTTGGAGATACGTATTTTATCTTCTCGTGTTGAAAATCTTTTCAACACTCGAAGATAAAATTCGTATCTCCGCGCGCCCATGTAATATCCTCTATATAACTAAAAAAGCAAATTTTTCCCAATTGTGCATGTGTCGGTTTTGAAAGTTCTGATTTTTTATGTCCGTTGATTTTATGCGAACAGAAGAAGGATTGATGCACCATTCACACCTTGGTCCTCCTGACCAGAGGCTTGCTTTACACGTCTTGAACACTCTACCCATTGTACCTGAACACGTCGAGACGAGATCCTTGTATAATACACTTCAGCCCAACATTGAACAGGTGCGGTATACTTATGTGTGACTAAATACCTTGTGATATCGTTATACGATCCAGGATATTGGAGGACAACTTCACATTTACTCCAACATGGCGGATTTTTTATATTGTGCTTTATTATATGTCGCTGCTGTTTTTTTGCAGGGTAAATTACAAATGTGGGTGGATATATTTCCCAAGCACCTTGGGACTCCAGGATTACCGTTCAACATCTCACAACGAAGACCCAGCGAGTAAGTGATTTCATTCTGACCGCGAGTCATCGGTCACGTAGCAGTTTCGTTCCACTGAAGATATCAAATAGGCTTCTTGGTTCAGTTTTTTCTCGTGTGGTAGCCCTTCCAATGCCGAACCCCTCCCTCAAAAAATTCCTGGATCCGCCCCAATTACTAAGAATGTATATAACTTCATTAATATCAGGTACGAATTACGAGTCATTATCTGGAACACCAGTGATGTCATTCTGGAGGAAACGTCCATCACAGGCGAGAAGATGAGTGATATTTACGTCAAAGGGTATGTTGACTTCTCTAGATTAAAAATGAGCACGGGAGTTGAGTATTGTATGTTGTAATTAGTGGCAGTGCTTACGGGGAGGTAGTTGTAGAATATAAATATGTATTTTTAAAAATTCCGATGGTTTAGAGTGCTATGTCCTCTTATTTACCACGATATGACGTCAAAAGTTGGTCAAAATGTTATGTACTCACGAGGCGTAGCCAAAGTCAAATAGAAGATCCAAAAACGAAGAAAAAGTTTGAAAGAAAAACCGTTTGAAGCGCGCGCTGGCTGCGTGCACGAGCGATTCGTCATTCTATCGGTATGTCCTCTTATTTACCACGGCTCTCGACCAATCAGCGCGCGAGAAATTTCACAGTTATGGTAAAAAAAATATCTTCTTTTTTAAAGATGGATGGCTGGAGCAGATGAACCTCAGAAAACTGATGTGCACTACAGGTATGGCAAATAGTCTGTTATATGAACTACTATAACGACTGGGTATTCATAGGCATACCAGGGAGAAGTGTGAAGTGTGAATTTTGCTATTTTGAGTCGATGAACTGATTACAAGTGAATGCAATAGAAAGATATCTCGAAGATGAATCTTTTTATGTACGATTTTGATATTTTTGCAGGTCTCTGGATGGAGAGGGGAACTTCAACTGGAGATTTATCTTCCCATTCATGTATTTGCCAGCCGAGAAGATAATGATGGTTCGTAAAAAGGTAATCTAACAAGAACAGAAAATAAAAAGAATAACAGAGGCTTTACACCATCATGTGATGGCAGCCATGACAGGAGGCAGGAACAATTGAATCTGGTCTAATCTGTTTTACACGAGAAGGAATTCAGTTTCCCTTGGGAAAAGACTTGTTCCTGCTTCCTGTCATGGCTGCCATCACATGATGGTGCAAAGCCTCTATAATGAGTAATATTTAGACCAAAACGTTTGGGACTTGTTGCCGTCTTTGTGCAGGAACATTTCTGGAGTCTGGATGAGACAGAGGAAAGAGTACCACCTCGCCTTATAATACAAGTCTGGGATAACGATCAGTTCTCTCCTGATGACTTCCTTGGTAAGTGGACTATTATATACCCATCCAGCTTAGGCGTAATGCTTCCCTAGGCCAAGTCTCATTCCCTTGAGTATTAATGAAATGAAATTTATTATTCTGAAATGGGAACATAGATTTAATTGCGCCTAAAGGCATGGAAATACGAGCAACAAAATCGTAAAACCTGTCGCGCAATATTGTTGCTTAACATTGTTGCGTTGCAAGTTGCAGAGGGACTGATGTTGCGCGTATAGACCATTTTCGAGATGCGCGAGTGCTTTCAAAAATATCGCAGGCGCAGACATGAAAAAGAGGCATTTTCGGTCAAGATCACGCGCGCCATTGACTCTGCCCGAAAATACGAGATCATGTCTGCGCCTGCAATATTTTTGAAAGCGCTCGCGCATCTCGAAAATGGTCTATTACCACCCTGCGCGCAACAAATATTCTTTGTTGTAATTAGTACAAAGCGTTTCTACTTCTGCAACAAAGTAGCGCAACAAAATTTTGTTTTTACGTGGGGTAGTAATGCGAAATACAACTCTGCAACTTGCAACGCAACAATGTTGCTCAGCAAGTTGCACGATTTTGTTGCTCGTATTTTCGCACCTTGAGCTAAATACCTATAACACACAGGTATACAGGTGCAGATGGTCTTACGTTTTAACGTAATTAAAATTATTCATAATTAAAATTATGAAAAAGACTGAAAATTCAAATATTAATATATATTTTATGTGATATCCAGGTCAGCTCGAACTGAACATAGACCGCATGCCAAAACCAGCTAAAAGTGCTCGCAAGTGTAATCTCTCAATGCTGCCGCACCTCGAAGGAAACAAGGCGAGCAGTGCAATCGAGATCGTGTCTCTCTTTGAACAGAAAAGAGTCTATGGTTGGTGGCCTTGTGTTAGTGAGGAAAGCACTTCAGAAGAAATGCAGTTGACAGTAAGGATGAACATAATACAATAAAACTAACAGCAGATAAATATAGAGTTTCGCGTGATGTGTTTGGTCGAGCGACCAGTGATTATGAGACCATATCGACATTCACTGGTCGAGCAGTGATTATAAGGTTCTCAACGGAAGTAATACTAAAATGTATTTTTATCCTGAATTTCGTCTTGACATACTTTCACATACTTTATCATATTTTTTCAGGGTAAAGTGGAAATGGCTCTTGAGCTTTTAACAAAAGACGAAGCGGCAACCAAACCAGCAGGACGAGGTCGAGAGGAGCCAAACCAGAACCCAAATTTAGAAGAACCAAAGTACGTAACGAGCTCTAATGCTTTGCCATCTGGTTCCCTTACTCGCGATCCCTTCTCTTCTCTTCTCTTCTCTTCTCTTCTCTTTCCTTTTCAGGAACTCCCTTCCCTTTTCTGTTCTGCCCAACTCTTCCACTCTCATCCCTGCAATAAATCTTCTCTTCCCTTTCCTACGACATCTCATTTTTAAAATCCTTCACTATATGGCACTCGCCTTCCCTTCCCTTCCACTGACTTCTTCCTCATATCATCATAGTCGCCCAGCAACATCATTCCGCTGGTTCACTTCTCCCTTCAAGACACTTCGTTACATCATATGGCGTAACTACAAATGGTGGATTTTGTTATTACTGATAACCTTGCTTCTTATCGCGGCTGTCCTGGTCTTCTTGTACGCCATGCCGGTAAGCAAACAAACCCCACGTGCTTTATAATTGTATACACAACAAGACTCACTGAGCATCTAAATTACTTAACATTTGAATACACATGAAAAGCACTTCTCCTACGGTTGCCTGAGAATTATATTCGTCGTAAATGATGCTTAGTGAATGCAACATACGCATGCGCATGTGCGTCAAATGAAAGCAAAACCAAACCTAACCCATCTGAGTCTGCGTTCTTGATGGTCAGCAACAAGTCACGTGAATATTCTCAGATGTTACTATGGGTAACGGAGGCTCTGGGATAAAAATGAACACCAAAACATTGCAAAGACTAAAAAAACGTTTTTTCTTTCACTTAGGGCTACACTGTCAAGAAGATGTTCAAGGTGTAAACAGGTCACGTGTCAATGGCGATTCTGATTGGATAAAAACCTTTTTCAAGAAGGGACTATGACTAGACGAATCCTATCAATGGGACAATAGTATAAACACAAAACAGTTTTCTGTATGAGGAATATTATATGTAATGTATTGAAATATCCAAAATTAACCTGAGAGGTTTGAAGGGGAGGCTTTCATTTATAAGCATAGACATCAAGATGTAAAATTAGTGTATTGGGGTGGGTAAAAACATGGTAAAAATTTCAATAGGAAATTAATGAAATTGCTGGAATATTCTCGGGAGAAATAGTCAATACTATTCTTTACCTAGAAGAGTCTAGTTTACGAGCTACGATGTTGCCAGGTCACGTGATGACTTCCCGCCAAAACTTCAAACACGTATTGAAAACTTGAATTTACTAACATCAATGTCTTCTGGATTATTCCACATATTTTTGGTTTAGTCATCGGTCCTGCTCAAGCTGATTTTTGCATCGAGATTAATTTGAAATGAATGCGCGTATAAAATCAAATATGGCGGCAAGTGATCACGTGATCTTGAAGTCCGTAAGGCCTATTTATTTTGTTTTTTGTTGTTGTGTGAGGAGATGTATAAGTAGTGTACCCAGGATAACACATCCGTCCTTCGCTGCATTCAAGATAGATATCACAAATAAGTGTCTGAATGTCACGTTGATCAATGATAGTAGTTGTATGTATGTATGTATTTATATTTTTGGTTTGCATGCTGGCCATGGAAAAATGATACCTGTAGGCTTTAGACGCTTGTGAGGGTAGAAATGAAGTAGCTGTCAACCCCAACCCACTGAATGTACCCAGAATGTATCCAATTGAATTGTAAATTATAATGAATTAATACTAATATATTGGATCTTGAATTATAGCACAATCTTTGATTTGTTGACTTGTGGTTCTAAATGGAAAAAATTCTTGGATATTTTCTTCCATGGCAAGAAATTTAAGAAATATAAGAGGCATGGGGACATAGATGGGATGGGATGGGATGGGATGGGATGGGATGGGATGGGATGGGATGGGATGGGATGGGATGGGATGGGATGGGATGGGATGGGATGGGATGGGATGGGATGGGATGGGATGGGATGGGATGGGATGGGATGGGATGGGATGGGATGGGATGCGATTGATTGCTGGGTTGGTCAAAAGGGTAGTTGGCTGGCTGGCTGGCTGGATGAAAGTAGTGGAAGAATTTAACATGTTTTAGCTTTAACTTACTTATTTTGTAATTAAGGGAAGGCTTTGACGAGGAGGTATGTGAAGAGGGTATAAGATCTGTAATTTCTTTCTGGACCAATGGACACGATCACTGCAGTGACTGTGACTCATTCATTTTAATGAACATGAACAAAGGGCAGGTTTGTAGTGAAAATGCAAGAAGAACAGAAACAAAACACTTTTTTGTAAAGCGAGCTTACAATAATGCAAGATTTTTATTGAAGGGTTGGCAGAAGCACGACACGTAGCGGATTGTAGCGGAAAGCAATTGTCATTATATTTTCGCGAAACTAATTTTTTGCGACACATAATTAATTTCGCGATTTTTTGAAATAGCGAAAATCGCGAAATTAAAGCTTCGCTAAAATTTCAATTAATTATCTACATGACGTCACCATCATTCAGACATGGGAAGTATAAAATCCTATACCTTGAGGATGCAACACTCCATTCAATCCCAAATATTTTACCATTTAATTAATATCTACTTCGTGTAAAATCAATATTGAAAAGACTGAATTAGTGTTTTATCCCATGTGAGTAGAGTCTCTCTCGGTTCGAGGGTTCAGTTTCTCCCTAACAAGCTAAATTCCTAATCGATGAGTTAGCCATGCCCTGACTTAGATCAGCCCAGAGGTTGTTTCAGGGTTCTATCTGTGAGTTAGTCGTGCCCTGACGTAGATCATCCCAGAGGTTGAATTGTTTCGGGGTTCTATCTGTGAGTTAGTCGTGCCCTGACGTAGATCAGCCCAGAGGTTGAATTGTTTCGGGGTTCGATCTGTGAGTTAGTCGTGCCCTGACGTAGATCATCCCAGAGGTTGTTTCAGGGTTCAATCTGTGAGTTAGTCGTGTCCTGACGTAGATCATCCCTGAGGTTGTTTCAGTGCTCAATCTGTGAGTTAGTCGTGCCCTGACGTAGATCATCCCTGAGGTTGTTTCTGTGCTCAATCTGTGAGTTAGTCGTGCCCTGACGTAGATCATCCCAGAGGTTGTTTCTGTGCTCAATCTGTGAGTTAGTCGTGCCCTGACGTAGATCATCCCAGAGGTTGTTTCAGGGTTCAATCTGTGAGTTAGTCGTGCCCTGACGTAGATCATCCCTGAGGTTGTTTCTGTGCTCAATCTGTGAGTTAGTCGTGCCCTGACGTAGATCATCCCAGAGGTTGTTTCAGTGTTCAATCTGTGAGTTACCCATGCCCTGACTTAGATCAGCCCAGAGGTTGTTTCAGGGTTTGATCTGTGAGTTGGCCATGCCCTGACTTAGATCAGCCCAGAGGTTGTTTCAGTTTTCAATCTGTGAGTTAGCCATGCCCTGACTTAGATCTGCCCAGAGGTTGTTTCAGGGTATCAATAAATTTTAAAGGTCTGAAGGGTGAAAGTTCACTGTACTAAGACATAGCAGAAGGCCGGAGTAGCCATTTCTCCATTGTCACTTCCAGCTAATGCAGCAAAGTTTCCACAAATTGGTATTTCACTTTTTTCAAACCCTTCTAAAACCCCAGCTAAACCAAGGAAAGCGCTGTATGATAAACAATTTGACTGGTTATCTTTAAACAAACCGAACCGTAGTAACCTCTTTTGGTCTTTCGTCCCGCCATCAAGATTGAATCCTTCCCTAATTAATGCAAAGAAAACATTGATGATACTTTACGCTACCTCCTCCTCCCCCTGGGGGGAAACTGGAAGAGAAAAGCCAGGAAGGGCTTAGTACGCCAGGTAAGGAAAGTGAGAAAAGGTAAGGACTCGTATGTCTTCAGTTTATATTATTAGTGGGAATCAAGGTTGGTGTAGCAGTAAGCACACTCATCTCTCACCTCTGGGGTTTTGGGATCGATTCTTGGATTCGGCATTACATGTGAATAGAGTTTGTTGGGTCTCCACCCTGATTTTTAGGGTTTTTGTCCGGGTTTTCCGATTTTCCCGTCCTCCACAAAACCCACTAAATTCCAATTCGACTGATCTTTGGGTTAACTGTGCCCTGACTTTGATCTGCCCATTTCTCGCTTTAGTAGCACAAAATAAATTCAGCAGACTTACTTTGAACATGTTTTCTGCAAGGAAGTTACATCACGGGGGAGCAACGTTCGCCACTTTGGTTCGCCAACATGAATTGAGGTTTCGCTGGTTTTATTCATGACATCATACAAAGAATTTTCTTGAATATCAAAAGATAACCACCGCTTGACTCCCCCGTATTTCATCCCAAAGCATATCTTGTTCAGGGGGGTGTTCCAGAAGGCTGATGACTTGGTCTCCGTTTCATCGAGTCCATGGTCGCTTGCTCCTGGGTTATACGTTAAGGTGTTGGTCCACAATGGTGAGTCATATTCAAAAGTATGCTGTAATGATAACGTTAACGGAGATCCTATCATATTTTTATTTACTATTAGCTTTTTCTTTTGGGATATCCTTAAAGAAATAACACTCAAGAGAATGAATGCAGTCTAAAACAGTTAGTGGGGATTGTTCCTGTTCTCCAACACGACTGTCGTGAAATCCCTCTATCTGAGCCAGCATAACTTCCATTACAATAGACCTTTCCCGAATTCGCTTGGATGATCACGAAACAATGGTTTCAATCCTTGATAAATAAAAGAATCAAGTACAGTCTCGACTTGGAACCATTGTTTCGCGATCATCCAAGCGAATTCGGGAAGTCTTTTCTCATAATTTCTCATCTCTTTCTAATCTTTCTTTTCTTACAAGAAAAAAATGCATTTAAACATACCAGTGAGCCGTCAACTTTCATGGCCAGCGTCCATGGTCCTAAATCACATCCGGGAATTTCGGAAAAAACACAATAACGTCTATTCGTTCCCTGTCCAATAATTCCGCCTTCAGGCACCTCTTGACCAAAACTTACCATAAAAAATATAGAAAATATATGAGAACAATGAGCATTGGATATGCTTCCATCCCTCGCCATCCCTCAAGTTTCTTGCATCTCATAATACGACACAGGGATCCCATTACTACTTACCGAATCAACAGTGATCTCAATTCTGTGCAGTTTTCTGGTGCTAATAAGAAAGCATTATTAGAAAATACTAAAGACCTATTAGACCCATTCCCCGTTCCTCAGGGCTATTTTTTTTATTGTGGAATTCATGCGTTCCAGTGAAGGTCTGTTGAATTTCAAAGTACTTGTATTGTAGAAGTTGTCATAGTTCGCTCTTCACTTTACTATTGAAATATATCAGCATTTTGGCGCTGAAATGAGTCTATCTCGGAGTATATATTTTACCAATAGACCACTTCACGGTTGTCGTCGCTCAACCTCAGCCTCGATAGTGTGTAATTTATTCTTTAGAATTTGACTAAAGCCCGTGGAAGTTTTAAGTGTTTCAATAGATATTTTTGAAAGCGCTCGTGCATTTCGAAAATGGTCTATTGTTTGATAATGTGTACATTCCTTAAATTACCGTGAGCTGTAGTCAATTTCTAAAGAATATATTACACACTATCGAGGCTGAGGTTGAACGACGACAACCGTGAAATGGTCTATAGCTGGGTTTTTAATCAGCTGATAAAAGTCTTTGAATCTCATTATCTGCTCCAAATGGTGGCCAAACACTGACCACTATGTACTGTCAGCCAGAAAGAATTCTAATGAAAACTTGTGATTCAGCTGAGGAACATTCCGCACGAGACAGGAAATGACGTCAAGTGAAACCCAGCTATTGGTAAAATATACTTCTTCGTAGAAAACATTTTATTTGAAACTGAGTAAAGTACTTTCGCCACACTTCAAACTTACCAAAACAAACAGTTCCATCACCATATGATGGTGCTTTGCATTTGCAATTGTATCCACCAATAGTATTGCTGCACGTGGCGTTCACGTGACAATCATGAGCACCAGAACTGCACTCGTCAATATCTGGCGTTAAGAAAATAGTGGAGAAAATATTACTGGATGGATTAACTTTTTTGAACTGTAGCGACGCAGGCTATAGACCCCTTGCACGTGACGTCAAAGCAGCTCAATTTGGAGGACAAAACAAAAAAAAACAATATCCTGAGAATAAGCCAGTTCACGGTTTAAGAATCATTTTCAGTGCGCATGCGATTTTATCCCGAATTTCTCACCTTCTTTTGTTTAATCAAATACAAAAGAAAGATTAAACAAAAGAAGGTGAGAAATTCGGGATAAAATCGCATGCGCAATGAAAACGATTCTTAAACTGTGAACTGGCTTATTGAAACCTATTGCTTTGTTCTCCAAGTTCAGTTGCATTCCGACGTGCTGCAAGGAGTCTATATCATATACTCACCATAACAGCTTGTGCCGTTACCATAGAAATTCTTTTTGCAAGTGCAGTTGTGTCCACCAATAGTGTTATTACACGTGGCATTCACGTGACAATCATGAGTATTAACAGTGCATTCATCAAGGTCTAGTAAGAGAAAAAATAGAAAATGTTTAAGAAACTTTCATAACTATTTTTTCTGATTTTTTGACATTTGTCAAAATCTAGTTTAATTCTTGTCTAGATCTCGTGTAAATCCCGCGAGTTTCCCGGTTTTAATCCTGCATAATCAAAACAAATTTATGGACTCACCAACGCATACTTTGCCATCACCATGGAAACCATTGTTGCAAGTACACTTGTGTCCTCCAGGGAAGTTAGTACAATTTGCATGTTCGCCGCATCCATGTACTCCTGAGGTGCACTCATTGATGTCTGCAAACAAGAAAAGAAATATTGGAAAATTTATTGAAAAAAATAATTTATGTATAGATTACGATTGATACCCTATTGGAATTGAAGAAACATCTGGCATTAAGAGAAGGAACGGTGAAAATGAACGCAAACTCACCATAACAGCTTGTGCCGTTACCATAGAAACCAGTCTTGCAAGTGCAGTTGTGTCCACCATTCGTGTTATTACACGTGGCATTCCCGTGACATCCATGGTTACCCAATGTACATTCATCAATATCTGTACAGAACAAAGATGATATATTAGAATTTCAGTTGAAATAAATGGACTACTTATCATTTTCAAAATTAGTGCTTGTACTGCACCGAAGTATATATAGGAATGAAGAAAAGGACAAGAACAAGCCAAAGTTATTTACCTATTTCACACATTTGTCCGGTGTATCCCGTGGGACAGACACATCTGTAGGGGCGGGGATCTTGTACAAAATCTCCTTGACACGTGGCATTACTTACGCAGGGGTTGCTGGAACACGCGCTCTGGAAAAAAAGTCAGGTACGAAATACAGCACTCTTCTACTGTACTGCAGATCTAGAGGTTAGGTGAAATCAATAATGGCTGAGACATTGATAGTCATGATGACACATGATGATGATGATGATGATGATGATGATGATGATGATGATGATGATGATGATGATGATGATGATGATGATGATAAATGATGATCAAAAATACATGATAATGATGATACATGATGATGATGGCAATACCATTAACCGCTTGGTGTACTCCTAGTCTGTCTTATCCCTTACCTCTGATCCGTAGAAAGTACATCCCGGTTCGTCCACCAAGTCTCTTTTACTTCGAATATGGTCTGAGTTGGTCAGCTCACATGTAGGTGTGCCGTTTTGATCAACACAAAAGTTCACCCCAAAACACAGCGATTCTAGGAAGCATTGGGCACGACAAGTTCTAGCGTCGGTGATTGGCTGAATGGTACGAATCGTGTGATTGGTTAAAGCTGTGTCTTTCATAATGGTCCTGATTTCCAAATTCCGACAATACCCTGCATGATCGAAGAACAAAAGGTACAAGAAAGATCACAGAAAGAAAAAAAGAAAAATTTTTCGAAATTCTATAATGTTTGATGTAACCAGTGTAATAAACATCATTACTGACGAGATACAACATATAGTGAAATCTGGATGATTTCTTTTTATGTTTGCTTAAATACAAATATATTTTACGTATTATTTTAATTAATTTCTGACTACAATAAAATGAAAGACACCTGAAATCGAAAATATAATTAAATTCTAATTTGCAAGAATTCAAAAATCTTAATCCAGGGTTGCGTAACGTAACTCGTGCAAAGCCAAACCCGGAGGGACGTATTACATCACCAAGCCAAACAGTTTCGAATGAAACACCAAAGTTTAGTCCAGTTCTTGCAAACATTCGCTAGGTATCAGGTTCAACAAGAAGACTCACTTGGATCTAACCTAACCCCAGGGTGTCTTCGACCACTGGTAGGTGACCATCCAAACATACACGAAGTTTTTAATTAGAGCTGTGTGACGTTAATAGTAAAGGTTTGTTTCGTTTCTTACTTAGCAACAGAACTGGTTTAACCAGTACGCCGACTTACGATAGAAGTTTGGCTTGTGCAATGGACCCGGCTTCTCAAAATTATCTTAAATGCGAGGCTAACATGGAATACAAAAGAAATGTCACCAATTCCATCGAGAAAAAGTGTGATTTTTTTTGTGTTTCATGTTAGCCTCGCATCCAAGATAACATTGAGAAGGTCAATAATTATTTAGATATCCGCATATTCGCATAATTTCGAATAAAAGCTCAAAGCTGTAGAGCAAACCATTGGACATCTGTTTCGACTGAGTTCTTTGAAACCTCTTCTATGCGACTCAATAGGAAAAACTGGGATATAGTTATGTATTCCTTTGACTTCATTACTTATTAATGAGATATACATATGAGATCTAGTATTAAGGCAAAACAAATTTTAGAAACTGAGGAGACTTTTTCGAATGACTTATTTCAATTTTAATATTTTTCCCCCATAGTCGGTACTCGTACATAGAGTGATGTATCCTGGGTGACGGAGTTTCTTTTAAGATCCATATTTCCTTCTTCTCCTTCTCCTTCTCCTTGTATAGAAACTTGATTTTTTGAAAGATTGCATTTTCAAAAATTCGTGATCAATTTTATTAAACGAATGTGTGATAACATTATAATAGAAAAAGAGAGAGAAACAGCAAATAGAATAAAATAAGAAAATAGAATTAAAAAAATAAATATAAAATTTGAAAAAAAAATTAATGGGATTTAGCATTGGCTTTCCATGGACTCAGAGTGGCTCTTCCTCCACTGAAATCGCAATTAGAAATTATAGGTCGATTTTTACAGAGGGAGGAGATTCCGGAGAAAAATCCTCGAATTAGAGAAGAGCGAGCAAAATTTTAAAGTACTAGAATTGAAGGGAAATATTCTACATTCTTGTCTTCCTACTCAAGTCCTTCCAGGCACAACTCTGAGCCGAGTTCTTGCCTTAGCTGGGAGGCTCAAGAATGGATACTTCTTCAAATTATATTGAATGTGAGGCTAACATTTTAATACAACTGAAAGGAATGCCCCAAATTCCATGGAGAAAAATTGTGATTTCTTTTGTGCTTAATTTTTTGATTCACGTATACAGACAGATCTTACCTTCAGTGCGATTACAGAGCATCGATAGTAGTAGTAGTAGCAGGGTCAAAAGTATAATAATGGTTCTTGGGAAGCTTGCTTCCGACTCCATTCTCAAGTAGTTCAGAGTCGGAAAACCCTTCAGATTTTGATTGATAGACAGTAGGTCTGTACATGCAGTACCAAGGAATATATTTGCAACCAACGATCAAAAAACTCGGGTTGTTATAGTTATAACTCGGGAATGCATGGGGTAACTGGGTATGGACCCCTTTCACGTGACGTCAAAGCAGCCGAATTTGTAATCTCAGCTACCAAATGAATAACAAAACATTAAACAAACTGATAACAAAATATAAAAATAATCAAGAAACAATAGACGCTATGGAAATCTTCAAAAATTGTATGATAGAGCGTAACAACTGACTCGCGTGTATAGTCATTGTGATCAAGACTCCAGAAGAGTCGAAAGCCCAACAGTTTAATTCACTATTTAAGTATGATGTTAAACCTGAAAAGATTGAAAGTGAGAAAAAATATTGCACATTATCCTTTTTTTAAGTCATTTATTTGTTTAATTTATCTATTTTTATCATATGTACATGATTAACTGAAACAACATTTTAAACTGTGAAAAATCTACTACAAGTTTTGGAAAAGTGTTTAGTGAGAGTTTAGCCGCATAAGTGAGTCTTACAGGAAGAATTTAATAGAATGGGACTCAAATATCCTTCTTTGATGAAAGATCTTTACCATAAGGGGCTAGAAGGGACTGCTCAGACATTCAAATGTTAAAATCTTCCTTGAAACATGCAATTATCTTCAGCTCGCTAAGCCGCTGAAAGCGAGATTCCTGCATCTTCTTGATTAAGTTCCAGAACTGATACAAATTGGATCTTAAAAGAAAGAAAAAAAAAGAAAAGCAACTCGAAGTAAATCTATTTACTACAAAAGACGTGGTCAGCTCCAAAGGGATGTTATTTGGTGTTTATTTGAGATATTTCGAGATTTTTCTGTGGAAGAAGGGGGAGGTAGTACATGGACATCCAGTAACCGTCCTCTCCGGCACTAATGGAGAGGACTAGAGAATTTGTCCATTCTACCCGGGTTTACATTCATTATTAAGAAAGGGGGTCAGCGAGACAGGGGAGCCAAGTATTTATATAGACCTCTTAAGCTTCCGCGTAATGTTTTGCCCTTGGACACCAATAGCATCATACTTAATAATCGTTTGGAAAAACCCGCTGTGTTGTTTGATTGCAGACGCATATAATCAGCTTGGTTGTCTGGTCGTACAAAAACTAAACTTCGTACCTTATTTACATCCATACAGTTCCATTCTCATCGAGACATGTCTATGCCAGGTCTTTGGTCGTACTCTGATGTACCTCGCAATGATATAAGGTAGGAGATCATGCTTGACAATAGTATTACGATCATTGTTTCCGCTGAAGACCTTGCCTCCTTCGTAGTCATCAAAGTGCGAACAAGCTGAGCTGTACTGCAAACTATAACTTGTAACCCACTGACTGTAGTCACTGCGACCTTGTGTGGCAATTCCTTTAACAACTGTGATCGAGCTTAAGTCAACCTGTAACCACTGCGAGGCGTTGTTGTACTTAGCGGACCACGCCCCCCTATAATCGCCTACTCGTGCAATATTGAGCCTGGCACGTTGTGGTGAGTGATTTCGATCATACATTGTCGAAGCAGTGATGCTAGCGTCAGTGATATTGCCATTTTCCATTCCAAGGAAAACATTGCCATTACACACTGAAGAAAAAGAAAAACCTTCAACATTCTATCATTCCATTGTAAGTGGTAAAGCATGTTGGTAAGTTTGTATACCGATTTACTGTATTGTTGACCTGAATCCCTCAACTTGAAACAATTGTTTGAAAGCAATGGAGTGTAACTATGAAATCTACTATTCTCTGTAACAACCTTTTGACTGATCTATAAATACCACCCCTGGATACCACCATCAATAATAATCTGATGCCCGTAGCGCGTGGACTTTGGATGGTTTCCAATTAGTCTAATTTAAACAACGGTTTAGTTTTAATTTCAAAATGTTTCTAACTATATCTTGGCAAAACATCGGTAAAGGTTTCACATTATATATAATTTGTTTGGTGATCGAGCTTCTTTAACTTTCAGTCTTTTAGACAAGAAAATTTACATTTAACCATGAAGCCTTTTGTCACCTTTTGAACGTTTTAGTAGATGAATTTGGAGGGGTGCATCCCCACGCACCTACACCCCCATCACACCCCAAACCTATGACGGGCCTGTAATTATTAACGTCTCAAGTGACTTACCATTGCAATCTTTCCCGTTGCCATGGAATCCAGCTTTACACTGGCATTCGTACCCTCCATGATAGTTAGTGCATGTTGCGTTCTCGTGACAGTCGTTCATGCCAGCGGCAGTGCATTCATCGACGTCATTCTCGCAGTCTTGTCCCGAGTATCCCGCGGGACAGATACATTTGTACGGGACGGGAGCATAGTCGAAGTCTCCTTCACATGTGGCGTTATTTTGGCAGGGTTCACTGGAACATGCAGTCTAAACGGCACAAAAAATTCAATCTATATCTATACTGTGTACGAGTTGGAAATCAAGTGTGGCGTAGCGAAGTACACTCGCCTCTCACCAGCGGTTTCATAACACAGGAATCCCATATTTAAGAAATATCATGATACCCTGACTTTTATAAGCCAATAGGTTGTTTTAGGGTTTGATCTGTTAGTTAGCCATGCCATGACTTAAATCAGCCCAGAGGTTGTTTCAGGGTTCGATTTGTGAGTTAGCCATGCCCTGACTTAGATCAGCCCAGAGGTCGTTTCAGGGTTCGATTTGTGAGTTAGCCATGCCCTGATTTAGATCAGCCTAGACGACCGTATAACAGCGGAATTAAACCTTTGTCTTACCTCTGATCCGTAGAAAGTACATCCCGGTTCGTCCACCAAGTCTCTTTTACTTCGAATATAGTCTGAGTTGGTCAGGTCACATGTAGGTGTGCCGTCTTCATCAACACAAAAGTTCACCCCAAAACACAGCGATTCTAAGTAACATATTGACACACATTGCTCGAAGTCTTTGATTGGTTGAATGGTTTCAATCGTGTGATTGGCTAAAAGCCGTTGGTTCTCTCGTTTCGTTTTGAATCTTAAGTTGCGACAATTACCTATAGTAGTATGAACAAAATGAAAATTCAAGAACGTGGAAAAATGTAAAGGTTTCATGATTTCATTTTCTAGGAATATTTCATTTAAGATTCAATAAAATATAGGCGAATGTTTGTTTACAATATTTTGCTTATTAGCATACGGTTTTAAGTCAAGAAAATTACAAACCGAACCCAAAACTTAAACGTTCTTGTTGATATAAGTAATCTATTCGTCGGGACCTACAAAACTGTCCGTAATAACCTGGTGGCCGTATTAAGCGGGTGAGCGGGGTTCCACTTTACTGATTAATTATTATACAAGACCTCTCTTGTGTGACTCTGTTAATCGGAGAAATATTAATCTAAATATGTTGCTTGGAACAGGAACTTCGAACGAGATTCAGTTTCCTGATCGAATTGAAGCACATTGTCAAATGTTCTGATCATTTTGTGAAACATTGTTTTTTAACTTTTGTCTTTTTCTAGTCCTATTTCTTTAGGCTTTTTTAGCACTCTCGTAGTATTGTAAATAAGTTAGTACTGACGAAGCTCGAAGTGGCCTAAAAGGCGTTTACCATATAATGCAATTAAAGTTTTTTAAGTTGCTTTCTCTATCGAATTGATCCATTTTGGGTAAATGTTTTTGCGAGCTGCGTTAGACGCCCATCCTTCCATAGGCGACTTTTAATGAAGCTTCGTCGTAACTTAAATTGAGCGACTGTTTCTGCTTCAACTACACTATGAATCGTGTGACATAAACAACAGAAATCATGAATGATCACTGTTCAAATCGCCACATAGTTGTCGGTCTAACACCTTCACCGTGAAACCCTTCGTATGGCCTAACGACAGGTGCATGTATGCGGGCTATTCAACACTTTCTAATGCATACTCTCTCTTCCCGCCTGTTATGGCTTGCAAACCGGCTGAGTTCTGGTAATTATGTTGCTCTGGACTAGTTTAGTGTGGCCTTTTGTGTTATTAAGCTCGAAGTCTTCTTATGTTCGAAAGTATCATTTTCGTGACGAGACAGCAAAGTTTCCTTTTTAGCGCTTTTTAAAATTCACTGAACAAAATGAAAGTTCGGTTGTCTTACCTTCTGCGAGGAAAAACACAGGAATGAGTAGCCACAAGAATATGGGAAGCATTCTGGAACCTTCAACACCAGTAATGGCGACGGGTTTACTGAATGTCTAATCTCTTGTTGCGATATTCCTCCTATCTATTTTACCTTTTTAATGATCCATAGGTTTTCTGCCTACTTTTATTATATATTCACTTGATAAGGTGTGTGAGGCATCGGTTGCTTAGCAACGCGTCTGATGTCACAGCATTACGTCGCGCAAAGAGTTAGAAGTCAAAGGAAAACATACATCATTGAAATCTACGATTTCATAGTAAAATTAAATATGAACAAAGCATATGTTGTTAGATTGCATCTAGACAGTTCTAACATGAACATCTTCTCTCCTAAGGTAATAGAGGACAATAGAATGATGGACAGCCCCGTTTATATATTCACCACAGTAAAACTTCAATAGACACAGCACGTTGATTAAAGTTGAACTCCATTTATGTGATGTTTATTAACATATATAACAGAATTAAAGAAGATAACCTCACGTGGTTCACACACATTCAATCCTATTCGTAAATTTTCGAAGTGGTAAAAAAATCATGAAAAAAGCATTTGAAGTGTTTGTCTTTCAATTATATATTTGTATTATCATGCATGTAGCTAATTCTTTTTCTGATCCCTCTAACTGTCTCTCTCTGCTCTGTCTGTCTGTCTGTCTGTCTGTCTGTCTGTCTGTCTGTCTGTCTGTCTGTCTGTCTGTCTGTCTGTCTGTCTGTCTGTCTGTTCGCTCTGAGTCTCTTAAAATACTCTTTAAAAAGAAAAAAAATGGCTGCGCGCGGAGCGGTATCACACGAGAAACATTCGCCCTGCAGCTTATAGCGTAACAATTCTGTGTTATTTTGTTGCCCGTATCACCACACCTCTAAAAATGATTTCTTTTTGCTCAATAGTGCTTAAGAAGATACATTAGAATGCGATACATGAGTAATTCAAGCATAATTCACAAGTCAAATAATAAAAGTATTACGTGCAAGGTGCGTTATTATTGATAAGAACAATGCTACATATAGCTAATTCAATTAACGTTGTCGCTGAAAAAGCCTAAACTCTAAAGCTTTGAGAGCGGAATCATGGAATTTATTTCACCGTGGCATTATTACGATAAGAAACTCAATGTATGCTTGCAAATTCTACGAGTTGAACATATATATTCGTTAATTCCTAGATTGTCTACAGTGAAGTTTGTTGGTAAACTAAAGATAAATGATAGGCTTTAGGCTTTAAGCTTGAGGATTTTTCAGCGACGTCAAAAGAATTTGCTCTATGATGGCTTTACAAGACCAAAGTTATATATATGGCTTTTATGGGTAGCGGCATGGGTGGCGTACGCTGCTAACGTGTCGTCTTTCACCACTGTGGTTCCAAATGTTTGGGTCACTGGTTCGAGCCCTGCGGACACCATATGCTACGAGGGTTTCTCCGGTTCTCTGGTTTACTCCCTCCGTAAAAATCAACATACGAGTGAGTGTTGTGTGCATAGAATACTGAATGTAGTGGTAGTGGGTGTGAGTGAAAAGTGTCCCCAATTAGAACGAAGGCGCTAGAACGCAGCTACTGAGACGCTTAAAGATTTATTTATTTATTCTTTTTTTATTCAGAACCCTGAAACTACCTCTTGTTTTATCAAAGTCAGGGCACGGCTAACTCGCAGATCGAATTGGAATTTAGCGTGTTAGGTTTTGAGGAAGGAAAACCGGAGATCCCGGAGAAAACCACTCGTATCAAGGGAGAGATCCAGGTTTCTATTGATTCATTAAATTTCATTAACGGCAAAATATTTACAGAATGCATGTTAGATCAAAACGGCCCTTGGACACCAATAGCATCATACTTAATAATTGCTTGAAAAAATCCGCTGTGTTGCTTGATTGCAGACGCATATGATCAGCTTGGTTGTCAAAAACTAAACTTCGTACCTTATTTACATCCATACAGTTCCATTCTCATCGAGACATGTCTATGCCAGGTCTTTGGTCGTACTCTGATGTACCTCGCAATGATATAAGGTAAGAGATCATGCTTGACAGTAGTATTACGATCATTGTTTCCGCTGAAGATCTTGCCTCCTTCATAGTCATTAAAGTGCGAACCGGCTGAGCTGTACTGCAAGCTATAACTTTTAACCCACTGACTGTAGTCTCTGCGACCTTGTGTAGCAATTCCTTTGACAACTGTGATCGAGCTTAAGTCAACCTGTAACCACTGTGATGCGTTGTTGTGCTTAGCTGACCACGCTCCCGTTAACCCGCTACCCGCTGCAATATTGAGTCTGGCACGTGGTGGTGAGTGATTTTGATTCCACATGGACGAAGCAGTGATGCTATCGACAGGGATATTGCCATCTTCCATACCCAGGGGAGCACTGCCATTGCACACTGAAGGAAAAGAAAAAGAAAAACCTTGAAACAATTGTTTCAAAGCAATGGAGTGTAACTATGAAATCTGCTATTCTCTGTAACAACCTTTTGGCTGATCTATAAATACCACCCCTGGATACCACCATAATAATCTGACGCCCGTAGCGCGTGGACTTTGGATGGTTTCCAATTAGTCTAATTTAAACAACTGTTTAGTTTTAATTTCAAAATGTTTCTAACTATATCTTGGCAAAACATCGGTAAAGGTTTCACATTATTTATAATTTGTTTGTAATTTGGTGATTGAGCTTCTTTAACTTTCAGTCTTTTAGACAAGAAAATTTACATTTAACCAGGAAGTCTTTCGTTACTTTTTAAAGCGTTTTAGTAGATGAATTTGGAGGGGTGCATCCCCACGCACCTACACCCCCATCACACCCCAAGCCTATGACGGGCCTGTAATTATTAACGTCTCAAGTGACTCACCATTGCAATCTTTCCCGTTGCCATGGAATCCAGCTTTACACTGGCATTCGTACCCTCCATGATAGTTAGTGCATGTTGCGTTCTCGTGACAGTCGTTCATGCCAGCGGCACTGCATTCATCGACGTCATTCTCGCAGTCTTGTCCCGAGTATCCCGCGGGACAGATACATTTGTACGGGACGGGAGCATAGTCGAAGTCTCCTTCACATGTGGCGTTATTTTGGCAGGGTTCACTGGAACATGCAGTCTAAACGACACAAAAAATTCAATCTACATCTATACTGTGTACGAGTTGGAAATCAAGTGTGGCGTAGCGAAGTACACTCGCCTCTCACCAGCGGTTTCAACACAGGAATCCCATATTCAAGAAATATCATAAAACCCTGACTTTTATAAGCCAATACGTTGTTTTAGGGTTTGATCTGTGAGTTAGCCATGCCCTGACTTATAGATCAGCCCAGAGGTTGTTTTAGGGTTTGGTCTGTGAGTTAGCCATGCCCTGACTTAAATCAGCCCAGAGGTCGTTTCAGGGTTCGATTTGTGAGTTAGCCATGCCCTGACTTAGATCAGGCCAGAGGTCGTTTCAGGGTTTGATTTGTGAGTTAGCCATGCCCTGACTTAGATCAGCCTAGACGACCGTATAACAGCGGAATTAAACCTTTGTCTTACCTCTGATCCGTAGAAAGTACATCCCGGTTCGTCCACCAAGTCTCTTTTACTTCGAATATGGTCTGAGTTGGTCAGCTCACACGTAGGTGTGCCGTCTTGATCAACACAAAAGTTCACCCCAAAACACAGCAATTCTAAGTAACATATTGACACACATTGCTGGAAGTCCTTGATTGGTTGAATGGTTTCAATCGTGTGATTGGCTAAAAGCCGTTGGTTCTCTCGTTTCGTTTTGAATCTTAAGTTGCGACAATTACCTATCATAGTACGAACAAAATGAAAATTCAAGAACGTGGAAAAATGTAAAGGTTTCATGATTTCATTTTCTAGGAATATTTTATAATTCAATAAAATATAGGCGAATCTTTGTTTACAATATTTTGCTTATTAGTATACGGTTTTAAGTCAAGAAAATTACAAACCGAACCCAAAATTTAAACATTCTTATTGATATAAGTAATCCAGCTATTCGTCGGGACCTACAAAACTGTCTGTAATAACCGGATGGCCGTATAAAGCGGGTGAGCGGGGTTCCACTGTACTGATTAACTATTATACAAGACCTCTCTTGTATGACTCTTTTAATCGGAGAAATCTTAATCTGAATATGTTGTTCGGAAAAGGAACTTCGAACGAGATTCAGTTTCCTGATCGAATTGCAAGCACATTGTCAAATGATCTGATCATTTTGTGAAACATTGTTTTTTAACTTTTGTCTTTTTCTAGTGCTATTTCTTTAGCCTTTTTTAGCACTCTCATAGTATTGTAAATAAGTTAGTACTGACGAAGCTCGAAGTGGCCTAAAAGGCGTTTACCATATAATGCAATTAAAGTTTTTTAAGTTGCTTTCTCTATCGAATTGATCCATTTTGGGTAATTTTTGTGTGAGCTGCCTTCGACGCCCATCCTTCCATAGGCGACTTTTAATGAAGCTTCGTCGTAACTTAAATTGAGCGAGTGTTTCTGCTTCAACTACACTATGAATCGTGTGACATAAACAACAGAAATCATGAATGATCACTGCTCAAATCGCCACAAAGCTGTCTATCTAACACCTTCACCGTGAAACCCTTCGTATGGCCTAACGACAGGTGCATGTATACGGGCTATTCAACACTTTGTAATGCATGCTATCTCTTCCCGCCTGTTATGGCTTGCAAACCGGCTGAGTTCTGGTAATTATGTTGCTCTGGTCTTTAGTTTAGTGTGGCCTTTTGTGTTATTAAGCTCGAAGTCTTCTTATGTTCGAAAGTATCATTTTCGTGACGAGACAGCAAAGTTTCCTTTTTAGCGCTTTTTAAAACTTCACCGAACAAAATGGTTGCTTAGCAACGCGTCTGACGTCACAGAAAGTACATCCCGGTTCATCCACCAAGTCTCTTTCACTTCGAATATGGTCTGAAGTGGTCAGCTCACATTTAGCTGTGCTGTCTTCATCAACACAAACGTTCACCCCTAAACAAAGCGATTCTAGGAAACATTGGGCACGACATGTTCTAGCGTCGGTGATTGGCTGAATGGTACGAATCGTGTGATTGGTTAAAGCTGTGTCTATGATAATGGTCCTGATTTCCAAATTCCGACAAGACCCTGCATGATCGAAGAACTAAAGATACAAGAAAGATCACAGAAAGAAAAAATTTAAAATACCAATTTTTTTTTAAAGTTCTCCAGTGTAACCAGATTAGAAACTTCTTTACTGACGGATGAGATATGATAATAAAATCGGGATGATTTATTTGCATTTTTTACGAGAATACGATCATATTTTATTTTAACTAATTTCTGAATACAATGAAATGAAAGACAACTGGAATACAGTATATAATTAAATTCTATGTAACAAAAATTGAACGCTAAAATTTTCTGAAAATCCATAAGAAAACTTATATTATTATATATGATGTCCATTCATCATACAAAATGTCTAAAAGATCTGATGATGGGATCTTTTGCCCATGAAAATCCTTAGTGAAATTCAAATTGAAAGTTTATAATTAGAGCAAAATCTTCACCAATGGAATATATTTTTAGAATTGGGTTTTATTAAAAATTGTTGTAGCTTTTCGACAAATTTGACTATCTTCTATTCAATTTTGACTACGGACAGACTCTTTCAATGAGTCGGCAAAAAGCGAAGAAGAAAAAACTGGTAATAAATAAATAGTTATTTAATATCTTGTCTTATTTTCACCTCAGTACATGTCAATTTAGCATTCTTGGCAGATGTGAAAAGCTAATTAGAGGCAAAAAAAAAATTTTTTATAATAATATAAAAAAATAAAAGTTATTTTCCATTTATGATTCTCTTATTACTTTTCGAAATAGCACATATCACTGATGAATATAAATATGAATATATATTTCAAACTGTCAAAGTTTTTCAGAATTGAGTCGGCGGTATATAGATACCTATATTTTTCAAAATATTTTGTAAGTGGAGGCTAATTACTAATTAATTATTATACAAGACCTCTCTTGTATGACTCTGTTAATCGTATAAATATTAATCTAAATATGTTGTTTGCCGGGAACAGGAACTTCGAACGAGATTCAGTTTCCCGATCAAATTGCAAGCACATTCTCAAATGTTCTGATCCTTTTGTAAAACATTGTTTTTTAACTTTTGTCTTTTTCTAGTCCTATTTCAGTCTTTAATCTTTTTTGGCACTCTAATAGTATTGTAAAAAAGTTAGTACTGACGAAGGCCGAAGTGGCAAAATTTACCATATATTGCAATTAAAGTTTTTTAAGTTGCTTTCTCGATCGAATTGATCCATTTTGGGTAATTTTTTGTGAGTTGCGTTCGACGCCCATCCTTCCATAGGCGACTTTTAATGAAGCTTTCGTCGTAACTTAAATTGAGAGAGTGTTTCTGCTTCAACTACACTATGAATCGCATGACGTGAACAACAGAAATCATGAATGATCACTGCTCAAATCGCCACAAAGTTGTCGTTCTAACACCGTCACCGTGAAACTCTTCGTATGGCCTAACGACAGGTGCATGTATGCGGGCTATTCAACACTTTCTAATGCATGCTATCTCTTCCCGCCTGTTATGGCTTGCAAACCGGCTGAGTTCTGGTAAATATGTTGCTCTGGTCTTTATTTTAGTGTGGCCTTTTGTGTTATTAAGCTCGAAGTCTTCTTATGTTTCAGTATTATTATTGTTTATAATAACATAATATCGTTTAAGTATCATTTTCGTGACGAGACAGCAAAGTTTATTTTTTAGCGCTTTTTAAAACTTCACTGAACAAAATGAAAGTTCGGTTGTCTTACCTTCTGCGAAGGAAAACACAGGAATGAGTAGCCACAAGAATATGGGAAGCATTCTGGAACCTTCAAGACCAGTAATGGCGACGGGTTTACTGAATGTCTAATCTCTTGTTGCGATTTTCCTCCTATCTATTTTACCTTTTTAATGATCCATAGGTTTTCTGCCTACTTTTATTATGTATTCACTTGATAAGGTGTGTGAGGCGTCGGTTGCTTAGCAACGCGTCTGACGTCACAGCATTACGTTGCGCAAAGAGAAAGGAAAAAGGAAAACACATACATAATAATAATGATAATGTAGTTCTTGAAACGCATATAACTAAAGTCTCGATGCTTTTAACAAAAGAAGGAGACATACAGCAGGTTACGATAAGTAAATGGTAAATGAAAATTTACGAAATTTTTTTTTGTTTTCTTTGTAGCGTAGGAATTCAAATATGAAACAGCATATGTTGTTAGATTGCATCTAGACAGTTCTAACCGCATAACCGTTCATGAATAGCTTCTCCTAAGGTAATAGAGGACAATAGAATGATGAATAGCCCGTTTATTTATTCACCACAGCAAAACTTCAATAGACACAGCACGTTACGTTGATGAAAGTTGAACTCCATATTAGCATTTATATCAGTATTAAAGAAGATAGCCTCATGTGGTTCACACACATTCAATCCTATTCGCGACTTTTCTAAGTGGTTAAAAAGTCATGAAAAAGTAGTTCAAGTGTTCGTCTTTCAATTTTATATTTGTATTATCATGCAAGTAGCTAATTCTTTTTCTGATCCCTCTCTCTCTGCTCTGTCTGTCTGTCTGTCTGTCTGTCTGTCTGAGATTAAGAAAGTTACTTCTCTTAAACATCTTGGTGTCTATATTGACCAAAATCTAAACTGGGATACACACATCGATCATCTATGTAAAAAGGTTGGCAAATCAATTTACGGTTTAAAACAAATTCGGGATCTAGTTCCAGTTACTACCCTTATAACAATGTATAAAGCATTAATACAGCCCACGTTTGACTATTGTGACCTTGTATGGAGCAATCTGAACAAGGGTCAAGCAGATCGTCTTCAAAAGCTACAGAACAGAGCTGCACGCATCATAACCTGTCAGGGCTATGATGTGAGATCTGCTGACATTTTGCAACAGTTAAACTGGGATAAACTACATGAAAGACGAGATGAAAGACTGTGCTTATTAATGTTTGACATTCTGCATAATAAATGTCCATCATATTTAAGTAATCTATTTAATATGAGGTCTTCGGACCCAAATGACTATAAATCTAAATTAAGAGGGAATGATCAAATTGAAATGCAATATATCCCAAAGACAGATTTTTTAGGAGCAGTTTTTATTACAGAGGGACTAAGATGTGGAACTCTCTCCCCTCTGAAATAAAATCTGCTCCAACAAAGAATTTGTTTAAAAAACGTTTGTCAAGTTGGCGTGCTGTCAGTGCTCAGTAATGTTTTTCTCTTATTTCATTATTTCAATTATCTATTTCTTAAGATTATTTAATTTAAGTATTATTATATATTATATATTATTACATATTAATCTTTTTATAACGACTTCCATGTAAAGAAGTTTTTATACTTATGGAACTATCGTTTTTAAATAAAGGTGCTATCTGTCTGTCTGTCTGTCTGTCTGTCTGTCTGTCTGTCTGTCTGTCTGTCTGTCTGTCTGTCTGTCTGTCTGTCTGTCTGTCTGTCTGTCTGTCTGTCTGTCTGTCTGTCTGTCTGTCTGTCTGTCTGTCTGTCTGTCTGTCTGTCTGTCTGTCTGTCTGTCTGTCTGTCTGTCTGTCTGTCTGTCTGTCTGTCTGTCTGTCTGTCTGTCTGTCTGTCTGTTCGCTCTGAGTCTCTTAAAATACTCTTTAAAAAGAAAAAAAAAATGGCTGCGCGCGGAGCGGTATAACACGAGAAACATTCGCCCTGCAGCTTATAACGTAACAATTCTGTGTTATTTTGTTGCCCGTATCACCACACCTCTAAAAATGATTTCTTTTTGCTCAATAGTGCTTAAGAAGATACATTAGAATGCGATACATGAGTAATTCAAGCATAATTCACAAGTCAAATAATAAAAGTATTACGTGCAAGGTGCGTTATTATTGATAAGAACAATGCTACATATAGCTAATTCAATTAACGTTGTCGCTGAAAAAGCCTAAACTCTAAAGCTTTGAGAGCGAAATCATGGAATTTATTTCACCGTGGCATTATTACGATAAGAAACTCAATGTATGCTTGCAAATTCTACGAGTTGAACATATATATTCGTTAATTCTTAGATTGTCTACAGTGAAGTTTGGTTCCAAATGTTTGGGTCACTGGTTCGAGCCCTGCGGACACCATATGCTACGAGAGTTTCTCCGGTTCTCTGGTTTCCACCCTCCGTAAAAATCAACATGTGAGTGAGTGTTGTGTGCATAGAATACTGAATGTAGTGGTAGTGTGTGTGTGAGTGAAAGGTGTCCCCAATTAGAACGAAGGCGCTAGAACGCAGCTACTGAGACGCTTAAAGATTTATTTTTTTATTCTTTTTTATTCAAAACTCTGAAACAACCTCTGGACTGATCAAAGTCAGGGCACGGCTAACTCACAGATCGAATTGGAATTTAGCGTGTTAGGTTTTGAGGAAGGAAAACCGGAGATCCCGGAGAAAATCCCTCGTATCCAGGGAGAGATCCAGGTTTCTACTGATTCATTAAATTTCATTAACGGCAAAATATTTACAGAATGCATGTTAGATCAAAACGGCCCTTGGACACCAATAGCATCATACTTAATAATTGCTTGAAAAAATCCGCTGTGTTGCTTGATTGCAGACGCATATAATCAGCTTGGTTGTCTGGGTCGTACAAAAACTAAACTTCGTACCTTATTTACATCCATACAGTTCCATTCTCATCGAGACATGTCTATTCCAAGTCTTTGGTCGTACTCTGATGTACCTCGCAATGATATAAGGTAGAAGATCATGCTTGACAATAGTATTACGATCATTGTTTCCGCTGAAGATCTTGCCTCCTTCGTAGTCATCAAAGTGCGAACCGGCTGAGCTGTACTGCAAGCTATAACTTTTAACCAACTGACTGTTGTCACTGCGACCTTGTGTGGCAATTCCTTTAACAACTGTGATCGAGCTTAAGTCAACCTGTAACCACTGTGATGCGTTGTTGTACTTAGCGGACCACGCTCCCGTAAACCCGCTACCCGCTGCAATATTGAGCCTGGCACGTGGTGGTGAGTGATTTTGATTCCACATGGACGAAGCAGTGATGCTATCGTCAGGGATATTGCCATCTTCCATACCCAGGGGAGCACTGCCATTGCACACTGAAGGGGAAAAAGAAAAGAAAACTTCAACATTTTATCGAACTCTGAAACAACTAAAAAACTAATTTAATTAAGTTTCCATAAAACGTTACCCCTTCTTATGAAAGAGCAACATACAACAAGCTTACTGATCAAGATTCGGGATATTTGACCTTATGGAAGCAATGTTATGAAAATTCAAACACCGCCAAAATTACAGACTGAGACTGAGAAATGTATGGTGCCACGTTCAGCCACACATGCATATTCTCTGTATTTAAAAAAAAATTGAATTTTTTAAACGTCTCAAGTGACTCACTATTGCAATCTTTCCCGTTGCCATGGAATCCAGCTTTACACTGGCATTCGTACCCTCCATGATAGTTAGTGCATGTTGCGTTCTCGTGACAGTCGTTCATGCCAGCGGCACTGCATTCATCGACGTCATTCTCGCAGTCTTGTCCCGAGTATCCCGCGGGACAGATACATTTGTACGGGACGGGAGCATAGTCGAAGTCTCCTTCACATGTGGCGTTATTTTGGCAGGGTTCACTGGAACATGCAGTCTAAACGGCACAAAAAACTCAATCTACATCTATACTGTGTACGAGTTGGGAATCAAGTGTGGCGTAGCGAAGTACACTCGCCTCTCACCAGCGGTTTCAACACAGGAATCCCATATTCAAGAAATATCAAACCCTGACTTATAGATCAGCCCAGAGGTTGTTTCACGGTTTGATCTGTGAGTTAGCCATGCCCTGACTTAGATCACCCCAGAGTTTGTTTCAGGATTCGATTTGTGAGTTAGCCGTTACCTGATTTAGATCAGCCTAGACGTTGTTTTAGGGTATCGATACAATTTGGAAATTTGAAGACGACGAACAGCGGAACTGAACCTTTGTCTTACCTCTGATCCGTAGAAAGTACATCCCAGTTCGTCCACCAAGTCTCTTTTACTTCGAATGTGGTCTGAGTTGGTCAGCTCACATGTAGGTGTGCTGTCTTCATCAACACAAAAGTTCACCCCAAAACACAGCGATTCTAGGAAGCATTGGATACGACATGTTCTAGCGTCGGTGATTGGCTGAATGGTACGAATCGTGTGATTGGCTAAAAGCCGTTGGTTCTCTCTTTTCGTTTTGAATCTTAAGTTGCGACAATTACCTATCATAGTATGAGCAAAATGAAAATTCAAGAACGTGGAAAAATGCAAGGGTTTCATGATTTCATTTTCTAGGAATATTTTATTTAAGATTCAATAAAATATAGGCGAATCTTTGTTTACAATATTTTGCTTATTAACATACGGTTTTAAGTCAAGAAAATTACAAACCGAACCCAAAACTTAAACATTCTTATTGATATAAGTAATCCAGCTATTCGTCGGGACCTACAAAACTGTCCGTAATAACCGGATGGCCGTATAAAGCGGGTGAGCGGGGTTCCACTGTACTGATTAACTATTATACAAGACCTCTCTTGTATGACTCTGTTAATCGGAGAAATCTTAATCTGAATATGTTTTTTGGAACAGGAACTTCGAACGAGATTCAGTTTCCCGATCAAATTGCAAGCGCATTCTCAAATATTCTGATCCTTTTGTGAAACATTGTTTTTTAACTTTTGTCTTTTTCTAGTCCTATTTCAGTCTTTAGTCTTTTTAGCACTCTCATAGTATTGTAAATAAGTTAGTACTGACGAAGGCCGAAGTGGCAAAAATGTTTACCATATATTGCAATTAAAGTTTTTTTCCTTAAAGTGAAACCCTTCGTATGGCCTAACGACAGGTGCATGTATGCGGGCTATTCAACACTTTCTAATGCATGCTATCTCTTCCCGCCGGTTATGGCTTGCAAACCGGCTGAGTTCTGGTAAATATGTTGCTCTGGTCTTTATTTTAGTGTGGCCTTTTGTGTTATTAAGCTCGAAGTCTTCTTATGTTCGAAAGTATCATTTTCGTGACGAGACAGCAAAGTTTCCTTTTTAGCGCTTTTTAAAATTCACTGATCAAAATGAAAGTTTAGTTGTCTTACCTTCTGAGAAGGAAAACACAGGAATGAGTAGCCACAAGAATATGGGAAGCATTCTGGAGCTTTCAGGACCTGTAATGGCGACGGGTTTACTGAATGTCTAATCTCTTGTTGCGATCTTCCTCCTATCTATTTTACCTTTTTAATGATCCATAGGTTTTCTGCCTACTTTTATTATATATTCACTTGATAAGGTGTGTGAGGCGTCGGTTGCTTGGCAACGCGTCTGATGTCACAGCATTACGTCGCGCAAAGAGTTAGAAGTCAAAGAAAAACATACATCATTGAAATCTACGAAAAAAAATTCACCCAACAATTTCTTTAGTAGCATAGGAAATTAAATATGAACAAAGCATATGTTGTTAGATTGCATCTAGAGAGTTCTAACCGCATAACAGTTCATGAATAGCTTCTCTCCTAAGGTAATAGAGGACAATAGAATGATGGACAGCCCCGTTTTTATATTCACCACAGCAAAACTTCAATAGACACAGCACGTTGATTAAAGTTGAACTCCATTTATGTGATTTTTATTAACATTTATATCAGTATTAAAGAAGATAGCCTCATGTTGTTCACACACATTCAATCATATTTATGAAGCGATGAAACTATTTTTTTTTTTTTTTTTACGTCTCGCGAAGAGATAGAAGTCAAAGGAAAACACATACATCAATGAAATCTACGAAAAAAAATTCACCGTATAATTTCTTTATAGTCAGGTCTGTTAGCGCAGAAAATAGCAAAAATCGTGCACTTTTGAGTACAAGCACCAAACTTGGCAAAAATATTCCTTTGGGTATACTAAACAGATTTAAGGGTGGGTGCCAAAAAATGGCAGTCGGGGGGAGGCACGCCACACTCTCAATTAAATGGTTAAATTTTATCAAAATTTATATGAAACGAAAAACTTTCCTTCAAGTTTTAACTCTAATATGGAAGAAATGTTTATAAAAATCAAAATAGGAAATTAAATATGAAACAAAGCATATGTTGTTAGATTGCATCTAGACAATTTTATATCGCAAAACTGTTCATGAACATCTTCTCTCCTAAGGTAATAGAGGACAATAGAATGATGAATAGCCCCGTTTATATATTCACCACAGCAAAACTTCAATAGACACCGCACGTTACGTTGATTAAAGTTGAACTCCATTTATGTGATGTTTATTAACATTTATATCCTAGGTGAAGTATTTGCGACCAGGCCTGCATGCAATCCCTCCAAAGTTGTTAGCATTTTGTAAGCCTTTAGCCCGTGCATTTTTACAATGCGTCATTGTGCGAGAATATAAATAAACCGAAGGGAAACCATGCAACAACTCTCGTTCGCTTCTTCAGTAAATTTAAAAGAATTCAAAAGAAGACAAGTGTTGAAAAGCTTGCAGCTACTGAAACATTCGCATTATGTATTTCTACACGTATCAAGATATTCGCAAGCTTACTATTTCTAGAATTAAAGTGATAACTGTTAAAAAATACTGTTTGAATATGTTAATTCATGGAACATGTTATAAAGCGGCCAGTCAAAATAAGGCATACCGTATAATATTCACAGAAGCTTAGCATCTATACGAACATGTAACTAGTATTAGAATTTAGTTAAGTTCCCTTCAAATGCAAAGGGAGCTCGCTGCGTCGAATAGGACTCTCCACATTTCAGTTTTATTATTGAGTATTATGAGAATTCATATCAGCTGAATTATTCGTCAGCAACTCAAACTTACTCGATTAGAGCAGCACAACTCGCGTCGCTAGATGTCTTAGAGGAATCCAAAGCCTGTCAAAATGATTTAACATGGCTAATATTGAGATGCTACGGCTAAAACTTCGTTTTAGTTTTCCTATAAACTTCGTGTTCACGAGCTTCTTTGACAAAGTAAAACCCGCATCCAATTATCAAATCAAGGGAGGGGAGCCTGAACATTTTCTCGAAGCTCGTTCTAGCTCTCGAATTTGAAAGAAAAAATAATTTTATTGATAATAACTTTTCATTATTTTAGAAACACTGGATCCTGCGTTTGTAATGAGAGAAATTTGAATTCTAGTTCCAATTTTGTTTATACCGAAAAACATTTGCCGTGTCCTACCTTACTAAGGCAGTCATTGGTGCGCAATTTTTTCCCATCATGGGTTATACTAACAACTTGAGCTTGTTAGCTTCGCGCTGATTGGCTAGTTACATTTTCTTGTATCACCTAGTCAGTATTAAAGAGGATAGCCTCATGTGGTTTACACACATTCAATCCTATTCGCGACTTTTCGAAGTGGTAAAAAAGGCATGAAAAAAGCATTTGAAGTGTTCGTCTTTCAATTTTATATTTGTATTATCATGCAAGTAGCTAATTCTTTTTCTGACCCCTCCCCCCTCTCTGCCTGTCTGTCTGTCTGTCTGTCTGTCTGTCTGTCTGTTCGCTCTGAGTCTCTTAAAATACTCTTTAAAAAGAAAAAAAAAATGGCTGCGCGCGGAGCGGTATAACACAAGAAACATTCGCCCTGCAGCTTATAACGTAACAATTCTGTGTTATTTTGTTGCCCGTATCCCCACACCTCTAAAAATGATTTCTTTTTGCTCAATAGTGCTTAAGAAGATACATTAGAATGCGATACATGAGTAATTCAAGCATAATTCACAAGTCAAATAATAAAAGTATTACGTGCAAGGTGCGTTATTATTGATAAGAACAATGCTACATATAGCTAATTCAATTAACGTTGTCGCTGAAAAAGCCTAAACTCTAAAGCTTTGAGAGCGGAATCATGGAATTTATTTCACCGTGGCATTATTACGATAAGAAACTCACTGTATGCTTGCAAATTCTACGAGTTGAACACATATATTCGTTAATTCTTAGATTGTCTACAGTGAAGTTTGTTGGTAAACTAAAGATAAATGATAGGCTTTAGGCTTTAAGCTTGAGGATTTTTCACCGACGTCAAAAGAATTTGCTATATGATGGCTTTTACAAGACCAAAGTTATATATGGCTTTTATGGGTAGCGGTATGGGTGACGTACGCTGCTAACGCGTCGTCTTTCACCACTGTGGTTCCAAATGTTTGGGTCACTGGTTCGAGCACTGCGGACACCATATGCTACGAGGGTTTCTCCGGTTCTCTGGTTTACTCCCTCCGTAAAAATCAACATACGAGTGAGTGTTGTGTGCATAGAATACTGAATGTAGTGGTAGTGGGTGTGAGTGAAAGGTGTCCCCAATTAGAACGAAGGCGCTAGAACGCAGCTACTGAGACGCTTAAAGATTTATTTATTTATTCTTTTTTATTCAGAACCCTGAAACAACCTCTGGTTTTATCAAAGTCAGGGCACGGCTAACTCACAGATCGAATTGGAATTTAGCGTGTTAGGTTTTGAGGAAGGAAAACCGGAGATCCCGGAGAAAATCCCTCGTATCCAGGGAGAGATCCAGGTTTCTACTGATTCATTAAATTTCATTAACGGCAAAATATTTACAGAATGCATGTTAGATCAAAACGGCCCTCGAACACCAATAGCATCCTACTTAATAATTGCTTGAAAAAATCCGCTGTGTTGCTTGATTGCAGACGCATATAATCAGCTTGGTTGTCTGGGTCGTACAAAAACTAAACTTCGTACCTTATTTACATCCATACAGTTCCATTCTCATCGAGACATGTCCATACCAGGTCTTTGGTCGTACTCTGATGTACCTCGCAATGATATAAGGTAGGAGATCATGCTTGACAATAGTATTACGATCATTGTTTCCGCTGAAGACCTTGCCTCCTTCATAGTCATCAAAGTGCGAACCGGCTGAGCTGTACTGCAAGCTATAACTTTTAACCAACTGACTGTTGTCACTGCGACCTTGTGTGGCAATTCCTTTAACAACTGTGATCGAGCTTAAGTCAACCTGTAACCACTGTGATGCGTTGTTGTGCTTAGCTGACCACGCTCCCTTAAACCTGCCACCCGCTGGAATATTGAGTCTGGCACGTGGTGGTGAGTGATTTTGATTCCACATGGACGAAGCAGTGATGCTATCGTCAGGGATATTGCCATCTTCCATTCCCAGGGGAGCACTGCCATTGCACACTGAAGGAAAAGAAAAAGAAAAACCTTGAAACAATTGTTTCAAAGCAATGGAGTGTAACTATGAAATCTGCTATTCTCTGTAACAACCTTTTGGCTGATCTATAAATACCACCCCTGGATACCACCATAATAATCTGACGCCCGTAGCGCGTGGACTTTGGATGGTTGGCAATTAGTCTAATTTAAACAACGGTTTAGTTTTAATTTCAAAATGTTTCTAACTATATCTTGGCAAAACATCGGTAAAGGTTTCACATTATTTATAATTTGTTTGTAATTTGGTGATTGAGCTTCTTTAACTTTCAGTCTTTTAGACAAGAAAATTTTCATTTAACCATGAAGTCTTTCGTTACTTTTTAAAGCGTTTTAGTAGATAAATTTGGAGGGGTGCATCCCCACGCACCTACACCCCCATCACACCCAAAGCCTATGACGGGCCTGTAATTATTAACGTCTCAAGTGACTCACCATTGCAATCTTTCCCGTTGCCATGGAATCCAGCTTTACACTGGCATTCGTACCCTCCATGATAGTTAGTGCATGTTGCGTTCTCGTGACAGTCGTTCATGCCAGCGGCAGTGCATTCATCGACGTCATTCTCGCAGTCTTGTCCCGAGTATCCCGCGGGACAGATACATTTGTACGGGACGGGAGCATAGTCGAAGTCTCCTTCACATGTGGCGTTATTTTGGCAGGGTTCACTGGAACATGCAGTCTAAACGACACAAAAAACTCAATCTACATCTATACTGTGTACGAGTAGAGAATCAAGTGTACACTCGCCTCTCACCAGCGGTTTCAACACAGGAATCCCATATTCAAGAAATATCATGATACCCTGACTTTTATAAGCCAATAGGTTGTTTTAGGGTTCCATCTGTGAGTTAGCCATGCCCTGACTTAGATCAGCCAAGAGGTCGTTTCAGGATTCGATTTGTGAGTTAGCCATGCCCTGACTTAGATCAGCCAAGAGGTCGTTTCAGGATTCGATTTGTGAGTAAGCCATGCCCTGACTTAGATCAGCCAAGAGGTCGTTTCAGGATTCGATTTGTGAGTTAGCCATGCACTGACTTAGATCAGCCAAGAGGTCGTTTTAGGATTCGATTTGTGAGTTAGCCATGCTCTGACTTAGATCAGCCAAGAGGTCGTTTCAGGATTCGATTTGTGAGTTAGCCATGCCCTGACTTAGATCAGCCAAGAGGTCCTTTCAGGGTTCGATTTGTGAGTTACCCATGCTCTGACTTAGATCAGCCAAAAGGTCGTTTCAGGGTTCGATTTGTGAGTTAGCCGTGCCCTGACTTAGATCAGCCTAGACGACCGTATAACAGCGGAATTAAACCTTTGTCTTACCTCTGATCCGTAGAAAGTACATCCCGGTTCGTCCACCAAGTCTCTTTTACTTCGAATATGGTCTGAGTTGGTCAGCTCACATGTAGGTGTGCTGTCTTCATCAACACAAAAGTTCACCCCAAAACACAGCGATTCTAAGTAACATATTGACACACATTGCTCGAAGTCTTTGATTGGTTGAATGGTTTCAATCGTGTGATTGGCTAAAAGCCGTTGGTTCTCTCTTTTCGTTTTGAATCTTAAGTTGCGACAATTACCTATCATGGTATGAACAAAATGAAAATTCAAGAACGTGTAAAAATATAAAGGTTTCATGATTTTATTTTTTAGGAATATTTCATTTAAGATTCAATAAAATATAGGCGAATCTTTGTTTACATTATTTTGCTCATTAGCATACGGTTTTAAGTCAAGAAAATTACAAACCGAACCCAAAACTTAAAAGATCTTATTGATATGAGTAATGTACGAAATTTTTAGCTCTTTGCATGCAATAGTTTCCGAGATATCAGCATTCAAATTACTTGGTGGAAAAAAAACTAATGAGCCCATACATTCTCTGTAAAATTTAGAAGTTTTAAAACCGCTTCACGCAAAATCTATTTTATGTGTCAAGCTTTTAAAAGTAAGCTAATTGTATTATGTTTTTTCGATATTCAGAACGGATTTGGTATAAATGCTAACGAAGCAAAATGTAAACAATGACGTCAGCAAAGATCCGTCTGGCGGATTTTACTTGGTCATTTATTAGGTAATTTTCATGTTCTGTCAAAAAAAATAAGTCGATCAACTTATTTTTCGTGTTCAGTAAAAAATGGCTTTTTTTCGACAGCTTTATCAGCCGTTCCATGTTTGGGCAAATATTGACTGATTAGCAGCTGGCTTTAAACAAATCGTTAAAAAAGATAAGAGAAAATGTATATTAAATATACAGTACAAACCCGCATTTAAGAACATGCATTTTTCCAAGTTAGCCTAGACAGGTTCTTATATAATTGGTGTTTACTAGGAAATCAGGATATGTTGGATCATAAAAAGGATTCTAATCTTCATTAGGAAGAAAAGGTGCTTATTGCTGGTAGAATATTGGTGCAGTCTATTGTTTGTATAAAATATGCATAAAGTTATGATGGGAATTCTTAGCCTAACAGGTTCTTAATCACTAGGTTTTTAATTGCGGGTTTTTACTGTATTTTTAGCCTGAAAAAACAGACGTCCTTTCGTTCCTCGTTCCCCCACGACTTATTTGACTATATTCTATGACTATGACTATTGACTATGACAGACGGAGTATTTCAATGAGTTAGCAAAAAGCGAAGAAGAAAACAATTGTAATAAATATAAAAATATATCTCAAACTGTCAAAGTTTTTTTAGATTTGAGCCGGCAGTATATAGATACCTACACTAATTACTTAATAATTATACAAGACCTCTCTTGTATGACTCATTTAATCGGAGAAATATTAATCTGAATATGTTGTTTCGAACAGGAACTTCGAACGAGATTCAGTTTCCTGATCGAATTGCAAGCACATTGTCAAATGATCTGATCATTTTGTGAAACATTGTTTTTTGACTTTTGTCTTTTTCTAGTGCTATTACTTTAGCCTTTTTTTAGCACTCTCATAGTATTGTAAATAATGTAGTACTGACGAAGCTCGAAGTGGCAAAAATTTTTACCATATAATGCAATTAAAGTTTTTTAAGTTGCTTTCTCGATCGAATTGATCCATTTTGGGTAATTTTTGTGTGAGCTGCCTTCGACGCCCATCCTTCCATAGACGACTTTTAATGAAGCTTCGTCGTAAATTGAGCGAGTGTTTCTGCTTCAACTACACTATGAATCGCATGACGTGAACAACAGAATCATGAATGATCACTGCTCAAATCGCCACATAGTTGTCGGTCTAACACCTTCACCGTGAAACCCTTCGTATGGCCTAACGACAGGTGCATGTATGCGGGTTATTCAACACTTTCTAATGCATGCTATCTCTTCCCGCCTGTTATGGCTTGCAAACCGGCTGAGTTCTGGTAATTATGTTGCTCTGGTCTTTAGTTTAGTGTGGCCTTTTGTGTTATTAAGCTCGAAGTCTTCTTATGTTTCAGTATTATTAATAAAATAATATTGTTTAAGGATCATTTTCGTTACGAGACAGTAAAGTCTCTTTTTTAGCTCTTTTTAAAATTCACTGAACAAAATGAAAGTTTAGTTGTCTTACCTTCTGAGAAGGAAAACACAGGAATGAGTAGCCAAAAGAATATGGGAAGCATTCTGGAACCTTCAACACCAGTAATCGCGACGGATTTACTGAATGTCTAATCTCTTGTTGCCATCTTCCTCCTATCTATTTTACCTTTTTAATGATCCATAGGTTTTCTGCCTACTTTTATTATATATTCACTTGATAAGGTGTGTGAGGCGTCGGTTGCTTAGCAACGCGTCTGACGTCACAGCATTACGTCGCGCTAAGAATAAGAAGTCAAAGGAAAACATACATCATTGAAATCAACAGGAAAAAAATTCACCCAACAATTTCTTTAGTAGCATAGGAAATTAAAAATGAACAAGACATATGTTGTTAGATTGCATCTAGACAGTTCTAACCGCATAACAGTTCATGAACATCTTCTCTCCTAAGTTAATAGAGGACAATAGAATGATGAATAGCCCCGTTTATATATTCACCACAGTAAAACTTCAATAGACACAGCACGTTTATTAAAGTTGAACTCCATTTATGTGATGTTTATTAACAATTATATCAGTATTAAAGAAGATATCCTCACGTGGTTCACACTCATTCAATCCTATTCGCGACTTTTCGAAGTGGTAAAAAATCATGAAAAAAGCATTTTAAGTGTTTGTCTTTCAATTTTATATTTGTATTACCATGCATGTAGCTAATTCTTTTTCTGATCCCTCTCTCTCTCTCTCTCTCTCTCTCTCTCTCTCTCTCTCTCTCTCTCTCTCTCTCTCTCTCTCTCTCTCTCTCTCTCTCTCTCTCTCTCTCTCTCTCTCTCTCTCTGCTCTGTCTGTCTGTTCGCTCTGAGTCTCTTAAAATACTCTTTAAAAAGAAAAAAAAAATGGCTGCGCGCGGAGCGGTATAACACAAGAAACATTCGCCCTGCAGCTTATAACGTAACAATTCTGTGTTATTTTGTTGCCCGTATCCCCACACCTCTAAAAATGATTTCTTTTTGCTCAATAGTGCTTTTAAAAGAACATACATTAGAATGCGATACATGAGTAATTCAAGCATAATTCACAAGTCAAATAATAAAAGTATTACGAGCAAGGTGCGTTATTATTGATAAGAACAATGCTACATATAGCTAATTCAATTAACGTTGTCGCTGAAAAAGCCTAAACTCTAAAGCTTTGAGAGCGGAATCATGGAATTTATTTCACCGTGGCATTATTACGATAAGAAACTCACTGTATGCTTCCAAATTCTACGAGTTGAACATATATATATATTTAAAAAACTCATTAATATTCAATAGCCATTTTGTCCAATCCGATACTCATCAGTAGTCACGTGGAGAGCACTTTATACTGTATAAAGTACTATACAAATTTAAAGCGCGGGGAGGGATTTGAATTCAGCCCAGGGGAATAACGGGGTATAATACACAGACAATGGTTTTTAATGAGCTTTAATCTATATCTAAAGTTACATGTGTCTTTATATAAAGGTACGTGTGGAGATAGATAAAGAAATACAACGTTCTTATATTATAGTTCCACAGTATTTATATCATACGAATTGCAAATCATGCTATTTATCTTTGAACATAACTGTATTTGTTGGTAAACTAATTTCTTATCTTATTTATGACTATGCTTGACTATGTCAGTTCAAGTTCTATTAGCGAGTGAAATGAAATACGCAATTATTAAATATTCCACCGGGTGCTGACAATGTGCTTTCAGGATTAGCAGAGCTAGACGGTTCTGATATATTTGCAAGTATATCATCGGGAATATCTAAATCTAAATCAAATAAGGACTGAAAATCACTAGCATTATGGCTATTGAACATTAATGAGATTTTTTAAGGCATTACCATTTCATTGTTATTGCTCAATAAAGCAAATTCCCAAGTGAAAACGACGCATCTCTTTTTATTTCAAAAGCATTTTTTAATCATTGTTTTCTATCGATATTGAACAAAATGGCTATTGAACATTAATGAGCTTTTTTAAGCCATATAAAAAACTCGTAGCACGTGTTTTATCAAGGATCTTGATAAAACACTGCTACTCGTTTTTTATATACTACATATATATTCGTTAATTCTTAGATTGTCTACAGTGAAGTTTGTTGGTAAAATAAAGATAAATGATAGGCTTTAGGCTTTAAGCTTGAGGATTTTTCAGCGACGTCAAAAGAATTTGCTATATGATGGCTTTACAAGACCAAAGTTATATATGGCTTTTATGGGTAGCGGCATGGGTGACGTACGCTGCTAACGCGTCGTCTTTCACCACTGTGGTTCCAAATGTTTGGGTCACTGGTTCGAGCCCTGCAGACACCATATGCTACGAGGGTTTCTCCGGTTCTCTGGTTTCCACCCTCCGTAAAAATCAACATACGAGTGAGTGTTGTGTACATAGAATACTGAATGTAGTGGTAGTGGGTGTGAGTGAAAAGTGTCCCCAATTAGAACGAAGGCGCTAGAACGCAGCTACTGAGACGCTTAAAGATTTATTTATTTATTCTTTTTTATTCAGAACCCTGAAACTACCTCTTGTTTTATCAAAGTCAGGGCACGGCTAACTCGCAGATCGAATTGGAATTTAGCGTGTTAGGTTTTGAGGAAGGAAAACCGGAGATCCCGGAGAAAACCCCTCGTATCAAGGGAGAGATCCAGGTTTCTACTGATTCATTAAATTTCATTAACGGCAAAATATTTACAGAATGCATGTTAGATAAAAACGGCCCTTGACACCAATAGCATCATACTTAATAATTGCTTGAAAAAATCCTCTGTGTTGCTTGATTGCAAACGCATATAATCAGCTTTCGTGTCTGGGTTGTACAAAAACTAAACTTCGTACCTTATTTACATCCATACAGTTCCATTCTCATCGAGACATGTCTATACCAAGTCTTTGGTCGTACTCTGATGTACCTCGCAATGATATAAGGTAAGAGATCATGCTTGACAATAGTATTACGATCATTGTTTCCGCTGAAGGTCTTGCCTCCTTCATAGTCATCAAAGTGCGAACCGGTTGATCTGTACTGCAAACTATAACTTGTAACCCACTGACCGAAGTCGCTTCGACCTTGTGTGGCAATTCCTTTAACAACTGTGATCGAGCTTAAGTCGACCTGTAACCACGGTAAGCCGTCTTTGTAATGAGCTACCCACGCTCCTGGAAACCCAATACCCGTTGGAATATTGAGTCTGGCACGTTGTGGTGAGTGTTTTTGATCCCACATGGACGAAGCAGTGATGCTATCGTCAGGGATATTGCTATCTTCCATTCCCAGGGGAGCACTGTCATTGCACACTGAAGGAAAAGAAAAAGAAAAACCTTCAACATTCTATCGAACTCTGAAACAACCTTTGGGCAGATCTAATACCACCATAATTCATGCTCGTAGCGTACGTTAAGGGAGGACTTACCTATTTACCAGCCACAGTTGCTATGGAAAGGATTTAAAAATGCCTAAGAGGTTTTTCTAATGTTTTAAGCTCATGATGAAACCAATTTGTGAAATGGACCATTTTTTGATATGTGTGATGACGTCATCACTCTGGCGTCATTAATGACGACATATTTCATAAAAAGTTAAAAAACAAGCGTGCAAAAGGTCTGTTTGACCCAAAAATAAGCGAAATTATAGCTGACATCAATTGAAACAAAGTTAAGCATGGATTTTACTCTAAGTTAAGAGAGTGGGAAAATATTTAGATTTAAAAAAATCAACATGGCTTGGTAGCCTGGCCTTTTCACCGTTTTCAAAAATAATGCTTAACTTTGTTTTAATTCATATCAGCTATGATTTTGCTAATTTGTGAGTCAATCCGACCAAATACACGCTTGTTTTTTAATTTTTAATAAACTATGACGTCATAAATTGCGTAAGAGAGATGACGTCATTGCACATATCAGAAAATTATCCATTTCACAAATTGATTTTATCTATGAAGTTATAATAAAAAAAAACCTTTTAGGGATTTAAATCCTTTCCATAGCAACCGTGGCTGGTAAATAGGTAAGTCCCCCCTTAACTTCGGACGGTGGCCAAGGCCAATTTTAACAACTCTTTAGTTGCAATTGTAAAGGTCGATTTACACGGTACAACTTTTGCTTACAACTGTCATATGCAATCTGCTTACGCAACGCTTAACAACACGAATTGCGTCGTGTTTTAAAACCTTACGACAATCGTAGCCTTCTATGACAAGCGCTACCAAGATACGATCAAGAGCTGTTGCTCTTTGGTCACTTTTGAAATAATCCTTCACTATACATATTCACTCTAAAACTCGATTTTCTTGATTGTTTTCGATAGCATATTGATTTCCAACAGGTAATTTTGAGGTGGAAAAGTGGGAAGTTTGATTTTTCACTGACCCCCTGATTGGTCCCCCTGTGTCCAGCTGTACAAGAAATATGGAAGACATGCTCTCAGCAGTCACAAATACAGGGCTCAATCTAGCTTGGTCGTGCATGATATGACCAAGCTATCTATCTGCATAGCTTACGAGAGGTTGAAAGTCGTTGAAACTCTTTACCTTACGCTTCTAGCTTACGTACAGCCAAAGATATTTGAAATTTTGTTCAGCTTAGCCTTCCCGCATCCACGAAGCGAATTATAAGGCAATGTATGGACATCAAACAGGAATTTTGATTTTTTTTTACAAGTCGATATTCACTCTAAAACTCGATTTTCTTGATTGTTTTCGATAGCATATTGATTTCCAACAGGTAATTTTGAGGTGGAAAAGTGGAAAGTTTGATTTTTCACTGACCCCCTGATTGGTCCCCCTGTGTCCAGCTGTAAAAGAAATATGGAAGACATGCTCTCAGCAGTCAGAAATACAGGGCTCAATCTAGCTTGGTCGTGCATGATATGACCAAGCTATCTATCTGGATAGCTTACCAGAGTTTGAAAGTCGTTCAAACTCTTTACCTTAGGCTTTTAGCTTACGTACAGCCAAAGATATTTGAAATTTTGTTGAGCTTAGCCTTCCCGCATCCACGAAGCGAATTATAAGGCAATGTATGGACATCAAACAGGAATTTTGATTTTTTTTTACAAGTCGATATTCACTCTAAAACTCGATTTTCTTGATTGTTTTCGATAGCATATTGATTTCCAACAGGTAATTTTGAGGTGGAAAAGTGGAAAGTTTGATTTTTCACTGTCCCCCTGATTGGTCCCCCTGTGTCCAGCTGTACAAGAAATATGGAAAACATGCTCTCAGCAGCCACAAATACAGGGCTCAATCCTTCTTGGTCGTGCATGATATGACCAAGCTATCTATCTGGATAGCTTACCAGAGGTTGAAAGTCGTTGAAACTCTTTACCTTACCCTTCTAGCTTACGTACAGCCAAAGATATTTGAAATTTTGTTGAGCTTAAACTTCCCGCATCCACGAAGCGAATTATAAGGCAATGTATGGACATCAAACAGGAATTTTCAGATTTTTTTTTGCAAGTCGATATTCACTCTAAAACTCGATTTTCTTGATTGTTTTCGATAGCATATTGATTTCCAACAGGTAATTTTGAGGTGGAAAAGTGGAAAGTTTGATTTTTCACTGACCCCCTGAATTGTCCCCCTGTGTCCAGCTGTACAGGAAATATGGAAGACATGCTCTCAGCAGCCACAAATACAGGGCTCAATCCTTCTTGGTCGTGCATGATATGACCAAGCTATCGATCTGGATAGTCTACCAGAGGTTTAAAGTCGTTGAAACTCTTTACATTAAGCTTCTAGCTTACGTACAGTCAGAGATATTTGACATTTTCTTCGAATTCAGCTTAGCCTTCCCGCATCCACGAAGCGAATTATAAGGCAATGTATGGACATCAAACAGGAATTTTCAGATTTTTTTTTGCAAGTCGATATTCACTCTAAAACTCGATTTTCTTGATTGTTTTCGATAGCATATTGATTTCCAACACGTAATTTTGAGGTGGAAAAGTGGAAAGTTTGATTTTTCACTGACCCCCTGATTGGTCCCCCTGTGTCCAGCTGTACAAGAAATATGGAAGACATGCTCTCAGCAGTCACAAATACAGGGCTCAACCCTGCTTGGTCGTGCATGATATGACCAAGCTATCTATCTGGATAGCTTACCAGAGGTTTAAAGTCGTTGAAACTCTTTACCTTACGCTTCTAGCTTAGGTACAGCCAAAGATATTCGAAATTTTGTTGAGCTTAGCCTTTCCGCATCCACGAAGCGAATTATAAGGCAATGTATGGACATCAAACAGGAATTTTGAGATTTTTTGTACAAGTCGATATTCAGTGTAAAACTCGATTTTCTTGATTGTGTTCGATAGCATATTGATTTCCAACAGGTAATTTTGAGGTGGAAAAGTGGAAAGTTTGGTTTTTCATTGACCCCCTGATTGGTCCCCCTGTGTCCAGCTGTACAAGAAATATGGAAGACATGCTCTCAGCAGTCACAAATACAGGGTTCAATCTAGCTTGGTCGTGCATGATATGACCAAGCTATCTATCTGGATAGCTTACCAGAGGTTGAAAGTCGTTGAAACTCTTTACCTCACGTTTCTAGCTTACGTACAGCCAAAGATATTCGAAATTTTGTTGAGCTTAGCCTTTCCGCATCCACGAAGCGAATTATAAGGCAATGTATGGACATCAAACAGGAATTTTGAGATTTTTTGTACAAGTCGATATTCAGTGTAAAACTCGATTTTCTTGATTGTGTTCGATAGCATATTGATTTCCAACAGGTAATTTTGAGGTGGAAAAGTGGAAAGTTTGGTTTTTCATTGACCCCCTGATTGGTCCCCCTGTGTCCAGCTGTACAAGAAATATGGAAGACATGCTCTCAGCAGTCACAAATACAGGGTTCAATCTAGCTTGGTCGTGCATGATATGACCAAGCTATCTATCTGGATAGCTTACCAGAGGTTGAAAGTCGTTGAAACTCTTTACCTCACGTTTCTAGCTTACGTACAGCCAGAGATATTTGAAATTTTGTTGAGCTTAGCCTTCCCGCATCCACGAAGCGAATTATGAGGCAATGTATGGACATCAAACAGGAATTTTCAGATTTTTTTTTGCAAGTCGATATTCACTCTAAAACTCGATTTTCTTGATTGTTTTCGATAGCATATTGATTTCCAACAGGTAATTTTGAGGTGGAAAAGTGGGAAGTTTGATTTTTCACTGACCCCCTGATTGGTCCCCCTGTGTCCAGCTATACATGAAATATGGAAGACATGCTCTCAGCAGCCATAAATACAGGGCTCAATCCTTCTTGGTCGTGCATGATATGACCAAGCTATCTATCTGGATAGCCTACCAGAGGTTGAAAGTCGTTGAAACTCTTTACTTTAAGCTTCTAACTTACGTACAGTCAGAGATATTTGACATTTTCTTCAGCTTAGCCTTCCCGCATCCACGAAGCGAATTATAAGGCAATGTATGGACATCAAACAGGAATTTTCAGATTTTTTTTTGCAATTCGATATTCACTCTAAAACTCGATTTTCTTGATTGTTTTCGATAGCATATTGATTTCCAACAGGTAATTTTGAGGTGGAAAAGTGGAAAGTTTGATTTTTCACTGACCCCCTGATTGGTCCCCCTGTGTCCAGCTGTACAAGAAATATGGAAGACATGCTCTCAGCAGTCACAAATACAGGGCTCAATCTAGCTTAGTCGTGCATGATATGACCAAGCTATCTATCTGGATAGCCTACCAGAGGTTGAAAGTCGTTGAAACTCTTTACTTTAGGCTTCTAGCTTACGTACAGCCAGAGATATTCGAAATTTTGTTCAGCTTAGCCTTCCCGCATCCACGAAGCGAATTATAAGGCAATGTATGGACATCAAACAGGAATTTTGAGATTTTTTTTTGCAAGTCGATATTCACTCTAAAACTCGATTTTCTTGATTGTTTTCGATAGCATATTGATTTCCAACAGGTAATTTTGAGGTGGAAAAGTGGAAAGTTTGATTTTTCACTGACCCCCTGATTGGTCCCCCTGTGTCCAGCTGTACAAGAAATATGGAAGACATGCTCTCAGCAGTCACAAATACAGGGCTCAATCTAGCTTGGTCGTGCATGATATGACCAAGCTATCTATCTGGATAGCTTACCAGAGGTTGAAAGTCGTTGAAACTCTTTACCTCACGTTTCTAGCTTACGTACAGCCAAAGATATTCGAAATTTTGTTGAGCTTAGCCTTTCCGCATCCACGAAGCGAATTATAAGGCAATGTATGGACATCAAACAGGAATTTTGAGATTTTTTGTACAAGTCGATATTCAGTGTAAAACTCGATTTTCTTGATTGTGTTCGATAGCATATTGATTTCCAACACGTAATTTTGAGGTGGAAAAGTGGGAAGTTTGGTTTTTCATTGACCCCCTGATTGGTCCCCCTGTGTCCAGCTGTACAAGAAATATGGAAGACATGCTCTCAGCAGTCACAAATACAGGGTTCAATCTAGCTTGGTCGTGCATGATATGACCAAGCTATCTATCTGGATAGCTTACCAGAGGTTGAAAGTCGTTGAAACTCTTTACCTCACGTTTCTAGCTTACGTACAGCCAGAGATATTTGAAATTTTGTTGAGCTTAGCCTTCCCGCATCCACGAAGCGAATTATGAGGCAATGTATGGACATCAAACAGGAATTTTCAGATTTTTTTTTGCAAGTCGATATTCACTCTAAAACTCGATTTTCTTGATTGTTTTCGATAGCATATTGATTTCCAACAGGTAATTTTGAGGTGGAAAAGTGGAAAGTTTGGTTTTTCATTGACCCCCTGATTGGTCCCCCTGTGTCCAGCTGTACAAGAAATATGGAAGACATGCTCTCAGCAGTCACAAATACAGGGTTCAATCTAGCTTGGTCGTGCATGATATGACCAAGCTATCTATCTGGATAGCTTACCAGAGGTTGAAAGTCGTTGAAACTCTTTACCTCACGTTTCTAGCTTACGTACAGCCAGAGATATTTGAAATTTTGTTGAGCTTAGCCTTCCCGCATCCACGAAGCGAATTATGAGGCAATGTATGGACATCAAACAGGAATTTTCAGATTTTTTTTTGCAAGTCGATATTCACTCTAAAACTCGATTTTCTTGATTGTTTTCGATAGCATATTGATTTCCAACAGGTAATTTTGAGGTGGAAAAGTGGGAAGTTTGATTTTTCACTGACCCCCTGATTGGTCCCCCTGTGTCCAGCTATACATGAAATATGGAAGACATGCTCTCAGCAGCCATAAATACAGGGCTCAATCCTTCTTGGTCGTGCATGATATGACCAAGCTATCTATCTGGATAGCCTACCAGAGGTTGAAAGTCGTTGAAACTCTTTACTTTAAGCTTCTAACTTACGTACAGTCAGAGATATTTGACATTTTCTTCAGCTTAGCCTTCCCGCATCCACGAAGCGAATTATAAGGCAATGTATGGACATCAAACAGGAATTTTCAGATTTTTTTTTGCAATTCGATATTCACTCTAAAACTCGATTTTCTTGATTGTTTTCGATAGCATATTGATTTCCAACAGGTAATTTTGAGGTGGAAAAGTGGAAAGTTTGATTTTTCACTGACCCCCTGATTGGTCCCCCTGTGTCCAGCTGTACAAGAAATATGGAAGACATGCTCTCAGCAGTCACAAATACAGGGCTCAATCTAGCTTAGTCGTGCATGATATGACCAAGCTATCTATCTGGATAGCCTACCAGAGGTTGAAAGTCGTTGAAACTCTTTACTTTAGGCTTCTAGCTTACGTACAGCCAGAGATATTCGAAATTTTGTTCAGCTTAGCCTTCCCGCATCCACGAAGCGAATTATAAGGCAATGTATGGACATCAAACAGGAATTTTGAGATTTTTTGTACAAGTCGATATTCAGTGTAAAACTCGATTTTCTTGATTGTGTTCGATAGCATATTGATTTCCAACAGGTAATTTTGAGGTGGAAAAGTGGAAAGTTTGGTTTTTCATTGACCCCCTGATTGGTCCCCCTGTGTCCAGCTGTACAAGAAATATGGAAGACATGCTCTCAGCAGTCACAAATACAGGGTTCAATCTAGCTTGGTCGTGCATGATATGACCAAGCTATCTATCTGGATAGCTTACCAGAGGTTGAAAGTCGTTGAAACTCTTTACCTCACGTTTCTAGCTTACGTACAGCCAAAGATATTCGAAATTTTGTTGAGCTTAGCCTTTCCGCATCCACGAAGCGAATTATAAGGCAATGTATGGACATCAAACAGGAATTTTGAGATTTTTTGTACAAGTCGATATTCAGTGTAAAACTCGATTTTCTTGATTGTGTTCGATAGCATATTGATTTCCAACAGGTAATTTTGAGGTGGAAAAGTGGAAAGTTTGGTTTTTCATTGACCCCCTGATTGGTCCCCCTGTGTCCAGCTGTACAAGAAATATGGAAGACATGCTCTCAGCAGTCACAAATACAGGGTTCAATCTAGCTTGGTCGTGCATGATATGACCAAGCTATCTATCTGGATAGCTTACCAGAGGTTGAAAGTCGTTGAAACTCTTTACCTCACGTTTCTAGCTTACGTACAGCCAGAGATATTTGAAATTTTGTTGAGCTTAGCCTTCCCGCATCCACGAAGCGAATTATGAGGCAATGTATGGACATCAAACAGGAATTTTCAGATTTTTTTTTGCAAGTCGATATTCACTCTAAAACTCGATTTTCTTGATTGTTTTCGATAGCATATTGATTTCCAACAGGTAATTTTGAGGTGGAAAAGTGGGAAGTTTGATTTTTCACTGACCCCCTGATTGGTCCCCCTGTGTCCAGCTATACATGAAATATGGAAGACATGCTCTCAGCAGCCATAAATACAGGGCTCAATCCTTCTTGGTCGTGCATGATATGACCAAGCTATCTATCTGGATAGCCTACCAGAGGTTGAAAGTCGTTGAAACTCTTTACTTTAAGCTTCTAACTTACGTACAGTCAGAGATATTTGACATTTTCTTCAGCTTAGCCTTCCCGCATCCACGAAGCGAATTATGAGGCAATGTATGGACATCAAACAGGAATTTTCAGATTTTTTTTTGCAAGTCGATATTCACTCTAAAACTCGATTTTCTTGATTGTTTTCGATAGCATATTGATTTCCAACAGGTAATTTTGAGGTGGAAAAGTGGGAAGTTTGATTTTTCACTGACCCCCTGATTGGTCCCCCTGTGTCCAGCTATACATGAAATATGGAAGACATGCTCTCAGCAGCCATAAATACAGGGCTCAATCCTTCTTGGTCGTGCATGATATGACCAAGCTATCTATCTGGATAGCCTACCAGAGGTTGAAAGTCGTTGAAACTCTTTACTTTAAGCTTCTAACTTACGTACAGTCAGAGATATTTGACATTTTCTTCAGCTTAGCCTTCCCGCATCCACGAAGCGAATTATAAGGCAATGTATGGACATCAAACAGGAATTTTGAGATTTTTTTTTGCAAGTCGATATTCACTCTAAAACTCGATTTTCTTGATTGTTTTCGATAGCATATTGATTTCCAACAGGTAATTTTGAGGTGGAAAAGTGGAAAGTTTGATTTTTCACTGACCCCCTGATTGGTCCCCCTGTGTCCAGCTGTACAAGAAATATGGAAGACATGCTCTCAGCAGTCACAAATACAGGGCTCAATCTAGCTTGGTCGTGCATGATATGACCAAGCTATCTATCTGGATAGCCTACCAGAGGTTGAAAGTCGTTGAAACTCTTTACTTTAGGCTTCTAGCTTACGTACAGCCAGAGATATTCGAAATTTTGTTCAGCTTAGCCTTCCCGCATCCACGAAGCGAATTATAAGGCAATGTATGGACATCAAACAGGAATTTTGAGATTTTTTTTTGCAAGTCGATATTCACTCTAAAACTCGATTTTCTTGATTGTTTTCGATAGCATATTGATTTCCAACAGGTAATTTTGAGGTGGAAAAGTGGAAAGTTTGATTTTTCACTGACCCCCTGATTGGTCCCCCTGTGTCCAGCTGTACAAGAAATATGGAAGACATGCTCTCAGCAGTCACAAATACAGGGCTCAATCTAGCTTGGTCGTGCATGATATGACCAAGCTATCTATCTGGATAGCTTACCAGAGGTTGAAAGTCGTTGAAACTCTTTACTTTAGGCTTCTAGCTTACGTACAGCCAGAGATATTCGAAATTTTGTTCAGCTTAGCCTTTCCGCATCCACGAAGCGAATTATAAGGCAATGTATGGACATCAAACAGGAATTTTGAGATTTTTTTTTGCAATTCGATATTCACTCTAAAACTCGATTTTCTTGATTGTTTTCGATAGCATATTGAATTCCAACACATAATTTTGAGGTGGAAAAGTGGAAAGTTTGATTTTTCACTGACCCCCTGATTGGTCCCCCTGTGTCCAGCTGTACAAGAAATATGGAAGACATGCTCTCAGCAGTCACAAATACAGGGCTCAATCTAGCTTAGTCGTGCATGATATGACCAAGCTATCTATCTGGATAGCCTACCAGAGGTTGAAAGTCGTTGAAACTCTTTACTTTAGGCTTCTAGCTTACGTACAGCCAGAGATATTCGAAATTTTGTTCAGCTTAGCCTTCCCGCATCCACGAAGCGAATTATAAGGCAATGTATGGACATCAAACAGGAATTTTGAGATTTTTTTTTGCAAGTCGATATTCACTCTAAAACTCGATTTTCTTGATTGTTTTCGATAGCATATTGATTTCCAACAGGTAATTTTGAGGTGGAAAAGTGGAAAGGTTGATTTTTTACTGACCCCCTGATTGGTCCCCCTGTGTCCAGCTGTACAAGAAATATGGAAGACATGCTCTCAGCAGTCACAAATACAGGGCTCAATCTAGCTTAGTCGTGCATGATATGACCAAGCTATCTATCTGGATAGCCTACCAGAGGTTGAAAGTCGTTGAAACTCTTTACTTTAGGCTTCTAGCTTACGTACAGCCAGAGATATTCGAAATTTTGTTCAGCTTAGCCTTCCCGCATCCACGAAGCGAATTATAAGGCAATGTATGGACATCAAACAGGAATTTTGAGATTTTTTTTTGCAAGTCGATATTCACTCTAAAACTCGATTTTCTTGATTGTTTTCGATAGCATATTGATTTCCAACACATAATTTTGAGGTGGAAAAGTGGAAAGTTTGATTTTTCACTGACCCCCTGATTGGTCCCCCTGTGTTCAGCTGTACAAGAAATATGGAAGACATGCTCTCAGTAGCCACAAATACAGGGCTCAATGCTGCTTGGTCGTGCATGATATGACCAAGCTATCTATCTGGATAGGTTACCTAGTTTTAATATATATTCACTTGATAAGGTGTGTGAGGCGTCGGTTGCTTAGCAACGCGTCTGACGTCACAGCATTACGTCGCGCAAAGAGATAGAAGTCAAAGAAAAACACAAACATCAATGAAATCTAAAAAAAAAAAAATCACACAGTAATTTCTTTAGTAGCATAGAAAAATTAAATACGAAACAAGACATATGTTGTTAGATTGCATCTAGACAATTTTCTCGCATAACCGTTCATGAACAGCTTCTCTCCTAAGGTAATAGAGGACAATAGAATGATGAATAGCCCCGTTTATATATTCACCACACTAAAACTTCAATATATCAGTATTAAAGAGAATAGCCTCATGTGGTTTACTCACATTCAATCCTATTTATGAAGCGCTAAAACTTTTTTTCAAGTGATAAAAAATTGAAAAAATCCTACTAGTAATTATCATTACCAATACTACTATTCTTTTTAAACAACAAAAGAATTCGTACATCTTTTGTTCCAACTGAGCACGAGATTTCAAAAATGTTATAGGGTTGTTAAGTGTGACGTCAATTGAATGAAAAAAACGACTTCCTGGTCCAATACGAAAAGCAGGTTTGTAAAGGTTTTTCTTACTTTTTCTTCATGACAGGATTTGTTGTACAAAGTTCTAATTATTTCTGGTGAAGGTTAAATCATTGAGAATATTTTTCACTCTATTTTGGCGTTTTTATGAGCAGTTGGACCCGGAAATACGTCACAACTTAACAGCTCTATAGCAAAAACGTCTACTCACCATTGACTCAAATTACGCGCGCAACCTGCAGTAATTTTTTTTCGCGATACAAGTTGCTCGAGATATCGTAGTGTGTGACACGGGCTTTAGGTTTTGAGGGAAAATTTGAACCCGGAGCATCACTCGAATCAGTGGAGAGACCGAGGTTTCTGTACTAATTCATTAAAATACAAAAAGGTAAAATATTTACAGAATGCATAAAAGATAAAAACGGCACTTGGACACCAATAGCTTCATACGTAATAATTGTTTGAAAAGTTCCGTTGTGTTGCTTGATTGCAGACGAATAAAATCAGCTTGGTTGTCTGGGTCGCAGGAACTGAACTTCGTACCTTATTTACATCCATACAGTTCCATTCTCATCCCGGCGGAATATCCACCATTCTTGGTCTTTGGTCGTACTCTGATGTACCTCGCAATGACATAAGGTAGGAGATTATGCTTGACAATAGTATTACGATCATTGTTTCCGCTGAAGACCTTGCCTCCTTCGTAGTCATCAAAGTGCGAACCGGTTGAGCTGTACTGCAAACTATAACTTGTAACCCACTGACTGAAATCGCTGCGACCTTGTGTGGCAATTCCTTTAACAACTGTGATCGAGCTTAAGTCAACCTGTAACCACGGTAAGCCGTCGTTGTAATAAGCTACCCACGCTCCCCTATAATCGCCCACTAGTGCAATATTGAGTCTGGCACGTGGTGGTGAGTGTTTTTGATTCCACATGGACGAAGCAGTGATGCTATCGTCAGGGATATTGCCATCTTCCATACCCAGGGGAGCACTGCCATTGCACACTGAAGGGGAAAAAGAAAAGAAAAGTTCAACATTTTATCGAACTCTGAAACAACTAAAAAACTAATTTAATTAAGTTTCCATAAAAAGTTACCCCTTCTTATTTAATTCAAACACCGCCAAAATTACAGACTGAGACTGAGAAATGTGTGGTGCCACGTCAAGCCACACATGCATATTCTCTGTATTTTAGAAATTTCAAAATTTCTTAAACGTCTCAAGTGACTCACCATTGCAATCTTTTCCGTTGCCATGGAATCCAGCTTTACACTGGCATTCGTACCCTCCATGATAGTTAGTGCATGTTGCGTTCTCGTGACAGTCGTTCATGCCAGCGGCAGTGCATTCATCGATGTCCTTCTCGCAGTCTTGTCCCGAGTATCCCGCGGGACAGATACATTTGTACGGGACGGGAGCATAGTCGAAGTCTCCTTCACATGTGGCGTTATTTTGGCAGGGTTCGCTGGAACATGCAGTCTAAACGACACAAAAAAACTCAATCTACATCTATACTGTGTACGAATTGGGAATCAAGTGTAGCGTAGCGAAGTACACTCGCCTCTCACCAGCGGTTTCATAACACAGGAATCCCATATTCAAGAAATATCATAAAACCCTGACTTTGATCAGCCCAGAGGTTGTTTCAGGGTTTGATCTGTGACTTAGATCACCCCAGAGGTTGTTTCAGGGTTCGATTTGTGAGTAAGCCGTAACCTGACTTAGGTCAGCCTAGACGTTATTTCAGGGTATCGATACAATTTGGAAATTTGAAGACGACGACCGTATAACAGCGGAATTAAACCTTTGTCTTACCTCTGATCCGTAGAAAGTACATCCCGGTTCGCCCACCAAGTCTCTTTTACTTCGAATATAGTCTGAGTTGGTCAGGTCACATGTAGCTGTGCTGTCTTGATCAACACAAAAGTTCACCCCAAAACAAAGCGATTCTAAGTAACATATTGACACACATTGCTCGAAGTCTTTGATTGGTTGAATGGTTTCAATCGTGTGATTGGCTAAAAGCCGTTGGTTCTCTCGTTTCGTTTTGAATCTTAAGTTGCGACAATTACCTATCATGGTATGAACAAAATGAAAATTCAAGAACGTGGAAAAATGTAAGGGTTTCATGATTTCATTTTCTAGGAATATTTTATTTAAGATTCAATAAAATATAGGCGAATCTTTGTTTACAATATTTTGCTCATTAGCATACGGTTTTAAGTCAAGAAAATTACAAACCGAACCCAAAACTTAAAAGATCTTATTGATATGAGTAATGTACGAAATTTTTAGCTCTTTGCATGCAATAGTTTCCGAGATATCAGCATTCAAATTACTGGGTGAAAAAAACAACTAATGAGCCCATACATTCTCTGTAAAATTTAGAAGTTTTAAAACCGCTTCACCCAAATTCTATTTAATGTGTCAAGTTTGTAAAAATTAGCTACTTTTATCATGCTCTTTTCGATATTCAGAACGGATTTGGTATAAATTTGGTTAAAAAAAGTGAAATTCCTATGCTAACGAACCAAAATGTAAACAATGACGTCAGCAAAGATCCGTCTGGCGGTTTTTACTTGGTCATTTATTAGTTAACTTTCATGTTCTGTCAAAAAAAATAAGCCGATCAACTTAATTTTCATGTTCAGTAAAAAATGGCTTTTTTTCGACAGCTTTATCAGCCGTTTCATGTTTGGGCAAATATTGACTGATTAGCAGCTGGCTTTAAACAAATCTTTAAAAAAAAAATAAGAGAAAATGTATATTGAATATATTTTTAGCCTGAGAAAACAGACGTCCTTTCGCTCCTCGTACCCCCACGACTTATTTGACTATATTCTATGACTATGACTATTGACTATGACAGAGTATTTCAATGAGTTAGCAAAAAGCGAAGAAGAAAAAAATTGTAATAAATATAAATATATATCTCAAACTGAAATCTTAATCTGAATATGTTGTTTGGAACAGAAACTTCGAACGAGATTCAGTTTCCTGATCGAATTGCAAGCACATTCTCAAATGATCTGATCATTTTGTGCAACATTGTTTTTTAACTTTTGTCTTTTTCTAGTGCTATTTCTTTAGGCTTTTTTTAGCACTCTCATAGTATTGTAAATAAGTTAGTACTGACGAAGGTCGAAGTGGCCGAAAAGGCGTTTATCATATTGCAATTAAAGTTTTTTTAAGTTGCTTTCTCGATGGAATTGATCCATTTTGGGTAACTTTTTATGAGCTGCGTTAGATGCCCATCCTTCCACAGGCGAATGAAGCTTTCTGTTAACTTAAATTGAGCGAGTGTTTCTGCTTCAACTACACTATGAATCGCGTGACGTGAACAACAGAATCATGAATGATTTCTCAAATCGCCACAAAGCTGTCTATCTAACACCTTCACCGTGAAACCCTTCGTATGGCCTAACGACAGGTGCATGTATGCGGGCTATTCAACACTTTCTAATGCATACTATCTCTTCCCGCCTGTTATGGCTTGCAAACCGGCTGAGTTCTGGTAATTATGTTGCTCTGGTCTTTAGTTTAGTTTGGCCTTTTGTGTTATTAAGCTCGAAGTCTTCTTATGTTCGAAAGTATCGTTTTCGTTACGAGACAGTAAAGTTTACTTTTTAGCTCTTTTTAAAATTCACTGAACAAAATGAAAGTTCGGTTGTCTTACCTTCTGAGAGGGAAAACACAGGAATGAGTAGCCACAAGAATATGGGAAGCATTCTGGAACCTTCAAGACCAGTAATGGCGACGGGTTTACTGAATGTCTAATCTCTTGTTGCGATCATATATATATTCACTTGATAAGGAGTATGAGGCGTCGGTTGCTTAGCAACGCGTCTGACGTCACAGCATTACGTTGCGCAAAGAGATAGAAGTCAAAGGAAAACACATACATCAATGAAATTTACGAAAAACAAAAACTCAATAATTTTTTGTTGTTTTGTTGTAGCGTAGGAATTCAAATATGAAACAAGACATATGTTGTTAGATTGCATCTAGGCAGTTCTAACCACATAACAGTTCATGAACAGCTTCTCTCCTAAAGTAATAGAGGACAATAGAAGGATGAATAGCCCGTTTATTTATTCACTACATTGCAGGTGGATTTCTAGCAAAACTTCAATAGACAAAGCACTTTACGTTGATTAAAGTTGAACTCCATATTAGCATTTATATCAGTATTAAAGAGGATAGCCTCATGTGGTTTACACACATTCAATCCTATTCGCTACTTTTCCAAGTGGTAAAAAAGTCATGAAAAAAGCATTTGAAGTGTTCGTCTTTCAATTTTATATTTGTATTACCATGCATGTATCTAATTCTTTTTCTTACCCCTCTCTCTCTCTCTCTCTCTCTCTCTCTCTCTGCTCTGTCTGTCTGTCTGTCTGTCTGTCTGTCTGTCTGTCCGCTCTGTCTGTCTGTCTGTCTGTCCGCTCTGAGTCTCTTAAAAGTGTTTCCCTCCTGTTTTCAAACAACCGCACTAAACATTTTTGAGCGGCCTTTAAACTAACTTTCCGTAGTTCGATTATTATGAAATTCATACAAGATATTTTGCTTAGATTGAAGTTTATAAAAATGTAAAATTTAACCAAACTAGCGTTAAGATAGCGGCGATAAACAAGAGTATTTGAATTCAGCTAAGCCTAAATTCTGAGCGATTACGACGGTGACTAAGAAAACCAAAACTATTCTGTTAAACTATGGTGTATGGCAAACAGAATATCTAAAAACTAGAAAATTTTATCGGACCGATTTTGAGTAAATTGTAAAAACATTTTGAATCTGAGATTTTTGCGTGCGTATACGGTGTACCCATAAGTTGCTTAGTTTGGTTTAGAAATGTCTAAGAACCTTACATCTAAGCATAGTTAATGGAGTGGAATCTATTCCACTCCATTAACTATGATCTAAGTCACGACAAAATGTTCCTTTATTTATTTGATCGAGTTGAAATGTTTCAATCCAAATGAAACTTTGAGACGCTTTTGTTCATATAATGAAAAAACGATCAAGAAAGTTATAAAAAAAATCTATCTCGCGGTTTTTAAAATATCAGGGAAACGCGCTAAAACTACGATATTAGGCACTCAGTCAAAAAACTGTGGTTTCCTATAAAAAAATAAATCTCAAAAACGCAAAGGAGAAACTTCTTAAAACTTCCAAGGTTTCATATTATTAGTTAAAGGAACATTTTGTCGTGACTTAGATGTAAGGTTCGATTCTTAAAAATTTCTAAACCAAACTAAGCAACTTATGGATACACCGTATACGCACGCAATGTCAGTTTGAGTGCAAACAGTATATCCGTGAAACATTTGGCAAAACAAAATTGCGCAAATTTGTACAAATTCTATTGTTTAATTAACACTATACTGTGGTATTTAGTAATTTGTATTTCACGGATATACTGTTTGCACTCTAGTCGTAAAAATTTTGCATCTCAAAATTTTGTGCTTTACAATCAAAATTTGGCAAAAGTTTCATAAACATATGAAAGATGGCATTTCAAGCTTGTGAAAGAGCCAAAGAAAATGTTTTTTTTAGGGAAAACGGTCATTTTTCGTATCTCAATACCTTAATATTAATTTTGTAACAGATCATTTAGTTAAAGTGCGACTACGATCAAATTTTAATGTCTCCAATTATTACTTTTTTAAGACATGTTAAAGTACTTTACAAAAGAAGAAAACTGGCGTTTACCATTTCTTGTTGGCATTTTTAGTTCGCGAGATATTCAAGTTTCAAGTTAATTTGGACTTTGATGACGTCATAATATTCTCAACTCACAGTTTGCTTCAATATAGATGTCAGTATATTTCTGAGAGTATTTGATGAATGTCATTTAAACTTTGCAGTATACTTGTATTCAAAGCATGTAACATGAAAAGGCACAAATTCAATAGACACTTATAACTGTCTATCGCCAGTTATAAGTGTCTATCGACACTTAGTAAGGTGGTCAATTTTTACGCAAAGTAAAATGAAGAAGGGAATTCAAGGGGAAAAAGAAAAGTCAGAGCAAAACAAATATAAAAAGAGGAGGAAAAAAAGAAATAGTAATGGCCCTTACCGGCCACCGCACATATCACCTGCAAAAGCCATATTTTTGAGTTGCATTTTCTTTATTGAAGGATAAGGTAAGACTGTTTTTACATTAATTCTTTCGTCACACTTGAAAGTACTATTGATTGTCAAAAATTGATTTCCACACAAAATTGGAAAACACGCATACCGTAACTACAATATACACCTATAACAATAAAGGTTGTCGCAGCCAAAAGCAACAAGCGACAAGAAACAAGCATAAAACACCTGCAAACAATGCCTTAATTAGCTGAAAATAATCGTGCCTAAATGATGAATAAGGAGTAAAATAGAGATATTCTTTGCCATCTTGTGCTGTTGCTTTAATTCAGCTGCGACAAACTTTTTTGAAATAGGTCTATACTAATACTTTCAAATCTCAGTACTGAGAAATCTACTGGAATAGCTGGGTTTCATTTGACGTCATTTCCTGTCTCGTGCGGAATGTTCATCAGCTGAATCACAAGTTTTCAATAGTATTTTTTCTGGTTGACAGCACATGGTGGTCAGTGTTTGACCACCATTTGGAGCAGATAATGAGATTCAAATACTTTTATCAGCTGATTGAAACCCAGCAATAGCGACACCTCGTGTTTACTAATGATAATAAACTTTATAATACTAACAATAGACCGGCCTCTTGCATGCAGCAATTCGGAATGCAGCTCAATAGCGGTTCACGCAAAAATCTTTCAATGTGAGGCTCCGTGATAAATGCCCAGTGAATCTTGACAGGAGAAAAGAATAAATTTAATTTAGCACGGAGCCTCGTACGGAAACTTTTCTGCGTGACAAGCGAAGCATATCTCGGAAGTGGGATATTTGGAGGACAAAACAATAGGTTTCCAATACTTAGGAGATATAAATTCTTTTGTTTTGTCCTCCAAATCGAGCTGCTTAGAAGTCACTTGCAAGATGTCTATAGAATCGTGATGTAATATGCATATGCCAACCATTTTCACAAAAGCTCTTCACAAGTTGCCTTGTTTTACCCGCCAATCCATCTCTGGTTGGCACATGAATGACAGAGCCTTACGTCACATGAAATATTGCTATAGACCCTTTTACTTTGGTCTTATATTTTCCACTTCATAATATTCTTGTGCATTATTTTTTCATTTATCTGCAATGCTTGATAAGACACATTCACACGGATGAAACTCAAACAAAGAATTTTCAATTAATTACAAAATTGAAATGAAATAGACCCCTTGCAGCACGTCGGAATGCAGCTCCATTCCGAGGACAAAACAATAGGTTCCAATTCTCAGGATATTGAAATCCTTTTGTTTCGTCCTCCAAGTTGAGCTGCTTTGACGTCACGTGCAAGGGGTCTATATTTTACTACGCTCTACGTAGGTGCTTGAGATCTGGAAACTGCGATATATATTTATTAAGTACCGCTGTGTTCTTTGATTACAGGCTCGTTCACTCAAGGTTAGCCTCATACAGTGTCAAATTATTCGCGAATACCAACGGTAAAGTAAAACGTTCATCAATTATTCTAAAACTTCAGTGAGTTATAAATACAGTCGAAGCTCTCCTTGCGACCACTCTCGTAAGCAACCAGCTCTAGTTACAACCACGATTTTGAAACCCCGTTTGCATTGCTGCTTACGGAGCGACCAGCTCTAGTTACAACCACGTTTTTGAAACCCTTTTGCATTGTCGCTTATGAGAGCCATTGCCAGAAATATGGGACATGAGCCTGCTCATCCATGCGCAATGATGCGTTTCAGCTTACAAAATAGCCGCCGAGTCTTATAGGAAATGTATGGGGAATATAGAGCTTCCTCTATTTACGGCGAATAGGGTTTTATTTCCTCTGAGCTCCACATCGCGACAAACAACCCACCCTACAAGCTACTAAATAAGCGTAAAATGATCATTGAATCGTGCGACATATTGGTTCCCGGACTACTTGCCTTCGAAAGGCTTCGAAAGCTCTAGATTCCATACATCGTCTATAAATCTGGCCACACTTGACCCCAAAATCGTCTTATTTGAGCTCGAAAAAATTTAAAAGTAAAAGAGCTCCACCTCGATATCACCAAACGAGTGTTTAATAAATCCAAAACCGCTCAAAATAGACAGCATGCCTTCAGAATGTAGGTTCCCAAGAAGCTTGAAGTTAGGTTAAATTTTGAGCGATTTGACGCGTTGTTAGCTCGTAGTTTTCAGTTAAAAATGACAAGAAACCACAGAGAACTGCTCCAAACAGTTTCAAAACCCCCTAAATATCGCCATTTTGTTTTTACAAGCTCCTATTGACTGCTGAGATACAATAAGGAAGCTTAAAGTAACGATTTACGTTTGAAACTTGTTTCTTGTCCTTCATGGGCTTCCTGTGGTGAGGCTTATCAACAGAAAAATAATAGTTGTTCTTTTGATTGTCAAGTAACTATTTTTTGGCAAGAATTGTTTTACTAACATCATAGTTGAATATAAATATGTGCTTGGAAACCATGTAGTTATATTTTTCCTCTAGAAAACCACTTCATTTTCATTCATGCGTAACACCGCTGACAATGTCCAATATTTCTGGCAATGACATTCTTGTTAGCGCCGGCCAGCTCTAGTTCCGACCACGTTTTTTGCACTGCCGCTTATGAGCGTCCATTCTCGTTAGGGTCCAGCTCTTTATTTTTCAAGGTAGCCGCTTGTACGAGAGCTTCGACTGTACTACAGATTATAACCTAACCCTGCATAGAGAGGACGAACAGCCCCTCCATCAACTCATTGTCTGAGCAACAGACAATTTTGTTGTGAACAAGTTAGTTCATGAGAAATTAAGAATTATACTGTATTAAGCAAAGTCCCCCTAAAATGTAATATTAGTGGGTTATAAGAAACCAGGGACCGCGGAGCTACAATCTTGGACAAAATAGTTGGGAATTATTGAGTTTGTAAGGATATATTGTGTAATATACTGTGCTAGCCAATGGAACCAACATTGTGCTGGGGGGGGGGGGGGGGGGGGGGGAGGGGGAGGGAGGGGAATTTCAGTTTAGATAATATTTTATGAGGAAAATTCCATTTTTTTTATATGATCAAAAATTCTCAACCCTTTTTGTCCAAGATGGGTGGCTGGGGGCTATAACCACCCCCTTCCCCCCCCCCCCCCCCCCCACCCAATGATTTTGCCGCCATTTTTGAATTATTCGATCGTTTATTTTCGATTTGGTTGCGGGGTTTCCCGGGGGGTGGGGGTAGTTAGTAAGCAGGGCTTTAGTCGGAAGCGATTCCTGAAATACTAGCCCCCCCCCCCCCAATCCAAAATTTGCTCCGCGTTCCCTGGAGGGATTTGCTTATTCTAACTTGTACTAAGACTGTACTAAAAGGTAACAAAATGCATGGGTCTTCCTGGCTCCAGAGGTAACTCCGCTGGGAGCATAGTTACCACATACCGGTGCATCTGATGGTACATAATCCAGTCTAGGGCCCAAGCCGATATATGAATCAAAAGTCAAACACCCGGTGCCAAATTCGTATTTACTTGCAAAGTACCCCAACCTTAACGCTCTGTTATTGACATTCAAGTTGAGGCCTTCCCTGGGAAATTAATGGCACCAAAAGTTACTGTTTTTCCGTTATTATTATCAATTATACTACATTACACTACATTAGTCTTTTTAACCATATTCGTCATAATGATCATGATTAGTCTTTACATTCGTCACCATCATCATCATCATGTATCATCATCATCATGTATCATCATCATCATGCATCACCACCATCATGTATCATCATCATCATGTATCATCATCATCATGCATCACCACCATCATGTATCATCATCATCATGTATCATCATCATCATGTATCATCATCATCATGTATCACCACCATCATGTATCATCATCATGATGTATCACCACCATCATGTATCATCATCATGATGTATCATCATCATCATGTATCATCATTATGTATCATCATCATTATCATTATCATCATCATATCATTATCATCATATAGTTTCGTTGTCGTCATCATCGTCGTTTAATCTTAATCATGATCATGATGATGATGATGATCATGATCATGATGATGATCATGATGATCATGATCATCATGATCATCATCATCATCATCATCATCATCATCATGATCATCATCATGATCATCATGATCATGATCATCATGATCATCATCATCTTCGTTCATCCAGTACATACTTGCGACATCTATGACTATATATAGACGTTGAAGGAAGTAACATTTTCCACCAATGATAACCAGTATGGGTATACAAGATCCTATCCTTCATCCAATATAATAATGTGTTAGTGGCTACATTAAAATAAATAGTCCTCCACCGAAGCACCCCATCGAATTTCATACCAAAACACAGCCTTTTTATAGTAGTACCCCAGTAAGCTTGCGTTTTTGTTTCATTGTTATCGAGTCCCGTCAAACCAGCTTCGGGTTTGAACGAAGTGGGATTGTTCCAAAGTGGAGAATCGTAATGAAAAGTTTTCTGAAATTAAATAAACAAGTTTTAACATATGATATACATTTTCTATGCCACGTATAACTCAGTCAACTCCAAAAGCTTGTCCAAAAAACATATTGACCATTCAGTTGCTGAGCTTAGAACTGAGACCTTCGATATATCTCTCACCTGAAACACGGTGCAACGAAGACGTAATCGACGATTGCTGCAGCTTGTCTCGCAACATTTTTCAAATTGCACTGTAGGTTACATGCCCCAATGCTCCATGCAACTTGTGTCGCAACGCCGTTCCGAGCGTTCTGAGACAAGTTGCAGAGAAAAGTGCTCCGTGTAATCCTGCCTATACTTAGAAGAATTGTATTTTAATACTTACCAATTTGCTGTCTATTTTCATTGCTAGTTTCCAGGTACCAAAACCACAGCCAACATTTGACGACATCACGCAAAATACACTGTACCTCACCCCCTTGGGTTTTATTTGGTATAGTGTGCTTTTGGCCTCGCTAATGGAAATAGAAATATGTAAGGTGCGTATACCGCAATAGACATAAATATGTGCTGTGCAAATATAATTATAAAAAAATATATAAAACTGCATCGCCGTCAGTCTTGGTCCCAAACTGTCGTAAGGTTTTCTGTTTTATAACATACTTACTCGGGCATATTAGAGGCCAGTTCATCGCAGGTTTCGGGCTCTGTTTAAAAATATAAATATAGTTTTATGGAAGATCGAAGAAAAAAAATGAAATATGGTAACGTTCAAAAGAATTCCGAGAGAACGATATAACAAAAGACATTGCCGACATGTTGTCACGTTCAGTTTATCCAACATGGAGCTAGAACATCACAAACACATGAATCACGTGACGTATAGAAACATACTAACCGCGACAAAAGGTGCCGTTACCATAGAGACCTAATTTGCATGAGCACTGATATCCACCAATGGTGTTATTGCACGATGCGCTCACGTGACAGTCATGCACATTGGTTAGACATTCGTTGATATCTGAAAAAGAAGAGTCAGTAATGTATGATATGGAATATTGCGAACTTGATTGATTTCGTAATATCATGTAGCGTTGGATCCCACGTACCTTCGCAGAATGTTCCATTGCCTTGGAAACCATGTTTGCACATGCACGTGTACCCACCAGCGCTGCTTCTACATGATGCGTTGGCATGGCAACTGTGAACATTGCGCGCACACTCGTCGATTTCTTGAAAAAAATTGAGTGTAAAAGTTCATATTACTTATCAATTTGAATTTTGATTTGATTACTGAACGTTAATACGAGGGCCGTATGTTAGATAACCTTTATAGCTGTTAATACGTATTTTTCCCTCGTAAAATAAAGTTTATTGTATTGTATTGTAATACTCACCGAAGCATTGTGTTCCATTACCATGGAAACCATCCTTACACGTACAGATGTGTCCACCAATAGTGTTATTGCACGTGGCATTCACGTGACAATCATGCTTGTTAGAATTACATTCGTCAATGTCTTAAAAATCATAAATCGTAAACAAAATTAATTTATCAAAATTCACCATCGTTCAGAAAGTTTTGTAGTATTATCTTTATAATGCAGCAAAATGTGCACACTCACCGTAGCACTGTGTGCCATTTCCATGGAAACCATCCTTACACGTGCAGATGTGTCCACCAATAAAATTACTACACGTGGCGTTCACGTGACAGCCGTGCTTGTCATCATTACAATCATCAATGTCTTGAAAAATTGAGATTTTTTGCATCAAATTAGTTCATATATAAGTACAACATATATCAGTAAAGGCCCATTTACACTGCCAATTTTTGCGGCGATCTTTTGCTGCGATTTCTGCGGCGATAGTTTTGAAAATATAGTAAATAAAGTAAAAGTATAGTAAAAATTTTAAATTTGAAAGGAATATGGTTTGGCAAATAATTTTGCAAATAAAGACATGACAAACATTCACTTGTACCCTTTTTAATGATTAGGTGAAACAGACGACTAGAATTTTATATTCTAACTTGGAACCATTACTCACCTTCACAGAATGTGCCGTTTCCCTGGAAACCGTTCAGGCATGTACAGTTATACCCGCCAAAAGTATTTGTACATGTTGTATTGCTGTGGCAAACGCTGATATTGGAAGCACATTCATTGATATCTGATGAAAAGAAAGCAAACATTTAGAAGGTAACTTTAAAAAAAAGGTATCTTAACTTGATATTTGCGGGTTTATATCTACCTGTGCAATTCTTTCCGTTGCCTTGGGAACCGGTGTTGCATTTGCAATGATAACTACCAATGTCATTATAGCATGCGGCTAACACGTGACAGTCATGCGAAAACTCAAAGCAGGTCTTGTTTTCTGTAAGATTATCATGAAATAATAGATTTTTATTGGTTTCGTTAGTTTATTAGGCATTGAAATTATAAAAATGAATATCAAAATATTGACGTCATGTTTTGTGTTATGACGTCATGCTTTATGTGTTATGACGTCATATGGTGTTATGACGTCATCTGGTGTTACAGTAACGAATGGTGTCATACCATGAACTTCTATGTTGTGTCAGAAAATGTATAAAAACCTTGTATGACGTCATGAAAACCTTGTATGACGTCATTGCAAGTTACGTCATCTTGCCTGCAATGGAAGTTTATGTGATAAACAGACACGCAATACCTTCACACATTTCGCTGGACGCGTTGTTAGAGCTGATGGTGTCTTCATGGATATCACATTCCACCTCTTCCTCATCATCAACATTTGTAATGTTTTGACTGGAGTTACTAAGGTTATCATGCACATGGTCCAATACAGCAGTCGCATTGCCGAGATTGTCATCCATTGTACATCCCGTGCAATTCAATACACCCGGGGCATTACCGTGATCTGTACATCCCGTGCAATTCAATAGACTGATTGCATTGCCGTGATTGCCGTCCATTGTACATCCCGTGCAGTTCAATACACCGGTCGCATTGTCGTGATTGCCGTCCATTGTACATCTCGTGCAGTTCAATACACCGGTCGCATTGCCGTGATTGCCATGCATTGTACATCTCGTGCAGTTCAATACACCCGTGGCATTGCCGTGATTGCCATGCATTGTACATTCTGCGCAGTTCAATACACCAGTCACATTGCCTTGATTGCCGTCCATTGTACATCTCCTGCAGTTCAATACACCCGTGGCATTGCCGTGATTGCCATGCATTGTACATTCTGCGCAGTTCAATACACCAGTCACATTGTCTTGATTGTCGTCCATTGTACATCTCGTGCAGTTCAATACACCAGTCGCATTGCCGTGATTGCCGTCCATTGTACATCTCGTGCAGTTCAATACACCAGTCGCATTGTTGTGATTGCCGTCCATTGTACATCTCGTGCAGTTCAATACACCTGTGGCATTGTTGTGATTGCCGTCCATTGTACATCTCGTGCAGTTCAATACACCAGTCGCATTGTCGTGATTGCCGTCCATTGTACATCTCGTGCAGTTCATTACACCGGTCGCATTGCCGTCCATTGTACATCTCGTGCAGTTCAATACACCAGTCGCATTGCCATGATTGCCGTCCATTGTACATCTCGTGCAGTTCAATACACCGGTCGCATTGTCGTGATCGCCGTCCATTGTACATCTCGTGCAGTTCAATACACCGGTCGCATTGTCGTGATCGCCGTCCATTGTACATCTCGTGCAGTTCAATACACCAGTCGCATTGTTGTGATTGCCGTCCATTGTACATCTCGTGCAGTTCAATACACCGGTTGCATTGTCGTGATCGCCGTCCATTGTACATCTCGTGCAGTTCAATACAACGGTCGCATTGTCGTGATCGCCGTCCATTGTACATCTCGTGCAGTTCAATACACCGGTCGCATTGTCGTGATCGCCGTCCATTGTACATCTCGTGCAGTTCAATACACCGGTCGCATTGTCGTGATCGCCGTCCATTGTACATCTCGTGCAGTTCAATACACCAGTCGCATTGTTGTGATTGCCGTCCATTGTACATCTCGTGCAGTTCAATACACCGGTCGCATTGTCGTGATCGCCGTCCATTGTACATCTCGTGCAGTTCAATACAACGGTCGCATTGTCGTGATCGCCGTCCATTGTACATCTCGTGCAGTTCAATACACCGGTCGCATTGTTGTGATTGCCGTCCATTGTACATCTCGTGCAGTTCAATACACCGGTCGTATTGTGATCGCCGTACATTGTACATCTTGTGCAGTTCAATACACCGGTCGCATTGTTGTGATCGCCGTCCATTGTACATCTCGTGCAGTTCAATACACCGGTCGCATTGTTGTGATCGCCGTCCATTGTACATCTCGTGCAGTTCAATACACCCGTGGCATTGCCGTGATTGCCGTCCATTGTACATCTCGTGCAGTTCAATTCACCGGTCGCATTGTCGTGATCGCCGTCCATTGTACATCTCGTGCAGTTCAATACACCGGTCGTATTGTGATCGCCGTACATTGTACATCTCGTGCAGTTCAATACACCGGTCGCATTGTTGTGATCGCCGTCCATTGTACATCTCGTGCAGTTCAATACACCGGTGGCATTGCCGTGATTGCCGTCCATTGTACATTTCGTGCAGTTCAATACAGCGGTGGCATTGTTGTGATTGCCGTCCATTGTACATCTCGTGCAGTTCAATACACCGGTCGCATTGTCGTGATTGCCGTCCATTGTACATCTCGTGCAGTTCAATACACCGGTCGCATTGTCGTGATTGCCGTCCATTGTACATCTCGTGCAGTTCAATACATCGGTCGCATTGCCGTGATTGCCGTCCATTGTACATCTCGTGCAGTTCAATACACCGGTCGCATTGTTGTGATTGCCGTCCATTGTACATCTTGTGCAGTTCAATACACCGGTCGCATTGTTGTGATTGCCGTCCATTGTACATTCCGTGCAGTTCAATACACCGGTCGTATTGTGATCGCCGTACGTTGTATTTTTTGTAGAGTTTAATCCACTTGATGTGAAATTCTTTGGTCTACATTTCGTTTTTGGTCTAACAGTGTTGTTGCATTTTACTCTTACCTTGCCACATACGTAAGGTTTAGGTAAGCATTCATTGATATCTAAAAAATAAGATTATATAACTTGAGATTTAATATATACTTATCGCTTGCGTTGGTTGGAATGAATACTAATAGAGCACTTGTATTCGTATGACTATGAAAAACTTTTCACACTCATACGAAATCTTCTTTATACTTATGGCTATGGGGTATGACTCCGTATAATCTCTTTGCTTACAACTATGAGAGATGGTTCGTATGACGTGTAGGCACTGGGCGGGGTTGGTCACTGCTAGGGTTTCTTTACATCCTCAGTGGCTCTTTTATACGTCCCTCCTATATTTGTTCGCGATGATGAAGTGTGGAGAGTAGTCGGGACCTCCATTTAAAGTGGTTATCCGAAACACTTGAAAGTCTAACTATTTGTAGATGTAATTACAAAGGCAGCACTTTCTTCTCAGTTATTGTAAAGGCCGATTTACACGGTACGACTTTTGCTTAGTACAACTGTCTCATGCAATCTGCTTACCCCACGCTTACAACACAAGTTGCTTCACGCAAATAAACCCTACAACTTGCTCACAACTGTTGTGTACGACAAGAAAAGTTGTAGCAAGTTGTAGGGTTGATTCAATTACACGAAGCATGCAATTCGTGTTGTAAGTGTCAGGCGTAAGCAGATTGCATGTAAGCAAAAGTTGGACCCTGTAAATCGGCCTTAATTATAATACTACGATTCATTCACTATATTTACATAATAGCAGATATCATAGTTACACTCCATTGCCTTCAAACAATTACTTCAAGTCGAGGCATTTGGGTCAACAATACAGTAAATGTATAGAAACTGACCCAAATGCCACGACTTAAAGTAATTGTTTGAAGGCAATGGAGTGTAACTCTGATCGAAAAAGTTCTGGATCGTACCTTTACAGTGTTTTCCGTTTCCAGTGAACCCAGCTTTACACGTGCAAATGTGTCCACCAATAGTGTTATTACACGTGGCATTCACGTGACAGGGTGGCACAGGTAAAGTGCATTCATTGATGTCTGGTGATATTAAATCCTGATATCAGAACTGGTCAAATATATTAACGTAAAGATTCTCCATTTCAGATTATTATCATTCCCTAGCTTGAAGATGATTTTGTCAGTTTCCTTAAGCGTATTCCCAAGAGGCGTGAATAGACCATTTTCGAGATGCGCGAGCGCTTTCAAAAATATCGCAGGCGCAGACATGATCTCAAGGCATTTTCGGGCAGCGTACGTGATCTTGCCCGAAAATGCCTCTCTTTCATGTCTGCGCCTGCGATATTTTTGAAAGCGCTCGCGCATCTCGAAAATGGTCTATTGCGCGCTCCAAGACGGATTCCTATTGAGCTTGGGTTTCCTGTGTTAAACTTAACCGTATCCATGGGACTTAAATATTATTATTATTTTAGTATTTTTTCTTAATTTCATTCTTTTTTAATTCTTTAATTTTCTTTCTAAAAATCCGTGATTAGTCACGTGGTGTCAGCCGAGTGATACTTACCTTCACAATGTGTGCCGTTGCCATGGTAATTGGTTTTGCATTTGCATTTGAATCCACCCCTAATATTAATGCACTTTGCATTTTTGTGACAGTTGTGTTTTTTGTTTTTGCATTCATCGATATCACGATGACATTCTCGACCATGGTAACCATGGCGACAAATACATTTGTACTTAACATTTTGATCATAAAAGTCTCCAAGACATGTGGCACCGTTACGACACGGTGCACTTGAACACGAAGACTAAAAAAAAAAAAAAACGAAAGACAAAACAAAGTTTAGGAGTATTCGGTATTAGGTGTTTTTGTGTTTGTGTTTTTGTTTTTCGTCCCGTTTTTTGTTTTGGGAGCTCGGATTTTTCCCCGAGAAAAATAAGGTTTATGAAACATTTCCATCTCTGAATTTGAGGAGATTTCTACTGCGTTTATGGTGGGACATTTTTCATACGGCAGCCATGTTGGAGGATAAGGTTATATGTGAATATAGACAAGGTTTTTGTAGGAATAAATAGATTGTGCTGATTGTCATCCAAAGCTGATTTGTTCAGAACGTGATCAGTCATGCACTAATCCAGTTACGATTACCAAGAACAAGACCAAAAAATCTTAAAGTTGGCTTGTATCAACAAATCGCGCGAGCGCCCGTCATTTTCCCGCCAAAACTTACCTTTGTACCGTAGTATGTACATCCTGGTTTCATTATCAAGTCGTTTGCTTTACGAATGTGCTCAAATTTAGACAGTTGACAACGAGGCGCCTCATTTGATCTTTGACAAAAGTTGTAGGAAAAGCAAAACGGCTCCAAATAGCATTCTGTTGCACATGTATGGGCATCAGCAACTGGTTTGATAGTACGAATAATATGATTGGTTAGGGCTTTTCCATTGAAGATACCTCTAATCCTTAGTGTGCGACAGCTTCCTAAAATAGAAAGAAGGAAAAAGACATGGTTTTGGGAAAAGAGGCAGGAGAAATACAAAACTTTCGAAATCAAGAAGGACTGAGTGGAAAATAGTCCGTTCCAGTTATAATGTTATGTTACTAAGCCACATCAAAAACAGCTGCAACCGAGTTGACGACCAACCGAGCGACCGACGAACCATTAACCATACGACCAGACAAACAACCAGCCTACGTACCAATACGAACTGACTCAGCACTGAGGTATCCGACCGCATCCAGCCAGTTAAACAAACCAGGCAACCCACCAGTAAACCGAAACATTCCAATACAAATCGACTGATGCAGCAACTATCCGACCAAACATCCCAAACAAAAATTCCAAACCGACCAGACAACCGACCAATGAACTGCTCAGATAGCCAACAAGCATTTTGCTTCAGTTACATAAACTAGTATATAGTCCTGACAACATAGCAAATAATAAAACAAACAAGAAAGTAAACCGATCTAACGGTTTTAAAGTAAACAAAAGAACTGTAAGAATAGTGAAACCGACTGACTAATTGAGCGGCACTGACTTTCGCTAATAATTAATAAGGAACCGAAAAAATATATCATTAACCATTCAATGTAACGAAATAATTAGAGCGCAAGTGATCTTTGAATTAGGACATTTTAGAACTTGAAAATCTATCGATTTTTGAGATTATTTCGATTGAAAAAATCTGCTTTTGTAGCTCCTATTTTCTCTTCATTTCACAAAAATAAAAACGGTATAACCTTTTTCTTAGTTATCTGTGCGATATGCAATAAGATTTCTTTAAAGAAATATGATACTTATTCGTTTGTGTCACGATTGAGGGTCATTTGTAGAGTATACAATTTCTTTAATACTATAACACGAATAATATTTTTCTTTGCTAATTTTTTTTCTGTGTTTACCGGTGCTTTGCGGTAGAATAATTTTTAAAGTTAGTTAATTAGTAGTTGGGATGATGGACTTCATGGAACAACCAAGGAACGTCAAAACGAAACTTAAAGCAAGAAAAAATAACAGATGTTTCATTTTTTTGGTTTTATCTTGCATTTTCTATGGGAAGGAACACATTATTTCATGATACAACGGCTGAGCCATAGTAATCTGGCTGCATGCCGCAGTACTCCTCACAACTTACTTACCACTTGTCACCATGTTTGTGGCGTTTTCACCCGCAGCTTTGACCCCAACACAAAATTCCCTATCAAACAGCCCTAAAACGTCTTCCCTGTGAAGTACAAAGAAAGCTAACTATTCAAAACTGAGTTACCTTCTGATTTGGGTAGCGTTGACAGTGTCCATATTATAAGCATCGAGGAAACGAAGCCTCTCGACGCGGTGAAGTATGTTTCCATGTCTAAAATTGCCTTCTTAAAGGTGCGTTTTTCATAATCAGCTATGAACTTCGTATGCAGTTGACTCTCACAAACAGCTTGAGAAAAAGATGACTGGGTGATTTCATTCGCGTAGGAACACACAAACCGTTACGATATTGGAGATACAAGTCACAAGAATGGTGTTATCCAATGAAGGACTAACCTGATTCCGTTTCGTAATTATAGTGGCGCGCGAGAAAAAATGGATTTTTTGACAGGGTATCGTTCAAAGTCAAAGTAGGTGCTAATGAACGGGGTTATCATTGTTTATATAATGATCGACGTAGTTAGCCGGTTTTTATATGTACCATTGTTATATATTAATAGAAATCGCCTTTAATTATAAACCTTGACAAACAGCTGGTTGTGGATTTTGCTTACAGTGAGGACATTCGAACCGTGAACACTTTGAGGTTTTTTCATACTTTTTTTTCTCCTTTATCCCTTATGTGAATCGATTGGAAATATGATTTATTTTGAACAATAAGATTATTTGAGTTCAGTGCTTCATTTTCAGAAGGTTTGAAGCAGTAGAAAGTTCATAAAATAAAAAATATAAAAATATCAAGTGTTCATGGTTCGAGTGTCCTCATTGTAACTAATATACTGATAAAACTGATAATATAAAATTGTTTTAATCCAGGGACAAGGAAATAGCCGGCGAAACAGTTCAGTTACTGGTAGTAGGGACAAAGGGTAATAGGCCACAGTTTATTTTTAGGGATAAGAATAAACGAATTAGTTTTCGAAACAATCGAAAAAACCTTTTAGGGAATAAATCTCCTCCAACCTATCGTCACAAGGGTTGATAAGGCCTCATTACGCAACCTTAGAAACCTCAGCCCGCGATCGATCATTAGCGGCAATGTACTGAAGTGGCCGACACTGTAAGACACTAATCTTGAAAGAAGAAACGAGGATTTTGAAAGGATTTTGCAAATTTTTTATGATGGGAAATGCAAGGGATTAGGACAAGATTACAGCCAAGACCCTTTGTTTCCCGCTCTTTCAAAGCGATAGAAACAAGCGCATTTTTTCGCACCAAAAACTCACAAGGAATCTGTCATGAAACATTTTCCCGTGCTTCTCTCTTCATAGGTAATTTATGCAGATTAGATTGCGCTAATTATGCATTCGCGTTCAAATTTTCTGGTGAGTAACTAGTCATCGAGACTCGAGAGGTACTGTTTATTGCGATCCTTGGGTCAGTTTTACTGGATTGAATGCTGCATATGGACGCTCTACTTATACCTGTATGGTTTGTTTGTCTGTCGTTTCTTCTTCTTGGCGTTAAAATCGTGATCGGGTTTGAACGTCAGTTGTGGTTCGGGTAAGTTTACCCTGTCAAAGAACGTTGTGACCATGATAAAATTTGGACATTTTTTTATCAGTGTAATAGATCAACACTACTTTGTTTTGTAGTCAGTCTTGGAATTAAGATATCAGGTGTTGTTCTAGAATATTAGGGGAGGATTAGCAAGGATTGGTCATAATTATCAGATACCTATTTCACCGCATATTTAAGTTGATGATATACTGATCAAACAAGGTTCAGTAATGCTCCCTAAACCCCAGATTAAGTCCGTCGTGGCCTATTTGACTAAGCTTTGCTCCCTTTCATAACTTTGAGCAGAACAAAAATTAAATTAATAAATCAAAAATTTGAAAAACGAAGGGTCCCAAATCAAGAAATTTCTCAGACAAGTAAAATCTCAGTGCAAATCTCAGTTCCTCAATCTTTTATTCCAAAGTTCGGATTTTTCAAAGTGGCTCAAAGAATTCTGGGTATTAGTAGGCATGTATAAATAGGTGAGTACCGCTGATTGATCGCGGGCGCATTTAACAAAAATGGCTTTTAACGGTCACTGAAATGGTACAAAGTTTGAATTGATTGTAAACCGTAATTTGAATACTCCTCGCCTTTTTAAACTCCTCTAACGGTATATTCTCCTATTTTAGGATGTCAAGCAGCCATTTAGAAGAGAAAGAGAACGTGAATATTCTCAATGAGTTTGCTAAAGAAGGCAAAACGACTTCGACGAATTCTATTTTGAAGCCTTCGCAGAAAGAGAACGTCTCGTCGGTGCAACAGTTGACCCCACAAAAACCGCCAAAAGTAAGTTTTTACTCTCCTACGAAAAATATTCACTTTTTATCTTACAATATCAACAAATAGCAATCTCAACAGGGCTTCAGGAGGTTAGAACTTTCCTTTATTATCAATTTGTAGCTGCTACAATATAATTAACGTGAAGTATAAACATGACATATTTGGCCCTAGAGTCTAAAATTTCTCATAAAAATGTAAGCTTTAAGTTCAAATATCTCTACAGACAACACTTATAAGACTTTTTATTTACTCTATGAGTAATATTTTGAGTACAAAGACTCGTAATATTCTCGTTGAAGTAAGATTCAAAAGTGTTTGCTAATGACTAACGTCATCGACCAAATTAATTTTTTTTTGATAAAAATAAGAAATCTTTATTCTATAAGCTTAAGATATCAATATCGTTCCGTTATAACTGGTGGTTGTATTTTTATTTCATATATATATATTATTGAATAACCAATGTTACATTTTTGTTTATCAGTCTGAGTGAAAATCTGATGAGCTTATTAATAGTAAAGCTTAATTTATTGAAAATTATTTCACAATGCTTACATGGAAGCCTTAGTCTATAAACTTGTGTAGTTTTTGTAGGTTATTTTATTAATTCATTAGTATAAGATGACTGAATTTGTTATTCAGATCCATTATAACAATCAAAATTTTGTCATATTTAATAGATAATTAATTCCAAAATCTTTGAAACTGAAAAATTTCACTTTCAATATCTCGTATCTCGTCGGATACAAACTTGTAAGGTTGTGCATATTATTCTTTGTCATTGCCAGTCAGTTATTTTTCTGTGCTGAATGATTAAACAATCAAGATTCGCACCTGTTTTTGTAATTATTGAACCATACATTTAGGTATAATCTGAGACAACTTGTTTTTTTGGCTTCTTAAGTTTTACAACCATCTATGTTAGAATTCTTTATTAATGTAAGTCATAGAGCCAGACGTCTGATACTGTGGAGGTCAATTGATGATTCGTAGGTTTCAGTTGAATGATATATAACATTACAGTGGTACCCAGTTAATATGGCCACCTAAGAGACAGGCCAAAGTGGCCGCATTAGCCAGGTGTCTGTATTAAGCAGGTAAATTTAATAGAAAATGTATTTTGTTGGGACCTACAAAACTGTCCGTAATAACCGGGTGGTCGTATTAAGCGAGTGGCTGTAAAGCGGGGTTCCACTGTATATGACATTATTCATTATTGAACTGCTACTTACTGCTAATGAAATTTATTTTCATAAGCATTCAAATTCTGTTGTTGCGAGTTGCAACTTGAAATTTGCTTTTTCAGTGCCACCAATCATAAATATAAAAGGTACAGACTGATTATTTTTGATTGACGGAAGCGGAAAAGCTAAATTTTAGTGTGCAGCTCGCAGCTACTGAGTTATTGGCATGTTTATGAAAATAGCTGTATCTGAATGATGAGAATCCACTTTGTATATAAAAGCTTTATAGTTTTCAATAAAACAAATAGAAAACATGCATGTATACTCTATGTAGTTATAAAGCATGCAGTAAATAACATGAGAAAAGTATTACAGCGCTTAACATCGTATTTTTGCAACTTAGTCCAGATGACTTGTGTTTGGGCTTCTGTCAATCAAATTTATGATGGGCCGAGTCATTCTGACTGTGAGTGATAAACAAAACTCCCATATGAAAATGGCTATCTAACAGTTATTTTATGCCCATCTGGTACTCACATTTTTTCCAAGATGTTCATTTAATATGTGATGTAGGTATCTTTGTTTATAAAAAAGTTAATATTTATGACATTTCTATATTAATCAGGTTACTTTCAAGAATACTCCAGTCCATCACCATCCTGCCTGTTACAAGGTAGAGTTGACCCAGTTACAGCTAGACACGTGGGAGGAGATACGCAGTCTTGACGAACTTGAAAACTGGACAGAGAGAACTCAAATAGTTACTAAAGAAGACCATCAGATACATCTTGAAGCTGCAAGAGTAAGTATTAAAACTATATTAGAGAGAAAAATTATAATAAAGGTCTAAATAAACTTGCCGTTCATCGGACAATGCCCGGCCAGAATTGGAACTTGTCTGCATGGTCAAATCTTTGTTTTTTTCTTTAGAATAAATTTTCCGATGGTTTAGGTATGTAAACCATCGGAAATTTGTTAAAATTATACAAATGATGTACATTGTTAGACCCCAGCTAAATATTTCACCACTGAGCTAATTTCAAAACTCTTTACATGTCGTGAAGTGTAGATATTTATTGGAATAAAATTGACAGTTATTAATTGTACAAAAATGTACATTTGTTGAAATTGTACCTTAGACCTGGTTTAGACGTCAAATTTTACATGTACCGAATCTAATGCAAATGAATTCAAACAATAGGTTTTGTTCATTTGCATTAGATTCGGCACATCTGAAATTGGACATCTAAACCAGGCCTTAAATAAAATCGTACATTTATGAACATTTGAGTTTTTATTTTCTATTTTCAAAAAATTGTAATGTTTGCCAGCCTTTTGAATAATGGCCAAAATATATTTTAATAATTTCATAACTTATCGGAGAAGTGATTGATATATAGCATGACATTTGACATACATAACTCCCTGTGGGGCTCCTTTGTGGCATTCACTCCACACACATGCACATACAGACATCCAAATACAATGCTATTAATACTATGTTCAAATATTTCATTGTCATGAATATCCACAAGTGGTTATTTGTGTATTAATACTGACAGCAGATTTAGTTAATTTAAATGTCCTGTTGTGGAATGGCATTCTATATAATTTAATAATTAAACATTTTACAACAATAAAATAACATCTGCCAGAATCAAATGTCTTGTTGTGGTTGATGTTTTCATATTGTTGTGTTTTGTTTAATATAAAATAATAGAAATTAAATGGTTGTTCCAACAGGAGTTTCTTGAAGATATTATCAACAATCTACCAAGCATCAAGTAAGTATTTTCCAATCTACACAGTTTGCTTTCTAGGGGTACTAGAGTTACACAGAGTAATTTTCATGTAGGCCCTTGTAGATCAAATTAGAATTTAGAAGTTGATTTTTGTGGAGAGAGAAAACTGGAGAACCTGGAGAAAAACCTTTGAAGTACAGGAGAGAACCAACAACCTCTACTCACATACGACACCAAACCCGGTGGGACTCAAATTGTATTTAATGTTGTTTTTTAGACTTTATATCGTAACTAATAGACCTCTTCGGCTTGGGCATAATGTTTTCCCATTTCAGACCATGTGTCATTCCCCAGAGTGTCATTTCATTGTTTAACGGTTGCGCATGAGAAGACACATGAATATGGATACAACTCAAACAAAGAATCTTATTCTCAAGAGAATGACATGTGGTCTGAAATGGGAAAACATTACCCCCAAGCCGAAGAGGTCTATTAATGACCATCATTGCTTAAATGAAAAAAGTGGAATCTACATTTGCAAAAATCACTTATGGGTAACAAGATTTACACTCGGGTACATAGTCTGAGAGAATTATGTAGCAAGAAAATAAACCAGATATACCAGAGGAAAGCTGATAATTGAAAGTGTTTAATAATATAATAATATAATGTATTATATTTTAAAAAAACTAGAAAATAAATTCACCTTCAAACATCTTTAGATCCCCAGAAACACAAGCAGAGAAAACGGGAGCAAGTGAAGAAGAAAAAGAAACATCCCCAAACAAAGTTGTTGAGTCTATTGAAAGTAGACCAGAGTGTACTTCAAGTGTTGAAGAACAGAAGCCTGCAGCACAGATTGTACCTGATAAAATAATGGATGACGGTCTAGATATTGATGGTGCAGGTCCCTTGGACCCTGCTATCGCATCTTTGAATTCACTTCTGAAGGCAGGAGAGGATGAAGAAAGAGCTTTTTCACCAATAGGAAGTGAAAGAACATCACCTGATTGTGGTATGTGTCTATCAATATAATAATAGAGAGCTTAAGATTCACGTTTTTTTCTCCCCCAAATGGCAAACGTTACCAAGTTTTCTTCGTTTTCCTGTATTTTACTATATCTTTTACAAACTTTCTTAACGAAAAGAAATATTATTTTGTTTATCTACGACTTGGAGATTTTTGCGATTCCTTTTTACTAATTTTAAAGAACTTTTCACTGGTCAACTGACGTTTCACGTCTGCCGTAGACGAGATTCTTAAACTCTCTAATACAAAGTTAATGACAACTGACTGAGAAACTGAGATTATAGCATATTATCACTGCATGTACTGCAGTGGCGCAGCTCAACAGGATTGAACTGAGCATTATAAACTCTTTATTGATACAGGGTATACTGTAACAGTAAAGAGTAAAAGAACATTCAAGTTTCTGTTTGTAAATTAAACAAGCTGAGAGAAATTGGACTCTTACATTTGATCAAAAAATATTTGAATAAATAAATAGAATTTAGTCCACTGAAATTCCAATTAGAATTTAGAAGCTAATTTTTATGGAGGGAGGAAAACTGTTTAACCCAGAGGAAAACCTCAAAGCACTTGAGAGAACCAACAAGCAACTCTACTCAAACAATTCAAACAACTCTAACACTGTGCCTGGCAAGACTCCAACCCAGGTCGCACGCCACCCGTGCTTGACATTTGCATTCATCAGTTGCATATAACACTTATACTTACTTGTTTATTCACTCAGATACAATGGTTACCAGTGAAGACATCGAGAAACTTCTTGCAAAGAATGACTTCCCAGACGATGGAGAAATCCCTCCCTTTGAATTATCACATGGAAGCAGGATTGATGCAATGATGGATTCAAAGTTTGGAGGAAAGAGTCTGGAAGAGATGACAAGAAAGCTTGATCAACTCCGATTGATTACTCCCAAAATTGAAATTGGATTAAACCAAACAGATGATAATGATGAGGATTCACTGCCCGTCAAACGCAGAGGAGCAAAACCGTCACCAGGAAAGGAGGCACAAGTAACTAAAGACAACCAAGAAAATACAGAAGAAAAGGAAAATATCCCAGATGATGATGATGATGATGATGATATTTCTTTGCCTGTCAAAAGAAGGGAACCCAAAGCAGCACCAAAGAAAGAAACAGAGACAAATGGTGATGATGAAAAATTCAAGAAGCCCATGCCACCGAAGCCTTGGAAAACAAAGAAGAAGAAGATGCCTAAAGAAGAAGACCCATTCAACGTGATGTTTGCTGGTGCTGGTGAGAAGGCAGTAAATGGAAATGATGAATCATCTTCACTTTTCCCAAAACAACAAGCATCAGATAGTGGATCTCCTCAAGGAGAGAACTCGCAAGGGGAAAGCAAGAGTGATAGTGTTATGACTAGTCAGGAAGAAACAGTAAAACAGCCTGCATTTACAGCCAATGAAAATGAAGAAGGGAAGAAAGAAAACACTTCACCTATGCAAGATAATGTCTTCTTAGAGAAACAGGATGAGTTTGGGCTGGGAAATGATGACTTCAAATCATCTAGTGAAGGTAAAAAAAAGTTATAATATTAAAATAATTGCAGTCAATTTAAAGCTCTGTTATGTGACAACTCTTGTAAGCAACCAGCTCTACTGTAGTTACAACTACTTTTCTGATTTCATAACATGGTAGCCTGCATTGCTTGGTGATCTGCAGTTGTTTTTTCTTGTTAGAGGAAGCAATGCAGGATAATGAGATTGTGGCTTACAAGAGCTGTCAGTGACTCTATGATCTTTACCCCAAACACTTGGTTATTCAGCACTGGGTTTGAAAATTTAACAGCTTTTCATTGGACAATGTCCAAACAGAATTCGAACTTTTTTGATAAAATCTTTGCCTTGACAAGGTATGACTAAACTAAAACTAATTTAGTCTGTCGTCATGAATAGCAACTCACTTTCAAGCCCTGCAGCATTTTTTTCACTGCTAATTGTAGTGTCTAAATGTATCCTGAAATTATTTACTAAAAAAGCACTTACAAGTAGCTTGTCACTCTTGAGTAAAAAACGTTTATTAAATTCTTGGGTATAGCCGAAATTCAGGCTACTTCAGTAGAAAAATTATCAACAATGTAGAGGTTCTCTGATTAATATTTGTAAGGATAGAAGCTTTCGGCTTCCAACCTGAAACCTTTGAAAGTAAGGAACTATGAGTTCAGCTGAAATTTTCTATCATTACAAATGTTAACCAGAGAACGTCAACATTAGAAAAATAGAAAGAGTATGTTGTGGTACCCTGGGTTATTATTAATAATGAGAAGTGAATTTAAAGTATGTAATGTTTTTCCCCCTTTTAGCTTTCTCTCTAGAACTGGACTACCTGGAGAAATTTGGCAATTCTGGCAACCTTGATAGATTGGTAAGTGATAATGTGTCCCATTTTCTTTCCCATTTTCTCTCCCATTTTCTCTCCCATTTTCTTCCATTTCCTCCCTTTTTCCACTGTTTTCCCTTAGTGATCAATCAAAATAAAAGTGTAAGCTACTTTGGCCACTGCATGCATTTTCAAATTCAACATATTATCTTTATCATTTTACTTATTTCCTCTCTGTTATTTTTAATATTTTTCCTGTGGACCGAATATTTGATTACATTATGCAATAAAATAAGTTAAGAATAAACACTGAAGCTGTAGAATCAACTACAATTTCAACTGTAAAAAAAAAAATCTTTCAATTCCAATTCGATCCTGGGCTTCACAGTAATATATTGAAGCTAAGCTCTGTTGTGGGTGTCCCACGCTGTGATACGACAGCCAAAGCTTACAACAGCCAAAGCTTACAACAGCCAAATGGAATTTGTTTTGGTGATCATTAAGTCCTGTTTACATGAATTTAAGTCGAACGAGGTAGTGACAACGCCTTAGTTTAATTGTCCCAGGGGATGTTGATAACAAGAGGTCCGGTTGCCCTGGTGGTAGGGGTATTATTAATATCAAATACTAGAAATTTTACTTCTCAAAAAATACAAAGTGCGTTGGAGATATGTCCTCTGGCTCACACTCTATGGATATTTACATGTAAGATAATTATTTTGCAAATTGAATTTCAAGAATCTGGTTAGAAAATTCAATTTTCCATTGGTATGTTTTAATTCATTTTGTTTCGATTAAAGAATGCTAGACATTTAATCGTTTCAATAAAAAAAATTCTATGAAATGAACTTTTTCCTTATAATCGGCGAAAAAAGGTAAACGATGAGCATTGTTTTGAAAATTAGCCTGCACCCAAAAGATGTAAATCATCATTTTCATGCATTATCAAAGAACTTTTTATCTTCATTTTAAAAGCAAACTATCGTTTTGTGGCATGAAATGAATTCATTATCATCACCCGAAGTTTTTATTGAAATCGTCGCGAATTCAGAATACACGGAAAAATTGAATAAATTTGATGAAATTTTTGTTTTTTTAATTTAACGAACATGATATAGTTGGAAATAAAACACGATAAAATTACCTTCTGATATCGCAGCCTTAACCATATCATTTGTTAATGCCATGTATCCCTAGACCGAGACGGTTTTTCTCGAGATATTATAACGGTAGATTCCATCTTTCACATTATTCATCTTTGATTTTTTTTCCTTGGTCACATGAGTAACAAAATCTAGTGTATAGCTGTTGTTTCACTTGTCTTGAAAGCCCAGCTTCTTATTTTCAACCCACCGGCGTCAAGTCTTACCGGCTCTGCATACAGTATCTACTATCTTCTCCAGTCAGTTTCGGTTTGACAGAAACCTTTGAAGTAATTGAATTGACGCTGGATTGACCAATCACAAGCCGAGAATGGCTCCCTCAGACACCTTGTCGAGATGAATAATGCATCCTGCTATTTAACGTTCTTTTGGTTTATTGAAAATACATTTAGCGGGGGAAACGATTACACCTGCCTTAGTATTTGGGATTTCCATTTAAGAAAAAATGATTTGAATGACATAGTATTTTTGAATCCATTAGGTAACTAAATTTATATATACTGTACAATTCCTGAGGCTTGGTTCAGTTGTTGATCCCGCTAAAGGGACTGTCGTGTCAACATCCTCGTTAAACCAGGCTTTGAGGCCAAACACGAATTTAATGTTGATGATTTGTTCCAATAATATACTGAATTTATTATTCTGATACCTGGGGTCATGTATATGATTTTCTTAAGACTCATCCGTTTATAAATGCTTTTTTGTCTGGTCCATTATAGGCTCTTTCTTTTTTTCCTATTTCATTGCATTCGTTTTTCATTTTTCGATTTGCCCTGTTTTCCTTGTTTCCATTTTGTTTTCTATTTTTCTTCGTTTTTCATGCCTGTCTTTTCCCATTCATTATATCTTCAGACTATTCCATTTTACCTGTCATTCTAATAATTAATGCTGTCTTGTTCTAGTCGGCTCTTGCTCGTCAGTCACTCTACGTCAAGTTTGATCCTCTTGTCAAAGGATCTCCAGACCAAGGTATGACAATTGCTCCCATACAAGTGCGTGGGTCTTTATATAATATTCTCTTAATATTTTCTTGACATACGAGATGAAGACTTGTCAGTGAAATAGGTTTACTTCAAATAATAGAGAGGGGGCTCAAAATTGTGCTGAATTTTGAGGCAGTTTTTTCATCTATTGGAGTAAGTTTCCGTCAGTGAGGAACGTACTAGTTCCGTAACACTCAAATGGCTTTCTTGCGAGCAAATCAACGCGCGAAATTCTGTCGGTCCATTCTCAATTGAATATGGAAGCCATTTGAAGGTTAATTACGGTACTGACATCATATTTATCGGATATATTTTGGTTTTTGGTGATATAACGAAGTAGTATTTGCAGTACCATGCTAGCTAAGGGTAGTGATTATTATTGAAATGTGATGATATTTCGGGACTATCTTTTATATTTTTTGACTTTGATATTGAATAGAGGGGATTCACAGCCGCCATGTTGTAGGGCAAAAGACTAAAAAGTTTTCTTTGGGAAATGAAGTCTCTTTATGCGAAAACATTGTATTGTTTCTGCCCTACAACATAGCCACCGTGAACACACTCGATATATTACTGGTTATCTGTTTAAGATTCAAGCATTTAAGATTCAACCATGCAATTTCTTTGGATTGTTGTTTAAGATTTGAAGCAGATGAAAGCGGATGCAATCAATTCAAAACAAACAGCGCCAGCAAAGTAAGTCAAATCTTTATGTGCTCTCACAACCCATAACATCATTATTTCAACCGGAAAGAATTCAAATCATCTCTCTTTTGTGCTGCTCCGGCAAAAGACTCGAATCCGATTTAATTTTTCCCAAAATAAGATTTATGTTTTACCTTGGTCTTTTTTTCTTAATGCGTACGCGCAGCTTTAACGTAAATGACGTCATAATCATGGTTTTCTTTTTTCGGGTAAAAATATCAACTCTGAAGGAGACTTCGCGTAGTGGTGAAACAAAATACCATGACACTCAAATGGTTTTCGTTTTGGACCAATCAGAACAGACAAAAAGAAATATCAACCAATCACGATGCTTGAATTGGGAAACCATTTGAGAGCCCAGTTCGGTACATTTACCACATGGGTTTGTACGTAACTGAAGGCCCTTTAGGAAAGGGTTGCAGATTAATGAGCGGTTTGGTTTGTTGATCAGGAGATATCGGAAACGAAATGGAGTCAAGCAGAGAATGTTTTTAGATTTTTTACGCCAATAAAAAACAACGCGGAGTTTCCTATTTTAGTTGATTTTCATATGAGATGTTCAGCTTATTGTGGTCTTAATGGGTATTGCTTTGTGAAAATTAGCTGTCAAAATTACATTATTGGACGTTTTTATCTGTGACAATATTTCAAAAATGAGTTAAATTTGCATATATTTTGCGACAGAATTTCACGAATTAGTTCGATAACTAAACACACCATCCTCACAGTATTCCACCGAGAAGAGTATGTTGTCTTATTTACTTTATTAGTCATACTGACTATATGTTTTGCTTGCATATAGTTTCGATGATTTACTGCTTATGAACACGCCGCCAAACCGGCGAGCACAGCAGACAAGACTTACTGCGATCAAGGAGGCACAAGGCAAAGACGCGACCAATCTCTCTGATGTTGATAAGCTGTTAACGTTTAGCCCTCAAGCCAAGGTAACTCTTTCATCATCTCTTTCTTTCATTCATTTCCCTCCTCTCTTTTAGCCCCTTTCTTTTTTTATCCCTCTCTCTGTTCCTATAGCCGGACTCTTCAAAATTATTTTAGATGCGAGGGAAACTGGAAAATATATAAACAAAATTGACGAATTCCACTGAAAAAAATTATGATTTCTTTTTTATTTTCCTGTTAGCCCCACACTTAAGATAATTTTGAAAGTGTTCTATCCTTTCTCTTTTTGGACATATTTTCCTTTCGAGTTCATCAAAGTGTAATTGGCTATCATGAAAGATAGCTATCTCGTGTGGCTTAGGATTTCAATAAGATTATAACGATAAAAAAGACAATCGTACTTCAACCGAACTGGATAAGCCCTTGTGTTCATCACGTCCTATTATTCTGTTTGTTTAGTAATTTTCATCATTTTCTTGGAAAATGAAGAGTTTTGCAGTAATAACATCCCTTACGCGTATTTCTATCTCACGGATCTTTCCTTCCTTCAAACCACCTCTCAGCATTTTCTGGTCCCAATTTCCTTATTTTGGTGGCTTTACGCTGTTGTATTAGCCAATCAGAAAGCAAAAGCATTTTGATTTGTCGCAAGCCTTTTGTTTCTTGGCGCAGACCATCAGAAACGTGGGCTCCGGGAGCGAAAATGCAGCTCAACATCCTTTTTGAAAAGTATTTTTCCTGCGAAAACCAATTAAACAACGGATATATAGAGTTGATAAAAAATTATATTGATAAGTTCTTCAGCTGTAATCGTTTGGAAAATATGTACGACAACTCTTGTAGAGCCGATAGAGTTGCAACATGCGAGTTTCTTCCAACCTTGATCTTCAAATGATCGCTAGAAATAAAAAAGGGCTTTCAGTCTATTGGGAAAGGAGAATAGGATAAATAAATGGAAAATAGATGAGAGGGAACACCAAAGACAAATCACTGAGTTCCTTCCTTTAGTTAATGATTTCATTTTCGTTTTCATTTTCTATTTACAAATAAATTAATTCAGTTCCCGCCAAGTAGCTTTGAGCAGGGAAATGGTTCGTGATAACAAATTTGGATCGGATAAGATACAGTTTTTCACTGGTTTTGTTCTAAAATTGATTCCTCTTTCTCTCTTTCTCTCTTTCTCTCTCTCTATTCATATATTTTATTTTCCTCGTATAACACAACATATCAGAATCTTTTTATTACGATACCATTTCAGTTCAATAACCTGTTTTTATCATTTTATCATGTCATTTTCTCCACTTCAAACAAAGTTTAATTATATGCCTATTCAAAAACATCTTATCAGTAGGCGATCTAAAAATCGGAAATCAGAAAAAAGATAAACTTGTCAGTTGTGGTATTACCACAAAGGTGTTTTTAATATGCTGAATTCATTCGTTTTTATTTGTTCATGGGCGATAATTAATCAGAAATAAGTCGAAGAAATAAGAAAAAAACTATCATCCATGTTGATCCTATTCCCATATACTTCCAGCAGGTGTAAGTGTTTAAGGCCCGTGTTACACTAGCGATTTTTAAGAGCGATTTTGGATGCGATTTTTGCAGCGATTTTGGTCATAGTCAAAAATGGTAACTGAGAATTAATTTGTTAAGTTTTATTCCGGACACCAAGATAACCAGGACAAATGTCTCTTTATTACATTTTCAAAAAATCGCGGCCGAAATCGCAGCAAAAATCGCCAGTGTAAATGGGCCTTTAAGGCCATTTTACACTAGCAGATCTATCGCGCGACTTGAGCGGCGATTTCATTGACGATTTTGCACTAAATTTCAATCATGTTTGAATTGTCGGCGACGTAGCTGCGATCTATAGCCATAAAATCGCCGCTCAAGTCGCGCGACAAAGCTGCTAGTGTGAACGGGCCTTTACGCTCCTATACCTCATCAGAACGGGATTTATTCTTAAATTATTATAGTTTGTTTTTTACTGACGTGTGTTAACCATTCTTAATTACAGACATCCAACGAAGACTCTAGTAAACAATCAGTCGAACAACCAAAATCCACAGGTCAGAACAAACAAGTCGATGAGAGCCATGATTCCAGTCTAGTACAGGTACGTAAACAACTCATGATATTCCCCATGTTGCTAAACGATATATTACAATAATCTAAAACATATTTACCGCTGGAGAATTACCATTTCTAGTGAATTTAGTGTAGATTCCTATAATCTTCCTAACTAGGCGAGTTGACTTTAAAATGACTGCAAAAAAACTCTAAAAAAGATTAAAACTTTTTTCCTGAACTTGAACTTGACTTTTTATTCTGAACTCTTTTTTTTTTTGCTGAAATATATAACACTCGTCTGTTTATCAACAAAATCTCTACTGTTTCTAAGATTGGTAGACTGATACATCGCTTGAATATTTTAAAATGCAATGTTTAAGAATATTTTTAGTAAAAAGGTTTGTCACGCAATTTGCGTCTGAGCATGCGTAGAACCTGGTATTGGTTGTAGGATAGTCACGCAACACACTAACCTCTGCATTTATAGGAAAAATAGGATAAGTAGAAATTATATTTTTTTATTATTTGAATAGATAGGTTGCATTCAGTAACATAGACATAAAAGTCAATAAAAAGTTGGGTTTTTTTGGCCCCCCAATTTTCTGTTTATATAATTTTCGTTAGTTGATAGAGCTGCCATAATCATTCCTCTTAAAATCCTGCTTACATTTTATTTGAAAGCAGCTACAAAACCCGTCATGTTCGCTTTAATAATTTGTCAAACAAATCATAAAACAAACTAAAAATGGCGTGTAATTTTAAAGATCTCCGAGTGTCTCGTTTTGGAACAGTTAATGGGATTAAGGCTCTTAAAAGTCTTCCCATTCATTATCCATTATGGAGGAGAAATCTCTGCTCTAGTAGTTTATTTTTCTGCGATCTCAGAAGTTATAGTTACAGTTCATATAGAATTGCTGCCAGTAGTGCTGGTACAGGTCTTGTCTGATTCTACCAGGTGGTTTACTAGCTATAACATCAACTTAAGACAAAGACGAATCATGGTCGCTATTGTTCTACTGAGTCTAGCATGGCGCTCGTGTGGCGATACTTTCGATGGTTTATTTGCTTTGGTTTGCCGGATAAAAACGAGGTAATCCTCTCTAAGTGCACTCAGTTCTATTATAACTCGATAGTCGTACCTCTGCTTGGTTTATTATAATCCTTAGTGTTAAAAAAACGTGAGATTTTGCATGTAATTTACGGCTGATCTTTACTAGACATCGACTCTTTCTTCTCCATCGCCCACAGGTATTCCTTCATTTTGTAACGCTAAACTATTTCCCTGTGAACGATTGGTTAGTCCTTGCCTTTACATTCTTCACAATTATGCAAATAGGCTGTCATGTGTAATGAAAAAAAACCTTTCAATTCATTTGCATGCATAAGTGATACTGGGGTTGTTTTGGAGAAATATTTTTGTCGATATCGATCCTGATCAATATTGAACTTACCAGCGAGATTCCTTGTCTTCTGGAAAAATATATATCCAAAATAAGATATATTCGATGTAAATCGTATGAGAATGGAGTAAGGGATGATTCTTCGTTCGTATCCGCGTTTTTCATGGGATTCTTTTAAAGGTAAGTCGCTTAGAGCCAAGGTTTTTGACAAGAAGAATTCGGGCATTTTCTAACAGACGAATGAACATCGCTACGGCTCGTCGACCAAAACGTTTCTTTTTAACATGATATTTCTTTTTTAATAACTTTGCTCTGTTACCTCCAGAAGTTGACCTATGACAGCTTTTAAGATTCTAGCTTCCATTCTATTCAATTCGTTTTTTGATTCTTTTGCAGTACACAACGTACTTTAAACATCTTCGATCTCTTATCAGATACATCGAAAATTATATCAGTACGAAGCTCTAGACAATTTTTTTCTTTCGCTTTTTTTTTTGTACTTTCGTGAAATTTAGTGTCAAAATCGAGAAAATAAGCGGCTTAGATGAATGCAGCGCCGACAATTCCAAGAAAAAATATTACAAGTGTCATATCTGTAATTTGAAATGTTTTGACTAAAAAAAATCACACTATCAATTTTCGTAAATTTGGAATTAATATATACCTCATTTCTTTTCACTTCTTACATATTTTTAATGAAAAAATAAATTTCACAAAATGATGAAGAAAAAAAATATAGGAATTGTTTAGTGTTGTCTGACAGGTAGAGTAGCCTAGGTGCCGGTGTGATGAACTGACGAGTGTTTGTGGTAATTTAATTGGCCTCGAGTGCTTATACAGTACTTGAGCAGCACAAGTGAACGATATCCACTCTCTCTGCACATTGGATATCCGTACAATTTGCACGAATTCATGGCTTCCTTGTTCTCACCTTGCATAATGAATGACTTCCTGAGCTTTTACTACTATACAGTTAGGTAATCTAAGGCAGTCTGACTATATATGAAAGTTTATTTTTAATATCCAGATGTCCGGCATATTTTCTTTCAAGTTGCCCGACGCATTGAAATTTCTTTTATGATGTTATGTTCCGTTTGAATTTTTTTTTTGATAAAAATATCTTGGTGTTAAAAATATTTTTTAGATATTCACACTTCCTTAACAACAAATTTACATTTTTTACACCAAATAATCCACATGATCTATAGTTGTTATCATACGAGGAAATGGATGGGAATGTTATGCATAAAGTAATAAAGTCTGATGTCTGTTTTGCAGCCTCTTCTCTACAGCAAAAGTGACATAGCAGTTGCTGTTAAGAAAGAACGTGAAGCTCTTCTTAAGCAGGTAAGTCGAACCGTTAACCACTGTGGTCAAATAATCTCAGTATGTGACACTGGTAGGATAATTTTAGAAGTGGTTGACTTGTGGTTGGACCAGTACAAGTACTTCTGTTAAAGGACTTAAAGATTGTTCGCATGTTTATTGTAAAATAGACCAACGTGGCTTCAGCTTGGTCCTGTCTTCCCACTATCTCGTTTAGCTTACCTTTATGTACCCAAGGTCAAATCGTCTAGCCAAGAATTTTAAAAGACTTTATAGTACGATAGGATGAGTGTCGTATGTTACCTTTGACCCTCAAATGGCTTTCTTTCTGCGCCAATTAAAAAGCTCCGAAGAGGAAGACTATCCAGTTATCGTCCGATGCTCAAAATCGGTTTCATGGAAGAATATTGGGGGGAGGGGGGGGGGGGAGATTTAAAAAAAGCTATTTCACAAAGTTCGAAACAGGGAGAATATCAGTACGCGTTGCATACAGTTTGTTAACCACAAAGCTGATGTTACACGGTGACACGGTACGATTAAACTTACGCCTCATGCCATTCACCAATTCACTGGTGGTACGCGCGGACTTGCAAGGTTGATTTTGCGCGCGACGTCGGCGCGTGATTTTGATGTCATTTTTAGGGCAACATTAGTTAAAATCAACTGGTAACATTGCCGAATCCTAAAATCTTTTCATAATTTGTAATTTTTTGTGTTTATTTGCCGAGGTCCCTCACTGATGAAAAGCACCTAAGGGTGATGAGGTCTCCTTCTCGTTAAATAAAGTTTTCATTCATTCATTCATTCCGCAAGGCATGTTACGCGACCTCAACTTTGCTTTTGCGCAAAAAAATCGTCTTTGCTAGTCCCGCGACTGTCACATTATCTTAACAGTACTAATCGTTACAACTCCTTTAGACCCACGAGGAGTCTGCCATAAGAGACATGGAAATCCAAGAAATCCAAAGCAAACTCCAAGCAGAAGTTGAGGGGAACGCCAAGTTACGACGAGAGAACGATGAACTGAGGTAAGATCAAAAGAATATTGTTAACTTATGTGCAGAGATATACGACATACTCACATGTTTCGATTTGGTTTTTTATGTAGGACCGTGATGAATGAATATGAACGAACGATGGCAGAGATGATTGGTAAGAAATTAGTTAACTAGAGTAGTCTGACCCCATATCATCGCCAATCATTCCCTTTACCTTTAAACTACTGGGTGTCTAGGGTATAGGACCTCCCTTGAGTGGTACTACGCTTCTCAGTTGAGCTTGAAACGACCGAAATTTTGTCACGAAGTTTTGTCGTTGAAAAATGCATGTTGTCAGGGCAACGTCAAAAGTATTGAATCGTATAGTGTGGGAAAGATTTACGAGCTTAATTGCCGCCGTGGTGACGTCAGTATCATGCTTCCTTCCTAGTGTATACTTTTAACGTTGCCCCTGACAATCTTGCACTTTTCAACGGAAAAACTTCGGTCGTTCCAAGGTAAACTGAGAAGCGTAGTATCTTACTAGTAATATTCCTTAGAAGGATTCGTATGCAGCTTCTTCCTAGTGCCTGCGCAAATGCATAAAGGAAGGTTACATGCAAAGTTTCTTTATTAACAAATTTCTATCTTAATCTTAGAAACCAGCGAAAAAAATAAAAACATGTCGGATGAATCGCAAAATGAAATAGTAAAAGAAAGAGATCAGGTAACTAAACAGCTTTTACTTCGACGAAGGCGGATTAAAAGTGCGGAAATACAAGCAACAAAATCGTGCAACTTGTCGCGCAACATTGCTGTGTTGCAAGTTGCAGAGCAAATTACCACCCTGTACTACAAACAAAATTTTGTTGCGCGACTTTATTGCAGAAGTAGATACGCTTTCGTTATACGAGCAACATTCGCTTTCCTCAGCAACTTGCAACGCAACAATGTTGCGCGACAAGTTGCAAGATTCTGTTGCTTGTAATTCCGCGCCTTAACGTCCGATATAACGTCAGTATAATTGTAAACTTTTTCACAAAAAGTAACCGTTAGTTATTATCAACAATATTTATACCAACTAACTTGTCTGATCTACTGTCTACTTTCTTGGTATTATCTTGACGTGTAAAAACCTTACCAATACCCTTATTCTTTACATTATTTATATATTTTCAGCTGCAAGCAGACTTAAATTCCGTAGAAGCCGCATTTTCAGATTTACATAGACGATACGAAAAGCTCAAAGGAGTTTTAGAGAACTATAAAAAGGTAAATTGATAGAAAACTTGTTCAGTAGTCACTAGCTTGTGCGAAATTAAGTCATGTTAATATACTTGCTGATGTTTTTGATTCTTTCCTTGCCTTTCAGAACGAAGAAATACTTAAAAAAGCTACCGTAGATTATCAAGAAAAGCTTCGAAAATCGGGAGAAAAATATCAGATGCTTAAAAAGCATGCCGAAGAAAAAATCGAAACGTAAGTCTAAGCGTATATTCGTAAGTAAAGGCGTGGACACATGGTGCAACATTGCGCGCAATATTACTGGCAATGTTGCTAAAGTAGGATCGTTTTATATTTCAGCAATATTGCGTGCAGCAAATTGTGTCGTGTGACATGGCTCACAACATCGATTGCCTGCAACATTGCGTGCATGTTGCGGCGTGTGTCCGTAGCTTTATTATCCAAAAGTGCGCTAACTCTCCTATGGATCCCAAAAAAATTGGATCTTAATCAATTGCTCAATCTAAGTCGCCTTGCCGTTTTTCATTTTTTTTGCACTTATTGACATTACCTTGTAAGAGCGGTGACGTCGTAGAATCGGTGAACAAAGCATGGATTATAAAAGATGATCCACAAACAGAGTTAAAATTGATCGGTGTTTTGGTGATAAATCGGTGATATGTTTTCCATTTCCAACTGTAAGTCATTGTTACTTGGGTAAGCTGTATTTCCCATCGGAGCACGTGCGCATTTAGCATTCTCTTTTGGTCAAACGTTTATGCCCGTTTTGTGTAAAGCTAATATTTTCTTATAATTTTTCAGTGCAAATATAGAGATAAACCGGGTGCGAAGATCAAACGATTCAGAAATGGCAGTCATGCGAGCAGCACTTAAAAAAGAACAGAATAAATGTGCAAGTCTTGAGCAAGCAATAACACAAAAGGTAAGAATAGTATAGAGGAAAATGAGAAAAGGATGAGAAAGAACAGAAAGACTATGGAAGAAAAGGAAAGGGAAGGAATGAGAAAGGAAGAAGCAGGAAAGAAAAAAGGATGGAAGTATTGTCTGGGGTGGATCCAGCCAAAATTATAAGGAGGGGCTTGACTGAATGTTGCGAATGACACTGCAGAACTTGGAAAGATATTTAAAAATGTGCTTTCTGTTCCACTTCAAGAAACATAGCTAATGGGGGGCTAGAGCCCCCCTTTGCCCCCCCCCCCCCCCCGATCTGCCCCTGATTGTGTGTTATCAGTCTTTCCTAACTTTACTCTTGGGTTCCTTCTTCTTTTTGAGATCACCCTTATAATATTTTGGTAATTCAATTTTCTTACAGATCAATGAAAATAAGGAACTAACAGCAATATGTGATGAGCTGATACAGAGAGCAAGTGGACCAAAGTGATTCCTCAATCTTTGCCATGCTTTTAGCAATTGAATAGCTAAATGCTTTCTTCGTTTATATGTCTTAAATGACAGCATTGTCGAATGATGCACGATAATGCATCGTTTATTTTGTAATTAATGGTTTTAAGGCCTCTGTAATATAACTCCTGCACTTAGAGCTGGAAGAATTCTATCAAAGGTATACAATGGCATTAAGTAACATTTTAATTGTGGCCAACATTAATTAATTGTACCACATTCCTGTTCACTGCAGAGTATTGAAGAATTGTGAAACATACAGGTACTGTCCGGTGTAGTTGTTGACACATTCCACGGCATTGATCTACTGGTAGTTTGTCTTGAGCATGCGCCGTATTGACGAAATTAGAAGATATCCATTCGGTAGAATGATTATCCCAAGGCCAGTACAGAGGGTGATTTAGTCCACACTATACATAGATGTTGTATATAAACTGTCAGTTATGCCAGCTGATAATGTTAGTCTTTATACTGATACAAGTGTCATAAAATAGTAAAAAGAACTAAAATGAAATTGTGTGATGCATTTATTTAGAGTCATTCTACCATCCACTTCATGAGGGGAGACATTGCAATTTCTATAATTACACATTGTGAAAATTAATGTTTTAACTGTATTTTGTAATTTTTGTTTTTGCTGCAACTTGGAAGAACTTAGCGCATGAGAGTCCCAGAGTTTGGGGTCTAGTTTGCATTTTGGTAAGAAAGTTTCCACCTAATCAAGGAAGTGCTCTTGTTACTTAAGGTTCCTAAAATAGAAACAAATTCTACTTTTCAAATTACACAAGAGGTTACATGCTGCAATACTCAATGCAACTCGTATCAGTATGCTATTGTGAGACAAGTTGCAGAGAATTGCTTCGTGTAATCACGCCTTTACCTTCTCTGTGCTGTATTATTGAACATAGCATGGAAAGAGCAGTTTTTGCTCACATGCGTACTGTATGACACTTGACCCGGACTGCATGAATTCTGTTAAAAACTTTAGTTTTTTTACAACATCTTATATTGTACAGCATAAATAATATAATACAAGTATTCCTATATATATATACAGATCAGTTAAGAATGGCTTTCTCCTGCTGTTCCAGTTGACATTTCAGGTCTGATGGTATTCCCGCCACCAGATGAACTTGAAATGTGTGGAATCGATAGACTAGTTGCCTCTGTGTCATATCCTAGCTTCTTCATGTCTCTTGTGACAACGTTGAAGGTTACTCTTACAGTTCCTTGTGATCTTACTCTTGTTACTAAAATACAAATAGAAAAAAGACAAGACAATGAGGTATAATGCTAACAGAGGGACTGGGAAACCAATGTGTTAGGTGGGACAAAAGAAGACTGCAAGACTGTTTCCCCATTTTCTGCCTACAACGACATGGCCATTTTTATATTCAGAGCTCCTTGGTATCTCTGGGTAGGAGAATTCTACAACTGATTCAAATGTTACACCCATTTTCATAATTATGCAGCCAAGACAGCCCAAGATGTCTAGGTTTATGGTTGCCATTGATCAAAAATTTACTAGCTTAGAATGGTGAAAATTTGATTGATGGAAGCCAAAAATCCAGACAACTCAAATTATAGGTAATTGTCTGGGTTGCATAATTATGAAAATGGATGGAACACTGAGCTAAATGTGTAAAGTAACTAGTCTGCCTCCAACAAACCTTCTCTTCCTTCTCCCTGTGCAACAACTTTTGGATCCACAAATTCTGGTCTTCTCCCAAGGAACCAGCTAAAAAGAAACAGTTCAGAGGTTATTACATATGATCATCACATCATTGATAGCCGACTAGTAAACATGATTGATCAATATCTACAGTACCTAGTAAACTTCTGCAACTTTGATGAAGACTCTGGGACAAACATTGGTATTTCTCTTGTGTGGCTGGAAAAAAAAGTGGATTTTTTATAGCAAAATTATGGAGCTCAAGCTACCTGACAGAGCTGAGAGGGAAAGGGATAGATTACATATGACTGCAGTTAATTCTTTCTTATTAGAAATTCCTATTTCTGATCAATCAAATTTGACAGCCCTCTTCTTTCCATGGCATTACTGTAACAGGAAATAGGTCAAACTAAAACCCTTTTATGTTTAGTCTGATTGACTGTTCAGTCTGATGTGACAGCCAGTATGGGATAGTAATAAAACGATAAACACTTTTCATCTGAAAAATAATGGGTACCTTCCAGGTGATGTGGGGACATGTACTGCACCATATCCTCGCACAACATCATGACCAAAAACATCCAAACCATAACAGCTGATAACCAACTGAGGCCCTAAGAAATTTTAAAATCAAAAATATAAATATGGTTGTTAAATGCTGTATGGGAAAAGAGTCAACAAGCTGATTCCTTTCTTTCAAGCATTTTGTCCAGACAAGTAACATTGTTGCGCTGCAAGTTGCAGAGTGATTGTGGCTCATATTACAACCTCATGCAACAAAATTTTGTTGTGGGACTTTGTTGCAGAAGTAGAAGCTCTTTTTATTCTCAGAGAAAATTTGTTGCGCATGGGTTGGTAATACATTTAACTTTCGCTCTGCAACTTGCAACTTGCAACTCGAAGTCTTGCAGGATATATTACACAATTTTGTTGCTTGTATTACCACACCTTAACACTGTTTTCATTGCTACACATTGATTGAGACAACAGATGCGAAAGGAAAATCTGGCAATATACTACCGTCAATCAAGCAAATTGTTTGGTACCTTTACCAACTCTAATTGACTGCAGTGTATTGCCCAATTTCCATGTCTTGACTGTCGTCTTGATCAGTATTTTGAAATGAAAACAATGTTAAAGCTACTGTAATTCATGTAGCCAGTAATCAGGTCTCAGAATAAAGAACACTTTTATTCATTTGCAAGCAATATTCTTCAAAATATTCTTATAAATTTTTAAGGTTATTTGAGAGATACTATTATACTTACATCCAAAAGGGCTAGTGCTTTTAAATGTGATATCGAGAGGGAAATTCCAAACTACTATTTGCCGTTTGTCCATACTCTTTTTTGTGACTTGTGATATACCTTCTTCCCAACCCTACAAAATCACCCAAAACAATATGGTTAACCTTCTCATTAAGTATAAATTACATTAAAGGATATCATTTGACAGCATAGAACAGACATTTTCACAATTTTTGTAACTTTAGACGAGATATTTATGGTTGATGAGGACGACTTACGGAAGTAACGACCCAATCTTGACCATAAACAAACCCAAACTTGCAATACAGATCGTCAAATTCTGGAAACTGAAACAAGTAATTTCTCATTATAGATCGATCCTTCAATTCAATATGTATTGTAAATTCAGTATGGCTTATTGAAATACCTTTGCTGATTCAATTTGTCCCGATACCATGACGAGAAACACAGAACTGTGTAAACCTCCAGCCGCCATTTTGAATCTCCATTAGTTAGAGGAGCCAGCGTTCCGCACTCAGCGGTAGGGTTTTTGGGCTTCCTGTGTTTTTAAACAACCTTGTTTCTATGGTGACGTTCGATTGCTCATTCGAAGTCAAACATGGCGGATGCGGAGCGTCCAGTTTCAGCTCCGGTCCATCTCGATCGTAAGCTCAGCCGTGAACCACTTCCTAAATCACAGGAAAGTTCATTGTATTCACTGAATGATTCAGAACAAGACGAGATTAATGATGATGAACTTGAAGAGATTCTCATACAGAGAGCTAAAGATGGAGCTGATCCACTCGCAAAATTCCAACTTGGACAGTTTTACTTTGAAAGAAAAATATTTGATAAAGCAATGGTTACGTTCGAGAGAGTTAAAAGCACTGACTTCCAAGCAAAGTATCAACTAGGGGTTATGTATTACGATGGACTTGGAGGCAAGCCAAATCCAGTAAGCGTTTTATATTTGTTTGTTAGAAGTGCAGCATAAAGAATTGTACTTTAAATTTGGGAACGTCTACAATGTTCAGTAGAAACACAAGATATGCAAATTCAGTTTTGTCCAACTTCCATGACTTGAAGCACAAATAATACTCCCCTCCCCCATAAGCTTGGTCACTAGACTGATGTATCCACCCTCCCCTCCCCCCAAAAAACACCTTTGACCCAGTTTCCTTTCTAAAAAAAACTTGAAATGAAACATCATAATTTTCAATAAACTTTACATAAATCTGACACCGTATTTGGAATTGTTAATAGGAAAAAGGTTTGCAATACATGAAAGAAATAGCTGAGTCAAAGAATCCAGATGCAGCACATCTTGTTCATCATGCACAGTACAATGTAGCCAGGGCCTATTATGAAGGTTTTGGAGTAAAACAGTCTGACAAGGAAGCAGAAAGATGGTTGTTATTGGCTGCAGATGATGGTGATTCAAAGGGTAGTATGAAGGCACAAATGGTATTAGGATTGTTTTATTCAAGACCAGGAGGAGATTCATTTGACCTCAAGAAGGTATATTCAATATGAACCCTTATCATCCCCTGTGCATTTTTATGTACAGTATTTACACATGTTCTCTCATTACTTCATTGGCATCAGGAGTCCATTCATTGCTTGAAGTTCTTCTCTAACAGCAAAACATGACTTATGCTTCCCCTCTATTTTTAGTCTCTCCGAGAGCCACTTTTTGGGTCGTCATGACCCTAAAAACGGCTGTAGGGGAGACTATTCTATCCTGGGACAATGAAATGCTCAAGAGTTTTCTGGGACTAGGAATGTTGATATTTATGTTTATCAGTATACCAGTAATTCGGCTATCATTACTAAACAAACAAAGAAAAAAATTTAAGTGTGTCAACAATGGCAGCTAGATACCTCTGAGAACATCAATCTGCAATCACAGTTTTAAATGAGGCTTGTTTGACTTTACTATAGGCTTACTTCTGGCATCAGGAGGCAACTGGAAATGGAAGTATTGAGTCTCAAGGTAGGTTGAGAAAGCTTTTAAAACTAGGCATTTTTTTAAAGTCTGGTTAATTAACCTCTTTTTTCACAGCTAAGGATTTTATCAAAGCTCTGATGTATCAGAGCCTCATGATTATACCTTTAATAACTTTTTGATAAAATTTTTAAACCAATTTATTAAAATAAATGCAGGTGCATTAGGGGTTATGTATGAGTATGGTATCGGAGTTGACCAGAATATCCAATCAGCGTTTGAGTGCCTAAAAGGTGCAGCCATAAGAGGGAATGTTTACGCCCAGGGTAACTTGGCTGTGCATTATTATAGAAGAAAACTGTTCAACAAAGCAGCTGATGTGGCAAAAAGGTTAGTGGTTTTGGATTGCATTAAACCTTTCTTAATTGATCATTTTAATGCTTTTCATTGTGTTTATTTATGATAGTGTTGCTGAGCTTGAGGATATTGAAGGGATAGCAGCAGAAACAGACTGTTTATCAAACTATGTTGCAAAGGGCATTGCCTTAGGGTGTTTTGTATATGCACGCTGCCTCCACCATGGGTATGGTGTTGAACAAGATGTCAAGGAATCCAAACAATGGTATTCAAGAGTAAGTATTACTTTGAGGCCCCACATCATCATCATTATCATCATCATTATTAGTATGTCTAATCATCATCATCATTGTTTATGATTATAATTATCACAAGAATAATCTCTTTTTTTTTGTACATAGGCTGCTGCATGTGACATGGACATTGCAGCTCGTTTGCAAGACTATATGACATATGGCTATATATAAATTTTAATGTCATTATCGTTCCCGAGTGAAAATGTTTACATGGCAACAGGCAATAGCCATCTACAGGACATCCACTGCCATGTCTAAACTCACATTATAAAATACAACATGAAATATATCAATTTTCTGATCTGCATTACTTATCTGCGGTCATCTGTACAAATGTAACTAATTTTTATACAGCACTGTAAAAATAACATTTTAACAAATTTATAGAATGTGCAGAATAAATAAATGAAACTATTTAGTTTTATTGATAAATTTCTGTATAAATGGGCTACCTGTGGTTCCGTTTTTGGCGGGGAAAATGACGCGTACGCGCGTGACTTTGGGATTTTTGCATTCGTGTTCTGGTCTTGTTTGCTTCGCTTTTATTGACTTCATTTTTTTGTATTTATCTCTCTAAATATGCCAAGAATATCAAGTTTTCTTTCCCTTAGAGCTTTATTAGTTTGCTTAGCGGTTTTGTCATTTTTCCAGTGCTCATTTTCTACCTTTCTGCCGTACGATTTTGGACACGAAGAAGTCGAAAGTGTTGTCTTTACTTCAGAAGACAACAATGGAACAGATTCATTTGGACAACTTTACTTTCGAGGTTCTTCTGTGGTGATTAAATATCAGCTGAGGTATAGAAACAACGATACAAAATACAATAGGAACTATTTAGTTAAGCGATATGCTTCTCAAGGCATGAAACCAAACCTACGGTTTTGGAATCTTACTTGGAATACGTCGTTTGAGCTAGAAGAACTTGTTGAAGAAAACACTGTTTACTGGAGGCGAAATATTTCAAAACTTCAAATATCTCAAGATTCAAACTATATTTCTGGATCCTGGAGATACCTTGTAGAGTTGGGAAAGGGATTGAATTTGTTTGAGAAATCAGGAAATTTAATTCTTCAAGATGAAGAACCATTATTGAATCTGGAGTTTGGAGATGAAGTAAGCTTAATGAGCCCAATTTCATTTCAATCTAAACCTACTGATTTGATAATAAGGGGCTCCCCTTGTTCTTCTGGTGTTGCTGCTATTGTTCCGGTCATAAATACTACTGAAGACCCGTATTCAGGTAAGAAGTCGTCTTGGAAAACTGGGTTAATTTGTTGTTTAGTGTACCTACAGTTATCAATTTCATAACATACATGGTTTCAATCGAATATCACTACAGCTCAACTCACAAAAGCTTCATTTGTCTGTTTTATTGTAGAGGTTAATTTGTGCATAGTTATAAGATCGGTTATGTAGGGAAGGGGGAAAGGGTGATGTGTGTGTGTTTTAGGGGGCAGCCTCTCCAGCTCCACCATCCCTGCATGCGTCCCCATCAACCCACCCTGACCATAATTTTCCGGCCTTGAGTGTTGATTATGTAATCAGAGAGTTTTAACAGTTACGCATACTGGATAAGAATATGATTATTGAGATTCTCCCCCCAGTTTGCGCATAAGGCCGCTTATTATACATTTTAATCAATATCTCGCTTCTGATTGGCCGAGAGCCTTCAGCCAATATAATTCCTTGAACTTACTTGAATTGACATGATAAATGTATTATCTGCAGAAAAACTTACAGATAATAATTGTTTATTATCAGGCGACTGACATATGCTTTAATCCTATAGGATGTTATTTTGGAGTAACACACAGCTACTTCAGCCCGTCTTCTGTAACATGGCATAACTTGCTTCATCAGTCCTCTGCCATACCAAATGAGTATTCAATCTGTAGACAGAACTCATTTTCCAAGTGCGCCAACTTGTCCATAATAGACTTCACTCTGCTAAAGAACCAGTTACTGTTTCTCACGACAAATGGAATAATACTTTCAAACAACTTTACTGAAGCTTTAAGAAATGGACCTGGGACAAAGGTATGTTGACTTTCAATTTACTATTTTACTATTTACCAATTCGACGGAAAAAACCTAAACCGCCTTGCCCTAGATCGGACCATAGAGAGTACACAGTCAACGCCCCTATATCCGTCCTTGACCACTCAGTATTACTAAGATGTATTGTTGTTTTATTTCAGCTGAGTTTTACATCTGTACAATCAGTACATCCTGATATTGATAAAGCAATAAGAATGAACAGCGTTGGCAGTAGAAGTGACATGAAGTTGTTTCACACACCGCATTGTCACAGATCCTATGTATCAGACCTTGAAGAGGTGTGCATGGTTTACCATAACAACACTTCCAATTCCTCGCTCACCGTCTGCAGTTACTCACCCTTTCATAATTGGAGGACACTCTTTCTTGAAAGTGCACCAGAAGAGCATTCTATACTTGATATGGTTCAGGATATACATAGACAATCTACTGTAACCTTAATATATGACAAGTCTCAGGTACAGTTTGTTGTTATAAATTAAAGAAAAGTTTACTATAGTTTAGATGTCCATTTTTATTCGTTTTATTATTCCTTTTAATTACACTTCCTTATTTTTTTTTTACCTCAATAGAAAGTTTACTTAGTGCAAGTTTATAATGGCACGAAGCTTTCCTTTCCTGCTTTTATCTTCGACAAGGGCGAGACCGTTGAGAGCTTACATTTCCATGCATATAGCAAGATTATCTACGCCTATGGATCTCAGGTAACTTAATATTGAATTGATTAAAATTATTATGCATTAATGAAAAAAAAAATCATACCATGTGTCATTGTAAATTTATGTGTTAAATTATAATTTACTCCTATTAACTGAAAAGTGGTTAAGAATAACTAGCTTCAATTTAGAGATATTTTTTTGAATACTAATGTCGTTCGTCAATATATAGTACATCCTTATCAAGTATACTTTCGTCTTTCGTCTAAAAAAACTAGCTTCAATTTAGTGATATTTTTTTGAATACCAATGTCGTTCGTCAATATATAGTACATCCTTATCAAGTACTTTTGTCTTTACGCCTTTACGCGATCAAGACTGATCGGTTATTTTTGCTAATCCAAGGTGTGGCAGTCATTAGACGGTGGGAATTCTTTCTATAAAGTCACTTCACTCCACAACCAAGACAGGGTGACATCATTCGCAGTAGATCTCTTTGGTAACACTTTTTGTTTGACCACAAGTCTTGGATCTATTTTTGTTGGAAAAGCAGGTATACATAGAGCAATCGTTATTAATCGTCTAGGGTATGACTCACTTAGCCATCCAGTACATACTCAAGTCGTTGGTCATGCAAATACTATTGCAGCATTGAAACCACGAGCTGCTGGTGGAAACTTTTCGTTATCCCTAACCGCATTTGAAATCAAGTGTACTAATGAAAGTCTGCACACTTTACCTTTGTCACTGCTCATAACCTTCATAGCTGAAACTCAAGTGGAGTTCTATGTAAGCTCTGAGTGTGATGATTGTTTTTCTTCTTCTTTGACTGATCAAGTTATTTACTCGAAATACGGAGGGTCAGCCAGGATTGTTCGTGTGGAAAAAACATCCAGTTTGATGTCAAATGTCTTCAAGCAACACATAGTTGGGCGTGTTACAAAACCGTTTGCACAGCCACTAAGGAATATAACTGATTTATTATTACATGTCAGATGGTCTGGTTGGAATGCATCATTGACGTTACTTGGTGGGACAAATACAGATGACCGTTGGCAAGAAGATGATTTAGGGAAGACTGTGATATTACCAGAAGGGCAAAGTTTTATATTAAGACAATATATAAATGAAACTACCTTTATGGGATTAACATATGTTCCTTGGATGGGGAATACACCTTTGGTGGATACTTTCGAAGGCTGGATTTTATATGACTTTCGTGATCCCATATCGAGCAACGTTAGTTGGTGGGTAAATGAAGACACGTGCAACAGTGTCCTTCTTGAAAGCAAATATTTGGATACACGACTTTTTCATTTAGATTCAATGGACTCCTTTACATTTACTGCAACCTCCATTAATAGAAAGACGTCAAGGCAACCTATCCCAAGAGTCTTCATAAGTAATCCTCGATTATTTATAATAAAGTCTGTGATTCATACTTCCTTTCTAAACACTAGTCTCACGGCCCTGATTTCTCAGAAGCCTTCAGCCACAGGAACATCATCATTAACTGTTCTACTTCAAGATTCGTCCCTTTTTTGTAAAAGAGCCTCGTTGACCATTTCAATCCACAGTGGGTGTCCACCTTCGAAAAAACTTCGTTACATCTATCCATCAACATTCTCTCATGCCTCCTTTCTAGACTCAAAGGCAATCGATTCCAAAGGTATCCAGAGAAATTTCAAGCTGCCATACAACTATAGACCTCCATCAGCTCGAGGAAAGGCTATCCCATTGACCAGTAACATATACAACGTAGATCCCAAACGGCCCCATTACAAGGATGCATACTCAGTCACAAAAGAAACTGTCCAGTACAAACAATGCCAAGGAACAAATGAACGAACAGCTTGTGAATGTACCCGTGGAATGAGAAGATCTTCATCAGAAATCTACTCGGATTGCATTGATACGGTATATAGAATTCTGTTTACTGAAAAACTCATGCCCAAGTTTTCTGTTTCAAGACATGAGAGAGAAACAATCAAACTTGATTCTCCCTATTACCTCAAGGAGTTGAATAACAGAATTGATTACGAAGTTTTGAATCCCAGTAAGAAGACGTTTCCAGGAATACCATACATAATCATGGAGGAAAAGATGAACAGCTCGGTCGAGTTTGTAGGGTCTGGCTTGTACCATTTTAGAGCTCACGTTGTGCGAGATAACTACACGTTTTGTGAGCTAACTGATGAGTTTATGGTTTTCGTTGTTGACACACCTCTACCTTACCCAGTTAAGGATATTGTCATGGCTTGTACTGTTATGGGGTTCTCGTCCATGTTATATTTTATTTATTTGGTATTCTTTCATGGAAAAAAGAAGATTAAATATGATTAAGAAACATTTGGAGTCGTCTTGGAAGTGGCCTAAAGATTTTAAGGTATAACGTTGGGACGTAATTGTCCCCCATTATTAACGCAACAATTATTACAAGCTTCCACTTTGGTTTGGAAAAGAACGCATATGGCAAACGTTTTCGATCTCTCTCTCTCTCTGGTCTAAGACAAAAAGAAATAAACAAAACACGTTTTACAAAAATAACAAAGAAACGTATTCATGCAGAAAAAAGAGCCACTGAAAAGCAAAACTCAGTTTGTAGATCGTGTTTTCCTTTTAATTTAGTACAGCATTTTGTGGTTAGCTTTCGGCATCGTTTGCCAATTATGCCTAAGTTCATAAAAACTCAGAAACTGCAACCAGTGAATAAGACACAAATAGCTTTATGTTAAATTTGTTCAGCTAATATCTCTCTGTTGTCTCTATGCCCTTAGCCATTTGACACGCCTTTAATTCCTCTTAGATCAAGTATTAGTGTTTTTGTTAATTGATCGGCTCTTATTAAGCCTAACATTGTATACGGCGGGCCCTTTGAAAGGGAATTGGCTTTGTACATTTGCGTACAACAAAATATTTTGTGTACTTTATGTTTATTTTTGCCTTGGCTGTTGTCCATACATTTATTTCTGCACGCAATAGATTATGGGGCTCTTACTCCTTTAACATCTTTTTACGTTGCATGGTTTTTAATCTTTATGTAATATGGATTTTATTCCTTAAAAGAATTCATTAAAGAGTACGTCCTGAACAATTAAAAGTTTGTTCGGCTTTTTAGGGGCGGTGAATAAAGACTACCATGCACCCGTTACCTCCGAGAACCTTAATAGTTCACCAGCTATTGTGTGGATAATTCTGGTGCATTTTAATCTGTGTTAAATTGTTGTTAGAATCTTCACTCTAAAGAGGTCTTTCAATGTATTTCAATGTATTTCAATGTATTAGTACTGCTACAGTTTTGTATTTATGAATAATCCATTGCGTTTATAGGTCAATGTCAACAGAGTAATTACATCTAGCCTGGTATAACACGTTAGACAAAAGAATTTGTTATGGTAAAGAGATTTAGAAGCAATGTTCAATTCTTCTGTAGATTAACTAGGAAGCGCCGAAACAACTATCTTCTTAGTTTATTTATGTGAACTGTGTAGGAACTTGAGCAATCCAAACGCCTTGTATATCAAACAAGACTGGCATCGGATAGAAATTACTTCGATTCCTGGTAAACAAAACATCCTGGTCAAGTATTGAATGGTTAATCTCTTAATCTTGAATGGCTAATGATATTTAATGACTATGAACTTGGAGAGCCGAGTCTGTACAGTCTAATTATCTGGTCCTAACCTGAGAAAAAGTAGTCTGCATGTATCATGCTTAGGAACCAAGGATGTAATATTTTGGTGGACAAGGAAGAGTTGTTCAAACTTGATGCCATGGCCACTTCTTTTAGGAAAAACTCGTTGACAAGACCTCAAAACGATGGCACCGTTCCTAATGATGCGGACTTGATTCCTCAAACTTTTCCATATGCATTGCGAAGAAGGAGTATAAGCGCTCCCTCGGACCTTCCTCTCATAAGGGGCTCAGTAGCAAATGAAGACTCCAGGTACAGGCTGCGATCATTGTCTTTGCTTGGTACTTATGAAAACCAGAAAAAAACAGATGAAGAAAAGAGAAGCGTCTTGCAATATGATCAAGGCCTTAAACTAAAATTGCAGTCAAGTCATGAAGTGTTGTTTGCACCACCTGAAGTAGCACCTTGGAATCCTGAGACAAGACAGTCACTAACTGCTTGGAGACCAAAGTCAAGTGTAAGTCGAGCCAAAAGCGATTCGTCGCATCTATTAAGAACTCCAAACTCATTTACTCCACCAAGACACGAGGATCTGATCAGTGTTAGTTTACTACCAGCACTACAAGGTTCCGCTGACAAATTGATTCCTGGGTCGGTATTATCAAAAACGGCTTTGAAGAAGCACGACAACAATGTCTCCAAAACAGTTAAAAATGACTTCATTTTACAATGGATGGATGGTAATAATAATGTTGATAATGTGGAACACATTCTTCCACATATTTAGCCATAAGAATTTAGGTTGCTATCGGCCTGGTCAGCGGAGAGGGGGTGGAGGGAGGTTCGCCTTTCCTCAGTATGGTACGATGAAAGTCATTACGACATAGTGAAGCACTAAGAATTAACTTACGATATATGGTGGTAATGTTATCTGACTACAAGAATTCTAATTATATCAAACTAAGAAAATTACAAAAAATGTGAATAGTTTCACAGATAAGTGTCTATTCAACGGCAATTTGTATTTACACGATGGCGGGTTTTCGGTACCCTGGGTCCAGAGGTTATTTATTCTCGCTCTGGCGTTTGCTGTTTTGACTTGAAACCTACCCCAAGCGCAATAGAACCTCTGAAGCCCATGATATACACAAATTATTACTATGAATGGGGCGTGGGGTTGTTTTATTGATTACCCCCACGTTCCACCCCTTGCTGCCAGGATCCATTTATTCTAATTTCTACTGAATATTATAGCAATAGTCCTAGTATATCATTAGTTTATCATTAGTTATTATCTCAGTTATGAGTGTGTCTGTCAGAATATATATTATTCACATTGTATCATTCTCTAATAGTCGTATATTTTTAAACTTTAAGATATTTCTATAGATAGTTCATATATTAATTTTGGAGAGTAGTTTTTACATGGTGATTCAGTTTCCCCCCTACTGCTATCCTTTATACCATTTGCAATTTTGTCAGTTTTATTTTCATCAATTGGTATAAAGTATTATTAAAGTACATTATAAAGTACATTACTCACTCCAGTATTATTAAACTTGGATACTTATTGAACATGAGTGAAGATTTTTCGCCTGACCATAACATACATCTGCAGATAATCATACTGCAACAATAATGCGACAAAAGAGCAGATCCATTCATCATATATTTTCACGAACACGAGGAAAGCTTGGGTTGTTTTGTATGTGATAAGCTGAACTTGATTAAGCTTACGATGCGCAAATAGAAAGATAATTATCCAAATAGCAGCTGTAGGTTATTTTTATGTTCTAAGGGGTTCCGTTCATGTATACCCAAAATACCGCTTTTATTACACATTTTGCTGTTTTGAGCATCGTCACTGATAGCCTTGATATTGAATGAAGTAGTGAACTACTTTGATCACTTCACCTTCATATTGAAATCCGTAAAACATATCCGTTGTATGTATACTCCGTATTCTTAAATATTCAATAAAATCTGATCAACAGATTTCAGTCATCAAATTCTAACCGTTCTGTAGCACGAAAAGCGCAATGGAACTTCTTCTATCGTGACAGCACTGAATTCAGGCTTAAAGCTTACAATTGTTTTCGCTATGAGTTTCAAATTTGCGAAGATCTTAAAGAGGCAGAGGAGCAATAGCAGGATTAAAAAACAACAAGACAAGACAACCTGAAGCAATACGGGATCTACCGCATCCAACCAAAATCTATACCGCCCACTATGAAATACCACGCGCGCATACACTTATGAACTAAAGTATTACAATACACCTCTCATCCATACCAAGATAAAAGATTGCCGATCACGGAGATCCGACTTGATCCTACGCTCGCGCATTTAAAGTATCGCGCACTGAGATAAATCTGGAGCACTGAATAATGATCTGGGACTAGAGAAAATCATATTTACTTCCCTCGTTCACAAGACGCCGAGGACATAATCCAATCAGTTAATGTGAGCATCTTCAATGAATACTTGATATACTGACTAATGCGGCCAAGTGAAGAGTGGTAGCCACTTCAAGAATACTTCTTAACTGCCATCATAAATTACAATCTCCAAAAGACACTGGCCAGGTTGAAAGCCTGCAAGAACGTATTATATACACGTAACGAAAGCCTCAAGTGGCTCTCGTAAACTCCTCTTCAAATAGTGGATTATCGGTTCCTATTTCGGGGAGTATTTCATCACTATACAGTTTGGTTTTCTAGTACGTCAAGTGCTTCTCGCTTGGCTTGGTCTGTCAAGATATTGACTAATGTTTTGGCGTAATTAGGTTGTCGTTTGAGTGAGTGGTTTTATTTCAAAAACGAAGGCAAGTGGATAAAAGGGCGTTGTTGCAGTTGATACAACGGAAAACATCGTACGCATTATAGATAACAAACAAAACTCAGGAGGGGGCTGACAGAAAAGATAACTGACGCATCAAGCTCAACATCTCCGCGGCTTCTTTGATCTCGCCGTTTTAAAATGTTTTCAATTTTTAGAATTGTCAACGGTAAATGGTAGCTATGACAACTCTTACCAGTACCACTTGTTACATCAGCCTTTAGTCTCGAAACAAATCCACAAAAAAAGTTACTAAAATAAAAAAACAATGCACAAACATACTTATATTACTGTTAAGAAGTTTTCTATTTTTGTACGATGTATTTTATTTTATCCTAAAGTACAATAATGTTCTTGTTTAGTTTTTAATAAATAATAAGAATGATTTTTTTAAAGTACACAGCAACTTCTTTTTTTATGGACACGGTTTTTTATAATGATTTATCTGGGTTTTGGCTTTAGTGACAACTGGCAAGCAGTCAGGATTTTTCATTATTTTTCTATCGCTGATGTGAGGAATCTTGACTAACTAACTCACTGCGTTATCAGTAGCAACATCACTACACTACACTACACTCTACTCTTGCCTTTTACTCTATCAATACACATCGTAACAATATCAGGTTTCAATGAAACCATCTCAGCAATTCGTTCATTCATTCATTACTATTACTTTAGTATTTATCTATTATTTACTAGCCTGAGAATATTAGTTTCGCGGGGGACGAGGAGCGAAAGGACGTCTGTTTTTTTTAAAATTTACTTATTTATTTGTTATTTATAATCTTAGTCTCGGTACTTTTTAAACCCAGTCTGTGTTGATCATCATTGCTCGTATGATTTGGTTCGCGAACGATTTTTCTCGACATTGTCATTGCCTAGCTCGATGACTAAAAAACCTAATACTGAACTATGAGTTTTAAAGTTTTGTTGTATAACTCAAAATAACTCAAAATAACTCGGAATAACTCAACATTTTTTTATCAATACTAGGAATCCATAGTAGTTGATGATATGATTACAACATATTCATAAAAATAAAACCTAAGGTGTTATTTACGAGTATAGCGTCATAGTGATACTATATTCACCAGCGATCACAATGTACAAGTCTTTTCACTATAGTATAAAGAAGCGGCTCTTTTTGTCTTTACCGCATGTCATCATAAAAAGCCAAGGTAAACTTTGCGGCGGCTTAGCAACAATTTTTTAAAGCAAAAAATTCACCAACGTATAACAATTGTCTTAAATGGATGTCCCTGTCGTAGCTTCGCTCAAGATGATTTATTATCAGTTATAAGAGTGAGTCCTATTGTCCATTCCTTAACTGGATCGAGAGAGCCCTGGAAACACCCATACCATCCGTATCCAAGTTACTATACTATCGCACACGGGTTTCGTATGCGCACCACAAATATTCAAATGCTTACGTCGTCTTAGGATTCTGAACCATGTGCTAGGAAACAGTCACATGTCATTAGATATAGGACACTGGAGTAACCGCCTCTAGTCTGCCTCTTAACGAGGGTTAGATTTCATTAGGAAGGATGATGCAATAGCAATAGCAAATTTTAGTCAGGGCAGGGCCATTCAGCTTTTTTTTTTTTTAAAGAAATGCATGCTGTTTCTGTGATAATTCAGTTCATATTCTCTCTCTAATTTGATCCAAGTTATACTGAGGACCATTACTTTTCCTAGTTACCAGGCAATGAAAATGTTTAATGTAGTGCACACTTTTTTTATCCAAACTTGCGCCGGATTCTTCAATTAGTGATTTTACTTTTGGAGAGTCCAAGAAAGTAATTAGGCAACTTTCAACGCTGTAAATGCATGCAGATCTGTCCTTGTTTGTCTTAGGTAAACGATTTTGTATGCCTAGTTTTAGTGAAATCCTATCAGGGTGCGTAAGGTTAAAAGTTTTCAAAGTTTATGGCTTGACATGTAATTGGTAAAATAAATGGATTTATTCAGTTAACGTGTCTTTTTTCTCGTTTACGTTCGACAAATACATTCATTTCAGTCCACAAGGCGATCGCGTAAACCTATTAAAGACAAAATTGCCCTGAAATGTATCTCTGAAATGCCATTCAGTTGACTTTAATTGAGGGTAGAGAACATTCACGAGTCGTTGTCTCAGAACGCCTGTCTATAGATGGTGTTTTATAGCTTCATAAAACAGGCCATAATAACATTGTAATTGCAGTAAATTCTCCTAAAACTGCTACTTCTAAAGAAATTAGTCACGAAGAAAATAACGATCCCGGGCTAATGTTTCACATATAAACCAACGATCTGAAGGTTGTGTGCTTTTTTGTTTAATTTCGTGAAAGTGGTAAGATGTGAGAAGAGTTCAGCTTCTTCGGAACCCTTGGTGTTTTACATACGTGAGACGAAGAGTTGTTCATGCGTCGGTAAAGGGTCCACGGAAACAGGTACTTGCAAAATTTGAAGTTTTTCAACAAAAAATATCCGTTAGTTTCTTCATTCTCTCAAAGTATAACTCTCATATAAAAACTCTAGATGCTTTTCAAAAATGTCTTTCTAGTTGTTTCGAATAGCAAGACTGCAACTTAAGTCAGTCAAAAGTTTGAAGTGTGAGTGGACTGCTTATAGCTTAGATCGTGTAGATCCAAAACTAAAGCCTATATACTATACAGTGTGTCAATCTTCATAAACTAAGCATTATAATACTTGGACATTTAGAAACAGGAATCATACATGGGAAATCTTAGGATTTCCTTTTGAAAAACTAAAGTGCTTTAAGTTGATAATCTGATCTGAAGCAATTTTATTACTCTCCGGATTTTTCATCGAGTTTCTAGTTTTGACATGATTTTGATATCAGTGACATCTATTCTTATGGTTATGGCAAGACCTCTAAAATTTAAGGTTGCAGCCCCATTTTCCTTTTTTTTTTTTTGGCGATTTTTTTGCGCACAATGCTTCGAATAAAATATCTCAATGAATTTCAGCGTTTTAGAAATACATATGATTTATCATTTGTTTTAGCCTTTTCAAATTTGATCCTAAACGTAAAGGGATTTCCCTTTTATATTTCGAAAACCTAATAGTCTTTGAGCGGGTTAGTGCCTAGTTTTGACTGTAATATATCTCGGTAAGATACGAGAATGACCCGCAAAATTGAAGTTTACTCAAGAATTACGACCATGCAGCTTTGGAGTAGGGATTATCTGATAAAAGTTAGAGATAAAATGGTGGCAAGATGAAAATTGCCTTTCAGTGCTAAGTACGAATTGTGTATTTCCTTAGTTTTAGTTTAAAACATAACTCTTTTCGAAAAAACAAAAACGCAAGTGAAATCTAAGACAAATACGCAGGAACCTGAAAAAATATGTTTGAATTCAAACTTCAAGTGCGGTTTCTTTACTAAAACGTCTCAGTATTGTCGAAAGACTAGTTTTATTGTCCATTTAAATCAAATTTTCTGTCATTATCATGAAATTTAGTAGAGCAATAAAATTTTCTATAATATATGTTAAAATACGGAAGTACGTTTTTTAATGAATCTGTTTAATTGTCATTTTTCACCCGGACAGGTGCACTGTTCTTCTTAAACAAGCAACGTACGATCTTTACTATACTCTGTCATAGAACTCTGTGTTAACTGAAATCTAATTTCACTCTGTAATAATTCCTTTTCTCGGCAAGACTTCAAATTGATTTAATTCTAAGCCGATAAGATCAAACACTTTAGTGATTTCCAGTCCTGACATCTGCTGGATGCACTCGGCTTAGACGCTTGTTTAAAGACCTTTCAATTTAATATCTTGTCAGGAATTGGTAAAAATCTCGCAAATATCAGAGTGGTCAAAAAACATTGCAGTAACACCAATACCTGACATCTAACTCTAAGATTGGTCAACCAAAGATTGATGTGTTTTTTTATGTTAGGTATTACCTCTTTACTAAACGATAAATTTCACCCTTAGGGAAATCTCACTGCCGGTAATGAGCCGCCATAAAACAAGCCAAAATGTCTCTAAAATTGCTCTAAAAGCGGAAACATCGAGAGAGTAAATGCGGGCTAAATAGTTTGTTATAAATCATAGAATATCACGTTTGTTTAAAACTAGTCCAAAATTGGCTCTTATGGGCCAAAAAAGCTATTAGGAATCAATTTTAATTAAACTGTCGCCAAAACGGCTCTGAAAGTGTAAACATCCTAAATCAGATCCTCTTCTGAGATAAACTCCCTCTTGCTATACCCGGCACGGAACTCGTAACAGGTCCCAAAAGAGTTGAAGATTTAGAGGGGGGTAAATTAGTCTGTAAGTAATTAAAGGTCTTGCGCTATAGGGCTAACAGATGGAAGAGCTGAAATCTCTCTCACAGACCGGAAGGACCATATACACGCCACAAACAAGATCTTAGTGTTTACTCATAACAATCCAATTTTTACTTGCTATGTTTATGATTGAATAAGATCTAGTTTAGATAATAATAGCGTATGTCCGCCAAGTCTTCAGAGAAAAATCTAAAATAAAAATATTTGATTGGTAAGCAGTTTGGAGAAATGTCTTTATCCTATCCAGTTAAATATGTATGTGTGGATTTTTTTCATAAAAATAAAAATTACTAAAATATAAAATATCAATGTTTCGAAACACGAAAATGTTACCAAATTTTTTTATTGTAGCTATAAGTATTTGACGTAGAATTTATAAAATGCAAGACATTTTCTTTCGATTATTTTTTATTTGTTTTGTTTTCCCTTTTTTCTTTTCTCTCCTTATTTTTACTGACAACCACATAGCAAAATCTAGCGATATAACGCTAAACTTGTTCATGATGTCAATCTTTGGGAATATTTTCCAAAAGATGCAGCATCTGGCTTGCTTAGAGTCATTCTCGATGCTAGCTGGTTTGTTTTTGTCCTTGCATAAAATCAGCTATATTTCTAGATTGTATTTGACAATCTCAAAAACTGCTACTAAGACATCATGCCATGTTTATTAATAATAAAAAATAATCATTTTTTCTTGGCTTTGTTCAAGCAGTGTCTTTCTTCAGTCTTTTTGTTACTATTCTTGTACTCGAGGATTTGTAATCCGTTCTTTTTTTTTTGGCGCCACGAACGAATACAAAAAGAAAAAAAACCTAGAGAACTAGAGTAAAAAGACGGCGCTTGGGGCTACATTTTTCTTGAATAAATGGGCGTCACTTCTCTTTTAGTGGACTTTGACTGCCCGATCTCCCGTGGAGAGTGAGATCCATCAAAGTATACTCAAAAGTAAAACCCTGAGATAGATACAGATGGGGTAAAGGGTTGACTCAATAAGACGCCTGAATTCGTGTAATAAATCCACACCAACAAATACCATACTGTTTCTGGATCGTTCGCGTGCGATTTCTCAGTTTCAAGGTTACAGTTAAAATGAACAACTATCTTTATTCGTTGAAAAAGAGTGTTGATGGCACAATATAAAGAAAACTTATGATATCAAAGAAAAGTTTTTAATGATTTTATTTCTTATTAGCGGTACAAAGTGGTGAAATAGCCCGAGGTAATTGTTTCTCTGTCTAATTAAGAGTTATTGCAAGGGCAATGCTAAATATTGGCCTCCTGAAACAAAGCATTTGGCATACGACAGAAATATATAATGAATTACCTTGTGTTTCTTAGTGTACTATCAAGAATGAAACACCCGTAGTATTTCTAGTATTGGTCGACCTTTTTTACAATAAAAGGAAAATAAATCTTAAACAAATACAAGGTAACAGTTTTCTTATGAATTAAAAGTTTTTTTTCGCCTTGGATAAGTAGCGTGCTTTTAAGAACAAAAAGAATCTTTGGAGATGAAAATAAAAATCGAAAGACGTGACTGGCTAGCCAGCTAGTTTTCTTTTTCTTACTCTTTTCTGATTCTAGAAGTTGAATGTTCTCAATCAATTGCAAATAATAATCATACTGAAAAACTTTCAATTCACAAACCTAAAGGATATTTATTTTGTAACAATAGCTTTGGTAAAAGGATTTGAAAAGACACTCGTATAAACGAATGTATCTATTTGTTCTTAAGGCTTTAGTATTATACAAAAAGGGTGAGGTCTTTTAGACTGTTTTATTGATACCAAAGATTGAAGAAACAATGATTTCGTAGTAGAGTCTTGTACTCATTCAGGCTAAAAATACCCAGTCAATAAAAATTACATTAAAACTCATACTCAATTCTTTCAGTAAAACACTTTAAAACCTCCAACTGAGCTCCTATGTATTCACTTAAAAAAACTTTTTATGTCTCATGCTGAGTGTTATTCTTTTACAAACAGGAATATCGCCATCTGCCTTAAAGAAAGCAGGGAAAACCTGCAGGTTTGCTTGCTTCTCTCAAAGTTCTAGCACGAAAATCCATTCCCATGGCACGCTATAAACATTCTAGAATAAAACCCTTTTAATGCTGTGGGAACCCATATCAGTGCTATCCTTTGAGGCAAATACCAAACCTGTTGGCTTCGAGCCTTACAAAAGCTTTTTCTCGATAATTCTTTTTGATTAACAAAAAATGACTTGATTGCACACACAGATCTTGTGTGTCCTAAACTATTATTATTATTACAATTTTGAAACATATACCTATAATTCTAGAGTCATGAAATTTTTGTTCTATTGTAAAAGGAAAAAGGTCTCACAAAAGAATTATTGTTTGGAATATCATCTTCGATATATTCGTAGAGTTGGCATTTTTCTAAACGTTTAAGAAATGACACCCGAAGATGTTTTGTTTCAAAAAGCCGCCACACTCAAGACTTCGAGTCTTGTGTCAGTCATTTGTTACCATGAAAACATATTTCAATTCAATAGATCTCGAAAAAAAAGCTTTCAACCAACGTGGTAGTGACCGTTCATTTAGTAATAACAAAAATACCAGACCTCTTTACAATACTGGCCGACTAATGCTATATTCAAATACCACTATTCGGTTTTTTTCTAGTCTATCAGCTTATTTTCCATTACTATTGCGTCTGATATGAAAACGAACTAAAACAAAAACGTGGTACATGCCTGAAGGCCGTTTAAAGTCCAAGATAGAATAAAGAATGCAATTTATAGCAAATTTTCTCGGTGAAGGCGACACTCTAATTTAATAAAGTAGCCGTAAAACTCGGGGCTATTTGATATAGTTATAAGAAGAACTTCCTGGTTTGAAATTGGTTCTAGAGTTGAATATGCATGTTTATGATATTTAGGTAAAGATGCTCTTCAATTAGCGTTACTTAGCGCTGTCTTTACTTAAGAGAGATGGAGGTGGTTTTAAGAAAACTTGTAAAAATATATCCGCATGAGAAGTTTATTTTTGTTACAAAAATATTTGGAAATGCAATATTAGATATTGAGAAATTGTACTGGAATATTTTAGAAAAATTCTTCCCGTTTTTCTCTTTTTTTAATTTTTTGTATCGATAAGACAAAAAACCGCACCAAACGTGATCCCTCGAGGCTATATATTGTGGGAGTTCGAAGAAAGGAAATTGTTTTCAATCACATTTAGTTAACCAAGAAGGAAAGGCTAAGCAGTGATATCATGCACAAACTAATAAAAAGCAAAATTTGAAAAAATCTGCCGGCGGAATCCTAAAGTACATGTGCAGTAAAACTAAATTGAAAACGAATTTATGAAAATGAAGTGGAAAAGTGGAAATTCAAAGCAATATTTCACCATTTGCGAACTTTGACTGAAAATACAAACGAAGATACAGAATTAGAAATGCAATTTTTTTTTAGTTTTGTATTAATGCAAATAGTACCACCTACATGACTATTAAAACACCAGTTTTATTGTTTTTTATAGGCGAGTAAATCTTGCAAAAACCCTTGAAATTTCTCCAATTTTCTTCCATATATTTTTCTTTGGTTTTGAATTTGTTTTGGTCGCAAGTAAAATCATTTTCTTCCATGGCTACCAAAAGTTTAAAGAAAAGCACAACTATAGGTTCAAGTCCACGCAATAGCTTTTGTCCCGTTCACTTGAGAGAGAAAAACGGTTTCTAGGAAAATCACTATTCAAACTGTTATTAATAACTACGTAAGAAGTTCATTGTAAGTTGACAGAAGAGGCTTAAGTACCCAACAGAAACGCTCTAACAGGTAGTAGTAGTTTTCATCAGGTTCGTTTATGCAAAAATACTGAGCTAAACGTGGACTCAGACTAAATATCTCGTGAACTAGTCCGTTGATAAAATCACAACACATGACCAAGATATGGAGACTGGCTTGTAAAGAACCTCTAAGAAAGTTTAGGATTAAGATTAAGTCACTAAGTTGCGGACTGCCTCCTCTCGCGCCTATCGCGGTGTATTGGATCGATCTCTTTGTCAATGACATCCAAAAACAACTACCCATAAAACCGCTTTGATTTTAGCCAACGCTTCTAATGATAAGATTTACGAAACCCAAATCCATTTGCGTTACTGTTTTCCAGAGCATTTTATTAGTTTTGTAGCATTTTTGAGAGTAATTATAACATGTTAATGAAACGAGAACTTACTTAACCCTAGCCTTGCCTTACTGGTGTGGCTGACCGCAAAAAGGGTCTCGATTAGTTATCGCGAGACGAGAGAGCTCCAAATCCATCTAATGGAATAGACCTTCACGTTTCCTTACTATATAGCACTAGTACTATAATCCCAAACTTGATTCAATATCTAGGTGACTCAACTGGACAAACAAGTACATAACATAACATGATCAGTGATTTGGATTCTATTCATATTTTTAAGAACTCGTGGGGTTTCGAATTTCTGATCTTTTTCAATGTTGTAAGGGATAGTTAAGATCTAGCAGGTCTGGGCTTGAGCCTTGTAACTGAAGCTCCCGCTTATCGCAGTACACAAGAGAACAAAGGATCTAATTTCATTATAACACGGCATATGAATAACAAAAGCTATGATAAGGCTTCTGTTTGTGTGAGCGTTCAATGCGAGGGCTGCCCAACACTTCTACTCTCTGTCAGATTGTTATCAATAATCTCTACAACTCAAAACCCGCAGGCATTAGACCTATTCTCTTGTTAGTTCTCACAGATTTGGATTTCAATTTCAATAGTAACCCTATAAAGTCGTAAGCCAAGGTATTAGTAAAAAAGATCCAAGTGCTAATTCCTTAATAAATATGTAAATATTTGTAGATGTTATTGTTGCGGTAAATTAGAGGGAGGAGTTGTTGAGAGGCAAACGGAAGTTAAAATGTATTAAGAACAACAAATTATCGAGCGAAATATTGGAATTTGCTCCGCTTCGAACAAACTTGTGTGTTCGTTCTGTAGAATACGCTTCCGGACGGTCTATAATAAGGACAGCAGTGCCAAAAGGATTCCTCAGCAAAAAGTAGGGGGCTACAATAGTCATAGCAATGATAATAATAATAATAATAATAATAATTACAAGATGAAAACAATTGAAAAGGTTCTTGACATTCTTCTGTTTATGCATGAAATATACTTGAAATAAATTTTGAGGAGAAGAGTTTCTATAAAAAAAAGATTTGGACATCAAAAATATTGTTATCTTATTTCCTCACTTTTTTACCTCAACTTTTTTTTACATCCAAGACGAATACTTCGTAATGAGCTATTCCTGATTTCAAAATTCTCATTAAAACACTTCGAATAAAAACTTCTATTCTATGAATATCATTCTTTTCCTTTTTATTTTCATTCAGAGTTTATAAGAATTCATTCTTTTTTGATTTGTGATATAACAAAATGCCAAGATGAGTTTTGATCAGGATGGTGTCAATGCCGTTTAGTTAATGACATTCTAAAGCACCTGCTAGAGTCGAAGCGGGCAGTTTCGCGATAACAGGCCTCCAAGGTCTGCACGCTTTCAATACAACGCTCTTTCCCCGTTTTTCCCGCTTCCCACGAGTGAACCAACCATGTTGCACCCAAATCTCTAGGCAGTTGCCATGAGGAGTTCTTAGCTTTGAAAACATTCTAAAAACCTAGGAGATACTTTGACATCCATGGCTGAATGGTCACATCTTCAAAACTGAAATTACGCAACAAAATTTCGGGTGTTTTTCCAGAATTTTTAACTTTTGACCCAGAATAAACTACGTAGATCAATCAAAGGCGTTCGTTCAGTGGTCGAGTTTATTTAAGTATTTGTTGTTTTCAGTCAATGAAAAGTGTAATTAGTATCTTAGTAAAATAGAATAAAGTAGAATAAAAATGTTCCACTAAATCTAAATGAGCTAGTGAAGAGCATCTACACCAGGCTGGATGATGTTTACTTCCCCACTAACACAATACTCTATTCATTAGTCCTATATACACCTTATTGTTAACACTTTTCATTTAGTTCTGGGATGGGAGGCATTGTTAACGCCTTTATACAATATCCTTGGTCTTAGGCATTGATTAAGGTCTTGTTTTATTTGTTTTCCATAAATCTCATGGGAGAAAACTGAAGAAGAAGGCGGTGCTGTTTCTTTTTTCTAGTCGTGTTTGAGGCGGATGCTCGCGGGAGTTATACATGGTGCCTGACCGGTGTGAAATGATATCTTGACTTAAATGTTTTATATCCGTTTGATTCGAGACCATTGCACGAATTCGATTCGAGAGCTGATAATATCGATGCTTAGTTCTCCAGTGTAAGAAAACTCTTTAAGGTCTTAACTCTTTGTTTCCTGCTGATCTGTTGATTTGAAAAGTCTTGAAAAAGGAAAGGACTAATTTTGAATGACTTTTGAAAGAGAAAAATATCCCTTCCTCTGCATGAAACATAAAAAATACCTTGGATTATTTACAATGGGTGAAATGCTTCAATATCTTTAGCGAACAGATGTCGATTTTTGCCTTACATAAAAAAAAAACACATTTATTTTAACCAAACAAAGTAGCACTGGTAAGTCAGAACTACAAATAAAAGAATACCAGAGACGTGTAGTTTTTGGTAGTATTCCCTATAGTATTTCATATTTCGGCTAGAACCAAGTAGATAGGCCCTTGACTTGATAAATGACAGCATTTGTTAGGGGCCTCATTCGAAACGCCACTTGCATGCCAAATTCACTCATCAATTCTCTCATTTTTTTTCGAGTTTTGTTCATACACTTGCAGTTCTGCCTCTTGAAAGAGTTGCATTTTCTATTGTTTCTTTAATTTTTGGAACAAACTTGCATGTTTCATCTTTGTTTATCCTCAAAAGAAAAGCCGATCGTAAATCAAACATTTGCCCCCCATTTCGAATGGAGGTGGTTCTAGAGAATTCTGGATTCAAAATTTCAAAACTTTCCTTCCTTGACTTATTTACACTGTTTGAATAAGTTTTTCAGATTTCACTTGTTAATAACTTAAATTTGTGTGTAAAACGTTAATTTCTGTGTGTAAAGCTGTATTGGGAGCTTTTAGGTTAATTGAGATCCTTTCAATAACTAATAATGCCCCTACACCAGACATTTCAGGGGCCAGGTGACGTATGTCACGCTTGTCTGGCTTTTTACATTATTTATTTTTATTGACAGAGACATTTATAAATACCCTTAATTCAAAGGCTTTGCATCAGTAGTGATGAGTACGCTAGCAATGCAGTCACCACAAACTTACCCGGCTTACTTCGGTGGCGGTTTACAGAATAAGGAGCCACAAACACATACAAATCCTTTGGATTTCTCTTATTCACAATGTCGTATGCAATCGCCCAATTACTACAACCAAAATGCACTGCCAAATTTTATGTCAATGTCACAAACAAGCCATAACGCGCAAGTTAATGGATACAATACAGAACCTGTTCCTCCGTTTCAGCATGGACAGATACCCAACCAAACCACTGCCGCATCGAGTCCTGTGGATCACAATCAGTCTTACTTCCCAAATCAAGCCGAACCTAACCAGAATTGCTCTTTCCATCAGTACGCCTGGCTAAAGAGCACCGCTCCTGAAAATTGGTGGCACAACGCTTCTTCAAGTAAGGCTCTACTCCTTTTACTTATAATAGATAGCTTAATCTTTTGTTGTGCTTTCGTGATTCTTGCAAGCAGGGTAAACCGAATGATCTTATAGTGCAGTTACCTTAGTTAAACACTTGTAAAATGGGGGACTTTTTTGCTTAGTTCTTTTAGCCAAAAATACAACATTCTTATAAAAGTCTTCTTGAATTGTGCTTTTAGTAGATCAGGCACCAACTCCACTCCAAAGTCGATCGCTTTTACACACAATATTTAACTTAATTTAGTGATTTAAACTTATACGTAGTTAAGTCAGACGATCTAACGACTTTGTTATTGATGGGCATTTTTTTCTCCTTTTTTTTTGCGTTGTTGTACTTAGACAACGCTTGGAGTAACCGAACCGAAGGCAAGCGTAAAAGGACCGCATACACAAGAAAGCAGCTCTTGGAACTAGAGAAGGAATTTCACTTTAATCATTTCCTGACGAAAGAGCGAAGATCGGAGATGGCAACACAGCTAAACCTCACTGAACGCCAGGTTAAAATATGGTTTCAAAACCGTCGAATGAAATGGAAAAAATGCAATGCCCAGGCACTTACGAAAACCAAGTCACCATCAAGCGCAACGGGTGGAATGCCCTCTTCAACTCGACAGGATTTACACATGACCAACAGTACACCAGCTTCGCAACTCAATGCAGACTCCCTCGGCAACTCGAACTCGCAGATTCAGAACTGTTTGGGCTTCAGAGGTACATAGATACTCTCATTTTTTACTCAGGAAAAAAATGAGAAAATACAATTGACAAAGAATTACAGGTTATTTGAAAGATGAACTAAAAAAGTAGAAACATAGCTTATAAAGAAATAGAATTTATCTCAGCGATGAAAAAAGAGAAAATACCTAAGAACTGTTTTGATGACGAGTGGTACATGAGGTTATTATCGAATAGAACAGACCGTAATTTAAGGTTTCTTTTTACAGTATGTGAATAGCAGCTTATCTTTCCAAGTTATATCTATTACTTAAGTAAGGTTTCAGAGGTTTTATCGTGAGTGAGTGAGCGAAAAGAACCCTGTATTTTTCAAAAAAACTTTCTATTTAACACACGTTAGACGCTATCGAAGAAGGACCTCTTCACAAAGTATGTGAATTTGAACTGTATATAATTGTGAATAAACCCAAATTGTTCCAAAAAACGACTTTAAAAAACTCCAAAAACCTTTGATATTATTGGAGTTTTAATTCAATAATTGCAAGAACCTTCTTAGATCTTTGAGCAGTGTCCAAAAAAGTGTCGAAACAATGAAGCAGGTAGGAGAAACACCGGAAAACTTCGGAAATGGTACTTGATTTTTCTTTATTCGATAACCCGTAAGAACTAAAAGCTGAAGTAACTTGGTTGTCTTCGATAAGATGTGCTTTAAAGTACACTTTTGAACTGGCGACGATTCATAGGCAAAGTCAGAAGGCTGTGCTACCATTGATATTTTGCCATTGTTTTCTTTGAGAAGCCTTAATCTCGCTTCAGAATTTTTTCTTTTCTTATCAAATTGGTCAGTGTTGTTCTGCGAGGCATGTGAAAGGCTTTTAAACGGAGGCTAACAACTTCTTGACTCAAAGGTCTCCGAGGTTGGCCTTATTTTTGCTCGTAACTTTTAATGGTTTTTATACTGTAAGTGGAGTTTGGTATCTTGTGTTAATCAAGAAGCTGTGGACACACTATTTGGAGATATACAATTGTAGGGGTGAGACATCGCTTATTGAATAGAGAGCATTTAACAAACGCTCCTCCTATTTTCCTCAGCGAGCGATACTGATCTTGACTTGAACATCACTCCTAAATATACTATTCTAATCCACGTACAGGCTGAAATACACTGAACAAAGAATCATTCCTTTGTTCCTTGAATCATGATCATCATTTTCCCTTGGTTAGACTTTTTAACTTTTGAATAGATGAAATGGGGGTGAAAGGTCTAGATGATAAGGGATTTTGGACCTTATATACCAATGCTGAGCTACAAGGTGTAAATTCAAGATCTTCTTAGATTTCTGCTCAAACAAGTGTGAAAGTGAGGTGTTAAGGCAGTGCAAATGCGAAATCTTAATACAATATAGTAGAGAATAGTCAATAATAGGACAAAGACTCGTAGCCACAGTACAAATCAAGAGAAAACTCGAGTATTATCATCGACAAGACTACTCGAAGAATAGCATCTCGAACAACTCGGCTGTGGATATCGGTCGGCTGTGAAATGATCGCAAACTGATCTCACTTGCCGCTAAAATATTTAAAAAGAACTATTTAAACTGTACAATAATTTTGAATATCTAATGATTTGTAATAAATCATTTGTTCTTAGCTGCCGTTAAACGGATTATATAACGTTTTTAAAATGTCTTTACACAATGCTCGGCCCCATATTTCACCTGTCTCACACTTCACTTTACTTCGCGAGATTTCGTCTTTCGTTTTCACTCAGTACTACACCACTCCCGCCATTAAACAAACTTGTATTTTTAACATCATTTAGAGAAACAGCTTTTTTCTAATTTTATATTTCGTGCGAGAATTTCAAGACGGTGCCAAACCGTGGCTAAACACTGAAATAACCTATGCCTTACTTCATTAGTTTGTGCTGTCGACCGACCCATGAATCAATGCTTTCCGTATTATTCACTTTCTTTATTATCTTTACAATTGTAGAATTCTAGACTGAGAAGAAAATCACTGTAAATAAAATATTTACCTCAGACTTCAACAGCCCTGTCATTTCTTTATATAAAACAAATAGTTTGGGTATTTCAATTCAATGCTAACATGTAAAAAATTCCTATTCTTCTCAAGCAAATAGAGTCACCTGCGAGCAATCGTCGCCTTTGATCATTAAAAACACACACAAGTTTTATGGCAGTCCAACTGTATTTATTTTACAATCATAATAATGTTTTTCTTGGTAATGACAAGATACAGTGTTATGCGATTCACAAGCTGGTCATTATTCGACTTTGAAGATAAAGCTTTTAATAAATCCCATTAACTTCGCCTTTTCCAGTCAGTTTGAAGCCTCAACTAAGACAACTTAGGTTCTTGTACTACCAATTCGTCCAAATACTTCCTTCCTACATTCATAACGGAAATTATAACATCTAAAGACAGCGCGATACGCTATTGATGATATCCCAATACTGTCTTCAAAATACTCTCGATTTATCAAATTTCTTTTTACATAATCCACTCGGTAGGCCAAGAACCTGTTCGAGCCTGTAAACTACTCGATTCTTTATCTAGAAGTAAAGTTTAGTAATATAATTTGCGAAACAATATTTTTTTTGGTTGAAATACAAATATTTTTCATTGACGTTTTTATAGCGTGAAGTACATAATTTAGAATTTGCACAAGTATATGGAACGATGAGCTTCAATCAAGTGACGAGCTTTAAAAGCCTTGGTCTAATTTAATAAGAGGGCTAACATACTCTTACTCGCTTTCTTTCTTTGTCATTCTTGTCATTTGACAAACTGAATGAGTCGCTAGATGGAAGTGTTTCGAAACTCTACGAATAGGGCAACGAGTCAAAGTACCTTGTCAGTTGACTTCCTTATATCTAAGTATCAACAAACTTTCCAGGACTCATCTACTAACTCCTCCAATGCAAATTGCTTTTAAACCCTTTGACTCAAGTTGGAGTCTAATGGCTGGCACACATCACCCATGTGTGACTATTTTATGGGAACGTGGATAAAAATTTTCGATAATTTGGTCTTTCTTATTCACTGGCGACACTGAAGCACGTCCTAAGGCAAGTAACTCATCCTACCATGTCAGTTCCCGTTGATCCAATTTACTCGCTCTATATATAAAATCAAAATCGCTCTCTCGAATAAAGAACCCTTAGATTATAAAACATACTGTTCACTTATTGTCAGTAAAAGCTAGGTTAGGTTGGTAGGAAAACAATCTTTATTCAAATCACAAAGCATGAAGTAACTATTGGAGATGAAAAGAAAGTTTCTCTCTCTGGTAGCCAGAGTTTGGCTTTACTGTGGGGGGGTCTTAGCCCTAGGATACACTTGAGCTTGTGACCCTCTTGAAGCCACGATTTCGTGGTTGACAGACCTGTTATTAAGCCACTCAACCCATTTGTCATATGTCAACAATAGTGAATGAAAAAACTAGAGCACTCCAAGTGCTGTACTAGTGCTGTCTTGTGGGATGATGTTTGACGTGAATGCCTTGCATGGCTTACAAGTGTCCCTTCACTGCAAACAAATAACTTAAATTTGTTTCCTCAAGAAATACAAATCTTTACAATGCTACAAGGAGGATTAGGCTAATTCTATTGATCATCAAACAAACGTTTTCAAATAACTGGAAATTAAGAGATTTATCTTGATGTAAGTGAACTTTTTCAAGGATATATAGGAAGAGGGGTCCCTAACCCACGAAGGATGTTCGTATGTGGTATATTCAACAGAAAATAGTTGATCAGAGGTTTGCCAACTAATGGACGAAGAACAATATTCTTTTGTTCCGTATGAAGTAACTAACAAGGGTTAGTCCCTCCTCTTTGTTATCGTTCCTAAAATCCTTTTATCAGGTTCACATGGGTGAGCGGTTCTGTTCTGTCGTCTTTTGCATTGATAATTGTGCAAATGTAGATTCAAGTGTCGTTAATCATCAAATCCGTCAAGTTAAAACGCTGTACCCTGAACTTGGAGTACTATCAATTAACGTCCTGGATGACGGTGTTTCGTTAGATTTCACAAGAAAAACTTATTTTCTCGAACTAAGTAAAAATTATGAGTCTTTCATCTTATCACTAATGGCCTAACTATATTGCTTACGTGTTACCGAGACACACCTAGACGCATGCAACCATCTATTAGCATGGTTTGAAGTCCTCCTCTTCAAATACCTCTCAACACTAACCGCAAATTCAAGAAATCTTATCATTTGATTACAATAGTCGATCCGAAGACGTGCTCGGGGGTAGATTTCTGGAAAATAAGGGTATTGCTTTTAATAATTCCATGATCGTCTCCCATAAGGTTTATTCAACGAAACGATCACCAGAAGATTCCGATATTGTATTTCCTGTTATATTGAGTTCCGCTACAAGCCACAAGTCAACTGACATCAATCTTTAGTTGTCGAAAGACTACTCGAGGATTACATGACTATAAAAGTCCTTATTCATTCTCTTCTGCTTGAACTCTTGGGGTACAGTTTCTAATCAGTCGGCTTTTCTGTGAGTTGCGTTGTTCCATCTTGTTGCGTGACTGTCTGCCTTTAGGGCTTGTTTTTCGCGTTTGACAATCAAAGAAAAAGCGGATTATGGAACTTGTCGGAGTTTCGTGGTTCGTTGACGATTTGCGTATGGTTTTTGTGTTCTAAAGATCTTCTTTGATCTGCTGTCAATCACGAATGTCTTACTCATTATGGGACCTTTCTTTTAGAGCACTCTTTCCATGGTTTACCATGCAGAATGAACCACGAAAAAAAAAACTTGATCAAACAAAATATTCTGAAATTCATTTTCCCGTACTGAATCAAGAGTATAATTTTTATATTTCTTCTTTTTTTTGAAAGAATTTCTTGTTGAGTTCCTGATATTGTGAAAACCTTAAATATACAGGTTAACCAAGGTGCTATTCACGAATCGTGTAATGCGTCCTGAGGAGGTAAAAAGTGCAAGGAAGTGGACCTTGAAACAGGAGATAAAAATACATCTTTCATCGTCTCAGAACCTCGAGTCCAGAACGCTCATCAAATAATTCCACCATTTTTTTATTTATTTCATTACAATTTGGTTCGCAGTTTTGTAAATTGAATCATACAGCGATAGCACCAATACCAGTCACTCCGATTGATGCGGTCTGAGTGATCCGTCAGTCTCATTATCCATCTAACACCCTGTGTAGTCCTATATAAGGTTGAGAAAGGTTGATAGCAGAAGGCTGACTTCCAGCGAGATAGATAATCCAAACTAGCTATTCCTGATCAAAAGTGAACGATAAGATACAGCATGTGGGCGACAGCCCCCTTTTCCCCTTGAGGCAGTAGGGCGGCTAGCCGGCTATTCATACGAGAAAAGGAAACTCGCGATTGCCTTTTATTAAAAGTCTTCTGCTTTTTATAAAAAAAATAGATTAAAACACCTAACTTTCAATACAGCGTTGCTAGATTTTAAGAATTATTCAAGATTCCTTAAAATGGTTAGTACAGAGACACAAGTTTTTCGTACGTGTTTTCTTTGAACTCAGCGGGGGTAAAACATTGATTATGTGATTCAACAAAAGCGACGCATTGCGAAAGAAAGCTTCCTTTCTAAAGGAATTTTAATCCCACAAGCGTTCTTTATGCGTCACTGTATATATAGGACTTGTTATTACTCCTAGAACATTTTCCGCTGCATGACCGCGCAAAATATATTCACGCGCAGAAAGAACATCTTTTGGAGAAAAAAACTTTCATCTTCATTGTTCTTTTTTTGGTGCGTCTTGTTAGAACGCTAAAAGCTGAACATGACGGAAACAATAGTAGAGGCGTAGTCGGATAAAAAGAGTCAAAACAAAAACACAGTGACATCTATACCAAGATAAACACAATGAATATCTAAAGATACTCTTATCGTGAAAAACTATAGTCAAACTTTACGTGGGTCTGACTGTTGAGACTGAAAACATGGTGGCTGATGGCGGCGTTGTAGTGTGCTTAGCTCGTATGAATAACAAACAGGGTAGCTAATGTTATTTAGGGAAATCACCAACCATTTATCTCACAATGGCTGTTTTGTTTCCTTTAAAATCAGATCCTACAATAGTGTCTCTAAAAAAGAAAATTACTTTTAAATGATAATTTTTTTTTGTCATGGTTACGAGTGAAGTCAAAGCGCCTGCCGAAAGCATCAAAGGTGATATGTATATATGCGCACGCGTCTTGCTACCACTTCTAGTTAATTGTTTGTACTCTTCGCTTCTTGAATTTCATCGAAATTAAGATGTTTTTCTAACGGTTTATATTGAAACCTCAAACAATGAAGCTATAAAAAGTATAAAAGGACGTAAACGGTCCCGAGGTGAGCAAATACAGACTCGTGTTGTTAGTACAACCATTCACGGTACTCAATCACTGTCTTTTGAACAATTACCAACTTTACTTAACAAAACCAAGGTTTTTAGCGTAAAAACAAGCCCTCAGGCAAATCTCGACGTCTGCTACATCATGCTCAATAACTGACTCACAAAAACATGGTTGATGCTCTGGAAGCCCATCAAAAGAAGTAATCTTAGATATTACTGTCAAGAAACTGCTTAATCAAAGAATTATGACAACTCACAAATAGTAAATTCAATCAAGCCGCGCTCTCCAATACTTGAGAAATATAGATAGCGCGGGGAAAATTGACCAGCCTTTCAGTGTAAAGACATAGAATTGAAGGGAAACTAAAAGTTGAATACAAACCAGTAGAATTTAAAGAAAAAAGAAATACGAATCGAGTAAGGAAATAATACAAAAACGATACAATGAGCAGTTCAATAATGAAGAGTTCTTGATAAAAGAAAGGGGGAAGATTTATGAAACTCTCAAACTTCAAAAGCAAATAAAATAACTCGAAAATGATAAGTAATATCAAGACTTTGGTGCATGTTTTGAACGAAAATAAATCGTCCAAGCTAAGAACTTCAATTAGTAAGAAAATTGAAATACGCCGGAGAGAGAAGAAAGAGATTTATAAAGGTTTATCAAACTTAATCCGAAAAGTACCAAAAATACTACCAGAGCAAGAACAAAAACGCGCGCCATAATGTACATTTTATCCGATAAGAAATCTCAGTTTTCAGCGATGAAAATAAGTGTTGAGAGCTGGCACTAAATGAAACAAAAGAAAATATGAAAAAGACCCAATAAAACTCTTATAAAATATACTAAACGAAAAAGTCGAAACGAAAACTATCAAGAATATTCGATCAGTCAAGATTCTAAAGAAGACGGGCGCCGAAACGTTGAAAATGAACACTGATAACCAGATCGCAGAGAAATATACCCATGAAATTAAGACAAACAATAACGAATATGACCTGCGAAAAGAAAGTTTCAGAAAAATGATAACACGAAGAACATAAAGTAAAATTGGAAACTGTTTGAGCCCGAAGAAAACATATTTTTTTAGGGGAAAAGCATTTCTTTTCCGGAGGGAAGCAAGAAAGGTGATTCATACTTTTATCTTTAGTAAAAACAAAATAGTAGTCGAAACAAGAAAGTAGACATGAATACAAGAATGGGATTAACATCAAGCGAAAAGAGTTTTTTTTGGATAGCCAACTGAAAATGAGAATCATTGAACTCTCCGGCATCTAAGTAAAATAATATAAAAAATAGTCGAAGAAGAATATCAAAATCAGACCAAAAATGAATAAACATTTCTAGTGAGCGAAAAGAAATCTTTTTTTTGAGAAAGAGTTCGGCGAACTAACTGAAAACTGAAGAGATTGGGAAAGCAAACATTACTGGCGAAAATAATCCAAATAGCAACGAAGAAATGATTAAAACAACAAATAAATAGGGCATCATTTCGAATGAAAGAATTTTTTTGTCGAAATATATTATCTGGATCATGATATCAGCTGAAAAATAACGAAAATTCATCAAATAAATAAAAACCAAAATTAAAGAACGATAAGAATGACAGCAATTGACTGAATTCCCACTTCAGAGCGAAATAACTTTTTTGTGGTAGAATTGAGGCGAAAATGTTCTTGAAATTTTCTTCGCAGAGACTTTGCTTAATTTCATCAGTTGTAACGGTTTTTCTCCTTTTATTTGTATCTTTAAAACAATTTTAGCCTTTAAAATGAAAATGATAAGGGGAAAGTAAAACTCCGCCAGATTCACAAAATCTCGTAGGGTTATTTTCAGTTCTGCAGTTTTGAGTTCTTTTAATGGACGCCATACAGCAAATGTACAGGTGTATCGGCTGCATGCAGACCTGAATGTCTGTTGTATGTCGAGTATCTAGAGTGATCTTCATATAACAGGTCTCTGGGATACTATATTTTAGTAGAACTATACTTAACCATGGTGAATCAGAAAACCTCTCAACCCAAATTTAAGACATTGGCTTAATCCATTCATATAAAATGCCTACCCATTGAACTTTGAAGGCTGCTTTTAAGGCTTTTATTATTAATATAAAACTAAAAAAGAACCCGCTTTGCAGCGGCCATTTGCACGTTCAGTCTTTATATTGCTATGGTATTTAATTGTAGGTAAATGGTACGAAATAAAAGGACAGCTTTGCAATTAAAATCAGGGGTAAAGTTAGCTGAAGTGGGTTAATGGTCGCTATCTACTCATAGTTAGCCGTCTAAAACCCCTCGTTATTAGCCTGTGATCTGGGGGCGGTTTCCTGGATTTCTTTATTTCCGCGACATATCTTTTCTTCGGTTTTACATCGGTAACAACTTTTTTAATCAAAGATCAACAAGTGATATAAATGACAATTAAAGAGTCGAAAGATAGGCGAGAAGGAGAGACAGTTAATGGAAATGGCCTGTGATTTGATAAGTTTGATTTTTCTTTCTTTTTTTTTTTTCTTTTTTTTTTTTCTTTCTTTTAATTTTTTTTTTAAAGATCTTTTGCCTTTTAGGAAGAGTTTTTTTTGTGTTTGATATTTATCATGCTGCAGGTGTACTATATCGAGACTAGCTCAGTTGCCTTTACATCTAAAAACTCATGAATCAAAGAGAAAAAAAATCGAGTAATCATTTGTGCTTATGATACCAATGACCGCACCAATCTGCTCACAGAGAATACACCAGCCACTTAAGATTCATCTCTAGCTTTGATTGGATTGTGTAGCACACGATCCAGAGGGGAGTGCCGTTCAAGTCTTTTCGTTCGTTAATCCAATTTGCGTTTGTAGTGTACTATATCTAATTGAATCAACATGATATCGAAGGCTCAGTTCAGACGTCGAACTTTTGCCGCGTCGAATCTAAAAGCCTTTCAGGCCAGCGACTAAGAAAGCGCCGAGAACTACCATATAAGAAATCAGTTCTTTTGCTTAGACGGCCAGGAGACGATATGTGTTAAGTTTGGTCTACATACTTCTACTAGTTTAAGAGAGAACAGCGCTCGACCTCAAAGGCAATTAGATTCAACTCGGTAAAAGTTCGACGTCTGAACTGGTCCTAAGTATTTCTAATTATAATTCATTGATAAAGATATTTATCGGGCTTCGCCCTCGTGGCCTTTAAGCTTCACTCGCGATGATAAATCCTTTATCGCGTCCATTCTATAACCCTTACTTATTTCACGCTAGCTGGATAACCTTAAAGACAGATGAAGAAAATTAATGACTCAGAGGCAAATATGCTAGTGTTTGATTTATTTCTTATTTTTCATTTCTTTATAAACACAAAAACTGTACAACCAAGGTTTAAACATTATCTTTAAATTGAAAACTATAATCAGTTATACAACACTGAAATATCAAATGATGTTCTATATAAAGTGCGTGAATATTTTTTTAACGTGACAAGAAAAGATTAAACATCCTAATTGTGCTATCTACTTCAGTCCTAGAACACTGTTTATACTTACAAAATATGAACTAATAATAGCAATATATATACTGATGGTAAAACCACTGCTTTGTCAAATATTGCTGCACGTCAAACATTGCAATATAAAAACAATTATTGATCCTATGAGCGACCATAAAAACACATTTCATTAAAAACTTATATTCTAAACTGTGGATGAAAAAACTGGTCTAATCTATATGTACAAATTATAAAGTTTTATGATATCAAAATGAGTAGTACAAAATGAGTGGAGAAATCTATGCTGCGACCAGTGGCTCTTAAATGGCTTCCCCTCTAAACCAATCAAAAACTCAAAAACCGCGCGCGTTCAACCTATCGATAGTACCTACAGTTTTATATGATATCAAAAAGTATGGTAGAAATGGGTGGGAAATCTATGCTACTGTGACCAGTGGCTCTTAAATGGCTTCCCCGCCCTCTAAAACAATCACAACTCAAAAACCACGCGCGTTTATACTATCTATAGCACCTTGTATATAGAAACCATGTGAAAAAATACTAGCTATTTTTTACTAAGATTGAAGCGCTGAAGCGCAAGGAAAAATTGAAAATGTTCGGTTTTTTCTTATTTACTCGCGAAAAGTCTGCGCTGTATTTTCAAGGTAATAAAGCGGCTTTATTCTTCAAGCACTTTTGGTATCCATCGTTGTCATTCCACTGACAATTCCCCTCGTGTACCCGGCATGAACTGTGATGGTATCGACAATCATCTACCGGGTAGAACCCCTGGATCTTCCACATACAAACATCCTTGGCCTTGTTGTTTTTACAGTCGCGTTGATAGTAGCAGAACTGGACTCGGCATTTGCACCCGGTCTTTTTGAAACCACGAATCCGACCAAGTAATTGTTTATCCCAGGCAGCATACATGTTACATCTGGACACATATAATCTATTAGAGATGATCTTGCCAGCCAGGATGTACGTTTTACCAGGTTTCAGATATAGTGAGGGACTCACATACATACGGCTGTTGTACCTAGTGGTCTTGTTGGTACGAAGCTGTGCTTTGGTCTTCTGGGTGTTCTCTACACGTCCAGCCCCCTTAAGAATCTTCTTGATTTTGATTTCTTGATACCTCCAGCCCATAAAAGGATACCGTCCAGCGCTCCTGCTACCCGAGAGAATGGACCGGGGGAAGCGAAATGGGGCTGGGGCTTCTTTACCACGGCGAATGGGAGCCACGCCCTGGATGGGTTTTATCTTGCTTTTATTGTCATTGCTGCCAGTCGCTCTGGTATGTGGCGTAAACGGTGAAGTAGGTCGAGGTGGTAGTTCTGGTACTTCGTGCTTTACTACGGACATGACTCTGACTTTTACAACTACAATTAGAAAAAAGGAATAAACATAAGTGAAATAAAGATAACTTTAGGTCTTTGATGTTTCTCAGTGCCATCCAGCCAACTCCAGGTTGGGAATGTTTTGTTGCGTTTTGGCTTCCGTCCATAAAATTTACGACATTTCGAGCATTGAATGAACCGCGGAATGCGATGATTCTCAGACTCAGGACAGAATCATGGATGTATGCATGCAGTTCTAACAAGAAAATACTTGGGATTTTCATGGTTATGATAGAGAATCATAATAATCCGAAATACTGAAAAAGATAGTATTTCACAAATGTACTTTTGCTTAGGATCTTTGCGCTCAAACTTGATGTCTAGTAACTAAATAAATGACAGGCTTGCAAAGCAGGGAGCATGGAAGAAGTCTAGTTGAAATATGTCTTGATTTTCACAGTATTACGACAGTTTTCAGTGTTTTCAAAGACTCGTGGCGACTGGGGACTGTGGGAACTGAATTGACTGGCAGGGGAGGGCAAAAAAAAAAAAAAAAATTAAGGAGATGTAAAGGTGTGGGAAGATTTGAACGATGTATGTGGCGAGCATGCTCACTGGCTAGTACTATACGAGTTATCTAGTTTGTGACTGAAAGAAATTTTTTTTTTTCAAATGCAACCGCCTCAATACCAACTGGTACGGTTTCAAAACAACCATCAGATAATAGGTCTCGCATTGTTACCTTCTCCTATCAAGGGGGATGAAAGTAAATGAAGAAACTGAAGAAGGACTGCAGAACAATCGTCTCTGATATCTTGGTTTTAACGATGTAAGATTCCATTCTTATTCCGGATATTTTGGAAAAAACCTCAGAAACCCCTACTTTATTTAGAAACTAATGCAAATTTCTCTAGAATGTTCTTTTCCATTTGTATTCTTAGTGTTATTATTGTGGTTTAACGTCAGTGCAGTTATTCTGCTCGGTTGTGGTCTAACGTGCAGTGATGTGCACTGAGTATTACACTTTCATGGCACGACTCGCCCGGAAACCAGTGACGTTACCCTGTCGAGTCAGTTGGAAAACAACGACTTAGAAAACAACAATGTTCCTGTTTGAACTTAGAGACAAAGTAGATCAAAAAACCAATATGAATGCCTATCATGAGTTCTGTTATGATTGATGAAAATAAAGAACCACTGAATGGGTCTCTTGATTTGGTTACACGAGGTCAGAGGTAATCCCTTAAGCCTGTTCATTGGATGATATAATACCACATCGAGATAATTGGGAGAATACTAGAACTGGTCACCAATGTGTAAGTACGTACTTTCATGTTTACTATTGATTATTGACTATAATACATAGAATTTATCTTACCTAATAGTCACGATTCACTAGATTTTTGCTTCGATAGGCGATAAATTTAAACTGTGTAATCAATCGTAATTAAGGTACTTAATAAATTACTTAATGGTGTCAGATCAAGAGTGATTAACTCGTTCAGTCCATTGAACCGATTTGCTTATATGTTTCTAATACTCGATATACTGTATGTCTATCGTGATTATGGACCGGACGAGCATCAGTTCCAGATGTACGTGACCCTCATGGGACGTTAGGAAGGAAACCACGGACAACGCTTGATTAAACCATCACAAAACGAATTAAGGAAACAAACAATCCATATCCTTAAATGGCCTTACTATTTAAATCATGATTTGTAAGGGTACAGGAAGTGTCGCGACTGGTGTTTCGCAATGACAAGATGAGTTTTGAATCCTTGTAGTAGTACGACGTTTTTCATATACTACATATTGATATAGTAAAAGGAAGCTTACCATAATCAGCATTACAGAACTGGGTCTGTATGTGTTCAGGCATACATAATCCATCTACCACACTAATCATGACCAAAGACAGCGCAAGGATAACCAACTGTATCATCTTGCTTTAGTTTGTTTTGGCTTTGATGTCCAAGCTTATCTATCTTCTCCCTTGACTGTTGACTTTCGTTTGAATCAATCAGTTGTGGTTTGCTTATTTATACCCTGTTGTGTCGCATGCTCTCCATATAAGGTAGTCTTAGGGTTGGTCATAATTGTTTCCGTTTTGTTTGGAGGGGGTTACATCAGATCACCCGAGAGGTTCACTGACGCAGCCGATAACTGATCTTATAATAACACTACCTTGACCTTAGATGACCAATAATAGAGATCTTGTATTTCCTTGATGGAATTCGCTTGATAATAAATAGTCTGTGTGCGGGACCGTCCAAAGAAAACCATTCGAGTGCTAGACTAAGGAGATGAGCCAGCTAGTCATAGCGGTAGATCTCAAAATTTTATTACCACAGGAAAGGGAAGAGTTGTAACTAGTTACGACAATTCAAACATCAAAGATTTAAATTTTATAGGAAGCAAAAAAAAAAAACACTTTAAGGCACGCATAGGGGTCAAGACCCCCGGAATATCAAGGAGCTCCGGCTCTTGAAGATCTCGTCAACAGTTTAAAATATCACCGACAGCATCGTTTACTTAAGAATTCAAATCACGTCGATCGGAGCATTTTTTGCATGGGTAGATCTGTCTCGCCATGGATTATAACCTTTCAGGATATAATGTGCTGAAACATGGTAATGCTTGAATATTTTAATAGTATGTCACATCGTTCAACTAGAAATCCAGCGCAGACCCTTAAAATTCTTTTTTTCTCTTTTATACGATTTTTCTTAATTACCATACAGAGCATGATACTCCAACCAGCCTCATTATCATCATTTGTACTTAATTTGTAAAAACGTTTCTTATCCCTTGTACGGACTGAAGTCGGGGGTGCGGTGAATGACGTCACTTCCGGTAGTGTTGGTCACAGAGTTCCTGTCATATTTTTTTACAAAAAAGACTGCGGCGTACTTTCCTAAACAAGATGTAATGACTATAGAATATATTTTGAAATAATTTTGAAAAGAATGGGAACTTTTAATATAGAGTATGGATTTAAAGTCGTTTTACTTTTTCCGTTCGTACATCATCATGAACAAGCTGTAAATTTGCCAAAAGAGTTCATTTCGTAATAGTCGTCTTTGCCACAAATTTCAAATTTGGTTTTCTTCTGGTTTTTCTGGTTTTCATTTTGTTGAATCGGAAAAGCTGAGCCTGTCCCATCAAAAACAGTGCTCTGTTTCTCCTACAGTTGTCTCGATAGATTTCCCTTTTTTCATACTTCACTAGCGGCGGCTATCACTTGTCTAGTCTAAATTTGTACCACCTACTGTTGGATATGTTTTTTCCGTTCAATACGATGGCCTCAAGGTCCCTTCTATTTGTCAAAACTATTTTTTCCGTTCAAGAGGGCACACTATGTAATTATGACTTCCTTTGTGTTTTGCTTCATGAAGAAGAGTTATTTTACTATTAAAACTCTGAACGCTTAAATCGGTACAAAAATTCAAACGATTTTTCCTATCCTGACTCATTTCTATATCAGTGTATGAAGTCACTTAGAATGATTTCATAGCACGTGGTTGCTTCGTGTTTTGCTAGTGATACCAGAGCAGGCGAGCAACAAGGTCAAATACATTGTATTCCCTTTAAATAACGTCACTCTACTTATGACAATATTAAATTGCTGCACTCAAAAAGTTTTGGCTTTATAAGGTCTTCTTAAGTATTGTAATGAATCGAACTGCGAATCTTGATACGATACGTTATAACACGTTCTCTTTCATGGATTGTGCTCAGCAAGCTTAGGCTTTACATACAGGCTTATAGTCTACAGTATTGGGTTGTGCCACTAAAAACGAAAACAAATTCCTGATTCATTTCCCCGGGTTAATTTATAGTTAATCTTTTTAAAAGTAAGCACAAAGAGCGACCCGAATGCTCAAAGTATAAGCTTGGGCTTTACGAAGGTACTGGTTTCCTACAGTATTGGGTTGAGTCACTAAAAAAATTGAGAAATTATTCTGAATAATTTATGATTTCATTTTCTCTCCGAAAGTACCAGCGCAAAGAGCGGAAAGGCTTTGGTATCAACTGGGAGGGTCATGCCCAGGCAAGAAGAACTGAAGTACAAATGCCGGTAAAAAAAGGGATTACAAAAATTGTTTGTTTTCGTTATACAATCCGTGTATCTGTGTTACAAATTACCATCTTCCGGCAAATGTACGGATTCCGAAAACACCCGACGGCATTACAGTAAGTAGAAATTAAGGCACCACTAACTGGGACTGTTGCACTTCAGTTCTTGTTGGTAGACGAAACCAGAAAATTTTATTGAATACCTGGTCGACGCCCCGGGACTGAAATAGTCCGCAAAGAATGACTGTGCAAAGAATTAAGTTATCGAGAACGATTTCCGGTCGCAAATCTTGTTAAATTCAAGTCAGTGAACAGAAAATTAAAATAGCCAGGGGATATAGACCTTTATGTATATCCTTCAAATACTAATACATATAAAACACTGTCAGTACTGACGGCTTATATAACCAGGCTGTTCAGTTCATACTACTGAAGTCATTTTAGAATAGACACTGGTTACAGCCCATGCGGCAACTGATCAATCTCAGTGTTAACTGAACCCGTCTTTGTTTTTACGAGGGTGAACACTTGATAGCCAGTGGCTAACAAACCTATGGCCCACGTTCCATGATAGAATTTGATTTTAGAAGTTGATTTTCGTGGAGGGAAGAAAACCGGATAACCTGGATAAAAACCCTCGCTTTACAGGAGAGAATCAGCTAGAAACTTTACTCTCTTACGACACCAAGCTCGGCGGGACTCGATTGTTCCGTTCTGGGTTGAAACAGAGGTATAACTACCTTCCTTGTGTCAACGATAATTAGTAAAATTTGAATAACATTTATTCTTAAAGCTAAAGCGTATGGAAGATGCGGTGAACTTGTTCTCAAAGACACTGAAACAACAGAGCATTTCATGACATGTCTTACAACTGAACGGTACAGTCTCAGCCTAGACGGGTGTGTCCACACATGGTTTCCTATCTATAATATAAAATAACAAAATTCTAGAGATGTGCACGATCTACACTATCTAGAGAGTAGAGTGCATGCAGGAGTAGAGGTGGTGAGGCCGATGAGTACAACCGGTAGGAAGATATTAGTTAGTCTAATTATTGTTCGTTGGCTTTGCTTCTGCCGCCCCTTGAACAAATCTTCAAGTATTGACAGCCTTGAGTACTTGTTTGGCTTCAGTAATTTCTTTGCAGAGGAAGTATTTTCCTGTGTAGATACAACTACCATAGCTAATATTATAGCTGGAGGGCAACAGCAGACAGATCGGTTTGGATTCATATCAGTCGGCTTATCAACTCAGTAGAAATGAAACAAAAAAACACTGACCATTAACTCACTTTTCTTCTTCAATTTTTATTTTTTGCGATCCAAAAAAATTCTTATTGAATGTAGTTTCAAAACTCAGTTTTAACTCAGCTTAACTTGGTACAAATAAATATATATGTTTGAAGAAACAAAATGCGCATCTTTAAGAAAAATATTTTCCTGTTTAGAATTGAAACGTTTTTTTCTTCAATTTTATACTTTTTGTGATCGAAAGAAATATGCTATTAAATGTAGTTTCGAAACTTAGCTTAACTTGGCCCAACTGAATTCAGTTGAAGGAAAAAGTTTCCCAGTACAGTCTGTATAGCCAGAAGCAAGACAACGCGTAATACGGAAGTAAGCTATTCACGAACTCAGGGACTATATCGGTAAAGACTTGAGCTGTGAACGGATCACTAAGTTACAAACGCAAAAAGCTCTCAAAAGAAAAGTATTTTGTTTTTATCAAATTATTTTGGTATACTTTCATTTTACTGAAGCATTTATTTAATAAATTTAATTATGTTTAATTAAATTGGATTTTAGAGCTCTTCTCGAGAATGAAATAAATCCGTCTGGTTGTGAGTAGAGTCCTCGACTTTGACCCAAGGCTTTGGATCAGAAATAACATCAAAAACACTAGCATCAGCGCCTAAAAGCGTCATGTTGTTCTTCACAATAACTCCAATGGATATATCTAACAACAACAGTCGTATCTACATCAAGTTTTTCAAGTACGCCGTATCTTCTGTTCATATCGGACAACTTGGAACTTCTCTCTTAGAACTCGCCGACCATTAGAGCTTCCTCAGGTTGTCAAGTTTGATAAATATTCCATAGGCGAGTACAATGTGTCATCCAATTATTCCTAGTGTATTAAGAGACTTAGTCGTTAAACCACTTGAATTGGTATATATCTTTCGTACTCTTACCATGAATATAGAAAAGCCTTGGTGAAGAAAATCTCTCTTACCGAGATTTTCTTTGTATCAGGAGGATAGCGTTTTTTCACAAGAGGTACCTACAACTACACCTGCCGAACTTATAATCAAACACTATAAAACCAGACTCTAAACAAAAACAAATACACTGATAAATCATACATATTTTATTACGTTTGTTCTAACTTCAGTCTTCAGACCTTCCTCACTAACTGTTCTGGTAAATTCCAGTCTTCTTTATAATCCAAATTTCTCGGAACTTCTATTCACGAAAAGGAAGGAAATCTATACAATTTCCGTAGTTTTTAGACTAGGTTATTCAAATAAAGTTGGTCTAGAACAAACAGTCAGACAAAAGCATGGTAAATAAGTAGAATCCTCTTAGCAAGAAGCCTAATGGCTAAAGTACAGGATCAGTTTCCAGACGACTTGACATGTCTGCACATTTTATTTACAGTGTAAACTAATCTAGAAATGGTTAATGAATTGTCAACGCCAGTTATTCCAAGATTAAGTGCAACAAATCCATCGAGTATTATAGCGTGGGTTTTTGTTTTACTCCTGTGGTATTATCTTGGCTACTTTTCTTGGTTCCTTTGCCATGGTCTTTGGACATTGCATTTCACACCAGCTAACGGGAACCATGGTAGCACCTAAGAAAATAAAACCATTAATTTAGAAAAATTTTAAGCTTGTGGAAATCAAATTAATGAATAATGGGAAATGGCTTACAATCCTTTTCATGACTATTCTATTTTTTTTTTAGGATTGTGAATTTAATGTTGGTGATATTTGAAGGTAGGAAACAGCTGTTAATCTATCCTAGTTTTATTAGAATAATGAGTTTCATCTGGTACATCAAAAGAATATACCAAATTAATATAAATATATTGAATAAAAGGATATAAAAAGCCTCAATAACATATTATATATGGTGCTTTTAAAGATTTGAAAAAACACACCAAATATCATGCTTTCCTGTTGACTGCTAAAATTATCCTAAAAATGAGCCTAACAGGAAAACACAAAAGATATAAGTTTTTCTTTATGGAATTAAAAACAGTACTTTTGCTTTTTTCCTGTTTGCCTCACACATGGGATAATTTTAAGTGGTCTCTAATCCTGTGCTATTTCTACCTGCTTCACTTTTAGCAAACACCACACCCAGGTTATTGTCTGCAGTCGACAGCTGGTAGGAGCGTGCATCGCCAAGGGAAGTCACTTTTGCAAGAACAATGTCACCTGGCCTGAAACATTTGTAGATTTCAACTCTATCTTTTTCTGTTGCTCGAACATCTTCTTTTCTTATCATCCCCCTGAATGGTTCTTTGAGTGCAGTAGACTGTACCCCAAGAATAGCCACCTTGCAGAACCTTGGATTTACGCTTGTAACCTTTGAATCACAGCAAAAAAAAATGACTAAACCATAAAATATCCACACATCCTATACAAATGCGAATAGAATTTCCAAGGAGTGGGAAGGGTCTGAGGAGGGTACCACAGTGTATTTTCTAGAAATACTCATACCTCCCCATGGGTAGAGATCAGAAGGGTCTCAGGAAGGTTGTGTAGTTCTAAAAAACAACTATACAGAGGGTGGTTGAAATTTCCATTGGGTTTGGTATAAACAGGATATATTGTATGTATAATTTCCTGAATGTTCATACCTCATGGACGGATATAGGAGTTTTCAAAGGGTGGGGAGGGTAAAAGTTCTAATATTTTCTTATGAGCTTCCTGTCATATTGACCCCACCCTTCCCTCCCAAAGAATCTTGAGTGTGTGTAGTGTGTGCTTCATAATATCAGATGTGTGATGGATTCTTCATACCTTGCAGGTTACAATGGAATCTATTCCTGGGACCACATTTTGTTGTTCCTCTCTTATGACACTTATCACAGGCTTCTTCAGGGGTAAACAATAATGTTAGTTTGATTGACAGATGATTTCATCATCATCATTATTATGTATGATCACCACCACCACTACCATCATGATGTATCATCATCATGATGTATCATCATCATGATGTATCATCATCATGATGTATGATCACCACCACCACCACCATGATGATGTATCATCATTATCATTATCATCATGTATCATCATTATTATGTATGATCACCACCACCACTACCATCATGATGTATCATCATTATCATGTATGATCACCACCACCACCACCATCATGATGTATCATCATCATCATTATCATCATTATGTATGACCACCACCACCACCACCACCATCATGATGTATCATCATGCATCATCATCATTATCATCATGTATCATCATTATCATGTATGATCACCACTACCATCATGATGTATCATCATCATCATTATCATCATTATCATGTATGACCATGACCACCACCACCATCATGATGTATCACCATGCATCATCATCATTATCATTATCATCATGTATTATCATTATCATCATGTATTATCATTATCATGTATGATCACCACCACCACTACCATCATGATGTATCATCATCATCATCATGTATCATCATTATTATGTATGACCACCACCACCACTACCATCATGATGTATCATCATCATTATCATCATCATGTATCATCATTATTATGTATGATCACCACCACCACTACCATCATGATGTATCATCATCATCATTATCATCATGTATCATCATTATTATGTATGATCACCACCACCACTACCATCATGATGTATCATCATCATCATGATGTATCATCATTATTATGTATGACCACCACCACCACCACCATCATGATGTATCATGCATCATCATCATGTATCATCATTATCATGTATCATCACCACCACCACTACCATCATGATGTATCATCATCATCATTATCATCATGTATCATCATTATCATGTATGACCACGACCACCACCACCATCAAGATGTATCATCATGCATCATCATCATTATCATCATGTATTATCATTATCATGTATGTTCACCACCACCACTACCATCATGATGTATCATCATCATTATCATCATGTATCATCATTATTATGTATGACCACTACCACCATCATGATGTATCATCATGCATCATCATCATGTATCATCATTATCATGTATCATCACCACCACCACTACCATCATGATGTATCATCATCATCATTATCATCATGTATCATCATTATCATGTATGACCACGACCACCACCACCATCATGATGTATCATCATGCATCATCATCATTATCATCATGTATTATCATTATCATGTATGTTCACCACCACCACTACCATCATGATGTATCATCATCATCATTATCATCATCATGTATCATCATTATTATGTATGACCACCACCACCATCATGATGTATCATCATGCATTATCATTATTATCATCATGTATCATAATTATCATGTATGATCACCACCACCACCACCACCATCATGATATATGATCATCATCATTATCATCTTCATGTATCATCATCATCGACAGTAATTAACCATTTTCCATACATCGGTTCATTGGTCACAGACATTCAATCGAGGCTGCAAGGTTCAAATCATTAACGATCACAAACAGTCAACCCACGACAGTATTTCTATTATTTCCTTTATCAAATATTAACCTCAAAATAATGCTGTTTTACAGCTAAATCACAACGATTCAATTCACATACTTCGGTTTCTTGTTGCACGTGTTTGATTCCAGCCAGACAGGAGTACACATAGCCATGACGAATGTACGTGCCTTTACCAGCCTTAAATTGATCTAAACTACCTAAACGCTCTCCTGGAACTGCTATGGACACCTCTCCATCTGAAGACATCTTAACTTTCAAGATCCTCTAAATATCAAGGTAAAAAAATGGCCCAAACCAACACGAGTGTTTATAAGAAGTACTCTTGTTCCACCATTTTGTTTACACTGCTGTTCATGAGGCTCGTTGGCTCATAATTATATTACCGTGGGCTTCCTGTGGTATAGTGTTACCAAGGCAACCAGCTGTTCTTTTCTTCATCATTGGAGCTTGTTTACAAGATGGCGGCCTATGTAGCTACTCATGATCGCTCGGTTTTACCCAAAAAATATGAAGATACTAACATCTGTGTGACTCAAAGATCGACCCACGAGGATATATTAAGTATTTAAATTTCCTTTCTTTCGTAATTTTGTGGTTTTCTTGTCTTTACAAGTCATAAAATCACGTTAGAAGTTAAGAAACTTTTGATTTGAATATGTGCCTTATGTTTTTTAGGTGTTGGGAACAATGTTTACCAGAGGCTCCGTAGCGAACATGAGGAAGAACAAAAAAAGGCAATCCAAGAAGTTGAAGAAAGGATACGAAGTCAACTCACACAGGAAAAAGAAAAAGCGCTGAAAGAATCAAAGGAGCGTGCAGAAGAGGAGCTTGAAAAGGCGATGCTTTCTGCAAAAAAGGCTCAAGTAAGTTTTTATGTTTGTTAGTTTTTATGATTATTATTTCTTTATTACATGTGTTTGTATGCTTTTCAGTGAAGCTTTTTGCTTTACCTTGTCTTACATGTTACAGGAGTTAAGTTGGCAAATGCTTAAAGTGCCTATTAGAGTGCATTTGTAACTTAGATAACTATTTAGGTGACGTCACCTAAAATTAATAGTAAATGCGCGCCAAAGTAATGGTCATGCAAATCAGGGAGTTTACTTTACCAGAGAATGTGTGAAGACAAATGCAAATGAGACAACAAGCATTGTATCAACCCGATAGCCTTACTTGTATGATTTTTAAACAAAAGAATATCTCATTTGCATCTTATTTGCATGCATCCGTAATAACAGCTATTCAACAGTTTGGCTAAATGCACCTTATAAATGTTTTGCCATGCTATATGCTAATGACTGTGACGTCAGGGGGGTCATTTAATATACGAAACCTACCTGGTACAGGTCAATTAAATTAGGAAAGCTTCACTGAGTTTCAGCCATGGCTTTCATAAAAATTATTGCTAATAATTAGTTTCCGCATGTATAGTAGCCAGAATTTCGAATTGCTTACTATCAATAGATGTCACTTCCTATATTATCTATATTTTGACTGGCCTGGAGAATGTTGGAGGTTGTCTGTGTATCTTGTTTTCTGGTTTCATGTTGTAGGAATAGTCAGATAGCATACTTTGAGGAGTTATTATGACATGATTTGACTTAACAGTCACAAGTTGCCCCCCAGTCAACCATTGGTGGACCCCCAGTCAAATCCAGAAAAGTCACATGATTGATAGTAAGCAATTACAAGGAACAAAAAATAAACATAAATGACTCCCTCCCCTGACATCACAGTCATTAGTATTTAACAAGAATAAACAATTATAACTTGGAGACGCATCACTCAAACTATGTATCACTAATTTTTGAACAGTTCAACTCATGTGAAAATTTTACTGAGAATACTGTCAGATGTGTCATAGGCACTTTAAATACATTGTTGTTCCAGTACTCTGATTAAATGAGAGTGTAGTGCTTTAAAGAGCAAGGATGGTATAGTCGGTTCTAAGTGCGCAGCCTTTGGTGCAAGAGGTCCGAGTGACTTTGCATCTTTGTTTTGACTTCTTTCCTTATTCGTTAGCTTTGAATAAGGGCATGCAGAGGTATAAGATTAAAATTAATATTTGTATAATTTTTTATTAATCTAGGAAAAAGCTGTCAAAGCTGAGTCTAAAAGAGTTGAAGCTTTGATGAAAAAACTGGCTGTCCAACAAGTACAACAAGAAAAGGAGGAAGGGGAAGCAAGACTATTATGGGCTCTTGAACAAGCAAGAATTGATTTTGAAAAAGAAAAAACAGAAGCCAGCAAAATAGCAAAAGAGGAAGGGAGAGCCCTTGCAATGGATGAAATAAAAGAAATCCAAGCCCAAGAGGAAGATAAGAGAAAAAAGATCATAATTAATGCTGAAAAAGAGAAACAGGTAAGTCACTTGACATCTCACAATTTATTAACAATATTTTTAATTTATGAACAATATCATTATTGCTCAAAAAACTCTTTCAACAACCATTTTCCCACCTCTCAGCTTCTCGTTTTATTACCTGGGAGAGGAGCCAGCAATTTTTAGAATAAAACCAATCAATCTGGAAAATTGGGATCTGGCCCCCCAACAAGCAAACAGTCAAATTTAAGTTTGAACCCCTCATGATCATTAATTACCAGACATCTCTACCAATCTACAGTTCATATGCGTAATTCATAAGTCTTAAAGTTTGGTTTTTATATCTGTGCTAAATAAAAATATGAATTATTTGTGAGTTATTGAATTTAGTCATTTTTGCTGCTTGAATTAATTTGGTTTGACGAAAGATCATTGTTTTTTCTTTATACAGCAATCACTTAAATCGCTGAAGGAGAGACTCAAAGTAGAAGAGAAAGAAACAGTAGCTGAGATGGAAAGGAAATGTCAGAGAGAAAGTGAAGAACAAGTAAACGAAATATGCATTAAACATAAAAGTGAAATAAAGGAAATGGAAGGAAAAATAGAAACAGAGAAAGAAGAAAAAAGGAATATAATAAGTGAAATGGAAAAAATCAAGGAATCAAAATTGAAAATTGAGGAAAGACTGAAAATCGTTGCTGAATCATTCCAAAACTTTATAGAAACAACAAAAGGATTTGAAGGAGGCCAATCTGATTTTCTTATCCCTAATGTCTTAAGAGATGTTTTGGATAGTTAATTTTTTTTAAGGTATATATATATGTATATGTATATGTATATGTATAGATTGTGATTATAAAACATTAACAAGAAAAATACAATATACCTATAGTTATAGCTACAATGTTTGCATTTGTCCTAAAGGGGGGGGGGGGGGTGGTCCTTAACATTTTTTACAGGAATGCTCCGCCCAGACTTTCGATCCCTTACCAAGTTTGGGCAAAAAGGTACTACTTTCATATATATGCCTTTGTCTGTAAAATTAACTATTTTTTGAAGTTCAAGCAGGCCATGGCTGATATGAATATCGATTGTTGCATGAAATGGCATGCAAGTTCGTTTTCATTTCCTTGAATAGTAATTTTAACTTCCCCTTTCTTTTCTAGCCTGTAAGAGGTACCCCATGGGTGGAGCAGTGCCGTATTCACCACTATAGCTTTGCATTGCTTTCCTTTATATTTAATTATTGTACATTCTATTGCCAGTGAAGTTATTGCACAATATTTTTAGGAACCAGAATACTCAAATAAAGATTGTTTATTAAATCTGGGTTGCCTGTGGCAAACTAGTCTAAAAATGTGTCACATTTCTGCCTTTTTCCCCAGTGTCAGAAATTGCACAATAGAGGTCTTCACAGCATCACCCAAGTGTCAGCTGTGAGCATATGATACAGGGATCCAGTGTATAGTCTGATCTATTAAGACTTGTCAATCAATGTCAATAATTACCAAAGTGATTGATATGGGGTGGGGCTGCCTATCATATGTTGCAAATTAGTTTTTACGCATGTTCTTTTTCATTAGCTACTGTAATTCACAATCAATAACAATGGGAAATTTGGAATAGAAATAGTCATAAACCATGTATTCAAGCAAGATTTTAATAAATTTCCAAATGTTAGGAAAGGATTTATCCACTCAAATTTTGATTTAGCTATACAGCATTCAGGGATGGTGGAGCAGTTTTTTTTCCTTTTGCATCTAGTCATATCTTTTTTATCTTAACCACTGCACCCCCACCCCCCCTCCCACTTTTTCTCTTTAATTTGTACCCAGTATATACTAGTCCCCCAACTTTGAAATGTGCTTTGCCATCCCTGGCATGGAAAAATACAGCTTCCAATCTTTCTAATCAAATTCATGCAAATTATGAGGAGTAACTTACACGAATAATGCAATTATAATTTTTAGTGGGGAACATCATGACTTTAAACTCTCCAAGAAAGTTGTGCATTGATTCTACTACTACCGGTAATCTATTTTCTAAAATACAACTCTTTTTTGTAAGCTGTTGTGTAGTTAGTTGTCCACTCAGAGCTTGTGCATATGACAGGCAACCCAGTTCACGCTCCACTTGTTGGGCTTCCTGTGTACTCGTCTCACGTGCTCCCATCATGCTTCGCGGTCATCACTAAAGAAGAAGACATGGTAGAAGAAGAAGGTCTAAGCTGTGATTAAAAAAATCACCATTTACACGGTAAGAAATGCTCCTTAACTACACTATTCTACCAAAATATAAAGATAAGCATTAGTTCTTTCTCTTTGGCTAGAAATATTATTTTTCGATAGGGTTTTTCGTTGAGTTAAAACCATTTATTCTGAACTCACTTTCCGTTGGTTGCTTCACGTCCCGGTTCACGTGGCTGGCTTTTCAACTTAAAAAAAGCTTTCGTACTCTTTATTGTATACAGCTAAAAGTGTAGAAAGATTATGACCACTTTTCTTTATTGCTTTTAAAGTCTATCTTGTCGAAAACTTTTTTATTAAATTTGTCGACGTTAAATTTTTTGCCTTTTTGCCCTCCCCTCCCCCTCCCCCAAACAAGACACACTTTATTCAATCAATATATCGACATCTTTATTTGAGTGTAAAACTACTAGCTGACCACAAGTAGCCTACTGATTGGGGACACTTTATTATTCCTCATATTTGCATGCTAAAGAGTCTGTTTGCATTCAAAGTCAGCAAATTTAAAACTGCATGGGTTGCCTGTAAGAGAGCTCAATGTTTTTAACGGCAGCTGATCATGATTGACTTGTTGTCTAAAATATTCCTGTGCTTTGCAAAGTTACCAGAGTACATGTGCAACAAAGTTAACAGCCTGTACTGGCAGAGTCTTACAATGTCTTGTCAGAAATTTCCATACTGGACACTCTGCTTTCAGGGAATAGTCCCTTTAGAACTACATATTCTATCTTAATATCAGGGATTGGTTATCCTAAGGGGGGTGTGGTGAGGTACCCCTAGGTCTTTGACTGCTTGTGTATCTTAAAACCAATATACTAACATTGATATTATTTCTTATGCAGATCAGCATCAAGACCACTAGACTCCTGAGAAGACCAGAAGAAAAACCTCCTAGATACAGGGAGCCACTGGTAGAATCAGTGTTTAAAATACATTCTATCATGCCTAAACACTGTGTCACTGTGTAATTTCAACCAATCAAGATCCAAGAAGCTGAAAACGTAACACAAAAGAGCAAGTAAACGTATGGCACAGCATCTTATGCATAATAGACTTTATTTTCAATACTGATTCTACCAGTGGCTGTGGGATTTCTGTGTCCTAGATATAATATTTATGGTAGAGGTAATAGTTAGTAAAACTACCCAGGTGAATACAAAGTTACTGGATTTTAGTTTCTTTGCTTTTACCTGCGTAATTTTACTAAAGCAATAATTCTCCTTGCGCTTAGTGAATATTAGGTAATGCTTGCACTGAATTGGTTCTTTGGGTAAATATTGACTGAAATTCACTTTGTCTGTTGTGGAGAATTATTGTTAGTTATGCAATATTATCTACATAGAATGACTCATTGTATGTAGATATTTTTCACCACTTTAAGTAGTAAATTTCAAAGGTTGTGGAATCTTTTTGTTACAAATGAAAAGTGTCCACAACCTTTACTGACTTGACTTATTTGGCATATATATTTACTGTATGTTGATAAATTATGCACATCCATTGGACGAAGAACTGGCTGGCTTGGCTCTACATGGCTTTGTAGCATCATTATTCAATTTATGCATTTGATTGACATTGAATTGCTTGTTTTTTCCTCCTATTATTGACTAATTGACATTGATTGATTGCTTCCCAATGATTTATTGTACTAACTTGATATTTATTGATTGACATTGTTTTGAATGATATCATTTTTGCATATGAAAAAGTTTCTTTCTAAATTTTGTGCATAGATGCTTTCCCTAAAATTCACCCGGTTTTTCCAATGTCTGGCATGAATTGACTTCCTTGAATTTGATAATTTTTTGAAGTAACTTTGTTCAACTTTTTATTTAAATTCATAACAACACCATTTTAATTTTGCAAGTGTCTTTAGATTCAGAAATTCAAAGTTCTAAAAATCAAAAACCAATTTAAAAAATGTACAGAGTCGAGAAAAAAGCTTTTTCACAGTTTTTCCATATTCCAACTGTTTCAATACCAGTACACTTTCACTTGCTATGATTAGCAGTATTTTCTCAAAAGATTTATCATATAGGTGTCAGATTTTGCATTGATTTCAATCCCAATTTTATTTGACGTTTTGGCATGATTCCTAATCATATTTAGTGAGAGTCTACTGTACATAATGATGATTATTTTCATTGATGCATTTGAAAATACAGAGGAATCTTGATAACTTAGACAATTACAATTGAAAATTACGATTGAAAATGCTTATTTTGGGGTTATTTTGAAGTTTCATTTTACTCTCATTTCATCTCGATACTTTAAATTCTCTTCAAATTTTTGATAGTTTAAGTTATTAGGATTCTACTGTATGAATGATTTGATTACTATTTGTTGTTATAATGTTGCTATGATGATCTTCTGGCTGCTTCCTGGTTTCCATCCAACTTCACAGTAAGTCAAAGTGCATGGTTTATCAACATTCAGTTCACTAGTTATTTTTCCACTTATCATCCTCTTCCATTTCGTTCTCATATTCCCATAAATTTGGAACATAATTCTTTAGTATTGAAATTGTTTTGAAAGTTTCAATTAAAAATTATATATTCACAGTCTGAGAGGATGTTAGATGGAAGATGCCAGTTCTAAAATTTTCAAGCTTTCAATTCTTGGGGTGCATTAGATATTGTTACTCATTATTAATTTTTCAAGAACAAAAAGTTATTAATTTAAAATGTTTTTTAAAAGAAAATAAGAATTACAGATATAATGTTTCTCAGTTTGAAATGATTGCACCCCAAGAAGTTTGAAGGTATTAGCTCTAAGCTAATGATTTACCATATTTGACAATGGTTATGATAGATTGTTAATACTTTTTGGCATGTTCGTTCCTTTATATGAAATGGAAAAAAACAATTCCCACTGTTTTCAAATATGGTAACAAATTTGTGTGCAAGCATAAAAAGCGATGGAACAGATAATTTTGAATTCCTGATATTATCAAAACAGACCACTGGGCCTATCTGTTGTTATAGCTTTCCATGTTTGTGCATTATTTAACATGAAATATTTTTCTAGAAGCTATTTCATGTTCTTAAAGTGGTGAAATTTTAACATTAGTGACTATGATTGAACACACCAATGATCAGTTAGGGGGTCTGTGCACATAATAACTGTTTACATCTTTTAATGCATATTTTGGCTCTACCACATCAATCCTATAATGGATCCTATAATTCTTTTTTATCAGCCCCATTTATGCCAACTTTGGCTGTTCTAAATTTGCCTAATTGGACTCCTAAATTTGTCTAAATCAACAAAATAGCTAGTGACATCTGGCATTTTGATTGGCTATTTACACATTCTTGTTAAGCAGGATTGATGTGGTGCCTTAGTGCGCAGTTTCTTTACCTGATATACCCATTAAAATTCCATTTGTTATTGGGTTTTGATTTCACTCAATTATGTGTAAAAAAATTCAAAAACTTTTTGCAAGTTTTAATTCACGGCATTTTGATATTGGTACTCCGAAACCGGTACTCCATAGGGCTTGGTGTGTTCATATCATAGTCTGACATAGGTCTTGTTTGAGTAAAAGTACACAAGGTTGAGAAATGGTATTCCAAAATGTAGCAAAACAATTGGCTTGGCAACGGATACATTCAGAGAAATATTTGATTGGCATCTTTCAACATCTGATTGGTTTTGAATTCATATTCATATTTTCAATTCATATTTTGAATGCAAAATTTTGAGCCTCTGGTCTGGAAGACCAAGCGATCACTCCCTGCATGATCACTATAAGATCAATGAAATTCAATATGTTAACTAAGATCCTATTTCTATTCAGTAAAGTGATTGGATTTGATAATACCATTTGTCATTCTTGCTGTAATATAGAATAGCTTATGTAGGTTTGTGATAAGCATAGTACATACATGCCCTGCGGGAACAAATTATTTATCAGCTTTCATAACTCTCACTGGGACTATATCAGGGCTTTGTTATGTGCCATGGTTTATAATACTCCTACATAAGTTGCTCTACCTCTGCTAGTACCAGTAAGGGTCATAGTTAAGACATTGAACTTTTCATGTACCAAATTAATTCTTAAATCAATTTGGAAGTTCATTTATTGAGGCTAATTTATTTCCAATCCAACTGGATACAACACATGCAAAGTTCAATGTATTAACCAGTCCTATCTGATGCTGTTAAATGAGGCATACAACTGGTGTTGTCTATTACAAAAGCTAAATTCCAACACAATCTGCCATAAATTTCTAATGCGGATAATGTTGAAGTTATTTACCATGACTGAAACTTTGGCATACTAGTTTTGGAAGCTTTTTCAATTGATGTTTCGAAGGACAACCCTAGTTTTAGGCTTTGTTTCAGTATTTTGTACTAGCCTTTTACTCAAGAAAACCTATGTCTTTAGAATCTCAATCAAATGGACTGTCCTGGAGGTCTTTAGTTCATCCTACTGAACCACCCTTAAGGGTGACCCTCAACACTTTGTTGGGGGGCACTTTTTCTTAAGGGGAGGGTAGGTTTGAACTTTTGATCTCTGGGACCTTCGTCTAATTACCCTAGGGGCAAAAAATTTTACAAAAAGACTTAGTATACATTTTTTCAAAATTTTAGGGATTTTTTTCTTTTTTTTCACAATTTTTTTATTTTTTATTTGAATTTTTTTATTTTTTTTAAAGCCAATTCGATTTTTTTTTAAAGCCAATTTCTGAGTTTCTTTGCCAATCTGTGAGCCAAGTATCCTTACCTTGTCTATGGTTACCTGATTTACCTTGATCCTGGCTTGTGGGTGGCTGTCTTTTTGCTTGTCCAATTTTTCATCAGAAAACCTTGAGCTTGCCTGGATTTGAACCTGTACCTTCAACTTACCTTTGGCTCTGTAGTCCGGTGATCTGTGCTGTAGACTGTTCATGTGTTTGTTGAGTATAACGGTTTTGAAATTCCTTAAAACATAATGCTTGTAATGGTTGGCATACTAATGACCTAATAAAAAATCTTATGAATATTTAATGTCTTGTTTATTGTCTGAGCGAAACAATGGGATAATGAGCAGAACAAAAGAAGGGGATTAGATGGGTGGGTAAAGGTGGCAAAAAGAATAAGTGATCATGAGGTGTAAGAGCCTTAGGCGTGGCTAAGAGTTCCAAGTGGTCAGAAAATTGTCGAAGTGTTTTGGCGGGAAAACTTGCGAGCTTGAAAAGAGGCAATGAAAATCAAGAGGTAAAGAGCTCAAAAATTTCTAAGTTTTTTGGCGGGAAAAAAGTACGATTTTGAAAAGGGGTATATTACACGAAATAAACCAGAAAAAATTAGTCAAAATCATTTATTTCAAAATACAACACTACACTTTGAAATACACAACATTTAGGAAACAATCAAAAATTATAAAGAATAGAAAAATGTTAACCTTGTTTAGTCTGTTTTTCACTAATATGGCACAGGAGAGTTCTAATTGTTCTTACTCTCTGGGTTACCTTTGCTATCTTGCTTCTGTAAATAAATAAAAAATATCAAAGGTCAATTTAGTTTCGACAAATAAAATTAAATAAGAAACAGCGCAAATATAAAAAAGTACTAGTGCGGTGGTGTGTTTTCAACGAATTATTAACGTCTTAAAAAATCTTAAAAGATGGATTTTGCCGCTAAGTGGAAGACTAATTCCCGGCGTTTACATTAGCGATTTTTGCGGCGAATTGGGTCATAGCCAAATAAAGTAAAGGATTAACTTGTAAAAATTTTTCAGGACACCAAGATTACCTGGACAAATGTCTCTTTAGAAGCATAGGACAAAATGTATTATATTTGTAACAATCCCCGCCGAAATCGTAGTACTGAAAAATCGCAGCAAAAATCGCCAGTCGGTAAACAAGCGCCTTAAAGGAGCCTTAGCTTTGCCACTTGTTAATTATGCGCATATCGTTATATCGAAAATAAGCCTTTCGTGTACATTAACGAAACAAACTAGACAGGTAAAAACAACAAGAATGAAGTATCAAATTTGCGCATTTGTTAAACAGACAATAATTTTAGGGACGGATGGATAGAAAATAGACTATTGAGTGGTTAAATATACAGACACTGCCAATATTAACTGAAAACGATAGCATTATTCGATTTTCTTAGTTTCACCGTCCTCTCAAATATTCGATAAAGTCTAAAATCCAATTTACCTTTGCTCAAGACATCTACGGGGCTTTACACGGCTTCTTTCTTGACATATTCAGCGTTCTTTCTTGTTTCTTGAACAAGTCATCAAAATGGCGGACTCAACCAGTTCGAAAGGCAGAGTCCCTAAAGAAAATAAATTCAATAGAACAAAACAAAAGAAAATCCCAATTGGGAATTAGAAGTGAAAAAAATATTTTATTGAAAAGTGGCGTGGTGGGTTTCCTGTGGTATTTTTGCTTCTCACAGCAATACACAGGAAACCCAAAATGCGTGTAATTTAAACTCTTTTTTCTCCTCTTTTCTTAATGAGTTTAGAAACTTTCTTCACGCTATGATATAAAGTTTCTATAGTTCTATTACCAGCTGTAGTTTCGTTTAGAAACAAGTTAAAAAAGTGCACGAAATGAGGAAAATGCTGAAAACACTATACCGCTGACCAATTCCTATTTTTATCAAAATTTACAACCCCTATAAAATCTTAAATATAGTTCTAATCAAAAAATAAATTGCAGGACCATATTGGCACGGTCTGTAACTTTACAATGAGCTATATTTTGTTTGGAGAAACTCAATATTTCGATTTACGAAAATTTGGACCAACTCAAAAAACGCTTATTTCGGGTACATAACTTCAAGCGGCTTGTTTTCTATGAAATAAGCAAAAATGTCAAAATATTTTGAGGCATAGATTTAAAGCTCGTTTCATACTTTCTAACCAGCATAAAATATTTTGGATTGATGCTTTCTTTCTATTTTTTTTAAGCGTTTTTTTGGCGGTGGAGGCGTTTGGGCTTCCTGTGGTGACATTTTTGAAAATTAGCAGTTTATTACCACGATTTCACAAGTGAAATTTTCAAAATTTTTTAAAAAATATTACGACGTATTTATGGGAGTTACGGGAATTACACGAATATCCCTCCTGTAAAATGCTCTTAGAATACGAAAAATATTCATATTAGTTCACAATTTTGCAAAAGCTTTCAAGACATGTCTCAAGTATACCCTTGGGATCCCTATGGTTAGGTGCAAAAAATCATGATTAACTTGAAGGCCCCTTTCTCGAAAAAAACCCCTCGTATTGGAAGGATTTTTGATTGTTCTCTATAAATATTTGAAAATATTTGCACATTTCGCTCAGTTCCACTACGAAAACTGCGATCATAAACTGTTCTTCTTACCTAAAACTTCACCACAGGAGGCCCAAACGCCTCCACCGCCAAAAAAACGCTTAAAAAAAATAGAAAGAAAGCATCAATTTAAAATATTTTATGCTGATTAGAAAGTATGAAACGAGCTTTAAATCTATGCGTCAAAATATTTTGACATTTTTGCTTATTTCATAGAAAACAAGCCGCTTGAAGTTATGTACCCGAAATAAGTGTTTTTTGAGTTGGTCCAAATTTTCGTAAATCGAAATATTTAGTTTCTCCAAATAAAATATAGCTCATTGTAAAGCTAAAGACCGTGCCAACATGGTCCTGCAATTTATTTTTTGATTAGAACTATATTTAAGATTTTATAGGGGTTGTAAATTTTGATAAAAATAGGAATTGGTCAGCGGTATAGTGTTTTCAGCATTTTCCTCATTTTGCGTGCTTTTTACCTTTTCTTGAAATGAAACTCACACATATAATAGATCTTTAGACACCTTATATGGTGGTTTCAAGAACGCCTTGAACGCTTACAAAATTGGCTAGAAAAACAGGGTATAATATGTAGCTGTTTTGGGATTCCTGTGGCTTGCGGCCCAGACGACTAAATAACACAGGAAACCCACCATTGGAATAGCCGTGATCAGCCTTATCACCAAATATTTTTTTCAACAGTTTATACAAAGGTTAACTATCGTAAAGCCGTATAACAATGCACTAATAAATAGGTTTGTGTTGTTCAAGAACAAAAAGCGGGAAATAATCTGGGGGGGGGGGGGGGGGCAGGTTGTATAACGATGAAAATAATCCCCCCCCAAAAAAAAGTGTGCATCCCCTCCCTTCCCCTCCACCGGAGACGTCAGTCCTAATGACATTTTATCATAAACACAAAATTTACAGGAATCGGTCCCTCAGAACTGACAGGTATTGAAATAAAAGTAGAGTACGAGAGTAAGACTATGTTATTCATCTACACAAATAAGGTTTAGAATCCACATTACCTTTTTCTTGACTTGTACAAACTAGAAAACAGTTAGCCGTTAAGTTTCCTCTGCGCGTCGAAGCTATTTAGACTCAACTCTTTAACGCAAATGACGCATTCGTGCGTTACACGACGCGCTTCCCTCGAGACCAAAAATAGTTGCGAGTTAAAAAGTTATGTGCAGCGCAAATGAACTTCAATATTGCTAGATTTCACTTGAAGTCATTTCCTGTATCGTGCGGAATGTTCATCATCTGAATCGCAAATTTTCAATAGAATTCCTTCCGGCTGACCGCACTTCCAGATCGATGATATAATATAATATAATAATAATAATAATAATAATAATAACATTAATAATAATAATAATTAATAATAATAATATTAATAATAAAAATAAAAATAATAATAATAATAATATATCTTTATTTACTGTGGGTAGCAAATACAGCAGGAAATATACTGAGCTAGTTTCCAATTACTTAGAAATGACGTCAATGCAAAACTGAGGTGTCATGAATCTGAGATAAATCTAGATTTTCAGAAGAGTTTTTTGATATTTAGTATACATTTACTATGATATTCATCATTGAGTGTGAAAATAAAATAAAGAAATAATTGTTTCCCAGGTTGCAAGACTACTGAGAATCTCAATTCTGATTGGCTAATATTTTTTCTCAGATCAGTTCATCTGGATGGTGTTCAGTGTTTGACCACCATCTGGAGCAGACAATAAGATTCAAAGACTTTTATCAGCTGAATGAAACCCAACAATAAGGTAAGCCTTCTGTTTGATGTTTTCTCCATGGGGTACATGCCAACATATTTGTTTTTATTTATAATTGTTCTTTTTGATCTAGCTGAGAAATACCATATAGCCTTTAAAATATAATATATACAAACCTGATGAAGTCTTTTCCAATTTGTGTAAATACACAGTAAATTCTTCCTCTTTTGTTTTGGTGGGTCAGGGAAGTTGGGGCATAGCATAGGAGGGGGTGTTGGTATGCGAAAGATGGATACTAGATTGTTATGACTGAAGTACTCCACCCCAAAAGACACTAGAAAAACATGGTATATCTTATTATTTTATTCAAGTTTTGCTTTCTTTTTATTGTAGGAGATTACAGGAAGAGAAAGGTCCATCAGTATCCATTCTGAGCTTGTATAAATGACCAGTCATTATTTACAGGGAGGAGAGGGGAGCTGGTGCATTTTTATTTTTCATGACCCCTCTACCTAAGGTGCCCTTTATTCTTTTAGCCCCATCCTTTGAGGAGCATAAAAAATGCTGGCTTCCCTTCTATTTCCACCAGCCCCCCTCCCTCCCTGTAAATAATGACTGGTCCCTGACAGGCAACCCAGTTCACGCTATTCTCTCTCTCTCTCTCTCTCTCTCTCTCTCTCTCTCTCTCTCTCTCTCTCTCTCTCTCTCTCGTTTTTGTTGTTGTTTTTGTTTTGTTCAACTTTTCATGCTTATAGTAGTTGCATTTGATTTGCAAGTAATTCATGAAAGTCAGCCTTGTGTAATAAAAATAAAGTTTACATGAAGGTTACCTAGTTGTTTGGTATAGTTGTAAGGTTACCTAGTTGTTTGGTATAGTTAGAGCTCCTTTTCCATTTTTTTTCTGTTTCAGACTCATCTTTCCACCTTTTGCTTTTCCTTCATCATGCTTGCCTTTCTTCTTAGGGGGTTCTTCACTTTCACTCTCAGACTCATTCTAATAAAGAAAATAATGAATCTGATATAACATATACCATTCACAAAACAAAAATATACCGTAAACAGAATAACAGTCAAGATGTCCGGCCATATGATATTTTATTTTATTTTATTTTTTTCAAATATGACCGGTCAACATGTCTGTTCAAAACAGCATTTGACCGGTCAAGTACCAAATTTGGCTGGACATTGACCATTGATCGGCCATTATTTTGAGCCCTGCTAAGGCATGGCAAAAACCAACCACCACCCAGTTAGCTCAAAATGTAAGAGCATCAGTGTGTTGTGCAGGAGATTGTGGTTCAAGCCCTGGCTGGACCAACACTCAGGGTATTAAAATCACTGAGCAGAAGCTGCTCCCTTTGTAATTACATCATTCTGCAAATGGTTAGATCTTCAAGTGGCTCAGATAACCACATTAATGGTGGTCCCATCCCTAATCAACAGTCAGAGATGTCAAAAGAGGACCATGAGTTTATCAATTGAATTACCGTCAAGTAATCATCCTCTATAAACAAAGTTGATTTATTTATTTAAATTAAATGTGGATGGCAAACTCAACTAGACCCTGGATGTGAGCGACGGACAGAGGGGTGCATTGGTGGCAGGGTGTTATGTTTAAAAGAGAACCGATTCAGAAATAAATACCTCATCATCTTCATCACTCATGTCATCATCTCTTAGTGCTGCCTCTAATGTTGCACCATTAATACGGAAGTCTCTTGATGTGCTTCTCTTAAAATGTTCCATCAGATTGATCTGAAAAAATAAATGAATTTGAGTAATTAATAGGTCATGATACCTGCAGCGGATCTAGACTTTTGAGTAGGGGGCATGGACCTTGGAGGGGGAGGGGCTAGTAGGGCTATTGCCCAACAACTTTTCCTTTTTCCTATACTTGTCTCTTATATTTTCCAATCTTAGCCCCACCACTTTTTCCCATCACTTTTAGGGAGGTCTGTGATACCTGAGGTCACAAAATCATGAAGATGCACCTTTTGCTGTACTAACCAACTATTCCAAGCTAGAAAGGAGGATCATGGGCGCCCTGTCCCCCTAAATTTACCACTGGATACTGAGTCAAAAAGTAATGAAATTGTGGAGCCAAAGTTGATGGGAGCTGTCCTGTTCATATATGGTAGTTATAATATAAAATATATTGTTGGCTCTTGTACACACCCCCATCCCCACCTGTTTTCTAAATGTTGGGTATGTGTATGTGGGGTTAGGGAGGAGGGGTATAGTATTAGGGAGGGGATGAGAGGACTCACTTTGGATTTCTTTGACAGCTGAATCAGGAATTTCTCGTACTGTTCTATAGCATATATAAGATTGGGAATGGATTTCATCTCTTTCATTACTTTTGCCTGTAGAAAGTAGGAAGAAGTTAAAAAAATTCCTACAAGTTATACAATTTAGAATGTAGAAGTTTATTTTTTATTTTATTTAACTTCGCCTTTTAAAAACAAAATCAGTGATCAGTTTGGTAGATAGGTAACTGGGAGGAAAAAAATGAAAACAAGAAATAGTGAATTGAATGGCGGGGACACCACAACAGCTTTCGCCAATTACTACAATAAATAAATAATGCCTTTTTATCCCCTGTTTTCAATGCCTTTGGTTCATGTGAAGTTTGAAATTTGAACTGGGCCTAGCACTACATATGAACCTATCTCCTTTCATACCTAAGGACTGGTCTATATCCTTGAAGGCTGGAGAAAGGGTGAGGTTGAAATTTGAAAAGTTAGTAGATATTAACTACATGGTTTTTGGCCAAAAATCAGGGGTGTAGCCATCTCCTTCCCCCAACATCTTTCAACCCCATACCTAGATCAACCATTAGGGTCATCATATACAATATATATATATCATGTACCTTTCCTGGCATGTTTTGACCTCTTTTCTTGTCTTTTGCCTTGCCCTTTGAGGAAGCTGCCATCTCCTGTAAGGACTGTGTCTGTACCGCTTGTATGTATGTGATCATGGCATAGACTTGTTGAGAGAGATGGGTGCCTGTTAACTTAACCTTATATAAAGTAACAAAAAATTAGTCAAAGGCCTAGTTCAAACGTCAATCTTCTCATGAGCATTGAAAACAATTAATAATAAGGCCATCTTTTTTGTTGACATTAGGTTTGGCTCATGAGAAGATTGATGTTTGAAATGGGCCTAACAGATTATGTGCAACAGGTGTCATTCGTGGTCATGAATAAAGTTTCTACCCCTCCCCCCATGGGAGGAAGTCACCTGTTTTTCTGGAGGAGGGGTGAGGCAGGCTAAATCTTGATTGTTCATGAGGAGTGAACTGATTTAACCATGTGTCATGATGGTGAACTGTGTTATTGTTTACGCTTTCTGCAAGTATTATTCAATAATGGTTTCTCACGGAAGTGTGACGTTAATATGCTGCATCTCCTCACTTTGGCCATAGGCTCAATTTATAATCCTGCTTTGATATGTCATAATAATTATTTATTGGTTCTCTCTGTGCTTTGAGACTTTTTCTCCAGGCTTTTCCCATTTTCCCTCCCTCCACAAAAATCAACTGCTAAATTCCAATCCATTGCGTTGATCGTGTTAGTCATGAGACTGAGCAATTACTCCCTGTGATATTGACGTCAAAAAAAATTGAAAATTCAACACATGCAATCAAACGTACTTGGAAAAATATAGTGTGGTAGATTTCTTACCAGTTTTTCAAACTTGGGTGGCAGATGTCCAAGGCGTTGGTTGTACAATGCCATGTACTGAGAAAAGAAAGTAGAAATGGAGTTGGAATCCTTTCTGCGATTACAGTTACAAATTCAGAAAGAGCATATTCAGTATAAACCCATTTCAAAAAACGCTGTCAGATGGCGATTTAAAATCTGAAAGCACAGGTCATTGCTCAAAGGTGGTGGCATATTAACTTGTTGTGAACTACCGGTACTTATTAAAAAGACAAAACAATGATCACTTTTTCATATTTAAATTCCTAGCCCACAATTCATTTTGGTCTCAGAATTCAGATCTCTGACCGATAACCTTTTTGAAATAGTTGTATAGTATGAGAGAGCACTAGTTTCTGATGACTTACATATTTTCCACATGTTGCTAAAGTAATATACAGCTTGGTGACCACCTATAGGACAAGATAATAAGAATAGCAACATCATGCCCTGCTCATCACAACAAAATTACCTTAAAGTTTGTGAAAAAGTCACAATAGTGGCTGATGATTGGCTAGATTATATTTAGTATGAGTATAAAATGAAGTGGCACAGTGTCACAACACGAAATAGACAGCATCATTTGAACCAATCACAGCATGTGACCTCAGCATTAGTCCAATCAAACATGTCTGACATGCTGTCGTCACGGTTAACAATTATCACCATAAATTTTTCAGTCATATAAAACTTGCTCTTACTGCAGCATTAATATTGAGGGAGGCGTTTACTCCTCACACTATCTGTACAACAAATGACAATAAATACCTTGACTGTGCTTTCTGTGCATGGTCCTTCTGGTAAAGCTGACTGACTCACTTCATGTAGTGCCATGACAAGTCCAGTAAGACGAACACACACAGCGCTTTCTAAAGAGGTTCTCTGTGTATTATCAGGGGAATCTGGCAGTTTGGCATCTAAATAAATATAGCACAAAAAGTAAAATCTTCAGCATACATGATTGAGACCGTGAGGATACTGTCCACCTCAGTCTTTTTACAGAGATTGCATTAATTCAGGAATCATGCATTTTTCTACATAATAGGAAGAATGCATTATAGAATAACTGATATAAGTAACGCATTCTAACTGATTGGGGGCACATGTTTTGTGAGAGCACACAGCCTGTGAATACACTTTCTATTTGCATCATTCCTATTCAAAATAAAGATTATTGTGATGTGTATTTTATAAAAGAAATTATTAATAAAAAAATTGCTTGCTATGCTCTGTTACTCGTCATGCTACTCCTAACACTTCTCTTGTGTTCTGCCACCCCCGCATGCTTTATAATTGCACACAGCACTGTCTGTCCCCCCCCCCCCCCCCATTTTTTAATCAACTTACTGGAAGGCATAGACTGTGTGATGGCAAGGTCGCCTCGTATTTTAGACAGGGTCCAGTCTAATTCATCTAGTATCTTATCCATCTGATTTACCACAATCAGCTGTTAGCAGAAAAACATATTAATTATAATTACAAGATGGTTTGCATCAGATTAACTTAAAGTCAATGTTACATTATCAGCGATGCCTTTTTCCATGAAAATATCCTGGAAAAGAATGTAATTTGCAGGATGCCAATGAATTTTCTTTGAAACTATGCTTAAGGCATATCTGTGCCCTGCAAATTTTCATGGGACTGCCAATGGGTGGAACCCCCTTCTTGTATAGCAAGTTTTTTTTCCAGAATTTTTGGCTGGAAGAATCTTTGCAAATGACCCTCTTGTCTGATTCTAGCAAACTGATAAATTTTTTTCCAGGGTTTTGTAGTATAAAAATCTCTGAGCAAAATCAAAATTCCCTGACAATTTCTTGACCTTGAAAAACTTTTAGAATTCACTGACATTTCCATGACATACTTACAGCAATTGTAGGAGCCGCAGTTCGTGGGTTGACTATCGCAAAATGTGTTCGATCTTCAACTTCAATCTCCTGCAGAAACAACGATTCAAGCGTAAGAAAAGGAGATACATCAGTGCATGCACATTTTACTCTGGTCGTGCAAGATATATACAACAATCATTCAATGTGACTGTGATGTGTGCTGGACAATGCTACTAACACCTAAGAGTTGTACCCTCAGTAATAATATCCAGAGTAATTTCAAAAGAAACAGGTTGCACAAACACTTGCATCTGAAAGGGTCCCGCATCAAACAGGCTTGCAAGCACTGACATTTCTCCTCTGATCACTGTGGTACTATAAATGAAAACTTTTGCTGCCAAAAAAGCCCTTTTAGTTTAGTGCTACAAAAAAGCCTTTTCCTGTCATAAAAGCCCTTTTAGTGCTACATTAAAGCCCTTTCCTGTCATAAAAGCCCTTTTAGTGCTACATGGTATCATACTTCATCTACGTCTCCTAACTGACTGTGAATATCTTGGGCCACCTCACGAATCTAAAGAGATACATGGAGAAAAAATCCATGGTTAAATATATATAGTGCGCACAGTAGTCAGTCAGGGCTTTGAAAACTTCCATAAAGACATACATACCATAGATTGTCCTGTCTTAGACTGGAAGGTGAGAGAGAACAACAGTGTCACCAGTGCTTTAGATAATGTGATGTCATCTACAAAACAATAAGATTACTAAATAAACATTTAATGCCTGGTTTAAGTTTTTTATGTCGATTCTGATGTCTTACCAACATTGTGCTCCTTGCAAATTCGTTGCACCCAGCACTGGAGATGTGCAAACTAAGAAGAAAAAATATTGTAAAAACCTAAGCTGATGGTATAAAGTAGTGATCTGATAGAACTCTACAGTTACTATGGGAAGGTGGTGTAGCAGTGACAGCGCTCTCCTCTCACCGATGCGACCCAGATTCAATCCTCGGCGTGTGGGTGTCCTTGAGACTAATATCACTGTCATGTGTAAGATGACATACCTGCTGACTGTCTGGGTCAAGATGGTGAGCCAGTAGAGATATAACATTGATAAGCGTGTGGGTGTCCTTGACACTAATATCACTGTCTTGCGTTTCAGATGAGATGATGCTGATGATGAGTTGCTGGAAGAAAAACTAAAATTTAGTATAATATCAATGGCCATGTAAATGCAAGTCTATAAAGAAGGCAACTGCACCTGGAATATTTTGATGGTTGAATAAATACGTTCTTGCTCATCATCTTGTTCATTCTGATCAGAACGGCTTTCCCCAGATAAATCTGCATCAGACAAAGTTGACTTTGTGAAAGAAATTTAGCATATAACATCATGAAATAACTGTTGAAAATCATACAATTGGTTCGAGATGAGCACACTGGAGCATGCGCGCATGCTTCATTCATATCCAAAAGAGTAGCTTTTATCATTTATATTTTATAAAAGAAATAAAAAACTTGCCAACTGCTGCATGTAGTTGAGCATTAATTAAACAGGGGTGGATTCATGGGTGGGGTACAGGGGGTGCACCACTCCCCCGGAGCAACTTTGTACCCCTATTTTGAAGATACCCGATTCGAAATAATGTTTTCATTCTTTGATTCTGAGGGTTGCACCCCTCCCTGGACTGACTTTGTGCCCTGCAACCCTCCCTGAACAAAATCATGAATCCATCCCTGTTACATATATCACATCTAAAAGATCTGTCTAGCAGGTACTTTACCGATAATGGCCAGGAAGTGAGAGAGCTTGTCTTTATAGTGACAGCAAACTATGTTCACCACAATACACAGTCCTTCCAGACATAGGCTGCTCAGCTTCTTGCTCTAGAAAAACATAATAGTTAACCAAATATTTACCGGAGATATCAAGTAACTACAGCAACCCCTGTGCATGCTGTAATGAATTCTTTAAAGCAGCATGATACATCCCATGCATAACCTTATTTCACTACAACACTTTTCATATTTCTGTGACCTATTAACTCCAGAGGTCCTGCATTTTGGCTTCTGCCAATCAAACTAAAACAGGTAAGTTCATTCTGATCAAGCAATAAGGAAATTCTGTGACTAGACAGCCAATTTCATAGAGAATTTCTTTATCACTCATGATTGGAATGAACTCGGCGCATCGTAAATTTGAAATACAGACTGAAGCCAAAACACCAGATGTCTGGATTTGGTAGGTCGTAGAAATATAAAAGCAGGGTAAAGGTTAGCACATTTCTTTATTTACCTTGTCTTTTTTCACTCTATCATCATTGATACTGCTGTTCCCAGAGACATGCTTTAACAACACCCTGCATATAAAATACAGGCAAACAGCAGTATTATACATTTAGAATATTAAGTGCATAAACTATTTGAGAACCCTTGATAGCCATGTCTGTTTACACTACCTTGCTATGGAGTGACACTGTTTGTAGATATGCTCCTTGTTTTTACCTCTTGGACCACTGCAAGTACCACTTTCATTAATCTAAATAAATGATAAACTTTGAGTAAAGCCTTGTAAAGCGGAGTCCCTACAGCTACACATTAAAGTAGCTACTTTTCCAGAAAACCCAGGGTTAAATATAAAGGCTGCTGCATAGCCAGACATATGATGGCCAGCAGGGGCGGTTCCAGGATTTTGTTCAGGGAGGGGTGCCAAGTTGTGGGGGCAATTGACTACAAAAAATGCCAACCCCCCCCCCCCAAAAAAAAATTTGAACCTAACTGTAGTATTGGGTATTTTCTTAGTTGCAAAGTAGGGGGCACGATGCTGACCTAGGGGGTGCATAGCGTACCCACTGCAGCCCTCCCCTGATTCTCCCCTGGCCAGCCATATCAGATCAACATAATATTATGACCCATCAATGTCTAGCCTAAGAGGTGTTTGTATGGAGCAGCAATTTTGGCCAGACAGTATTTGTTGACTGGCCACTATTTTCAGGCCTAAAGCTGATAGTGTGCACCTTACCCACTCCTCCCATCAGTGCCAATTCAATCTTTTAGTTTTCAATGTCTGCAAATTGCTAGAAATATGTACTCCAAAGTAATCAGTGGATAGCTGCTTGCTTACCTGTTTCAGTTTCTGGAGTGCAACATTCAAGACATATCGTACGAAGTCAGCAACAGATCTTAATGGCATTAGGCCTTGTTGATGGCTTGGAGTCAAATCACTGAATAAATATAGAATATGAATGGTTATTTATATTTACAAAGCACTAATATGGTATCCATGACAGCACCACAGTAATCACACTAACTGAATGGTTCCCATGGCAACAATGCTATATCAATGGAAGGCTTGAGTATTTATGCTAAAATCATGAAATCTAAGTCTGCATGGTGACAGAGCTATATCCAATGCTACAGCATATTAATTATAACAATGCTAAAATGTTGCATGGTATCTATGACAATACTCTCACACCCAAGACAACACTATGTTAAATATAACATCCATGGTAACAGACCTAAACAATGCCGTGCACAGTTGAGCCACACAACCCAAGGACAAAAGGCTGTTAGATGATGACTGCTGCTTATTGCCCCATGGACGACTCTTTTTACCTTCAGTTGATACAAAAGGACATGTACAATGGGTGAGCTACGAGTACACACGTCAAACATTGTAACTATATTCATTCGGTTATTAGTAGCATACATGTTGGTTGATAATTCAAAAAATTATTATGGGCATACCTTGGACAACTGACTTTTCTTTTAGAATGTCTTCTAATTGATGATAAACGGCAAAGAGCTGCGTCACTTCCTCTAGTGACTGAGTGCTGAAATGATACAAGTACGATTAAAGGTAAATTTAAATTTGTCCCTATACATTCTGAGCTGTTTATCTGACCTGGATATCTTGTAATGTCAATGTACATACCTGAATTCCCCTTCTGTGAATGTGAATTCTAGAAGAAGCTGTGAAGAGAATATGATTTTGTTAATTTATACAAATTAAGTAGTATACAAAAAAACCTAGGCTAAAGCAATTTAGGGCTCTAATGTCACACCTCACAAACTCCCAGGACAAGATTTGCTAGGAAGGTATTCTTCATTCCTACACTTGTTGTTGGCAAAAAGTCTGCAGATTTATCCTGAAGTCCAAGAGAGAAAATGAAAAAGAGAATACATTAGAGACACATGCATTCAGGTAAAATGAAAATGTCATTTTTGGTGTCATAGGTCACATTTTGGTGGCACAGGTTGGGGAAATAATGTGAAAACCATGCCTCATGGCATGAAGCTCAATTATTATTATGATGAATACATTTAGAATACATTTTGTAAATTAGAGAATAAAAAAGGGGGGGGGGGAATGAGAAATGACTATTTGAGCTACTCACCACTTCCCATACATCGGCTCACTGGTCAAACACAAAGCATTCAGTCAAGGCTGCAAGGTTCAAATTTGAATACTGGTAATCCTTTAAACTACCTTGCAGCCTTGATTGAATGCTTTGTCTGTGACCACCAAACTGATGTATGGAAAATGGTGAACTCTTTTTTCTACACAGCATAAAGTTACCAGTTCAAAATCTTCCATCTCAGACTTAATCATTCTTCTAGTAAGTGACTGTAACAGGTCTTCTACTTCATTAAACAAGTGTTCCACATTATCTGTTTAAAAGTATGTAGAAAAATAAAGGTTACTTTAATCTTATGCTTCATAATGAAACAGCAGCTTGATGGTAGTTTTACCTTCTTCATCCTCTTCTTCACTAGTGTGATCTCCACACCATAATGTACAGTGTTGGAGTGCGCTAAGCAAATGGGCCTATAATAATAGAATAGTACCATTTTATAATAAATGTATAACTACAGAAGCAGCTTGCTAACACTAGCAAATCAAGCAAAGCTGGCAAACAACAAAAAACTCAAACCATGAAGGCAAAGCAAAGATGAGTATGTAAATGATGTTCAGTGTGATACATAACTGTTGGCCACCACTTTCTCTCTGTTAAACTTGATTAATGGTTAGGTAACCATTGCTGTACCATATGCTCCCCTTGTAAAGCAGTTGTCTATTCATTCATCCATGCATTCATCCATTCATTCATTCATTCATCCATTTATTCATCCATTCATTCATTTATCCATCCATCATTCCATTTATCTATACATTCATCCATTCATTCATCTATCCATTCATTCACCCATTCATCCATACATTCATCCATACATTCATCCATACATTCATTCATTCATTCATTCATTCATAAGTTCTACCAAAAAATATCTATTCCATATTTTTTCATACCAAAGGTTCTGCTAAGAAGACTTGGTCACCAGAAGCTGACAGGCATGGATCAAGCTTGATGGGAGGAGTCACATCATCTTCTGCTTCGTAGTACTTTTGGAACTATCAAATACATACAGAGAGGGAATTTTATTCTTGATATTAATAGAAAATACATGGATGGATGGATGGATGGATGGATGGATGGATGGATGGATGGATGGATGGATGGATGGATGGATGGATGGATGGATGGATGGATGGATGGATGGATGGATGGATGGATGGATGGATGGATGGATGGATGGATGGATGGATGGATGGATGGATGGATGGATGGATGGATGGATGGATGGATGGATGGATGGATGGATGGATGGATGGATGGATGGATGGATGGATGGATGGATGGATGGTTGGATGGCTGGATAGAGAGATGGATGGATGGATGAATAGAGAGATGAACAGAGAGATGTGAGGGAGTTCGATAAATATTTGGATGGGTGGATAGATGGGTAGGCAGATGGATGTGTGGACGGCTGAGTCAATGGGTGATTAGATGGATGGATAAATGAATGGAGGGATGGGTGGGCGATAACTAAATGAATGAATGGATGGATGAGTGAGTGAGTGGAGGGATTGGTGGGTTATGGATAAATGAACAAATGTACGGGTGAGCGGGTGGATAGATAGAAGAATGAAGGGATGGTGGGTTATGAATGAGTGGACGGATGGGTAGGAGGATGGATAGATGAATGGAGGAATGGGCAGGGAATGAATAAATGAATGGATGGGTGAATGCGCGGATGGATAGATGAATGAAGGAATTGTGGGTTATGGATGAACTGATGGATGGGTAGAAGGATGGATAGATAAATGGAGGGATGGGTGGGAAATGAATAAATGAATGGATGGGTGAACAAGTGGATGGATAATGAATGTGTGGGTGAGGAATAAATTGATGGATGGATGGATAGGAGGATGAATAGATGAATGGAGGGATGGGTTATGTATAAATCAATGGATGGATGGAGGGGTGGATAGATTTTAAAAAGGAAGCGTACCCAACATAAATTTCATACCTGCACATACAGAGCATCAAGTATTGGTTGACGAAGCTGAGGATTATGACACATAACATCATATAGACCCTAAAAGAAGTGAAAAAAATTACTGACCAGTCTAAGTATAAACTTACAGGGTCATCACAAGCGACCCTCTTGTGTGGTCCTAGGAAACTGGCCAATCTTTTTCCAGGGTTTTTGCCTGGAAAAAATCTTTTAGGGTTCCCACTCATCTGGAAAAATAAAATTCCCTCTTCTGTACTTGACGTTTCCCTGGCCTAAAAATATTTTTCATTGACCACACTGGGCACTTATTTCATGAACAATTATATTCATAAGGTAGTAACATTGTTGTGAAGGCTTACAGAAATTCCCTGACTTTTCACTGACTTAAGGGTAAAATATGAAAATTCACTGACCAAAATAAAGATTTCCTGACCTTGGAAAAAATTCAGAATCCATTGACTTTTCCATGACCTTGGGAACCCTGAACTGGCACATCAGAAGACTAGGGATACATATGAATGAAAACAAGAAGTAATGTTCTTGATCTGACATACCTCATACAGAAGAATCCGCACATCAGACTGTTGTGTAAAACATCTTCTTAAATTCCCTGCATAAATTAAAAGAGAGTGGATACTAAGAAAAAACAAATGAATGATTCCGGCATTTCAAGGTCTGTCTATGATGTCCTTCTCCCTTAGAACACCATCATCAACAAAGCTTTTCCTACCTACCAAGAATTTCCAGACAGAGAGCTTCATTGCCAGCACCTCCCCTGATGTGGACGTCAACCTGTACCTGACTACATTGGGAAAAAGAAACACTTCCTTGGCTAGATGCCTGACTTGATCCTAGAGTTCCACTTCCTAGAACCTAAAGATATAGAAAAATTATATAATTATATAAAATAATACTCACTCCTAATCATAAGCTTGGACTTAGCATAGTATTGAAATTGAATAGGCTTACTTTGAAATGTTTCAGTAGCTGAAGAAAACCTGTAACAGCAATTTTCCTTGCATCAACTTGCCTATGTATGAAAATTGTAAGGCAAAATTATAAAGCATACTCATAAAATCCAAAAATATGGTTATCTAATTATAGCCAAGACGTAAGATTGTTAACTAAATAGCCCAGAACCTAGCCAAGGACTCCTGCAACAGGCAACTCTCATTTTCAACTTTTGGGGTTCCTGTGTAGATCTTAAAGAGAAAAGAGGACTGGAGAGGAATGGATAGGGAAGGAAATAGCAAGGCAATAAAAGAGTAGCAGCCTTCTCATATTTCTCCTAATTATAACCCCTAGACTCTCTCACCCCAAGTCCAAAATGCCCTGGTATTATGGGTTGCCTGTTGCTAAAAGCTGCCATAATACTGGGTGTGTACTGTACCTAGAAAACATTGCCTTTCTCAGCACAAGAATCAATGAATCTCTCAAGGAAAGACTTATCTTCATGAGAGGCTGCAATAAATCAAACAAATAAAATGATCGATGAGCTGTGTTTCTTGTTTCTTGTTGTTGTTAATAAACTACTGTCAGTTGGAGACTAACCTGAAGAGCCTTGAGAAGGCCCTCTGCTGTTCTGGGTGGGAGAAAAGAGAGGTAATCAAGAGCCTCTTTCACCTGTAACATAATTAGATAAGACCTTAACTCTGTGTTGATAAAAGAAATGTCATGGTTATATCATGATTGTAAATACCTTTGGAAGAGACTCCAACAGTACATGAGGAGCAGATAGCACTGTGCTTGAAAGAAGGTCTATGAACAAGGAAATAATATTCTGAGATGACAACCAACAGTAGCATCATTAGTAGCAGCAGGAACAGCAAAAACAGCAGCAGCAACATCAGTAGCAGCAGTTACAACTGCAACACCACCACTATCAACATTACCAGCAACAACTACATCAGTGGCACCAGCAGCAACAACATCAGCAACAACACCAACAGCAGTAGCAACAACACCACCATTAACATTACCAGCAGCAACTACATCAGTAGCACCAGCAGCAACAACATCAGCAACAACACCAACAGCAGTAGCAACAACAACAAAACCAGCAGTAGCAACAACAACAACACCAGCAGTAGCAACAACAACCAAGCCAGAGGTAGCAACAAACCACCAGCAGCAACAGCACCACCAGCAGTAGCAACAATAACACCAGTAGTAGCAACAGCAGCAACAACAACAACAACACTAGCAGTAGCAACAATAACAACAACAACAGCAGCAGTAGCAACAGTTTTCATTACTGAAAAAACATTTTCCTAGCAAACACTCACTGATAAAATGACCAACAGGTGTTGTTGCCTTGGTTACCACCCTGTTTAGAATCTGTTCCAGGATCTCTGCTCTGACCATTTCATGTCCTTTGAAGGTATTCAGGAGAACATTGGAGCCAAGCTCACATGCTTGTTGGGTTGGACTGAGATGTTCTAATGCATGGACCTCTAAAATATAAAAAAATATTATTCTTGTCATCGTCATGCATATAATCACCACCATCATCTTGCATCATCATTATGAATCATCATTCATCATGTATCATCATCATCATGTGTCATCATCATGTATCATCATCATGTATCTCCATCACCATGTGTTATCATCATGTGTCCCCATTTGTCATTGATCGTCATGTGGCATCAGCATGTGTCATCATTCATCATGTATCATCATCATGTATCATTATCATCATCATGTGGCATCAGCATGTGTCATCATTCATCATGTATATCATCATGTGTCATCATTTCAACATCATGTTTCATCATCATCATTTATCATTATCATCATCTTCATCAATTTCATCATGTCTTGTCATCGCTACACAACTCACCAAACAATTTTGGTCCATAACTGTCCATCAACAAAAACCCAAGTTGAACAAGACCTTGTGTGACATGATCCCAGCCAAACAAGCTAGAATATAATAAGATTTCAATTCATCAATAAATCATTAATCAACCAACCGATGTCGCAACTGCTGTTGCTAGGTTATTAATAGATCTCGGTTCATTAATAGTAGATTGCAGGTGCCCATCTGATGACTGGGCAACAAAATACACAAGACAAAACACAAAACAAATTGACAAATTTTTGGAACTAGAAAGTGCAACAATTTTTACCTATTTTGCACAGTTTCCAAGATAAAATCTTGTACTTTGAAACATTCAGGAACATTTTCTGCAAAATAAACATCCTACATATCAACAATGTCACAATTTGAAAATAAAAAATAAACTACTAATAAAAACCTTTAATCCACTTGGATTGCCTTTGCCTCTCTTCATCCTTGAAACTCCTTAAAATTGAAGACTTGAGTATATCAAACACCTGAAGTTGAATACTTACAGTTAGTATAGAGAGAACAATGCAATTCCTTTGTTAACAACCTTGAGTATTACTGCTGGTGGGTGACTATATGACCATAGTAAGTAGAGGGGGACTCTACTAACTATGATACGACTTTTGTAATTGCATACTTTGTAAGAATTTGTAGCAAAACGATAGTTAACAATATCATAGAAAATTATCACGCTTCGCGGTCTGACACAGCGAGTACGACTTGTGGCAAGTCTAACAATATTTCTGCTAAGAGGCTTAAAACGAGAATGTGAAGCTAAAGAGCAGCACTCAAATTATGAAGTACAAGTACGGACACAGACTGATACTCACTGTTTCTTCGAACCTATGGATTTGAGCAACAGACAATGCTAATGCCACAGTAAAAGGTGTTAGGATCTTTCCAGGAGAACTTTGGGAAGCCTGTGGTGTATAAGATTTGGATGATTGGATGATTAATAGGCCATTTGCATGATGACCTCACTTTACTACTACTACCAAAATGCTTAATGCGAATTTTCTTTCTTATTCAAATTTATATTTCCTCATGAGAATTGGAAGACAATTAGTGCTAATTAAATGAACAAAACAAAGTGTGCGAGGGATTCTGGTAGTTGTAGTTAATGATGCCATAATGCAAATGGCCTATTGCAATTTATATTTAAAAACCAATAAAAAGCATACAAAATTTATTGCTTATAATTGACCCATTCAGCTCAATATGCATAATGTTTTCCCATTACAGATATATTAATATGGATGCAGCTCTAACAAAGAATCTAATTCCCTATTCCCAGGAAAACATTGTGTAGTTTGAAATGCAAAAACAATATGCAGGTCAATGAACTTTATTGATGTCCTATCAATATCATTATAAATATAGTTTAAAGAAAATAGAAATTAGGTTTAATTGATAGCTTTAATAATACCTTAAGAAATTTAACCAACTCTTTGCCAAGATTCTGGTCTTGCTTTATAGCAAATGTAATGTGCAATATGATGGTGCCCTCCATATGTCGAAGCTGTTCTTTTGAAATGGACTGAAGACCATCACTGATATTAAATAAAAACAAAAATATGTAAAAAAATGTACACAGAATTATCAATCCAAACTATCGAAAATGAGTTAAGGAAGTAAGAAATCATAAATACAGGTGTTAGTAGTCAATAGTCCCCTTTACAGTTCACTGGGCCATCTGGAAAGGTAACTGTGCCTTTGCATTGAAGCGAGACATGAGGTGACCTTGCAATGTCAGATAGAAACATGAATAATTGTGCAGGGTGTCTCGCTTAGATGGCATGGCTACCTTTCAAGATGGTGCAGGGAACTGTGAAGGGGACTATTCTCATACTGATTTTGTGCTTTATCTTCTTCTCTGCAGGCTTCATCTTGATCATTAAAGAATGACAACACACCTTGTAGAACCAGATTCTTATGACCCTACAGTATAAGTAATTTGAATAATATTAGAAAGAGACCTGACAAACTCTACTCACATATAATACTGAGTCCAGTAATCTAACCTGAGACCCAAAAGGTAAGAGGTGCATTACAGCTACACCACCCTTGATTCACAAAACACGTGCATTTAAATACAATAATGGGAAGAAGCGGTCACACTGGATACACCCTCCCATGGTTCACATTTTCCCATTGATATTAAATCTAGGATCTATTGATCATTTTCTTACCTTAGTGGAGAGTAATAACAGCTGATACACCAAAGGAGGAAGCTCCTGGAGGTCAAGCTCTTTAAACATTCGCTGTAACTTATCTATAACAAACCTCAATTCTTCAGAACTCATTGGCACATCCCTAGATACAAGAAGGTGCATTTCAAGAGATTAGAGGGTGGAAATAGTTCCTAAAAAATAGACCTTGCCTGAACTCACTTGAATGACCATGAAACAATGGTTCCAGATTTAGGTTAAACAATACAGTAAATAATATATGAACATATCAAGTCCAAACTCAACTTAGAACGATTGCTTTATGGTCACTTATGACAAGCAAATTTGGGAAAAGTTTATTAATGATATATCTTGAGATCATTTCTTATTTATCTCTAAGTTTGTTCCCATAACAGGGCTCAAAATAATGGCCGGTCAATGTCCGGCCAAATTTGGTACTTGACTGGTGAAATACGGTTTTGAACGGACATGTTGACTGGACATTTTGACCAGTGTATGACTGGCCGTTATTTTGAGACCTGCATAAATAAATGACCTACCTAAACATTGCTGCCAGATGTATCACACATTGAGAGTCCCACCTGATGATCAAATGTTTATAATCTGGTATATTAGAAGTTCAGTTCAATTGTGTGCAGATAGCAACATCATTATCATGTCCATACCTGCTGGAACACAAGCTGTTTAATATTTGTCTCTTGTATTCAGTCCCAGACATCTCTCCCCCACAATCTTCCAGTAAATATATAAAAAACATTTTAATAAGTCAACAAGGGGGTAGTATTTACAGGTAAGAAAACCAGACAAAACTCAGGAAGACAGCTTAGGGTCAAAATGACAGCTGGTCAATGGACAATGTCCAGCCAAAATAGACCATTTTCGAGATGCATGAGCGCTTTCAAAAATATTGCAGGTGCAGACATGAAAAAGAGGCATTTTCGGGCAAGGTCATGTGGGCTATTGAATCTGCCCGAAAATGCCTTGAGATCATGTCTGCACCTGCAATATTTTTGAAAGCACTCGCGCATCTCGAAAATGGTCTGTTGGCACTTGTCTGGCCAAATGTCTCTTAGGCTGGTCCTCTTGATGGTCTCATTGACTGGTCCAATGTGGCACGTCATCATGTCCAGCCATTATTTTTAGGCCTGCAGCTGATTGTACAGAATTTATACAATGGTATTTGAGAATACGACTTAACAGTACACATCAATAATAGTATATCACTACTTTTGCTTTCTTTTACCTGTGGTCAAAGGTACAGATTCTTTTGCAGCAACAGCAGACAAAACTTTAGGGAACAGCTCAAGACTCCTGATGATTAAAAAACACCTTAGTAACTAAACTATCCTTATAGCAGTAAAGCATATTGGATATCCCTGCCCTCCATCCTGCCTTCTCAAGAGGTTGCACAGATCGTTGAGGCAGTGGTGGTGGGAAGCTGCTTAGTTGCAGGTTCAAGAGTCCAGAAAATTCTCAATTCTCATCTCACAGATGCCATTTTCAACATAAGACTTTTCTTTTAAGGAAGCAGGGGAGAAACCCATAGGACCTCCCTGAGGTCCTGGAATGGCGAAAATGGTGCATACTGGTTTAGCCTGGGTTTCATTATCTTTGGATCATCATGCCTCAGATGGGATTACCTATACCCAAGCTAGACCATAATGCATCATGTTTAGCTTAAAGATCTATTCGTCATTCCAAAGTTGAGAAAAAACTGGGCTGCCATGGCATTGCAGTGCATTGTGGGACTGTTTTGGGGTCATATTTTCAAAATGGCATCTAATTTGTCCTTTAATAGTCCCACAATGCACTGCGATGCCAACTCAACCCTGTTTTTTTCCCTCAACCTTGGAATGGCTAACGAGTAATATATAATAAATCAGATAAAAATTCTTACTTTCCACTGACTGATCCTTCCTTTATTGCTTCCAAAAATACCTCAGCAAGTTCTGCTAAGGCTTTACTAGGAAGTGAATCCAGCTGAAATACCCAAATTAAAATATGATGAAATATGAAAATAAATAATGAAATATGAAAATATGGATGGAACATTGTAAAAATCATTTAGAAGCCTACCTCCATAAGAAAAAATCCAACAATATCTGTTGATACCTAATAATAATAATAATAATAATAATAATAATAATAATAATAATAATAATAATAATATAATAAATATAAGCAGGAATACTTCAGCATCTTTTAAGGCATGATTACATGGAGAAATCTTCTGCAACTTGTCTGACAAAAGCATTGTGACACCAGTTGCAAGAGGGTTTACATAATGGTAATTGAACTAAGTGGAGTGCAATTTGGTCTGATATCAAACGCGCGATAACAAAATCACACGACCGCGTAGCGGGAGTGTGATTTGTAATCGCAAGTTTGATATCAGACCAAAATTGCATGACACGAAGTTCAATTATCACTTTATTATATCCATTTTGAAATCATACTAGATAGACACTAAATTTGTGATAAATACAAAAGTATTTATTCACAAATAGCCGGTATTTTGTTTCTTTTTGTAACAAAAAATTCCAGTCAAACTTGAAAAAAGCTACATTTTATGTTCCTTATTTGCTGTAATCTGATTGGCTGATTATATACAATCCTGTAATCTGATTGGTTACCTTTTCTAGTGTTGCATTGTGATTGGCTGACAAAAAGATGCGATTCGGACTCAAAATAGTGCGTTTCGTGCTTGAATCAATCTACTGAGAGCCAATCAGATTACAGGATTTGCTAGTGATTTCAAAGTGGATATAATAAATGGTGCAACGGCGATACAGTCATTGCCAAAAATAGAAACGAATTCTACTTTTCGCAATAATTGCTGCAACGTTTTTCGCAAGATTTTTGTTACAAGCTGCAATGGTCCATGCAACTTGTGTCAGAAAAAATTGCTCATTGTAATATTGCCTTCAGATAGAGTTGTATGCATCAGGCAATGGAATCCCTGTCCCTCCCCCCTCAGGCATTACCTGAACTAAGCAGGGACTTTACCTGGAAATATGTATTACATAACAACTAGTTAGTTACCTTGTTAGTTATTTCGCCATTGTTTAGCAGTTTTATAGTGTGTTTGTACATGTACAATGTTCTTTTTAACCCATCACTTGTATTACAAGAAGATCCTGGAACAAACAGCCATAAGCTTAGATAGTAACTTACAACTTGATTTTAATATCCCCAAGATGTGAATAAAACAGAAAGCTTACCTTTCAATACAGCTCGAAGAAAACTGACAGTGTCTGCCTTTTCTTCAAGAGCCCTTTCCTCCAAAAATTCCCCAAGCTGAAGATAAGGAACGCATGAGTTGAAAACGAAAGCAATGAAAACAAACTTTTGAGGCTAAAGCTGAAAGAGATAGGCTTACCTCCTCGAGGTTTACTCCATCAAGTGTTTGTGTAAGAGCAGGAATATCCCCTTCATCGGCAAGTCGAACAATATTTTCATCCATTTTTTTGGTTATTGAAAGAATAAAAGAAAAATGAAGGACCAGCAAGCAATATTATTATCTGAACAAAGCCGCCATAATTTTGAGACTTCCCGCCAAAACAATGCGCAGTGCGTCATGGGACTTCACACAGGAATCCCAAGCTAACATTTACTTGTACCAAAATTTAAAAAATCTCATAACCATAACCATCTAAAGAAGCTAAGAATTAAATTTCAGATAAACAAATAAAAATAAGAACATTTTTTTATTATTTCTATGATTTTTTCTTCGGACTTTGCATCTTAAAAAACTTAAATTTTTGAAATATTTCCCTCCGCGATATAACAGCTGTTTTAATTGGTTCAAAGAATAGCATGATTACTTTAGCCAATCAGAAAGCTGGTATAAATCCCTGGATGTATTTTTTGAGCTTTTAGTTTTCAATGTGATCGTCATAAGCAACAATGTGGACGAAGGTCCTGATTTTCTTCAGCTGTTTAGCTGCTTTTTTAGCCGTTTCTTCTGGTTATAAACCAGTAATTATCATTCATGGAATATTGGACCATGCCAGTGACTTGAACGATCTCGCTGGATTCATCAAAACAGCCCATCCTGGCACAAATATTAGCCTCATAAACATCTTCGAGGAAAAAGAAAGTTTTCTTCCTCTATGGGTTCAAGTCAGTGGATACCAGGATAAAGTACGACCGATAATGCAACAGGCTAAGGATGGAGTTCATATCATCGGCTTTTCACAAGGTTGTATCACGAAACACTTGGAAACCTAGTTTTTTTTTTTTTTTTGAAGTTGATGTTATCATTAAGCTTAAATTTTTTTCCTGTACAGGTAGGGGAAAGTGAGAGTATAAGCAAGTTTTTAGACCGGAAATTTAAATTTAATTTGTTTCGAAACTAGCTGTTTTCTGATATAAGGCTGATTTTGGTTTCTATGCTGGTTTCTGTTTATCAAAAATGTAATGTTCAAAAAATATAAGCTTACCTATGATTATTCATCTACTCACGATATATTATTACTATTAGTTACAGTGATATGTTATGCACCTATCAATCTAAGACCCGTGGGGTGGGGGGGGGGGGGGGGGTGGGGAGGGGTATTCAGACAAGGGGTGGGGATTTGATAGCAGGGACAGGAATTTGATCGCTTAAAAAAATGACTATAGTAAATGTATGACAATTCTTCCTTTTTTTGTGTGTGTTATTTGATCAACAACTGCTTCCCCACCCTGGGGCATTTGAATTATTACTTATGATTTTGTCAAATTCCCACCCCATAGCTGAATACCCCCCCCCCCCTCCCACAGGACTTACATTGATAGGTACATTATTATTATTGAAAATAGACCTTTCCTACATGTAAATGCACTTGACAGACCACAAAAAAATTTCAGCATGTAACTTCAAACCTCAGGCATATTCAGGTTATAAAATACTCTTGGGTCTTTTTTCAAGATATTCTTGTCCTAGATAGGGTCAGGGTCTTTGAATCCCAGTAGATCATCCCTATCACTGACCCACCCCTTGTATCCCCTCCCCCGTACTACATTCAGAAAAGGTTTATTAGCCTTGGTATTATCACATTCAATAGACCAAATCAGCTAATAAGTTGATGTTATCATTAAAGTTTTTTCCTGTATAACCGAGGGGAAAGTGAGAGTATAAACAAGTTTTTAGACCGGAAATTTAATTTAATTTGTTTCGAAACTAGCTGTTTTCTGATATAAGGCTGCTTTTGGTTTCTATGCTGGTTTCTGTTTATCAAAAATGTAATGTTCAAAAAATATAAGCTTACCTATGATTATTCATCTACTCATGATTATAATAATAATAATAATAATAATAGTAATAATAATAATACTAATTATTATTATTATTATTATTATTAGTTACAGTAATATGTTATGCACCTATCAATGTAAGTCCCGTGGGGGGGGGGGGGGGATTTGATAGCAAACATGTGCCCCTGGGTCAGGAATTTGATCACTTAAAAAAAAAATGACTCTATAGTAAATGTATGACAATACTCCAGTTTCACATTCGGTGGAAACCGCTGTTTTTGAAGAACACAGACTCATTTGCACAGGCTTAGCCTCGTTTTTAAGTCATCTATTCAAATACACCATTAAAAGTCCGTGGGATTGGTATTATTCAAGTTGCACATTATTTACATTACAGTTGGCTGTTGCTAATGATTTGCAAAAGTCAACCGTAATGTAAAGAATGTGTAAGTTGAACAATACCAATGTTTTGAAATCCCACAGACTTTTAATAACGTTTGAATCCCACTTGATATTATGTACTTATTGACTGAGTGGGAGGTCCGAACGGGAAAATATTTGGCTCAAGGTCCTGAAGTACGGAACGAGCGCAGCGAGTTCCGTGCCAAGGACCGAGAGCCAAATATTTTCCCGTTCGGACCGACCTTAACTCAGTCAATAAGCATTTTATCATATGACCACATATAAAAAATTGATTTCAAAGCGTTTTTAATAAATGCGAATCAAAATGCGTAGTTTTTACATGATTGACGGCAGCGAGTCCGAACGGCGAGTCCGAACGGGAAATTATTACACTTTTCGGAAAAGCGTACTTTGTTTGCTGACGACATTTTCCCCAAAGGTTTTTTTTAGAATCACGCGTATAGTGAAATACGGTCATATGATAATTTGTTTTACTGATCATAAGTACTGTATCTTATTAGGTGGAATAATGGCTCGAGGGATGATAGAGAAAATGTCTGATCACAATGTTGATACATTTATTAGCTTGTCGTCTCCACAAATGGGCCAGTATGGAGGTATGTGATAATACAGATGATTTACATTTTGTCTATAATAATAATAATAATTACACTTATAAAGCGCAAATTAGCATGAAATGTTCATCTGCGCTGAATACAAAAATAATAAATCATAGTCATAAACGCTATAAAAAGGCTTTCCTATAAAAATATGTCTTCAAGTGTTCTTTAAAAGTAGCTAATGATGTAATATGCCTAATACTAGATGGTAAAGAGTTCCATTCTACTGGCGCAGCATATGAAAAAGTCCTACCACCAAGAGTAGGTCGAAGCTTAGTCGGTAGAGGTGCTAATAGAAGCTCATTATTAGACCTAAGATTATAACTAGACTGATTTTTGATAGAAATTAGATCAGATAAATAACTAGGAGCAAGACCGTGGATAGCCTTAAAAGCGAAAATAAGTATCTTAAAGCGTATTCTAAATCTCACTGGTAGCCAGTGGAGATCAGCTAAGACAGGAGTAATATGCGAAAAGCGCGGGGTCAAAGACACTAAACGAGCGGCAGCATTCTGTATGCGTTGCAGTTTAGCTATTTGATAACCAGGTAGCCCATAGTATAAGCTATTACAGTAATCTATGCGACAGGTTATGAAAGCATTGACTAGAGTAGCGCAAGAATCAGGAGATAGGAATTTCCTGATCTTTCTAATATTATATAGATAATAAAAAGAAGATTTGCATATGCTTGCTATCTGCTTATCTAAGGATAAGTTAGTGTCAAAAATAGTTCCAAGATTCCTGAAAGAAGATGATGGCTTGATTGAAGAATTGCCAACAGTGAGCTGCTCTATTGATTGCTTGGACACTTGCTGTCGCGTGCCAATGATCATGAACTCTGTCTTCCCATCATTCTAGTAAACAGAGACTGCTTTTGGCACCTTTATAGCCCCCCTCCCCCTCAGCACACACACACACGTTTTATTAATATCCACTAGAGTCTATTTTTAAGACTCCACCCACACCCTCCCCCACACACACAGCCCTTGTGAGAGAGATTTATTAGAAACTACACATTCTTTGTTATCAATGTTAATACTATTCATATTTCTGTTCCTAGATTCATCTTACCTCAAGCCTTTCATCCCCAGTGTTGCTGTGAAAGATGCATACAAGTAATGATAGATAAATTAATGTATATCTAATAATATATTATTGTGGGTTCCAGAGGCATGCTCTTTCAGTGCTTTTCTCAGTCATAGGTTTAATTAAATACCATGCCATGCCATATACCATCTATCATACCATACCATACCACGCCATGCCATATACCATCTATCATACCATACCATACCACGCCATGCCATGCCATAAAATAAACCTTTATGAACAAAACACATAACATAAACTTTATTAATGTGTCAAACTTCTAGCATGCCACAAGTAGCACACTAATCGGGGACACAAAAAGCAATGCTAGGGCAATAATACTATAGGGTAGACCATAACCAACCCTGTAATCTGAAAAATACATTTAACTGGAGTTGGTTATGTAGAATGAAATCCAAATAATACTTGTATATATATAATATAGGCTGTTGTTAGAGTTACTATTGTCGCAAGGCTGTGATGCTGCTTGCTGTATAAAAACTAGTTTAGGATTACTCTAGCCTCCTGTGCAGACATCCTCTGCATAGGTTCCTTAAACATCTGCGTAGGTCTAGCTAGGAGGCTAGGATTACTCTGGTACTGATAAAGATATTAATTTTTTTTTAGGCTTCTATATTCTTTTTTCTTTCAACACCTGTTTTCCATCGCAAATTACTGGAATGGTAAGTATAGCTTGAATGAGTTAAAAATCATTTTTTATGAAAGTTCCTCCAATTTTGCAAAACTAAAAGGAGATGAATTTCCAGAAGATTTGATTCCTCTCTTGAGATGGATGGAATTTCAATTTTATTCTAGGTACTTAAGTAATATATGGCACTTCCTAGGGGTAGGAAGACCTGTTTTAACTTTTTCTATTTTTTTTTTCATTTCAGATCCTTACCATGAAGACTTAAACTTAAAAGAAAACCTCTATCTTCCTGTCATCAATAACAACCAATCGTCTTATTTTTTTAATAAAACAGGTAGCCTAGCTATGCTCAATGTAGCAATAAATGTTTGTAGATAAATATATATATGAAAATTAGAATTGCCATTGCTTTTTTTTACAGTTTATGAAGTTCAAAAGAAAAACTTTTTAAAGTTGAAAAACTTGATTCTAATTGGTGGACCAGATGATGGAGTCATAACACCATGGCAGTCAAGGTATATAATGTTTACAATCAATATGTGTTTACCAATATGATTTACATATGGCATAATGTTTTCTAATTTCCATTTCATTACCTTGAGTATTCATTCTCAAGGAAAAGACATTATGCCAGAGTGGATTTGGTCTATAATCATTTGAAGATTAGGGTGGTTAAGCAGATTTTGTTACGATTTGGTTACTAATTTGATTGATGGGAATTGTGTCTGTAAATCGTCTGTAAAGCTAGCGAAGAGTTCAATTCTTGATATGATATGAATCATTTCATTTGTTTTGCAGCCAATTTGGATTTTATGACTCCAACAATGTTAGCATAAAGTCTATGAAAGAACAAGAGGTTAGTTAGATCTTTAGGAATTTTTTATCTCCATCTACATGTATATAGAATATATTTATCTAGCTGTTGAATAGAAATTTGAACAAATGGATGAATTGCACTGATTCAATTAGATTTCAGAAGGAACACACTAGATAGAGCACAGAAAAATCACACAAAAAGGGTAGAACTAACAAACAACTCTGCTCTATTCTGCTGCTGAGAGGCTAGTAACTCTTACTGCTATACCATTGATAGCATGCTATGCCCCTAGGGACACCGAAGGATTATGCCCTGACTAAATCAAGGTTCCATTTCATTTCATATACAACACATGCCACCCATTCCTCAATTATGTTGAAGTTACATTTCTTATTGTTTTTGTTTGTTACCATATTCTTTCAGATTTATGACAAAGACAGCTTTGGTCTTCGTACTTTGGATCTGAATGGAGGTGTTCATACTTACACGTTTACTGGCATTGAACATACTCATTGGCATGGCACTAAAGAGGTGTTTGATAAAGCTATTGAGCCATGGCTGACATAGTTTCCATGGTAACATAAAAAACAACTTGTTTAACAAATATATTATCCAGTCAAGAGTTTTTTATTAATACTAATTTTCTATTGAAGAATGAGATTCTTCATATTTTGAATTACATCCACATTAATGTATTTTCTCAAGCACACCAGAAAGACATAATACTCGAGGGAATTACGTACTCATGGGTGTAAACACTATAGTATCTCCAAACTAAGAATGTCTATAGCACATATTTATTTAATTTTCCAACTGAAAACAGGTTATTTTGGTACTGACACTGAAATTTTTTGTACATAAAAAAAAATGACAAATCTTTATTTTTTTTACTCTAAGTTACCAGGTGATCTGGAATCTAGGCGCGCAATGCATTGTTTGTCACAGCGAAAATTTCCAAGTATTTTCTATTATCTCTAGTCAAAATGACATATTTTCCATCAACAACGAAGAAATATGCCTTTTCTCAAAGGTATTTGGTGAATCTTTCCAACGATGAGTTTTATTTTCTATACTCTCGAGTAAAAGCTGTTGTTTATCGAGTTGAAAACTTGGAACTAGGAAACATTGAGCTACGAACAAAATGTTCGCTGATTGGCTAATTCCTTCTGCCTGAGAGAAGCGAAATCACCTGGTTAGAATATTAGTTTTATTTGTATGAAGCTGAAAATTTTAAATACAATACTGTACATTTTTTTATGAAATCTTTTTATGATTAAAATTGGATTGAAATGTTTTGTTAGATATCAAGATTAATGGCACATATTACACACAAGACAGGAACAATTTTTAAATCTAATTATCTTCATTACATTTTTTACCGTCATAAATAGTGGTAATTGTTTTACAAAGTATCAAGTCTATAATAAAATTAAATTTGACAGATATTGTCGTCATTAATCTTGTACTATTTTGATGTCAGCTTTTTGCTGTAGTTGAATATTGATTAATTAAGTTCTGCATTGCTTCAGACTCACTTTGTGTCCGTAAAGCATTAACCATATCCTCCAGCTTATCCTCACCTTTAAGGAAATCCTCTATACCATGTATGCTTAAACCTATACGATGGTCTGTTACACGATCCTGTAAGATAAGAAGTGAACGTATCATTCAGTCTTAACTTGTCATGTTTACTGGATTGAAATAGGTATTAGTTAAGAGAATTGTCTAGCAACTAAGATCTTAGTGAGTAACCATGGCAACCCAGCCAAAAGCAAACTTGGCCTCTCTTGATTCTCAAAATGGGAAGATGCAAAATAGCAAAGATGCAAGTAAAGCAAACAGTAAAGTAAGTTTGAAGTGAATCGTAGTATGGAAAAAAATCATGCCCTTAATTGCCGTGGTGATGTCAGTATCATACTTGCTTCCTATTGAATACTTTTGACGTTGCCTCTGACAACATGCACATTCCAACGACAAAACATTGTGACAAAACTTTGGTTGTTCCATACTCAACTGAGAAGCTTAGTACTACTCTAATTGATATTATAGAATACCTGTGGAAAATTGTAAGTTCGTATTTTCTCAGACCTTTCAGCAGTCCCAATCTGTAAAATGACAAGAGTACAAAATAAAAATATTTCATTATTTAATGTTGTGCTGTCATGTAGTGAAGTATATGTGTATGTGAAGAAAAGATATTTCCTCAAGGCTAAAAATAACAGCCAGTCAGTCACTAGTCATTATAATGTCAGGCTACTTTAGTTTTAGCTCAGTCATACTTATTTCTGGCTCAGTTGTGATAAAAAGATAAATTTTACACTGTAAAAATAAGAAAGATCACTTACTGATGTTTCAGTAAGTTATTTCTGGCTCAACTTTACTGGTCAAGATAACTAGCAAAGCAAAGATTTGAATGGACAAGTTCTAATTCTGGCTGGACTTTGTCCAACGACTGGCTGTTATTTCAAGCCCTGTTCATATTATATATAATATTGTATACCTGTGATCTACGAGTTTGGTCCCTTTCAGATACTGCTTGTTGTCTTTGTATATCATACAGACGAGATCTGAGAACTTGCAAAGCATAGGCTTTATTCTAGAGAGAATAAAAGATGCAAATTTTAAATTTCAGAACTTTCATGGATCAAAAGGGAAACTATTTTCATTAATCACCTTAAACTGCGAGCGTTCTGCTTGAGAACTTACAACCATACCAGATGGAAGATGGGTAATACGAACAGCGCTGTCTGTCTTATTAACATGCTGGCCTCCTGCACTGTGTTGAAGAAAGGTTTTTTACAAAATAATTATCAAATTTCTTTTTCTAGACTAGAAGGTTCATAGGTTGGTAAAAAGGTTAATTTCAGTAGGTTAATGATATGCTGTTGGCCAACACCTACTGACCCTTATGTGGGGGACAATTTGTTTACACTGTGAATAGATTGTACATATTAAGTTGTTTACACATAACGTTGATCTTACCCAGAAGCACGGAATGTTTCAATTTTTAGGTCACTTGGGTTAATTGTGATGTCAATCTGTTGGGATTAAAAAATATTGATTTCACGAACAAAAGATTAAATAATAGCTAAAATATAGAAGCAAATCATTTAAACTCGGTGTTTATTGACCAAGTAGAGACCTACTTCTTTAGGTTGTGGCAAAACAGCAACAGTCATTGTGCTTGTGTGAACTCTTCCCATAGATTCAGTAACAGGTACTCTCTGGACACGATGAGTTCCAACTTCAAACTAAACAAGAGAAAAGGCTCGTAAAATTTCCACCAATATTCACAGATTTGAAGTCGTGGTATAGTGAAAATGCTATGTATCTGCATACTCTTTGTCTGTTATGGGATACCTTTATCTTATCATAAACATGTATTGGGTTCCCTGTGTCACTGATCAATAAAAAGCATGCTTGACAACATGTCGCCTAGTGAAGACCTGTGCTTACAACATTGTCCAAATGCATTTGACAATGAATAAGGCAAATAATGGCTATTGTAATCAACCTGTGCACCATACAGTAAGGTATCAGTAATTGGTCAGCCCACTACTTACCAACATCTTAAATACCCTTACTGTATGTTATGGACCACTTACTGACACCTTACCATGCATATACCATATCATTTTGTTCTGCAACAAAACTTGTGCAAAAGCAAACACACAAACACATCATACTGTAATGTTTGATAATGGTTTCTTACTTTCATTTTCCCAAAGACTCCAGCTCCTGAAATGCTAGCTGAGGCATCCTGAAGAAAAAGATTGTCAGTATAATTTGTCAGGTGTGTTGCTTGCAGTACTATGATTATAACATACATGTAGCTGAAATGTGTCACAGGTATATATATACACAGTCTGCCACAATGATGTTACTTGCCTTGTATCCACCACTGTCAGTTGTACTTATGTTTATCACATTCATTTTCCACTTCTGGTAAGAAGCAAACCTAGATGAAAGAATGCAAATACTTATGTGGGTATGTGTTAGGCTGGAGCATTTCAGTGAACATTATTCTCATTTGCAGTTGCAGTACTGTATATCACTAACAACATAATAATCATCATCATGTAACATTATCATTGATCATCACCACCATCACGCAGTAACATCATTATCATCATGTATTGTCATCATCTGTAATCATCATTATGATCACCATCATCATTACCACCACCACCACTACCATCACCATCAGCTTCATACACAATACATTCTTAGCATAGTCTTGATTTTTCATTTTCCTTTCTAACCTTTGGTACATGGTAAAAATCTGGAGAGCAAAGAGAGAAGCTTCATGTCCTCCTGCCCCTGAAAGATGCAGGAAAAAATATGATTATGACAAATACAGTAAACAAAATTTATTTATGGATTCATATGATAAAAATACCAGCTCTGACTTCCAGGATAGCATCGTTTTCATCAGCCTCATCTTTAGGGATAATAGCCTTCATAATTTCCTCCTAGAAAATGAGCATAATTCATATGAGTACCGGTAGTCATAATATGATACACATATAGTACTAAACAGAGTATATATCACTGTAAAACTTGGCATAATTACCTCTGATTTGTCTATTTCCTTGATTAACTCCCTTTGCTCAAGTTCTGCCATTTCTCCCAGTTCTCCTCCTTCCTTTATAAAACCTTTCAGCTCTTCCAAATCCTTGGCAAAGAAATCACAACACAAATATAGTAGTACATACTTTGCCTACCGAGTACCAAAATACAGTATTTAAACCCATCATCATTCAACAACTACCTTGTTCTTTCTTTGAGTTTCTTTGAATAACTTTACCAGTGGTGATATCTCTGATCGTGTTTTAGAAAGGTCTTTAAGCTCAGATGGAGAAAGTTTCTGTAAGAAGAATTTTTAAGTGATGTAAGCCTTTTGCTAAGGGTGCAAGGATGATTGCTAATTGAAGCACCAGGGGATAGGCACTGTTGTCCTTCATTAATTATTATTATATTTCTATTATTACAAAGTTGTACAAACCTCAGGTGATGATAATCTTTGGTTAATAGTCTCATGCTGTTGTAAGACATTTTGAATGTGCTGATCCAAAACTTTATTGTATTTGTTGGAAAATAATCTTGTTAAGAGGAGCTCTGAAAATAAATCCAGGCAAAAATACATTGTGAGAGCATGTTATACATCTAGCTAGATGTAATATGTAGTATGAAGAATAGCCAATTATTTTTGTTTAAGTGGGCTCCCTGTGGTAGGTTATGTAGCTTCATTTCATTGCCAAAATACAAAGCAATACTTTTATGAAAAAGGCACAAATATACATAAATGTCTTACCTGGGCGTAATCTAGTAGGCAAACCAAGGATTTTTTGGCTGCACGATAATTTTTGTAAGCCTCTTCGCCAAGCAACCAGCATGCCTAACACTAAGTTTGTTCCTCTATAAACACAGTTCCAGCTTTCGTTTCAATAATATTATGAAATAGAGACGATCTGTACGGCATGAATAATGGTGCAGAGATAAATTCCATGGTTTTAGTTACTTGAATATCGTAAAATCAGTAGGTAAAAACGCATTTTCGAACTGTTCGTCCACTGCCATTTTACTTTGCGGTGATTGGCAAATCCGCTGGAAAAGCCACAGGTAGCCCAATCGCCACCATTCAAAAATCACACAGTTTTACTCTCATTTTTTTAAAACCAGAAATACACATAAGGGCACCCAAAACATTATGGCTCGTTGAAGGTGAGAGTATAAAAATCTAGGTTATCAGAATAGGCATTTTTAAATTTTATCGCGGCTCTTTATGTCGACTCGACCACTACCCCTACCCCTCATTTAGACTACTGAGGCATAGATATGTAAGTGGAATGGCGGATGCGCGAATAACGCAGTAGTCATCCAACGCGATCCCTCAGCGAGTTTTAGACTTTATAAATCTTTATAAATGTCTCGAAATGATCTCGAAATGATCTCGGTGCGACCCACCTGTGTTTGGGCTGCCTGTGTATCGCTTGGTAAAGGTGACGTCACGATTGTGCAACATGGTTTCCCTCGAGTCGAATGTTGGACATAGTTGACGAAGATTTCGACCAGATAACACCTAATCTCTTATAGGACAGACATTATTGAAACTACTGAAAGGTTTAGATATAACTAAAGAATAGGCATGCAGAGTTTGGCGCCTTCAAACGCCGGAGAAGGTGATAAAATTGGTTCAAATGTGGCGAGTGTTTCGTGCCATGCTTCAACAGCACCGTTAAAATCCAACCACGTTGAATCACATGGTGATAAAAAAACGCGTTTAGAAGACAAAAAACCTTTATCTCTTCCTTTAAGAAAGGTAATTATAAAGATTAATTTTATTTTTTTCACTGAGTATCAAGTAAAAGTTGTTCAATGAAGTCAATGTTTGTGACCACGTGGACGTGATGAGCTTAATCAAAATGGCGAGGGAAAATGGAAGCCTTACTACGTGAACTACCTTAATAAACCACTTACAACTGATTTTTAAAAATGACTGTTAATAAAAAAAAAGAGTAAGATTTATACTTTTACAACAGAACACTAAGGCTAAAGAAACTGTAAGCTTACACTGACTACTACGGACTTTTACTACCTGTAGTAAATGTAAGCTTATTGTTTTCGTTATAATCGTATCCTTATATGGATGTTTTACACCTGAAATCTTTCACTTTGTTGTAACAGCTGAAGGGTCCTAAAGGGGTATAATAGGAGCTGGCCAGGATTCCCTATTTTTGGGCTGGGAAAATGGGATCTCATGCACTGGGATTTAGCCATTACTGGGACTTGGATTTTGCAAAAATTTTGGGCAGGGAAATGGGATTAGGACTACCCCCCCCCCCCCCCCCTTTCAGGACCCTTCTCTAAAACAGTTCTTCTTTGAGCAACCTGTTTGATTTATCAATCAGTATTGTGATTATTGCATTTTTAGTAATATTTATTAATGATTCATTACCCTTTAACCATTGTTATCTTTATTCATAAGAAGTAAAGTTTAGATTAGTTGTACTTTATAAATGAATGAATGAATGAATGAATAAAAGACTATATAGAATGTCAGGATGTGTATTGATGTAATGAAATTACTTTTCTTTTTTAGAAGAATATGAATTTAATCCCAAAACCAATTATTAGCACACAACCACTTCAAAAGCCAGAGATACCAGGTACAGTATGATTTAGGAATACCATATTATATGGTGGCAGTCTTGTGTGTGCTTTTGGAAGCCTGTGATTTGCTTGCATTGAGATGGATCCATCCTTCAAATTTCATAAGCAGTGCCCGCAAGAATGGATGATTCCCTCTACCAAATTTGAATTAGATTATATACAAACCTTTCCCTGTGTTTTTCGATCCCCTGCCCCACGACACCAAATAACTTGTGGGTTTACAGTCCATGAATTAACAAATGATTATCAAATAATATCCATTCTCCTGATGTTATTTACAGCCTGTATTGAGGCCTGCGATGTTAGCAGTCTGCTAGACAAGTTTTTGGAGTATGAACTGAACCAAAGTGAGTAATGCTCTGTCATTGTGTAGTGTAATTAATGCCATTGGCCTGTACATGTCCTGGAGTAATCCATTTTTCCTATCTTACAACTGGTCTATAGGTCAAGGTGTGGTGTATTCTATATGTGGACAAATGATTTTAGGAAGACCATATCACTTTGAATTGTGAATTGAATAAATGATAAATATTTACACATAATATAATGATTCAATTTTGACCTGTTTCCAGATGCTACTGTCAACATGGCCAAGGGTTCATCTGTTGCTCTTACTCCTGTGTCATCTCCAAGGTGGGTAGAAGTGTAATTTCTTTTTCGGTATCAACAAATACAGATTGACATCAAGAATCGTTTCTCATTCGAATTTTTTAAATTGTTCCACCAGCCATAAGAGTAGCTGCAATTTGACTGAAGCATTAAATGCCAACAAGAAACTTTGTGTATCATCAACAATAGGTTAGTACTAATGGATATTGAAACCAGATGAACATGACTTAGCAAGCTCATGTAGCTGTCTGTCAATAAGTAATTGGGACGTTCATGTTAATTAAAGGTTGTTATTTAACCATTAATTACTAAGAAAGGTTTGTATATCAATAGGTCTAACTCCACCAGTGAGTCCACCATCCCATCAAAGTGTTCATCCAACCAAGTCTTCACCAACAGTTCCATCAACTCCAGTTACAACCCATGATAAATGCAAGGAACTTTCAACTTTACCAACCACGAAAGTGAATGATAGCAAAAATCAGGGCAGCAATGCAATAAATGGTAACTCCATGGACAAAGTTACACTGTATTGCAAAGCTCCCAGTGATGTCACAATTAACAATATGAAAAATAAAACTGGTATGCAACTTACAACTAGCATTACTCGGCAAAATATTTCCAGTAAAACTTCTGAGAAAAGTAGAAATGACACTTGTCATGGTAATAATGGATCAGAACCACATAAACCACAAGAAAAAAAGACAAGCTCTCTCCATTTTTTACAAGAAAAAGGCACAAAGCTCCCAAAATCACCAGTTGATAGAAAAGTTAATGGTGGCGATCGGAATTCGAAAAGATGCTATAGTTCAGATGATGATGATGATGATGATAATGACAAAGATTATTACGACTACAAGAGAAAAAAATATGCTACAAAAGATAAGTGTTATTGGTCGACATCTGAAGATGAAAGTGACGACGAAAGAAGGCCGTACCATTCAAGGAAACGGGAACGTAGGGAAAATTCTTCCAGAAGAAGGCGCAGGTCGCATAGTAGCTCTAGTGATTCAGATGACAATCATAGCTCATATGGTAAATCTAGAAGTCATACCTCGGATCATAAACAACGAAGAAGAAAAGATACAGAAAGCAAGAAAGAAAAGTGTACCCAAGAGGCTCCTGTTTATGACATTGAAATGGAGCGCAAGAAGATCTTCAAACTGGATAGAAACTTCAAGGAAACTGCTACTGTAAGTACACATCATTTCAGCATATCTACGTGATACATAAAACACATTAATACACTTGCTTAACTTGTGCATAATGTTTTGCCATTCCACACCATGTGTCATTCCCTAGCATATAATTTTCTTTGTTTTATAATAAAGGTTAAAATATATGTATGTTACTGAAATAAGATAATCTTATTTTCAAGGGAATTAAATGTTCTGAAATGGAAAGACATTACACCAAAGCTAAAGAATACTGTTGATGATTTATGTGAAATATTGGCTTCAACATCATTGATATTAGTCCATAATATTTAGTGATACATAACAAAAATAGAAGATGTACATGATTGGAACATCAAATTGGAATATTTTAAACAAAAGCAAGAAGCCTTACTTATTAGAGAATACCCATTTTCTTTTAGGAAAAGCGAAAAATAGTCTACGTTGGCAACATTAAAGAGTCAATGACGAAAGATGATGTTTGGAGGAAATTCAGAGAATATGGTCCTATTGAGAAAGTCACTGTTCACTATAGAAACGATGGGTAAGAACTAAAATGACTTTCTTTGTGTTCTTTTATTATTATAATCATACTCTAATAATCATACTCGAATATTGTTAATATGCTTTTTGTGACCCCAAAGTTCTGATGCAGTACTTTTTAGTTGGCAAAATTGATCCAAAATTATGAAAATTGCATGAAAAATCTTTTTTATGTCACACTTGAAAGCTCAAAATAGAAAGATCTCATTTCTTCATTAAGCTCGTTATTTAAGCTGCATATATATTATATGGATGATCTATGATGTTCCTAATTAATACCTTTATTATGTTACATTTTCAGGGATAATTATTCATTTGTCACATTCATTGATTCATCATCTGCCCTTGAGGCAATAGAGGGTAAGTAGCTAATGGTGTCTTACGAGTGGTTTAGCTGTAACATCTGATGTGATTCCCATGTCTTCTCGTGAGAGCATTGTTATTGATTTAAAAAGCTTTTTCTCATGAACTTGCCCGTTATACCTCATGATGGTTTCCATGGTATTACCTCATGCTTAGGGCTCTTTATTTCCTGAATATCCAAAAAATATGGTGATGATATTTGAAGATAATGTACACCAATAGTATGATTTTGCTTTAAATGCTTTTCATGGGTTTAAAGTGCTCACATTTAATCTATGAAGCAATACTAAAATTATTTTACACTAAATATTACAAAATAGTTCCATGTTTATTCTTTTCTATTGTATCATCAGTTGTGCTATATCATATTAAATAGCACTACTCGTATATTTCATGGATATTAATACTATTTGCACTTGTACTGTCTGCATACATGTACTCTTTCATGTAAAGAAGTAGTGTTGCAAATATTGATGGAGATATTGTATTTGCCTTTCTATAGAAGGAACTAAAGATCCAGATCTGAAACACCTTGATATATGTTTTGGTGGAAGAAGAAAGTTCTGTGGTGGCAGTTATGTTGACTTTGGTGAGTAATAATTTTTATCTCTCATTTGGCTGAAAGTAGAAAGATTAGTCTCCTGAGCCAGAGGCCCATGATTAAAGCACTCAACGTCAGATCGCATCAGAATTTAAAAGTGGAGGGAGGAAAACCAGAGAACCTGGATAAAAATCCTCAAAGCACAGCAGGGAACCAAAAAACAACTCCACCCACGAGACACTGAGCCCAAGATCTTACTGATCAGCAAAGCATTCTGACTATGTTCATGAACATCTTTGTCTTTCTGTCATAACAGACTCCAATACAAGTTATTTGGAAGAGAAGCAAATGAATGGTGATGTTTCATCATCTCAATCCAAGGATGAGGCGATGGATTTTGATGCTCTTCTTAAAATGTGTCAAAAAAAGTCTAGGTGATGTAATTATATAAGTTGCACTATCAACAAATTTATTACCCAAATAATGTTTTCCAAGAAATATATCAAAATAATCCATGTCGTATTATATACCGTAGTTTGAAATGCATAAGAAAATAGCTAGAATTTTTCCAAACTGAATGAAAATTAACACATGAATTCGAATTAAGTTCAAATGAGTTTGTATATTATTGAAATTGTTTTGTTATCAAAAGAATTATTATCTTTGTGATGATTGGTACATAATTCTAAGACTTCCTGACAATAGGGAGTTTTTGAAGGTAATACGTTAATTCCAATTCACTTAATTATTATCTTTATGATAGATAAATAATTCTAAGAATCATTCCTGTCATAAGAAAATTTTTTGAAGGAAGTACGTTAATTCCAATTTACTTAATTACTAGATACATGTAGCTTTATCCCAATACCATATAGCCAATCAGAAAGCTATTGTATATTCATTAGTGAATGACAAAAAATGCCAAAATGTTTATAGAGTGAATCATACTTGGCCCGTAAAAAAAATAGTAATCATAATACATAGTAGTGACACTAATTCCATTGTTTTCTTTTGTTTTACTTTGAGTGCTAGGCACTAATTATTTTACAACTTTAGAATCACTCAAGTGTATTGTAAAATAGTTATACAATGCTTTCCTATGATTCACCATGGAATATCCTACTTGTATTTTCTCGTAGCAGACCTGCTGAAGTACATAAGAAATACAAATACAGATGTGTTGTGGGATATTCCATGGTATGCTGCTCAAACCATTGTATAACTAAGTTTGCATCTAGGGTGCTTAGTGGTCCATATACATGTTCGATTATATATAATCGATCTATAATCACACATAATCAGAGTATGCCTTATTTTTGGCTTGTGGTTCAAGAGTTCATACTTTTTGTAATTTAATCACAAAAAGCTACCTTTCATGTATATCATTTGGTGTGTAATCAAAGCAAAATCATACAGTGAAAACTGCAATGTATTTCAAAATCAATAAATCATGAAATCACCTGATAACTGCTTTTCCTTGTTTTGTTTTCTTGTTGTCAATGTGAACATGTAAACTTCTTATCCTTGTGCAATGTTCTCGAGGGTTACGTAACCTTGACAAGCCAAGCTCCAGGAATGTCTCTACAAGGCTTGCCAATGATGCAAACAAAATAGTCTAGCCTGGGTACAAGCCCATAAATGACCCCCTTAGAATGCTATTGGAATTTGAGAAGGCAATCACTGCCTAGAAATATAACCTTTTAAGACTGTGACATGATGCAAGCCAATCACTGCATAGGAATATAACCTATTTACCTTTAACAAGCAATATACTACCTTGGTGGAGTATTTTAATTCTTAAAAGCAGGTATTAATAGGATCACCGCGACACCCCTATAACCAGTAAAGTCTGCGCCTTTTAGAGCTGCAAACAAGTAAGAGAATAGATATAACACCTAGAGCTAGACTCCAGGGTATGTATGCAAAGACTTTGCTAGTCAGTTGGGCGCTACACTGTGCGCAACCATGAGGAAACTTGTTTTGCATGAGAAACGGTATTTCTAATATTTCCCTTCCAGGAAAGTTTTGCAAAGATAAGCATGTTAATACGGTGCAAATTTACCGTGAAAACAGGAGCGTATTCATGGGGGGTTCAAGAGTGTTTTTGGCTAGCTTTCCTATTAGCAGCTATTTGTAACAAGCATGTGGGGGAAGGAAAGGGAGATTTACTGGGTTGAGCCCTTATGGAAAATTCTGGATACATCCCCTGAAACTTGTCATGCAACATCATACACAAGGTTCAACGTGCAATAAGGTAATTAAATTGTCTAGGAACAAAAGTACCATGCGTTTTCCAGGAAGTTTTTTTTACCTAAGTTAGTGTCTATTTGGCCAAGTATTTGATAGGATCAGTGATAATACCCACCACCTTCCTACTAAGTTGCTTTGAAATAATTGCGCTCATTCCAGAAAACAAATTGACTTCAGGAACGAAAAAGCTTGGACAGTTTCTTGTCCTTAAAGAATCATAAAGCATGACGAGTAGTTCCAGGAACCTTGCGGTCACCTTAGCCTCGACCCAGTCTTCTTTGCTTGGTTGTTGATGACACTGGTGCAGGAAAAGGTGCTCCAAATGACACGGTAGGAAAAACCTTGAGAAACCAACCTCGTTTTCACAAAGCACCTTGACCATCTGCAAACATCTTCGCATCATGTTGCTGTCCTCGTAACCACTGATGAAAGCCCGTCGTGCATTAAGGAACTTGATAACCCACACGTCTTCAGCACCCTTAACCGTTGGCATGGCAACCAACTGTACTCCCTGGCTGATAATGGTTTTTATTGTCGTCGGGTCAGGCCATGCGGGGGGAGTACATTTGAGCCAACTGGAGCAAAGTGGCCATAAAGAACAACACTCAACTAGAGGAATAAGATTAATGATGGTAGAAGAGGTTTCTCTACTGGCGTCAGTTGCACTGATTTTCCCGCCAAAACTTACTTTTTTGGGTGTTGTCTTATATCTTATACTTGATTTCCTCTTCATGATATTCTTACCAACTTGATACACTTGAGAATTTAACTTGCAGCTTGGGGAAGCTTGTCGCCATGACGATGGAAGGTCTTCAAAACAAGTTTTAACAAGACCTTTAAATTTCCCGCCAATGCTGGTGGCGGAAAAGTACTGTAAACCAGATTTTGAGTGAACGATAAACGAACTGAAGCATTTTTTGAATTCCAAGGAGCACGTGGTTGAAATTCGCATTCGCGCATAGCCTTGTGGGTCACCTTGTTCCTCGATTGTAACATCCTCAGGGGAGAATTTCTCGAGGATTAGAAAGACGTCGATCTCATTGTGCGCCTTGATCTCATAATAAGAAGCAGGGCTCATTCGTCTGAACCTTAAATCTGTGTTAACGCTTTCGACGTAGTCAAGAATATCGTTCACCTTATGTTCAATGTCACTCATTACTTGATGGAAATGCCTTCTCCTTTGTTGAACTTTTGTGTTATAAAATTTTCTGAGCGCAGCGAGGAGATTCTCATTCTCGTGTCGTATTTCTAGTCTCGGAATACTCACCCAGATGCTATCAAGGGCAACCTCATTTCTCTCATGATCCAAGCACTGCCCTGCCATGCCAGCCAGATCATTATGCGAGGATAATGAAGCCAGTGAAAGCCCTTGGTTGTCTCTGCCTACAGGAGTCGTGATGCTAGAAAAGTCCTTTTCTTGATATCGTATTTTACACCGCGCTCTAACAGCATTTTTTGAGTCATCTACAGCAGTAACTTTGAAACATTTATGCATTTTAGATCCTCAGGAAACAATGTTCATCTGCACTATTGAATCTTGCCGCAGTAATTTCGGCCGAAGGCAGCTAAGCCGGCCGACTTGGCTGCTTTGACAGACACCGAGATTTTCTTGCACAGTTGAAAATCTTACCGGAATCTTGTAGTCAGTTCACTTCAATATACTGAAACTGCGACAGCAAACGTGGGCACAATCAGTCTACACATCACCGCCTTCCATTAGAAACTAAAATAATAATTAAACTCCATCCATTCGTTGTGATGGAGAATAGTTTAGTTCACTCGTGTGTGAACCAGCCAACCACGATCCTCGACCTTCTTGATCGAAATAATTGCGGTGGGATATTTCCAAGGATTTTGCGAATTTAAACAATGGAATTTGGTACCTTGAGTATTTAGATCCTTTTTTCTTTTTTCTTAGGAAAATAGAACGGATGCGAATGATTTTCCTTTTGTTTTTGGCTTTGATATGTTCCTCTAATTGTCTCGTAGGAAGTTGAGTGAACCAAATAAGTATTTCTTTCACACGCGCGACCAGTCTTACTTGCTTAGCATCATAACAACAGAAAAACCACAAGCAGAATCCCGAGTAAAACCATTTTCCTCTTTAGATCTAAATGACCAGATATTAAAAGGCTGAAAAGTTAAATTCCTTCCAATCTGTAAGATAATTCCGTATAAGGCCCTTAGCGTCGTCCGGCTAGTGATGTATTTACAAATGCACTTCCCACTTTCAAGTGTTTTTTCTTCGGGTTACACTATCTCGATCAGTGATCTAAATGTACTATTGGTCTCTAGCAATAGCCATTAGTTCTAGTTCCGTGATAGGAATAAATAACAACTATCTATTTCGAAATCACTCAATACACAGCGAGTCTTGTCTGTAAATTTCGTACCGACCTTTCTTTTGCATAAAGCTATTGGAAAAAGGATTGTGGCTTGAATGCGTACTAGGTATAAGCGATAGTGAAACGCCGAATGAGCTAGAAAAAAATAGAAAAAACGTGGAAAATATAACATCAATACTTTGGAAGCGAAATCTAGGCTAAAAAAAGACCTGTTTTACCTAGCGTAGTCAATACATTTCTTTCTGCATAAATACAATATTTTTTATTTCAGTTTACTGTAATATTTCCCTTAAATTTCACTATTTGACTTGTAACAATATAAAACTATATATTCCAGACATTCTACTGGCACTTGTACTTCATAAAACTATATTAAACTTGGGTATTCAATATTAGAATTATATAAAAAAATTTCTAACGATTTTCGAAGCTAATATCATCATGGTAATTAATATTAATGAGGATTCAGTATAACGATGGAGGCTTTGGCTCATGGATCACCAAGGCCAGGAGCCCCTGGGAGGATGGGGAGGTGAGTTCGGTTGAAATGCTCCTTAAAATGGCGAAATAAATGTTCTCAGAAATATGTGATTGTTTGTGTTCTGAAAGTCATAGATTCTTCACTGTGAAGCCAAAGGAAAGTCACCTGATCAGCCATTGAATCCTTTCAGGATCAGTTTACACTTAAGTTAATAAAGCAAGACGTCTTTAAATTCCAGTACGGAAGGATATGAGAGGTTTGACGTAAATGGACCATTGAATGAAGACATTTCCATTCATATTTATACAATCGGATTAAGTGTTTACGTGTCGTTCCAAGCCAGACGAGGCGATATGTTAGATACGTAAGCGTCCTTCAGTGAACCTAGTAGCACTTGTTCCAATTTTTTTCAGTTCCGTTGCACTTTTTTGTTTTCAAAATAATTGGAATCTAGAAAGACAGGTTACAATAGTGACGAGAAATACCATCCAAGGCGTAGAAAACACATCGGTTCACAGTCATCTTTGAAAAGACTTCAGTTGTACGTGCGAACCTGCAACTAATGTACAGCAAGCCATTGCACGAGTCATTCTTTTAAAGAAATTGGAATCTATAAAAACAGGTAACAATAGAAAGAAATACCATCCAAGACGTAAAAAACACATCGGATGACAGTTGTCTTTGAAAAGACTTCAGTTAATTGGACGTCGGCGAAGGCAGCAAGTAATGGACATCACTGAAGCCATCGCACGAGTCGATCATTCCTTTAGTAATTGGAATCTATAAAAACAGGTAAGAATAATGAGAAATCCCATCCAAGATGTGGCGGGAAAAACAGTTGGCGGGAAGACAGTTGCCTGAGTAGACTTCGGGATTGGATGTGCGAAACAACAAGTAATGGCCACGGCCATCACGCCATTGCATCGCCATCTTAAAGAGAAGTATTTTCCTGCACATCAAGAGCACTGAAGAATTTCTCTGGTTCCTCCAAAAGAATCTTAATCTGCTTTTTACAGCTTTCTGCTGTCGTTTTATCGAGTTCCTTCATCAAATTCAAGTCGAGAAGAATAAAATCATGAAGTTTTCTTTCCTGAATGCAATCTTGTAAGTCATGGACAGCATCAAGGAATCTCTGCAAGAACTTGTCATCGGTCCAAAAACTAGCCTTGGGATATTTTTTGTACAAGTTCAGAATAATGGTCTCCAAGTGGTACTGCCTTACACCTTTTTGCAACTGAGGTGAACAATTTAGAATAAGCTTAAGAAAAGCAAGGCATTTGTTCCTGCATCCATTGTCATCTTCCAAGAACTTTCTCATCTGATCAAGGAAGACAATTTGCCACTGGCAAGGAGATTTCGTTGGAGCTTGTTTTCCCACCAAGTAAAATCCCTGTTCTATGCATTCATGTTTCATAGCTTTTGTTGGCCAATGAGATTCTTCTGCCTGCCACATTTTGGCGCCAAAAGTCCATCGATGACGGCAAGGGATTGTAGGAAAGACCCGTACAATATAAACCTCTTGAGTGGAAGAAATCAGACTAAAGGTCACCGTGTTGTCACTCAACTTTTCATCGATTTTAATCGTGAAGTCATTCAGCTGTACACCGGCTATATCTTGTGTCATCAACCATGTTAGATGGCTGAGTAATTTCTCAGAGAATATTCTTGAAGATACATATTTCTTTCCAGAATTGCTTCGGATGCTAAATTCATCCCAAATAGTTTTCTTGTCTGTAAGCTTCGGCACAGCAAACCCCGCAGGGGATTTACCATCTTCGATAGCAAGTCCCAGCTCACTAGAGTCAAAGTTCTTCAAACACAACAACACTTCGAACACATCACTAGTCTTTTCTTGGTAGAACTTTGCTGACTCCAGAAGGTCAAACTCGAGTACTGGGTCTCTATCTGGTAATTTTAGTAGAATAGGATCTAGTAAGGACTTCATGGAACGAAATATTGACTCTTTGATGGTGGGATGAGTATCATAGTTCGTCTTCCAAAACGAATCTAATGACGACTTCAAGACTGTATGATCTGCCATCATTGTCCTCTTTGGCTGTATTAGTTTCAGGCTGGACTGACCTAGGCGAAAGATTATCATAATAAGTAACATTAAAGTGAAAGAAATGAGTGAAACCTCAAGCCATGAATCAGCCCATCCGGCAATAATATTTGAAGCTTGGTTTCAGTGTTATTCGCCAGACAAACGATAGAAAAATATATTCAAAAACACCATTGAGGAACAAACGACCACAAATAATACAATAATACTAATCCCAAAAACAAGCAAGAAGCTAAAACAAGACATAATACAATTACCTTAAGCGAAAACTGCGCTTAATACTTCCAATAATTTGGAAGGGACTCAGCCATGGGTCTGATGATCCATATCGTCATTAATGTCATATTTATGCCAGGTAACAATGGACGGTCTTCAGTGAAGTCAGAGCATCATTTGCATATTCCGTTGGTTTTGAATATCTTGGAAAAGAAATTCAATAATAAATTAAACAAAAAAACCCTTAAATGATCAAAATTAATAAACAGAAAATTGAAAATAAAATTCATGGACTTACTTTGAAGGATAAGGATTTGATTTCAGTATTGATTTTATTGAAAATACGCTTAATTTCTTTTATATTGAGGTCATTGAAGTAGAGGGCATTCGGTGGGTAATTTATTTTCGTCGGTGCTGAACCGAGCGAGGAGGCGTTCAGAGTCTATGATAATAATATTCTTTATTTGGTCTGACATCTGACGTGGGTTCTTTTGTTTTCATCATTTTCGAACACTTTATTTTTCCATTTTATACTTTATTTTTCCATTTATAAATCGAAGATAAAGACTGCAGAAAGCACAAAATTCAGTACTCGAAATAAATATCATTCTATTTGTATTCCTAAGATCACCTGTCATTATATTTGCCAAGCTTTTCGCCTCGTTATCATGTGTCACCATGGATACATTGTTAATGTGAAGAGCCTCTTAATTAGGACCCGTGCCACCGGTATCTTAGAAGACCTCACCGGAAGTGTTACCAAGTATGTTCTGGTAAAGCTAGTACCTATGCTGAAGGGGAAAAAATATTGAAGTTTGATTGAGGCTGTTTTGTTTGGGCCATTACACATTGCACAGTTGTGGCCCATTTATCTCCATACCCATTCTCAGGATTTTCTCTTGACTGTCCCTCCCCCCTCCTCCCCCCTCCCAGATAATCCGTAGGCTTCCACTGCACTCTTTACTTGTAACAATTTTTTATTTTTTTTTACAATCTTTAGAAAGGTAAAAGCAATATTATCCTTGATCATTTGTCAAGTGTAGTTTATCGTTTATTTCCTATTGGTTATTTACAGCTAGCTATTTTTTATATTCATTAATTTCCAAAGATTTTTAATCCAGGTTAAGTGGTTGAAGGATGACTAGTCTAGACCTAATAATCAAGTTTATGCGAGATTGAAAAATCTCCTAAATTAACAGAGGAATTGGAACGAATTTTATTCACGATTGGACAAGGTTTCCGAATTCCACCTCATGGCCTGCGGGACCTTGCGCACAGAGCGTGGACGAAGCGCAACGGTGGAGTGGGATACTGTGATCGTCTGAACAGACAAGAGTTGAATCAAAATCCAACGACCATATACCAGGGAACCAACTGAGAATCATTTAGTTTTATTACGAACATTAAGCCGATTTCTTAAGGTGCATTAAGTACTAGCACTTTAGGTTGTTAAAAACAACAACTCGAGTTTTGATTCAAATGCTACTTAGCATATTGACCAAAACTTCCCTATGGCTCCAATCAAACTATTGTGAACGTACGTTGTTTAATAGGGGCTGAGGTTTACCTGATCAGGATTTGAGCCGAGCTCCACAACTATCTGTTAAAGGGTTGCTTTGCCAATAATACTTCGTAGGTGGTGGGTTCAAAAAACAAGATGCATTCTGGTCTAGCTTGGGTACAGTAACAGTTTCCCATTTCAATGTGAATCGTGTGTCATTTCTTGAGGATAATATTCTTTGTTTGGGCCTATCTATCAGACACACCTATTGAAGAGTGTCTCCTCAAGAGGTATCGGCAAAGAAAGAAACAATACTCAAGGGAATGACATGTGGTCTGGAAGGGGAAATAATTCTTTCCGGACTAAACTGAACTCAGAACTATATCAAGACCTATTTAGTTCACTATTCCAGGAAGGATAAGGATATTTCGATCCTTACCGTGAATGATAATTTGAGAAAACGTTCATGATTTGATAAGATCTCGTTCAAGCCCGCGTTCCTTGTGGTCTGCGTCAACAATCTCAGAATATAAACAAGTCTTCGTAGTTCGACTTGACTTCGGAAGTTCGTTGTCTTAAACAATCAGAAACAAACGCATTTGAGTACGGTCTAAGCTCCAAGCCTTTCACTTCCTGCTGAAGAGCAACAGTTCCTCAAGCAATAAGAAAGAGAACAAACATCCTATCATGATTTCTTTCGTGGCTGCCAAAAAATGAAGCGAAAGGATGTCTGTTTTCTCCAGCTATTCTTTTGACCACTCAGTTGACTTTCTCAGTTTAAGTCATGTACCACTGAAAATATTTCTAATACTGACTAGGATCTCATTCACCTCAAGTATTCCAACTCATGACTTTCCTGATTTTCTTCTTTTCTTTTGTCTTTGGTGGTCTAGATTCTTCTTCATATCCTTCGTCCATACTGTCCATACTATGAACACCTGGTCAAAGAACGATCAATAAATTAAAACAATGTAAAAACTCTATGAGTGAACACTTATTAAACAGCCAGTCTCCAAATGGTTAGACCTTCATCGTGGCTTGGATGACCATGTAAAATGGCGGATCCGGTCTCTTTCAGAGACGTTAAAAACATAAAAAGCCACAAGTTTAGGGAGCATTCATTTTTTAGGAGGGGGGGGGGGGGGGGGCGGAGGAATTAGAGGAATCAAATAGAAAAAAAATGCTAGCCCCCATGGTAAGGAATTGAATATTTCGATAACCCCCCCCCCCACTTCCAAATATAAAAATTTTCTAGCCCCCCCCCCCCCCCCTGCAGAAAAAGACTAAAAAAAAACACTGTATTTTTATTCATGACCCCCCTGGTTCAACATTCAAAAAAATGTGACCCCCCTTTTTATCTAGTAATTTTTTAATGACCCCCCCCCCCCCTAATTCCTCCGCCCCCCCCCCCCCCCCTCCTAAAAAATGAATGCTCCCTTATAAGTTACGATTTTCAGGTGTCTCTCTAAAATAAAGTGGATTATTATTTATTCATTATTATTACATTTAGGGACCAGCTATTAAACAGAAGGCCTCTATTTAACGACCAGTTTTCAAAGAGAGTCGTTGAATCAACAACTTACGTACTTTTATTTTTTGAAGACTTCTTTTTTACGGATCTTCTGAACCTTGCTGCTAAAAATCAAAAAAAGAAAAAATTTTTTATTGCATAACAGGTACTGTTCCAACCTATCCGCTCCTCCCATTCTTGTAGCACTGCAGGATCTTGATGAACAAGTGACTGTGTAACTGGTTCACGATACCATTAGGACTGCATTCTAAGTTACAGTAACTTCCATTTATAGCTCATTTGCATTTTTGGCGCGAAAAGTCACGCGCTTGCGAGTTTCATCCAGTTTCCCGCCCAAACTCTTGGAATACATTAGTAAGGTGAGAAATTAAAAACTCTAGTCTAGGTATTAGTGAGCATACCAATTTGGTCCCGTAGAGATCCTTGTACTTGTGATACACGATTAGGTTTATCGTTAGCGATAGCTGGTAACATCTGCCCTCCTGATATACTCGCTGGTGGCTGCTTGTCCTTCTGCTTGCGAAAATCACTTTCAGAATCACTAAAACAAAAGATAATACCCCTAAATCATCACATTGTATCATATATGCTTTTCAGCATTTAAGTTTACACTATATTTTTAATTTACTTCACGCTAGTTATTGATTGATTATGATAGTGGAAGTTGTTATACAGTTATGAATTATAGATCAATCACCAATATACAATGTTAGTTACAACAAAACCTCTCTTTTTGTGGCCATTTTTAACCATGCTCCCACAGGAGCACCCGCTGACCGTGCGCGAAATTTCCCGCCAAAACTGACAACAAGGGACTGGATCTCAGCTATGAAAGCATTCATTCCGATGGTGGCATAGGTTAAAGATGGCTACGAAGAGAGAGAACACGTTCAAACGCCGCTCACAGTTGCCTGAAATCTGGTCCGTCGGTATATCCTGAGGCGCCTTTACCCGATCCTGATCGGGTCTCCTCGGGGATCGACAGAGAACGATTCATGTGTTTAGACCTAGAACTGTTAAAGCACCCACACCAATTAGCATAATACAAGCTGCCTGCATTAGTGGCAATCAATGGTTTAATCACGTGATCCGGTGACGTCATCAAATGAAGTCACGTGAAATTAGTGGCATCAAAGTAGTTATTTTGGACATGCTAATAGGTTGGCCCATTTAAATAATTTCCAATACTGGCTCCATGAACTCAAATCTATGAAACAAATAGATCATGTAGGATCAATCCCTTGATGTGTAGGACCCTTTTGGTCCTCAGGCAAATAGTCTTCGAGACTAGGATTCTTTGTTTTATTTGCATCCAAGCAAAGAAATGCTACTCAAGGGAATGATACTTGGTCTGAAAGTAACTGTTCAATCATCGAATATGAGGAAGGACAAAAATGTATTTATTGTCATGAGCTCATAGACAACTGCGTACAATACGAACCTAGATGACGAGGTCTTGAATAAAGAATCTGGTTTCTTTTTTCTTGCCCAAAACCTACTGAAATCCGTGGAATCAGAATTACCATCTCTACTCTGCGCAGATCCCGCTGTACGCTGGGATTTAGTGGGTGACATGACTAACTGTTTGTTCGGGGTTGACTGTTGCATCATGGGAAGAGTCTGTTGTTTGACTGGGACAGCGGTTTGTTGTTTAATTTTAGTAATTTTTAGTGGAGCTAGAGTTGATTCCGTTGAAGGAGATACTGGTTTGAATTCGAATGACCGGGCTGTGGGCGGGTTGAAGCCGACGTCAAGTCGTAAATGTTCGGGGACTTTTCGTGGCTTGATCGGTGCTAGGATGGAAGCAGTTGCTGGAGGCTTTAGAAACGGCGCGTGTATATTTTCCTGTGACAGAAAAACAAAAAGAAATATTTCAAACTAAACCAACCTCTGGGCTGATCAAAAGTCAGGGCTTGCGCATGGCTAACTCTCAGATCAAAGTGGAATCTAGCATGTTAGGTTTGTGTAGAGAACCCAGATAAAACCCTCGAATCAAGGGAGTAACACAACAAACCCTGCTAACATGTGATGCCGAGTCCAGAGATCGAAGCCTATACCCCAGATGTAAAAGGCGAGGCGCTACCACTAAAATATACATACCCACAAATTTTCCTAATAATAATAATAATGTTAGTTACAACTCCAGCATACCTCGAAACTAAACCTTGCTAGTGGAGGAGGAGGCTTTACTGACTGATCGTCAAGGTTATTATTATCATCTTCAGTAGGAAGAGGAGAGGAGCCTGGTACAGGTGTCAGGACCATCTGAGGGGGGTATCTGAATTCATCATCACTGCTGTACCCTGTGCTGTCTCCATCACTGAGGTGCCCGTTCATATTTGACTGTGCTGTAGCTAAAACAAAACACATTGGTTACTCTTTAATAGGCCTTTTCCCATTTCAGACCACGTCTCATTCTCTTGAGAATACGATTCTTTGTTTGAGTTGTATTCATAGTCATGTGTCTTTTCGTGCGCAACCGTTAAACAAAGAAATGATACTCTAGGTAATGACACGCGGTCTGAAATGGGGGAAACATCACGCCCAATAAGAAAAGGTTTATAGGCAAGCGTGTTGTGTGAGTGAAAAGCAGGGGGGCCTTAAATTAACTAAATGTTTCGAAAAATAAAGGGGCTTGTCTCAGTGGGAGAAGGGCAAGGATAAGGAGGTGGAATGAAGGGGTATCCGTACCTTGAAGGCACTCCTAGTACTTTTTGCACCACCTCTCCCCTATACTAATTCAGTAATGAAACTGCACCCCTAATGTGACCAGGACACTGATATATTATCGGTCACAAGCATCGTTAATTTGTACTTGTCATTCATCCATTTAATTATATATGTTATTCACTGAAACTATTACGCATAGCATTGCTTGCAATGAGATGAATTATGGCCAAAATATATTGTAGGTAAATGGTTTCTAAGGGCTATATCTTGCTGAATTTAAGGTTTAACAACGACAAACTTTTAAGCATGCATAGTTCGTTTTATGGCTCGTTTGTAGTAGCTTTTTAAAATGGGTTTTTAAATAGTTTAATAGTTTGGTACAAGGATAACTATAAACTGGAATATGAATGGAAAGTATGCCTTACTAAGCCACGGTGACGTTGATGGTGATTTGCAGTCACTTGTGCTACTTTTACGTAAGTCATGCAGTAGAGACGAGATGCGTCCTATGTGAGTGATTAAACATGCAGTTAGTCTACGTACACTAATACCCACTACACGCTGTGGCTCAGGCTCTGTGGTACATGATAAATAAGTGGGCATGAGCATCATGAGACTTTGTGGTACATGGATCAACGAGTGGGCATGGGCACCATGAGACTTTGTGGTACATGGATAAACGAGTGGGCATGGGCATCATGAGACTTTGTGGTACATGGATCAACGAGTGGGCATGGGCATCATGAGACTTTGTGGTACGTGGATAAACGAGTGGGCATGGGCACCATAAGGCTTTGTGGTACGTGGATAAACGAGTGGGCATGGGCACCATGAGACTTTGTGGTACGTGGATCAACGAGTGGGCATGGGCACCATGAGACTTTGTGGTACGTGGATCAACGAGTGGGCATGGGCACCATGAGACTTTGTGGTACGTGGATCAACGAGTGGGCATGGGCACCATGAGACTTTGTGGTACGTGGATCAAAGAGTTGGCATGGATACCATGAAGTAAAGCGACGAACACTAAGGTCGCATGGATTTTTTAAACTTTTAGAAAATGTAATGTAATGTAACTATGGTAGTCATGCATTTTACTTTTACTCTTTTTCCTTAAAGTTTATGTTTTCTTTACGGTTATCAAACTCCCATTTATGTCTGGTTTAGTTAGTTTATGTCTTACACAACATTGTAAAACGTTTTGTGGTGTTATTTAAAAAAAAACACTACATTTTGATTTTTATACAATTAACAATACGCGCAAGTAAAAGCAATAGCTTACAGGTGTAGAAGAAACTTCGTATGACTATGAAAACGCACGTATAGACGTGACGTGCCGTTACCGTGTCCGAGTATTTTCATTGGATAAGCAATGATCTCGCGCACTGGGATTGGTTCGATTGAAGTCGATTGAAATCCACTCTAAATAAACTACCGTTATCGTGGTCTCTATGGATTGAGAAAATGCTTGAGATACGAAGCGCCCTTTAACTGGCTAGCTAGCTTGTTTATATCAGAGGACAGAGGCATGCTCACACATCTCGTGTTTCTAGGCTTGCCTTTCTCTTGCTCTACAGCTCGATGCGCGTTTATTTCAGTGCGCATTTGCGTGCGTTTTATATGTTTAAATAGTGCGCAAAAATAAGAGACGTTAGCCATAAAGACCACATCTTGCGGAATCATGAGCGCGCCTTTATTAATATGTAACTACCGTGATCATGGCCTGGTCTATACGAATATAACGCACGATGAGACGATAAGCACCATGCAAGAGAATACCGTGAATCGCAAGTGTGCCATTTTCGAAAAATGTGCCTACCATGATCATGGTCTATACGAGTATAACGCACAACAATAAAGTGAATACCTTCCTCTTCGTCCTTCTCAGAATTATTATTCACTTCTACGAGTACTTCTACTGTTCCAACAGTTTTACGAAGAATCTGTTGTACTTCGTTATCATCAGCATCAACTTTCTTCTCGTCAGTGTTTCCCTGTTTCGTACTAGCGCTCATTCCATTGGGTATTCCCTTTACACCTGTCAGTCTACTGGGTGGTGATGAGTCGATGTGAATCTCTGGTGGTGTGCTAACCTTTACTGTTTCTGGTGTGAACGAGAAAAAATATTATTATCCATAGATCTTCACTGGAACATATGAATATTGCTCTTGAGATACAACCGACTAATTTGAAACTGAGATGCCGCTGCGGACAGTGCGCGCGGCGGTAGGGGGGTTAAGAAATGTCACAAGTGTCACATCATGAGCTGAAATTCAAGCCTCGACTATCTTCAAAAAACCTCTGATTAAAAGCGCGATAGATATATTTACTGAAGAATGCGTCTACACTCAAGGATAAAATGCACCATGAAAAATCTGGCTGAATGAATACTTTTGTGCTATTACTTTTCGTGCTAACAGATGAAATACCTGGTTTTTATAAGCACTACCATTATAGCGATGAAAAAACACTGCGTGCCATTTCTATTTTTGGAGATTTTCTAGTAAGCACAAGAAAAAAAAACACAAAACACAACCACATTTCTACTTGAATGACTTGTCTTGTTTACGAATGGCAGCGATAACGAAAACGCTCCGTGCAGATAAAATGTTTTTTTCTTTTCTCGGCAGGAAAAGACCGACTTGAAACTAATTAAAATGTAAATCGAGGCCTGACACGGTTGGTCTGCTGAAGAAAACAACTAAAGGGTAAATGACGAGTCATGATGATGATAATTACCTCAAGTCAGGCATGATAACAATGTTCAAACTAATGTAATTATTTTCAAAATCAGCAATGAAGATGAAGCCAGTGCGAGTAACTCTTAAGAAAATCTAGACTCAGGTGATAATAATATCGGCCCGTTATGCTTAGAGTATAGCCCGAAGTACATCACGTGATCAGATATCTATCCTTCTGCCTTCTAATTCTAGCAATAATAAATCGTTTTAAAAGCTAGAGGGGACTTTCCATCATATTAATCACCATGTTTGACACGATACGTCTGAATTGGGCAGGTGTTTGCATTCAGTCAGATGTTCTAATGATATTCACAATAGTACAGGCTGAGAAAATAGAATACTCAGGCTCTGGTTGGTAATACTGTGCTTTTGTTTTCGAGAGAAACTACAGAAATACCCCCAAAACAGCCACTTAGGACAAAAACTGATTCGATGTCAATTAAATAAAACTGAATTATCTACTGCAGAAGAAAAAAACAATTGAGAAATCAAAAGAGGGAGTGAAATCCGCTAAAGAAATAATCAAGCAAGTCGTATATATGTTGAAACGTGTAACGTTTCGCCAAATAGTAATGAGCATTTGTGCATGGTTTTTAGTGTTGTGTTGATAGTCTGTGGTTCAGGGTTTTTGAACGTTATCCTTCAAGTGTTTCGGAATAAAACCTGTCGTTATTCAGCTAATGTAATGAAAATACTATTTTTGTAACCACTCGACTACTACAATACCTTGAGTTTAGAGAACAATACACTATCTTTACCTTAAAACAGTCCGCTTTACGCCTGACGGTTATCTTGATAATCAAAAGGGACTAGAGATGGCTGGTTTTTATGGTCAGGTCAAATTGTACCATGTCGTATTACGAATAGAAATGCAAATACTATCAAAAAAAAATTAGCAGTTGGCATGGTAACAGCTGCTGTATGAAATCTATCTGAATAAGCAAGTAGAGACATCCTGGATGATTATTCAGAGGGTTTATCCGTTTGCTTCTGGGTTTATAATTTTTTGATTTGTTCGATCCCTAAACAAGACTGACATGATCTTTATTACAACATAGAGAACAAGTTGTTTCAGATATCAATGACCACGGCCCGGGCGCTCTAAAGACGACTGGAGAGAGGTCTTTAAAATTGTCATGGGTTCCGGCGTACAATTAAAAGCAGAATGGGAATGTGTTAAAAGATTTTAAATATAAACGACAAATTGGAGAAAATTTTCACAAGAAAAAGAGAGAAAAAAACAAGCACGAAAAACGGGAGGGAACTTTAGAAATTTTAGAAAAAAGAGAGTAATTTGACAGCAATATTATTTCGCTTAATAAACAAAAAAGAAGGCCGAAAAGTAATTGGGGGAAAATAAGAGAATCAGTAAGAAATAAGACTAAAGAAAGGAAATGAAAAATATCGAAGACAAAGAGAAAGATCATATTCTAGTATTTCTGGACTTAATTAGCAATAACAGTTTAAAGTCATAACATGGTCGGAAAAGATCAATATTGGCAAGATTTCTAATATTGGCCGTGAAATTGGAAGTGGATTTTAGTACAATAATTAGTTATGAGATTTTCTCCCGACAATACAACATATTGATTTTGAAAGAAAGCAAAAGAAATTTCTTCTAGAAGGCTTTGTTTTTCGGCGACTGACGAAGTTATGTCATGTTATTGAAACAGATTTTGGGAGTGCAGAAGAAACGGCGTGTGGTTGTTTTTATACATGTGGGTATCATTGTCAACAATGACCATTATTTGTACAGTGATATAACATCAGTAGTATACCCTGGACTTTGTCAGTATTTGTCTTTTCCTACCACAACAGGTTCGATTTAACATAAAAACCTCCATTCTTGTACTTATTTTAAAAAAAGGAAAAAAGAAAAACACCGACACACAGCAAGCCTTGATGAAAATAAAAAAATTATTTGGTCGAAGGCCAGATTGAAAACATGTTTAACAGGTTTTTTTGACACCTTTAGGTAATAGCTTCTTTGCACTTTGGCTAATTTCGAAGGTCTGGATAATAAGCTTTATAATACATACCGGCATAGATGTCTATAAGTCAGGCATTAATTTGGAAATCCTGGATTAATTAGGATTGGTAATTTGGTACGCAGGTACGAGTCAAATTAATGAGACGGACAGACAGACAGATAAAGGGAAAAAACGGATGGGAAGGCAGCCAGGCAGCAGAAAGAAAGACTCGAAGACAAGAAGGAAGGAAGTAACGAATTAAAGGAAACAAGGAAGCAAGGAAAGAAGGAATAACATTACTTCACCATTTTTGACAGATTCTTACCTGTATGTTCAGGCATTTCAGTATCTAGTGGGTTATCAGGATCATGCTGGAATATCAAATCACTGCATTCTTTATGCCCTCTTTGCTGTGCATACATAAGGGGTGAGATACCATTCTTGTCCACACAATCTTTGTCTGCGCCTGCGCGCAATAATGCTACAGCACAGTGCGCATGCCCTGTAGCTGCTGCCCAGTGTAAAGGAGTCCTGAAAAAGAAAACATGAGGTTTGAGAATCCTGAAAAGGATTTTTTCCCTTAGATTAGATCTTAATCAGACTGTGAAACGGCCCAGCACATGATACTTTCACGGTATACGACTCCACAAGTCCGTACCTTTCAGACCTGTAGTGTAGCTATGGACTTCTGTTAGGCTTGGCCACATTTCTTGAATCAGTCAAAGCGCGCCAGACCACTGCTGATATATATATATCGTCTCTACTTCTTACCCCATTCTGCTTTTCCCCTCCCCTGTCCCATTCTGTTCCTATCTTACCTGTTCTCGCCATCACCAAGTCCTATGTTAGCAAACTTCTCGCTGATCAATTCTTGTAACGCATCAAGATGCCCGGCGGCCGAGGCAAAATGGAGTGGAGTCTTTCCCGAGAAATCTTTGCCATTCAACAAATGCTGACCAGGAATGGTATTTAAGATAGTCCGACAACACTCTACACTCCCATTCTGAAAAAAAAGGAAACTAAATGTTATTGGTTTTATTTTACTTATGCTTTAAGGGCACGGGCTACATGTGTTGATTGACGTCCACCAAAACTAGTTACAGTCAAAACGGCTCAAGCGTACCCCCCCTAGAATCCAGTAATGAATTTATTATTTGAATAATGAGTTCATTATTCACTCTGACTCCAGACTTGAAAATAGATTATCGACTTCAGTTTTGATTGGATTCTTCAACAATTACCATGCCAAGGTAGAAAAACTCCCCAGAAAGGGTATCACTTAGAATTTTAGTTGTGAAATGAATGTGAAGTTTGGAGTCTTCCGATTTTTTAATGAAAACTCAGAGTGAATGATCAAATAAATATTTTTTGAATAATGAAATCATTAATGGAGCCTACGGGGGTAAGCTTGAGCCGATTTGACTGTAACCAAGATTGCAAATCAATGGACTACTTCGACGATACGGCGGCCATTTTGGTAGGGGGCAAATATACAAATCTTTGTTACACTTATGGCATCGATTAAAATTAACGTATCACCCCTAGACAACTTGACAAGAGATGAATTAAGAAGATGGACATAAAAGAAAGACAAATAAACGAAACTCTATTTTATCCGACATTTTTGTTTTCTTTTGCCCCCTGGACGCCCCATAATGCATTGCGATTAAAGAGGTGAAAATAATGACTGATACTACGTAGAACAATGAAATGCTTGTCACTTAACAGCATGATATGACGAGAGAAAGCCAGGATTTGTCTACGTATACCGCCGGCATCTCTTACACGGCCCTTTTCATTAATTCAGATTCAAGATGGCCGCCGTATCGTCAAAGTAGTCCATTGCGCAGTATACACACTATTACAAAGCGCGAATGTACGGCTAATAAAACAACAAAGGAAATTCAGTAATCACACTTTATTGCTAGGAAAATAGAATATCCAAAGAAAACGAACTGATATTACACTGGTTAAATGATATCTATAATACAGTTTTTACATACAATAAATTAAATGCCATTATGAGCTCTCGAATGTTTAACATTTTCGAATCTCTTAAAATATTCGGCCATATAGCCAAGTTACGGCAGGAGAATCTTAGCTCCTTCAACGTTTTTTCTTAACTTTGCATTACAAAAATAAGGTTATTATCAAATTCCTTCGGTCTCTCGTAACATTGCTCACATCGTTAAACAAACAGAAGATATGCTGTAAAATGGCTAATGTAATCACGAATGTCTGTTTCGCAATTATCTTTAGGATCGATTACTCTAAATTACTTGAAGCTATTGATGTCTCATTTCTTGTAGTATTTTTCTTGCTCTTTTTCATAATGATTTGAACAAAATATGTCCCTCACTTTTTGTTTTGTCGCCATGTTCCTTTCGAAATTCTCTCCTGTTTATGCTTGATTTATCAGAAGTACTTTGGCTTTTCCAACAGTTTTTAATTTCTCGTATTTCTTGTATGATTTTTAGGTGTTCCTTTTGTGTTAGTGACGAGGGATAACTTTTGGATTTCGAGGCAGCTGAAAAGCTATCGTCAAGACTGAGATCGCTATTCTCTAACTCCTCCTCCTCCTCCGACTTTTTCTGCTCCTTTGTGACATCTTTTCGGTTTTCGTTTATGACGATAAACTCGGAGTGATGTGAAAGACAAAGCATAGATGGACTACAACCCATGATGACAATGCTTAACGAATAGCACATTCAAGTACGAATGATCCTGAATCGACTAACGAGTCTTATAATGAACTGATTTGTTGACAAAGTAATTAAATTGGTTGCTAGTGGCGACGGATAAATAGAAACAGATCAGAGGAGCCGTGTTTGTATTATCAAGGTAACAATTAAAAACTAATATCATCAAAAGGGCGGGGTAAACTAATAAGGACGATATATATCTTTATGGATTGGTTTCATACAAATGATTGTGATTAGAAACAAATACCTAATCAATATGAAATGAACCATTAATTTGAAGAGGTCAAAACAATTGTTATTTTACAGATTTAGAGGAAGGAGTTGGACTTCTGATTTTGGGTGATTTTTAGTACAGTCGAACCTCTACACAACGGCCGGGACAAAATTTTGTGGCCGATGTGGAGAGGTTTTAGTTACAGTATTCGAACTCATTGGTAACCGGGACAAAATTTCCTGGCCTTTGGTTAGAGGTGGTTGTTGTGGGGAGGTGGCCGTTAGTGGAGGTTCGACTGTATGTTGATAAGTTGATGACCACCCTTGGATATTTGGCAGTGAGAAAAATTGTTGCGATTTATTCGATCGGGAGTTCGTAGGTTCAGTTTGACTGGACGGAGATAAGATTGTGGGTGAATGTGGAAGCATGCAGAATTTCATTCCATCGTTACCTGAGCAGCCCAGTGTAGCGGTGTCTTTCCTTCATTGTCACGTGCGATCACTTCAGCACCATTCTCCACTAATATCTGGACAAGATCGGCTCGGCCATGGAAAGCAGCCCAGTGAAGAGCAGTCATTCCCTAATAAAATAATATTTAATACAGTTTCGAACTTAGAATCTAATTTAACAGAAAATTTGTACTCATTCTCACGCGCGGAATCGTACTATTTTCCATCTAGACAAAGTAGGATTTTATTGACATCAATCATGGCGTTTCCTTGACACTCCTTAGCCATGCCTTTGAAAAGTTTGTATTTTCCGGTAATGTCATGGAAACACTTTGATTGACGTCCACCAAACATATTTTGTTGTGATCGATGGCGACTAGAGTTACCGACAAGAGTAATTTAGATTTCTAATGAATTACTTTGATAAGATGTGGGAATGCGCCGCACCTGTGGTGCAATGCAATAAAAACAAACAATAAGGCATTAAGGGAGAGTTGCTACGCAACTGAGATGAATGAACAAAATATTGGCAGAACATAGTTTATCAGGCAAGTACATATCCTGATAGTGCACTGTGCATTACAGATCAAAGCCACATAACGCAAAGAGATATACTAGTTATACAATGGTTTCGAGTGGCATACCGTGGAATATCCCACGAGTCACTCACGGTGGTTTCTAGTAAACACACGAGCCTTTAGGCGAGTGTGTATACAAAGAAAATACACGTGACCAGTGAGGATATCCACGGTATGCCACGAGAAATCATCATATAACCATTTTATCCCACTCCATAGAAAATACAAATGCGTAGATTCGACGTGCAGTGCATGATGGGAAGGAAGAGTGAAATACCGACGAATATACAACGGCTTTCCTGCTTTCTGATTGGCTGTATTTTCTATGGTGTGGGATAAAAAAAATTATCCGCAAGAAAAATCAATTAATGCCCAACGATCCATTCGCAAGAGCGTGTTATTCACAGAGTGTCTCATGTTCTGCATCCATGGTAAGTTTACCTATAGGGAAAAGTTTTTCTTCACGTGCGCGCTTTTCTGGTAATGCACTATCTCATTGAAAATTAAGACCACCCACCACCCACCCCGACCCTCGGGACAGAGCGAGTCCGGGGATTTAATGCGCATTAACAGCGCAAATGCACAGACATACGACGTTGTCATCGTACATACCTCGCAGTCTGCTGAATTAATAGACTCTCGAGAAAGGTGTTTGAGAAGAATTTCAACGGTTCTAAAAAATAAAGAAAATCAATTCGTTAATAAAAACAAAATTCTTACTGTGGTCACCTAGCCTTAGTGCAACCTGACTTTAACCAGAGTTAAAGTCGGGCTGAACACAGGCTAGTGCGCACCTTGAAAACAGAATTTCATAACCCCATAATGCAACAAGGAAAATTTAACTAAAATAAAATTTAAATTTTATTTGGGCTTCCTGTGTCACGAAAGGGGGACACAGGAAGCCCAAATAAAAAAGAGGAGTGGACAGGAGGGCCCAGTGTCTGGACTAGATCCCTATTTACTTACTTTTCATTACTGTAGTAGGTAGCAGCATGCAGAGGAACCCTACCACAGTTATCTACAATAGTTTGGTCTGCCCCAATAGCTAACAGATAGTAAACACCATCATACCAGCCCTGGAAATACAAATAATATTTTATCAGTAGGGATTTTTTCTAGCCTCCTCCACATGTTTGTTTTTGGGTTCCCTTTGTTAAGAGAAGAGTAGAGGGGACTGGGAAGTAAATTGAAGGAGGCGAGAAAAGGCGCCAATAGAGCTCTTCAGCTTCGTATGCAAATTGGCTATTTCAGACCACATGACATTCCCTTGAGAAATGTTCTTGTGTTGAAATAATCAAAGAAACAATCAACTCCCAAGAGTGGCACCACATGGTCTGAAATGGGCACAACAAACAACGAAGCTAAAGAGATCTATTGCAACCTCTCCTCTCGTTTCTTCTCAACTCCCTCTCCTGTCTGTTAACACAGGGAACCCAGAAGCAACTGTTGCCTGCAGAGGAGGCTACAACTTATCATCATCATCTTTTCTCATCATAGACCTTTTTTATGTGGCAGCGATGTTGGCATGTTGGAACAATAGATTTACCCTGCACAGCCTCACATTCAAGCGTTTCAGGACAAGGTTTTTATTCTCATAAACATGATGCCATGTGATAAAGGCTAATTGAAAGTTATCAAGAAATTTCTGTGGGAGAGGTATGGGCTGCATATTTTCATGGGTCCACACTTGTGTCCACACTTGTGTCCACACTAAATATGAGTGATGGAATTAACTGGGTTTCCTGTGTCAACAAATGTTGAATTTGATGTTTCTCCCCCCCCCCCCCCCCCCACACACACACATTTTAAAAATTTTGTAGGCATTTCTAAAAGGGAGGGAGGTGTGGATATTATTTCTATAGTGATGTTCACACTGATGTCACCTATTGATATTAGCGTGTCAACCAGATATCTATTGGCTGCTGAAACAAATATATTTTTTGTTTTATGGTTGGCCAATTTCAATCAGAAAAGATCCCTAATATCAATGCTTGTAAACAGTGAACATTGTTATTTCAATTTCTCACATTTTTAGAGTAGGAGCATGTCGGGCAGGAAGGAGAGGGAGGGGATTCCTAGAAGTAGCTGCCTTGCCCAAGCCTTACCCCATCAAACACCCACCTGATAAGCAGCTAATGCTAAAGCAGTCCTACCAAGGTTATCTCTAGCATCAAGACATGCACCAGAGGTGGCCAAAAATTGCACTAACTCTAGATTTCCAGTACTGACGGCAACGAACAGGGGGGTCATTCCCTCACTATTTACACATTCTATCAGCTCTAGAACAAAGAATAAGATTGCCATTAGAGTTTTTATTAAGGCCGATTTACATTGTACAACCTTAACTTTGGCGCTATTACAACTTTCGCATGCAATCTGCTTACACAAGGCTTACAACACAAATTGCGTCATGTAAATCAGCTCTACAACTTGCTACAACAGTAAGTCGTGACCAATTTGTAGGGTACTTGATTTACATGAAAAAATTGTGTTTTAAGTGTGGTGTAAGCGTGATTGCATGCGACAGTTGTAAGCAAAAATTGTACCGTGTAACTTGGCCTTTAGGACTTTTTTAGTAATTATGATTAATTATAATTTTAATTATTTAATACTATTTACTAGGCTTTTCAGTTGAGCTTGGAATGGCCAAAGTTTTGTCATGAAGTTTTGTCATTGAAAAGTGCTTGTTGTCAGGGGCAATGTCAAAAGTATTCAATAGGAATCAAGCATGATACTGACATTACCGTGGCGTGAATATTCTACACAAAACTGAGGCTTAACCCTGAGCAACAGAGACTCGAAACTGGAATATTAACTATTACAATTTGGAAACAGGCAACTTAGAAATGGGAAATTGTTCAGTATAATCCCCTCCTTCATTATCCAATAATAAAATCCATTCAAATGATTTTGCACAAACCATTCATTAATCCTTAATTAGAAATCCTAATCCCCTAACCCATCAATTATTAGAATGTTTTCACAGCAGCTCTTACCATAATGCTCACAGGGCAGGTACATTATCTAATATATTTTGCATGACAATCCACCTTCTTGGCAATAGGCCGGTTTCACGTGGTGATTATAAATAGTGTTATGGTCACCAAAAAGTTTGGACATTGTTGTTGAATTGCCATTCAATCATACTAACTTTTGTACAATTTATTGACTTATATTGTTTATTTTGTTCTCAAAATTTTAGCAAAACTTCTTTAAAACTAAAGTATTTAGATAGTTTTGCAAAAATTTATTTTTAAATTTATTAGTATGATCATATAGCAAATCAACAACAATGTCCAAACTTTTTGGTGACTGTAACACTATTCACCACATGAAAACCTATCACAGAAAAAGTGGATTAAATTAAAAGATTACAGGGAGAAAATTATTTTGACCAACAGCATGGCTGCTGTGAAACTCAGTCCATTATTTTAGTTCAGAGGGGTTTTCAGTTATCTACATTTTTCATGACCAAAAGTATTATAAAATAAAATAGAAATGAATTTTAGGGATGGGAGCAAACACCCCCCTCACCCCCTAAGACACTGCTGGGATCAAACACCCCCATCACCCCCTAAGACACTGCTGGGATCAAACACCCCCATCACCCCCTAAGACACTGCTCCTCCTATTCTCAAATTAACCTTGGTTATACTAATAAAAGATTGTAAAGATTTCATACTTTTATCTCGCTTCAATTCCTCCTTTAGAGCAGTAATGTCCCCAGTATGTACCAGTTCATGGATGATAGATGTCATTAGTTCTTGTGTTTGCTCAATGTGGTCATATCCAGCCACACCTAACAGAAGAGAATGGTACATCAGTGATTGTATTATGTAGGGTTGGGTAGGGAATGTTTGGGAATTAGGTAATTATAATTGTTCTTTTTTTTTTGTTTAAACTATTTTTGATTTTTTTGGTGCTGGTTGACCCCCCCCCCCCCAAATTATGGCGACTTTGCTCACTTTCTTATATATGCGTCTGCAATTATCGCTTCCCCCTTTTTTGCTTCAGTGATTTTTGTTGGCTTGCTTGCTTCAGCAATTGTTTTTTTTGCTTCGACGTGCCCTCCCAGATCCTTGGTCTTTGCTATGCCCCTGGGTAGGGACTTGGTGAGATTGTGAACATGGTGCATTGTGGTCTTTCTTGGGTACAATCCTCTTTAAATTTATTCATCACACCTTATATAATGTGGTTTCAGGCAAAGCTAGACCAGAATGCATCTTGTTTATAAAACTCAGAAAAAGTCTAACTTTGTTGGTGGACAGACCTCTGAGATAATGAACATGGTGCATTGTGGTCTAGCTTGGGTACAGACATTTCTTGTTCATCATGCCTAAGATATAGTGTTGTTTATACCCAAGCAAGACTAATATACATCTTATTTATCAAACTCCAAAATGGCCTATAATAAAACATTAAATATGAAATCAACTGGTTTATAGTGCCGACCAAACTATATTTATTACCCAATCAGAATGGTGAAAAGCAAAAAAATTGCTAACATCACAGAGTAAAGGGAATAATTTAATTATAAGGCATCATTAGGAGTGAAAAGGGTTTATTCATTTAGTGGATTTTTTTTTTTTTTTAGATATTGTGCGGTATTTGAGCCAGAAATTAGAGGAATATGCCATACTAAAAGGAATGATATAGGAATATTGGAAAAAAGGTCTAATTGTGACTATATTAGGCTATATGAAGCAGAAAGATGGGGATATAGGATACTCAGACACCCTTAATGATTCCTCTATTATAAAACCCTACATTATTCAAAACATCATCATTTCATTAACTTGTCCGGCATTTTTATTAAGAGTCTTCCACATATATGTTTTTTCTTAATAAAATTTTGCTGCTAAAATGAAATAGATTGAATCACCCCCAAAAACACACATTAATATATCCGGCAGGTCACGTGATGGCTATTATAGCCTGCAGTTTTGACATGTCCAGTGAGTATATTTGTTCATATACATTAACACTCTTTGTATTAATGCCGTACTTTATTATTATATATTTGTATTTTTTGTTATAAGCAGATTATACATCAGCTGATGTCTGAATGATTGATTTGCAATAATTTAGTGAACGCGGCGAACACAAGAAAAAATATTTTAAAAAAGAAAGAAAGAAAGAAAGAAAAAGGAAGGAAAATAACAACTGTACTTAAATTCACTTTTCGAGCACCAACGATATACCAAAATAAAAGATAAGTAAAAAGAAAATCAATATCAGATGAGTATCATAAGCTGGATTTGAAAATATTTAAGATGTTCTTCAAGAATCGTGTTTCCCGAAACTAATCTATTTCATATGCTCGCGTTTTCAGCGCTTTTTTTCTCGTAAATTTATTTTCTTAAAATGATGAGCGGAATAAAAGATAAAAACATTGAAAAACAAAATGAAGCACGATTTTTAATTATATTCAATAGGCCAAGACATCACACTGAGTGTTCTTATCTCTACATAATGGAAAAGAGGAGAAATGGAAGTAAACACGAAAGCTAAAATAAAAGACCTGAACTCGTTATCCTCTTGGCGTGGATCTAAGGCCTATCACAGCGCCGACAGACCGCGTTGGCTTTTATATATTCACTGACAAATTTCAAGGTCGATTACCGATGATAAAACTTTGAGAAATTAAGCAAATATGAAGGCAATGCGCGGTGTTCGTCGATTCAAAACCAGTGACACAAAACATATCAAGGTTTATCGCCTAGCAATATTCTAATCAATAGATATTCGACTTTGGTAATTTACTTACTTCTTCTTGGACCCCTTCTGCCCGCTTGAGAACTTGGTCGTTCCATCTGGAATAATCAGAGTTAACTGATCAGTTGTTGGTATAATATTTATATTCGGAAAATTAAACTTAATTTGGTGTATCTATGGAACAAGCGCTCGCATTTTCCTGTTTACTTCCAGGGCATTTGCAGTTTAGTTCTGCTCTAAGCTAAAATCTCAGCCGAGGTGCTAATGACAATTGCGAAGCAATCGGCCTTTACTCGACAGCATAAATTCTCGTCCGATTTCTGTCTTTATCGTTTATTGCATTTTTGTGTGTCAATCTCGAATTACGAAGGCGTCTGATTGGTCAGAACGGTGCGTCCTTTGTCCAGCCAAAGCACCTGTCCATCTCTGGATAGTAAGATAAGTTATGAGATTCACACCATGGAAATTGAATATACAGCGTTAGTTATTTTGTCTTAACCGGACGTAGAATTGTTCCCTTTTGGCTATAGATATAATTGTTAAAAAATTAATGAATACGAGAAAAAAAAAACTTGTGGGCTTCTGAAGTCGATTGAGTGAAGCCGATTGATTGAAATCAATCGCTTGCTTGGCTTTTAAAATGGCGCCAATGTTGATTATCGTAAAATGACTTGTTTGAAAAGAGATTAATACCACGTCTATCGCTCGAAATCATTAGGTTTTTTCACATGACTGATAGCATTGTTCGTATACTAAAACTCTAGCCGTTTCAGTATGGTTATCAGTAGATTCGTCTAATGAGCCCATACAGCTAGAAACCAAAAGCTAATTTTCGCGCCACTAATACTTGTAGTTCTAGATGGTCCTTTAACAGGATGATAATGGGGTAATCGGTCAGACGGAGCTCTCGAGGATCCGGTCATCCAATGTACTGCCGTCATTCATGGTACCTATTGCGTCATCTTATTTAGGGTTTTAGAAAACTGAAGTAGTTTGTTCAGTTGGTTGGTTGGTTGACTTTCTCTAAAACCTTCTGTATTGAGCACATCTTATGTTGTTATGCAATGCTACCGTTTTTGAAAAAATAGAGGGAAAGTAAACAAGGGACAAGTAGAAAACGAAGAAAGAAAAAGGAAGAAAGGAAGAAATTGAATAAAAGTGACAAAATATTTGGCCCTCAACTTTTTTTTCTGAAAAACGGCAATTTTTTTTTCTGAAGAACGTCGCATTGTCAAATCAAGTCTGGAAAGTTTAAGAGAAAACAGGAAACAGCGCCATGTAGTAAATTTGTAAAAAGAAAAGAACAAAGTGGCCAACGATAGCCTTGTTATCGAGGACGAAATCGAAATCCATTAACATTAACCTCATGGCTTTATCTTAGCATCTCTCAAAGACATTCAAATAAGACCCGGAACAAACTGACACCAATATATTAATAGACTACTAGCTATCTATCTAGCTGTCTATCGTCCGGTGATGAATTAATTAAATTTCCCCCCAGCTAAGGGTAAAATTACGAAAGATATATTCAGCTATAGCGTAGCAAGCCTCTCTAGCCGCGGGGGATGGGAAAGGGGTATGGAAGGGGAAGGGAGGGGTGGGAGGGATGGGAGAGATGGGAGAGATGGGAGAGATGGAAAGAAGGAAAGGCTCTACTCACCTTCCTTTCCGCCACCATCCCTACCCCCTCCCCCTTAGAGTTGGCCGACAGACGCAATTCTCGTACCTGCCAATCAGTAACCTTAGCAACCAATTGGTAGTTATAAAGATTAAAGCTTTCTATCCTTTTAACGTTTCCAGAGAATTAACCATCGATGATATCAAATTACTAACTTGTTACTCTTATCGATAAAATTAGTCTTAGACGGATTTTGAGTTTAACGGAATAAATCTGAAAATCATTTCTATCATTTTTGAAACTATTAGTATAGACTACGGTTTATACTACTACTACTACGAGTCAGTGGCGGATCCAGGATTTTGAAAAGGGGGGTTCCAAAATGGCCGCCACGCAGAAAAAGCTGGTGCAATCGACTTTAAAAAGTGGGGTTCCAATTTCATTCTATTGAGCGTAAAGAACTGACATGATTGGCTTCACAAGATATCACAAAGGGGGTTCAATGGAGCCCCCAGAACCAGCCTTGCATCCGCCACTGCTACTACTACTGCCACTGCTATTCTTATTTTTGTTTATAAGATACATAAGTTACCGAAATAGCAAGCCACGTTTTAAAATACACAGCATTAAAATACAAATATTATTATCTATTAAAATATTGCCGGTGAATATTTATCAAATCATTAACCTCTCATGATTATAATTATTATTATTATAAGTATTATTATTCATTTATTTGATATTTAGTTTAATATTTATCTATTTATTGTTTATTTAATTTTTATTCATTCATTCATTCATTCCTTTTCTTATTATTTATTGATTTATTGATTGATCTATTTATGTATTTATTCATTCGTTCGTTCCTTCGTTGGTTTACTTATTTATTTTTATCTATTTTTCTTGTGCAAGATTTTTTTCAGTGCAAAGGAATAACGTACAAAAAAAAAAGGAAAAAGAAAAGCAAAATGTACTGACCCAAGTATAAAATCAATCCTTGTTCCTGACGTCATCAGGATTACTTTTAAATAAGTTTAAAAACGATCGTGCTTGCGTCACTGGTTTTTTCTTACAACTTCTTCCGTTACGTTCGAAGAACATAAATAAATTTAATCATGCTTTTCAACTCAAATGCAAATCCATGAAAGGTGTTTTGAATTTGGGAATCTTTTCATTTTCAACTCTTATCGATTTACACTAATCACGCCACTCTTCTCTGATTGGTTGATAACTTATATTCTGTACTGTGATTGGCTAACAAGTCATTAAAACAAGAGGTAATGAAGTCGTTGGTGTTTACCCATTACTAACAGCCACTAATCCATTCTCATTAATTAAGCCTGTCTATACAAAAACAAGGGAAAATACCAGGTGAACGGAGATAAGATGGCTATCAAATACTTGAAAGTCAAGGATTTTATTGATCATATCTCAGTGGAAAGCTTTTTCTCTCTCATGACACTTGAACGGCACCACTGAATATCACTCAAACCTGCGACTGAGAAGTTGTGACACTGAGAATCTCAACGAAAACTGAAAATATGGACTGGAAACATGGAATAGCTCTCTAGAAAACTAATTTCCAAGTATGTTAGCTGTCTATTCTATTCACACCTCTAATCATTTATTTTTTCCAGGTTGTACTTTGTTAACTAGTATCACATGAATGTAGTCAAGGTTATCACTCGTTGTGAACAAATATGTCAATCCTCGATCACGTGGTCAGGATATTTGATCACGTAGCCTGGAATCTGGTCACGTGATAATGCCCCAAGATCACATGGCCAGTATATGGGAGACTATCCTGTTGGTGGAAAATCACCTGTCTAGCTCTCCCCAATAGTTTTTGGAAGCTTAATAAATAAAATAAATAAACATGCGACTACGCGCTCTGATCACGTGATCTAGACATGCATGTGATCATGTGATCAGGAAATGGGAAAAGACACTGATTCCCTTTTCTAAAACTCGCTGGAAGACTAATAAAGGCGCGGTGCAAAGAATTGTGGGAAGGGGTTCTTAGACGTAAGCTTGGACGTATGGTGGACCTTTTTGATCTCGTCCCTCATTCCGTCCCACAATCCTATGCACCACAGTTTATTTACCAGTCTTCTGTCTCCAATTGTTGTACTCGTTGGATCCGGTATCAAATAAATGACTCCAGCGAAATCGCATGTTACAACTCTAAATATGATGTAAAAAAAATTTTTCTGTTTTTTTTTTTTTTTTGTCACTTATTTTCTTAATTTCATCGTAATTTTCCCATCTGTTTTTCTTTTCCTTTTCTAGAATTCTTTCATTTCTTCCTTTTTATGATTATTTTCCTTCTCTCTTTCTTTCTGTCTCTTTTAATACAACTCTAAAAATGCTGTAAAAATAAATTTCTCTGTTTTTTTTTTCTCACTGATTTTCTTAATTCCATCGTAAATCTCTTTTTCTTTTCCTTTTTTCTAGAATTCTTTCTTTTCTTCCGTTTTTATGATTCTTTTCCTTCTCTTTTTGTCTCTTTTCTATCATTTTTCACTATTTTTCCCACCTCGTTAAAAAACCACTTACATTTTTTCCATTTCCGTTTCTAGGCTGTTTAGTCTTTCTTTTATCCTTTTTCTATAGCAAACGGTTACTGTTCGTGATTTTTAATCAGCTGTTTTTCAACCTATGGGTTTTGTATCAACGTTAATTCCGGTTTTCTAGAATTCAGTTCATCAGTCTGCACGCTCGTTCCTGTAATTGTTACGTAAATGCGCAAAACTTCGCGTCATTCAACGAAATACGAAAAAAAATACGTGTACTTACAACGTATGTATCAATATATACATGTTTATACTCGAACAACCGAAACTGTATCGGTTAGCGAGAGTATTCCTTGGTAAATAAATGCGAGCTTGGGGGCATACTTACTTACTGCCCATCATGCTTAGCTGGCATGTCGGGCAGCAACAAAGGATGACCACTACTTGGGGGGCATGCTCCCCCTAAAAATGTTGAAATTCAGACTCTTGGAAATGCGATTCCAGCGTTTTGAAAGTCATTACGTATTTATTGTATTAAAGTTATGAGAATTTTGCACATTCTGGCAAAGAAAAAGAAGAGAATTTGTTTGCATTCTTATTAAAGAATTAAAGAAAACTAAAAAAATAATATCTGAAATTTTACCAAGGCAAATGCCTCGCTTGCCTCATCGTATCTACGGCCCAGCAAATGTACGTTCCTTGCCAATTCATTGGAATCATGCATACATGCATACTCATACATACTATATATATATATATCAGTGGCGGATCCAGGGGGGTTCCGAGGGCTCCATTGAACCCCCCTTTACGAGATCTTGTGAAGCCAATCATGTTTTTTACGCTCAGTAGAATGAAATTGAAACCCCTTTTTGAAGTCGATTGCACCAGCTTTTTCTGCGTGGCGGCCATTTTGGAACCCCCCTTTTTTAAAATCCTGGATCCGCCACTGTATATATACCATACATCCATATATACCATACATATATACTATACTATACTTATACTATAATATACTTCAGTATATATACACACATACACAAGTACATATCATATACTACGGAAATAATACATAAACAAACACCCTATATCAAATAATATAAACGAGCGAACAAACATTTTCAATAAAACAAACCTGGTAAGAAAACTAAAAGGAAAGAAAACCAGACACCTAACTAAATCAGAGCTTTCGAATTCGAGGATAAATAAAATAATTTACTAACTGACCTCAAGAAAAGTAGGTCTCGCAGATCTCCATTTCTCATTCAACGCCATAGTTTAGTCGTTCGTGCGTAAACTCTGATTTAAACAAAGGGAAGACAGCATCCGGAGAATGGCGTTTGTTGCGCCGTCGACGCGCATGCATGGAAACCAACTGATATGAAGTATTTTCTATTCGTTCACGTCATACAATGCCTTCGTAGCCGGCGATTGTCATGTCACTCACTTCAAAATTAATCATTCTCTCAGCTCTCCCAGAATTGCGTATTTTTCTGCTTATCTATCTACCTGTCGACCAGGTTTATAGCACTGAATCCAGAAGCAAACTAGCTAAGATTATATGGAATTTATTTTAATCTTCGATGTCTGTTCATGGGAGACTTGGAGGTTCTCTAGAAGAGCGATTACGCAAGTCATTAGAATGAAACTCTATGTATGTAATATTGCATACACTATTGGAAAAGGACAGTTCAGTTCCATTAACGAGTCAGACGATATTTTGGTACAAAAATTGTTAATGACTCTCAAACACCTGCATGTCAGTTATATAGCGAAGAGAGAAGCGAGATATTGTGAACACCATGTACACTTTTTTTAAAAAAGAGAAAAAACTTTTAAATTTAAATAAGTGTTTTTCTAAAATTTGTGAAAATGAATAATGACTTTTTTGTTGGATTTCTATTCATTAAGCTTGTCTTCAAACGCTGATGAGAAAGTTCGGAAAAGGTTTTATGATTTTACTTTGGTCTAGACAAAAAACTTCTTACATTCTTTATTACATTATTACAATTTCCGCCCAGTATTACAATCACAAAAGAAAAATTATCATATTCAAGGGATTGACACACGGTGATTTCTTTAAATAGATGACTATTCCTTGTTTGAAAAGATTGCGCAATAGTTTTAGTACCAAACACTCGCAGTACTTTACTTGCACTATGCAACAACTAGTATTAAAGTGCATGCCACATACTCAGAGATGTGATAACATTGCTTATCAAGAAAGAAAGAGAATAGCACGTGGTCTAAAATGGGTAACCATTAGGTCTACAGACCCCTTGTACGTGACGTCAGAGCAGCTCAATTTGGAGGACAAAACAATAGGTTCCAATTCTCAGGAGATTAGAATTCTTTTGTTTTGTCCTCAAAATTCTGCTCTGACCGTCACGCGTAAGGGGTCTATTGTGAATGATACCTGAATGATCAAAACTTTTGAGAAATAGATAATAATGAAGGGTCTGAAGAGATCAATTTCTACAGAATCTTAGCTTTGGAGGAAAGAAATAATGATCAAGGGAATCAGACATAGTCAGAAATGGGTAACATTACGAGGTCAATTTCTACAGAATCTCAACTTTTGAGGAAAGAAATAATAATCAAGGAAATGGTACATGGTCAAAAATGGAACAACATCACGCTAAAAGCCAGTCTATTTCTTTCAAATGATATACCTACTATAGATATATTTTTGGTTGTTGAATACAGTAGATAAAGGTTAAGTGTTGACTTCAGCTTATGGTTCAATATCAAGCAAAGTACATACCATCCCCCACGATACACAATCTAAATACCCCACTGCAAATATGACAGATATGTATTCCTTTTTATATTAATTCTTACACTTTGGTTTGATTTATTACTACTAATTTTCTACCATCACAAAATCGTTATGCCAGTTTAAGGTATTAAAATCGCAAAGAAACGATACAATTTATTTTATGGATGATATTCATTTAATTTTGTTCAACTACGGAGAATTTTAAGTAGATAAAAGCAAATCAATCCTCTCAAATTATTGCATATTCATTTTTCATTTTTCTGGTTTATTCGAAACTGAAAAAAATCGCCTCGTGCAAGCCTGGAGCTACAGAAAATAAAAAAAATTAACATAATCTATTCCATTGAATCTATTTTTTCGAAAAAAAGATTATCTTACTTCTTGATATCAGGTATAATTCTAAAAAAAATTATCAAACTGATAGCACTATCGTTGACATCAGAAAATTCTTCTTTCTCTAAGGAAACAGCCATTTCAAATATTAAGAAAATAGGAAAAAGGATCAACAATGTAGGCTTTTAGTGAGGCAACTATAATTAGAAGTATTTTGGAAAAAAAAAATTGATTTATGACAGCCACGGCAAATGATAACATAACAACAAACATAACATAATGCCAGTGGATGCCTTCAGGTAAAATAGTTCTACATATTCAGAGTATGTCCTTTTTGTCTTCAGGCCATTCAACATATTCAGCGTATTCAACATGGCCCCAACGCGCGCTTATTCTTAAACTATTCTAACTTGGAGCTGCCTGCACTTTTATAACAAGAATATCCTACTCACCTTGATGTATACTGTTACGCTTATGGTGGCTCCAAAGATCCTGCTGGTCTTTTCAACATGTCATTCACTTTTGTTTTTTCATATTTCTTGGATTACTTTCCGTTCGCTGAAATCAAGCCAATACTTGTATCTAAAACCGAAAGAATATGTGAAACGTATTTGTCAAAAAAAATAAATCTGATTACCCCAGCCAGTCAAGATAAGGCTTTCAAAAGATCTCCTCTTACGGTAAATCGAAGCAGTACAGTACTTACATGAGTAGTGGAAATAGGTTTTATATTTGAGAAACCACTTGGGGCAGTATATACTAATAGGTCACGTGGTTTATATCTGTCATGCTGAATGGCAAGATAATAAATTTCCGAAGCTTTTATCCATTAAATACCGACTAAAGCCCAATATATGGCATTTGAAAGAGAAAAGATGGTTTCGTAGGAGTATGACAGGGAGATAACCGCTTGTCCAATCAGGATTTTGATCACAGGGTCATGACATCTCGTTGAAGGGCACATCCTTATCGAAGTACTTTAGAAATAAAAATGAATTTTCGTGGAAAAGTTATTTTGTTTAAGAATCATAAGATATCTACTCACGTTTTCTTTTTTTACCGTACAGAATATCCATTCCTTCGGAATAAAGACTTTCTTTTTTCCCTTTGCGGACAGTCTCTATGGTAACGATATGGCCGCATTTTTTCCCTGTTTTTGGCATGCGTTCAGGCCACAAGTGAGGAGTTTATGGAGGCTTTCTTGATTATCCATTTGCTAAAGCTGAAAATAAATCGTAAATTAGACGGAAAATTTTACAAATCTCACTGGGTACCCTTAAAACTTTTTTTTACAAATTAACTACATCAAAACAATTCGTTGTGTGTTGCATGACTTTTTACAATGATTTTTAAGTTGAAAAACCCAAACAAAATTTTTTCTCGATCCCACACTCCATCTGGAAAAAGTCCGATCCAAGAATTAAATCCACGGATTCGGATTTTCCACAATTTTGGATTTTTGTACTACTACCAAATTCTAAAAGAGAAAGCTAAATAGGTATCAATGGTGTTAATTTTTCTTGTTCTTAATGCAAAAATGTAGTGATTTTGCGAGCTACAAATGTATCGACCGGTAACTCACTTGTACGCATTACTCCACCTCCCCTTCCCCTAAGTTATTTGGTACCTCAGTTGGATTTTTAGCGGCAAAGAGCTGATGAAACTAACTATGCAGATTGAAAAAACATGCACCATTGTTCAGTGAACAGAATGTGTACAATTAGGGGCTTGAATAAGAAGGTACGTAAAATGAAGGCTTCAATAAGGTGTACATGCACCTCTAAGACTAACGTTTGAAATTTTGGCTCTCTTAGGCTTATCGTTATTAGATTGTAGCGACAAATTTTCTTGCGCTTAAGGGTAATGAAAATTAAGTTTAAGTTTAATAATAGATTCATACACATTTTACAATTGAAGAGATACAATATGAAAAAAAATTACATAATTATAAATAGAAATAAATATGATATAATAATTAAGGAAGTATAATATAATAGAGTGTATGTGGTTGTTGAATTAGTATAAACTTTCGAGTCAACAACCACCATAAATATTTATGTTTATTTATGTTTATGGTTGAATTTTCCAGAATCCTTGCAAAGTTTATTATACTTATCGAGGGTGACAAGTAAAATGAAGTTCAATAAGGTGTTGTTTTTACAAAAGCCGGCGTTTCTAAAAGAACATTGCTCAGAATGATGTTATATCATTATGTCAAACGGGTCAAGGGTCAATAGGGGGTACAGGATGTCGAAACAATTGATGAATAAAACTACTTTGGACACCTTTTAAGATGCTGATGATAATTCTTATCTACGCATGCGCATTCTTGGTGTTGATTTGCATATCTCACTTGATATCAAAAAAATGCCTCCTGAATATTTTAAGAATAAGACAATAAAACCTCAGATCTGTTTTTGAAGCCTAGCTGATCTGTGTAAACGTGTTGGCTGCTGTTTTCAAAACACGTCCAAGATGGAAAGAAGTAACCATAAAGGAAAAAAACATCAGAAACACAAACGACTTACCGGGTGTGCTGGTCATAGCAAGGGGTTAATCATCTACGGTCTAGGGGCCGACTAACCTCTCCCGTAGGCTTCGGCCAAGCTTCCTGATCAGTCTGTAATTCTTCCCGGGATAGCGGTGTTTGGGTCGAAATCTCCAGCGTAGCCGTAAGTCCATGCGATGCTTCAGCATGCACTCGATGTCTGGAAGTATGGTCCTGGTTAATCAATCAATATATACAAATTAATTTAAAAAGCTTAGTCTTCAAATTAATTTCGAAAGGACAAGAGGTATCCTAAATGCGCGTTTTGCTGTTTTCAAAGAATTTGAAAAAATATCCTCTGACGAAGTGTCTTGAACTCTTGAAATGCTGACAATGAGCTGATTCGTTTTACCAATACTATCCAGCTGAGTTGACCTTCAGAACAAACTCAAGGTCAATCAATCAGAATCGAGGATTTGACATCTATTTTTGATTAGCATTTCCCATCAGTATTCTGCCAAGAGAATTTATGAAATAGGAGTTCTTCCTTCTTGAAATTAGTCGTAAACGCTAGTCGAACTCATGGCGGAATTATATTTCAATCAACAAGAAAATTCTACATTGTATACTCGGAAAATGCTCGAAAAATGCTAACCAAAATAGTGACACATAATTCCTTTCGGGGAAGGCGATCAACCCAACTGGATTGATAGACGCCGGGCAGAGGCGCGCGCTGTCAGTATCACAAATGACTTGACAAGTAGTTTTATTTAATCATTTCTTATCCGTTCATTGCTTTATCAACATTTATAATTCTTTTACTTTCAGTTTATTTTCTCGTCTTCCTTATATTTATCATTATATTGTAAGTTTAGACTTCAATTATTACATTAACATACCCTAACTGAAGAGCAAAACTCTGTCAGTAATAGAGATGAATTGGATGGGCGCATGGGAATAAGAATGTACACGAGATGGATTGGATGGACGAATAGGAATAAGAATGTACACGAGATGGATTGGATGAACACATACGAATAAGAATGTACACGAGATGGATTGGATGAACGCATAGGAATAAGAATGTACACGAGATGGATTGCATGGACGAATAGGAATAAGAATGTACACGAGATGGATTGGATGGACGTATAGGAATAAGAATGTACACGAGATGGATTGGATGGACGAATAGGAATAAGAATGTACACGAGATGGATTGGATGGACGAATAGGAATAAGAATGTACACGAGATGGATTGGATGGACGTATAGGAATAAGAATGTACACGAGATGGATTGGATGGACGTATAGGAATAAGAATGTACACGAGATGGATTGGATGGACGTATAGGAATAAGAATGTACACGAGATGGATTGGATGGACGTATAGGAATAAGAATGTACACGAGATAGATTGAATGGACGTATAGGAATAAGAATGTACACAAGATGGATTGCATGCACGTATAGGAATAAGAATGTACATGAGATGGATTGGATGAACGCATACGAATAAGAATGTACACGAGATGGATTGGATGGACAAATAGGAATAAGAATGTACACGAGATGGATTGGATGGACGTATAGGAATAAGAATGTACACGAGATGGATTGGATGGACGTATAGGAATAAGAATGTACATGAGATGGATTGGATGGACGTATAGGAATAAGAATGTACATGAGATGGATTGGATGAACGCATACGAATAAGAATGTACACGAGATGGATTGGATGAACGCATAGGAATAAGAATGTATAGGAGATGGATTGGATAAACGCATAGGAATAAGAATGTACACGAGATGGATTGGATGAACGAATAGGAATAAGAATGTACACGAGATGGATTGGATGAACGCATAGGAATAAGAATGTACATGAGATGGATTGGATGAACGCATAGGAATAAGAATGTACATGAGATGGATTGGATGAACGCATAGGAATAAGAATGTATAGGAGATGGATTGGATAAACGCATAGGAATAAGAATGTACACGAGATGGATTGGATGAACGAATAGGAATAAGAATGTACACGAGATGGATTGGATGAACGCATAGGAATAAGAATGTACATGAGATGGATTGGATGAACGCATAGGAATAAGAATGTACATGAGATGGATTGGATGAACGCATAGGAATAAGAATGTACATGAGATGGATTGGATGAACGCATACCAATAAGAATGTACATGAGATGGATTGGATGAACGAATAGGAATAAGAATGTACACGAGATGGATTGGATGAACGCATAGGAATAAGAATGTACATGAGATGGATTGGATGAACGCATAGGAATAAGAATGTACATGAGATGGATTGGATGAACGCATAGGAATAAGAATGTACATGAGATGGATTGGATGAACGCATACCAATAAGAATGTACATGAGATGGATTGGATGAACGTATAGGAATAAGAATGTACATGAGATGGATTGGATGAACGCATAGGAATAAGAATGTACATGAGATGGATTGGATGAACGCATAGGAAAAAGAATGAACACGAGATGGATTGGATGAACGCATAGGAATAGGAATGTACACGAGATGGATTGGATGAACGCATAGCTGAATAAGAATGTACACGAGATGGATTGGATGAACGCATAGGAATAAGAATGTACATGAGATGGACTGGATGAACGCATAGGAATAAGAATGTACACGAGATGGATTGGATGAATACATAGGACTAAGAATGTACATGAGATGGATTGGATGAACGCATACGAATAAGAATGTACACGAGATGGATTGGATGAATGCATAGGAATAAGAATGAACACGAGATGGATTGGATGAACGCATAGGAATAAGAATGTATAGGAGATGGATTGGATAAACGCATAGGAATAAGAATGTACACGAGATGGATTGGATGAACGAATAGGAATAAGAATGTACACGAGATGGATTGGATGAACGCATAGGAATAAGAATGTACATGAGATGGATTGGATGAACGCATAGGAATAAGAATGTACATGAGATGGATTGGATGAACGCATAGGAATAAGAATGTACATGAGATGGATTGGATGAACGCATACCAATAAGAATGTACATGAGATGGATTGGATGAACGTATAGGAATAAGAATGTACATGAGATGGATTGGATGAACGCATAGGAATAAGAATGTACATGAGATGGATTGGATGAACGCATAGGAAAAAGAATGAACACGAGATGGATTGGATGAACGCATAGGAATAGGAATGTACACGAGATGGATTGGATGAACGCATAGCTGAATAAGAATGTACACGAGATGGATTGGATGAACGCATAGGAATAAGAATGTACACGAGATGGACTGGATGAACGCATAGGAATAAGAATGTACACGAGATGGATTGGATGAATACATAGGACTAAGAATGTACATGAGATGGATTGGATGAACGCATACGAATAAGAATGTACACGAGATGGATTGGATGAATGCATAGGAATAAGAATGAACACGAGATGGATTGGATGGATGGATAAGAATAAAAATGTACACGAAATGGATTGGATGAATGCATAGGAATAAGAATGAACACGAGATGGATTGGATGAATGGATAAGAATAAGAATGTACATGAGATAGATTGGATGAACGCATAGGAATAAGAATGTACACGAGATGGATTGGATGAAAGCATAGCTGAATAAGAATGTACATGAGATGGATTGGATGAACGCATAGGAATAAGAATGTACATGAGATGGATTGGATGAACGCATAGGAATAAGAATGTACACCAGATGGATTGGATGGATGGATAAGAATAAAAATGTACACGAGATGGATTGGATGAACACATAGCTGAATAAGAATGTACACGAGATGGATTGGATGAATGAATAAGAATAAGAATGTACACGAGATGGATTGGATGAACGCATAGCAATAACAATATACATGAGATGGATTGGATGAACGCATAGGAATAAGAATGTACATGAGATGGATTGGATAAATGCATAGGAATAAGAATGTACACGAGATGGATTGGATGAACTTATAGGAATAAGAATGTACACGAGATGGATTGGATGAATGAATAAGAATAAGAATGTACACGAGATGGATTGGATGAACGCATAGCAATAAGAATGTACATGAGATGGATTGGATGAACGCATAGGAATAAGAATGTACATGAGATGGATTGGATAAACGCATAGGAATAAGAATGTACACAAGATGGATTGGATGAACGAATAGGAAAAAGAGTGTACACGAGATGGATTGGATAAACGCATAGGAATAAGAATGTACATGAGATGGATTGGATGAACGCATAGGAATAAGAATGTACATGAGATGGATTGGATAAACGCATAGGAATAAGAATGTACACGAGATGGATTGGATGAACTTATAGGAATAAGAATGTACACGAGATGGATTGGATGAATACATAGGAATAAGAATGTACACGAGATGGATTGGATGAACGCATAGGAATAAGAATGTACACGAGATGGATTGGATGAAAGCATAGCTGAATAAGAATGTACATGAGATGGATTGGATGAACGCATACGAATAAGAATGTACACGAGATGGATTGGATGAATGCATAGGAATAAGAATGAACACGAGATGGATTGGATGGATGGATAAGAATAAAAATGTACACGAGATGGATTGGATGAATGCATAGGAATAAGAATGAACACGAGATGGATTGGATGAATGGATAAGAATAAGAATGTACATGAGATAGATTGGATGAACGCATAGGAATAAGAATGTACACGAGATGGATTGGATGAAAGCATAGCTGAATAAGAATGTACATGAGATGGATTGGATGAACGCATAGGAATAAGAATGTACATGAGATGGATTGGATGAACGCATAGGAATAAGAATGTACACCAGATGGATTGGATGGATGGATAAGAATAAAAATGTACACGAGATGGATTGGATGAACACATAGCTGAATAAGAATGTACACGAGATGGATTGGATGAATGAATAAGAATAAGAATGTACACGAGATGGATTGGATGAACGCATAGCAATAAGAATATACATGAGATGGATTGGATGAACGCATAGGAATAAGAATGTACATGAGATGGATTGGATAAACGCATAGGAATAAGAATGTACACGAGATGGATTGGATGAACTTATAGGAATAAGAATGTACACGAGATGGATTGGATGAATGAATAAGAATAAGAATGTACACGAGATGGATTGGATGAACGCATAGCAATAAGAATGTACATGAGATGGATTGGATGAACGCATAGGAATAACAATGTACATGAGATGGATTGGATAAACGCATAGGAATAAGAATGTACACAAGATGGATTGGATGAACGAATAGGAATAAGAATGTACACGAGATGGATTGGATGGACGTATAGGAATAAGAATGTACACGAGATGGATTGGATGGACGTATAGGAATAAGAATGTACACGAGATGGATTGGATGAACGCATAGGAATAAGAATGTACATGAGATGGATTGGATAAACGCATAGGAATAAGAATGTACACGAGATGGATTGGATGAACTTATAGGAATAAGAATGTACACGAGATGGATTGGATGAATACATAGGAATAAGAATGTACACGAGATGGATTGGATGAACGCATAGTTGAATAAGAATGTACACGAGATGGATTGGATGAACGCATAGGAATAAGAATGTACATGAGATGGATTGGATGAACGCATAGGAATAAGAATGTACACGAGATGGATTGGATGAATGGATAAGAATAAGAATGTACACAGATGGATTGGATGAACGCATAGGAATAAGAATGTACACGAGATGGATTGGATGAATGGATAAGAATAAGAATGTACACGAGATGGATTGGATGAACGCATAGCTGAATAAGAATGTACACGAGATGGATTGGATGAACGAATAGGAATAAGAATGTACACGAGATGGATTGGATGAAAGCATAGCTGAATAAGAATGTACATGAGATGGATTGGATGAACGCATAGGAATAAGAATGTACACAGATGGATTGGATGAACGCATAGGAATAAGAATGTACACGAGATGGATTGGATGAATGGATAAGAATAAGAATGTACACGAGATGGATTGGATGAATGCATAGGAATAAGAATGAACACGAGATGGATTGGATGAATGGATAAGAATAAGAATGTACATGAGATAGATTGGATGAACGCATAGGAATAAGAATGTACACGAGATGGATTGGATGAAAGCATAGCTGAATAAGAATGTACATGAGATGGATTGGATGAACGCATAGGAATAAGAATGTACATGAGATGGATTGGATGAACGCATAGGAATAAGAATGTACACCAGATGGATTGGATGGATGGATAAGAATAAAAATGTACACGAGATGGATTGGATGAACACATAGCTGAATAAGAATGTACACGAGATGGATTGGATGAATGAATAAGAATAAGAATGTACACGAGATGGATTGGATGAACGCATAGCAATAAGAATATACATGAGATGGATTGGATGAACGCATAGGAATAAGAATGTACATGAGATGGATTGGATAAACGCATAGGAATAAGAATGTACACGAGATGGATTGGATGAACTTATAGGAATAAGAATGTACACGAGATGGATTGGATGAATGAATAAGAATAAGAATGTACACGAGATGGATTGGATGAACGCATAGCAATAAGAATGTACATGAGATGGATTGGATGAACGCATAGGAATAACAATGTACACGAGATGGATTGGATGAATGGATAAGAATAAGAATGTACACAGATGGATTGGATGAACGCATAGGAATAAGAATGTACACGAGATGGATTGGATGAATGGATAAGAATAAGAATGTACACGAGATGGATTGGATGAACGCATAGCTGAATAAGAATGTACACGAGATGGATTGGATGAACGAATAGGAATAAGAATGTACACGAGATGGATTGGATGAAAGCATAGCTGAATAAGAATGTACATGAGATGGATTGGATGAACGCATAGGAATAAGAATGTACACAGATGGATTGGATGAACGCATAGGAATAAGAATGTACACGAGATGGATTGGATGAATGGATAAGAATAAGAATGTACACGAGATGGATTGGATGAATGCATAGGAATAAGAATGAACACGAGATGGATTGGATGAATGGATAAGAATAAGAATGTACATGAGATAGATTGGATGAACGCATAGGAATAAGAATGTACACGAGATGGATTGGATGAAAGCATAGCTGAATAAGAATGTACATGAGATGGATTGGATGAACGCATAGGAATAAGAATGTACATGAGATGGATTGGATGAACGCATAGGAATAAGAATGTACACCAGATGGATTGGATGGATGGATAAGAATAAAAATGTACACGAGATGGATTGGATGAACACATAGCTGAATAAGAATGTACACGAGATGGATTGGATGAATGAATAAGAATAAGAATGTACACGAGATGGATTGGATGAACGCATAGCAATAAGAATATACATGAGATGGATTGGATGAACGCATAGGAATAAGAATGTACATGAGATGGATTGGATAAACGCATAGGAATAAGAATGTACACGAGATGGATTGGATGAACTTATAGGAATAAGAATGTACACGAGATGGATTGGATGAATGAATAAGAATAAGAATGTACACGAGATGGATTGGATGAACGCATAGCAATAAGAATGTACATGAGATGGATTGGATGAACGCATAGGAATAACAATGTACATGAGATGGATTGGATAAACGCATAGGAATAAGAATGTACACAAGATGGATTGGATGAACGAATAGGAATAAGAATGTACACGAGATGGATTGGATGGACGTATAGGAATAAGAATGTACACGAGATGGATTGGATGGACGTATAGGAATAAGAATGTACACGAGATGGATTGGATGAACGCATAGGAATAAGAATGTACATGAGATGGATTGGATAAACGCATAGGAATAAGAATGTACACGAGATGGATTGGATGAACTTATAGGAATAAGAATGTACACGAGATGGATTGGATGAATACATAGGAATAAGAATGTACACGAGATGGATTGGATGAACGCATAGTTGAATAAGAATGTACACGAGATGGATTGGATGAACGCATAGGAATAAGAATGTACATGAGATGGATTGGATGAACGCATAGGAATAAGAATGTACACGAGATGGATTGGATGAATGGATAAGAATAAGAATGTACACAGATGGATTGGATGAACGCATAGGAATAAGAATGTACACGAGATGGATTGGATGAATGGATAAGAATAAGAATGTACACGAGATGGATTGGATGAACGCATAGCTGAATAAGAATGTACACGAGATGGATTGGATGAACGAATAGGAATAAGAATGTACACGAGATGGATTGGATGAAAGCATAGCTGAATAAGAATGTACATGAGATGGATTGGATGAACGCATAGGAATAAGAATGTACACAGATGGATTGGATGAACGCATAGGAATAAGAATGTACACGAGATGGATTGGATGAATGGATAAGAATAAGAATGTACACGAGATGGATTGGATGAATGGATAAGAATAAGAATGTACATGAGATAGATTGGATGAACGCATAGGAATAAGAATGTACACGAGATGGATTGGATGAAAGCATAGCTGAATAAGAATGTACATGAGATGGATTGGATGAACGCATAGGAATAAGAATGTACATGAGATGGATTGGATGAACGCATAGGAATAAGAATGTACACCAGATGGATTGGATGGATGGATAAGAATAAAAATGTACACGAGATGGATTGGATGAACACATAGCTGAATAAGAATGTACACGAGATGGATTGGATGAATGAATAAGAATAAGAATGTACACGAGATGGATTGGATGAACGCATAGCAATAAGAATATACATGAGATGGATTGGATGAACGCATAGCTGAATAAGAATGTACATGAGATGGATTGGATGAATACATAGGAATAAGAATGTACATGAGATGGATTGGATGAACGCATAGGAATAAGAATGTACATGAGATGGATTGGATAAACGCATAGGAATAAGAATGTACACAAGATGGATTGGATGAACGAATAGGAATAAGAATGTACACGAGATGGATTGGATAAACGCATAGGAATAAGAATGTACATGAGATGGATTGGATGAACGCATAGGAATAAGAATGTACATGAGATGGATTGGATAAACGCATAGCAATAAGAATGTACATGAGATGGATTGGATGAACGCATAGGAATAAGAATGTACATGAGATGGATTGGATAAACGCATAGGAATAAGAATGTACACAAGATGGATTGGATGAACGAATAGGAATAAGAATGTACACGAGATGGATTGGATAAACGCATAGGAATAAGAATGTACATGAGATGGATTGGATGAACGCATAGGAATAAGAATGTACATGAGATGGATTGGATAAACGCATAGGAATAAGAATGTACACGAGATGGATTGGATGAACTTATAGGAATAAGAATGTACACGAGATGGATTGGATGAATACATAGGAATAAGAATGTACACGAGATGGATTGGATGAACGCATAGTTGAATAAGAATGTACACGAGATGGATTGGATGAACGCATAGGAATAAGAATGTACATGAGATGGATTGGATGAACGCATAGGAATAAGAATGTACACGAGATGGATTGGATGAATGGATAAGAATAAGAATGTACACAGATGGATTGGATGAACGCATAGGAATAAGAATGTACACGAGATGGATTGGATGAATGGATAAGAATAAGAATGTACACGAGATGGATTGGATGAACGCATAGCTGAATAAGAATGTACACGAGATGGATTGGATGAACGCATAGGAATAAGAATGTACACGAGATGGATTGGATGAAAGCATAGCTGAATAAGAATGTACATGAGATGGATTGGATGAACGCATAGGAATAAGAATGTACACAGATGGATTGGATGAACGCATAGGAATAAGAATGTACACGAGATGGATTGGATGAATGGATAAGAATAAGAATGTACACGAGATGGATTGGATGAATGGATAAGAATAAGAATGTACATGAGATAGATTGGATGAACGCATAGGAATAAGAATGTACACGAGATGGATTGGATGAAAGCATAGCTGAATAAGAATGTACATGAGATGGATTGGATGAACGCATAGGAATAAGAATGTACATGAGATGGATTGGATGAACGCATAGGAATAAGAATGTACACCAGATGGATTGGATGGATGGATAAGAATAAAAATGTACACGAGATGGATTGGATGAACACATAGCTGAATAAGAATGTACACGAGATGGATTGGATGAATGAATAAGAATAAGAATGTACACGAGATGGATTGGATGAACGCATAGCAATAAGAATATACACAAGATGGATTGGATGAACGAATAGGAATAAGAATGTACACGAGATGGATTGGATAAACGCATAGGAATAAGAATGTACATGAGATGGATTGGATGAACGCATAGGAATAAGAATGTACATGAGATGGATTGGATAAACGCATAGGAATAAGAATGTACACGAGATGGATTGGATGAACGCATAGGAATAAGAATGTACATGAGATGGATTGGATGAATGGATAAGAATAAAAATGTACACGAGATGGATTGGATGAACACATAGCTGAATAAGAATCTACACGAGATGGATTGGATGAATGAATAAGAATAAGAATGTACACGAGATGGATTGGATGAACGCATAGCAATAAGAATCTACATGAGATGGATTGGATGAACGCATAGCTGAATAAGAATGTACATGAGATGGATTGGATGAATACATAGGAATAAGAATGTACATGAGATGGATTGGATGAACGCATAGGAATAAGAATGTACATGAGATGGATTGGATAAACGCATAGGAATAAGAATGTACACAAGATGGATTGGATGAACGAATAGGAATAAGAATGTACACGAGATGGATTGGATAAACGCATAGGAATAAGAATGTACATGAGATGGATTGGATGAACGCATAGGAATAAGAATGTACATGAGATGGATTGGATAAACGCATAGGAATAAGAATGTACACGAGATGGATTGGATGAACTTATAGGAATAAGAATGTACACGAGATGGATTGGATGAATGAATAAGAATAAGAATGTACACGAGATGGATTGGATGAACGCATAGCAATAAGAATGTACATGAGATGGATTGGATGAACGCATAGGAATAACAATGTACATGAGATGGATTGGATAAACGCATAGGAATAAGAATGTACACAAGATGGATTGGATGAACGAATAGGAATAAGAATGTACACGAGATGGATTGGATGGACGTATAGGAATAAGAATGTACACGAGATGGATTGGATGGACGTATAGGAATAAGAATGTACACGAGATGGATTGGATGAACGCATAGGAATAAGAATGTACATGAGATGGATTGGATAAACGCATAGGAATAAGAATGTACACGAGATGGATTGGATGAACTTATAGGAATAAGAATGTACACGAGATGGATTGGATGAATACATAGGAATAAGAATGTACACGAGATGGATTGGATGAACGCATAGTTGAATAAGAATGTACACGAGATGGATTGGATGAACGCATAGGAATAAGAATGTACACAAGATGGATTGGATGAACGAATAGGAATAAGAATGTACACGAGATGGATTGGATAAACGCATAGGAATAAGAATGTACATGAGATGGATTGGATGAACGCATAGGAATAAGAATGTACATGAGATGGATTGGATAAACGCATAGGAATAAGAATGTACACGAGATGGATTGGATGAACTTATAGGAATAAGAATGTACACGAGATGGATTGGATGAATGAATAAGAATAAGAATGTACACGAGATGGATTGGATGAACGCATAGCAATAAGAATGTACATGAGATGGATTGGATGAACGCATAGGAATAACAATGTACATGAGATGGATTGGATAAACGCATAGGAATAAGAATGTACACAAGATGGATTGGATGAACGAATAGGAATAAGAATGTACACGAGATGGATTGGATGGACGTATAGGAATAAGAATGTACACGAGATGGATTGGATGGACGTATAGGAATAAGAATGTACACGAGATGGATTGGATGAACGCATAGGAATAAGAATGTACATGAGATGGATTGGATAAACGCATAGGAATAAGAATGTACACGAGATGGATTGGATGAACTTATAGGAATAAGAATGTACACGAGATGGATTGGATGAATACATAGGAATAAGAATGTACACGAGATGGATTGGATGAACGCATAGTTGAATAAGAATGTACACGAGATGGATTGGATGAACGCATAGGAATAAGAATGTACATGAGATGGATTGGATGAACGCATAGGAATAAGAATGTACACGAGATGGATTGGATGAATGGATAAGAATAAGAATGTACACAGATGGATTGGATGAACGCATAGGAATAAGAATGTACACGAGATGGATTGGATGAATGGATAAGAATAAGAATGTACACGAGATGGATTGGATGAACGCATAGCTGAATAAGAATGTACACGAGATGGATTGGATGAACGAATAGGAATAAGAATGTACACGAGATGGATTGGATGAAAGCATAGCTGAATAAGAATGTACATGAGATGGATTGGATGAACGCATAGGAATAAGAATGTACACAGATGGATTGGATGAACGCATAGGAATAAGAATGTACACGAGATGGATTGGATGAATGGATAAGAATAAGAATGTACACGAGATGGATTGGATGAATGGATAAGAATAAGAATGTACATGAGATAGATTGGATGAACGCATAGGAATAAGAATGTACACGAGATGGATTGGATGAAAGCATAGCTGAATAAGAATGTACATGAGATGGATTGGATGAACGCATAGGAATAAGAATGTACATGAGATGGATTGGATGAACGCATAGGAATAAGAATGTACACCAGATGGATTGGATGGATGGATAAGAATAAAAATGTACACGAGATGGATTGGATGAACACATAGCTGAATAAGAATGTACACGAGATGGATTGGATGAATGAATAAGAATAAGAATGTACACGAGATGGATTGGATGAACGCATAGCAATAAGAATATACATGAGATGGATTGGATGAACGCATAGCTGAATAAGAATGTACATGAGATGGATTGGATGAATACATAGGAATAAGAATGTACATGAGATGGATTGGATGAACGCATAGGAATAAGAATGTACATGAGATGGATTGGATAAACGCATAGGAATAAGAATGTACACAAGATGGATTGGATGAACGAATAGGAATAAGAATGTACACGAGATGGATTGGATAAACGCATAGGAATAAGAATGTACATGAGATGGATTGGATGAACGCATAGGAATAAGAATGTACATGAGATGGATTGGATAAACGCATAGCAATAAGAATGTACATGAGATGGATTGGATGAACGCATAGGAATAAGAATGTACATGAGATGGATTGGATAAACGCATAGGAATAAGAATGTACACAAGATGGATTGGATGAACGAATAGGAATAAGAATGTACACGAGATGGATTGGATAAACGCATAGGAATAAGAATGTACATGAGATGGATTGGATGAACGCATAGGAATAAGAATGTACATGAGATGGATTGGATAAACGCATAGGAATAAGAATGTACACGAGATGGATTGGATGAACTTATAGGAATAAGAATGTACACGAGATGGATTGGATGAATACATAGGAATAAGAATGTACACGAGATGGATTGGATGAACGCATAGTTGAATAAGAATGTACACGAGATGGATTGGATGAACGCATAGGAATAAGAATGTACATGAGATGGATTGGATGAACGCATAGGAATAAGAATGTACACGAGATGGATTGGATGAATGGATAAGAATAAGAATGTACACAGATGGATTGGATGAACGCATAGGAATAAGAATGTACACGAGATGGATTGGATGAATGGATAAGAATAAGAATGTACACGAGATGGATTGGATGAACGCATAGCTGAATAAGAATGTACACGAGATGGATTGGATGAACGCATAGGAATAAGAATGTACACGAGATGGATTGGATGAAAGCATAGCTGAATAAGAATGTACATGAGATGGATTGGATGAACGCATAGGAATAAGAATGTACACAGATGGATTGGATGAACGCATAGGAATAAGAATGTACACGAGATGGATTGGATGAATGGATAAGAATAAGAATGTACACGAGATGGATTGGATGAATGGATAAGAATAAGAATGTACATGAGATAGATTGGATGAACGCATAGGAATAAGAATGTACACGAGATGGATTGGATGAAAGCATAGCTGAATAAGAATGTACATGAGATGGATTGGATGAACGCATAGGAATAAGAATGTACATGAGATGGATTGGATGAACGCATAGGAATAAGAATGTACACCAGATGGATTGGATGGATGGATAAGAATAAAAATGTACACGAGATGGATTGGATGAACACATAGCTGAATAAGAATGTACACGAGATGGATTGGATGAATGAATAAGAATAAGAATGTACACGAGATGGATTGGATGAACGCATAGCAATAAGAATATACACAAGATGGATTGGATGAACGAATAGGAATAAGAATGTACACGAGATGGATTGGATAAACGCATAGGAATAAGAATGTACATGAGATGGATTGGATGAACGCATAGGAATAAGAATGTACATGAGATGGATTGGATAAACGCATAGGAATAAGAATGTACACGAGATGGATTGGATGAACGCATAGGAATAAGAATGTACATGAGATGGATTGGATGAATGGATAAGAATAAAAATGTACACGAGATGGATTGGATGAACACATAGCTGAATAAGAATCTACACGAGATGGATTGGATGAATGAATAAGAATAAGAATGTACACGAGATGGATTGGATGAACGCATAGCAATAAGAATCTACATGAGATGGATTGGATGAACGCATAGCTGAATAAGAATGTACATGAGATGGATTGGATGAATACATAGGAATAAGAATGTACATGAGATGGATTGGATGAACGCATAGGAATAAGAATGTACATGAGATGGATTGGATAAACGCATAGGAATAAGAATGTACACAAGATGGATTGGATGAACGAATAGGAATAAGAATGTACACGAGATGGATTGGATAAACGCATAGGAATAAGAATGTACATGAGATGGATTGGATGAACGCATAGGAATAAGAATGTACATGAGATGGATTGGATAAACGCATAGGAATAAGAATGTACACGAGATGGATTGGATGAACTTATAGGAATAAGAATGTACACGAGATGGATTGGATGAATACATAGGAATAAGAATGTACACGAGATGGATTGGATGAACGCATAGTTGAATAAGAATGTACACGAGATGGATTGGATGAACGCATAGGAATAAGAATGTACATGAGATGGATTGGATGAACGCATAGGAATAAGAATGTACACGAGATGGATTGGATGAATGGATAAGAATAAGAATGTACACAGATGGATTGGATGAACGCATAGGAATAAGAATGTACACGAGATGGATTGGATGAATGGATAAGAATAAGAATGTACACGAGATGGATTGGATGAACGCATAGCTGAATAAGAATGTACACGAGATGGATTGGATGAACGCATAGGAATAAGAATGTACACGAGATGGATTGGATGAAAGCATAGCTGAATAAGAATGTACATGAGATGGATTGGATGAACGCATAGGAATAAGAATGTACACAGATGGATTGGATGAACGCATAGGAATAAGAATGTACACGAGATGGATTGGATGAATGGATAAGAATAAGAATGTACACGAGATGGATTGGATGAACGCATAGCTGAATAAGAATGTACATGAGATGGATTGGATGAACGCAAAGGAAATAAGAATGTACACGAGATGGATTGGATGAATGGATAAGAATAAGAATGTACATGAGATAGATTGGATGAACGCATAGGAATAAGAATGTACACGAGATGGATTGGATGAAAGCATAGCTGAATAAGAATGTACATGAGATGGATTGGATGAACGCATAGGAATAAGAATGTACATGAGATGGATTGGATGAACGCATAGGAATAAGAATGTACACCAGATGGATTGGATGGATGGATAAGAATAAAAATGTACACGAGATGGATTGGATGAACACATAGCTGAATAAGAATGTACACGAGATGGATTGGATGAATGAATAAGAATAAGAATGTACACGAGATGGATTGGATGAACGCATAGCAATAAGAATATACATGAGATGGATTGGATGAACGCATAGCTGAATAAGAATGTACATGAGATGGATTGGATGAATACATAGGAATAAGAATGTACATGAGATGGATTGGATGAACGCATAGGAATAAGAATGTACATGAGATGGATTGGATAAACGCATAGGAATAAGAATGTACACAAGATGGATTGGATGAACGAATAGGAATAAGAATGTACACGAGATGGATTGGATAAACGCATAGGAATAAGAATGTACATGAGATGGATTGGATGAACGCATAGGAATAAGAATGTACATGAGATGGATTGGATAAACGCATAGCAATAAGAATGTACATGAGATGGATTGGATGAACGCATAGGAATAAGAATGTACATGAGATGGATTGGATAAACGCATAGGAATAAGAATGTACACAAGATGGATTGGATGAACGAATAGGAATAAGAATGTACACGAGATGGATTGGATAAACGCATAGGAATAAGAATGTACATGAGATGGATTGGATGAACGCATAGGAATAAGAATGTACATGAGATGGATTGGATAAACGCATAGGAATAAGAATGTACACGAGATGGATTGGATGAACTTATAGGAATAAGAATGTACACGAGATGGATTGGATGAATACATAGGAATAAGAATGTACACGAGATGGATTGGATGAACGCATAGTTGAATAAGAATGTACACGAGATGGATTGGATGAACGCATAGGAATAAGAATGTACATGAGATGGATTGGATGAACGCATAGGAATAAGAATGTACACGAGATGGATTGGATGAATGGATAAGAATAAGAATGTACACAGATGGATTGGATGAACGCATAGGAATAAGAATGTACACGAGATGGATTGGATGAATGGATAAGAATAAGAATGTACACGAGATGGATTGGATGAACGCATAGCTGAATAAGAATGTACACGAGATGGATTGGATGAACGCATAGGAATAAGAATGTACACGAGATGGATTGGATGAAAGCATAGCTGAATAAGAATGTACATGAGATGGATTGGATGAACGCATAGGAATAAGAATGTACACAGATGGATTGGATGAACGCATAGGAATAAGAATGTACACGAGATGGATTGGATGAATGGATAAGAATAAGAATGTACACGAGATGGATTGGATGAATGGATAAGAATAAGAATGTACATGAGATAGATTGGATGAACGCATAGGAATAAGAATGTACACGAGATGGATTGGATGAAAGCATAGCTGAATAAGAATGTACATGAGATGGATTGGATGAACGCATAGGAATAAGAATGTACATGAGATGGATTGGATGAACGCATAGGAATAAGAATGTACACCAGATGGATTGGATGGATGGATAAGAATAAAAATGTACACGAGATGGATTGGATGAACACATAGCTGAATAAGAATGTACACGAGATGGATTGGATGAATGAATAAGAATAAGAATGTACACGAGATGGATTGGATGAACGCATAGCAATAAGAATATACACAAGATGGATTGGATGAACGAATAGGAATAAGAATGTACACGAGATGGATTGGATAAACGCATAGGAATAAGAATGTACATGAGATGGATTGGATGAACGCATAGGAATAAGAATGTACATGAGATGGATTGGATAAACGCATAGGAATAAGAATGTACACGAGATGGATTGGATGAACGCATAGGAATAAGAATGTACATGAGATGGATTGGATGAATGGATAAGAATAAAAATGTACACGAGATGGATTGGATGAACACATAGCTGAATAAGAATCTACACGAGATGGATTGGATGAATGAATAAGAATAAGAATGTACACGAGATGGATTGGATGAACGCATAGCAATAAGAATCTACATGAGATGGATTGGATGAACGCATAGCTGAATAAGAATGTACATGAGATGGATTGGATGAATACATAGGAATAAGAATGTACATGAGATGGATTGGATGAACGCATAGGAATAAGAATGTACATGAGATGGATTGGATAAACGCATAGGAATAAGAATGTACACAAGATGGATTGGATGAACGAATAGGAATAAGAATGTACACGAGATGGATTGGATAAACGCATAGGAATAAGAATGTACATGAGATGGATTGGATGAACGCATAGGAATAAGAATGTACATGAGATGGATTGGATAAACGCATAGGAATAAGAATGTACACGAGATGGATTGGATGAACTTATAGGAATAAGAATGTACACGAGATGGATTGGATGAATACATAGGAATAAGAATGTACACGAGATGGATTGGATGAACGCATAGTTGAATAAGAATGTACACGAGATGGATTGGATGAACGCATAGGAATAAGAATGTACATGAGATGGATTGGATGAACGCATAGGAATAAGAATGTACACGAGATGGATTGGATGAATGGATAAGAATAAGAATGTACACAGATGGATTGGATGAACGCATAGGAATAAGAATGTACACGAGATGGATTGGATGAATGGATAAGAATAAGAATGTACACGAGATGGATTGGATGAACGCATAGCTGAATAAGAATGTACACGAGATGGATTGGATGAACGCATAGGAATAAGAATGTACACGAGATGGATTGGATGAAAGCATAGCTGAATAAGAATGTACATGAGATGGATTGGATGAACGCATAGGAATAAGAATGTACACAGATGGATTGGATGAACGCATAGGAATAAGAATGTACACGAGATGGATTGGATGAATGGATAAGAATAAGAATGTACACGAGATGGATTGGATGAACGCATAGCTGAATAAGAATGTACATGAGATGGATTGGATGAACGCAAAGGAAATAAGAATGTACACGAGATGGATTGGATGAATGGATAAGAATAAGAATGTACATGAGATAGATTGGATGAACGCATAGGAATAAGAATGTACACGAGATGGATTGGATGAAAGCATAGCTGAATAAGAATGTACATGAGATGGATTGGATGAACGCATAGGAATAAGAATGTACATGAGATGGATTGGATGAACGCATAGGAATAAGAATGTACACCAGATGGATTGGATGGATGGATAAGAATAAAAATGTACACGAGATGGATTGGATGAACACATAGCTGAATAAGAATGTACACGAGATGGATTGGATGAATGAATAAGAATAAGAATGTACACGAGATGGATTGGATGAACGCATAGCAATAAGAATATACATGAGATGGATTGGATGAACGCATAGCTGAATAAGAATGTACATGAGATGGATTGGATGAATACATAGGAATAAGAATGTACATGAGATGGATTGGATGAACGCATAGGAATAAGAATGTACATGAGATGGATTGGATAAACGCATAGGAATAAGAATGTACACAAGATGGATTGGATGAACGAATAGGAATAAGAATGTACACGAGATGGATTGGATAAACGCATAGGAATAAGAATGTACATGAGATGGATTGGATGAACGCATAGGAATAAGAATGTACATGAGATGGATTGGATGAACGCATAGGAATAAGAATGTACATGAGATGGATTGGATGAACGCATAGGAATAAGAATGTACACCAGATGGATTGGATGGATGGATAAAAATAAAAATGTACACGAGATGGATTGGATGAACACATAGCTGAATAAGAATGTACACGAGATGGATTGGATGAATGAATAAGAATAAGAATGTACACGAGATAGATTGGATGAACGCATAGCAATAAGAATATACATGAGATGGATTGGATGAACGCATAGCTGAATAAGAATGTACATGAGATGGATTGGATGAATACATAGGAATAAGAATGTACATGAGATGGATTGGATGAACGCATAGGAATAAGAATGTACATGAGATGGATTGGATAAACGCATAGGAATAAGAATGTACACAAGATGGATTGGATGAACGAATAGGAATAAGAATGTACACGAGATGGATTGGATAAACGCATAGGAATAAGAATGTACATGAGATGGATTGGATGAACGCATAGGAATAAGAATGTACATGAGATGGATTGGATAAACGCATAGGAATAAGAATGTACACGAGATGGATTGGATGAACGCATAGGAATAAGAATGTACATGAGATGGATTGGATGAATGGATAAGAATAAAAATGTACACGAGATGGATTGGATGAACACATAGCTGAATAAGAATGTACACGAGATGGATTGGATGAATGAATAAGAATAAGAATGTACACGAGATGGATTGGATGAACGCATAGCAATAAGAATATACATGAGATGGATTGGATGAACGCATAGCTGAATAAGAATGTACATGAGATTGATTGGATGAATACATAGGAATAAGAATGTACATGTGATGGATTGGATGAACGCATAGGAATAAGAATGTACATGAGATGGATTGGATAAACGCATAGGAATAAGAATGTACACAAGATGGATTGGATGAACGAATAGGAATAAGAATGTACACGAGATGGATTGGATAAACGCATAGGAATAAGAATGTACATGAGATGGATTGGATGAACGCATAGGAATAAGAATGTACATGAGATGGATTGGATAAACGCATAGGAATAAGAATGTACACGAGATGGATTGGATGAACTTATAGGAATAAGAATGTACACGAGATGGATTGGATGAATACATAGGAATAAGAATGTACACGAGATGGATTGGATGAACGCATAGTTGAATAAGAATGTACACGAGATGGATTGGATGAACGCATAGGAATAAGAATGTACATGAGATGGATTGGATGAACGCATAGGAATAAGAATGTACACGAGATGGATTGGATGAATGGATAAGAATAAGAATGTACACAGATGGATTGGATGAACGCATAGGAATAAGAATGTACACGAGATGGATTGGATGAATGGATAAGAATAAGAATGTACACGAGATGGATTGGATGAACGCATAGCTGAATAAGAATGTACACGAGATGGATTGGATGAACGCATAGGAATAAGAATGTACACGAGATGGATTGGATGAAAGCATAGCTGAATAAGAATGTACATGAGATGGATTGGATGAACGCATAGGAATAAGAATGTACACAGATGGTTTGGATGAACGCATAGGAATAAGAATGTACACGAGATGGATTGGATGAATGGATAAGAATAAGAATGTACACGAGATGGATTGGATGAACGCATAGCTGAATAAGAATGTACACGAGATGGATTGGATGAACGCATAGGAATAAGAATGTACACGAGATGGATTGGATGAATGGATAAGAATAAGAATGTACATGAGATAGATTGGATGAACGCATAGGAATAAGAATGTACACGAGATGGATTGGATGAAAGCATAGCTGAATAAGAATGTACATGAGATGGATTGGATGAACGCATAGGAATAAGAATGTACATGAGATGGATTGGATGAACGCATAGGAATAAGAATGTACACCAGATGGATTGGATGGATGGATAAGAATAAAAATGTACACGAGATGGATTGGATGAACACATAGCTGAATAAGAATGTACACGAGATGGATTGGATGAATGAATAAGAATAAGAATGTACACGAGATGGATTGGATGAACGCATAGCAATAAGAATATACATGAGATGGATTGGATGAACGCATAGCTGAATAAGAATGTACATGAGATGGATTGGATGAATACATAGGAATAAGAATGTACATGAGATGGATTGGATGAACGCATAGGAATAAGAATGTACATGAGATGGATTGGATAAACGCATAGGAATAAGAATGTACACAAGATGGATTGGATGAACGAATAGGAATAAGAATGTACACGAGATGGATTGGATGAATACATAGGAATAAGAATGTACACGAGATGGATTGGATGAACGCATAGTTGAATAAGAATGTACACGAGATGGATTGGATGAACGCATAGGAATAAGAATGTACATGAGATGGATTGGATGAACGCATAGGAATAAGAATGTACACAAGATGGATTGGATGAACGAATAGGAATAAGAATGTACACGAGATGGATTGGATAAACGCATAGGAATAAGAATGTACATGAGATGGATTGGATGAACGCATAGGAATAAGAATGTACATGAGATGGATTGGATAAACGCATAGGAATAAGAATGTACACGAGATGGATTGGATGAACTTATAGGAATAAGAATGTACACGAGATGGATTGGATGAATACATAGGAATAAGAATGTACACGAGATGGATTGGATGAACGCATAGTTGAATAAGAATGTACACGAGATGGATTGGATGAACGCATAGGAATAAGAATGTACATGAGATGGATTGGATGAACGCATAGGAATAAGAATGTACACGAGATGGATTGGATGAATGGATAAGAATAAGAATGTACACAGATGGATTGGATGAACGCATAGGAATAAGAATGTACACGAGATGGATTGGATGAATGGATAAGAATAAGAATGTACACGAGATGGATTGGATGAACGCATAGCTGAATAAGAATGTACACGAGATGGATTGGATGAACGCATAGGAATAAGAATGTACACGAGATGGATTGGATGAAAGCATAGCTGAATAAGAATGTACATGAGATGGATTGGATGAACGCATAGGAATAAGAATGTACACGAGATGGATTGGATGAAAGCATAGCTGAATAAGAATGTACATGAGATGGATTGGATGAACGGATAGGAATAAGAATGTACACAGATGGATTGGATGAACGCATAGGAATAAGAATGTACACGAGATGGATTGGATGAATGGATAAGAATAAGAATGTACACGAGATGGATTGGATGAACGCATAGCTGAATAAGAATGTACACGAGATGGATTGGATGAACGCATAGGAATAAGAATGTACACGAGATGGATTGGATGAATGGATAAGAATAAGAATGTACATGAGATAGATTGGATGAACGCATAGGAATAAGAATGTACACGAGATGGATTGGATGAAAGCATAGCTGAATAAGAATATACATGAGATGGATTGGATGAACGCATAGGAATAAGAATGTACATGAGATGGATTGGATGAACGAATAGGAATAAGAATGTACACGAGATGGATTGGATAAACGCATAGGAATAAGAATGTACATGAGATGGATTGGATGAACGCATAGGAATAAGAATGTACATGAGATGGATTGGATAAACGCATAGGAATAAGAATGTACACGAGATGGATTGGATGAACTTATAGGAATAAGAATGTACACGAGATGGATTGGATGAATACATAGGAATAAGAATGTACACGAGATGGATTGGATGAACGCATAGTTGAATAAGAATGTACACGAGATGGATTGGATGAACGCATAGGAATAAGAATGTACATGAGATGGATTGGATGAACGCATAGGAATAAGAATGTACACGAGATGGATTGGATGAAAGCATAGCTGAATAAGAATGTACATGAGATGGATTGGATGAACGCATAGGAATAAGAATGTACATGAGATGGATTGGATGAACGCATAGGAATAAGAATGTACACCAGATGGATTGGATGGATGGATAAGAATAAAAATGTACACGAGATGGATTGGATGAACACATAGCTGAATAAGAATGTACACGAGATGGATTGGATGAATGAATAAGAATAAGAATGTACACGAGATGGATTGGATGAACGCATAGCAATAAGAATATACATGAGATGGATTGGATGAACGCATAGCTGAATAAGAATGTACATGAGATGGATTGGATGAATACATAGGAATAAGAATGTACATGAGATGGATTGGATGAACGCATAGGAATAAGAATGTACATGAGATGGATTGGATAAACGCATAGGAATAAGAATGTACACAAGATGGATTGGATGAACGAATAGGAATAAGAATGTACACGAGATGGATTGGATAAACGCATAGGAATAAGAATGTACATGAGATGGATTGGATGAACGCATAGGAATAAGAATGTACATGAGATGGATTGGATAAACGCATAGGAATAAGAATGTACACGAGATGGATTGGATGAACTTATAGGAATAAGAATGTACACGAGATGGATTGGATGAATACATAGGAATAAGAATGTACACGAGATGGATTGGATGAACGCATAGTTGAATAAGAATGTACACGAGATGGATTGGATGAACGCATAGGAATAAGAATGTACATGAGATGGATTGGATGAACGCATAGGAATAAGAATGTACACGAGATGGATTGGATGAATGGATAAGAATAAGAATGTACACAGATGGATTGGATGAACGCATAGGAATAAGAATGTACACGAGATGGATTGGATGAATGGATAAGAATAAGAATGTACACGAGATGGATTGGATGAACGCATAGCTGAATAAGAATGTACACGAGATGGATTGGATGAACGCATAGGAATAAGAATGTACATGAGATGGATTGGATGAACGCATACGAATAAGAATGTACACGAGATGGATTGGATGAACGCATAGCTGAATAAGAATGTACACGAGATGGATTGGATGAACGCATAGGAATAAGAATGTACACGAGATGGATTGGATGAATGGATAAGAATAAGAATGTACATGAGATAGATTGGATGAACGCATAGGAATAAGAATGTACACGAGATGGATTGGATGAAAGCATAGCTGAATAAGAATGTACATGAGATGGATTGGATGAACGCATAGGAATAAGAATGTACATGAGATGGATTGGATGAACGAATAGGAATAAGAATGTACACGAGATGGATTGGATAAACGCATAGGAATAAGAATGTACATGAGATGGATTGGATGAACGCATAGGAATAAGAATGTACATGAGATGGATTGGATAAACGCATAGGAATAAGAATGTACACGAGATGGATTGGATGAACTTATAGGAATAAGAATGTACACGAGATGGATTGGATGAATACATAGGAATAAGAATGTACACGAGATGGATTGGATGAACGCATAGTTGAATAAGAATGTACACGAGATGGATTGGATGAACGCATAGGAATAAGAATGTACATGAGATGGATTGGATGAACGCATAGGAATAAGAATGTACACGAGATGGATTGGATGAATGGATAGGAATAAGAATGTACACGAGATGGATTGGATGAACTTATAGGAATAAGAATGTACACGAGATGGATTGGATGAATACATAGGAATAAGAATGTACACGAGATGGATTGGATGAACGCATAGTTGAATAAGAATGTACACGAGATGGATTGGATGAACGCATAGGAATAAGAATGTACATGAGATGGATTGGATGAACGCATAGGAATAAGAATGTACACGAGATGGATTGGATGAATGGATAAGAATAAGAATGTACACGAGATGGATTGGATGAATACATAGGAATAAGAATGTCCGTGAGATGGATTAAATGAACGCATAGGAATAAGAATGTACACGAGATGGATTGGATGAACGCATAGGAATAAGAATGTGCATGAGATGGATTGGATGAATGGATAAGAATAAGAATGTAAACGAGATGGATTGGATAAACGCATAGGAATAAGAATGTACACGAGATGGATTGGATGAACGCATAGCTGAATAAGAATGTACACGAGATGGATTGGATGAACGCATAGGAATAAGAATGTACACGAGATGGATTGGATAAACGCATAGGAATAAGAATGTAAACGAGATGGATTGGATGAACGAATAGGAATAAGAATGTACACGAGATGGATTGGATAAACGCATAGGAATAAGAATGTACACGAGATGGATTGGATGAACGCATAGCTGAATAAGAATGTACACGAGATGGATTGGATGAACGCATAGCTGAATAAGAATGTACACGAGATGGATTGGATGAACGCATAGGAATAAGAATGTACATGAGATGGATTGGATGAATACATAGGAATAAGAATGTACATGAGATAGATTGGATGAACGCATAGGAATAAGAATTTACACGAGATGGATTGGATGAACGCATAGGAATAAGAATGTACACGAGATGGATTGGATAAACGCATAGGAATAAGAATGTACACGAGATGGATTGGATGAACGAATAGGAATAAGAATGTACACGAGATGGATTGGATAAACGCATAGGAATAAGAATGTACACCAGATGGATTGGATGAACGCATAGCTGAATAAGAATGTACATGAGATGGATTGGATGAACGCATAGGAATAAGAATGTACACGAGATGGATTGGATGAATGGATAAGAATAAGAATGTACACGAGATGGATTGGATGAACGCATAGGATTAAGAATGTACATGAGATGGATTGGATGAATGGATAAGAATAAGAATGTACACGAGATGGATTGGATGAACGCATAACTGAATAAGAATGTACACGAGATGGATTGGATGAATGGATAAGAATAAGAATGTACACGAGATGGATTGGATGAATGGATAAGAATAAGAATGTACATGAGATGGATTGGATGAATGGATAAGAATAAGAATGTACATGAGATAGATTGGATGAAAGCATAGGAATAAGAATGTACACGAGATGGATTGGATGAAAGCATAGCTGAATAAGAATGTACATGAGATGGATTGGATGAACGCATAGGAATAAGAATGTACACGAGATGGATTGGATGAACGCATAGCTGAATAAGAATGTACATGAGATGGATTGGATGAATACATAGGAATAAGAATGTACATGAGATGGATTGGATGAATACATAGGAATAAGAATGTACACGAGATGGATTGGATGAACGCATAGCTGAATAAGAATGTACACGAGATGGATTGGATGAACGCATAGGAATAAGAATGTACACGAGATGGATTGGATGAACGCATAGGAATAAGAATGTACACGAGATGGATTGGATGAAAGCATAGCTGAATAAGAATATACATGAGATGGATTGGATGAACGCATAGGAATAAGAATGTACATGAGATGGATTGGATGAACGAATAGGAATAAGAATGTACACGAGATGGATTGGATAAACGCATAGGAATAAGAATGTACATGAGATGGATTGGATGAACGCATAGGAATAAGAATGTACATGAGATGGATTGGATAAACGCATAGGAATAAGAATGTACACGAGATGGATTGGATGAACTTATAGGAATAAGAATGTACACGAGATGGATTGGATGAATACATAGGAATAAGAATGTACACGAGATGGATTGGATGAACGCATAGTTGAATAAGAATGTACACGAGATGGATTGGATGAACGCATAGGAATAAGAATGTACACAGATGGATTGGATGAACGCATAGGAATAAGAATGTACACGAGATGGATTGGATGAATGGATAAGAATAAGAATGTACACGAGATGGATTGGATGAACGCATAGCTGAATAAGAATGTACACGAGATGGATTGGATGAACGCATAGGAATAAGAATGTACACGAGATGGATTGGATGAATGGATAAGAATAAGAATGTACATGAGATAGATTGGATGAACGCATAGGAATAAGAATGTACACGAGATGGATTGGATGAAAGCATAGCTGAATAAGAATATACATGAGATGGATTGGATGAACGCATAGGAATAAGAATGTACATGAGATGGATTGGATGAACGAATAGGAATAAGAATGTACACGAGATGGATTGGATAAACGCATAGGAATAAGAATGTACATGAGATGGATTGGATGAACGCATAGGAATAAGAATGTACATGAGATGGATTGGATAAACGCATAGGAATAAGAATGTACACGAGATGGATTGGATGAACTTATAGGAATAAGAATGTACACGAGATGGATTGGATGAATACATAGGAATAAGAATGTACACGAGATGGATTGGATGAACGCATAGTTGAATAAGAATGTACACGAGATGGATTGGATGAACGCATAGGAATAAGAATGTACATGAGATGGATTGGATGAACGCATAGGAATAAGAATGTACACGAGATGGATTGGATGAAAGCATAGCTGAATAAGAATGTACATGAGATGGATTGGATGAACGCATAGGAATAAGAATGTACATGAGATGGATTGGATGAACGCATAGGAATAAGAATGTACACCAGATGGATTGGATGGATGGATAAGAATAAAAATGTACACGAGATGGATTGGATGAACACATAGCTGAATAAGAATGTACACGAGATGGATTGGATGAATGAATAAGAATAAGAATGTACACGAGATGGATTGGATGAACGCATAGCAATAAGAATATACATGAGATGGATTGGATGAACGCATAGCTGAATAAGAATGTACATGAGATGGATTGGATGAATACATAGGAATAAGAATGTACATGAGATGGATTGGATGAACGCATAGGAATAAGAATGTACATGAGATGGATTGGATAAACGCATAGGAATAAGAATGTACACAAGATGGATTGGATGAACGAATAGGAATAAGAATGTACACGAGATGGATTGGATAAACGCATAGGAATAAGAATGTACATGAGATGGATTGGATGAACGCATAGGAATAAGAATGTACATGAGATGGATTGGATAAACGCATAGGAATAAGAATGTACACGAGATGGATTGGATGAACTTATAGGAATAAGAATGTACACGAGATGGATTGGATGAATACATAGGAATAAGAATGTACACGAGATGGATTGGATGAACGCATAGTTGAATAAGAATGTACACGAGATGGATTGGATGAACGCATAGGAATAAGAATGTACATGAGATGGATTGGATGAACGCATAGGAATAAGAATGTACACAAGATGGATTGGATGAACGAATAGGAATAAGAATGTACACGAGATGGATTGGATAAACGCATAGGAATAAGAATGTACATGAGATGGATTGGATGAACGCATAGGAATAAGAATGTACATGAGATGGATTGGATAAACGCATAGGAATAAGAATGTACACGAGATGGATTGGATGAACTTATAGGAATAAGAATGTACACGAGATGGATTGGATGAATACATAGGAATAAGAATGTACACGAGATGGATTGGATGAACGCATAGTTGAATAAGAATGTACACGAGATGGATTGGATGAACGCATAGGAATAAGAATGTACATGAGATGGATTGGATGAACGCATAGGAATAAGAATGTACACGAGATGGATTGGATGAATGGATAAGAATAAGAATGTACACAGATGGATTGGATGAACGCATAGGAATAAGAATGTACACGAGATGGATTGGATGAATGGATAAGAATAAGAATGTACACGAGATGGATTGGATGAACGCATAGCTGAATAAGAATGTACACGAGATGGATTGGATGAACGCATAGGAATAAGAATGTACACGAGATGGATTGGATGAAAGCATAGCTGAATAAGAATGTACATGAGATGGATTGGATGAACGCATAGGAATAAGAATGTACACGAGATGGATTGGATGAAAGCATAGCTGAATAAGAATGTACATGAGATGGATTGGATGAACGGATAGGAATAAGAATGTACACAGATGGATTGGATGAACGCATAGGAATAAGAATGTACACGAGATGGATTGGATGAATGGATAAGAATAAGAATGTACACGAGATGGATTGGATGAACGCATAGCTGAATAAGAATGTACACGAGATGGATTGGATGAACGCATAGGAATAAGAATGTACACGAGATGGATTGGATGAATGGATAAGAATAAGAATGTACATGAGATAGATTGGATGAACGCATAGGAATAAGAATGTACACGAGATGGATTGGATGAAAGCATAGCTGAATAAGAATATACATGAGATGGATTGGATGAACGCATAGGAATAAGAATGTACATGAGATGGATTGGATGAACGAATAGGAATAAGAATGTACACGAGATGGATTGGATAAACGCATAGGAATAAGAATGTACATGAGATGGATTGGATGAACGCATAGGAATAAGAATGTACATGAGATGGATTGGATAAACGCATAGGAATAAGAATGTACACGAGATGGATTGGATGAACTTATAGGAATAAGAATGTACACGAGATGGATTGGATGAATACATAGGAATAAGAATGTACACGAGATGGATTGGATGAACGCATAGTTGAATAAGAATGTACACGAGATGGATTGGATGAACGCATAGGAATAAGAATGTACATGAGATGGATTGGATGAACGCATAGGAATAAGAATGTACACGAGATGGATTGGATGAAAGCATAGCTGAATAAGAATGTACATGAGATGGATTGGATGAACGCATAGGAATAAGAATGTACATGAGATGGATTGGATGAACGCATAGGAATAAGAATGTACACCAGATGGATTGGATGGATGGATAAGAATAAAAATGTACACGAGATGGATTGGATGAACACATAGCTGAATAAGAATGTACACGAGATGGATTGGATGAATGAATAAGAATAAGAATGTACACGAGATGGATTGGATGAACGCATAGCAATAAGAATATACATGAGATGGATTGGATGAACGCATAGCTGAATAAGAATGTACATGAGATGGATTGGATGAATACATAGGAATAAGAATGTACATGAGATGGATTGGATGAACGCATAGGAATAAGAATGTACATGAGATGGATTGGATAAACGCATAGGAATAAGAATGTACACAAGATGGATTGGATGAACGAATAGGAATAAGAATGTACACGAGATGGATTGGATAAACGCATAGGAATAAGAATGTACATGAGATGGATTGGATGAACGCATAGGAATAAGAATGTACATGAGATGGATTGGATAAACGCATAGGAATAAGAATGTACACGAGATGGATTGGATGAACTTATAGGAATAAGAATGTACACGAGATGGATTGGATGAATACATAGGAATAAGAATGTACACGAGATGGATTGGATGAACGCATAGTTGAATAAGAATGTACACGAGATGGATTGGATGAACGCATAGGAATAAGAATGTACATGAGATGGATTGGATGAACGCATAGGAATAAGAATGTACACGAGATGGATTGGATGAATGGATAAGAATAAGAATGTACACAGATGGATTGGATGAACGCATAGGAATAAGAATGTACACGAGATGGATTGGATGAATGGATAAGAATAAGAATGTACACGAGATGGATTGGATGAACGCATAGCTGAATAAGAATGTACACGAGATGGATTGGATGAACGCATAGGAATAAGAATGTACATGAGATGGATTGGATGAACGCATACGAATAAGAATGTACACGAGATGGATTGGATGAACGCATAGCTGAATAAGAATGTACACGAGATGGATTGGATGAACGCATAGGAATAAGAATGTACACGAGATGGATTGGATGAATGGATAAGAATAAGAATGTACATGAGATAGATTGGATGAACGCATAGGAATAAGAATGTACACGAGATGGATTGGATGAAAGCATAGCTGAATAAGAATGTACATGAGATGGATTGGATGAACGCATAGGAATAAGAATGTACATGAGATGGATTGGATGAACGAATAGGAATAAGAATGTACACGAGATGGATTGGATAAACGCATAGGAATAAGAATGTACATGAGATGGATTGGATGAACGCATAGGAATAAGAATGTACATGAGATGGATTGGATAAACGCATAGGAATAAGAATGTACACGAGATGGATTGGATGAACTTATAGGAATAAGAATGTACACGAGATGGATTGGATGAATACATAGGAATAAGAATGTACACGAGATGGATTGGATGAACGCATAGTTGAATAAGAATGTACACGAGATGGATTGGATGAACGCATAGGAATAAGAATGTACATGAGATGGATTGGATGAACGCATAGGAATAAGAATGTACACGAGATGGATTGGATGAATGGATAGGAATAAGAATGTACACGAGATGGATTGGATGAACTTATAGGAATAAGAATGTACACGAGATGGATTGGATGAATACATAGGAATAAGAATGTACACGAGATGGATTGGATGAACGCATAGTTGAATAAGAATGTACACGAGATGGATTGGATGAACGCATAGGAATAAGAATGTACATGAGATGGATTGGATGAACGCATAGGAATAAGAATGTACACGAGATGGATTGGATGAATGGATAAGAATAAGAATGTACACGAGATGGATTGGATGAATACATAGGAATAAGAATGTCCGTGAGATGGATTAAATGAACGCATAGGAATAAGAATGTACACGAGATGGATTGGATGAACGCATAGGAATAAGAATGTGCATGAGATGGATTGGATGAATGGATAAGAATAAGAATGTAAACGAGATGGATTGGATAAACGCATAGGAATAAGAATGTACACGAGATGGATTGGATGAACGCATAGCTGAATAAGAATGTACACGAGATGGATTGGATGAACGCATAGGAATAAGAATGTACACGAGATGGATTGGATAAACGCATAGGAATAAGAATGTAAACGAGATGGATTGGATGAACGAATAGGAATAAGAATGTACACGAGATGGATTGGATAAACGCATAGGAATAAGAATGTACACGAGATGGATTGGATGAACGCATAGCTGAATAAGAATGTACACGAGATGGATTGGATGAACGCATAGCTGAATAAGAATGTACACGAGATGGATTGGATGAACGCATAGGAATAAGAATGTACATGAGATGGATTGGATGAATACATAGGAATAAGAATGTACATGAGATAGATTGGATGAACGCATAGGAATAAGAATTTACACGAGATGGATTGGATGAACGCATAGGAATAAGAATGTACACGAGATGGATTGGATAAACGCATAGGAATAAGAATGTACACGAGATGGATTGGATGAACGAATAGGAATAAGAATGTACACGAGATGGATTGGATAAACGCATAGGAATAAGAATGTACACCAGATGGATTGGATGAACGCATAGCTGAATAAGAATGTACATGAGATGGATTGGATGAACGCATAGGAATAAGAATGTACACGAGATGGATTGGATGAATGGATAAGAATAAGAATGTACACGAGATGGATTGGATGAACGCATAGGATTAAGAATGTACATGAGATGGATTGGATGAATGGATAAGAATAAGAATGTACACGAGATGGATTGGATGAACGCATAACTGAATAAGAATGTACACGAGATGGATTGGATGAATGGATAAGAATAAGAATGTACACGAGATGGATTGGATGAATGGATAAGAATAAGAATGTACATGAGATGGATTGGATGAATGGATAAGAATAAGAATGTACATGAGATAGATTGGATGAAAGCATAGGAATAAGAATGTACACGAGATGGATTGGATGAAAGCATAGCTGAATAAGAATGTACATGAGATGGATTGGATGAACGCATAGGAATAAGAATGTACACGAGATGGATTGGATGAACGCATAGCTGAATAAGAATGTACATGAGATGGATTGGATGAATACATAGGAATAAGAATGTACATGAGATGGATTGGATGAATACATAGGAATAAGAATGTACACGAGATGGATTGGATGAACGCATAGCTGAATAAGAATGTACACGAGATGGATTGGATGAACGCATAGGAATAAGAATGTACACGAGATGGATTGGATGAACGCATAGGAATAAGAATGTACACGAGATGGATTGGATTAACGCATAGCTGAATAAGAATGTACACGAGATGGATTGGATGAACGCATAGGAATAAGAATGTACACAGATGGATTGGATGAACGCATAGGAATAAGAATGTACACGAGATGGATTGGATGAACGCATAGGAATAAGAATGTACACGAGATGGATTGGATGAATGGATAAGAATAAGAATGTACACGAGATGGATTGGATGAACGCATAGCTGAATAAGAATGTACACGAGATGGATTGGATGAACGCATAGGAATAAGAATGTACACGAGATGGATTGGATGAATGGATAAGAATAAGAATGTACATGAGATAGATTGGATGAACGCATAGGAATAAGAATGTACACGAGATGGATTGGATGAAAGCATAGCTGAATAAGAATGTACATGAGATGGATTGGATGAACGCATAGGAATAAGAATGTACATGAGATGGATTGGATGAACGAATAGGAATAAGAATGTACACGAGATGGATTGGATAAACGCATAGGAATAAGAATGTACATGAGATGGATTGGATGAACGCATAGGAATAAGAATGTACATGAGATGGATTGGATAAACGCATAGGAATAAGAATGTACACGAGATGGATTGGATGAATTTATAGGAATAAGAATGTACACGAGATGGATTGGATGAATACATAGGAATAAGAATGTACACGAGATGGATTGGATGAACGCATAGTTGAATAAGAATGTACACGAGATGGATTGGATGAACGCATAGGAATAAGAATGTACATGAGATGGATTGGATGAACGCATAGGAATAAGAATGTACACGAGATGGATTGGATGAATGGATAAGAATAAGAATGTACACGAGATGGATTGGATGAATACATAGGAATAAGAATGTCCGTGAGATGGATTGAATGAACGCATAGGAATAAGAATGTACACGAGATGGATTGGATGAACGCATAGGAATAAGAATGTACATGAGATGGATTGGATGAATGGATAAGAATAAGAATGTAAACGAGATGGATTGGATAAACGCATAGGAATAAGAATGTACACGAGATGGATTGGATGAACGCATAGCTGAATAAGAATGTACACGAGATGGATTGGATGAACGCATAGGAATAAGAATGTACACGAGATGGATTGGATAAACGCATAGGAATAAGAATGTAAACGAGATGGATTGGATGAACGAATAGGAATAAGAATGTACACGAGATGGATTGGATAAACGCATAGGAATAAGAATGTACACGAGATGGATTGGATGAACGCATAGCTGAATAAGAATGTACACGAGATGGATTGGATGAACGCATAGCTGAATAAGAATGTACACGAGATGGATTGGATGAACGCATAGGAATAAGAATGTACATGAGATGGATTGGATGAATACATAGGAATAAGAATGTACATGAGATAGATTGGATGAACGCATAGGAATAAGAATTTACACGAGATGGATTGGATGAACGCATAGGAATAAGAATGTACACGAGATGGATTGGATAAACGCATAGGAATAAGAATGTACACGAGATGGATTGGATGAACGAATAGGAATAAGAATGTACACGAGATGGATTGGATAAACGCATAGGAATAAGAATGTACACCAGATTGATTGGATGAACGCATAGCTGAATAAGAATGTACATGAGATGGATTGGATGAACGCATAGGAATAAGAATGTACACGAGATGGATTGGATGAATGGATAAGAATAAGAATGTACACGAGATGGATTGGATGAACGCATAGGAATAAGAATGTACATGAGATGGATTGGATGAATGGATAAGAATAAGAATGTACACGAGATGGATTGGATGAACGCATAACTGAATAAGAATGTACACGAGATGGATTGGATGAATGGATAAGAATAAGAATGTACACGAGATGGATTGGATGAATGGATAAGAATAAGAATGTACATGAGATGGATTGGATGAATGGATAAGAATAAGAATGTACATGAGATAGATTGGATGAACGCATAGGAATAAGAATGTACACGAGATGGATTGGATGAAAGCATAGCTGAATAAGAATGTACATGAGATGGATTGGATGAACGCATAGGAATAAGAATGTACACGAGATGGATTGGATGAACGCATAGCTGAATAAGAATGTACATGAGATGGATTGGATGAATACATAGGAATAAGAATGTACATGAGATGGATTGGATGAATACATAGGAATAAGAATGTACACGAGATGGATTGGATGAACGCATAGCTGAATAAGAATGTACACGAGATGGATTGGATGAACGCATAGGAATAAGAATGTACACGAGATGGATTGGATGAACGCATAGGAATAAGAATGTACACGAGATGGATTGGATTAACGCATAGCTGAATAAGAATGTACACGAGATGGATTGGATGAACGCATAGGAATAAGAATGTACACAGATGGATTGGATGAACGCATAGGAATAAGAATGTACACGAGATGGATTGGATGAATACATAGGAATAAGAATGTACACAAGATGGATTGGATTGATGTACAAGAATGTACAGGAAAATGATGAAGTGTGCACATGCTAAATACGGTTTGACTGATATAAAAAAAATTTAGGTGTACCCTCCTCCCTATATCAGGAGTAAAGAAAAAGTAGCAAACAGGTAATGAAACGCCGCAATCGAACAGAACACTTTTGTTTGGTCACTTTGAACAAAAGTAACAAAGTAACATTTTTCATATTTGTCAGTTTATTTATTAGCGCCAATCCTGGTCTGAATGTCAAGAAAATTAAAGTCTTCATAAAAGATTTAATCTTGGACTAGCACAAAGGCGGCCGAGGTCGACGACGAAGCGCGCAGTGGACTGACTGTCGTCTTGATGGCTGCGATATCTTTCTTCTCAAAACATATATCTATTATCTTATTGTAGATCTACTTTTTACTGGGTTCTTTATTGAAATATCTACGAGGAAATGACCAGTAATTCATCAATAACAATATGTTTTCCACTCATCTTTGATTTATCGATCAATACCGGGGGGCGGGGGGGGGGGGGGGGGGGGGGCAAACCACTGCAATAAAAACAGGTACCTTGATATTAGAATAATATTCCAGCAAGAGAAGCTTTAATTTGTATTTCAGTAAAAGCCATCTGTGGGCAGGGTACTTGTCTCCCATCACATTACAAAGAAAACTCGAATTTTTAATGTGGTCTATTGTTCATCAAAGCTAAGAATTATCCAACAATGTCAATATGGTGTGGCATGGTTTAACGACGTGCGCACAAGAAACGCCAATTTATTGCTGCCCATTTTTCACAAATTTTCACATTTCTAGTAATAAAAAATATTTGAAATAAAATAGATAATAAGTCTTTTTATTTTTTTCTTAGATTTCTTTCCCTTACACAACTCTCAAAAAAGGTTTGTATTTTTCCACACAGACAAAAAATTAGACTTACAAAATATATATTATAGTTATTAAGTGGAAATGTTCCACTGAGGTGCAAGAAAACAACCCGACGAGGTTAATTAAAGAAGATACTGCACCCTATATGAGAAAAATATCTTTCGAGGTCCTTCATACTTCAGTTGAGTACTTTCGAAAATTATACAAAGCAATAACAATACAAATATAGTTTTGCAAGTAAAACATAAAAAGCCTATTGATAGGTGTACAGCGGGTCAATAAAGGGTAATTATTTCTCATTGTTACGTGAAAAAATACTTAATATCTCAACAACAAAAAAACGTAGATTGTGTTTGTTTGTATACCAAAACATTTATCAATATATCTCAGCTTAAATGACTATTGAAATCTTACAATAGGTTTTTTTCTATGTAAATATACGGGTACAACTCATTCTAAATTATCTTAAGCGCTTGTACGCTACGGAAAAAACTTTAAGGGTTGTTTCGTAACTAACTGAGCAGGTGAAACAAATTTTTACTCTGTATTTTCCCTTGAGAGCAGGCTGAAATGTCGATCCTAAAAAAGTTGAAGTACTACTAATAAAAATGGTTTCGAAAATTACACTTTGATTGTCATTCAAATAGTTTTTATCACATAACATCATAATTAGCACCTCGCAAAGACTCCATTGAAACATTTGAACAGCTTTTCTAGTGTTAATGGACCTTCCCACCCAAATTTACGAGTTTTAAAACTGTTTAACTCCATTATCCAATCAGAGACCAGCATGTACATTCTTGTAACAAAAGCGTTACATTAAAAGAGCTCATTTACTTTGAACCAGTTCATTTGAGTTTACAGATCCAACCTGGGAGGAACTTGGCTTGCTCTACGAAGACCACAAGCCGAGGTAAGTACGAACAGTTTTGAATTGATCTCGACATAAATGTTAGATCCGATCGCCTGGGTTTATGTGTGGATTCTGGAGAATATCAAAATTGTATTTGGAACTATGCAGCATATATTTTGAGCAAAACGCAAAGACGATCTCTCTTTAACTGCATCCTGAAGCAATGACGCAAGAGGAAAAGGCTTGTAAAGTTTGTAAAGTTACCGCCCTCAGTGGGTTAATTGGATAGATTAATGAACACTTTTAACTTTCACTAAGATCCGTTTACGCTAGCGATTTTTGATGCGATTTTTGATGCGATTTTTGCGGCGATCGGATTTTGGTCATAGTCAAATATGGTAAAGAATTAACTTGTGAAGTTCAATTCAGGACACCAAGATTACCTGGGAAAATGTCTCTTTAGAATCATAAGACGAAATTTTTTATGTTTTCAAAAATCGCCAGTGTTAACGGGCCTTTACTGGGGTACGCCGATTCAAAATCTGCACTGCTTGAATAGTACAAATCTGTTTTAATTAAAATGTTTTACTTTAACTTAATAATTTAGTTTGTTATATAGCAGTTCTACGTGTTATAATATGTAGTAAATGATGTATAGAGCGTATCAAAAACCTGCAGAAACAAATTTAATAGCCATGAAATCACTTTGATTTCTACGGAAACAAATAACTGAAAATTAACTGAAAAGCGCGTTTTCAATTTGCAATTTTTTACAAGTAGCTAAGTAAATATTCACAAAAAAAAGACCATATTTCTCAAGTACATGATGTATAAATAGTCTTTGAATGGGTTTTTCTCACAAATATTTGGTTTCTTTTACTCAAATTTGATCCTTTTAGCGGCTCTTTAGCGAGTGACGTAATGTATAAAATTAGCTATACCGGAAGTAATACCCAAATCCTAGCTTCTCCATATTTGGAGAACGATAACAGAAATGTATTATAACCCGTGACAGTTGTGCAAGGCTCCCTTGCTGATACGGAAAATGAGTTTAAAGTAACTAAAAATCTCTCTCATTCTGTATTTTAAGTGTTCTCTCTATTGTATATAGTGTTGTTAGTATATTAGCAGTATATTTTTGGTTTGTGTCTAGAATGAAGGGTGCATTGTGTGTCGCGATGTTAGCTACTTTGGTAGCTGTCACCGTAGCAGATGTCTATTTCCATAACCCGAGAGGATCAAACAACCGACTCAACGAAAAAAGTGCCAACAGGAAAAATGCCAACAGAGCTTTCGATTCTCAGGTATGAACTTTGACAGACTATAGTTTGAGTGCTCTCAACCACGAACAAACTATTTACTTATGCGAGAATGTACCAAAGTATTTACTGTATTATATAACTTTGAAAATCATTACGATTTGTGTGAAATCTATTCTACATTAAAAGTTTTATCAAAGTCACTTTTAAGTTTCGATATAAAAAAAAATGTAAAACTTTGAATATTAACTAAAACATTGTCACAAATATTCGAGGATTTTTGAAAGTGTTAACAAATTGTAATACTTTTAGATGTGATGCTAGTCATTGCACAATGCTTAGTGTTTGTTTTTGTTATTGTTATGCAGAACAATAATCGTGGTGGATATAATGTTGGTGATAAGACGGATAAAGCCTTCAAGAACGAGGACGGACAATACAATATGGTAAAATATTCCTGTCATGGAGATATTTTTATATACAAAATTTTCTTTTAACCTGAGTTTTGTGAATTGTATTTCATCTTTTACCAGTGGGGGGTCTGACATGGGTAACAGTGGGGGAGGGGGGGGGGGGGGGGGTAGTAAGAAGTTACAAAGTTTTTTAAAAATTTATAATCTTCACCAATGTCATTCTCTATAAAAAAATTTGAAGAAAATCCACATAAATTACTTAAATTTAAATTCACATATCCAGGAATATTTATGAAATTTGTTATACTTATGTGAAAAAAAAAAATCATGCCTTCTGCTCCTATCATTTGTATCTCATAATCCAATTCATACTCGTAGGCATATTTCCAAAGCAGCAGAAAAAGTTCTGGTAAGACATACCTGACAATGGAATGGACCAATCAGCACGGCTGTGGTGGAAACGAAAAGGACGACCCACATAAGATGAACTGTCAGGTTGTACTACAGTATATGTGCCAAGAAGATGTCAAGACCCGAACCAAATTCACAATGAGGAATGGTGCGAATACCAATACCCAGGCTTATACTGCTAACAAGAAGGGATCTGCAGAAACAAAAGCACAGTATGAAGCACGCAGAAATGGTAATGTCGATAATAACAGGGTGTTATTTGAATCATGGGAGTGGTATGACAAATGCAGGCAACGAAACAGGAACAAAGGTATGAAACTCAAAAGCAAAAATATAAAATTATATATTTATTGTATTTGCAGAATTTCTGTAGGGGTCTACAACTGTCACTTGGTATCACTAGATGTCATCTCGCAGCTGATCCCAAGTTTATAGCATTCTTTCTGGTTGATAGCACATAGTGGTCTGTGTTGGTTCACCATTTGGAACAGATAATGAGATTCAAAGAAAGAATTTTTCAACCAGAAAGAATGCTATTAAAAACTTGGAATTCAGCTATTAATGTTCTGCATGAGACAGTAAATGACATCCAGTGAAATAAAATAATGTTCTAAGCCTAACAAATGCAATATTACCTTCCTACTAACATGTATTCCATTGGGTTGTTTGTAGGTCTTTTCACTGCTGACCAAAAACTCAAAGGTGATCAGAGCATCTACACCCGCCAGAACCCTGCAGGCACAAGGCGTGGTTATGAGTGTCCTGAGGAGCGTGACTATTACCCATACTGGCACCCAACAGACTGGAAAGATATCGCTATCCTCACAACAGATCCAGCCAGATGTAACTACTACAAAGCACAGAGCTTTAATGTCAAACCTAAAGGTACAACATGGGCAGTATTAGTAACGTGAAGCATTATAAAATAACAATGAAACCCAAAGCTAAAAATAATGGCCAATCAACAGACAATGTCTGGCCAAAACTGGCACTTGTCCAGCAAAATGCCTCTTATGCCAGTTGATGGTCACATTGCCTGGTCACATGTTGATTATTCTGGCTTTTGAGCAACCATTATTTTCAGCCTTGGAAACCTATTTATCGTATTGCCCATGACAATGTGTAAGTTATCTATTACAGCGATGCCGAACCTACATTTTTTAACCCTTTTGCATACTTCTAGTCTTTTAAACTTTCCCTACTTCTCCCCTCTAATTTTCATACTAGCCCCCCTACTTTAAAATGTGCTCCCCCTTTCTGTAATGCTGGTGTATGTCCATTATTCTTACTTTCAATCATTTTGAAATACACAGGCGAGTGTATTGAAAAGTATTCTGGAGGTGAAGCGAAGCACTGGTCCAAGTATAATAACCAGAAGGAGTGCGTAGACAATGGTGGAAACTGGCTAGAATTTGACAACTATCTAGAGACAGCTCCCTATGATGAGAAAACATGCAAATCCAAGGGGGCACCATTTTTCTTTGGACGACGACATGGTAAGGTTAATAAGGAGTGCTTGGTAAGATTGCCTAAGCCAGACTGCAAGCAGGCTGGATGGACACGTGTCAACCACCTTGGTAATGGCAGAGAGGGTGTTCCACTGAACTATACATGGACCCTTCCAAGCTTCCCATCTGGTAAAGATCAGAGATGTATTCTGAGGATAAGGTAGGCTTGAACACAAATTCTCAGATTCCATCCAGTTCCCTTGTTTATCTGTTGAATCAATCACTCTTTTAGGTATAACATCTCAACAGATGACTATGATCCATGGAATACTGATGCTTCTTCAAACCAGAACCTGTAAGTAAAATTGCATAATCGTGGACTGTCACTAAAGGCTGCGTCACACAAATATACCGTTTCTCATGCAACTTGTCTCACAAAAAAAATATTGCATGAACAAATTTCATGTTGACATTGCTTTGCACTACATTAATTTTTCATTTTTTTTGCTGCACAAAAAGTTGAACCAGCTTCCACTTTCTGCAGTATTCTGGATTGAATGTGTTTGTATGTGGATTAAAAAGACTTGGATCAAAATGACAGTGTATCATAAAGACTGTAATTCAGTACCTCATTGTTGCTTGTCTGTTATGCAGAGCGGCAATGAAGATCTCCCCAATCCAACAAAATCCAGTAGTCGATGTTGGCGCTGGAATGCAACCACTTCGTCTAGCCATCAACACTGCCCAATATGGACGTACATTCCAGGATAGGTCACATTTGTTCAAGTTACGAAGCCGTGATGCTTCCAAAGTACCTGAAGACAAAAATATCTATAACTTGAATGTGAGGGGAAAGAGAGGTAACATTGTGCAAACGTATCCAGCCGTCGAGTACGACTTTATTCCTAACAGGCTCAAAATCAAGACAAGTGACATGCTACATGTGCAATGGACAGGTAAATAATACACTGCTACACTCTACCTTGTATAAGTGTTCCATTTGTTATTCCTTCCTTATCAGACTGCACATTGTGCAGTATGCATGCTACTAATGCACCACCTCTCACTGTGGTCATGGGTTCAATTCTTGGACCTGCAATCATAATATTATGTGAGTAGAGTAACTGTTGCTTGTAGGTTCTCTCGGACTGTGCTTTGAGGGTTTTTTTCCAGAATCTCCAATTTTCCCTCTGCATAAACCAATAGTCCCCTTCACAGTTCCCTGCACCATCTTGAAGACGAACTGGAAGCTTGCAATGATAGACGTAAATAATTGTCCAAGGTGTTAAAAAAAGGTCTCTACCATTGCAAGGTCACCGTTTGTCTAGCTTCGATGCAAAGGCCTGGCTACCTTTAAATATGGCACAGGGAACTGTGAAGGGGTCTATTTTAATTCCATCATGGAACGAGGGCTACAGGTTTGATAGTGACTGACTAATAAGTCCTACCCTTAAAACAAGGATATATTTCCAGAAGTCACAGTTATATTGTTGTTGTATCTTGACAGGATCCAATACTCACAACAATGGCAACCCTGCAGGTGATGGCCAGGCTGGAGATGCTGGTGAAGGAACATCTGGTTAGTATCCAAAATGTTGTCTGCAACTTGACTAATTCTTAAGCAAAAAGTGAACAGCATTGGTTTACAACAGTCATAGCAAGGGATTTTAGGATGTCTATGACTTTCTTGCCCATTGTGGAAGATGAATTCTACTTTTTTTAGGAGGGAAGGGAAGGGAAATGTTTTGACCAAGCAGAGTGGGAAGAATCCTGACCCATACCTCAATCATCCCAATCAGTTCTCCATAAAACTAGCTGTGAACTTCATAACTGTAAATGAGGCCTATAGACCTTCTTAGCTTGAGCCTAATGCTTTCCTCTTTCAAATCAAGTGTCATTTGCTATAGTATCCTATCTTTGTTTGATGGTTGAGCATAAGAAGACACATGAAGATGGATACAACTGAAACAAAGTATCTTTTTCTCATGGGAAGGACACATGGTCTGAAATGGGAAAACATTATGCACAAGGTAGAGGTCTATTGATAACAAATGATTCTCATGAAGGTCCAACTTTCTTTCAGGTACTGACCGAAACAACATTGTTGAAACCCAGGACCCTCTTGACAACTTCCCATTACCTTGGGAGAGAGCTACTCTGTTCAAGAATTCTGCAGCTGTTTGGACCAGCTACCCCTACAAGACTGCTCCTGCCGCAGAAGATATTGCCATTAGTATGGCAAGCAGTGGTTATTACGCATGCCTGAAGAAAAAAGATGGATGTAATGGACAATCTACCGATACCAAAGCAGCCATGAACAACTTGTTGAACAACGCACCTGCTTCCTACGGAGGCATGATACTACAGGTTAATAGGGGTACCTACTATTATGCATGCAGCCGAAATAACAACTTCTCAAACAGAAGTCAGAAAGGAAGGCTGTATGTTCAGTAGATAAAGATCAAAAGATAATGGAAATATTATATGAAAAATAGAATGAGATGCAATATTCTTCAAATATATTGAATCATATCTTCAACACATCGTAAATTATATAACTGCTTATTTTCACTCTACATTCATAGTTATACTTCGAGGTTATTAGTTGGTTCAATCATTCATTGTAAACAGGAGATGACACTTAAATAAATCATGAAAGCATACATTGACATTTGGCGAGAGTTATTTAGCTTCAGAGTAAACAAAAATCTTTGGGAAATGATATCCTTAAACTCCATTAGGGTGGAAACAATACTAATTTGTACCTAACATCACTAATGAAATAGGCATTGAACTATTTTAATAGTACCATTTCACCCTCTATTTTCCACTCTTTGAAGAGTGGAAGGTTGGGAAGGTTTGATAAACATATTTCAAAAGAAACGATAGTTATATTCAATGGAATTTTGGGACTGAAAATGGGAGTAAAAACCACCCAATATCTGGACAAAACCCAAATCATTTCACAATAGACCATTTTCAAGATGCACGAGCGCTTTCAAAAATACAGCAGGCACAGACATGATAAAGAGGCATTTTCGGGCAAGATCATGCGCAGTATTGACTCTGCCCGAAAAAGCCTCTTTATCATGTCTGCACCTGCGATATTTTTGAAAGTGCTCGCGCATCTCAAATGGTCTATTAAGGCCCAGTTTAGACACCAAATCTAATACAAATGGATCCAAACAGTAGGTTTTGCTCATTTGCATTAGATAGCACATGTAAAATTCGATGTCTAAACCAGGCCTAGGCCTTAATTAGTATCAATTTCTTTGTCCCAGTAAATTGCAGTAAATTTTTTTCTGTACATCAAATCATTTAATTAAAAAGACTAACGATATCAGACTACGTTTCGTTGTCATCTCGACAACATCTTCAGGCCTACTGAAAGATGGCTAAAGAGAAATGCAAATCTAGAAAAAAGCAATGAAGCATGAATCAAGGTGTTCAGTAATCGTCTACCCAAAGTAACTTTGATCAAGATCAAATCAATTATCGAAACTTGTGGAACTTTATAGAGAACTGAAACATAAAGTATACTTTTTAAAAATCAATTTTGCAGTCACACAAAATCTATGGTACTCTATCTACTGTATGACATAGAAAACAACAGAATTAGTCTCTAATGTCTGCTGCTAGTGAAATCCCTCTAAAGCCACTCTACACAGTTACATAGTTACTGCAACCTTATCTAAACAAAAATAGAATTGGAGTCTAACATCTCTTTCATGAAGTGGTTTAGCCACTTCAAGGGAAGCACAGGTGGCATAGCAATGAAAGCACTCGCCTCTCACCAAGGCCACCCAAGTTCCAGTCCCGCCGGGCTCGGTGTTGTATGTGAGTATAGTTTTTAGTTGGTTCTCTCCAGTTTTTCACCCTAGGCAAAACTATTTGGACTATTTTAGACTGACTATTTGGATTATTAGGACTATTAGGACTATTTGGACTACTGTATTAAGACTATTGTCACATTAAGTGATTCGCTCGAGCATCTAATAAAGGTTTGTGACTCATTATTCTCTGAGAAAAAAGATGTGATTTTCGTATATAACTCTCAAGACTAACATAACTAACTATAGCATTCGTGCCTAACTATAACATGCAGTGATAGGGCTAAACCACTTGAAGAGTAGGGCTAAACCACAGGGGTCTAAACCATCAAGGAGCTATCCCACTGGATACCACTATAATACTGACCTACCATAAGATAAATAAATATGCTACATATTCTCTACCTACATACAATTGCTCCTCATGTGCTGTGGATGGTTTCCTGTATTTCTTCCTGAATCTGACCTACAACAGCCACAACAACAACAAAGTAAACATCAACATATCAATGTTTTAATTAAAAGCTGTCTAAGGCCCAGTGGATCTTCTCAGGAGTTGAATGCCTTGGAAACAATGGATAATAACGCAGTCTTCTTTGCAGTACTTTTCTTGATTGTATAAAAATAAGTTAGAGTACTTTGTAAACTTGTCACCTTTTTATTTATTTATTGATCTATATCTGATACATATAATAGACTGTAAACATTTATGTAAGGCTGCTGACCGTGCTCTTTGCATTTTTGCCTTAACAGCTTTGTGGAGTAATAAAGTAGATGCAGATGTATAGATGTCATTAGGTTCGGCTCATGAGAAGATCTATGTTTGATCTGGGCCTAAAACAATCCAAACTGACACCATTATAACACTAAAATTGATAGTTTAATCTTCAGTGTAATCTTGATACTCTTTGAACAAAGAAGATAAAATCTGTAACAATTTGATTAAAATTAATAAATAATTGTAAAATTATCTGCACAAGACAGAATCATCTCCTAGCAATGAACAAAGGTCCTTGAGTCGTTGTTGCATGGCTGGGATGCCTGCTAACTGTGCTTCAAGTCTTTGTTTTTCTTCATTCAGACTCAGTCGTGTTGCTGTGTCTAGTTGTTCCCATTTCCATCCTCCCTCTCCATCAAACTGCAACAAGTGCGTATGGTATTTCCTATAATCATAATTTTAAAACTTAATGATGCATCACCATCGACAACCATTTTTTATCAGACTGTGAAACAACCTCTGAGCCTATCTAAGGCAGGGCATGACTCAGTGAATTAGAATGTACGCTTTCGCAGAGGAAGGAAAACCAGAGGATTCAGAGAAAAGCCATCAAATCATTGGAGAGAGCTTACAAACTCTACTCGCATGTAATTTCTTGGAATTGAACCAGAGACCTGAGAGGTGAGTGGGCACAATAGAACAGATGCCCCTTTGAAGGAGGAATTGTAATTTGTGTTGAGTTTTGTGGAGGGAGAAAGCCTGAATGCCCAGAGAAAATGCTTTGAATGAAGTGAGAGACCTAGCAAGAGTCCATACTTTTGGTAGTTAAAAGCGAACTACAGTAATTCACTGTTTGTTTAACTCACCATAGAGATGGTCTGTGTGATATACTCAGAAGAGTTATCCCACAATCCTTAGCTGCCTGGAACATACTACCTTCTACATCAATGCTGACAGCACTAGTGCATTCATCAAGAAGGGCAAATTGAGGCCTGTAAAAGAATTTGATTATGATTTAAATTTTCTGTTAATGAATACTTCTTTATACTTTGGCTTGGGAGACTGAGCAATCATCCACTCCTTTCATGAACAATGATATATTACAGTTATACTAAGTTTTCTAATGAACTGTACTTCACTATACTGTATAATAATCATGCAGTTATCTTTACTGCAGTTTTATATATTCTGCAAACCCAGACATTCCAACAGCTTTTTGTAAAATGGGTTTTTTACTGCCACAACTCAAAAATTAAAAGGTACCCACTCATTAGTTTTGATTGATGGCAGCAAAATAAAATTTCACAACAAGCCGTTAGAATGTCTGGGTCCACAGAATATGTAAAATTGCAGTAATGGTGTTATTAATCACTTTACCTGTGATAAAAGAGCCTTGCCATCCCCATTCTTTGTTTCTCCCCTCCAGAGAAAACATCTTTCCATTCTTTTACAGTATTCCATCCTAAAATAACCATAATCATAATTGTCATCATAATTCTGATGGGATAAAAACCCTATGGCTCTACATCCTCAGTAATTTTATTCATCAACCTACCTCCTTCTCGTTTTACTATGTACTGTAAGTGAACAGTATGTAGGATGTCTTCCAAGTCCTTTTCACTGATTTCTTTATTTTTCATATCCTGTATACTGTCAGGGTATATTACTTGCTCAAGCAAAGATCCAATGGGCATGTAGGGCCTGCAAGTATTATTAGAATTGTTATGATTGATAATGCACACACAGAACACTAAACACTGAGCCAGGGGCTCATGGGGTGAACGCAAGGCCTAGATGGTATTTTATAACATGGTTCACTTCTAAAAAGAAGAAGGTATTTGCCTGGACAAACTACAGTAACTGGATTATTCTTGGGAGAACTATGATGATTGTAAGTATTTACCAGGAAATCATGGGGTGAACAAGGCCTAGAAGAAGGTATATCCCTGGACAAACTAACTGGAAATATTCTTGGAAGAACTATAATAACTGTAAGTATTTAGGAGCAAGATTTCCCACCTTTGTGGAATGTAAAACATGTGACTTGGAGGAGGCTTGGCAAGGTTTCCCATGTAAATACGCCAAAGTCCACTCAGAATACGGAACAATGAACTCTTTCCACATCCATTTGGACCAGTTATGAGCAAGTGCATGCCAGGCTGTAGCTATAACGAGACAAGCGAATAGTAGCAGATATCAGATTTACACTCTATTGCCTTCAAACAATTGTTTCAAGTCGAGGCATTAAAGAATACGTCTCATTTGTTAAGTTTGTTAGATTGATTAATAAAATAACCTCTTACCTCTAGTGTTAACCCTGTCACTACAACATCCCCACAAGGAGTTATAATGGCCACGTCTTTTAAAGAAATGTTTCCATCAGTATCCGTCACATGGCCTCCAGGCATCTGGTCTAGTTTCACAACCTGACCAGCCTTAGCACAGTTTTGCACCTCAATAACTGAATCAGAGTTTTCTGATGTTCTCATGCAGTGACCTTTCTCAATATCTTCAAAGACTGAGAGCATTTCAGATACTCTGCTGGTGTAACCACTGAGTTCTGTGATCTGCAATAGCAAGTGTACCACATGGTTTACGAAAAAATTGTTGAAAAAGTGACAGTATTTTGCAGAAAAAGTGATGGTAGGTTGTTGGTGGTTTACAAAACAATATGTTGAAAAAGTAGTGGTAGGTTGTCGTTGGCTTCCAGGCAGATATTGGTAGGGTAATGGTAGGATGTTGGTAGGCTATTGATAGCTTAACAGTGCAGTGTACACCGATACCCTACCAACACCAATTCGGGGGTCATATTGTTTACTATTACCCCATGCGCCATGTTGAAAGGTAGCCATGCCTTTGTATCAAAGAGAGGCATGAGGTGACCTTGCAATGATAGAGACATGTGAATAATTGTCCAAGGTGTTTAAAAAAGGTCTCTTTCATTACAAGGTCACCTCATGTCTTGCTTCAAAGCACAGGCATGACTACCTTTCAACATGGCGCAGGGAATTGTGAAGGGGACTATTCTATGCAATCATAACATTTTGTAGAACACACTTTTACCTCCTTATAAGAAGACATGATCCTCTCTATGGCATCTGCAGCTGATATAAGAAGATGTCTAGAAGTTGTGATCTGCTGAGCCCTATTACCAACACCACTGTCTTCTCCTGCTGCAGCTCCCTCTTCTTTATCTATCAATCAAAAGCAATCAGTTAAAACAATCAGTAACATGACATTATACATGGCTGACAAAGGCAAGGTAAACTCTGTCCAAATCAATATTGGGAAGGCCAACATTGTTTGATGAATACCAATACCATGAATACCAATGCTGATGAATACCCATTGGATAGAATTTTGCTCCAGACTGAGTTCAATACTCAGTTGAACTCCCATAATAAAGACAACTAAGGGACAACCAAAGTATCTATATATATATTGTCTAAAATTCAATTGGGTTGCACAAATGAAGATTGGTCAAAATTTTGTATACATCAATAAAAACCCATGGAACTTACCAGAACCCAATAGAATACTTGTAGCCACCATACACAGCCCAGCAGCACTCCAAACATACTTCATCAGGAACTGCTCTAGCATTATATACCACAAGCGCTTAAAGAAGATCAACTCCATTTGGTCAGCTAATGATTTAAAGCCCTTTAGCAACCAGGACTGTTCCACCTGTAAAGACAATTATGACAAGTTTAGTATTAAACTTCACAACATATAAACTAACTAACATGCCTAAAAAAGAAAGAAATAGTTGACACATCCAACTGATTGAATTTGAGTTTAGCTTGTTAGGTTTTGCAGAGGGAAGAAAACTGTAGAACCTAGAGTTTATTGGGATAGACCCAATAAACTCTACTCACATGTGATCCCAAGTGAATCCATCTCCATGCCACTAAAAATTCATAGAAAACCAATAGACCTTTCCCGAATTCACTTGACTGACCACAGAACAATAGATGCAAGGTCAGGCACATGTAGACAAATGCAGTAAATGTATGGATTTGAAAACTCCAGCCTAGACTTGAATCTTTTGTTCTGTTGTCAGTCAAGCAAATTCTGGAAAGGTCTAAAGTTGCAGAATATACACTCTGAAAGATACAGTAACCAAGTACTAGTATATCACAGTACCTACTCTCACACCCTCTCTTACTCTCCCTGTTATTTTTGTCCCCCTCACTGTCAAAGGAACAAGCACTGCATCTTCTTACCTTATGGCCACTATAAAATGCAATTTCTTCAGCATTATTTATGACTCTAGAATGTAGATGTCTTAAGTGGCCCCTACGTTTGGATTCTTCTGCTGCCATTTTACCAAACTTTGGTGAAAGAGCACGTAATGTGATGGCTGTCACATAAATGACAACACTAGCAATTGTAGAGGGCAGCTTCCAAGTGGTGCCTCTCTTCCTTGCCATTCTATTCAATGTCCAGACGATAACCATTACATCTAAACATGGCTTAGTGAGGTGTGAATATAAATGAGCTATCGAACTACAGAACATGCGGATATCTTCTGTCAGGCATTCATCGGCATTGGTTAAACGACTGTCTAGATTGGATACCCGGTAATATGTCTGATTGGCGAAGTACTTTTTGTATGCATGATTGACAAGCTCACTCCGAAATGCTAAAGCAATCCTATTTTCTAAGTAACGAATCATGCTATTGATAAAAGTTGCCGGTATTGCAACTGCAATCCACTTCATCAAATGGAAAGCAAATTTCCGTACATCTTTTTGCACTATTGACTTAATAACTTGACCATCAAGTGTGGCCACGTAAATTGACAGAAAAGTTCTCGCTACTAAACAACTTGAATGAAAAAACAGCAACACAACCTGCTTGCTCCATAATCTAGGTATGACTATTTTTAAAAGCTTTAAAATTTGGTCGATAAACTCTTTGTTTAAGGCAAGGGTGTTTTTGACTTTAAAAACGTAGTTGCCGGCGGCATTAGGGCGTAAAATCACTTCTTCTCTATCGGGATGGGGATCTCCCGCTGGTAAAAACCGAGACTTAAACTTTTCACACAAAATTGGGCCGAATTCTTTAAGAAGGTACGCACTGCCTGCAACCACTGCAGTAGTTCCAGCGATATTAACGTGTTGGCGAGATATTACCGGCATTTTGGCTTTTTGTTTAGTACTTAACGACAGGATGAAAGAAGAATAGTACAGTCAATGACCCACGAACACGAACACCCCGCCGCCATCTTGCTTGAATCAACCGGGAGTGAACTCGAACCGAGTATCGGCACGTGTTCACGTGATCAGCACGTGAATAACACTACGCACCAGACTTCCGTCTACAAGTGATAAGGCTTGGATGCATAAACAAACATGGCCGACAAAATGGCGGAAAAACAAAAACATTCTACAGCAGTCTTGATGATTTTATGTGGAATTCCTGCCTCTGGGAAAACGTATTTAGCGAATTGCATAAAAGAATGGAGCAGGAGTTGCAAGGAGGATGAATTTCATGTTTTGCACATCTGTTATGATGATTTAATTCCCTCTAATCTAGACTTGAAAGCTTCTTCTCTCATTGGCCAAAATGAGGACTTGGAATCCGATGATTTTCATTCGAGTGCTGGCAGCTCAGCTTGGAAACATTATAGAAAACTAATCATCCAATGTGTTGAAAGAATCGCACAACAAATCCACGATATTTCTTTCGACCTAAATGAAGAAATCGATGTTGTGAAAAATACTTGTGAACTGCCTTCCTTTCAAGATTTCTGGCAGACATTTTATGGAGAGACAGCAAGAAAGGATAATTCATGTGCCTGCTTGAGTAATCGAAAGTGTGTAAATATTCTATAATAAAAACATATAGATAAGTAATATTAGATATTGCAGGGCCACAGGGAAAATTCAAATTCTAGATGATATGGGCTCCCTGTCCAAAACAGTAAGGGAAAGGCATAGGAAATAAAAACTTCATTTGTTCTGAAATTAAGCTTTTCAGTGCACATTTCATTGCCATAATTTACTAGAAAATACATTCACTATCAAAAATTATCATTGATTACCAGGTGGGTCCATACTCCTCATGTACTACTTGTTGACGACAACATGTATTACCGCAGTATGAGGCATGAGTACTATCTTCTTGCAAGAAAATGTAAGTTACATGTCGGTTGATTTGCAATTCTTTTGGACATCAAAGAATGTGCTACCAGTCTTTGAGTTTTGAATGTTTTGCTTTTTAGATGGTCTAGGCTATATGCAAGTCTATATTGAATGCCCAGTTGACACAGCTTTGGAAAGAAACAGCAAAAGAGAAAATCCAATACATAGGAACACAATAGTAACCATGGCAACTAAGTTGGAACCTCCATCAGCTGATAAATATGCATGGGAAGTGTATAGTATCATGGTACTTGACACAAATAATGTTGGAACTAATTCCTATTTGTAAGTTTGTTATCTTACCTTCAAATACCTTTTGCCTGGGCTACTGAAATATGGAAGGGGCTCTAATCATTTTCTTATTTTAAAAGAACAAAATTATCATCATTGATGGCTGAGGCTGCAGCAAACCCTGTTCAACCACTGCCAGAAGAAAATCAAGAAGAGAAGGTAAAATGATGCATGTCATCAGAAAGACTCTCCATAAGTAAGCCCCATAAAAAATAAACTCCTCATACCACCCCCTCCCATTGGAAATTCCAAGATTATTTAAAAGAAAGGATTGCCAGTTTTGTGTCACCTATGCCTTTTTTATAATGGTTTTAGCTGTCTCAAACACCAAATTACAGACATTTGACACACTGAATCTCCAGAATAATGAAGGAAACCTTACTTATGGTCATGCTTCATTTTTTCAGGAGGAAGCTAGAGCAGCTAACTTGATCAGTTTGATACATCAAGCAGACCAGACCCTCCGAAGGGTCATCACAGAGAAAATGGCTGAAGCAAAAGGTCTAGTAAATCAATTATATTATATGCTATTGTGTTTTCCCATTTCAGACCACGTCAATCTCTTTGTTTGAGTTAGTTATATCCATATTCATGCCTCTTCTAATGCACAAATTATGATTAAATGAAGAAATAATACTCCAGGGAATGACAAGTGGTCTGAAATGGAAAACGTTATTCCCAAGCTAAAAAATGTGTATTGACTGTTATATAAATATCAAAATCGGTGTCTCAGAAAGGAGAGCCAAGGGTAAGAGACAGAAGGGCAGTCTTTATGGTTCAGTTTTAAGTGCAATGCCCTGCATTAGCTTATGGTTCCTGATAGAAGATTTGAATAAGTATTATTAATTTTCTAGGTGATGGTTTCACTAAACAAGAAATGAGAAGTTTAGCTGAGGAACTTAATTCAAGGCGAAAAGCATTTCTAGAGAAGTTAAAAACTCAAGAAACTTTCGTATTTCAGCCACTTGATAATGATGCAACGTTGAACAGAAAGTTTTCAAGTGAATTTGCATGTCTTGAGAGCAACACATCTTCAAATAAAACTGTCTTTTCAGTCAAACACAACAAGTTGTTAGCACAATTACAAAACAAAGAAGAGTTTCAAGAAACTATCAAAATGTTTTTTGAATGCTTTAGACCTTCACAGGTGTAAATTAGATTAAATATGGAAATAAATCAATATTAAACATACAAGTGTCATAACTGTAAAGAACCTTACTTTTGAATAGCAAAAGTATACCATTATTATAGGCATCAAACCATGAGCAGTCTCCTTAAACCTTCTTCCCAGGAGAGGCGTAAGGCCCAGTTCAAACGTCAATCTTTTCATGAGCTGAACACATTGAAAACAATGGATAATAAGATAGTCTTCTTTGATGTCATTAGATTTGGCTCATGAGAAGATCAACATTTGAACACTGGGTTTAAGGTAACTCTGTTCACATCTAGCTTGAGGTATGTCATCATTAACAAGGAAGCACTATTTCCTTCCTAGTGGTTATAACTCTTATTACCTCTTAGCCTGCACTCAAACATTCCTTTGTTTGGATCCACAAACAAACCCCGACTGAAAACAACTATTCACAAGCTTTGACGCAACTAGATATTACAACAAGACTTGAATTTACCTCTCAAGTTAATATTTTTTACATTTCATTTTATTCTCACTGATAGAATTCCATCTATTCATCTTTCTTCTAATAAGTGGAAATGCATGATTCAACACTGGAAATAACTAGAAATTGTTCTTAACATACACATAGTAAAAAAAACATGTTCTTTTCATGGGTCTGTTTTCTCACATCACATATTTTACACCAAGTTTTTTCACAATTATTAATAATGATACTATACATCAATTCTACTTGGTTTGCATTTAGCAAAGTACAAAAAGTCCTAATATTGAAGTACATAAATCAGGTTGCAGCGAATTTGTACAGAATCAACAAAGCTATACTCTCTTTTCCTATGTTGGCATGGCTATCTATATCATTTTATCTTTGTGTTCGATCTGATAAACAAAATAACAGAAGTACTACATTCTTCATATTTTTTCCAGCATTAACTGACATAGTTTTTCTTCCACAAACCTTGCTTTTCATTTACTGTCATTTTCTAGGCTGTAAAATGTTGTCACAATGGAACAGTCTATGTCAAATAAATTGAATCACAGTTGTAGCAGAGATGGATGCCTGCATACTGATGCTATGGGAAGCATATCATTAGATGCATGATTGATGATGGTGGTTTAGTCTTGTCCTCCAACTTTAACTTTAACTGGCTCATTCCGAGGGCTGGATTAATATGTTAGGAATCTTTGTCATCCTCTGTTTCAAGGTTTATAACTTCAATGTCCTGATTATTAGGATCTGTTTGAGTCTCTAATAAATCGCAATCAGGTTTATGATATGAAAGGCTGTCTCCTCCACAAGCTATTGCTCCTCTATCTCCAGCCTGTTCATCTAGTGAAAGCTGTGAAAATTCATTCACAAGTCTTTCATGTCTTGAGTCAGAATCTTTCTGTAGGGTGATTGATCCAAGGCTTGATACAATTAAATCTTGAACAAAAAGGGAGCGATCTGCCCTCTCTGCTTCAAGTTCTTCCTGGTCACTGTCTGACAGTGCAGGCTCATTTGCCCTAGAAAATGAAATGAGAAGTTAAATCACAGATTATGTTGATCAAAAATCAAGTCAAAAACTCATGATCCTAGCCAATGACATTTCTGCTCAGCTGATTTTCACTCAAGTTCTGCTTTAAACCCTTACAGGTACAACAACCAAGCAGCAATTGTAGGTTTAACAAAGCAATTGTAGGTTTAACAAAGCATTGTAGGTTTATGAATGAAAACGTTTGTTGACCATAATTAAGGTGGCTCCAACTTAAGTGGGAGTGGATTTCATGACTTTTTTAAATTGCTTTTATCGTTAAGTAAGAGCCACCTTAAATCTCGATACAGATGGCAGTGTGATGAAATTAACAAGCAAAACTGACCTGGATAATAAAAACTGAGAATTAGATGAATTGTTACTTTCTTGACTTGACGTCACATTACTAGTCTGATTATTAGTAGCAGCAGCTTGCCGTCGTTGTGGTAGTCTTTCTAGTCTTTCTCTTGTCTGTTGCACCTGCTGTCTTTCTAATTGTAGCTGCTGCTGTAATAACTGTAGCTGAGACTGTACTGGTGGTTGTGCCTGTTGTGCAGCTCGCCGCACTCCTGACAACTGGGAGAGGAGTTCCGCAATTGGATCCATGCTTTCTCTAAAACTTGAACTAGATGTTGTAGAAGAACTTGTAGGTCCAAGGGAACTGCCGGTGGAACTACTAAAATTCATTGCCCCTGTTCGAGGTCTTGGAGGTCTCGGCCCTGTTACTCCTCGACCAGGGTGAAACATACGCCTTACTTGTCTGCCAGTACCTGGTTCATCGTGATCAATTATTAAGGACAAAACTCTGACAAATGAGATAAATTTTCAATTTAAAAATTCTTTTTGTGCAGGTTAATGAGCCAGAAAGAAAGAAATGTTATGTAGTGGCTCAAATTACTCCAAAACTTTTACTATACATTAAAAAATATATAAATAAATCCTTTATGGTAGTTGTTGCCAAGTCTTACTTACTAGCTAGAGGCTAATAAATGATCTAATATGTATAAGAGTAAATGGTTTGAACCCAGGAGTAGTAGTTGAGTGAGTAATGTGATCGTCCAGGTGAGTGTAGTCTTGAGAAAGACTGTTGTTGGTAGAGACTGACGTTTCAACAATCTGAGCGGAAGTCATCTTCAGAGTACAGTGGGGAATGAAAGACAGTAGATGGTATTTATAGCTCTGGTGCTGCGTCTACTGTCTTTCATTCCCTACTGTACATGGTAAATGCTTTACCACTATGCTACCCTTGCCACTAACAATAATACTGTAAGCAATAATCAAAAAATATTGAAGAAAACATTGAAGAAAGGATATGATATCTCTTGGAGCCCTGTGTTCCAAAGTAAGATGTGCAGCAAAGTCATCTGTAACATGATTAGGATCACCACCAGGAAGTGCGACACACACAGGACACACCTATGTTGAAATCAGCATGTTAGACAATGTATCACTTATTTTCTTTCTTATTATATGGTGTGTTTTCCTACTTGTAGAAAGGGAAATAAAAGGACTTTAGGTCCAGACAAGCCTAACTCCCTACATAAATTATACCCCTTTTCCCAGACAACTAGTTATAATTTGAGGACATTTCTAACACTTCTTTACAAATACATGATATATATATAAATTATACCCCTTTTCCCAGACAACTAGTTATAATTTGAGGACATTTCTGACCCTTCTTTACAAATACATGATATATATCTGCTTCAACAGTAATGAAAAAATATCAGAGCTTTCAAAAGTACTCAAACAACACAGGGTTTAGACACACAGCAATTTCACACACTTTCTATCTTGTCATTGGTGTCAAACGGCTACTCTAATTTGTATTTTATAAAAGAGATAAAAAACTTGCTTGCTGTGCTAAGTGCAGTTATAAAGGACTTGGGTATTGGCAGAACACTCAAGAAGTGTTGAGAAACACAAAGTGTAGCGGAGTGCTTCTTCTAACACTTTTCTCTTGTTCTGCCAATATCCGCGTGCTTTATTACTGTGCACAGCATGCATGCATGTTTTCTATTTCTCTATTTCAGTACACAAACCACTTCTATAGATGCATCTGCATGTTCAGATGTCACATGTTCCTGCAACAAGGACTCTGTAAAACCAATTTTACTGCAATATGGACAAGTAAAAGCCTGTGGCTGATCTGCTGTGAATGCTTCCCCACCATAATATAGATCTAAAATTCAAAATGAATGCTTAAAATTACTAACACATGGAAGTAAAAGTTTGTGTTGGTAAAGCAATACATCAGTCACCAATTCGAACCAGGTTAGAGTCCTGCTGGGCTCAGTCTCATATGTGAGTAGAGTTGTTTGTTGTTTTTCTCCAGTGCTTTGAGGGTTTTTCTTCAAGTTCTTCAGTTTTCCTCCCTCCTTAGAAATCAATTTCCAAATTCAATCTCAATCCTGGGCTTCACAGTAATTGAAGCTCAACATTGTTGTGAGTGTTCCACGCTGTGATACATAAGCCAAAGCTTAAGAGATTAAAGGGAATGAGTAACTGACTTACCAAAGTCTGCTCTAGTTAGAATACACTGCATCGGATGATCAGTTGTATGCCTTGTAGTGGTTGCTCCATTTTCATAACACGTAGAACATAAATCATAGTCATAGCAAATTAAACATTTAAAGCGTTTGCCTCTAAAATTGCCCTTATTACATGAGTCACAGCTGACACCTGTCAATCAAATGTATAATAGATTAAAAGCTATATTGATATCATAGACAATACTCCTTTTTACAGTTTTATTCAGTGACCACGAATAATGGTCCCAAGTCGAGACTGGAGTTGCTGCGAATAATAAACTATAGTTTTGCTATGCCTGACTACTCCAACATGGACTGTACTTGGAACTATTATTCATGGTCACTGAACAGATCTATAAAACGAAGTATTGTTTTTGTAAGACTATTATTATGTAAACGTTTCAACATCTGAGGATTAATATCTTGTACATGAACTGACACATCTCACATACTAAAGACTGAAGAAATGTCAGAAATTTGTGATGGTAGATGCAGGGCTTGAAATAGCGGCTGGCTAGTCGCCAGTCACGTTGACCAGACAAATTAGTTTCAGTTTGGTCATAACCATTTCTGGCTCAACCGTTACTAGTCAAAATGACCAGCAAGGCAAGGATTTGACCAAAGTTCTAATTCTAGCCAAACAATGTCCATTGACTGGTTGTTATTTCAAGCCCTTTAGATGTATTGTATATAGCGATACTTCATGTTAACTTTACTAACATTAGCATTGTGATGTTAATATGCCAACCATTTTCACAAAAGCTCTTCACAAGTTGCCTTGTTTTATTAGCCAATCCAATTTATTAGCTCTGGTTGGCACATGAATGACGAAGTCTTACGTTACATGAAGCAACACTATAGTATACAACAAGGATAGTATTCAAAGACATTTGATGAACAAAAGACAATGCCACCCAGGCTAGACCAGAGTTCATAATGTTTTCTAACTCTGAAAAAATGCCAAGCAAATGCAACCAAATTAACATAAAAACTTAGCACTGAAAATTAGTTCTGAGAGTCAGGGGAACTAAAATACCAAAGAAACAAGATTATCTTTCTTTTATTTAAGAAAGCAAAAAAAAAAACAGTGCAAAATGTTAAAAAAAAGTTTGACAGTCGAAAGACTGTTCTATAGAAAATGCTGACAATAAACAAGAATACATTCTGTGGTTTGATTACATTACATAATAAACTCTTTAGAATGTACAAAATTTGACAAGTTTTTATACCCTAGAGATTTAGTATACCGAGTAAATGTGTAAAAATGTACAACTAGATCTGTTCAACATCGTTTCCTGTTTCCCTCGTGAAGCCTACATTTTCACTATCATTGCTTTCGATATCCCAGACATATTATATTAAAAGAGGATGGGAGGTTAACTAAACCTTGCTATAGTTTGAGAAAAGTTTATAACAGATAAACTAGACGGAAACGAGTGACTTGTTAGTGGGAATTATCTAAGTATGACACGATAAAATTTGGACAAAATTCAACGCGACCCTCAATTTTGCAACAATTTCAAAATCCCAAAGCATTAAACCACAAATAGATATCGTTTGCCTGATTAAATCGTTTACCCCAATGAAGCTCAACACAAACATTAGTCCATTTTCTGGATAAATCATTCAATCGAAAGCAATAATGATGGTTGTGTTCTGTACCTTCATGACGAGACATAGCCGCACAAGTCCAATGGGATACCTCCGTCTAGTCGGGTTTTTCGAAGTATTCTTACCACATAAACCCGTAATTTATGGCTTTCAAAGAAGCTCATTTGATACTTTTTAGTTTAAAAATGAATATTGTCAGTTTTGGTAAGTAGTTTGGGAGAAAAAAGGTTAAGAATTTGATAGATTCATGGTTTGATGAAGAACGAACTGATTTGCCGAGCAGTGGCAGCACAGCGCAGGCGCGGAAATGATTCCCAGCATTCAGTGCGCACTTCTCAGGCGGATGTGAACATTGTCATCACCATCATCTTCTTACTCATCGTCATCATCACTTATATAATTCTTTATTTAACTTTTTTCATGAAGTCTATTAAAGCCATGTTATTTTTTTTTCTTTTCTAATAATTTGTTACTTTAAGCAGCCGAAATTTCAAATAAAAGGGTAGGACTATTGTGCCATGACTGCATCTATAGTTATGGCCCCTTTCCCTCACTCCCCATGCACCAGCATTTATAAATCAATAGAAATAATTGGTTTTCGAAGTTACAGCCATTCTCAGACACACGCGCACTGTTGGGATTTTTTCTGTCGCGACAAAGTAGGGTTTGGTGGACGTCAATCAAAGCGTTTCCATAGCACTGTCGGAAAACACAAAGCTACAAAGGCATGTGCGTATGGAATGTCATGGAAACGCTTTGATTGACGTCCACCAAACCCTACTTTGTCGCGACAGAAAAAATCCCAACAGTGCGCGTGTGTCTGAGAATGGCTGTAAGATGTTATTGGTAATGCTTGGCAGAACGTGAAGAAAACGATAAGAACTTCTTTGGGCCGGGGGTGTCAGTAATGACCAGCGAGAACTTAGCCAAGACCCCAGAGAGGTACTGATGAAATGAAAGGCAGAGCCTTGATCAGTACAGAATTAAAGAAAGACAACACTAAGCAAACGGTACACATATATAATCCACAATGATGTTTTATTATTTTAAAAGTTTGAGTACATTTTTGTGTACAAATTAACTCAGAAAAGTCTTTCTAATTCTAAAAAACCTCACAAATATTTAATGTTATCTTCAGTTTTCGTAAAACTCATGAAGTACATTTATGATTACAAGTTTATACTTTGTTTTAAGTGCAACGTACTGGTCAGAAATGTCAAAAAAGACTATTGAAACTGATTTTGAAACCTTCGCCGTTTCCATGGAGATAATAGTTTAAAAAATGGTTCATCCTAACAACTACCACCTCGGAACTATGGGTCATTTCGTTTCGTAAATAAGAGTGTTTCGGTAGACGCATAGGAATTAAAGCTAGAGCACAGAAGAAGCGAAGAAAAAAATGAAAGAAAAAAATTGAAAGAATGGAACAAAGAAAAACTAGCTGACTGAACTTATGTTACTCAGTGCCTTTGCGTGCAAACCTCGAAGATTCACTCGTGCCCTTGTGTTGCTCGTTATACTATATAAATTATGCTTGGTTTTCAGTTATATGAGTGTTTTTAAGTGAATTTGATTCTCGTACGTTTCTCTTATGCATAATTAAAATTACCATCAAAACTAAGGTTTTGCACTAAGGACGGATCTAGATTTTTGAGTTTTGGGGAACCCATACGTACCGCATCCCGGAGATGCTGCAGACGTTTTTCGAGACATTTATGATACATGGTCAGGAAGAGGGAGCGGCGTGTGAGGGGGAAGCAGAATACAACCGATGAACCCGGCAACCCTAGATTCGCCTCCGTTTAACAATACGTTTGTACTCCTTCGTCGCATATTCGACGCTACCAAATATAAAGTTACATATATCATAATTTAACTATAACCTAAAATTTATGCAACCGAGAGAACTAAAAACTGAACTACTTCGTTTCTTTTATCTCGTATTGCAAATCTAAGACCGTCTCCAGAACTTGCTTTCCCAAAAATAGACCCCTTGCACTAAATCCCTATCTGGGGGTCAAACAATGAAAAATACTAACACCAAAACTGAAAGATTTTAATCCTCGAGAGGGAAATTCTTTTGATTGTTTTGACTCCCAGATTGGTGATTAGTGCAAGGGGTCTATGAGTTGTAGGACAGGATCTTTATTTATACACAAGGGAACACAAGATCTGGGAACATCTATGGCTGTGTTTGTCTGTGTGTGGGGGGTATCAGTTTTACTAATACAACATGACTCCATCAGCAACAGCAGCTTCACGTGCCTGCGGTGATCCTTTGAAATAGTGCGTCAGGTGAGCTTTACTTAAAAGAAAGACGAACGGGCTCAGTAAGACAACGGCTGCAGCACCCAGTAGAACCCAGAATGAGTACTCGAGCCTCGCCAGACCCGTCGAGCTGAAGCCTAATTTTTTATCTTCTGTTTGTAATACGTTGTCTTTGAGTTGACTTTCAAAAAGGATTCCGTACAACGCAACGGCAATCAGTATCAGCAGAACTGAGAAGAAAAAAGAAACAAAGATGATTCAGTGCTCGAAGTTTTCGCTTCAAGGCACTGCTGCACTAAGTATGCAATTCGCAATTTCTTGATTCAAAGATGTTGGCTTTTTTTTTTTGGAATTATAGATATGGAATAAGGAAAACGGAAGAAATCGTGCGGCCGTCTGCTAATTGTTTGGTCGCAGAAACATGCCAATTGAAAAGCCAGTAAAACGCTTTTGTCCGCACCGCGTTTCAGAGTCTCGGCAGTCTCATCATGATTACTGGCGAAGTATGCACATTTTCTTGCGTTTTGACTGCCATCCTTCAAATTTTTAGCGGTTGGAGTTAAGAGTTAGTAAAGTTGATTGAATGCAGCCAAAACTCCAGATCTCAAATTGAGTGGTACAAACCATGATGAAAAGCGCCGTGACAAGTTTACTTACATGCAATAACGTGTGCAACAAAGACACCAAGCGTTCCACAGACGGTCATATTAGTCTTAGAGAACTCGTTGTAACAGGAAATACCAATACCGATACAGATGAAGGGAATGCTGAGCAGAGCAAACCCAAGTGTCGCCCACATCGCATTATCATTAGCCACTCCCTCAAACTCGTCTTTAACTGAAAATGTAAAAAAAAAAAAGATTATTAGGTCTTATATGATTTGATTTTGACTCCGACGAAGGACTAACGTCCGAAACGTCAGTTCCTATTTTCACTACGGTGTAAAATTTATTAATCTACGATAACTGTTTGGTTCAGTCATTTGACCAGTGCAATTTCTTTATTTGTATTGATGAAAACTAATACAGCACGCAGTTGTCTCCGTCTTTCTGTACAATATGCGTCATGTGTTCCGTACTTAGAAAAAGATCAGAAATAAAATCAAAGGCAATACTCCATGTACCCTGCTTGCAGAAGTCTTTTTCTGCCCTCCGACCAGCCTCCCGCTCAGTCCTACGGAGGGGAAGAAAAATAACCTCTGCTCGGAGGGTATGCTCCGTGCAATTTTCTCGTCAATTTGTTGCACGATCATAAGGAGAGTGCGTGCGTTGCAGCGCAGTTGCGCGTTCAGTACACTATTGCCAAAATGATTGTTGTATGTTAACACTACTTTGACTAAGTAAAAGTCGATTCTACGCGGAAAAAAATACTAGATAAGGTTTTGTTATTAGATTCTGCGTCAAAATTGCGCGAAGTTAAATTCTTTTAAAATGGGTTATTTGGCCATGATCCCAAGTGAAAGGAGCGCGCTATCTCTCAACGGGTGTCTAAATGGAAAGTACACCGACTGTTACAGTGCGAATCGAAAAACCGTGGGCACCCAGAAATATTTCAGAAATATTTCAGAAATCGTTTATCGTTCGTTGACCAGTCTGAAACAACTCTCTAACTACAAGAATGTCGACTGATTTGTAGTCAGATAAACTTCTTGTAGTTAGAGAGTCGTTTCAGATTGTTCAACGAACAATAAACGATTTCTAAATTATTTCTGTGTGCCCACGGTTTTTCAATTCGCACTGTAAATGACGTGTTTACTTAAGTCTTAAAAAATCTGGATGTTTCTTATGCAGTCAGGCGTAACTGCACTTCATGCACTTGACCAAGCGTATGAAAATTGGTCATTGATATTGCAAGCATTCTATTAGAACTTTAGTTCATAATGAATACGTAGTTCATTCATTCAAGAAGAAATCAATTAATACAATATATGCATTTACAATTAAATATTTATGCCGACAATTCGGCATCACAATAGAAATAATAATACAATCTGAGTCATTCTGGTCGCTTTTTTCTAGCTTGAATATAATATATCAAAAATAAAGAAGTGATCAAAGTTGAAAAAAGTTTTTTCTAAGCATTTGTCATCTAATCGAGAATAATATCGTGGTTTACCTTTTAGGAATTGTCCAGCTGTTTTTGTGAAGTTTATAGCGAAGTTCGACTACCAAACCCACAAATATCAAAACATATGCTTACAAAACTAATATAATACTTTATGCTTACTAAAATCATAAGAAAATCAAGTGGGAAAGTGTAAACTTGTGATATTTTATCGAAGAAAATTAATTGACAATTTTTCCCAAAATAAGTGATGTGAAAAATACGTATCTTAGAATAACCAACCCTTAGAATGTGTCTGCATGTACTGAGCTTGATTGACATATATATGGACACAAATTTCAAATATCCTCTTTCTAACACTCATATTATTAAAAGCTGAGGTATCTAACATTAAGGATGGATTGTACTTTACCAAGAGATCGAAAGTTGGATTCATATTTTCAGAAGCATGCATTAAATACGGTGGTATAAAATCATGACTTCCATTGCTTAGTATTTTGTTTTGTTCTTACCCTTAAACTTTCTTTCTCGACCGCCGAGACCGAAATCTATAACAGTATGGCCATCAAATAAACCAAATGTCTTAGATCCACCTGGAGCTGTTGTATTTCCCTTCTCTTTTAGAAGATCTGCATAGGCCCAATGTTCGGTAACCAGCGCCATTACAATCATAACCAAAGCGCAGAACGACAACACGGCTGCTACAATCCCTAAGCCTTTTCGCTTAAAAATATTCGCCATTTTTAAAATCCTTTTGGCAAGATCACTCGATATAAAACTAATACGAACTTTTAAAACATTTCTATTTAGTTTCGTAAGTCATAATTTGGCCTCGAATGTCTCCGCCATTGATTGTCTACTAGCGGGGGAGACATAAATATTCGAATCAATCAGCTGTATTTTTAACCAATCAGAAACGAGAAGACATTTCTATTATGGTCTTTATTCATTTAAATGAGCCAAGTCACTCGAGACAGGAAGTAGGATTATCAGTTTTAGTCTGGCTCTTTTACTATAAAAATCACTCAAAAAATTAATGAGAATTTTTTAGATTTAATTTTCAGGGGTTATCCGCCGTGTGTTTCAGAGTTTGTGACTATGTTGAAACTCTTGACAGTTACGTAACTTAGGAACAAGCAAGTTTCAGTTTCAAAACTCGTCTTAATCCCAAATATATAATTTTTCAAAAATTGAGACTTTCCATAAAACTGTGGCAATGCATGCTGTGATTCGAATGATTTATTATATTTCAGATTCATTATTCATGGCAAACATATAGAAAACTATAAAAAGCAATGACGCTCATACAATTGGATCACTCAAACAAATTTATAATCTCTCTCTCTCTCTCTCTCTCTCTCTCTCTCTCTCTCTCTCTCTCTCTCTCTCTCTCTCTCTCTCTCTCTCTCTCTCTCTCTCTCTCTCTCTCTCTCCTTTTCATTTTTTTCAGGAGATTTTTTGCAAGAACAAGTTTATGAAGAATTTATGAAGAATTTAAATTTTTCTTAAAAGAACTTCACTTTCGCGCTGCCGATATTGGTACAGCGAACAGTGGAAAGATGAGCCTAGCCTTATCACAACGAGTGAAACCATAGTTAATGAGATCTTATATCCATTTACATGTAAAACTAGAAAAATTCTTTATTCAGTTATTAAGATAATTCATACATATTATGACTATACGTATTTATGAATCGAATGGTTCAATATCCATTTTCTTGACAGCCATCTTGTAGGGCTAAGATAAACGCACCATCAACTTGCTCCTAACAGAAACCTGTAGAAAACAAACTCCATCAGAATTCTTAGATATAATATTATGATGAGTATGGCTGCACGGGATCCAGATGGGGATCGAACCCACGACCCACGACCCTCCGGATGCTCTAACAGATTCTAGACTAGTATTTGATTCCCAAACTTGGCATTACATGTGAGTAGAGTTTGTTGGGTCTCTCCCTTGATTCCAGGGTTTTTAGCCAGGTTCTCCGGTTTTCTTCCCTCTGCAAAACCTAACACGCTAAATTTCAATTCAGTTTGAGAGTTAGCCGTGCCCTGATTTTGATCGACCGAGAGGTTGTTTCAGTGGTTATTATTGAAAAAAGTGTCATGCCAGGGGGGAGGGTTGCTATGACCCTGTCTACTGACCATTCATTCCTACAGGTGACGGCAGCTGCCCTGACAAGTCTCTTATGATCATCCAACGATGAAGAAAGACTCTTGATAACTTTTGATTTATATACGTATACCTTCAAGAAAATAGTTAAGCTCAATAAACAACTCAATAATGAATCAACTCGTGGGAGAATCCTTATCAAAAGTATTATTCCTTGTTCCTGCTTATTTTATCAGTGAGAAAAGTTACTAGTGGGACCCATCTAGATCTACATCGTGGTTCCATCACGTTGATGGCTAGGCTAAATATAGCTTGCGCTGTGATTGGGTTGATGGGAGTGGCGTCATTATTGTAATTTCCCCTGGTTTTATACTTTAGAGCAAGTAATGTATTAAAAACTACAGCGCAAGCTCACCAAACTGAAGTAATATCTATACTACACTTGATGAGAAAATGAAATATGGAGGGTACTTACAACGTGATGCGGTAGGGTCGTCATGGCACCAAGACATTTTATAGCTTCCATACGGATTTTCTACTCCGACAGAAAAAAAACCACCATCATTACATATACTTTACGTCCAAGAAGGGGAAGGAGGAGAACAGGGAGAGAAAAGATTGGATCTAATCGTACATTTGTGAGGGCGGATTTGAGATGTTAACGCCTGCACCACACTCAGTCCCGATGTTCAGTTTTACGCAAATGTTCCTACTCACCATTGAAGGTTCAAACTTGAGAAGTCTCAAGAAATTAGGTACTAATGAAGTTACTTGTCTGATAATCGCCTCAGGAGCGTCGAAGATGAGTGAATAAAGAGTTTGTAAGGTAGACAGGAGGAGACTCGCTTGGTCCTGTGACAGGGACTGGATGAGTAGCGGCATCAACTACAACACAAACATCCAATACCCATTAGTTTTCATCACAACTCCTAAGAAAATTCATTTCTAATTTCAAATTTTTGGGGAGTCGCATGCAAGATCAGGTCAAAACTTTTTAAACTCGAAAAAACTTTATTCGGTATTGCATCGTAGCATTCTGAGAAGCTTATGGACGGTGCGAAAACAAATACATACACAAGCATAGCTAGACAATAGACCTTTTTACTGTAACTTGGTCTGCAATGGAAAAACATCACGCACAAGCTAAAAAAAAGGCCTATTGTACTGAAATTAGAATTAGGAACTACATACATTAGGTACTTCTGACATGAGCACTTGTTTGGGGATCCACTGAAGCAGATGTGACAGCGCACTGAGGTAGTGATGCTTATGCCCTAAAAAAATACGGGAAAAAGTTGCAAAATTAGCCTCACTGCGCTATTACACAGAGCGATGTTTTTCTAGTACGTGGGTTACCTGTGTTAAAAGGCTGGCCGCACTAGTGGGACTAAGGTCGAAGGACTGCAGAATCGAGCTCTAGCACAGGCAGCCCACGCACGGTGAAAACATTGTCTCCGCGGACGAATATCTATAATCTATAATCTATAATGAGCCCTTTACTAACCCGGCAGAGAAGACTGGAAGCCACTAAGAAGCTGAGGAAGAGTTTGTATGAAGAATCTTTGCTTGTACATCAACTATGAAGAATGAAATAAAAATGAAAACATTATTATACAGAGATATGCTTCAATTTTGATCTCCAAGTTTTTTAGGGCACGCACGAATCAGTAATGGCGCAAGAAATGGAATTAACTGACAAAGGCCGTCAAACCGATCGTGCGCGAGGATGGAGTACTGGCAGACGTCCCGGCACGGCACGGTCAAACTGCATCTGCTTTGTCAATGACGATGGTACTTACTCTTATATCAGCATGCATCTGTGATGTCATCACATCATCACTATCAGCTATCAGTATATAGAAACCATCCGCTGCTACCTTACCCAGGCTGTCGCTACTAAATAAACTTATTGTCTGTCAAAAAAAAAAAGATTTTTTTCAGGGTATCGATAAAGTGAGCGCTTATCAAGAAATCTATCGTATTATCGAGAAAATAATTGTACCTTCTTCACAAACTCTTGAGATACTGGAAGTGAGCGCAAAACAAGAGCTCGGGTTATCTGCAATACAGAAGGAAAAGGAATGCAGTAAAGAACAAAGTATGTAATGTCTATTAGAATTCTTCTGCAAACCTTCGGCACAGGACTTGAACAAACCAACTCTCACTCATATTGTTCAGAGATCACTGAATTGTCTGCCCCCCCCCCCCCCCCCCATGCCACTTGGCTCAGATTAAGGTGCGGAGACACGGTGCTACATTGCGCACAATGTTACTGCAGGCAATCGATGTTGTGAGCCATGTCATACGCGACTCAATTTGTTGCACGCAATGTTGCTGAAGTAAAAAACGTTCCTACATCCTACTTCCGCAACAATGACTGCAATATTGCACGCAATGTTGCACCGTGTGTCTGTACCTTTACTTTCAAATGTACCTACCCAAATCCAAGAGATGAGAGAACTCCAATGATTTTCCTGACACTTTTCATTAGCAATACAAGACCATATTGATGACATCAAATTTTGTATTAATAAATTCAACTCTTCTCCTAGAAGTATAAAAAGATATAATATTAAACCCTGCGAATAGATGAAAGGCAGATGTATCTATGGTACTCGTCTTTCTTATTTTCTTACCCCACCCTTTGGTAGAACTACTCAGGATTTTGCCTTAGGGGGGTCAAAAACCCGTTTTCAGAATATCAATAAAAAAAACGGCCAACCAAAAAAAAAAACGGCTAACCGAAAACACGGCAAACACGATGGAGGAGAAGGGGGCCCATCCCCCCTGGATGGCGCCCCTGTACTTTGCCATCCCTTACCCCACCTCTCCAATGCCAACTTTCGTTCTCTACTTCACCGAACTCAATCCTTTGCTCACCTTCTGTTGCCTTACCCTAGCCGTCATCCATACATCCTACTACAAGGTCAAGTGCTAGGGAAGGGAGGGGTGAGAAGGGAGGGGTGAGAAGGGAAGGGTGGTGGATGAAAGGAGGTGAGGGGGAGAAGTACAGTAAGCTACTAAGGTTTACCAACACCCACCTTCCTTCATCTTGTTAATCAATCCTGCAAGACATTTTGCTGCAGCAATATTAGTTCTCTTGTGATTTGACTGACAGGCTAAATTGTGTAACTTTTGTATTAAAACGGAGTACTGTGGAATACACACCTGCAGGATGAATAGGTAGGTACTGTTAGAAGCATTCCTAACAACAGAGCAGTTTTTGTATAACTGTGAAAAGCTTAAGGCCAAACACAGTCACAACAAAAAGTCAGCTAATCAAATACCTGAAACATGGCACAAACATGCCACGGACACAGTCACACTAAGGTCGCAGAATTTACTAGTAAGTAAGACCAATTACATTGCATGAGAAAAAATCAGCCTATCAAATTTCTAGGAAACATCACAGTTGTGTCGAGGCACACACATGGCACTGAACGTTTTCTTATGAAATCCGTACTGTAAGCACTGACAATGATTACAAAACAGTTGGTTTGTTAGGATTAGATTTGTAAGTTGAATAAAGCAGTTTTCATATCAGGAAGTGTAGATATGGAAAAAATAAGCCAACACGCTTACATCTCTTTTGACTGCACACAAACAAGGCATCAACAGAGCAACCAGCTGAGTCTGTTGCCATGGAGATGCAACCTAAGGAAAAACAAACAGAGGATGAGGCTCAGAATTAAGGATGTTTTCCATTTCAATGACAGTTTTATAAGATTAAGGCAACAGTGAATAATGAGTAATAAATAAAGGAATAAAAGGTTGAAGGTTATCTACCAACAGCCTCCATCTTCCTAAAAAATATCCTAACAACAGGACACAAATCGGGATTTTTAATGCTGTTTCAATAGCCACTATGTAGTTTAATCTATAGAATATATATCATTGGACATTCAGGAACAGAACTACAGGGTGGTGCAGGGGGTGTGCCCTTCCCCCCAGCTGACAATCATTTTACAGAGAGTTGCTTGATGTGCTGACTTATTGGTCTATCCTATCCTGGATCTGCCTGTCATTGGAGCGTGATGCTTACCTCTAAAGGTAAGAAGGAGTTGTAATTATTTAGAGACTTTGGTAGTTTACCATCCAAGAACAGTTCTACTATAGACTGGAGACTCTTCTCTGCCAATCTAAGAAGGAAGAGAATTTACTTACTTCTTATCAGCCATTATCTTAAGTCCTGTTTGTTCAATTTGTTCAGAGCAGAATGTTTGCTGCTCACACCAAATTAACTTTTTCTACTTACTCTGACTGCAGTTGACATACAATAGTTCTAAATATTGAGCTGAAAATCTCTAAGACTTCTGATTCCAACATCAAATTGGTTTTACAACCTGAAGACATGCAAAATAATATGAGAAAATTACAAAATGTCACACAAATGAAATGTAAAAAGATGATCAAAGTGAATAAAATAAAGTAAATTCCTAAAAGCATCAATGAAAAGAGTAAACTATATACTATATTGATAAGAGACATATAAACACAGAATTTCTGGGTTTTCGTTCCTTCACAAAAATCAACTCCTAAATTTCAATTTGATCATAGAATGAGGGCCAGAGATTTATTAGTCACTGGCTATAAAGTGCTACCCTTGTAAAAACCAGGACAATTTAGTAAGGGAACATTATATGGTATATTAATTTACCTTGCAAGACAGGCTTTATCGACAAGTGTAACAGATCTGGTATAACAAGTTCAGAGTAGTATTCTGGTTGAACAACATTATGTTTTATGGTACCTTCAAAGAATTAAAATAGCAACAAAAGTTACAATGACAGTGATTTATGATTTATGCTGTAAAGCACCCTTTCTATGCACGACACAAAAACAAGACTCAAGAAAGTCCTGATAGTGATTGCTGTGCATTGGTAGAGCCTTGGCTGATTGTCAGTCAATGCATAGCTGATGGTGAGCCATGGCTCGGCCAACACAAGTCAGCAAATGCTCAGCCAATGTATGGCCAATTGTCAGCCAACCATTTGGCGACAGTTGACCAACACAGGTGGGTGGTCACAAAGTTGTGAATTTCAGATTGCTTTATGCAATGATTACATTTATGAGAGGTGGTTAGTATGGGGTTTAGATGAAGGCTTGTAGCTGCACCAGGTATTGTATGATGATGATTGTTATATTGCTACCACTGTTGATCTTACCTTCTATCACTGATAACAAACACTTGTAAGTTCTTAAACCTTTGGATTTCACAGCGTCGCTTACATCATTAACTGGAAAAAGACAAATTTACAACGTCATGATTTGTCATTGTCAGAGAGGGAGGTTCATTCCCACCTTTGAATCATCTCAGCACTACATTATTCATGCTGGATTTCTGTGAATATGGTGAAAAAATGGTATACTGCCCCCCCCCCCCCCTCCTCCCCCTCAATTGAGACCTCACTATGCCCTGGCATTCAAACATGAATGGCATCAAATATTGGTACCTAGCACACATTCAACAGTATATATACCTTCTGCCAAGTTCTTTCCATGTTGAAGGATAACAGGAATAATATCTCTGACAACAGATTCCTCTGTACACACTGTTGACAGGGTCTCCATTGCGTATCCATGGCTACCAGATGAATACTCTGTGTAACCATCCTTCTCTTGTTCCATTGCTACACATTCCTCTGGGAAAAGATAAAAAATGTTCCAATTCAATCTGAGAGTCAACCAGAGATTGACCAGTGGATGGATAGATGGGTGGATGGACAGATGAATGGATGAACAGACGGATGAATGGATGGATGGGTGGGTAAATGAATGGATGGAAGGAAGGATGGGTTGACAGTTGATTGGATAAATGGATGGATGAAAGGATAGAAGGTAAAGGTGATTGGATGAATTGTTGGACGAATGGATGGACAGACAGATGAATGGATGAATCAGAAGAATGCTGGAATTTATGTATATTTTGACACTGAAACGAGAAAAAGAAAACACATGTGTACATGTAATAAAAGGAACAAGACAGGCACCTGTCTTAAGATGGCTTTCCACAGCAGGAAGCAGCTTGGCTCTAATGACGGCAGGGAATTTTGATGACAGATATGCCAGGGCCGTTGTGCTTTCTTGCCTGAAAATGAACAGAGTCAAACAATGTCAAATTACTGTGGAGAGGGGAGTGGCGGTTAGGAAGCACATACACCTCTTAAACCACTGCATCTATAGGTCAACTGAGTGTTACTCACCTGACCATCATATCTTTAGAATTCAGAGCTTGTTTAGTTAAATGCTCAACTAAAATATTGACCTAAAAGAGAATTATAAAATTTCTTCAATTGGTTCTTCTTGAGTAAATTTAAATGCTTGAAACAAATTTCAGACAAAAGTTTCTTCCAGAGTAACCAATAGACCTTTTTAGCTTCATATGCAAATTGCCCATTTCAGACCATATGACATTCCCTTGAAAAATCTTCTTTTGTTAAAATATTTACACACAAAAGAATTAACTCCCAAGAGTGGCATCACATGGTCTGAAATGGGGACAACAAACAATGAAGCTAAAAAGGTCAATTAAAAAGATGTACCTGAAGTAAAACTAACCTGGTCATGTGTTATCATTTCTTTCAATGTAACCAAGGCAACCAGACCAGTTATTCCAGCACAACATAAAGCATGACTTTCACTAGTGAGTGCTTCAAATAGCAGAGTCACAAGGACTTCTTTATGGGTAGCAAGAGCATTATCTGGTAACCAAGATAAATACATGAATTATTAACTTGAGTAAAGTCTGTACATTTGACAGGAAAGATGGTATTTAGGTTCTGTAGTTTGTGCAAGAGTTTTACCTTGTGTTGTATGATTAAACGTCTTTGCAACCTTTAATAGTTCAAGAATCACATCTAGTGTTATCTTCTTTGCAATTCCCTAGATATTTCAAACAATAAAAGGTTTTACAAAATTTATCAAAAAATTTAATTTAGGTACAGGCAACTTAGTATAAAGAAGCATATTAAAATATAAGATACAGAAACTAAGTCTTGCAGTGAACATACCATTGGCTGTGAATTATATTTGTCCAGCAGCAATGGAAGAGAAGATTGTAACACTTCATGATATGCTGGTTCTGAAATGGTTTTGAGAAAAGATGTTTCTTACATGACATTTAATACCTACCAACAACTGACTGATAAACCCTACCAACCCCCTACTGACACCCTACCAACACCTTACTGACACCATACCAACACCCTACTGACACCCTAGCAACTCCCTACTGACGCCCTACTGACACCCTACCAATACCTTACTGACACCCTACTTACACCTTACTGACACCCTACCAACACCCTACTTACACCCTACAAATACCCTACTGACACCCTACCAACACCCTACTGACACCCTACCAATACCCTACTGACACCCTACCAATACCCTACTGACACCCTACTGACACCCTACCAATACCCTACTGACACCCTACCAACACCCTACTGACACCCTACCAATACCCTACTGACACCCTACCAACACGCTACTGACACCCTACCAACACCCTACTGACACCCTACCAACACCCTACCAACACCCTACTGACACCCTACCAACACCCTACCAACACCCTACTGACACCCTACCAACATCCTACTGACACCCTACCAACATCCTACTGACACCCTACCAACATCCTACTGACAACCTACCAACACCCTACTGACAACCAACACCCTACTGACACCAACACCCTATTTTTGAGGTATGTACAGTGTACATAAACAACTAAATCAAACCTGCAGCTAATGCTGTTGACTGCAAGATTCTTCCATTTGGTTTCATCATCCTTAAATCAAGGGAACTCAGATGTTCATTGCATTCTGCAGTAGGAGAAAGATACAAGCTGTCAATACTTGCAAACCATAGCCACTAACAGAAAAAAGAATCTTATTCTCAAGAGAATGACACATGGTTTGAAATGAGAAAACATTATCCCCAAGGAAAAATGGTCAAATTGATCTCATACCTTGTATAACTGTTCCCATGAACTCTTGTCTGGTTTCTACATCATTTGCCTGAGAACAGCAACAAAACAAACAAATAATCAGGACTATACTAAGATAAGGTATATTGAATTTAAGGGTCTTTATTCTTATTCAGTGGGTATGCTTACTTGTGATGATGAATATAGATTACGAATAATACTTTGTAATGCTTTTAAAGCTGCCTCCTAGAAGAATGAAGAACAATTATCCACTGAAGAAAGTATTTTAGAAATAATGAATAAATCATGCATCACCATGGGTCATCATGCCTCATCATGCATCATCATCATCATCATTCATCATGCACCACCATGGGTCATCATGCATCATCATCATTATTCATCATAATCATGTTACTATCATCAGCATGTATCATCATCATTATGTATCATCACCATTGTCATCATCATGCACCATCATATCCTCATGTATCATTATCATTGATTATCGTCATGATATATTATGCATCATCATCATCTTGTATCATCATATTGTATCATTATCATCATCATCATCACCATACATCAGCATCATGTTTCATCAGCATCATGTTTCATCATCATACATGGGCTTTAAAACTATACATACCTCAAGATCAGAGCTAACTGTTTGATAAACCTGTAAATAATGAATTGGATTTGATACTTCATTTAGTAATTCAAAGCCTTATGAATCAATCATATATTACATACATAAACAGACTGTATCACTGACCTCTTTCTTGATTGCTTGCCACAATGGATTCAGATATTCCTTTATCTGTTGAGCTGTGTAAACTTCCATGCAACAGGACTAGAAAAAACAGAATACACAGGATACTAAAAATGTCAAGATCTAATGTACACATATGAAAACTTGACAATATATTCAAGATAATTAATGACATTAATATTATATAAAACCTACCAGTGTCAGTAAGGAGTCAATCTTGGCACTGATTACATCTGATGATAACTTCTCCAATAATAATGGAAGACAAAACTGATTGGAAGATCAAATGCAATAAACTGGTAAAACTAGTACATCCTTTCATTTTTCTACAAGTATTAAGAATGGGAGGGTAAAGAGTAACTGTCAACTTACTGGAGCGAATAGTGATGTTGCAGAAAGGCATTTCCTTAATCCTAACACAAGATCATCTCTGGTAATGCCGTATGGATCATCTGAGGACTTCAAGAACAATACTATCAATTATCTTTAGAGGGTATTCAGAGGCATTGCTTGTCTGCATTTTCATCTTGCATTATTGCAAGTGCTACTGTGAAGACCAGATGCATTTTGGGGTTCCTGTGGTTATATTCCACAGGTATCCCAAATGGTAGTTTTTCAAACTTGTTAGAAAGAAATTGAGAATCAACTTACTGGGGTGAAATCAATAGGAAAATAACAAGAAGTGACTTCAAAAAGATCTTCAGCAAATAGGCCTGTAGAAAAAAAATCATTTAATCTAGTGATCTGATAAAAGAGGAATCACAAATCTCCTTTAATAATAAAAATTTGAAATAAAAGAAAGAAAAATGCAAGATATGGATAAAGATGCAGTCCACTCCAAATCAAAAACTTACTGATAGGAAAATTCACAATAATCTTCTTTGCAAGCTGAAATGTCAGAACCAAATTCCTAGGATCCTATTTCAGAAACAAATAAGAAAAAATAGTAAAATAATAGTTAAGTTGAGAGGGAAATGGAAAGTGAATATACATGGGTTGCAGCAAGGTGCTATAGGTCTGTGTGCAGACAGGAAGGAGACAGAATGATGGCTGCAGAGGTGGTTATAGTTTTCATACCTTTTCTCCATCCATAGCTTGGATAAAACCAAACACAAAGTCAGATCCTAATTGCTGGAGATCTGGAAGGTAATAGAAAACACAATCAGTAGAGATTAAGAATAAGTTCACTATTACAATGACTAAACACGTACCTTTTAAATTTCTCTCAAGACATAAAATAAGCAGGTTGTAAACTGTGTTTCGACCAGACTGCATAAGAGACTACAAATATAATACAGTACGTACATGTAATCATTAGCTGGTTATCTCGAACCAGGGATAATCTCAAATTTCCCGTTATCTCCAACATCCCATGGCCTTAATTGCATCACTACAATTTTATCCTGGATATCTCAAATCCCCTGTTATTTTGAACCTTTTTTCTTGGCTCCCATCCGTCTACTTCAAATATTATTGAAACCCCTGCATGGGAAGGGATGCAATATACTACCTATAGACCCCTTGCACATGACGTCAAAGCAGCTCAATCTGCAGGACAAAACAAAATAATTTCAATCTCCTGAGAATTGGAAAATTATTGTTTTGTCCTCCAGATTGAGCTGCATTCCCAAGTGCTACAAGGGGTCTATAGTTTGGTTATGCTAACCTGAATATGAACTTCTGTGAAGACTGTCTGAATTGCCTTAACAACCAGTTGCCCAGATAAATTTTGATTTGAGGCCTGCAACAAAAATATTAATAGAAAGAAAAATATTATTCATCATGGAAATATTTTTTTTTAATATCAAATTAATTACATCATGATTAATCTACAGTATTTAATAATTTAATAAAATATTCTTGCGTTTATTTAGGAAATATTTGACTTGATTGTTATATAAGAATCTACATAGATTGTACTGTACATTACCAAAGCTTGCAGCCCAAGAAGAGCATAAGGTACAATAGAATAATGATCCTTGAGGCGATCACAGTAGAAATTGGCTAGTAGCTCAACTATATAAAAGACAAGAAAAAAACACATTTGAAAGGGCAATATTTAACATGGACCAAAGACAATTAGGGTCAGGGAATATAGCTCAAACAGTTTCTTTGTATTGCATGATAAGATAAGATACATGTATTGGGTGATGTTGCCAGTGACCTAAACCTTATATAATTTACAGAATTTTTGTTTACTTTTGTCCTACTACTGTTTAGGGTCCTCTGCAATCCCTGTATAAAGGTTAACATTTTGCTATATTCCTATACCTTCTTGCACTGTAAGCTTGAAGTTCACAAGGCGTTGTAAAATCTCTGATAACAGCAGTACAGCTCTGCTTCGAATTTCAAGATCAGTGCTTGTCAAATATGATCTGTACGCATGATAACATATATATTTAATAGTTACATGACATGAAAATATGCTCGGTGACAAGCCAGGAAGACAGACTGAAACTGAAAGAGAACTTTGTGCCGAATGAATGTCATTGAATTATACATTGGTGATATCATTAAATTTGGACAATGTTAATAATAATATAGCAAAAATATTCCATATTGTTAAAGAAGATTATGATGATGTCAGTGTAAATGAGATGATGATACACAATGATAATACATGATGATGATGATAAATGATGATGATGATAATAGATGGTGATCATATGATACATAATTTATGATACACATGATGTTGACAACAGCACAATTTTGTTTTTCCACAGTAAACACCACAACAATAAACTGTTTTATCTGCACAACCAATAAACATCACAAAATAAACCAATCCCTAATATTTCAATAACAAAACAGCATTGAGAACACAGAAAACACAACTGACACCTACCCCAAGTCCTCAACGATTTGCAGCAGGTTTTTCCTCCCTTCATACACATCTATAACCAAAAACACGTTATATTTAGATTTTATATCTTACTACTGACTCCATATATCTTATATTTACCTTTAACGATAGCTGTTAAGCACGAATTCCCCTGTTTTTCTTGGTTCTTGATGTACAACTCTACCATACTCTCCTCGTCGGAAGCCATTTTGATGACCCACGTGGTTCACTTCTACTCAACCTACACTCCGTACTGTACAGCGACGCCTGGCACAAACAAGCATTTTGAGGAATTTTCCAGGACACGTATACAATGGAGCTTTCTTTTGATCGATCATAGATGTCAGAATGAAGATTTAAGTGTACTACTATACGACATGATAATAATCAAATCTCTAAGGTAGGGAAATTAGTATGAGATTTTGGTGTAGAGTGCTTGGGGCGTCCTTAGTTGGTCTCTCTTTGACCATTCTTATCATTTACTGGGAGCTCAAAAGTGCAGACTTGCAATGGAATGGAGATCCAGATCTTGGATCGTCTCGAAAGAAAGAGAGCTTAGATTCTCCTCCAGATAGATCTAAAAGTGCAAGCCAACTCCAGAGTGGAAAAGGTCAAAACAGTCAAGACAAGATGGGGTATTTTCGTAAATTAATCAGAGACACTTACATCTATTCGGCATTTTACGAACACCATGATGATGAGATGGATTCCGCTATTAGACTGATAATTTTAAGTGGAAAATATTACCAACCCAAAATTGTATGCCATTTCTGCGACCCCTCTGAGACTGACTGCGTTTGTCCTCCGGAGACGGCGGAGTTATATACGAATAACGAGAACCATGGACGCACATATGGCGGGTATATTGCAACGTGTGGCATCCCACCGTGCTTTAAAAACGATTCTCCCTATGTGTTCATAACTGCTGAAGGTAAAGAAGAGACGAGTGAAAAAGTCCGCGTTCCTCTTGTAAAGACTATGCACGAATTAACCCAATTTAGTTATGCTGTTTGCATACCCCCTTTGATAGGTCAAGGATTTGATACTTTGCATCGATTGATAGAATTCATTGAACTAACTCGCATACTAGGGGCTGAACACTTCACATTTTATGACTTTGATTTAGACGACCAGCTTCGAAAAGTCTTACGCTATTATCGAGACCAGGGCATGGTCACCGTATTGCCTTGGAATCTTCCGGATGACGTTACAATCAGTGGTCAAAATATCTGGTACCATGGTCAAGTGCTAGCTACACAGGACTGTCTGTACAGATACCAGGGTAAAGCAAAATTTGTAGCCTTCAACGATATTGACGAGTTTGTTGTTCCACTCGCACACTCGACTGTACCTCGGCTCCTAAATAACATACACTCAAAGACGTTCTGTGGTCACTGCTTCGACAGCGTTATATTCAGTCTTAATGCTCGTATGCCCAAGGCAAAAAAGAAAAGTCAGCTTATCTCGCAAAGGGTGTTTCACAGGACAAATGATAAGCTTTCCTCATGGTCAAAGTGTATCGTAGACCCTCGTCAAGTGTTCGAGATGGGAATTCACCATGTCAGCAAGTCCATGAAAGAACAGTTGACCATGAATAAGGTCGAGGAAACACTTGGTATGGTTTTTCATTACAGAACGTGTTCTTCAGCTTACGGTATTGGAAAGGCTTGCGGTAATCTTGTTGCAGACTACACCATGGAGCCTCTGGGTAAAAAGTTGCAAAAGAAAGTAGACGAAGTACTGAAACACTTAGATATCAAACCTATAAAGGAGGATGCGGTATTGTCGTAGGGAGGTAGGGCCAAGTAGGAATGGGAAGAGGGTCTCCTTACATAAATTCAGGTTTCCATTACATATACTGCATTTTTTTGACTAGAAAAATTAAAATCTTTTCAGTAGGAATTTTCTATCGTTCCAAGTCGGGACAACAAGAAAGCTCTTTGCACCTTAATGGTGGCTCCCTCCATTTGTTATATTGACGGAATCTCGTGGAACTTAAATGAAAAAATTAGCCTCAAAATTGCCCTTTACCCCTTCTAACTCTGGTGATCTCCCTCTGCCACTGGGCTGTGCGTCAGTGCAATGCGCAACCTTTGTCAGTAAACGAGTTAGAGGGCTGATACCCCCTCAGCACACACACACCCCTCGCTGTCATCAGTCTAGACACGCCGGACTTTCAGAACAAAAAAAGCACAACAATAGCATTCATCATGCAGTATATTTGACAAATCAATATGTTGATTGTTTGACATAGTTTAATGATTTTTGAATTGAAATATTTTCCTTGAACCCTCCTTATCAGATAAGCACAAATGTTCTAATTATCATACATTTTATATAAACTAGTACTGTTTTCAGTCAATCGAGAAGTCTTCTTAACTTCTTTAATATATCTATAATACACTATACAATAATTTAAAATTATACGGGATTGTAAAGAGCTGATTTGAAGGTATAGGAAACTCTAAGTAAACTCATTATGAAGTGCTTGTATCAGAGTCTACCCCGGCATATTCCATTTTGAACCAATCAAAAAGCCCCAAACCAATTTTTCTACGTCTATATGATCGTGTCTAAGCTCTTGCTATATCATTTATTATAATCTTTAAATAATTGAATTCTTACTTTTAATAGCTACTTACTCTACCCTAAATTTAAAATATCTTATATTATACTTCTACCTTTTTTAACATAACTATATAATTTTCTTAATAGTAGTGCCGTTTTCGTATGACGTGGGAAAAGATACGACCATACCGTGTCTTACCGTAGCCGTAACAACGTATCGTGATTGGATGAGTGACTGAAGACAATGGGAAGCCATTTCAGTGTTACAGCATGTATTGTGTACATGTTATAAGTCAGAACCGTATGTTTCCCACTCATACGAAAACCTCTAGTAATATAATATGATTCCATTTAGCCTGCGAACATAGTAGAGTATGATAAGTATTATAGTATTTGTTTCACGAGCTTTATGAAATTCGTCTATCAATAGATCGAAACCATTAAAATTTACCGTTAATGAAATAATAAATCAGTGAAATCAAAATCCACCTCTTTTTTTTTTTTTTTTTTCAAGAGGCATGTTCATAAAGAAAAAACAGTACCTCTTTCGTCGTGCTAAAAACATACTAAAACTTGAAGAAATAAAATCTAAATCAAATTTAGAGCTGGTTCTTAATCGTTAATGTAGATGCTGTTCGACTCTCAAATGGCTTTCCCTTTGACCAATCAAAGGTGAGAAAATGCGCCATCCAATCACATTGTTCTGTTTGGAAAGCCATGTGAGAGTCATGATCTTGTTGATTATTTATGCGTACTGTAAAAAGTAAAAAATATTGAAACTAAGTGAAGAAATTGTAGCATGTCGTCACTTAGCGTCTTGTTTCCTGGTGTCTCTTGTGGTAGTCTCCAATCAACCTCTTCACTTGCTCACCCAAATCTGCCTCCCAAACCAAAACATGACCAAATTCTCCTTTAGTCTTTTTCTGACTACATCCCGGCCTTTGTACAAAGCCCATTCCTCCAGTTACGATAAGAGAAAGAGATCTTCCAAATGTAGTTGCACGTGCCATGGCCATACAGCGTACACTAGCTGTGTGTCTGTGCAGGATGCACAGGGTTTCACGTGTAATTCGCGACAGTAGTATGACATGACCCGTTCCAAGACCTACCCATAATGCATCCTGACCGTGTAACATCATGCAGACCACGCGGATATCTCGTGAATGAGCCTCGAAACCACTCTCGGTCATGATTGGTTTACAGTTGATGCTGCCTCGTAGGATGGGTTGTGAGGCATCCCAGTAGTCAATGATGGACGAGTCTTTGGTTGATGTCCAGATGTAGGAATCCACAGCGATGTTACGGACTAATCCTCTACGGCGATCTTCAATCGACCAGCGACGCTTGAACTCTATTTTCTGGTCAATCTTCAGCACGACAATATCATTACCACACCCACAGAAAATAGACTTCTGGGCTATGGTCAGACAGGCGATGGAATGGTCTGCGCAATCCTCCGTGCACTGACCACCATCTTCTATCTTTTTGCACAACTGAATTATTTGTCTTGGCGCTTGCGGGTTCATGAGATCTTTGGTTTGATAGATCACGAGTTTACCATCCGCTAGACCAGCGATGACTATGTCTTGTTTACATCTACTGTTGGAGTAATGTCGTAGAGCGACGACTGAGTCCGATAAGGGTTGAAGGGTGTTGACGCACTCGTGGGTCCTTGCATCGAACACCCAGATGTTCCCTGACTGAGTGCCCACTAGCACATGATCACTCCTCACAGCTGTCATACACTTGACTCGTGTGTCTTTGATGACTGTCCCCTGACATCCCTAAAACGATCACCACAGTTTTTATCAGATGAGCAATTATATATAATAATAACAATAACAATAACATATGTCAATAAGATAATCATTCCAGTTATAAAAAATATATATATTATAAGACATGTGAAAGCTGGTTTGGCAGCAAAAAGCCCGTGCAAGGAAGTATGCGAATACATTCAATATGGTCGTACTTTTGCGCGTCGCATAGTATCTTTTTTCCTTTTTCATTTATTTACCTCGTTTTCCCTGTCAGTTAAGTTGACCCATGATACAATGCCACTGTTGTTTTCGCACAAACCACTGCCAATCCACACTTCAATCATTTCTTGATTATCCTCTTCGTATTTCCTGATGGTCATGCATTCTACAGTTTGTTCTTTGAAGACTGGGATGTCTCGCTTGAGACAGAGTAGCTCTGCCTTGGAAAGACGCTCGAAGACCTGTAAACATCAATAAAAGAATGAATAAATGAGTGAATGGATGAGATCGATGAATGGGTGAAAAGGTGAAAGAGGTCGGTGGGAGCTAGAGAAATGGGATGAACAGATGAAATGAATGGGTCGCGCTGAACTGGGATTTGATAAAGAATGGAGCAATAGCTGAATGAATAAACAAATGGGAGCGACAATGGATGAAAGCAAGAATAGAAGAGTTGACAAAATGAGATCGAAAGATGGGGGCATGGAGGTACGAATTTGAAAAAGGGAAGGACGAGAGAAGAACCAAACTACCCAGTTCAACTGTTTTTACCTGGTCAGCAGTTGGTCTCATATCAGCTCTCGGCTCAAGTAAATGCTGAATCAAATCATCCACGTCCGGCCAAGGAGAGCACCCGTAGTCTGTAATAGGATCCACCATTCGCCCCTGCATCACAGCAGCATCGAGTTCATTACGGAACAGAAGATCCTCAAAAGGCCTTTTGCCACCAGTAACCAGCTCATATAGAAGCATACCGAACGAGTACATATCCGCTTTCTTGTTGTAACCCACGTCTCCCCTAGCAACCTCAGGAGCGCGGTACCCTGGAGTGCCTTCTGATGATTTTAAGCCGTATAAAGTAGCATAGCGTGCTATACCAAAGTCGCATATCTTTGCGTTGATAACGATGGATAAGGAGAGGGAGAAGATGAGTACGTTGTGTGGTTTCAGATCACGGTATACGATCTTATGATGGTGAAGATATGCCAAGCCCTCCGCGATCTAAAAAAAAGAGAGGAAAAATGAGTGTTGGTCCGGCCGGGACTCAAACTACGACCTCCTGCACAAGAGAGCAGAGCTCGAACCAACGACCCGACCCGTTAGCTGTACACAGCGGTGTAAGACGACACATAAGCAGCGTACGCTACCCATGCCCCACCCTGCGGCGAAAATTTACTCCTTGAACCAAATGTTAGCATACAAGCTAATATCCATACCTGCAAGGCGATACGGTGTTGTAGACTGCGACTCATAACTTCTCCTTTACTAAGCCGCGAACTTAACGATCCTAGGGGCGCTTTCTCAAGCACGATGGCCCTTGGTCGAACAGACACACCTTGCATGGATATTATACTGGGATGGTGTAACTGGGCAAGAAAGGTGACCTCTTGACGGAAAGATCGATGAGGATTAACGTCACCCTCTGTATGGAATATCTGGAACGGAAGCAAAACAAACATCAGGAAAATTTTGTCAAGGACCGTTCACACGGGCGATTTTTGTGGCGATTTTTCGATGCGATTTTTGCTATGATTTGAGGTGCGCCGGACTTTTACGGCGACGGTTAATCGCGCATATTTCATATTAACCTCGCGCGCCGTGACTGGCTCAACAGATGACATCATTCCGCGCCGTGCCGTGACGGTAACCGTACCCGTTATCGTTTCACAGTCATACATAGTGTCCGCTCACTTAAGAGGCTCCGTACACCAAGAGTGTCGTTTAGTACTTGCCTTAACAGCGACCATCTTGTCCATATATTTAGCTTCATACACCGTCCCAAAGCCACCATCCCCAAGAACGCAATCTTTCTTTTGTTCTAAGACCAATTTCTTCTCATCGACAACCAGTTCTTTGTGCTTTAAGTCAGCCAGTGCTACATCAGGGGCGACTCTTTCGATTGGTAGGAGTTCAGATGTCTTGGAGCAGGCGATGTCTTCAAACTTTAAAGCCTGTTCGACACACTCGTCGATGGTGAAGACATGAGAGTTCTCTTTGTCGCATTTGATGCAAGGACATAAACGATAAACTAATGGCAAACACTTGATGGGGTCCACACAACCTGAATATAACGACATGAATATGTTACTCGTGTGTCATTCTTAGGTGGAGTGCAGACAAAGGAAAGGCCGCATTTGATGTGTGGACATAAATGATTGACAAACACTGGATGGGGTCCAAGCGGCCTGAATGAGAAGATATGTATGTTACTAACTCATGTGTCAGCTTAGAATGGTATGAAATCAAAGGAAAGGTCTGCGGCGTGTCCTTCTTCACGAAAATGTCTCTCACTCTCACCCAGTTTTCACTAGCTTTGTCTCCCAAAATTTTCCCATAATTTACAAAAAAAAATTCCAAAGAAATAACTTTTTTTCTGCACATAACATAACATAAACTTACAGAGGTCTGGAAACCATTCTTCAATGAGAGTATCCACGTGATCAACTAAGGTACCCAGTAGGCACGCCCCGTGGTCGTTTGATGGCACCACAATAGTCAACATGTTAGTTCCAAATTGACCTGAATGATCTTGAAATATGGAGAAAAATGAATTCGTCGGCCAACTGACTTGGATACCATCACACCAGTACTCTATAGTAGGAGACTGCAACAAGAATAGCAATGATCAGATCTATGTACCACAACCTTTAACAACTTCACTTAATTCTTCGATTGCACGTCCCGTCACCGCGGCCATGGTTGTAGTTTTTAACAAAAATATTTCTTATTAGCATCCATTGATAATAATTCTTGCAATCCATCATTGGCGGCGACGACATAGCTAGTCCAGACACTGGGCCCTCCTTTCCTCTCCCTAAGCCCAAATAAAAAAAAAAGGAACGGAAAGGAGGGCCCAGTGTGGACTACGACATAGCGTATTAACAATCGATAGGCATAGCTTGCAGTAATTTGATCTGGGATCAAAACAAAAGCGTTGCTACTCCTAAGATTGCTGAAAACATTTCTCATGTAATGTGGTTTTTTTTTGTTTTGAGCCCTCAGATTGATGTCACATACAAAGGTTCTATAAACCCCTTGCAGCGCGTTGGAATGCAGCTCAATTTGGAGAACAAAACAATAGGTTCCAATTCTTGTCCTTCAAATCGAGATGCTTTGACGACACGTGAAAGGGGTCTACAATAGAGGACTATTATCTTCCACCCCCACCCCCACCCCCTCAGATTTCATTTTGTCTCACCTCATAACAAGTCTTTGTTTCCCCTTCTTTTGGTTTTATCTCCGGTAGAAACAACATCAGTCTAGTGATCAGCCTGGACCAGAATCCCAAGGGTACGTAAGCCAATTGGTACAGCCGTCTGTAGTACATGTCTAGCTGAGTCAAGTCTGGCAGATCGACTGACGCAGGTCGAGGTTGCAGCCTGGATGGCATCAAAAATTCTCCGTCGCTTATTGGGAGCAACACTCCAAAGCGCTCTAGAAGTCTACGAATAAAAAAAAAAACAGAGATCAGTTTCCAGCTAGAGTTTTTTTAACGTAGAACTACCATTTTACAACTACTATCATACCTTAAAAACTGTGGCAGTAGATTGTAAGGCAGTTGGACGGTGGATTTTTCATCCTTGATCCATTTGACCAGCTCTTTTCTTTTTATTAACCCATTAGTTCTCTGGCCATTCGGACTGCGCACCGAGACCACACTGGAAATCACTTGGCAAAGCCACTCGGGTTGGACAAAGAATAGATCATTCAAATGGGCCACTGGGTCATCGTAGTGGACCAATACTCCTGGTGAATGAAGCAAATGGTTACAGCACGAATAGAAAGTTATGAAACGTGAAAGGAAAGACGCAGCAATATGCAGGCGTTTGGAGTTAGAGTTGGACTTACCAGCTTCGTGCAAGAACTTAACAGCCTGACCAAGCCCTTCATTGGTAGCCTCTTCACTATCCATCTTCCAGAGCTTCTTGACATCATTTATTGTCAGTACTGGAATTCTGTTCCCCAAACCCTCAACTTCCTTTAAGATTAAACTCTGAAGACGAACAAATTTCTGTGGCACAGACGACCCAAGTATCGGGTGCCCTTTGCAATTGCACTTGTAAACCAAGTCGACGATCTTGTTCCTGAGGGTCTGAATGCCTGGGGATTCTTGGATACAGTTGAGGACGACATGAGCTTTGATCTCTGGGATACCTGGGCTTGAGAATAATGAACGTGCACGCTCTTTCATCTCTTCAAGAACCTTTTGGATAAAAACGACACGTTGAGTAATCTATGACTATATCATTTTATAACGAAATTTGATTCTTCTTTGATAAGAGGTCACAGGAGGTAAAAAACTATGCCAAACAAGATGGCGGCTGATAGCCATCGGCTAGAAACCCGAAGGTCGTGGGTTGTTATCCCGCCACTGAGGAGCTCGGAATTTTTTTCAGAGAAAAATTTGCTTGAAGAAACAAATAACTACTAAAATATAAACCCCTTGCAGCATGTCCGAATGCAACTCCATTTAGAGGACAAAACAATAGGTTCCAATTCTCAGGAGATTGAAATTCTTTTGTTTTGTCCTCCAAATTGATCTGCTTTAACGTCACGTGAAAGAGGTCTCTAAATTGTCTTTGCTTTACGAGGGTAGCACTTAATACATAGCCAGTGGCTAATAAACTTGTGGCCCTCGTTACGTGATCAAATTGGAATTTAGAAGTTAATTTTTGGGGAGGGAGGGAAACTGGAGAACCCGGTAAAACCCTCGAAGCATAGGAGAGAACCAACAAGCAACAAGCCAATAAATGGATTCTAAGGGTTGATGTTATTGAAATGGCTTACCTGTTCGTATCGTTCCTTGGGTATTTTATCCAGGTGAGTGCCTACCAACATCACTGGTACATCTGGCGCACAAGCATGGATACTCTGGAGCCATGGGCGTAGTTCCTCTAATTCCTGGCCACCCTTCACTACATTATAGACAACCAGGTAGAGAGTACGTGCCGACATCAGTCCCTGATACACATTGTAGAGTTCTTCTTTACCTTTAAAATCCCACGTGCTAATAGTATAGATCACAGATTTGTGATGACACTGTCGACACGTGGCCTTGTTGTCACGCACTACCCAGTCACGGATGACTAGCTCGTTCTGTGACGGAGGCGCTTTGGACTTCAGGAGCTGATTAAGAAGAGTTGTCTTACCACGCCCTGCAAGGCCAACCGTCACTAGCTTCATGCGGTAATAAGGAACGGAATTCATCAGCTTGGAGTTTAGAAACGCTATGATATTCTTGGTATTGCCCAGCAAAGATTCCTCAAGGTCAAGTTTAATGCCCGTCAACTGCAGGTCCCATAGATTTGAGAGTCGTCCCATTTCATCTGGAAGGCTGCTTATTCCTAAGTTATGACTCAAGTCTAGTGACGTCAGAGACGTCAGCTGGCCAATCTCTTTCGGGATGTTTCTCAGAGCGTTATGACTGACAATAAGTCTCTCGAGGTTCTTCCAGTTACTGACGTCGGAATCGAGTGGAATTCTTTTGATGTTGTTATGAGCCAATACCAGTTCTTTCAGCTGCTTTGTTGTCCACTTACCAGGAGGTGGAATGTGGATCAACTGGTTGTATGATAAATCCAACGCCTTCAAGTTAGGAAGCAACAAAATAAAGCGAGGTATGAAGAAAGGTTCCTTCTGCGCGAGGTTATTGTGCGCAAGTCGAAGCGTCCTCAGATTGGTACAAGAATTGGTGGAGAAATCCGGAAGCGTCGAGAGCTCGTTATAAGACGCATTCAGATTTTCCAAGTACTTACACTCGATCAGAAAGGAATCGGGTATTTGATCGATCTTATTACGAGACAAATCTAATATCTTCAATCCACGCATCTTCAGACTTTCTGAGGGTAACTTTTCAATTTCATTACCAGATAAAGATAGTTTAGTGATCCCTGGAAAGAACTCCGCCAGCCACTCAGGAAACTCTTTCAAAGAGTTATTCGCCAGCGATAAATGTTCGAGTAAGACCGAAATGTAAGGTGTATTGGGAGGAGTTAACTGTAACTTATTGTGCGATAAATCGAGGATTTTGAGTCGTTTGCAGTGTTGAAGACAAAACGGGAACTCCTCAAACATGTTGCGACTTAAGTCAATCTGCTCGAGCAAAGGCATGGCTTCGCATAACGCACTAGGAAGAGACGACAACATGTTGTCACTTAGTTCTAATCTCTGCACATTTGCCAGGCGCATGAAAAAGTAATCCCCAGCTTTTTCCAAGTGGCTCAAGTCCATTATTCTGTTACCAGAAACATCAATGACACGAACAGACGCGCCATTTGCGCTTGGAAAAGCAGCATAAACGGTGGGTCGCCGGTTCTGCATCCTAGATGAGATCTTCCTTTGTCTTTGGGTATTTTCCTGCTCGTCGCAAGTGCTAGAGCCTGCACTTTTGGTCCTGCTTCGCCGCCTCGGCGTGCCATCGTACATAAACGCAATGCCTGGTAATTCAAACGAATGGGTCGTCTGGACTGGGCCATTCTTGTCGACATCTGAGACTGTTCTTCGAAGCGATTCCGGCCTTGAGCTTGGCAATGATTCTTCATCAGCGCGCTCAGTTTTACTCACTGTTGTCGAGAGAGAGTTCATGTTCAACATACTTTTAGATCTTATTCGCGAGGGAGGACTGATTTTTCTGCTGATCCTTGTTTCAGTGGACGGAATCGACTTCCTCTTAGGAAGCAGGATAGGATCGCCGACATTTAGAGCTACAACAACACGTGGATCGTAGGAGCTGTATGGAAGTGAAGCACCAGAAACACTACGAACTCTTAGAGGGGCTTTCTCGGTAAGGATTTTCGACTCGAATGGACCTTCATCACTGCTTGACCAGAACGATGCGGATTCTTCTTCTTCATCGTTGCTGTCATCTGACTCAACAGCAACAACGGTACTAATAATGAAATTGCGATCCAAGATGTTGCCAATAAGCGTGACATCCAGCAATTTTTCCAAGACCTTGAAGCGCTGAATGAACGCATTCTCCGCACTTCGAAGGTAGTTGCACCATCGCTGGGTCTCGACGGCCAATCCGAAGGCGCTACCAGAAAGAGCGGGTAACAACCACTCAGGGTACAAGTTACCGAGGTTCAAACCGTTCCAGGATATCACCCCTGCTTCTCGATCATGACCTAATTTTTGCAGCAAAATCCCAATAATGTTGTGGTGCTCCATCTCTAGACAAAGGTTGAGTGCTGTATGGACGTCGCTTATTCCTTGAGTCAACAGATATCGGACCATTTCTTCTTTGTTATTCTTGCAAGCCGCGCAGAGCGGAGTATTTGTACCTTCACCGGCATTGACATCAGCTCCAACTTGAACCAAACAGTGGGCGCCTTTAATCAGCCCATCAGCGCATGCTGACAACAACATGAGTGAACTATAATTACGCTGACATCCCAGTAACCACAGCACGTCACTTGCGAGCTCAATTACTTTCCTGTCGTCACTGAATTCATCCAGAATAGCAAAAAGCCGTTCATGGACGCACTGGTTCACCAGAGTAACACTGTTGTTGGCATCGACTTGTGCGATGAGTCTCAGAGCTACGCAAGATTCTTTTTGGACGCATTCGTCCTCGGCGAACTGCTGCATTGCTTTGATGATCGACTTCACAGACGCAACACACTCCTCTTCCTTGATATAGCTACGAAAAGGAAACAATTCTCAAATCAGCATGATATTGTAAGTTATTTAGACCTAGTTCTTTGTTAGAGCAGATTTCGTATGACTGTAAAAAGTTCACGGCACGAACGCGGTCGCGACAAAAAGTCAATCAAAAATCTAGAAAATATCATGGTCGCGGCAAGGCACGCTTTCTTCATCCAATCAAATGCACGAAACACCCGGCACAAACACGGCACGGACGCGGTCACGGTACTGATAAAGTACACCAGACCAAACATAATTGCGCGCGATAAAATCAGCCAAGCGAAATTATAAAACAACATCACGGTCGAGGGAACGCACGCACACGACACTGAACTTTTCACAGTCATACGAAATGGGCTCCATCGAAGACGTATTTACACTTTACAGCGCATTCAGGTTACTAGGCACTCATATACGATATTTACAGTGGAGTCCCCGGTTATCTCGAGCCCCGGTTATCTCGAGCCCTGGATATCTCGAATGTCCCATTCACTTGCATTACTACGATTTTACCCTGGATCATATATTGTAATGTAACTATTAACTATGGTAATGTTTTTAGAAAATTTTTGAATAGACCAAAAGTATTGTAGCATGTATTTTTACCCTGATAACACTTGGATGAGAATACATCCTTTCTGCTGAATGGCTATAACATGTGAATGATTGTCCATTGCATTCAAAAATAACTCCACGACCCCAGCACGAACCATGAAGTCCGCAAGTTCCATATAAGCTGTAAAAACACCTGTGGAAAAGAACAGTTTTTAATTGAAAAGCCTTCGATTTTCTATGTATCGAACCCTGAAATAACCTCTGGGCTGATCAAAGTCAGGGCATGGCTAACTCACAGAATGAACCCTGAAACAACCTCTGGGCTGATCCAAGTCAGGGCAAGACTAACTTACTCACAGACCAAACCCTGAAATAACTTCTGGGCTGATCAAAGTCAGGGCATGGCTAACTCACAGAATGAGCCCTGAAACAACTGGGCTGATCCAAGTCAGGGCACGGCTAAGTCACAGATCAAACCCTGAAACAACCTCTGGGCTGATCAAAGTCAGGGCACAGCTAACTCACAGATCAAACCCTAAAAACAACCTCTGGGCTGATCCAAGTCAGGGCACGGCTAACTTACTCACAGATCAAACCCTGAAACCACCTCTGGGCTAATCAAAGTCAGGGCATGGCTAACTCACATAATGAAACCAGAAACAACCTCTGGGCTTATCTAAGTCAGGGCATGGCTAACTCACAGAATGAACCCTGAATATGATTTAAAGTGAAGCAAGGTACATACCAATGGCTTCAAAAGAAATCTCTATTAATTCTGCATTGTCAGGGAATTTCCTCATGGCATCTAGTACTGATAAATACAAGCGTTCTGTAACACACTGGGCACGTAGGAACTCTATATCTGTCAGCAATAAAGCAATGATTGCTATCCCCTCTTTCTGTACACCAGCGTCTTCTTTAAAGCTGAAAGGTATAACAGCCATATTCTTAATATCTTGAGAACACATAATTACATGCTTTAGTATTATTTGTTTCTTTAATGTGTACTGTGTGCAGTTATAAAGCACATCAGTATTGGCAGAAGATGAGAAAAGTGTCCAGAGAATAACAACATGCAAGGCACGAATTTAACGATTGCAAACTTGCAAAATACGAGTGAAATTTTGCATTTAGCGAGTAAGGAAAATTTTAACTAGCTCAGTTTTGTGAGTATCACCACAGTGCAGAATTTGAAAGGCTCAAAAGTTTAGAAGGTTTTGCTTGCAGGTTTAAAATTTAATTTCGTGCCCTGACATGTAGCTGAAAGCAGTGACTACGTTTGACTCAATTTAAGATGGATGTATTTTTATTATCTTTACTATGTGTAAAATGGCAGATCTTTCCTGAGACATAAGTCTACTTACTCTGCAAGACATTTAGTTATGACATCCCATGCACCACACTCCATAATAATTTCCATGTTCTTCACTTCAGACAAACAGAGCATCCTTAAAGAATGGCAACCATACTGTTGAACACCAGCAACAGAGTGTTGTTGCATTGCTTGTATGATGTACATGTAGATTCCCTTGTCGAACAAGGACTATTTGACAAAGAAAATCAAATGAGCAATAGAGCTTCTAAGTTGTGACATATATTTTTAGGTACATATACAAAGGAAGCTCCTAAAACCACATAAACAAAACCCAAAATGTAAGTCAAAACAGAATTTTCAACAAAAAACTCTAACAAAAAAATTACAAAATTTTTTCTTACAAAAATGCTGTGTGACTTGGACCTGTCATATTTCTTACATCAAATAAAATACACTCTAAGTTTCATTATCTGGAAATCATACATTAAAACAATTACCTGTTGAACAGTGGTAGAATGCTCTGCAATGCACACAATAGCCTTGCAGGCAACCTGACAAATTTCAGCATTGTCTATATGTAGAACTAGAGCAGCCATTACAGCATTGTGTAAAGGAACACCATCACGATCATCGTGCACTAACATTAACATCGTTGGATGATGTTCACCCAGCTTAGAAATAGCATTGCATGATACAATTAAGGTATCTGTGTCATCACAATGAGTTGCCATAGTGACTAAAAGATGCTGTAGCCAGCAGCGGGTGACTTCTTTTTCTAAAAAATATCAAAGGAATTGTTGTTACAAGGATTTTTGGGCTACAAGGAATTGGTGTGGTAAACAAAGAGTCAACCAGCTTTGTTCTGAAAGGCATCAACCCTTAACGTTTTTTCAAGGTATGAAGGAAAGCTTGTAACAACATCAGTATTATGCCCACAAATTCTGCACCCATTGTCTTCACACTTCTTCAAAGACCTTTTTTGAAACACCCGTAGTACATTCCACTCTAGCTTGGGTATTAAACATCTTTTGTTCCTCATGCCTTATATGGTGTTGCTTGTACCCAAGATAGACCACAATGCACACTGATTATCAAACTTAGAAAAGCTCAATTTGAGTTTTGGAAAGGAGAATACATACACATGTGTGTGATTTGTGGACATACTAGGACCTATTTAATCCCAAACCATGTTCATCCTATTCCACATAGATTTTTTAACTCATATCCAAAATCTGAAATAAGAACCAGTTCTTAAACATATAGACCAGTTTTTGTATGACTACAAAAAACTTACGGCATGGACTGCACCTTGCCATGATCATGTCAGTGCTGTGCTGTGTATGAAAACATTTGATATTTAGTGCTGTGTCTGCACCATGCCACACCACATAACCATGCTGTGTGATGTAATTTTCATACTTATACAAAATTTGCTATTTCACAAGACCATTTCACACTTACTGTTATCTGATTGCTGGAGTAATTGGTTGCATATCAAGGAAAAAACTTCCAAACCATTCTTCTGTATAACATTACTTCTCATGTGATTCTCAAGCTCCATGATTTTCAAGAGTATGCTACTAATATTTGTATCTATCAAGATGTCTTGATAACATTCAGTGTTGCCAGCCAATGATTTTAATAATTCCAGTCCCGCATACTGCACACCGCTAGCATTAATGTGATATTCCATCCCATTTAGTACAACAGAAGCAATTCCATGCTTTAACAATTGTTCACAAATGCATGATGATGTTGCCAGAACACTGAAAAGTAGAAAGGCCTCCTCTACTACTTCACCTGAAATAAAATGAATACCTTATTACCGAATTTCAAAAAATCGCCTTAATTTAAGTCATGTTAATTTCTTTTAATGTTAATTTCCATATCATTAATAAAGTGGAACAATAATTTTCACGATATCAAATTCTAGTAATTTTATCTTTAATCTACTTTTGAAAAATTATTTATTTTAAAACTGAACATTACAACTAGTCACTTAATAACAACAACATTTCAGTTTTTGTCAGAAATTATATTTTCGTTTTTCATTCTACAAGCTCTTCATTTTTACTTTCAGATGAGTTATCTTTGTGTCCATCGCGTTAATTTCATTTAAATGGGAATTTTGGCTTCTCTTTTGCATTAATTTTCTTCATTTGAAAGTATTTTTGCCCTCAATTCGCGTTAATTTAAGTCGCACTAATTTCTAATACTTTAATTTCGTGGAGCGTTAATTTCTTATGATAAGGTAAATCAGATAATATCACAGCCCTTACAATGTACCATTATAATGCATTATTGGTACTTATGGATCATAAATTTCACTATGAGAAAAATTTGTTTTAAAAATTAAGCCCAACATCTAAGAAAACTTTTATCCATGCATCAATGCACTGATGAGCATTTATATATATTGGTATTACATATTATGACATTGACCTAAGATGTTTGTCGCAATGATCACCTTGGGGGGATTCAAGAGACAAGTATTTTTTTCATTATTTACCACATTAAAACAAAAAATTATCCTTGAAAAAGGCTCAAAGATGATATTTTCCATGTACTTCATAGAAAGAAAATCTAGTTTAAATTCACTTCAGGTTCTCTACATCTTATAAACACCAATTGTAAAGACGTAGTGTGGTATTTCAGAAATGTAATGACAGTCAGTAGTGCAGTAAGAACCAAAATCAATGAATGCATTTTTTTTCATTATGAATGTGATCTGTATTTGAAAGTTTTATCTATTTATTTTCCAATAATCAGCAATAGTTAAGGTCTTGAAAATTTGTTTTGAAGTATATGTAGCAGAACACTATGTTAAATAGTTTTGAAGTCAACCATGTCAATAAAGTTATGACATAAATATGACATCATCATGTCTACTGACAAACACAGACTGCGCAATTCAAAAGTGGTAAAATTTTCGTGACTTAAGTACATAAGCCACTCTAAGTTCAAAGGCACATTGTCATTTGCTCATCATTAGATAGTTATTCAACCATGGATAAGTGTTAACGTACTGCCTGACGGCAGAGTAGCTAGATCTATCAGCTTAACCAATGAGCCCTTATAAATTTACTAAACTTCATGAATAATACTTATTCAACCGTGAATATGTGTTATGACACTGCCTGACAGCAGAGAAGCTAGATCCTTCAGTTGATTTACTGAACCTTATAACACCACATAAACAATATACTTGTATCAATAACATAGATAAGAGTGTGCAATACCTGACTCTATGTGGTCCTCTAGGATATCTAGCACCAGGAGATGAAACCTCTGTTCCACAAAACTTTCTTTGCAACTGTCACTGGAAACATCATCCTGCATTAACTTTGTTAGGGCCTGTAGTGCTGGCGTCTGCAGCTCCTCATCCTGTGCAAAGTTTTTCATTGCCTGCACTATGACTTGAACAGTGCTCTCTCCATCTAAGTCCTGCATAACACTTGTGTCTTCCATCAACATGATGAGAATTCTGCATGCAATCTGTTGGATCACCATTTCATTTTCATAATTTTTCATTAATTGTACAACAAAGTCATGAATCTTTAACCTGATAAGGTTCCTCCTGATTTGTATACTTCCTTCCATAAGCCTGTACAATGCAAAGATGCCATAAAACTGTATGTCACGATTCGTAAAGCCATTCTTCATAACGTCTAGTACAATTAAATACGAATCTCCATTCTCCAACATATGTATTTCCTCGGTTGATACTTCATCTAAAGTGTCCGCTAGTTCGTTCATACAACAACTTATTTGGACCTCATTGGAGCCGGGATTCGAGTTGGCCTTCAGAGAACCAAGGACTTGGAACAACCTCTCTGCCTTGTCTTGCATAATGTACACAAATTCAAACGCCCTCTTCTTGTCGACAAAATTAAAATATCGGCGAAAGCAAAAATCAGAGTAGAGTAGATCCATGTTGAACCCTGCTGCTGCGACTCCTAGAATGCTGCTTACACAATAAACGCTTGGCCAAATAATTCATGATGTTAAAGTCTAGAAGACTCGAAGCTTACGTAAGGTATAATAAAACCAATTCATGCACAACGACTTGTTTCAACCACGAGACTACACTTGGTTGCCTTCAGGACCAACTAGTATAACAAAATATATGCTGAATAGCAGATTTAAAATCTTCCTGTTGTCATTCCATTCGTATCCGATGACAATCATACTATATTATTTTGAATTTAGTCAAATATTAAACTAATGTAAACGAATCCCAGACATCATTCGAAAGACTCGTGACCGTCTCACTTCCTCTAGCAACACGAGCATAAAATACTACCATCTCCGGTCACATTTGAGAGGTTTTGGATTCGTTTTTCGTTATTTTGAAGGCCATTTATTCCGTAAAATCTTTCTTCTGCAGACAAAATGGCTGACAAGTAAATCCCAGTAAATCCATTCAAGGCTGCAGAGTGGCCTGCAAGCAGCAAGTTTGTCTAGTCAGCAGTAGCTCTGCTGTCAAATCGAGGCGCTAATTTTCTAGATGGGAGGGGAGGCCCGGGGGAAAATCGTGATTTGAATAATCAAAATTCTTGGAATAAGAGATCAAACCTATCCATGGTATATAAAAATACCTTATTATAGGAAATTAACGCTCCACGAAATTAAAGTATTGGAAATTAGCGCGACTTAAATTAACGCGAATTGATGGCAAAAATACGTCTAAATGAAGAAAATGAATGCGAAAGACAAGCCAAAATTTTCATTTAAATAAAATTAACGCGAATGAACACAAAGATAGCACACCTGAAAGTGAAAGTGAAAATGAAGAGCTTGTAGAATAGAAAACGAACAATAATTTCCGACAAATACTGAAATGTTGTTGTTATTAAGTGACTAGCTGTAATGTTCAGTTTTAAGATAAATAATTTTTCAAAAGTAGATCGAAAATAAAATTACTAGAAATTGATATCGTGAAAATTCGCAGCCGTCATTGGAGAGGGCCCGGGAGGATCTGGGACCGAAACTAATGACGGCTGCGAATGCGAAGGAGACTATCACGAGATCCGATCACGTGCAAATTTTTTGAAACCCGAAACCCGAAAACCATGATCCCGTTGCCCGAAATGCAGGGGTTCATTACACTCCTTAGGTGCCCAGATATAGATAAATAAATCCATAAAGTTCATGAGAAGCCCATAATGTTTCTCAAAAAAGATAGAACAATTTCAAAAACCAACGTCATTTCCCAGAAATATTTACAAGTACTTGGCTTCCGCATTTAGCCAGGACCACTATCCGTCCCGCTCTAAATGTTTGTTTTTACTGGGAATTCGGACGTGGAACTAATCGGATTTAGCATTTCTGGCGACCGGAGAAAAATTAATTAAATCATGATTTTTTCCGTGTTTCACCAATGCCATCCTTGAATCTCCTTGAATACTTCTTGACCATTGCTAGTGCCGGAGTGGCTGCATGAATATTTCAAAGCTATTCCTAGTGGGTACGTAGATCCCCAGCTCCCCAGCTCCCCTGTACGTCCCCGTACAACATATCTGTATGTTTTAACATGTTTTGCTGCTATGGGCCCCGTACATCTCACTGCACAGCAATGGACTCCTGAAAATGACAACAACAGTAGCAGTAGCAACAGCCGAACAGTAACAACAACAACAACAACAATAACTGAACCAACAGTAACAGCAGCATAAAAAACAGCAACATCACTAGCAGCAGCAGCAGCAACGTACAACAAAAACAACAACAGCAAAAAACAACAAAAACAATAACAATAAAAAAAGAAACAAGAACTACGACAGCAACAGCAACAACAACAACAACAGCAGCAACAAAAACAACGGCAACAACAACAGCAACTGCTGAGCAGCGCAACACTCAGCAACAGTTATATATACACAGTTTAGACGTCGAATTTCGGCATGTGCCGATGCAAAGGAATTTTTAAAACAATAGGTTTTGATAATAATCTCACAAACAACAGGCCTAGATCCCATTTCGGGGCTGTTTACATAAATTAAGGTGACCCCAACACTGGAAGCAATACCTTCTGTTATGACATTCTTCTTGCTAAGTGACACCAAAAACAAACAAAACTTACACCTTCGAGTGAAGCATTAGCGTTATTCTGTTTTATTTACACAGGCTGTCGGTAACATTTTATAATATTTGATCGTCGAGTTGGTTCCTTCATGAACGGCAGAAATTACAGAAAAAGTGTAAGAGTTTGACACAACAAGGCCGTGTCTCAACCTGTAAAAAACGGTGCAAATGGTGCCAACTAGCGGACAGTTGGATTAGGGTTATAGGTCTCTGCTTTCTAAAGATCTCTTTAATCTCGCGGACTCTAGCGTAGGCACTAAAACATGGAACGACCTAAAACCACCTACAACCACCTAAAACCACCTACAACCACCTAAAACCACCTACAACCACCTAAAACCACCTAAAACCACCTACAACCGACTCTAGCTGGTTTCAGAAAGTGTTGATTCCCTGCCGGGGAAACTTTAATTTGTGGGCTGCACGTGATTTTAGGCGGGTGAATCCCTGTAGGGAACCTTCATTTTAGCCGTTTTTCGTACGAAGTTGCGTTGTAATTTGAGAAAGGAAAAGACTAACTGACAACCAGATGACGACAGCTTCCTGTACCGAACTCTGTAGCGGAATATCGTGACAGGATCAACATGGTGGCCGTGCGTCGTGTGAAGTTAGTGGTAGTCTTGATCTTAGCTTTTGTTGGCTTTATGGGACTTTATCAGCTAGAAAAACGACGACAAATCTTATCGAAAACCGGGTAGGTACAGAATTACCAGTCATATTTTTCTCTCTGAAGCATTCCATTGATATTTTTGTATTATTTTACTTGGCTAATATGACTTCAAAATCCATGATATTCAGAACTTTGTTGAAATATTTCAGTACGTGAATCTATTATATCTCATGATGCGACATATCACTGATCAAAATGAAATTCAATTAAATTCGACATCTTGCGCAAAGGTGACTTATATTGTGGAAGATAATGTCGCAAACATTTTTATTCAACCTTCGGGCCCAAAAGTTGTCACTCTCAGGGACAATCAATGTGAAACCCGCTCACAGTAAAACTCAATGGTTGCCACCGACATGAGGAGTTATGTTTCAGCCGGTTTTACATGGAAACCCAGACATCTAAAGAATACAATTAACGTCCGACTACCAATGAGGAAACCTATACTGACCCGAATCATTGTCATGAATTGACCTGTATTTCATCACTAGCGCGCGTGCATGTATATATATATATATAGTCACTTTATTTGGTTACCAAAGTATGAAGCCACACTGGATTGTCTTCATCACGGATCATTTCCATTTTTTAATTATTTCACCTTATTTTTGTCCTGTTTATCTTGAGATTCTCTATAATCCTCGAGTTTGTTTAACCCTATATTCTTTTAATGTCTTATATTGATTTCCATGGAATAGTTGCGTGTAATATAATAGTTTACTAATATACTTTATAATATACAAGACACAGTTGTTAAATTCTGATTGGCTGATGACACAGGAGGCAATATTTAGGATCGCTCGGCAGCTGACTTTGTCTTCTGTTAGACATTGTGCCTTGTACATCTGATTATTTTCCACGAAATTGTTGGGGTTTTTTTCTTTCTTTCTTTCTTTCTTTCTTTCTTTCTTTCTTTCTTTCTTTCTTTCTTTCTTTCTTTCTTTCTTTCTTTCTTTCTTTCTTTCTTTCTTTCTTTCTTTCTTTCTTTCTTTCTTTCTTTCTTTTTTTTTTTCTTTTCTTTTTTTTGTCAGGTCAGTCTACAGTCCTTAATTTCACGTTCGTAAAACTCATATTCTTCTCTAATGTCATATAGATTCATTTAGGTAGATAGGTTGTCTAAAATCTTTTATTTTAAAATATACCTCATAAAATACGGGGCACGATTATCCAATTCTGATTGGCTGATGACTTTTTTCTTCTTCTTAATTTAGGATCGCGCGACAGCTAAGTTCGTTCAGTTTATTGGACATTTTGCCTATCCAATTCCGATTGGCTGGTGACTTTTTTTCTTCTTAATTTAGGATCGCGCGACAGCTGAGTTTGTTCCGTTTGTTGGACATTTTGCCTATCCAATTCTGATTGGCTGATGACTTTTTTCTTCTTCTTAATTTAGGATCGCGCGACAGCTGAGTTTGTTCAGTTTGTTGGACATTTTGCCTATCTCATAAACAAGTAATCGTAATGTTAGCTCACTTAAGACATTATAATTGGATGGTTTGTGAAGTATGTCAAACCTTTGCAAACTCGAAGGAAATCAGTATTAAAATTTTGCACAACGTAAAACAGGGCCGTAGCAGGGGGAGGGGCAGGGCCCCCAATAATTTCGGATGTTTTTACTGTATATTGAATGTTAGGTCTGTTACAAGAGAGCATAAATTTATGCTCTCTTGGTCTGTTACTAATACTTTTGACCTAGGGCCCCCGGCAAATTTTTGGCCTTGCTATGGCCCATGCCTGTTCATGCTCGAGTTTTTTTTGACAATAAAAAGGTTTTGTTACAGGCTCTTTGAATGCGTTTCCTTTCCCCCAACGGAGGGGTTGGCATTATGAGCCCATTTTTGTTTCACATTAGTGAGATTTTCTAACATATATTATGTAAAAAGTTGAAAAGAATTTAAAATTTTACCCGAACCCTTCTCTCGTTGATAAAAATGTCTTTACTATTTTATTGTTTTGATATAGGTTTTTCTCAAATGGAAAATTAAAGATCCCATGGCAGAGTCACAAGGCCGTTACTCGAGCTACTACTGTTTCAAGCATGACGCCAAAAGATATGGTCACGGCTAAGAGAACTAACTCACAGAAAGTTGTACCAACTGCTTTGATATCCAAGGTATCAAATATAAATCCCGAAGAAGAGGAAGAAGAGTTACAAAACGACGAAATAGATGACACTTTAGAATGGGTGAAACGAATGGGACACGAGGAACAAGTCAATCAAGAATCACGCAATTATCAGAACGCGGTGCCTGAGTTGCGTGACAGTCGTAGAGATTTGGATGAAATATTTCCCACAGTAAACGATGAGCGTGATGTTAAGGCCACAGAGGTGCGTGACAGCAATCTTAGTCATTCTCTGAATAAGATATTTCCTACGGTAAACGATGGAAATGATTCAAATTTAAACGAACATAACGTGGACTTGCGTGACAGAAATGCAATTCCAACTGTGAATGGAAATTCTCCCTCGATTGGAGATGAGCATGAATCTAAACGATTTGAGGTCCCCGACTTGCGTGACAATACGAAAAGCGATGGGGATAAGTCGAGGAAAATGTCTGATATTTCAACAAAAACTACAAAATCTCCATCAACGACCATAGCAACTACAGCAAAATCAACAATACCACCATCAACTGCAGCAACGACTGCAACAACGGCAGAAACAACAATTGCTACAACCACCACAAAACCATCAACAACAGCAACAACAACAGCAGCAGAAACAACAGCAGTAGCAACAACAGCAACAGCAACAACAACAGCAACAACAACAGCAACAACTACAACCACAACAACAACACCGCCACAAGAAACAACAGCAGAAGCAACAACAACACATCAGTCATTCTCCTCTTTAAAAGTACAGCCAAACACACACGACGAATTCCAAACGACAGAATCGAATCCAAACGGGAGGACGACGCGACCACCAAAAGGTACTTCCATGTACTCGCCTTCACCCCTTCCAAGGGTCAACACCTGTAATCTACCAAAGCTTGACCCATGGGATTCATCAGTCCGTCATCTCTTGAAGGACGTCGGGTTCGACCCTAATTGCAAAACAGGGCACCCACGTCCCTTATATGACGTCATGGACAACAGACTCGTTTTAAGAGACAATTCCAGTCTCAGTGGAACTAGATTGAATTACTTTTCTTTAGAAACAATACACCGGACCAAAGATAATGACAATGATTTTGATATAAACAGCGAATTTTCTCCAATAAATGTATCGACTAATGAAGTATACAGAAGTAAAAAGATGCTAAAATCTGACTTCTTTAGGATACGATATCAAATAGAAGGAAAGGATAAGGAGACGTATTACTATGCGCGAGTTGTACCACGACAAGATGTGATGAAGAAATCAGAAGAGATACGACAAATGAATTCATTCTCTAAGAAAAGTCTTCCACTAAATGTTCTGATTCTGGCATTTGATTCAACATCGAATGCTAACTTTTTACGAAAGATGCCCCACACATTGAACTGGTTGCGAACTCAGATGCGTTCGTACTTTATGAAGGGATACTCTATCGTAGGCGATGCTACTACACCTGCGCTGACAGCCCTTCTCACGGGGAACCACGAGTATGATCTTCCTGAAGGTCGCCGCGGATTTGTTAGAGCTGAACCCATAGACAGATGGCCTTGGATTAGTAAGCTGTACGAGTCACATGGGTATGTGACATTGTATAGTGAAGACGACCCACCAATGAGCACATTCAATCTTCGCCTCAATGGATTTGTAAAGCCTCCATACCATCACTTCATGCGTCCTTTCTGGTTGGCCATCGAAAATCATGGTCTAAGAGACGAACCTGGGATCTGTTCTCGAGACATGTCTTTAACCAACTACACAATGGAATATCTTCTGAGCTTTTTTGAAGCCTACAAAGAAACCCCAAAGTTTGCCATGGGGTTTTTATCCTATCTAACTCATGCTCGTCCAAATCACCTGAGTTATGGCGACTTTGATGTGTTGTATTTGCTCAATCAAATGAAATCCCGAGGTTTCCTTGACAACACGTTGCTCGTTACACTTGGTGACCACGGCTCGCGTAACGACGACGTTAGAAGCACCATGCAAGGGAAACTGGAAGAACGGTTGCCATGGTTATCTATCTCGGTTCCTGATTGGTTTGAATCTCGCTACCCTGAGCTGGCTGCTGCACTAGCTAATAATGAGAATATCATTAGTTCCCCATTTGATCTTCATACTACTTTCCGTCATATCCTCACTTATCCCGACATACCTGATAATTCAAAGACTTATCGCAGTCTTCTGACGAATATGTCACGTGACCGTACGTGCAAAGACGCAGGTGAGTCACGTGGTCTTGGACCTCTTATGGTAAATCTCAAATGTCTTTCTTTCATTCTGAGTCAATCACTTATGCTCGAGAAATGATTCCATCCAATCACAGTTCTCGCATGCGGAAGCCATTTGAGAGTCACAAAACTCACTGTTTCGATCTTATAAATGAAATCTTCAGAAGAGTCGCCAACAAGCTCTTAAAAAATGGCATTATAATCAGTACTAGATACATTTGGCTCATATCGTTCATAATTATTGACAAGCACTGATATTCATTTTCAGGCATAGACGAACACTGGTGTCCTTGTCTACAGTTCAAACCAATAGACGTGAAAAACCAGAACGTCCAACAAGCTGCTTTGGCTGTAGTCCACCACATAAACAAGCTACTCAACAGTACTGATACACCGCGCATGTCCTGTCATATGATAAAGCTAACCGCTGTACACAATGCCATGCAGTATGAACCAAACGAGAAAGTCCAAAAGTTTTCATCTACTAACCAAGATACTGACCGAGAAGTCAGGTTTGGAACACGAACGCGTGATGACCAACATTTTCTCGTTACCATAGAAACGTCACCGATGGGCGCGCTGTTTGAAGCGACCGTAACTATGGGTGATGATAAAAGTGTTTTTGTTAATCCAAATATTAGTCGGATCAATCTATACGGAAATCAACCCATCTGTATCGCGAAAAAATATCCGTACTTAAGAAAGTACTGCGTGTGTAAGAAAGGATCTGACATGCCTTAATGTGCGGACACACGATCAGTTTTTCATGCGACGTCGCGCAAACATTAGATTAGATCGCATCGTGTGACGCGTAATGTTGCATGCGACGTCGCGCAAACGTTAGATTAGATCGCATCGTGCGACGCGTAACGTTGCAAGCGAAGTCGCCGGCGACTTCGAAAAAAGTAGAAACGAGTTCTACTTTCGCGACGTCGTGTGCGACGAATCTCACAGTTCACGCACGGGGGGGTCACACAGTGCGATCTAGTTTTTGTGACGTCGTATGCAACGTCGCATGAAATATCGCATCGTGTGTAGACTCAATAGTTCAGAAATCTGGGTCTTTCTAATGCTGCTTCTCTCTTGTTTGGACTCCCTGTGGTTTCCTCCTCAGTTTGCGCGACGAACCAAAGGAAGCCCAAACATGAGCTCCGAAGTTGCTAGGGCATTCGATTCTTGTTTGGCCGCTTTTTGAGTTCCATGTGGAACGTGTACGAGGCACAGGTAGCCCATACATGGACAAACCAGAATCATTGGGTTCGATTCAAGGGTTGGGTATTTTGGAATTTATTGGTGCAAATAATTTAGTTATTTTTTACAATTTAATAATTATTATAAAATATGTGGTTTTACAATGATCAATGACATTGTATCTTATTTAAAATAATTTCAACCATTCATGCTTTATACAATAATAATGCTGTGCTAGCCTCCTGCGCAGCCGCTGTGAGGCGCTTCCGGTTCCCGTCATTAACCCACTAGTGACATGGGGGAATGACGGAAACCGGAAGCGCCTCACGGCGGCTGTGCAGGAGGCTATGCTGTGCATGACAAGGCTGATAAATCTCAGTCTCTCATTTCAAGTTAAATTCTCCAATGAACAAATGAATTTATTTACATTGAGAATGGTTCCATTTAACATGCTAAAACTATATTAGTAGACAGACAGTCAATAGACGTTTTTCGAATTCGTTCCTTGTCTAAAGATTCGTTCACGCAGGCTTAGCCTCGATTTTGCGTAGAATATTCCTGTGTTCCAGTGAAGGTCCGTGGAATTTCTAGGTGTTTGCACTGTTGCAGGTATGCATTCTTAACTTTACCGTTGGTATTTGTGAATGTTTTGACATTGAAATGAGGCTAACCCTGCGTTAATGAGTCTTTAGTCAATGAACAAAGCGGTGTTTTACGTATATATTCTAGTATTGTTATCATTGGATTATTAGACATGTTACATGAAATCATTCTATCAATTTATGTTATTAAAATGTGTTCTTTTAATTGTTTGTGGAATTAGCTATATTAATCCTGCTTTGCAATGAAAGGGAGACTAGCTGGACGATGGCGGAGGGTATACTTATCCGGCAAATAAGTGTCCAACCTCTCATTCGTTTCTGTCAGGAGTGATGGCGTTTTAAATTTAATTTTATCTTCCCTTGAAGTGCCTGCACCTCAAGGGTTATTTACAAAAAATGCCTTACAGATTTACTGCATATGCGCGAATATGCACATTAAGTTAAAAGTAGCCTCACACTTACGGACTGTAGTCCCAGGAATGGGGCTATTTTAGCGATTGGGTTACTTGTGGTTGTTCGTTTACTCGCTGTTCCTCTCGATCCCAAACTATAGAAGAGTCTAGGCTCCTTGTAGCTTAATGCGCACGACGTTTAAACCCCCAGATTTATTGTGATACCCCAAAAACATACAAAAATAGTTCTATTTTGATCATGAAATATACAAACGGTGCATTAACTTATAATAAATAAGTATTAAATATGAAGATGAATAAATATGAAAGAATAATCTACAAATATTACGAATTGTTAAGACTTGTGTTTGATATAGACCCTTTTGCTTTAGGCATAATGTTTTTTCATTTGAAATTAAACCTTTTAGAAATAATTCCATATTAATTTTATAAATCTTTCCACATGTTGATCCGGAAAAAAGAATTATACTCAAGGGAATGACACGTGGAGTGGAATGGGCGAGATTACGCTAAGTAAAGAGGGCCGTGACTAACCTATTTTTGTTTAGGTGGGTGTCGTACTTTCATTATGAAGTACAGCTCGCCTTCGGTGTCTAGTGACTCGGAGTACTTCATTTTCAATTTTGTCTTCTGCTTTGGTGTCAGCATGCGTTCAATATTCAGTACAATTCTGGCCCACTGAAGAAACAAACAAACAACGTGTTAAAGATTCATCTGCAGTGAAAACCAAACACGTTGGAACACTATGAAATCTGAGTTCACAAAACGTTGCTACTGCTAAGAAGAAGACGATAAAGATAGTGCATGACTACGAAGACAATGATCTGATAATGATGATGTATGAAGATGATGATGAAAATGATGATGGCGAATAATGATGAGGAAGGGTGATGATGATGGTGATGGTGATGATGATGATGAAGATGATGATAGGTGGTGATGATGGTGGCGGTGGTGATGATGATGATAATGGCGAGGCATGATGATAATGGCGATGCATGATGATGATGAAAAGCATAATTTCTACACACACCTGTCTTGTCCATTCCTTCTCGGTCTCTGCTACTTTTAAATACGTGTTGCCCATCATTGCGATAAGCATGTTAACAATCAGCAAGGCACCAAAGATCATGAAGGTAAAAAACGTGATCTAGAAGTATATGGAAACAGCAACAGTTAATCAGTTCATAGCCGGTTACACAAAAACCACACTGCCTAGTGTCTTTCATAGCCAATCACAGAAAGACCACGCCTAGTATAATAGTGCTTAACCAAACTTACCAAACCAATGATCTTGAAGGGTGAGCTGGTATCCATTAACTGGCTGTGAAGATCCTGATGACAAACAGCTAAATTTATTGATCTATTTCCCAGCTAGGATTCGAGTGAAGTTTTCACCACACAAAATATCAAATCTTATGTTCACGGAAATGCTAATTCTATTTCACACACTGATTTTTGGCACATTCCTGTGCAGCAAGGGGGAGGGGTGCACGCCCAGGAATGTGTGCACCCAACAAACCCACCTAACCCTGAAGGACTCTGTCTTGTTCACAACTTACCCCAAATTCTCCAAGAGACATGACAATCAAACCAAGTCCTGATGAGAACCAGCGGGAAAACAAGTTCTCTTTCACAGTTGAGTCAGAATACCCCAGCATAACCAAGAACATGGCTACAAAACACGGATAGATTAAGTGGTTAATTTGTAGTTTCATAGTTCATTAATTAAATTTGTAAAAAGTAAACTTCGTATGAGTATGAAAATATGAATTAATTTTGCAGCAGTGCTGTACATGTATCGTTTTTCAGTAAAACGGAGGAAACCAATAAGCACCTTTAATTCGAATCAAACCCTAGGCTGATCAACAACCTGATCAACAACCTCTGGGTTGATCTAAGTCAGGGCACTTCTAACTCACAGGTTGAAACCTCTGGGCTGATCTAAGTTAGGGCACTTCTAACTCACAGGTTGAAACCTCTGGGCTGATCTAAGTTAGGGCATGGTTAACTAACAGATCAAATTTCTAATTGGTTTTGGCCATAATGTACACCTTAACTTACCTTGTGAAAATCCTATCACAAAAATCATATAAATGATAAAGAAAATGATGAAGTCTCTCCTGAGCATCTGGTAAATCATCACTACATAAGGTCCAGTGAGAGAAATACCCCTGAAGAAGACACACGAAAAGGTAGAAGATATAAATGACTGACAGCTGCAGATAACTTAGGGGAGTCATTGAGTAGCAGGGCTGGATCTAGGAGCAACATCCCTATACAGAATTTGTCCACCCTCCCCTCCCTCTTTAATCTCGACTGTAGACACATACTTGCAAAACATCAAGGCGTATGGCCATGCCAAGACCAGGGAAATGACTGTTAAGTGATCTTCCAAAGCAACAAGACACAAGAAGCGTGAAATCAGACAACATGGGACAATAGCACAGGACAAGGAAAACAAGCCACGGATCGGGTTATTGATCTAAAACAAAACAAAGATGGGTCAGTAAAACAAGAAATGTTAGACGAAAATAAAATCTGGAAAAAATACCCTTGTATTTGAGTGTGCTAAATAATGCAGGTGAATGGGAAAATAAAACATACTGACAGTACATTTTGTTTTTTGCGTCCCTTTGCGGTTTTCGGAAAAAACTCCTGTGTGGTGTCTTATGTCTTTGTATGTAGAAAAACAGTCATACTTATTATATTGTGCATAATTTCAACAAACTGGAGAAGAATTTACATAATCCACGTTTGAAAAGACCAGGAAATGGTTCTAACATAACTGTAAGTACTAAGGTTGTTGACCTGCCAGCACTCAGTCAACCAGCCTTATTCACCTAAGCATTATGTTCAGCTAAAATGGGTTCATTGAAGAGATGTCCCTTGCTACATGTGGGGAGTCCTTGCTAGCAGTATACTGAACTCAATTTAGAGGAAAAAACAAAAGAATTTCAATCTCCTGAGAATTGGAACCTATTGTTTTGCCCTCCAAATTGAGCTGCATTCTGATGTGCTGCGAGGGGTCTATACCAGGAAACTATGGTTCCATTCTGTGATATTCCTAAAATACTAGCCCCTATCAGTACCACTAAAGACACAAGTGAAATTGACTGTGAATGCTCGGAAGTTTGTCGTGTTTGCAAAGAAAACCATTGGAGATTTACTGGCATTTAGTAAATCTCTAAAGTTAAGGCCGTTCGTGGAAAGTTAGTGGTTATTTTTTCCTGACACATTATTTTAGTTGTTTTCTTTCCCTGGTCAAATAATACTAGAGAAATTTGCATAATACAAGACTGAACTTCAGAGCATGCACAGTGTGTTTTTCACTCATGTCACCACTAATTATTATTGGTTAATAAATGTATTTACCAGGCCAAAGGCAACTGATTTGAATCCTTGCATTACCATTTCAAACACAAGAAGCCCAAGAAATGAGACTGCCCACATAATCGACAGGATCTCAAATGCTACACGCACCTATAGTCATAGGGACATTATGTAAGAATTTTATTCCATGAGGTTTGGCAGAGTGGTCTGAAGTTCTCACCTTGCAACATCACCACCACTATTACCACCACAAACATCCTCATCATCATCAACACCACCATCATCATCTCCAACAATACCTTCATCATTGCCATCATCATCATCAACACCATCATCATCATCTCCAACAATACCTTCATCATTGCCATCATCATCATCATCATCATCATCATCATCATCATCATCATCATCATCATCATCATCATCATCAACACCATCATCATCATCTCCAACAATACCTTCATCATTACCAACATCATCATCATCATCATCATCATCATCATCATCAACATCATCATCATCATCATCATCATCATTATCATCAACACCACCATCATCATCTCCAACAATACCTTCATCATTGCCAACATCATCATCATCATCATCATCAACACCATCATCATCATCTCCAACAATCCCTTCATCCTTGCCATCATCATCATCAACACCATCATCATCATCTCCAACAATACCTTCATCATTGCCATCATCATCATCAACACCATCATCATCATCTCCAACAATACCTTCATCATTGCCATCATCATCATCATCATCATCATTATCATCATCATCAACACCACCATCATCATCTCCAACAATACCTTCATCATTGCCAACATCATCATCATCATCATCAACACCATCATCATCATCTCCAACAATCCCTTCATCCTTGCCATCATCATCATTATCATCAACACCATCATCATCAACACTATCATCATCATCTCCAACAATACCTTCATCATTGCAAAATATCATCATCATCAACTATCATCCTTATATTATTTGTTACACTAGACAAGTCACTAATAAACTAATAATAGTTTCATTACCGTGTGCTTTGTTGATCCATAGACAGAATTCCTGAGGTGGCAAGGATCACATTGCTTCCCAGAGGTTGTTCCATTAGTTCCACTGCTGTTTGAAGAAATTCCCACAGTAGTAGCATTCATAGTATCTTTGCAGTCTGGTTGCTGTACATAACAAAATGCACACACTGTCATCAAAAATATACTCACAAAGCACTCTTCAATGTTAATAGAGCAGATTTCGAATCAGTGTGAAAAGTAACTGGCACATGTCACGGTTATGGCATGGAGTGGACATGGCACTGAATGTTGGATGTTATTATACACGTCACTGCACTGACAAGGTCACGGCAAGATGTGTTCTGTGCCGTAAGTTTTTCACAATCATAGGAAAACTGCTCTAATAGGGACCTTAAGCACTAGTATTTTAACCCAGAACTGGGACATGAAACCTGAGGTTTCAGAACTGTAATTTAATGAGTAGGAGGATCTGGAAAGAATACTTCTTGTTCTTTAGACGTGAACAACATGCAATTGCTGAATATCCCATCTTCTTTTCTCGTTCAGATACTGACATTCCCGTTCTAGATTTCTAGTTGCTTAATGGCCCTAATATCATCTAGAGTGGCCTGATTTGGAGTTACGTTATTCTAATAGTACCTCCTTGTCAAAAGACTAATGATTTGGGACAATTTCTAGAAGCACAAAAATGCTTAATATGTACTAACCCAAGGCTTCAAAGCCAGTGCAACACCAATGAATATCAAATAAATGATGTATAACAGAAGCAGCTGGAAGAATCTGAAAATATAGAAACATTAAATGTCTGAGAATATGGGTCCCAGAACTGAGATCAAAGGCCATAGGCTTATATAGCCTTAAACTGTGCCTTTACAGCAGCGGATCCAGGGGTTGTCCTGCAGTGTACCAGACACCCCCAAAATAAATATAAGCACAAAATAAGTCAGATCAGGATTATTGATGACGTCACTACATCATCACTTTTTTCATTATGGACACCCCCTTATTATTGATGATGTCACCTTATCGTCAGTTTTTTCACTTTGAACACCACCCTTCAAATTTCTGGATCTGCCCCTGCTTTACCTGTATCTACAGCCATTGCTCCACTTGAGATCCAAAATTTTATGAATTATTCCATCAAGGAGTTCTAGATGCTCTCGTGTATCCTGTTTTTTCAAGAAAAGAATTCAAATTTTTTCTCAGTTGATAAATATTATATACTGGTGACATTTATTATTCATACTCTCCCCAGGGACCCTGCATCCTACTTTTGAGTGGGGAAGGGGGGCTCATCTGGGGGTTCAGCTCACCCGAAGACAACTGCAAACCCAATAAAATAGGAATAAAAACAACAACAAAAATCAACAGAAAATCAGTTTTGGCTAAAAAAGGGGGATACCCCCCCCCCCCCCCCCGAGTCTCCACAGTTCCTCCTCCTTATAGATAGATTTTATAGAATTTCCTAGAGAGACAGACAATAATCTACTATCAGAGTGCACTAGTTTACATTCTTTATAAACAGTTGTGGGAGACAATGGGGAGGGGAGGGGGAGCATGGGTAGTCTAGGTGGAGATGTGGTCAGAAAGGAGGGGGGCAGTTATACTATTAATATTTAACTCAGTTCAATGTTTCAGCTTACTTCATGAATAATGATGTTGAGTGCTGAAGTTTCTAAAATGCGTCCCTTGGAATCAGTCTGAAGAAAAAATTGTGAGAATTTTTAATGGACATCACACAATATCAAAGATAAAATGTATTATTACAGAAATAGAAAGAATTTAAGAATGACTGAAAGAAAGTAAAAGCAAAGGAATGATAGAAAAATCATCATCACTACCAAGAGCACCATTATCACCACCATCAGCATTATCATCCCACCACTCTCATCGGCATCATCATCTCATCATTACCACCACCACCATCATCACCACCAACACTCTCATCAGCATCAGCATCAGCATGACATGGGCATCATCATCATTTTCAATATCTTCATTACCACTGCCATCATCATGACATCTCACCACTCTCAATAGCATCATCATCAGCATGACATGGGCATCATCATCATTAACAATATCATCATTACCACTACCATCATCATGACATCTAACCACTCTCAATAGCATCATCATCAGCATGACATGGGCATCATCATCATTAACAATATCATCATTACCACTACCATCATCATGACATCTAACCACTCTCAATAGCATCATCATCATTATCAATATCATCATTACCACTACCATCATCATGACATCTCACCACTCTCAATAGCATCATCATCAGCATGGCATGGGCATCATCATCATTAACAATATCATCATTACCACTACCATCATCATCATCTCATGATCATCACTCTCATCAGCACCAGTATCAGCATGACCATCATCATCATCACTATCATGACATTACCACCACCATGATCATTAGCAAAACTTTCATCATCATCAACATCAGCATCTGCATCATCATCAACATCATCATTCCCACTGCCACCACCACCAACAACAACAAAACCATCATCATTGTTATTACTAACATAATAAATATAATGATCATAGAAATTTCTTACTGTGTCTAAGTCTTTGAGGGAATATGCAGCACATGAGACACCTCCATAATCCCAGAATACTTTAGAATCCCTGTTAATGATGTGATGAAACATCTAAAACAATAAGAATAAGTTAGTACTGCCAATTAGCATGGGTGGTGAGCTCACCTCTCTCCAATGCAACCCTGAGGTTCGGTCCCCTGACGCATTGAGTGTGTGTGGAGGGGAACATGAAGGTCTTGTCTAAGTATCTTACTTATTAGTACATAGTAACAAAGTACTTTTTTTACCTCTTTTCTAGCAAGCTTAGCTGCCAGCGCCAAAGGAGTCAGACCTTGAACATTTTTGATGTCTGATTTAGCCTCGTTACAACCACAGTCACACCAACATCCATAGTCCAGTATTAAGTCATATATGTCCTAGAGATTAAACAATGTCAAAGTTCAAGAAGAAAGAATAATTCAAGTAATTTATGAAAGGATAAAAAGTATTTGTTAATATTTTCTAGAACTAAAATGCCATTTATGACACTCTATCGTAGCAAGGAAACAGTAAATATTTACTGGTCTATCGTGGATAACAACCATATGAAGAACAGTGTTGCCATTGGTATCCTGTTTATTGGGACAGGCATTACGTTGTAGTAAGTACTTGACAGTATCTGGTTGACCCAAACAGGCTGCAAATGATAGTGGATACTCTCCCCAGTATGTATTGCTAAAAATAGAAGAAAATATTAAATCAAAGCAGGTGGACAATTTAATGGATGAGTGGATGGATGGATGGATGGATGGATGGATGGATGGATGGATGGATGGATGGATGGATGGATGGATGGATGGATGGATGGATGGATGGATGGATGGATGGATGGATGGATGGATGGATGGATGGATGGATGGATGGATGGATGGATGGATGGATGGATGGATGGATGGATGGATGGATGGATGGATGGATGGATGGATGGATGGATGGATGGATGGATGGATGGATGGATGGATGGATGGATGGATGGATGGATGGATGGATGGATGGATGGATGGATGGATGGATGGATGGATGGATGGATGGATGGATGGATGGATGGATGGATGGATGGATGGATGGATGGATGGATGGATGGATGGATGGATGGATGGATGGATGGATGGATGGATGGATGGATGGATGGATGGATGGATGGATGGATGGATGGATGGATGGATGGATGGATGGATGGATGGATGAATTGATATAGACTTACCTTTTATAATTTGTCTCTGCCTTTAACTCAACAGTTTCTTTATATTCTTCATCTTCTCTGGAATCTTTTTGGTCTTCAGGGCAGAAGAAGGCTCCATAAGCTCTTTCATGGACATTTATTCCCTTCTTACATAAGAAATGGACCATTTCCAGGTTTTCGTTGGCTATTGCCATATGAAGGCAATTTTCCCCTGGTCAAACAGAATACAAAAGAAAAGTGAATAAATGAAAGACTGATCAACTAGTCATCCTATTATTCGGAGTTTGGAGTGGCTTAATTAAATCATCCTTTCTTGCAGCTGAATAACTAAATTGTGAAGGATGCAGCTCAACGTGGCTGAGTTGAAGGCATACACAGACACCACAGGCAGCCACCATACAACTCATGTCTGACCACGGAGCACAGTTCAGTTGTTAATGATGGCATCAAGAGAACATGGCTGGTTATGAAAAGCAGAAATTGGGGTGACAACTAGAGAGTTGTAGATAGTACTTTACCATAGTATTCATCACTGACGTAAATATCATTGATCATGTTTGGGTACATGGCAAGAAGCTTCTTAGCAAGATCATAATGTACTTTGGTTGCATTCAGAAAACACAGATGCAGAAGTGTTTCTCCGACTGCACCCAGATGGTTAATATTCCAGCACATCTGACGGTATTCATGATAGGGAGTGGAAGCTAGAAAATAAAATAATTCATAAGATAGTGTATGAGTATAGGGAGTTAGGGGAATTCAAAGGGGAGCATTGAGCAGAAAAACTGAGAAAGAAACAGCAGCTGCTGTACAGACAATGTATCAGCGAATATTCTAAATGAATGAAATATTGGATTAAAGGCTTTAAATTTTTTTTCTTTTTAAGAACAAAGAAACTCGTAGCCACTAAAAACTAAATATTAAAAAAATGACAGCAAGTAAAAAAATATGATATTAAGCTTAAATCATTAAATATGAAAAAATATATAGATTAACAAATATAATATTAAAGTAAACGACATCTTTTAACACCTTCCAAGCACTCATTGAGGCGAAAAGGAATTTAAACCTAAATATTTACCTCGTAGAGTTTCCAGAGTAAAACTCTCGTTGATAAGCCCAATTTGACTAGTATTTTTTGCTCTGATAGGCATCCATCCACAAAGTTTCCAAGTTCGTTGAGTATTTTTTGGTTTTAAAGAAACTTCTTGTTGTCTCGATTCTTGTCGAACGGTGACGAGGTCAGCCACTGGAACCATCTTTGCATTGCCGTTGTTGTACAGGAATCTACTGAGCTCATTTTCAATAATATTATCGACCTCGTTGAAGTCTTTCGACATTTGTGCTCGTCGAAATGCTGTGACTAGCTTTCCCCCGCCTTTGAGGTCCATGTACTGGTACAACTCGTGCACTTCGAAGGACGTCTCTGCTTGCTTGATAACAGCTTGAATCGCTCCCTTGGCGCCTTCCGACGAATTTCTGTTCCCCATAGCGTTTAAATGACAGCTAAGAAGCTTGGAACTTTAGCCACACGAATGGTTAATTCAAAACTACGTGTGTTTTCTACGGGTGATAAAATTTCAAGGGGAAAAATACCATACTTTTTCCTCTCCTTCAAGTTTACAAAACTACAGCTCCACCGACTTCTATTATGGTGGACTCCCTGTGGTAAGGAGCTCTGTTGTCAAGGAAACACCAACAAAAAACCTAAAATACAGGGAACCCAAACACTTATCAAAAGAATCTGTACCCAACAGATCTCCCCATTAGTATACCTAATTGTTTTTGGAACTCCGTGCTTATTTCCAATATTTTGAAGGCTCTCCTATATATAACCCATCAATTATTTCAAGACCCCACTTTTCAGGGTCAGCCCCCCTCCCCCCAATTTTCTCACCGATCTCCCAACTTTGATGGAAGTCAAAGCTTTATAGAAATAAAGTCTTTTTAATGATGGAACCAAGTGCAGATCCAGGGAAAGGGTCCAAACCCCCTAGTTTTCAATAAAATAGCTTTGATTTTTTAAATCTTTTTTTTGTTAGTATGGGTTTGGACCCCCTCTCAAGAATTTTTGGATCTGTCCTTGAGAAGGGTTTTCTTTAAATAAAGTGCTTTAACACCTCAACATTGCATTCAAAAGCACTAAGACCTCAACGTTCAAAATGTTTTTAATTTGTACAGCTAACTGTGCAATATCCAAATAAACCACATGTACATTGCTATAAATAAAATTATAATACATCTGTACTATCCATTATTGTGGTACAATTATTGTACAAAAATACTTTAAAGTGCTATTATTATATTCTTTGTTGTGTGTGGGTACGTATGTTAATAATGTGTTAAGAACTTTTAATTTGATTTTCTCATCAATGCTTTGGAAAGTCTCAAAATAAACACAGTTGAACCTGCATAATACTGACAGCTGTTAATCTGGAGGCTTATGTTTGAACAGTGTTATGGATTAACACCTAAATTAACCTGCTTGATATGGACACCCTCTAGACTGATTCCATAAGTCAAACCCAGTTCGCTCAGGGTTTTGGTTTGTCAGTGTTTTTTTAGTTAAGTGACCAACAAGCACAATAAAGGAGTAAAAACTACAACTTATGGAATCAGTCTAGGAAACCCCCTTAATCTAGATGCTTTTTTTGTTCCCCTGGGTGTCCACCTTAATTAATGGGGTTTGACTGTAATACTAGTTAATCATGTCTGCTATTTTACACTCTTTACAGGATGGCTAAGTTGCATGCAATGAATACACATTTGAGTTGTTCCATAGAAGACCACTTCTAGCAGAATAATACTAATATATACAATTCCATTGGATGTTGTCAGATGAAAAAACCTGTTAAATAGGTATCAGGGTTGAGAGAAAGATAACACCCATGAACAGTGTGAAATTAATGAAAGGTGTGAGAAAACTCCACAATGGCCACAAAGCATAAGTACAACTGTAATGAAAGAACAAAAAATTATTTAAATTAAGTTTACAAGACAGTAATTCAGTGGCTTAAACATAACATCTATAGGTACATCCATATCTTAAATAGGAGAAGTTGGCAAAAATAACAGCTAGCACAATGGCGAGACATGATGATTAGCAACATCAGACAGATTAAAATGTGACTGAAGTGTGGCCAGCCTAGAGGACTGGCTTGAGAGGCATTTAGCTAGGCAAGTGCCCATTCTGACTGGACATTGTCTGTTGATTGGCTGTTATTTTTAGCCCTGGTTCACTATAGACACCTGCGTGTCCCTTTGCCAAAAATGATATTTTTTGACTGGAGGAATATTGTAGGGTTTTGTGGACTTCAAAAATATATAATACATTTACAACTTACCAGATAAACCCAACGATGAATGAAGCTGTTGCAACAGGAATAAGAATAGGATTTTGTTCATCCCAGTCATTCATCTTCTTAACATAACTGCACCAAATGATGAGATAAGCACCAATAAGGATATTGAGGCCAATTAAAGAACCGCCTATCAATAGCCAAGTCCTTGAAAATAATATTATTTTGTGATGATTATTAAATTTATTATTCAATTATTAAATAACTAATCAATCAATCATTAGATCCTTCAGTCAGTCAGTCAGTCAGTCAGTCAGTCAGTCAGTCAGTCAGTCAGTCAGTCAGTCAGTCAGTCAGTCAGTCAGTCAGTCAGTCAGTCAGTCAGTCAGTCAGTCAGTCAGTCAGTCAGTCAGTCAGTCAGTCAGTCAGTCAGTCAGTCAGTCAGTCAGTCAGTCAGTCAGTCAGTCAGTCAGTCAGTCAGTCAGTCAGTCAGTCAGTCAGTCAGTCAGTCAGTCAGTCAGTCAGTCAGTCAGTCAGTCAGTCAGTCAGTCAGTCAGTCAGTCAGTCAGTCAGTCAGTCAGTCAGTCAGTCAGTCAGTCAGTCAGTCAGTCAGTCAGTCAGTCAGTCAGTCAGTCAGTCAGTCAGTCAGTCAGTCAGTCAGTCAGTCAGTCAGTCAGTCAGTCAGTCAGTCAGTCAGTCAGTCAGTCAGTCAGTCAGTCAGTCAGTCAGTCAGTCAGTCAGTCAGTCAGTCAGTCAGTCAGTCAGTCAGTCAGTCAGTCAGTCAGTCAGTCATAAACCTCACCTGTGAATGCGTGGATCAATCCTAAGAGCCATGTAGAAGTCTGTATAGTAGAATACACACATAGAAGCCACCATCCAGAAGATTGAATGCCCATTAACACGGTTTCTCCGTTGTGGATCATGGCTTTTCAAGATTTCTTTCCCTTCAGTCTGAATTTGTTCTGAAAATTTTACCATTGAAAGATTTGTAAAAGCATAAAACAAATTTGAATCAATGATTATTGTGTTTACAAACCATCTAAGTTAGAGTCGTATTTTCCTTTTCTATGCTTCAAAAATGCAGCGAAAAGATTTTCTTGTGATCTGAGATTTGAAGACGCCATTTTGGAAATTCGAGGGTATGGACGAGTAGAGACTGAGGAAGAGTAATCGATCCCAGGACTCTTCGCCCTCTATTCACCACAGGCACCCCAGATAATACATAAGGAATGACTGAAAATGAACTTGACCATTTCATCTCATTTCACCGGACTACATTCAGAGTCGGACCCAAAAGATATGATGCAAGCAAGCAGGCAAACAAGAAAACCATAAGGTATGAGGTCAATTTATAGAGAACCTGATTAAGACGGGAGGGGTGGGATGATTGTTTTGACCTTGCATGCTAGACCCACAGCCCGAATGGTCTACAAGTAGTCAATAGCCAATGAGGTCGGAGGCTAAATGGGCTATTGACTCCTAGACCATGAGGGCAAGAGGTCTAATTGTTTTAGTATAAACCTACTAATCTGTCAAATAAAGATTGTTTTTGCGATTAAATAATTGTTTTCTTTTCTATAATTATGTCTTTCAAAACCGGCCTTTTTCGCTACAACTATGGTCTATCACTAATAGACCACTAGTAGGTAAGCCAATCAGAATTCGTGATAGACCATCAGCAGGTTTATATTAAATAATGTTATCCACATAGGGGGCCCTCGTCTCCCTATATAATTTTGCAATGATTAATCAAACACAATCTTGAGTCTTTAAAAAATAGTTTGCTTTATTATTTGTAGATGAATGTGAGGAGTATAACAAAACATTAACATCAACAGATTAGAGGAATGATAAAAATTCCAAAGTAAATTTAAAATATCCTTCTTAATTAAATCATACCTTCCTCAAGTGCAAGGCTAATTGGAGTAGTATTTATGCCTTTTTGTGAGGTGGCCATTAATGTGAGGCTATGCCAGGGGCAGATCCATGATTTTTGCTGGGGGGAGGAGTCGAGAGTTAGGTTAGGGGGGTTCAACTGCCAAACCGCCCAAACCATAATAAAAAAGATGGGGGATTTGAACCGCTGAATCAAAAAAAATTACATTGCATATTTCCTAAATAGGGGGTTCATAATCCTTATTTAAGGGTTCAACAAGTGCAGTTAAGGGTTCGGACAAACCCCCCCTCTTCCCCAGATCTGCCCATGTATGTGGATGACAATATGATGGTCCAAGACCAGGAAACTATGGTGACTGCAGGAGAAATATGTAAGTTACCCTCAAACCAATCAAAAAATTGAGAGTCATGCTATGGTATCCCCTCCCTCCCATCTATATCTTTAGTCTCGATAAATTCATAATTTCTGGGCTTCATGAATAGTTCCCATCACGATCATAAAATTACTGATATCTTAATTTTTAGATGTGGTATATACTATACAATAATTACATGATAATTTAGTATCCTGAATTCTGATTGGCTCATTGGGTGATTTGTAATATTCAGTGGTGAATCCAGGGTTCCATTTCCTAACGAAACATGCAATATGTAAAAAAGTTGTAGAGGTTCCTTCCGCTTGAACTTCACCATGTGTCACCGTTTGTTATCACGCTCTAGTTTATCATAACAGATGCAGTATTTTCTAAGTTCCGGAAAAGTATCCACAATGCAATGCGGGTTATCACTGTATACACTTGTCCTACTTATGTGCGGGTTGACTACTACTCGACCGTTTTTACGAACTGTAACTGTAGCTTCAAAAGTGCCTTTCAGAGGAGAGGTTTCTAGAACAATCTGGAGTCTTCTACCACTAGGGACCCTATGACGACGCATTCGCCCGTTTTTGATCGGACTGAGCAAATATCCTGAGCCTGTTTTTTCTGCTTCAAGTTCTGCAGCATATACAACTTTGGTTAATTCCAGCGGTGAGCACTGAGAAAAAGACAAGTCCTTCTTGGAAATGTTGTCATTGATTTTCTGTACGACAGCCTTGGCAGCAGCAAGAACTTCATCTGCTTTGACTGACACAGGATGCCATTTGAGACACGGGCACCAATGGTAATCGATACCTTGGAAAGAAAAAAGGCAATAAAAATTCCGGAACTGGTCGTTATTCAGAGCGAAGATGGTAAACAGTCCGATAAGTTACGGAAAATTACGCGCATCAAGTTTTCTAACCAGCGATACGCCAACACAAATGAATTGCATTGTATATTGGAACGCTATCAGAAACACCGCAGACATGTTCGCACCGAGTAATTTAATGTGCGCAACGTTGCTGAAGCAAGTAAATACAAATGAATTGCATTGTATATTGTAACGCTATCAGAAACGCCGCAGACATGTTCGCACCGAGTAATTTAATGTGCGCAACGTTGCTGAAGCAAGTAAACACAAATGAATTGCATTGTATATTGTAACGCTATCAGAAACGCCGCAGACATGTTCGCACAGAATAATTTAATGTGCGCAACGTTGCTGAAGCAAGTAAATACAAATTAATTGCATTGTATATTGGAACGTTATCAGAAACGCCGCAGACATGTTCGCACCGAGTATTTAGTGTGCGCAAGTTGCTGACGCAAGTAAACACTATCCGCGGTTCAGTTTTCAGACACAACAAGTTTTCCAGCCCCATTGATTCTTACCTGCTCTTGCGCATGATCGCAATTTGTCAATCTTAGTAAAAAGACTTTGTGACATTTGTCCAGGATCTTCTTTCGGAAACGATAAAAAATGACGCAATGTTGCATGGACGTCAAACGGACTAGTGACTACATGTTGGTTATTTTTCATATTGTCGGCCATCTCTGGATATGTCTTTTCAAACCATTCAGGAAGGACGATAGAGAGCCATGGCAGTCGTTCCTCGAGGCTGCCCTGCATGGAGTTTCGAAGAGGACCTATACGAGCACCATGGTCACCTGATGGAAAAGAAAAATGTAAACAAACCTTTCCCCAAACGAAGTGGTAATAAAAAAAATCTTGGTATTATTTGGGCGATATACGGATGCTTATAGCATCGATCAACGAAACTACTGTGCCCTGGCCATTACGTGAAATATTTTTCTTTTTGTGTCAACTTCCCAGCTATTAGCCTACAACGCACCGTCACTATTATTACAGATTGTTCGTTGGAGGAGTCTGAAGGCCTGAATATACACTACGAATGTTGCGCGCAACGGCACGCGACAGTTAAACTGCAGTTAGTGTTCACGTTTGCAGCTCAGTCCTGTGCGCAACGCTGTTGCATAAGTAGACTCAACTATCTAGTTTCGTAACGTTGAGCGCAACCATAGTTAATAAGTCTATTAACTATGGTGCAACAAGTTTCATCTGGCTATTACCCAGTTCGTACCTGGAGATGACGTGATGATCTCAGCCAATGAAAATGTGATTATTTGATGTTTGTTTAGCTTTTTCTTAAACCATATCTTGTTTAGGAAAAATTGCTAAGTATGATATCTCTGTCGCGCGCAACATGCAATCGCACCGTGGACTGATGTCTGAGGCGTTATCTAAAGACTGTCTCACTTCGAAAAGGCCGTGGTCTCTAACACTATAAGAAACATGCAAGCAAAAGTTATGGCTGTACATGATATTAACTTACTTAGAATAATGAGTACGGTGTTATTGCGTAACTTTTCATATCGCTTCAAATATTCCACGATGTCGTTGTCTGCATAGCTAAGTTGCTCTGGGATGCCGTGTGAGAGATACGACATGAAGGCAAATCCAAACTTCGGTGTGGTAGGATAGGTATTATACATACTAAACAGATAATCCAGTGTTATGTTGTGAAGAGGCTCGGATCCAAGACAGGCCAGATTATTTTGGGGAAATTTCTTCTTCCGTTTCATTTTTCGAAGAACATGGTCTTCCATAGCGAGCCAGACCGGCCTCATATAATGGTCTGCTGGAGGCTTACTAAAACCCTTTAAACGAATATTAAATGTAGCTATTCTTTGATCATCTTCAGCGTAAAGAGAAACATAGCCATGTTTTTCATATTCTTTCATTATCCATGGCCAAGTATTCAAATTATTTTTTATCCTCCTTCCTCGCTGCTCATTTTTTTGTAACTCACGCACAAATTTTCCAGTTAATAATGCTGTAAGAATAGGCGTTGTTCCATCGCCAACCACAGAATATCCCTTAAATATATATGCATTAAGTTTATTCTGAAGATAGCTAAACGTTCTTGGGAGTTTCCGTTGAAACATCGCATGAGAAGTAGAATCAAAGCCAAATATCAGAATATTTAGTGGAAGTCCCGCGGGATTTTTCTTCAAGAACTCCTTTGACCTTTGCAAAACTTTTTCCTTTGCAGTAACTCGCGCAATAAACTGATTTCTAATTTCTTGCGTTTTCTTGAGCTCATAATTTACATTTATGAAATCTCCAGTCATTTTTCTGTATTTCTTGTCTGCATTTTTTTTAAATGGTAACAGCTCGTCACTGGTATCATAAGAATCATCATCATCATTGGGTCGACTTATATATGTTAATTTGACTGTTTTTAAATTGATGACAGATCTATATTCTTTCTTTCTTAATGCTAAGTTCCCTCGACTACTGATGGTAAAGTGTAAGTCTGGACCTTGGCAGTTAGCATCTTCTCCTAAGTCCTTAATCAGATGGCTGACGGACACTTCAAAAGGATCCAAGTTTGGTAGTGTACATATACTAGCATTGGATATGTTCCTAATGCCCCTCACCGGATTTGGAATCAGGAGCACATTTTCTATTCTGAAATTCAACAAAAAAGAATTGTTATTAGCCTGGCTATAGACCACCCCTTTCATGTGACGTCAAAGCAGTTCAATTATGAGGATAAAACAAAAGAATTTCAACCTATTGTTTTGTCCTCCAAATTGAGCTGCATTCTGATGTGCTGCAAGGGGTCTATGTATTAGGGTTGCCCATAGAACTTTTCAGAATTTGATGAGCAAGATGAATCATGGTCTAACTTGGGTAAGAACAACACCATATAAGACTTAATGAACAAAAGATTTTTGTACTCAAACCAGAATTCTCAATAAATTCTTACGCTTTTCCCAAATTTTCAAGGAAATATTATCCCTGATCATGATTTCCTGGAAAAAACCCTATCATGAACCTAATGACACCTCAATTTTTTTCATGACGTCAATTTCTACATCACTATTTTAAATCAAATAGAAGCTGACAGTTCTGTTCTCCCAATGGGTGTGGGGTGGGGCTGAGCCAGTCTTGACGTCCTTAACACAATGCATTAAAAATGCACAATGGAAAGTAGTTTCCACAAAGTTATCCACAAAAGTGGCAGCCAGTGCTGCTTCAGCACTACTGGCTTGGATAAAGTAATAATTGTGAAAATCCCGTGGAAAAACCTTTAAAAACATGTGAATTTTGAAAATTTCAAAGGATTTTCACATGTTTTCAGCCAGTAGTTCTTGTCCTTGTAAGAAATTATATTGTTACAAAATAGCATGTCTTTGGGTATACATTATGTTTAAAATATTTGAAATATATAAATACTCTGAGTTTGTGGGGAGAATAAGGATGTTACTGGTGGGGATTAGTCTCATGGTGTTCAGTCCCTTTGACATGTAGATCAATGGCTTAAAAGTAACTGCATGATTACTGGAAAATGAATCTCTGATAAACTAAATAATATTTTTGAAAAATATGTCTCCACACTCTAATACAAGGTATAATTCTTAGATAATCTCTTTATAAATTAGTGGCCCATTTATTTATTCATCCAATAATTTTTGTCCATCCAATTATCTAGTTATTTTTCTATGAACAGCATGAGCATTGCCCTCAATCCACCAACCCCCATTGTATCCTAATTAACCCTATTCTCTATGCATGGGTGCATTTCCAGACACATCTCCTACAGATAATCCAATCTTTATAACAGCTAGATCCTCTTATTCTTCCCTATAAATATGCCCTCCAAAAACCCTGCTGGCCACAAGAAATATTATTATATTTCATATCATAATAATCACATATATCATTGAAAGAATTATTATGTTAAAACATTAAATCTAGCTTTTGAGACCAAAGAAAATTACCCTTGCTGTAAGAGATCCGTTAGATTTGAATAAAAAAATGTTCTTTTCTATAGATATTATAAAGATATTAATTTTTAAGTTTCATAATTGTTAAATTCCATCTCAGCATGCTTAATAGTGAGCAAGTAGCTTCAAGAATTTCATCTATATCAGGTTTTCATGTGTTTCCACTTTAGACAATAATATTGATCGTAGCAATGGTACTAACACAAGTTTAGACATTCTGGCTATTTTTTTGATTGACTGCAAGTTACTCACATATACAAATACAGGCTTATAAGAAGGCCAAAAATATTGGGGGCCTAATAGGTCAAAAATATTGAGGGTGCTATATTCTAAAAAGCTGTATGTATTAGTAACAGACCTAAAATTTTCAGTGTTCAATATACAGTACAGCTGAAATTATTGGTGGGGCCCGGCCCCTCCCCCTTCTACGGGCCTAAAATATGTATAATAAACATCTTGTTTCACTCATATATTGATGGTACATATATCTATGTCAAAATGAGGCATTAATTTATGTGTTCTGAAGAAACCGGTCTGTAAATTCAAACATATGGCTCCAATATATTTGAACTGCATATGGTTAAAGATTTGGTAATCGGGCATATTGGAATTATTAAATTGATACTAGTTGTCTTTGATTTGAAAAATAAACACATCCATCTCCCTAACATATACAAAAGTTTACTGTAGAACTGCAGTTTGCATTAGCCATCATTCCACTGATGAAGGTCGTAGTATCTCGGCCAAAACGTCTATAAAACACAATTTTTCAAATCAGAGACAACTAGTATCAATTTCATTATTTGAACTACAGTTGAATTGTTTCCATCTCATCTGCATTACTTATATGAGAATAATAGCAAGTAAATCAAAAAATGCATACAGAGAATGAAAAAATTCTAACCCTGATTTAAGCCCCATTTTATATTTTGCCTTGCTAGTGTTTTGACTTATAATATAATTGGTAACCATATAAGCCAAAGAAAATATGGAAAAATATTAATACAAAATATATATCCTCACTGCTTCCACACTGAAAACAACTAACAAATGAGCACAATGCACATTAAGAATGCATGCTATATGTGTTGCTTGCTTGCCTGTGAAGTTGACACTCAACTGGTTTTCCATTAACCAGTTTTGTTACATTAATTGTAACAATTCATTTGTTCTTATATTTTAGGAACTAAACATCTTGAAAATTAAATTTTAGGGCAAATATAGAGTACCAAATAAGAAGTGAAGAACCCAAAACTAATGCTAACAAGAGCTTGTAGATCCAGGTAGCTTCATTGTCTGTTTCAATTGTCACATTTGTCCATGCATCTTAAAGTGGAGCCTCTCAACAATGAATTAGCCAATTAATTTTTAGAAACAGCCAATAATCTTTTAATATCTACATTACTTCCTAATTAATTACCCTCTAAAAATCCACAACAGCCATGTCAAGGTTAAAAGTTACTCTCTGAATCTTTTACTCTCTAACCCTTAAAATTAGTAACAAATGGTCTAAGTCTTTCTTGGAATTGGTTCAAGATTTAGACTGAGGGTGTTTTCATTTCAAATGGTTATCAAACACATACAAAGTCACATAGTTTGGTATATAATCAATTATTTCAGTGTCAGTATGAACTAACACATAAATACTAATGGTTTGTTAAATATTACCAGTGACAGAAGACTATCTTTCTATCTTTGAACACAAATGTTGAGTTCGAATGTGCAGATTAAAAACAAATAACTGTCTGTTATCTTCAGACAGTGGTAATCCTCAGATTATAAACAGAATACTGTCGGGAACAGAGTTACTTCTTTTAGACTATTATGACAGGAAAATAAACTAACTTTTGGTTGGATTCTGTTTGACAGAACAAGATGCTTGAGGAGTTCAGATTTCAATTGATAGAACTGTGACAAGCACGCGATAATTTGCTTATCGTTACCATCAAGATAGCCTCGTGAACAAGCCATTTTAATGTTCGTTTGTAAACCATTACAGTAACGAGGTATATATAATAACTGGAAATAACCAATAAATGAAATATTCCGATCTTTATATTTCGCCGTTCGATTAATAACACATCCCGAGGGATGGAGAAGGCTGACTTTATCCTTTCAAGGGTTTAAATAAGTTATCATGGCGGATACATTCTTTATAAAATAGTAAACAAATGTACAGAGTCAATGTCGTTACCTTTCTGGCGTAAGATCCTCAAGATCGTCGTATTCTTGTCGATCTTGCCCCCTTGATTTTTTACAATGCGATGTCCAACATCTTTTACTTAGCCAGACTTCGTAGTCAAGAAGAAACCATGCTCCAAGAGCGATGCAGAATAGAAAGAGAAGAAGGAGCTTCCTCCGTCGCATCTTTGCCCACAGTATTCTAAATATCATGACCTATAGAGTGTTCTATTTACGATTTACACTGCACATTGGAAAAACGAGACATATCCGCCCAAGTTTATCGCCATTTACCACAGTGATCAAGCATCGGGCCTCGGGAATTCTCGAACCGATGGCCATAAGTCGAGAACGATAACTAACCCGTCAATCGCCACTGATTTACAAAGAGTTGCACCAGATAAATTGTAGATCTTTGACCGCAGTAAATCTAAATAGAGAACGGAATGATGGAAGGATCATAGTTTTAGAGACGAGATCTGATAAGTGGGAGAATAAAGATAAGAATGAGTGATTCAAGTTGCCGTGCCGAAGGAAGCCCGCGACATGACTCACTCGTCTAGCGTACCTGTTAAAAATAAACTTGCCTTTCCGGCTCAAACAATCGATGGAATTTATGCGCTGTGGTTGTGACGCCGCCCACGGCGCTAGGCTCCTAGCTTGACCAGCAATTAAAACTGGCCAAATGAATGAATAAGTTATACATCAGGATTTAATAATCTAATCATTCATCTTTCAACTCTAATTTTAAAAAATCTCAAAATCGAACTCTCGCCCATTCCCATTCATATCTTCCATTCATTTCTTTCCCATTCTTTCATAACCTGAATAATATAATGTATATTTGGTTATGTGATAGATAAACACTTAGACTCAAAATTAACTATGTGAGGATTTTCGTGACCCTTTTGTTGAATGAGAAGTTAAATATTTATTCATTTGGAGACGAAAAGATGCCCAAAGTAATCAGTGTTTGGGTTTCCTGTGGTAATGCACTGCGGCCTTCGATCGGTTCAGTACGGTCTACGGTAAGGTCATTTTGACAGGAAGTCAACTTCACGTAACTAAATGGGCAAATTTTCAAATGCTGAGTTTATTAGACTACAATATCCTTTGATCTATTGAAAAACTCCGAGAGCTAGTATGAGGAAAGCAGGACTTTTCTTGATAATTTGTGTTGTTCTATCGGTTTTTGTGCTTCCACTATCAGGTAAGCTGGGCTCACTCTTAAATCACACTGTTCAAAGCATCAAAATCAGCTGGCAATGCTTGGATTCATCTTTATATAATACTTCGCCCTTCTTGCCAATTAATTTTAATGCTCCTCTAAATAAAATATCCATTTTTCGTATCTTGAAGGATTTCACTCCAGCCGAGAGCTCTTTGCAGGCGAATTTTTAGAAAATTATGAAGTGGTTCATCCAAGGCGAGTTCTTGAGGGTCGATACCGGCGATCTATAGACACGCTTTCAACAGTTTACCAGGTATTTTAGTGTTGTATTATTCTTCGTGGATCTTTCTTATTAGGTGGTTTATGAATCTTTGGTCTTGGTGGAATATTTTATAATGTTTATCTTTTCATTGTTTGTTTAGAATGGCCATCGAGAAGACATTTCTTTCTCTGTTGAAGGCTTTGGGAGGCGATACGTTCTTCAGTTATCTCGTAATCGGTAAATCTCTAAAAAATGTTGAGTTATTCACAACAGTATTTATAAGAAAATCTTATTTAGATTGCCTCTATTGATAATTATTGCTATATCCTGTCATTTTTAGAGTACTGTTACCAAAAGGTTCCAGGCACAGTTTCTATAGTTCCAAAGGAATTCTCACGAGTCGACCATTCAAGGTTTGTGTATTCAAGAATTATGCCGAAATATTTTATTTTTTATGATTATTTAATCAGACTTTTTGGTTGGCTTTTAAAATTATATTCAACAAAATGAAAGCAGCACTACTTTTACCAATAAGGTGTGTCAGGAAATACGATTAGACAAGTTATTGATATTATATTTCAAAACATGTAATTTTAGAAAGGCATATGCTAATGAATAACATTTACTTGTCAAAAGAATATCTAATAACTTCTGCAACAGTTAATATTTTTATCCAATAGATTCAAAAATTGTTAAATGATAAGACCAGATATTTTAGAAATGGAATTGTTACTTTTTGCTTGAACTGTTAGTACAACTTTTGAAACTTCCAATTCAACAATACTTTTGTACATTTAAATATGCATGCTTTAGAATTTTGGATTTCTTTCTGATTTTTTAAACCTGGGAAACATCAAAATTAGCACTGGTTTTTAGTATTCAGTTTCTATTTCATCTTAGAAAGTATAATTATGTAGACATTTTTGACATTTGCACCAATATTGCTAGCAGTTAGTGTGGTCATTGAACATGTATTTCCTTGATCAACAGCAAACAGGATCAATCAATATTGATCAAGGCCTTGGTCTTAATCTTTAAGACCATTACAGTATCTTTTCAATGTTTATTTTAAAAAGGAATGACTTAAATTAAAGTGAAAAAATAACATTTCTAAAATTCTTTGAAGTAGGAGGAAATTACATAAATGAATTTTTGCAAGAGGGTAGTTTCCATTCTATTCTATTAATCATAGTATGATTTATATTTTATCCTATCCTATCCTTTTTTGGTCCTATTGTACTTTCGTACTTCTATTGTTCTAATGTTTTCCCATTTCAGACCACGTGTCATATTTTCTTGAGATTCTTTGAGTGGCATCCATATTCATGTGTCTTCTCATGTGCTGTTAATCAAAGAAATGATACTCTAGGAAATGACATGTGATCTGAAATGAGAAAACATTACACCCAGGCTAAAGAGGTTTATTTTTTCCCTAATATAGTCAATAGACAACTGCTATTACCAAGGGACAATTGAAGGTCTGCCAAAGTCTTCAGTAGCTATTAGTACTTGTGATGGAATTGAGTAAGTACATTGGTCTAAAATCATACACGTTAGAACATGTTCGAAAATTCCTGTTTCATTAAATTTTGATTAATTGATCATTAAGTTTATCATTAGTCTTGAATTGGGTCAATTCTGAATGAGGCCTTTGAAATAAAAAGATGTCTAGTTTTTCTTGTGATATGAATGATGCTCTCAAATTAGTTATATTTTGAATGGTTTTTTCTAGGGGACTAATATTTGATGGCAAAGAGAGATTTTATATCCAACCCTCAGAGGAAATTGGGAATAAGGTAAAAATATGTTTCTGTGTTGCAAAAGTTTGAGTTTGCTAGTAAGCATAGGACCATTAGTTAGATACTTGCAAGGTTAGTTATGTTACCTTCGTGGAATAAAGATGATTGATGATGACAAGGACTACGATGATGATGATGGTGGTGGATGATGAGGAGGAGGAGGAATAATGGTGAGAATGATGACAATAATGATAAATAATGATGATGATACATGATGATGATGATGATGATGATACATCATGATGATACATCACAATGGTAATACATGATGATAATGGTACATAATGATGATACATGATTATGATGATGATACATGATGATGATGATACATAATTATGATGATACATAATTATGATGAAACAGGATGATGATGATACAGGATGATGATACATGATAATGATACATCATGATAATGATTATTATTAATAGCATTTATTTTTGTTGTTGATAGACACATGCCAACCCACACATCATGTTCAGAATGAGTGACCTGAAGCTCCCCAAAATACTGTGTGGTATGTTTTCATAAAAGATCCTGTTTTATTGAATTAAATCTTATGTATATTGCAAGGACTTACTCTATTATTTCTTGAAAGTATGGTATATTACTTTCAATTTTGCAAAAATCCAACCAAAAATATTGCAAATATAATTTGACCTACCAGTAATTTTTGAAGAAAGCTGAAAGAGTTTGAATATGACCAGGAATTACATTTTCTACATCTACAGGACAAGAAGATGGCCATGATATGATGAAACTTCTACACAGCAAAAAGAATACAAGGGTAAAACAACAAATATGCTTTACTGTGCGGATACTCCAACCGGGACCACTTTGATAAACTAGTGTCATTAACCAATCATATTGCGATATTTAGTTCAATATTTCTAACCGGCCAATCAGATAGCACATCGATATAAAAAGAGCGTGAGAACGTGATAATCTGATTGGCTAACGCTGTTATCAGTTCAATCTTTGTCTAGTTTCCTGCGGTCTGATTGGTCAGTTTCATTTAAGTGGTCCCGGTTAGTGTGTCTGCACAGTAATATATACTTGAGTATTAATTACTTATGATGCTGCTAGTAGCATAAAATGTATCAAATGAATATGGAATTATTTATCATTTATTAAGTTTCCCAAAATAATACAATGACAGGAAGAAAAAAATGGAACCACAAACACAAATATAACAAAGGAGGGACAACAGCAGGGGGAAACTAAATCCCCATAAGGAAAAAAACCTAAAACATACCACAGAATATCCTACAAGACAGTTTGCATTTTTTAATGCACACATGAGCTAGCCTTCAGGCAAGTTTATTTCCCAAGAAAATACGAGTGACAAGTGGGGTATTCCATGGTGTGCCACATGAAGACATTATACCTAGGCTGCAATGCCTGATGGGAAGGAGCAGTGGAATACTGCAAAATATACAATAGTATTTTCAATGGTATGGGTTGAATCGTGCAGAATGTGTTGGGCTTCAAGATTAAGCTGTATGATAAATATGAAATTATTCGTTTGATGTTTTTATTATTTTAATCTTGACAGACAAGGAGAAATATAGATTCTGAGACAAAATATATAGAACTTGTATTGGTAAATGATGATAGCCAGGTGAGAAAATGATGACCATTCATCTTATCATTCATTTGTATCTGCATCCATCCATCCATCCATCCATCCATCCATCCATCCATCCATCCATCCACCCACCCACCCACCCATCCATCCATCCATCCATCCATTCATCATTTATTCCTTTGCATATAGTAAACTCATTTTAATCATTTTATATAGTACAAACACTACCAGGAGAATACCACTCAAAGAGCTTTAAAGATCGCCAACATTGTGGATTCTGTAAGTCTTTTCCAGTTTATCTTCTTGAGTTTTGAATAGTCAGTAAAATTTTGTTACTTTTTTGATGTCACAGCTATATAGACCATTGAAAGTTCGAGTTCCACTGATAGAAATGATCACCTGGAAGGGTAAAAACGAAATAAATGTTGTACAAGATTCAAGTAAAACTTTAGAGAATTTTGTTACATGGAGGAATGATGTTCTTATCAAGAAGAGGAAATTTTATCACGATAATATACAACTCTTGACGTAAGTCTTGTACATATAGGATATTACATGGTCGCGCGGAGATACGAATTTTATCTTCGATAAAATGTGTTGATATTATCTCTCACGAGTGAGCGCAGCAAACGAGTCAGAGATAATATCAGCTTGAGAAGATGAAATTCGTATCTCCAAGCGGCCATGTAATGTTCTGTTTATTATATGAAATCTTCAATGAAAAATAATGGAAAATTTGAGACTTGCTGAGCAAAAAGTCGAAATTTGTCACCACCAGTGTTGATATAAATCGCATCCCCACTGGCCACTGGTGGGAGTGGGGATATCAATTTTATCATTTTGATGTCACTCAATATCACACTCTATTTCATATAATAATTAAAGTTATGCATGGTTTATCTGTGTAATCTCAGATAACACAGCTCGGCTCTCACTGCTGTGGTCCAGGTTCGAGCCCCAGCTCGGGTCAGATCATGTGAGCTGAGTTTGTTTGATGCGTTGTTCTCTCCTGTGCCACAAGGGTTTTCTCCCGGTTCTCCAGTTTTCTCCCTCCATAAAAATCAACATGTGAATTGAGTTGTAGTGCTGTGTGCATGCCTTGTCGCGACCGCAATGTTTTCTAGATTTTTTGATTGGCTGACTGTTTGTTGCAACTGCTTTCATGCCATGAACTTTTCACAGTCATACGAAATGTGCTCTATGAGGGGCCAATGGTGAGGTGGAGGCTAGCCATTTTGTAAAGCCCATACAGATTGGACCCAAGTATTGTATATTGCTTATCAAATGTCTAGGAGTATAATTTCATGTTCCACTAAAAGTTTTGAAATTGGAATGAATTTGACTTAGAAAATTCATGGGTTTTTGGCATTTGTTTGGTCTTGCTACATATTAATTCCCTGTACATTATTTCTTATTTGCTTACCTCCTGGACTCACTTAACAAAATGCATGAAAATGGAAAATACAAATCAAATTATCTAAAGAATGAGAAATTGGTCAGCAACCACAAAAAAAATTGATCTTTATCTTGGTCATTTTAGTCATATAGATTTTGAAGGGCAGACTGTGGGAAAAGCTCATGTTCTTGCGATATGCACGACTCGTTCAGCAGGAGTGGTACAGGTGAGTTTAAAATATATATAGCATAAGCTAATCATGAAACCATATTCTTTCACCATTAATATGAGATTAGATTAGCTTCATTTTCATCATCGCTTGACTTGACCCAGACAACTAGCTACAGTTCCTGATAGGCTTTGGTTGATAGAAGCCAAGAACCCTAGACACCTGCCTATAAGTAGATTTGAAATTTTAGTTGTAGAAAATCATCATTAGTAATTAGTATAAATACAAAGGTGATTATACAAAATCGCGCGCTCTGATTGGTTTTCTATCTCGGATTATCAGCCGATAATCACCTTTTCGGACAAAATGGCTGTCAGCGTGACCGTCGCGCTTTTAAAAAATAAAATATTTTCACTTTCAATGTTGTTTCCTTCTTTCTTTTTTGAAATAATCACCTTTTTATTTATACTAAAACAATTATTCACCTCAAGCTCAGTGATTATCGATGAATATTTACCTCGCAGCTCGAAGACTCGCCGCTCGGTAAATATTCATCGATAATCACTTCGCCTTCGGTGAATAACTGCTAATTATTCCTTCAAGGAAGTTAATTGGGGGAATTCCATTGGGCTGGGAAGTGTGTGGACATGAAAAGGGTACATAATATTCCTCTTCCTTAATCTTTTTTGAATTCCTTCAAATTTTATCAATACCTTAAAACAACTTCTGGGCTGATCAAAGTCAGGGCATGGCTAACTCACTAGATTGAACCCTGAAACAACCTCTGGGCTGATCAAAGTCAGAGCATGGCTAACTCACAGATCAAACCCTGAAACAACCTCTGGGCTGATCAAAGTCCTGATCAATGTGCCCATGGTTAATTCACAGCCCGGGGGGGGGGGGACTCCCTTATAAAAGGGGGCGGGGCTCCTCGTCGGAAATTCTGAAAATGACCCCTAAGAGGGACATGTATTTTGAGATGATGGGCGTGGCAGTGATGAAATTTCACCCCTAAGAGGGACCAATCAATAATGTATCATTTTGGTTCGGTTTCTCGATTTTATTTGTATTTTGATACTAGCATCAAACGCCGTCTGCTCGTATGAGTTTATGCAGAATCAATCTTTGAAAAGAAGCATTGTTGTTGATCTTATACCCTAAGTGGGACCACAAAACCCAGCTGGTGGGCATTCTTGTCATTATCACCCTAAGCGGGACCAAAACACTGATTTCAAACCCTAAAAGGGACAACGAGGACCCCAACCCCCTCTTATAAGGGAGTCCCCCCTGGGATTCACAGATGCCAAGTCCAGGAATCAAACCCCAGACCCCAGAGGTGAGAGGCAAGTGAAGTACCACTATGCAACTCTTGATTCACAAACCTTACTCAATGTAGGAGAGTTAAACCAATCTTTCTCTGTGGAGAAGTTTTAATATCTGAAAGTATACCCTTAAAATAAATTGTGTAAAACATTTATGAATATTTTTATATTTAGGATCATTCATCAAATGCTGCGGCAACAGCTGCTACATTAGCTCATGAAATGGGACATAATCTTGGACTAAGTCATGATGATAATGGTAAGTCAGTGGTCGCTGGTAATAGACCTCATCGGCTTGGGTGTAATGTTGTCCCATTTCAGACCACGTGTAATTCCCCAGAGTATCATTTCATTGTTTAACGGTTGCGCATGAGAGGATACATGAATATGGATACAACTCAAACAAAGAATCTTATTCTCAAGAGAATGACACGTGGTCTGAAATGGGACAACATTACCCCAAGCCGATGAGGTCTATTGTAATATAATGTAAATCAACTTTATTTAAAGAAGATGACACATGACAGTCCCATGTGCGACTGATAAACTTATGACCCTCTATGTTAAATGTCTCTAAAAGAGACAGGATAGCCATTTTCTGTGGTCATCCGAGCCACAAGTTTTCAAATAGTGGATATGGGTAGTGTATATTTTAATGGATATTTTTGGCTGCATGGAGCTTAAATTTCTCAAAAGTTTAATTTATATTACTAATATTACATTCCAGATAAATGTGATTGTGGTGCAAAGAAGAAAGGTCAAGCCTGTATTATGTCTGGAGTAGCAAGGTATTAAACATAACTCTTGTCGGCATATTCTGTACCTCCAGAACACGCCCATGCAAGTGGGGGGGGGGGGGGAGGGGTGATGCCCCACTTCTACCCAAAGAAAATTCCACCAAAAAGTACTAGTCTAAAATACAATTTACCCTCACCTCATCAGAAATCATAAATTTTGGTGGCCTCCATTTTGGAAGCATTGATTTTTTCCTTGATGTTTGAGAGGGTTTTCGTGCCAGAAAAACATGTCACGGTCATGCCCTAAAACGTCTATGATATCATCGACAAACATCAATGTTTTTAGTCTGCACTCCTTTCTCCATGGGCAGGCATCCTTTTAATGAGTTGTAGAAAAGAATATTATCAAAAGGATACTGACCCGTGGAGAAAAGGATGCAGACTAAAAACACTGATGTTTGTCAGCGGAGTCATAGACATTGTAGGGCATAACAGTGACATGTTTTTCTTGTGTGAAAACCCACTTTAGTGATATCTGTAGTAAGTGTCCAAAGGCCAGAAATGTGCCTAACAGGAAAAAATGATGATGTCGTTTTTTAGGTATGAGCCAGCTACAGATTGGTCCTCTTGCAGTTTCAAAGAGTTTAAAGCAATGCTTGATAAAGGTCTTGATTCTTGTCTTTTCAATCGACCAAAGGAGGTAAAATAAAGTTGATTATATGCTCATTTGTAGTAGTGCAATATAGTTCTGGGTCCACTCTCACTTGTTTGTTAGACATATTTTCCTTAATTTGAGGGTTTGTCTAAAGTTTCTCCTGGTTTCTTCCTCTGCAACCTAACATGCTAATTTCTAATGCAAACTGTGATTAGCTGTACCCTCGTCCTGCCTTAATTAGATCATCTCAGAGGTTATTATATTGTTTGATAAAGATGATTATCTGGCCTCTCACCAATGTGAACTGGGTTTGAGTCCTGGTGGACTCAGTGTCATATGTGATAAGAGTCATTTTTCAGGGTTTTTCTCCAGGTTCTCTGGTTTTTCCTCCCTCCTCAAAAATCAACTTCTAAATTCCAATTGGAATGCTGTGGAGGAGGTTACCACTCTGTGGAATCCACTTGCTTATTCCCATTTATGTATTTATTTTGTCCATTTTGTTTTTAGCTCTTTGGAGATCCAGTTTGTGGCAATGGCTTTAAAGAACAAGGAGAGGAATGTGATTGTGGCAACTACACGGTAATCTGTTTAGCCAGGGGCGGATCCAGGGGAGGGGTGCACACCCCCTTGGGTCAACTTTGTGCCCCTCCTTCAAAGATAACTAATACGAAATAAATTGATTTTTCCTTTGATTCTAATGGCTGCATGCCTCCCTTTGTGCCACTACTGCAGTACTTTCTAAGCACTCATGATTATGAATGCTCTACGATAAGATCTCATGATCATGAATTCTTTCTTCTTTTATTTCAAGGAGTGTGAAAAATACACTGATAACTGTTGCAACCCAAAGACTTGTAAACTTCGGTCTAATGCTGAATGTGATGAAGGGCCATGCTGTCAAAAATGCAAGGTAAATTTATATTAAACTCCATTAATGTCATGTTGCATTTTTTTCTGTAACACATCAATAATGCTTTTTAGTATAAATACAAAGGTGATTATACAAAATCGCGCGCTCTGATTGGTTTTCTATCTCGGATTATCAGCCGATAATCACCTTTTCGGACAAAATGGCTGTCAGCGTGACCGTCGCGCTTTTAAAAAATAAAATATTTTCACTTTCAATGTTGTTTCCTTCTTTCTTTTTTGAAATAATCACCTTTTTATTTATACTAAAACAATTATTCACCTCAAGCTCAGTGGTTATCGATGAATATTTACCTCGCAGCTCGAAGACTCGCCACTCGGTAAATATTCATCGATAATCACTTCGCCTTCGGCGAATAACTGCTAATTAATGGCCAGTTGAAAACATGATGACATAGAAATCTAAGGTCACAGCAACTGTTGTCCAAAGACAATTCCATCTAATTTCTTTGGCAATCGTTGCAACTACAGTAGTGTGAACGTTTTGCACCAATAGGCTTGCTTATTTCAGCTATGATGATTTTGGGGTGCCAGCAAATCTCTCCAAATGACTGCCCTATGACTGAAACCAAACCTAGGATTGCATTAAAATCAGAAAAATTGGAGAGAGAATACTTCACTGTTTTGACTGTTTTTTGCTTTTTAGTTTAAGTCTTCAGGAGTAAAATGCCGAGAGAAAGTCACAGAGTGTGACTTGCCTGAATTCTGTAATGGAAGTTCATCTGGGGTTAGTATTTCCCTCTTACAACAATTTTTTTTGGCAAAGATATGAACGAATAGCATCATGCCACATGCATTTATTTTATCAACATTATACAATTCATAATTGAGATTTTGAGATTTTGAAATATCTGATATTAGATGTACACTTTTCTAGACAGTTTCTATACATCTACTGTATTGTTGACCCAAATACCTCAACTTGTAACAATTGTTTGAAGGCAATGAAGTGTAACTATGATATCTGCTATTGATTTTATGTTTATTTAGTGCCCTTCAAATAAGTATGTACACAATGGCAAGCCATGTGATGGTGGAAAGGTATGTGACCTGTAGATTTAGAGCAGATTTTGTATCACTGTGAAAAGTTCAGTGCCATGTGTGTGCCTTGCTGCGACGAACTGTGATGTTTTTTAGGATTTTAAGACTGATTTTTTTCTCACACAATCTGATTGGTCTGGCGTACTTAGTCAGCGATGTGGCCTTGTCATGACCATGTCCATGCCCTGTTTGTGCCATGTTTTGTGCATTTGATTGGATGAAAAGTGCACGCCTTGCCGTGAAGGTGGTGTGTTCTTGATTGGCTAACTATTTATTGAGTCAGTGAGCTTTTCACAGTCATATGAAAACTGCTCTAGTTTGGGATTTAGGGAAGGAATATTGTAAACAGTGAATTTATGGTGCCAAATAATTTGTGTTTTATTGTAATCTATTATTATCAGATTTAAACTCATAATTCTATTTTAAAAATTGCCCTATTTGTGATACATACCTTCTTGTAATGTATGCCCAGTTTTTGTACTTGTGATGTGCCCCACCCTATTTATATAACATGTGCTCTACTTTTGCTATATCCTTACTGTAATGTATGTCCTACTCATGATATCTGTGATCTTCGTCATTTATGATATAACACCATACATATCAATGCATATAGTGATACCCTAACATTATATACCTGTTATCTATCCTCCCCGCACCTTGTGGCACAGGGCCTTAACATTACATATGCCCTAGTAATGATATACACCTTTCATATCATGTCCTATTTGTGATATACACTCTAATGGTGACAAATTATCTCCTTGTGACATACCCCACTCATATTAGTGTTTTATTACTTTCAGGGCTACTGCTACAGAGGGATATGTCCTACTCATGATAGTCAGTGCCAAGTCCTCTGGGGGAACGGAGTCAGTTCAGGGCCCGAACTGTGCTACACTGTCAACATGAAAGGCACATATCTTGGCAGCTGTAAAGCTGATGGAGTTTTTACTAAATGCAAATACAAGTATGCAAATTCTTTGCTTGCTTGCTTGCTTGCTTGCTTGCTTGCTTGCTTGCTTGCTTGCTTGCTTGCTTGCTTGCTTGCTTGCTTGCTTGCTTGCTTGCTTGCTTGCTTGCTTGCTTGCTTGCTTGCTTGCTTGCTTGCTTGCTTGCTTGCTTGCTTGCTTGCTTGCTTGCTTGCTTGCTTGCTTGCTTGCTTGCTTGCTTGCTTGCTTGCTTGCTTGCTTGCTTGCTTGCTTGCTTGCTTGCTTGCTTGCTTGCTTGCTTGCTTGCTTGCTTGCTTGCTTGCTTGCTTGCTTGCTTGCTTGCTTGTTTGTTTGTTTGTTTCCTTGCTTCCTTCCTTCCTTCCTTCATTGCTTTCGTACAATCCTTTACACATTGTTTGTGTTTTATAGAGATATCTATTGTGGCATGTTGCATTGTACAAACACGAAAACTGACCTGCCCATCATTGGAACAGAGCGAAATGCTTACAGGTACAAATGGCAGACAGATGATGGCCCTGTAGAATGCAGGTAACATAAATTAGAGGTTGACTATCTTTTTTTCTCTTTATCTATTCACCCATTTCATAATCACATGACCAATACACCTTAAGACGCATCTCTGGTTCGCATAATCATGAAATTGGGTACGGGAAACAGAACAAAGGAAAACCAAAGAACAACAATCTCATTATTTTCTCTTTTTTCCTAGGAGTGCCTCAATAGAACTTGGAAATGACGTTCCAGATCCTGGGATGACAACAGAAGGAACCAAATGCGGCGATGAAAAGGTGTTTGTTAATTTAAGGAGTATAGGCATAGCTCAGTTGGTTAGTGCGCGGCCTAGAGGTGCAAGGAGCTAGAGGTCCAACGTTCGATCCTCGTGGTATCCACGTCTGTTTCCACTTCTGTTTCCACTTCTCTCTAAACCGTGTAGCTTAATAAATAATAATACTCTTAAAAGAGAGCACTGATGGAGAGAGGGGGTAAAGTGCGCACCGTCGAGAACACTGATGGAGAGAGGGGGTAAAGTGCGCACCGTCGAGAGCACTGATGGAGAGAGGGGGTAAAGTGCGCACCGTCGAGAGCACTGATGGAGAGAGGGGGTAAAGTGCGCACTGTCAGCTCCTTGGGATACCAGCCACGTAACTGAAGGAACTACCGACGTTAAATATGGTTACTTTACCTTTAGAGATATCTAGAAGCACTGGTAGTGTGTGCTAAAAAGCTTCCCCACTCCGCCTGAGTTATTTGTTGGTTCTTTACTATGTTTCAGTTGAGAGTTTTTCCTTTTTTTATTTGTTCAAGACTCCTAATATACATATAAAAAAATAATTGAATAAATTGTCATGGTTTTGTGACCATCAAACATAGATCTACCTCTTTACTTTGGGCGTGATCAGGTTCTCCCATTTCAGACCACGTGTCATTCTGTTAAGAAAAAGATTCTTTGTTTAAGTTGTATCCACATTCATGTGTCTTCTCATACACAACCATTAAACAAAGAAATGATACTCTAGGGAATGACACGTGGCCTGAAATAGGAAAACATTACACCCAAGGTATAAGAGGTGTGTTGGAATTTAGAAGATTTTTTTTGTAGAACTTTTTCATTTTGTGTTACATTGTCTCATTCCCTAAATAAGATTGGATTTTTCCTTCTAGGTTTGTCTTGGTCAAGAATGTGTGAACATAACACGACTGTATCTGGCTAACCCTCAATGTCCTGGCGACTGTTCATCACATGGGGTAAGCCTTGCAAATCTTGATTTTTTTTTGCTTTTTGTACTTGTCACGTGGACAAGTTCTAGTCTCCCCAAAGCATCTTGAAAAACATTCCAACATTTTACCTTAGAAAGCAATCTCATCTGAGAAAAGAAATTTGTTTCAGGTTTGTAACAACGAGGGTGATTGCTTCTGTGACGAATGCTGGGGAGGAAGCAATTGCAATACAAAGGTTGAATGCCACGGTACGTACCAAGTGTTTGGTAGATGATGACACAACATCCATCCTTCCTTCTGTCAGTCTGTCCATTCCACTGTTTGTGTGCCGTCTGTAATATTTTATTTCAGAGCCACGTTTTCACTTGAGACGGAATCGGAGTCAGAAGCACATCGGAATCTTTAGGATCGCAAGATTTCCTTTTCCTTGACTTGTGCTTACTATTTTCACTTGCAATTTCGCGCATAAAATGCTTCGGACGCCGATTCCATGTACTCAAACCTGGATAGTCACTGTCCTCCGCCAGGCTTTCAACAACCGAGTCCAGTTAATCGCTTTACCCTCATGCTTCGTTTGAACAGCATATCTTCAATCACTTTTTTTTCCTAACCTTCAGGTGTGGGTCGGAGCAGTCTTGCTGGCTATGTCATTCTAGTCTTCCTGTGTATTGCACTGGTTGCGGGCTGCATCGGGGGTTTCATCTATCGAGATCAAGTCAAAGCCAAATGGCAAGAAAGCAAAGAGAAAAGGTAAGAAAGAATGTTAGTCTTCAGTTATATTGCTGGATTGAGAAATTTTCAACAAAGTACAAACGATGATGTGAGTTATTTTCGAGTATTTCATTGTCCTAACGCGATGTTTTATGGCGTCTAAGGTACCGAGCAGTTGATGACAAGCCGGCTCTCTCGCCATCTAGGAAAAAAGTTTCAGAACCAGTAACCGACGGTAGAGGATTACCTACCGTTACCATGGCACCGAAACCTCCTCCACCTCCTCCTTCAAGAACTGCGGCAAGTCGTCAACCAGGGAAGATTGAACTCCCGAGCTGGCCGGCCGAACATAAATACGAAGAGGTTACAGCACCCGTTCAAAGAAGAGGGCCTCCTGGGATCCCAAAGCAATCGAGTTTGAACAGAGCTTCCAGCCCCCCGACGGGATCAGATGTTGCTAAACCTACTGCGGGACCCAGACCTGGTAGTTACGCGGGAGTTATAGACAGACCTGTGAATAAACCACCACAGAGACCGTCTCCCTTGGCCGGACTAAGTCAAACTTCTTCTGACCGACCACTGCTACCGTCGGAAATAAAGAAATCACAGGAAGCAATTGGAGGGGATAAGACAGGCCCTGTGGTACCAGGTCGACCGGTGCTACCTCATAAACCAGCTAGAATGCCACCACCTCCGCCTAGCAAACCTCCCGCGGCAGGCTTTTCGAACAACAGATAAATGTTCATTAGGTTAGATTCCACTTCCGGTTCCCGACCTGGTTCCGGTTTAAATGAGGTAAGGTGATCTCAGGGTGTTTAGGGCTGACTTCTTTTTGTGGTCGAACTAGAGAAAGAACAGAAATTTGGCCAGCCCTAGCGCTAGGAGCACTTTACCTTCTTGTGCATTGAATCCTCATTGTTGTTGACTCAAATATTTTAGCTTGCATCGATATCAGTAGCAGCGCATCATTAGGTTTGAGTAGAGATATTGGCTGCTCAGGGAATTCATGGTACGATTCCCTTTCCTGGTCCTTTGACTTAACCTCTGACCATGCGCTTCTACAGAGGCTACAAAACAATCCAAAAATCATTAGGGCAAAATGTTTTCCGTTGCAAGCATCTTAAAAAAAATGAAATCTAAATTGTGTCGTCAAGTTTTCCCACTAGATAAAGAAAGAATTAATACTCAAGAGAACGACATATTCAGAAATAGGAGAACATTACCCACAGAAGAAAGTCTATAGATCCTTTAAAGACTTTAGGAGTATGGCGCAATCCACATTGGATTTTTTTAAGGGGCCATGTTTGTCCCCCATGATATCCCAGGATGCATTGCGTGAAGCGGTCGTGTCGTAAATGCTTCTAAAGGTCAAGTTATTCTTGTGACAGAAAGAATTTATAATATAGCGATTGACAAATGGCTTCCACTCCAAGCCAAATAATCAAAAAAGCGAAAAGACACCACCCAATCGCATGCCTTAGGGAAACCATTACAATGTCACCGTGTTGTAAGTTTCGAATTTCTGTAAATTCAAACTTTTGTAATTTTGTTATTCCTTCAAATGAAAAAAAATAATTGAAAAGATTATAATTAGCGCGCACCGTGCGCGAGTGAGTGTTCATCCAAAACGGGGTTCGTACGTTCATCTGATCAAATTCTTGATGTAAAAAATGTATGATTCAAGGGGAAAAGGTTTTTATTTAGCTTGAAAAATATCTTTTTTTGCAGATAATAGGAGGAACAAATGATAATTATATAGTAAAATTAACTAAATCTAGAACATAATATTAAATTATAAAAGTTAATATTAGGGACGCAACATTTTAGTTGTTTGCCCTGATCAAGTCTAAATCTCATTTAGGTACCATTTAAAATTCTATGTTGTGAAATAGCTAGATAATTAGTCATAAAAAATTTCCTCGACTAGAAAATATGGAGAAATAAAAAATGGGATTGAATTTTTTTTTAACTGAATCTGTGATTAATCCTTTTTCATGCGTGCTGCAAGTTATTGAAATTGGCCTTTTTCCTGCTGGCAGTCTTCTTCTTTTTCTTTTATTGGCATAGCGCGCGACTCTAAGAAATGACCTTGTTCCATGGTAAGATATGGTATGGCAAAACGGCGAAATTTGATAAGTTGAAGACACAATAAAAGGGTCAAATGGACAACTAGCTGGCTTTGGTTCTCGGAAATATAGCCGGTGGGAGATAGCCTCCAGCCAAAACAAAGTATATCTTGTTTGAACATGTTTCCTCGGAGGTTTCCGCTTCTCAGTTGCACTATCTGTGGTCTGCACGTAAGTGCTAATTTGTTCACATACAGATATTTTATCCTCCCCAAAAAAATAAAAACTTTGAAGTGAGTACAGAGCATAAAAGCTGTTCATAGACTAACAAATGACAAAAAAAAAATTGATAATTTGCATTGAAATGAAATATTCTTTTAATTATTCTTCTTACAGTAAAAAGGCTGGACAGCAGTGTATCTTATTCTGTAGGAAAATTGTGCCAAATCTAAATTAGAAGGATACAATTCCTAGTCTGCACTGCCAATATTTTTGCCCAATATCTTTTTAAAGTTTTTTATTTCATTCCCATGCCGATTTGGAATTTTTTTCGAGATCCGTGCTAATGAATACCAATTATTCTGACTTGAATCAATACCGCGATATGTGGGCTGAGGTGCTTGAATTTCTGCTGGCATAGTTCCTCGAGGCTTAGCGGCTGGAAACAGGCTGCTATTATGCTTTTAATCCAGACCAATCTAAGCCACTCCTTGACCCTTTTACCCACTAATTACTGCGTTTTACCCTCCTCCACCAAAAAGCTGGTAACGAGATTTCATTCCCACGTGATAACATCCTAGTTGTGTGATTGGCTGGTTCAGGTATGACACTTCCTTGTTGTTGTTTTGATCGTTCAGAATTTTCTGGTCGAAAAACATAATAATATCGAGTTTTTTATGATCAAATGAAAACATCGATCGCCTTTTTATCTATGTTATTCTCACCAGCTGCAGATGAAGACTTCATCTAATTGAATACACTGGAGCAAGAAGCGGATAAAGAACAAGTAATAGTGTGAACAACGACGTATCGTGATCCTCATGAAAGCATTGTTAAGACTGAATTTATTCCTCATATCGGAAATATGGCCGTTTCCCTGGCTCTTTGTCTTTTCAGCTACCCATTTTAGCTTGATGGGATTTGTTATATTGATGGTGATGGACATTAGAGTATAACTGCTATCAAGGAAAACAATAAACGTTGACCACAACGAGGAAGATAATAAGCCAAGCTTTCATTCCTTCGTCGACCGCCAGTCTCTTGACAACATTGTACAGGTAATTCGTAATATTCACGCTATTGTTTTTATGATCAGCTGTTTTCGTATTGTCTTAAATTTTCCTAGGAGAGAGGGAGATTGTTTTTTAAACGAGCAAAATAGCAAGAGAGGAAAATTAAGATAATGCTCTATGTATAAGAGACAGTCTAAACTTATAAATGTCGAGAAGGTTGACAAAAAAGATTTAAACTAAGCTTATAGAAATGCAGTGTTTGAAGGTTTTTTTAAACTTTTGTTATTTAGGTGTGAAAATTATTAGAACGATGGGTGACATCGAGTACGATCAACAGCATCCAAGAGAGCTCATAAAATGTGTTTTTATTGGGGACTCAGGCGTTGGCAAGACAAAGTTGATTCTCGCTGAAGCGACTGGTGTTGGTATGAAGATGGGTACAACGGCCCGTCATTTGCACTACCCATCAGTCTTTGCTATTGACCAGTATCATGTCTCACAAGAAATCCGAGATAGGGCAAACTTTGTGGTTGATGGTGTTAATGTTGCACTCAGGTTATGGGATACATTTGGTGATCATGGCATGAACAGAAAGTTTGCATACCAGAATGCTCATGTCATCATGTTATGTTTCAACATCAGCTCTCCTTGTTCTTTTAAAAATGTCAATGCCATTTGGTATCCAGAAATTAAGAAATTTTGCCCACGGATTCCAATAATCCTCGTCGGAACTCAGTCCGATTGGCGCTGTCAATCAAGTTCCACAGTGATAATTAAAGATAACTGCAGTCTGTCAAAACGGATGCGGGAATGTGTATTAGTTTCACCTGACATGGGCCGACAGGTTGCCACGGAAATTGGTGCCACATACTATGAAACGAGTGTAGTCACCATGTGGGGAGTTAAAGAAGTTTTTGAAAATGCAATAAGGGCTGCATTGATTACCAGACGACAGACAAGGTTTTGGTCATCACAGCTCAAGAGAGTTTCAAAACCTCAGCTACAGCAGCCTTTCCTTCCAGAGAAATCCAGCCTGCCGTTAGTTGAAATACCAATTGGTCAATACCAACAAAACCTCCAGGACCTGCTTGATGAGGGAGTATGTACAGATGTACACTTTATTTTGGGCCAACATGTTATTGAAGCACACAGTGCCATCCTTGCCAGTGCCTCACCATTGTTTAGCCAGTTGCTCTTTGCTCATGGATTGTTCAGTAGCTATGCCGAGGAGTCTTACTTGCTGAAATGTCTTGTTAATCTTGAAGAACAGGTGGAGTTCTTTCAAAATGCAACGGTACTTGGCAAACAAACATTGCTTCCCCGAGGTTTTACATCAATCAGTCTAATAACAAGCTGTGGAGAACAGATTTCCAAGATTGCAGTTGAAGTGGATAATTCTATTCCACCAAGTGCATTTCAAGCAATTCTAGCCTTCCTATACAGTTTAGACCTTCCACAGGGATGTGTATGCTTGGAAGAACTGCTACATGTTACCAGATTTCTTCAGGTTAAGGACATGTCAGAATACATAACCAATATTCTGAATAAGTCAGCCTACATGAACGCAGAGGTATTTTCCACCATCCAGAGGCGCATGCTGTTCAATAGCAAACTACTTATTGGGCAAAAGTGTATGTCAGATGTTGCTTTTGTACTGCATGATAAAACTGTTCATGCGCACAAGTGCTTTTTGGTGTCACAGTGTGAAATGATGGCAGCTATGTTCATGGAAGGACATTTTAAAGAAAGTGGACACCAAGTGGTATGTACATATACACTAGGTGTAGGGCATGGGCCATGGCATTACTAAATAATACATATTGAGGGGGTGCTAGAGATGATAGGTGCAAGGAGCTGCAAGCACGAACATGGGCATTTCATTACTGTGCCCAGCAACATATTGTAATAGTAGGGGGTGCCAGTGATGTATAGGGGTAAGGTACAAGTAAGAACATGGGTGTGGTATTGCCATACCCAGTAATATTACAAGGGAGGGTGCTAGGGATATATAGGGGCAAGCTAGGTGCAAGCACAAACATGGGCATGGCATTACCGCACACAATTATATCATAATAGGGGTAATAGGGGTTGCCAGTGATGTATAGGGAGAAGGTACAAGTCCCGGGGGGGGTACTTCGGGTCGTTTCATACAGGGATGCTCTGCCCGGACTCTCGACCCCTTACCCTTTTCTATACCAAATTTCAGCAAAAAGTTACCCCTTTTTTATACCTTTTTGCCTGAAAAGGTACCCCTTTCATATACTTTTGAAGAAAATCTACCCCGTTTTATACCAAAACTCACAAATTTCCACCATTTTTGAAAAAAGTACCCCTTTCGGGCGGAGCATCCCCGTATTGTCAATTATAGGGAGTACCCCCCCCCCTCCCCCCCCGGGTACAAGTAAGAACATGGACGTGGCATTGTCGCACCCAGTAATATCACAAGGGAGGATGCTGGGGCAATTGTACCAGCATTACAGTACTCTACTTTACAGTTGAAAACATTTAGATTGATAAACTCCATGTAAAAATATTTTAATTAAACTTTCCCATAGGTTGAACTGAAAGATGTCAGCAGTCATCAGACATTTCTGGCAGTGCTAGAGTATTTGTACACAGGGCATTGTCCCATCCTTGTTCTTGATGAAGCACTTGACGTCATAGGCCTTGCAAACTTTTTCTGTCTACCAAGATTAGTTGCCTTCTGTGAAAAACTAATCACCAAGGAGTTGCAGGTTAACATGGCATCGGATGAGTTGTCTGTTTCTGAGGATGTCATTGGTAAGTTTGTAGAGCAAATTGTGTATGAGTGTGAAAAGTCACAGCACAACACGGTTATGATAGTGCACAGACACTGCACAGAATTTTGAATGTTTTCATACACAGTACGGCACTGACATGGTTATGACAAGGTATGGTCCGTAAGTTTTTCATAGTCATACAAAAACTGCTCTATTTGTGTTGCATGTGGCATAATCCATCATGCAAATTAAATGCCGTTCAGAGGCAAGCACAAATCCAGACAAAATGACGATTTAGGAATAAATCTGCATATTTTGAGCATGGGTCTGGTAACTATTAAATTAGGAAATTGAACTATTTTCCATAAAAATTAATGGTGACAACCAGTCTGGATCCAAGGTTGCACCCCCCCCCCCTCCCTCCCATACCCAAATTTGACCAGTAATATTTTATTGTTACAGCCTGTTTAAAAGAAGCTCAGCTGCACAATGCTTCACAGTTGGAGGCTTGGTGCTTATGTTACCTTGCTACACATTACGTCGAGGTATGTCATCAGCACCCAAAGGAGTTCAAAAACCTTAGTTCAGCAACCCACCATTGCTTGAGCAAGCAACGTTGGCCACCTGTTTGGTACCTGCTTGAGAATGAGTGGTATGAGAAAGCCAAGCGAGAAATTGACCAGCAAGAGAAGAACAAAAGACCATTGAAGTCATTCGTTAAAGGCAAGAGGAAGAAGTGTCACTGTCTCTAGTTCGGTTGAAAAATGATATAGAGATGCTAGTAGCATTGGCATCGTTCTTGCAGCCTAAAACTATCCATGGATGCTTCAACCTACTAAAAGCATTAGAATTTCCAAAGAGGGCTTTATTTTTATAATACCTGGTTCCACGATTGGAAAATCTTAGGATATGCAAGCATAAGTTTGCATCTGTCGGGGAAGATGTTATATTCCAATTGCTATTGAGACCACTGCAGGGTAATCCTAACAAGGGCAAGGACTAAGTCCTCAAATGCCTTAGTAACATAGCTTTTGAATTGAGTAGTAGGCTGCTGGCTTTACTAGGCAGATTGAGTTGCTTGAATCTAATCAATGCATGTGTGATTGGGAAGCGCTGTAAGTGGTTCAACTGTATACATGTATCTTAGGGTAAAAGAAAAAAATGCAACACCAAAATTAGTATTGTTAGAGTTTTAGCCAATAACATACTGTTAACCTACCAACAACGTTTTGACACCCTATCGGCAACCTACAAATACCCTACTCAGACTGAGTGACTATTTCATCTAGGAAGTATAAATAGTCATGTTGCATTGGCAGTACATTAGTTACTAAATATATTTAAAGATAAATATATGTTAGGATTAATCAAATTTAAGTTAAAAAGTTTTAAGAAAACAAATACAGTTAGAGCTAATTTCTCATTTATAGAAACAGCATACTGATACCCTAAGTACATTAAGTGCACCACTAAATAAGCTTATATAACAGTGTAATCACAAAGTGTGATAAATAAATGTAATATACCCTCATAGAGTTTAACCCTTGAAACAAAAATGACTTGTTACAGCAGGACGTGCTAAAGTATGACCACAATTAACATATTCACATACATTTTATGCATGGGCTTTTTGCTGCCAAATGAGCTTTTATACACCTTATTTGGTAAAACCAGCCAGTTTCCCATCAAAATGTGTCAGTTAACGTACAAAAGTCTTTGCATAAAAGAATGCAAATATATTAAATGTGGTCATACTTTGCACATCGTGCTGTAATGTGTAATAGAAGAAAAAAGAAAATGGTGATGTATTATTTAACCTCTAATATTAGTGCAGTTTCATTAAGTGAAACCACCCATATTGTCTGCACTCTAATACTATATTGTTATGATAAGTTCATTATTTTTGCATCCGATACCATGGTTTGCACAACATAACCTGTGATTACAAATAATGATCATCAAAATAATGCATATTGAAGTGGATGCATAGTGATTTCAAAAAGACACCTACTATCCATCTGCAGATAAGGGAACCAGTATTTTGATAGATCAAAATAAAGATAATTCAATCAAGCACCATGATCAAAAAACAAATTTGTTATGTTTCAATAACATAAGCAATAGACTAACACTATTAGAAGCTGTACATTTTTTGAAGTATAAGTTTAATAGTAATTGTACAAATAAAAGTTTTAAGTTAAATTACAGTTTATTATCTTATTATTGCTATAAAGTATTGGGGAAAAAACCTGTTACATTGGTGGTTCTTGTCAAGGTGTGGTAGTAATAGTGAAACTTCATGTTTACTAGTTAACAAAAGCATTGAGGTGGTAATAATACAGTAACCATTGTCACAAAAGCTCTTCACAACTCTCTTGTTTTACTAGCTAATCAATTTCTGATTGACACATGAATAACAAAGGCTTGTGTCACATGAAATATCGCAATACAAATAAGAAAATCTTGTGACATTTAGGAGAGGAATTTATTTAATCATTTCATTTTACAGTGCTGAATACTTTAGGATAATCTATATGTGCTATAAGATGCCACTGTTTTCAGAGAGAAAGCTAAGAAATATCTTAATTATCTTAATCAAAATTAGCAGCTCATGCAGCCTAAAAAAATCTAGTAGTCAAAACGTTAGGCAAGGGAGTGCGTATTGCATAAGTAATAGGGTCTGCTGAAAAGGACTTTCACCACAAACCAAAGTGAGGAAATAAGAGAATTAACATTTGCTGTCGTATTCTAATCTAATTAACAATTGGAACGGCAAAAGCGCAGCCACTTTCAATGGCCAAATTGTAGTCATTGCCTTTGCCGCCATCATATTTGCTGGTCACGATCCTAAAGAATCCACTCTCTCCCCATGGCTTTCCCCAGGAATTTCGCACAATCCAGTACTCGACGCCATTCTCTACACCCCAACCAATAACTGATACGATATGATTAACCTCTGGAAGCAAGCTGTACTCTTTGTAAACCCCTCCATTATACTTTTCAAGCTTTTGTGTTGCCATGATACCACAGGCGATGGGGCCTCGGGCAAAGATTTCAGCCATCATCTTGTCTCTACCTTTTACATTACCTGAAAATAAGCAAAATGCTGTCTATTTCAGGGGTTTTTGATTTAATTATATATTTATCAATCAGAGTGGAGTGGAATCAAAATGGTTGACTTTGCTCCAAGCCTGACCTCACCCCCCTCTCTGTACAGTAAATAATCCACATGCATTCTCTTACCAAATTCACTAATTTTCCACAGGGTATAATTCTTAATGACGTAGCAGTCTCCAAAGGTACTGCATGTTCCACACTGATTGAACTCTGTACACTGCATGTCTTTAGCCTGGTAGTTGTTGCATGTCTCATCTGGAAGTCCGTGCTTATGGGCGTACTCATAAACACCAGCCATTCCACCACCATGACATGTACCTGCACCAGCTGAGGAAAACAATGTTCAAAAAAATTGAAAATGGTCAGTTCTAGCAATTATCTGTAATTGGATACCTGTTAATTGCAAATTTCATCCACTGGGGACAAAACGGGGGAGCTAGTCAGGATCGATGGTGTGGTGGTAAAACACAAATTCCAATCATGAGTTAATGGCTGGTTCTCTTTCTGACTCTGAGGGTTTTTCAAGCTTTCTTACTAATTCAAACTGGTTAGAGCTGTGCTCCAGGGTCATACATGGACTGTATAGTGGCCAATAGACCTCATCGGCTTGGGTGTAATGTTGTCCCATTTCAGACCACATGTCATTCCCCAGAGTATCATTTCATTGTTTAACGGTTGCGCATAAGAAGATACATGAATATGGATACCACTCAAATAAAGAATCTTATTCTCAAGAGAATGACACGTGGTCTGAAATGGGACAACATTACCCCAAGCCGATGAGGTCTATTAATAAGAGGTTGAGTTAAACTCAATGAAAGGTAGGACAAACAACAAGGAATGCTCACAAATTTCCTTCCTTACCACAAGCCAGCACATGCTGAACAGACAAATAATTCACTGGCCATTTTCCTTTCCTTTTGATATTGATTCTGTCTGACAAAGCACTTGTAGTGCCCATAGCCCAACAGGATCCACAGTACTGAGGGATATGCTGGTTACGCGTGACGCTAGCAAAGTTGGTTCCATTAAGATTGCGCCAGTCAAGAGCTGTGGGCAATTTGCTCATATCAAGGTATTCATGAGGTCGGCGAGTCTTTCTGCAAGAATAAATTAAAAATTTCTGGTTAAATTTCTGCTATTATTTTGCTTCAAAGGATTCAAAAGTGTGCTAGCAACGAAGTATAGAACCTCTTAAGCACCTGATTATAATATAAACAGATATTTCGTCCCCATTCTATGATATTTTATACATGGAAAACTCATAAAGTTCATAAAATATGAATGTAGTCACTTACATAACTTCTTTGATGTTCTTGTCAAAGGCCGGCTTGTAGCAAGGCTCGTTTACACGGGAATGGTGCTTCTTTGGGAGCGCAAAAGACACCCCAAACAAAGCTACTAGAACAAATATTGACTTCATGGCAAAGGAAAGGAAATCCAGCAAAATTTTAGTCCTCAATTCTGCACGTTTCTTTTCTTCTATGCGAATTCTCTTTCAAGAATTCTTTTATTTGTGTCTTTTCTCGTGACTTGCACTTGAACAGGAAGTAAAATTCCTGGAATCTGATTGGACAATTTAATCCCTGTGATCTCGTGATGACCACGTGCTTTCTTTCCTGGTACCCAGGCTACTGTTATCACACGTTCTTTATTACCACAGCAATCCATAGATGAACGAGGATAAAAAAATGTTCCTTGCTTTCAACTTTGGACTTCCAATAATTCCTTTACCTTAAAGTTGGAATTACTGTTATCAAAAGGTTGGTATACTGACTTCAAAATTTTCAAAATTTGGATAAAAAATCTATCATTTGGAAGAGCATATTTCCATGTCAAAATTATATAAAAAATTTAATGCCTGGGGTTCTGCCTAGGAGGGCTGGGATCTTGACATTTTAGTTTCAAAAGTAGAATAATAATGAAAATTTATTCAATTTTCCTTTCAGATCTGGATGATTCTGGTTACAGCTTTCAACATGATTACTTGAGCAAAGCTATCTGCATCTATAGATATTTTTATATAATATTTGTCTCAAAAAGCAATTTTTTTGAAGATGAAAGCTATATTAATCATCAACTCAATGCCAGACATCTTGTTTGTCTGGGAAGATAATGAATTTGCTGAGCACATAAACAATGTATTAATGGAGGCAGGGTTTATCAATCCAAATCAAGATGTATCGAAATTAGACTATGGTGCGATGGCGCAGTACTTTTCACCAATGATTGCTTCGCTGACTTATATGAATGAGCATGGAAATCCTTATTCTTCTATTACTTGCAAAGATGGAACCATATTTGTATTCAAACAGGTAATCTCCTGTAATATTACAGTGATACGACAACATCTACTGGAGCCCATGGGTGTAAGTGGTAGGGGTGATCGGCATGCAGCCCTTTTAGAGTGGAATTATTTCCTGTGTGAACCTCGTAGGGGTTCCTACTCAAAATTCAGTTCATTAACATGACTCTGTAACTTTTAGGGTCATTTGTTATCTATTTTCTTCATGGAACAAACATGAAAGAACAAAAGAAAGATGTTGTCCAGATTATAGTCATGCATACCTTTTAGGGGTTGATTTGAAATCAACATCATTTTAAAAGCTTTTTTAATTTATGCATATACATCTTATGGGTCATTTTCAAAACCAATCACCAATCACCTCTAACACTTGGACTACTTCAGTACCCCCCAGGTAGGAGATATTCTTTGGGTACCTGCCCCCTCTGTTTCTGTTTACCTTTTCTATCTTGAAATGCACTGAAAATATGGGAAATAATAGCTGTCTCCAAGAACATAGAATTTGATATTTATTCTAGACTTTTGGTGAACCCTCCAAACTCAAACACTGGCCAGCCATTTATTCATAAAGACAATTCCGTTACCTAATAGACCCTTTTCAAATATGGCGTCTATGACGTCAAATGAGGAGAATGAGAATGTCCCGGAATGTAGACAAGAATTGCCCCAGATTTCAAAACACAATCATTAGGACTAGGACTCCTCGTTTGACGTCATAGACGGCATATTCGAAAAGGGTCTATTAGAACGGTCCAGGCTGCAGATAATGCAAATCCTAAATTGTATCCTCTATTCTGATGGAATGTATATAAAAACTTTATATGAAAACTCTCCAGAAAAAGGTCTTCTCCCTTTTAAGTTGAGCGGCCTGGCTGGTCAGTTCTGACTGTATGGAAAGTGCCCTTAGGTGTTATGGGGAAATGATATTTTGAGGAGAAAATGGTCAGATGGTTGAAACTTTGGAATTTCTTTTTTTTTTTTAGTTCAACAATATGATATTTATGGCAGTGAATGGAAGTGGCGATGAATCAGAGGATTTCTTGAGAAGGAAGTTAACAGTTGTACACAGAATCACTGTCATGTATTTTGGTGCATCTCTAGATTCACTAAAGCCTGAATTGCCGTCCAAGCGAAAAGCAACTTGGAAAAGGCTTGGTGAATTGATTGATTCATGGCAGTTGTTGTACTCGCAGCAGCAGAGTTTTCTTGTAGAGGTGAACTTTCTTAATACGTTATTGCATCTTTTATTAATAAATTATTAGGAATGAAATAATTAATACATCAATGGACAATGTCCAGCCAAAATTGTCCAAAGCCAGATGCATCTTAGGTCAGTCTTCTTGACCAGTAACATTGAATGGTCAAATGATCAGTCCGATTTGGTGCAGTCATCATGTCTGGTCATTGAGCAGCCATATTTTTAGTCCTCCAATTCAGGCTGATCAGTTTTCTTTATTTGTCAAAACAAGTGCACTTAAAGAAACTAAATAAAACATATGCTTGTGTCATTGTTGTGAGAGATGTATAATGCATACATGTATGTACCTTTAACTCTCTCATACCTTCAAATGGTAATCATTATAACTTCATTTTTTAACTCATTCCTGCGATTCTCAATATTCTGTGAACTCTGTAGTTGCAAGTTACCCATTGGAAATTGGTTTTTCACTTCCGCCATGCAGCCAAAAATATTAAAGGTACCAACTGATTAGTTTAATTTGATTGAAGGCAATGAGTTCACAGAATATTGAGAATCAGAGTCATGTGTTGCTAGGGTAAAGTGTCTAAAATCTTTGTGTTATTCAGGCAGTGGAGAGAATCAATGTCAATCAGTCTCTCAGTGAGATGGCCATGAATCTACTCAACACAGCTTTGACAACAGTAAAGAACAAAAGTGACCAGAATGCTGTACATGCATTGCTGCTAGTAAATACAAAACTGTTTGCACTTTATTCAAGGTGAGTTGCCATCCTCCCATCATCTTATCTCCATCCTTCCATCCTTTTTTCTTTTGTTTTCTCTCACCTTTTCTTTCTTTCTTTATGCTCCTCCTTCTTCCTTCATTTCTTTTTCTATTTCTTTCTTTTTTCCCCATCCATTTTCCCTTTTTCTTCTTTTTTTTTCTGTACCCTTGAAGCTTACCTATCTATGGTGATTTTTTTTTTCAGTCGTAATTCCCTAGAACTTCAAGCAGCTGACATACTCATGATAACATCAATAGTACAAAATATATTCCCCTACCAGAGCCAAGCAGTGCCTTGTTCCAGCACTAGAGCACCTCCTCCACTTTTCAATAGAGTCGTGTCTAAAGGAGATTCTTCATTATATCAAAGTCTACTTGATGAAGACCCAAATGACGACAATGAACCAGGTAGTGGGTACCATCCACCTGCATCTCTGCCAATTGCTATTAACAACACTGCCGACAGAGATACAGTGAGCATGAACTCTTCAGTTGAAGAGAAATTCTACTCTCCACCTTCTACTCCGACATCTGATGACATGGCTCAGCAAGCATCAATAAATGATTCGACCTTGACTGATGCTTTCTTTTCTCCTAAAAATGATAGTTTAAACATCACACCACAGGTAACCCAATCAGTATTGTTTTGATGAATAGTTGTTAGTTTAACTACTTTCCTCATTGGGACTTTGATTTGTTGTGTATATATATATATATATAGAGAGAGAGAGAGATAGATAGAGAGAGAGAGAGAGAGAGAGAGGTATTTAATAGGCAAATTTGTTCATAGGGTTGAATATAACGGTATGCCACTTGGTATAGTTTTGGGCCCCTTGAATTAATATTTCTTGAAAGCTGTAAATAGCATATTTGAAACATTTCAAACATGATCTCTTACCAGTGCACCCTTATTAAAAACAAGGGACAGAGAGGGATTTTACTGGGATGGCAGCCAACCTTTAAAACAAGAGGAGGTACCCCTTCACTAAACACCCCAAGGCTACTGAGATTTCCATCAACCAAAAACAAAAGGTTACATACACCACCCTCCCTCCCCTAGGATTGTTAATCTCAGTATGTTAAAGTTATGTTTTGTTTAGGATCATCTTAAAAAGGAGAAAAGAAATAAAGATGTGACCACTGAAGAGGAATTCCTGTCAGACAAGACCCAGCAGAAAAATGAATACTTCAGACAGCCTGTGTGTTTAAGCACTCCACGTTGCCCTTACATGCCGCATGTTCTACACCTTATTCATGTTGCGAAAGGAACAGTGTTGGTCCTTGTTAATGAGGTATTATTTTTATTCCATGTAAAAACAGCCAATCAGGATGAAGGAAATCCATTGTATAGACCCTTGCGCGTAACATCAAAGCTGCTCAATTTGGAGGACAAAACAAAAGAATTTCAATCTCCTGAGAATTGGAAACCCATTGTTTTGTCCTCCAAACGGAGCTGCAAATGCTGCGAGGGGTCTATATTCATTAGACTAATAATATTCTTTCTGTCATGTGTTAAGATTTTCTATAATTATGGGGGGCAGAGAGTGGGTGGGGGAGGGTTGCTCGAGCTTAGATTAGATTTGATTTTTCTATTCCTTTCAGGTCAAACACAGTGCCTTTGCCATTCCAATCTATCAAGTGCTTAATATTGTCACTCGACTTGAGTCTGATGCCAGTGAAAGAAAGCACACTGCACAGCAAGCTAATGCAACGATGGAGAAGATTGAAACACCTATGAAAAAGATTGGTGAAATTCTTAAAAGCTCAATGGGGGTAAGAATCTTTTTATGACATATTTTTAATATGCAAATCTTTACATCAAATTTTTTTCTGAATGAGAGACAACCATAACACCCAAATGGCCTCCAGCTTCTAGTTTAAACCAACTAAAAAGAACACCCAATCACAATGCATAAAAAGGAAAATAGTAAGGCACATTACTTCAGGATTGCGCTTTTTCAAAATAATTGGATGGAGTCAAGTTTAAATTTTAATTACGTTGTCCATTTATGCAAAATATTTAAAATTGAGGTGGAAAATGATTATGTGATCGATGATGATGATGATGACGACGACGACGACGATGATGGTGTTGGTGGTGCTGCTGCTGCTGCTGATGATGATGATGATGATGATGATGATGATGAAGATGATGCTGATGATAATGATGATGATGGTCCTGCTGGTGGTGCTGATGTTTATGACAATGATGACAATTATCATCATGATGATGATAATAAATATGATGATGCTAATGGTTGTGGTGGTGGCGATGATGATAATAATGATAGTGGTGATGATTCTATCTATTCAGACCGCAGTCGATGGAAGGGTTCGCCGAGTCCGCGACAGCTGGGACATGGTCAAACGGTCCGGTATCTATAATTACCTTACAAGTAAAGTACATGAGCTCCCTCCAGGTCTTGATGCAGCGGTGAACGACATGATCAAGAGCCTAAAGTCTTTGTTTAGTGTGTTGTATTTGATTGGGCCCAACAATGATGCTGACCAGAGCTTCCTGAACGCCATCCGTGACATCCAGGAGACTATTAAAGTAAAGCTGAATGACTATGAAGATTATCTGCAAGTCAAAGGAGAAAGAAACGTAACCATGACTGCATATCCTTTGATATCAAAATTCGGTTTAATTTACCACCGTGAGGGTGGGCGAAGAACCAAGGGAATCAACAGGGTGATACAGCAGTAGTGCACGCCTCTCAACTCGATCTGGGGTCTTGGGTTCTATTCCTAGAATCGGCTTCAAATGTGGGTAGAGTTTAATTTTTCAAGGGGTTCTTTGAATTTTCCTCAGCAAAACCTAACACGCTCAATTCCAATTCGATCTGTGAGTTAGCCGTGTCCTGACTCAGTTCAGCACAATGTTGGTTTCAGGATATTTCATTAGGAAAACCTTTCCCATGCATGCAATTGTGGGTTGCGTACGTGGGGGAATGTTCCTTAATGGGGGTGGGGTGGGGGGGGGGGGGGGGGGAATTCGTCCACGTAGTAAACAGGTCAGAGTTATTTGTTTAAAATTTGACTGGTATTTCCCTTGACTGTTCCCACTTACCTGGAAGATTATCCCGGACTTGTTCACTTCATTTACATTGATCGATCGGGTAACCAGTTGATAGCACCTTCACTGAATACCTCTTCTGAACAAGCACACAACAAATGTGATCCGTGTCACGTGCTCAAGCAGAAGATCTGGGACGCGTGGACACTCGTGCATGTGTTTCTTTTGCAAGGTTTGTAGAAGGGGAAGGCAGACACGTTGGTCACGGCGTATAAGGAGGATGATAGTGATGATGACGATGATGATAACGGTGATGGTGATGGTGACGGCGATGATAGTGATAACGATGATGACGGTGATGATGACGATGGTGACGATGTTGATGAAGGTAATGGTGACGGTGGTGGTGGTGATGATGATGGCGATGATGATGATGATAACGGACAACGCAATTGTTAAGGAAGATGATGGATGATGCTGATCACATGGTAACGACGTTACTCAATCAAAAAAAGTTCAGGTTTTCTAAACTTTCCTTGGATGATAGATCACTTATTCTTTGCTTTATTCCGTATCAGGAAACACATTCGTCGCTTTTCGTGACGGAGATTTTCTCTTCACCTACTGTCTATGGTTTGAAGACTCATCCGGGAACCCTGCATCTATACAGACCTCGTTCCCAGTCTTCTCTGGGTCAACACCGCCAGGAATATTGTCAGGGGACGGCAGCTTCTTCAGGTGAGTGTAAAGAAATTTGCATGGTGATGCATGATGATGGTACATGATGATGATGGTACATGATGGCGATGATACATGATGGCGATGATGATGGTGATACCTGATAATACATGATACATGATGGCAATGATGATCATGGTACATGATAATGGTGATTAATGATGATGATGGTACATGATGGCAATGATGTTGATGATACATGATAATGATGATGATACATGATGGCGATGATGATGGTGATACATGATAATGATGCATGATACATGATGGCAATGATGATGATGATAGATGATGGCGATGATGATGGTGATACATGATAATACATGATACATGATGGCGATGATGATCATGGTACATGATAATGGTGATTAATGATGATGATGGTACATGATGGCAATGATGTTGATGATACATGATAATGATGATGATACATGATGGCGATGATGATGGTGATACATGATAATGATGCATGATGCATGATGGCGATGATGATGATGATACATGATAATGATGAAGCTAATACGAGATGGTGATGATGATAATTTCGTTGATAACGTGATGATCATAATCAGTTGGTCTTGATACATTCCCTTTGTACTATATACAATGAAACAAAAGCTTTTCCTTTCTACCTTTCCTCAGAAATCTAGTTCGTCAATGTTTCCCCGCCGCCCAAGAAGGTTCCATTAGATGTTACGAACTAATGTGCATGCATGTCGGTCTAGTGCCTATACGACTTGCCGCAAGACACATACGGAAGCTAGCGACGGCTTTATTCGAAACATCTCTTGGAGCACACTATCCGATCAGTCTGATACAATGAAGAATGTAGAAGGTCATTGTAAATACAAAAGAGGCAATGAAGGTAAAACACAATTTACTGTAGAACAATTATATATATTTCTACAATTCTATTTTGGCGAGGAGAAGAATGGAAAGTGGATTGGAAAACGCGGGAAGCCTTTGGCAGCGAGGTCTCTCCCAAATGGCTTCAATGACGTTCCTTCCAAGAAGGCATGAAACTGTAGTTGCTACGCATTTTGAAGTACTGATGTTGTGCCCTGATCCGCTATCACATATGGGGAGAGTTGCTTGTGTCTTCTTTGCTTCAAGGGTTTTGATCCGGGTTCTCAAACTTTGCTCCATCCGCAAAAATCAACTTCTAAAGATACAACAAATAGCGTCGTGTAACATGGCTCGCAGCATCGATTGCCTGCAACTTTGCGCCCAATGTTGCACCGTGTTTCCGCGCCTTTTAAAATTGCCATTCGATCTGACGACGAGCACTTTATTCATGACCGTCTGGCTTGGGAGACTGCCTATCCGGCATTCCTTGCATTACGTTACATTTACTCAAGAAGATACATTGCTGAAATCTCGCGCAAGACCTTGCAGTTTTTCTTTACCAATGCGTCACGAATGCAGAAAAGATTCAGCGAATATTCAATACAATTGAATCAACAACAAATAGATGTTTCAACTCGTTACTAGATGACCCTTTTCTTTCCTTGATTGAGGGTTTAAAATTGAATGATTGCAATAAAAAATGAGCGAGTTTGACAATCGATAAATTGATCTAGCATACCATTATTTACATTGTAGATTTTTGAACTATCTTCTTCAGTCTTCTAGTCTCATCTAGTTATTATTTTAGATAGACATTTTATATGTAGAGCCGATTACTAGATATTTTTTAACATCGGAACAAAAATTGATGATAATTGTGTCATCGATTCTGCAAAGAATTACAAGTTGAGGTAGTGATTTCAGGAAAATTTAGATATTTTTTTATCGCTCTATTGACCAAATACTTAGACGAATTCAGGCTTTGTGCATTCGACATCTACAATTTAAATAAAGTGTCATTTTATATAAGTGTCAAAGTCATCAAGGGAATTTCGAATTTTAGGTGGCATAAAAATGGTAAAAACTCTGTTTTTATAATATAAGTTTATATCATTTTTACTAAATGTTCTATGACATAAACAATACTAAATGGTAGGAATGAAATGATATTGTTTGTTAGGTAATATTAAGTGACTTTTTTTGTATATAATTACATAATTGGAGAGTGTTTTTATGAGCCACGCCATTTTCAATGGCGATTGAGAATGGTCGCGAGTAATTAGCCCAAAACCAGTAGAAAAGCTCGTCGTTAAATGAATTAGGAGAAACAGCGGGGAATATTAGCCAAATCTTGCACAAAGTCATTAGGACTGAGCAGGGGTTGCGTTCCTGTTGAGTTTCAAGACAGAGTCAAGATCTAGTTATCGAAGAACTTTACGCGAAGCCATCTGTAATCAGCTCAATCTTAGAGGAATTAAAAAATATCGTCGGTACATCTCCAGCGGTATTTATTCTCTTATTCCACAAGTTTAAGATGCTTTTAAGAAGTTTATTGCTTTGTTAGCCATGATGGTGGTGTACATTAGAAAGTTCAGTTTGATGACCACGCGTCGTCCAGACCATCCATACACCTGGATCGACTGATTTCTTCCTCGTCTCTGATTGGCTAATCTTCACCGACCTAGTTTCAGCTGCCGTTTTCCAATGATGGCAAAATGGATTATAAAGTAAAGAATTCCCCCGGTATTAACTATTAATAAGAAGTAAAGTACTTTCTCTGAAACGTTTGCTGACTTTTAAGATACACTCTTTTAGACAAAGAAAATAATTTGGTGATAAGATTGATTTGAAGCATAAGTAACATTGGATCAGGCTATCGAAGAATAGAGCAACTTCTGTCAATGAGTGTTGGCATTTATGAATTGTATTGTGAAGAAAAGATACATAAATATCACCTGAGCTTGATTATACCTAATAAAACAATAATACTTTGCTTTAATCTCATGTTATTTACTACTCTAAACTAAAGTAACAGCACGAATGGCGCTCAAAACGTTTCATGACTGGTCGAGGTACTGTACACTGAATTGGTTTTCCTAACTCGAAGTGTTTGAGTTGGTTTTTAAGTACAATACATAGCCACTGACATAATGACATAGTTCACCTTAATCATTCAAAGACATAACAATTAAGATAGATTCGAAAATTAAATATGTCATTTGCCAATGATTAAGTACAAGGCGGGCTCCGACTTCTAATAAGTACAGCCAACAGCAATAATAAGGTTTCACTGACAAGCCTGCAACATTCCAACACACATCTAGAAAAACTTAACTTCGTATTTTTGGCTTCTTCACTTCTGACAAGTCTTGCAGGACTCCAGAATTTGAGGCATAAAGAAAGCATAAAGAAGTATTTGCTTGGCTATTCGTGTTCTTGAAGGTTTGTTCGTCAATTATTTCATTGCTAAAGTTGATCACACCATTTAGACAATTGTACAATATTAGAAACGTAACAGGCTTGATAGCCGGCTACTTACACGAGAATATTCTAGTCAAATAATATACTCTATGTAAGCAATTCGTTTTATTTTACGAATTATTTAGCAACCTATTCAAACAGCAGTGTTTTCTACATGGAAGGATCGCATAACGGAGAATCCTGCAAGGAGGAAATGGAAGTAAAGTCTGCTCGTTCGCCCCGCCGTTCTCCCCCTCCACTCGTGTCCGTAGAAGCATCCGCTCGTCGAGATTCGTTAGTCGGTTTACAAAGACTTGTTTACAGTACCCAAGTTTTTTCAACGCAAATAGGAGATTCTGACAAAAGAGGTTTCAAAGATGCTACCGAGAGTGATGAACTATTGGACGTTTCGAACCAAGAGCGAGGTTAGTACTAAACATTCACCAGAATATTGTACAACCCTTTTTTCTCACGTTAACTTATTACAACTTTAATATCAATGAATTTTCTTTCAGAACTCATTTCAAATCATGTTTTATTTTATAACTTCGTATTGTTAATTCCCGTCAGAGATACTTAAAATCTAATACCGTCTCATAAAACATTTGTTTTGCACTGTACTATCATTAGCCAGTTCCTCAAGCTCACATCTTCGCACTAAATAGGCTCGTCAGTTTTGACCAAATTTAATCTACAAAACAGAAAGTTCACTGATTCAAATTTTGCAATAATTCAATCAAAAAAGATTTCTTCTTTCTTGTGTTTTATTGATTTCGTTTTGCTTTTATTGTGAAGCTTTCGTGAATCAGAAATTAGGGCGACAATATGAGTCATCATCATTTGCTCTTCATTAACCATAACGTCAATGATTCATGAACTCCTAGGAAGAAAAGTAATAATGGGCTCAGCAAGGGTCTAGTATCTTTACGACTCTACAAATGAGAAAATAAAAAGCTTTTACGAAAAGAATACTATAATTTTCGCGAATTACCTGAGCGTCGCGTGCCCGGAATTGACTTAGAATACGTAGTTTCTTTCCCATTTTCTATTCGATGAGTCTGGCAATATCTCCCTTGATTCGAGAGTTTTTTCCAGGTTCTTCGGTTTTCCTCTCTCCGCCAAACCCATCATACTAAATTTTTGAATCGTGCCCTGATTTGGATCAGCTCATACAGAGGTTGTTTCAGGGTTCCCAGCCGGACAAAAATTGAAAGCTCAGTTGAAGTTTTTGTTAGAACACTTTGTAGGCCTTCCCTGTCTTCAGAACTGACCCTCGACGGGAAAAAATATATACCGGCAAAGAAAACTTGAATTTCTTTTGCTCAAATTACAATTTCGTCTTCCAAAAAGTTTGAAATTTTACTGATGACCTTCTCTCTGGAACCAACCCTCTCCCTATAAGATAAAGCCCTCCCTTTACTGGGATTCGATTGCACTTTTTGGAGTTTTGGTTTCATGGTATTTCTCCGGTTTTCCTCCCTCCGCAAAACCTAACAAGATAAATTCAAATTCGATTTCTGAGTTTGCCGTGAGATTGTTTCAGGGTTCGATCTGTGATTTGGCCATGCCCTGAATTTGATCAGTGCAGAGATTGTTTCAGGGTTCGATCTGTGAGTTAGCCATGCTCTGGCTTTGATCTGCCCAGAGATTGTTTCAGGGTTCGACCTGTGAGTTAGCCATGCCCTGACTTTGATCAGTCCAGAGATTGTTTCAGGGTTCGACCTGTGAGTTAGCCATGCCCTGACTTAGATCAGCCCAGAGGTTGTTTCAGGGTTCGACCTGTGAGTTAGCCATGCCCTGACTTAGATCAGCCCAGAGGTTGTTTCAGGGTTCGATCTGTGAGTTAGCCATGCCCTGACTTTGAACTGCCCAGAGATTGTTTCACGGTTCGACCTGTGAGTTAGCCATGCCCTGACTTTGAACTGCCCAGAGATTGTTTCAAGGTTCGATACATTCGATGTTTAGTTTAGATGGACTCTAATTTTATCACTGATTTTTATTATCAATTCAATCTAAAATTGCCTTTTTTTCTCTCTCTTTTTTCATAGTTGACGACATGACGTCACCTCATGAGCCTCAATCCGAATCCGTCCAATTGCATCGCCGTATACCTAGTCCCAGGGCTAAGCGAAGCCGTACTTCTTTCACGCCTGCGCAGTTAGAGCGCTTGGAGGACGAGTTTCGTGTGGACATGTATGTAGTTGGGCTGAAACGAATGAAACTAGCCAACGAACTTCATCTCAGTGAGAGACAGGTTAAAGTTTGGTTTCAGAACAGAAGAATGAAATACAAACGAGAAAGAGCGAAACTACGCCTTCCTGTGGATTCCAAGTGATTTTTCTTTGATTTTTAAAAAAAAGTAAACAAAACGATAAGGGTTGCCCCTTGCGAGAATACAATGGACAAGCTGGTATCGGGAACAATCTTAATGTCAGGCAAATACATTTCAAGCGGCAAGAAGGGGATAATTTCCAAATTCGTCGCCATTAACCAGCTATGTTTGATGTAATTTTTTCCCCATTTTATCTCATTTCCTTTTTACCTTCTTACTTAAGGTGCGGTAATACTAGCAACAAAATCGTACAACTTCTCGTGCAACATTGTTGTGCTGCAAGTTGAAGAGTGAATGTTGCTCGTATTACAACCCCGTGCAACAACAAAATTTTGTTGCGCGACTTTGTTGCAGAAGTAGAAGCTCTTTCTACTCTCTGCAACAAAGAAAAATTGTTGCTCCGCGCGGAGTGGTAATACGAGCAACATTCTTTCTGCAACTAGTAACGCAACAAGCGTGACAAGTTGCATGATTTTGTTGCTAGTATTACCACACCTTTACATAATAAAAATTAGCTTTGTTTAGCTTCAGAGAAAGACTGGTAACAACCATGTGCCGCATAGGATTCTGGGACGGTATTTCGCTTTCGAGATGATAAAGCTCCGCAATCTTGTTATCAGTCCCACAATCCCATCTGGGGCGTAGCTCGGACATTTTGGCAAGTACGCACGGGTCCACATGGCCTCAAAGACTCCAGCTCCAAAAGTAAAGTTTTTGCTTTCCATAAAAAAGCAAATCTGAAACTTTTGTGAGTTTTTCAAGTCTGCAGGTGCGTATTTACGCAAAGGAGACCACGCATGCCCCTGTCTATGCACTACAAGGTCGTCACCAGAATTCCTTTAAACCTAGAGGCGAATATTTCTTAAACAAAGAATGCGAAAGATTGCCTAAAAAGAAAGAAATATTAAGCGTTTTACACGTCTGAGTTTAAGCAACTTTATAATCCTTTACATTACACAATGACACGGTTCAACAAAGGGACAAAGTATTCAATTCACAGCAATATTTATTTCTCAATAAATCGTTATACAATTCTTACGCGTCTGGACACTTGGAAATTGGGTTTTTGGATGAACAAGAGGAGAGGCTAGATATGAATTGGTAAGAATAAATTAAAGAAATCCATCCAAGATGGCAGCTTTATAACATTATGTGACACTTAAACTTATCGAGAGCAAACAAGACGCCAGTCAAAGTACAAAAAATTACTAAAAATAAATTATGCAACAATCAGGTCACGTGGTCTATATATTAGAAATTTAGTTTACAAGTGAAAAAGGTAAGGAAAAGAAAAGGAAAGTATGTTTAGATATAACAAATAAATAATAGTGAAAAATGAAATGAAAAGAGATTGTGGATTATCGAATCCATTTCGTTCAGGAAATGGCGCCAAAAATGCCATTGAATTGATCACGTGACCTGTTGATGCAATTAAGGCGCTATTTATTATCAATTGTAAAATCGTAAAATTAAGAAAAAGACATCCGTTAAGTCTGCTGAATTAGAGTGTTCGAGAACAACTATCGTCCATAGGACTTCCATTTGCGTAAAACTTTCAGTAACGATACGTTCCGGTTTTGCTATTTCCTGGGAAGCTCTGACACCAATTTCGAATTTCACTTTAACGACTTCATCAGTCTAGTCCCCACAAAGCAACTGAACTGATTTCGACTGTATTTCTAAAAACACGTTTCTATATCATTATCAATACTCTCTTTTCATTTATCGAACTTCTTTCAATTTATGTAGACAATAAAAATCGTTTGCCTTGAAGGCTATTTGCGTATATTCTCTTTTTTACAGGAAGTCGGTCCGCGGTCTGTACTGCAGGCTCATCAGCGATCCTTCCTGTAGCATAAAAAAACAATTCATAAAAACACAGGGTCAAGGTCGAGGTTGAAAATTATTCTAACTATTTTAAATTATTTGTATTTTCAAGTCATGGAAAATAAAGTTATGAACGGATTTGTTTCACTTTCTATTGTAACGTAATAGTAAAGAATGAGACCGTACATTCGGTGCCGCTAGCGTCTCGGTAGGTTGTCGGTATTGTATCAGGAGGCTGTCGGTAGAATGTCGGTAGAATGTCGGTAGGGTGTCGTTAGGAGGTCGATAACAAAGTGACGGTGTGTTAACGGTATGCTGTAGGCCAACACTGATTTGGGGGGACATTCTATTTACTATACCCTTGGGTACCCTTGGCTTTGGCATATTGTTTTCCCATTTCAGACCACGTGTCATTCCCTTGAGTATCATTTCTTTGTTTAGCGGTTGCGCACGAGAAGACACATGAATATGGATACAACTCGAACAAAGAATTTTATTCTCAAGAGATTGAATGACACGTGGTCTGAAATGGGAAAACGTTACGCCCAACCCAAAAAGTTTTCAGCAGTTCCATACCAACTGAACGATAACTGATGTTGGTTCAACCCTGAGAACTACTTACCCTTACTCTCCATCGTGTCATATAAATAAACTCGAGTGTGTGGTCCTTTCCCATGATTTCTCCATTACACAGTACCTCGACCTAATGCAAATCAAAAACATATCTCAATACCTGGCTAAAATGAAAGACAGACACAGTTTCCGGACAAAATCATCAAAGTAGATTACTGTTGAAAACTTGCCATTCAGACAAGTAAGATTCAAAAGGAGGGCGACACAAGGAATGAGGTCAATGAAATCAAGCTATAACAGGTTTTTCCTGTTCTATTTACCTGTTCAGCTGCCTTGAGGTTTAGTTTTAACTTGAGGTACTTTTTAACATGTGCTATTGTCATCTGTGACGAACAGCAGATGTAACGTCTTGCAAGCTGTTTTACAGGGACGTCGGAATTTGAATCACTGTTTAAGAGTTTTAAACAATATTAAAAGCGTTACTGTAAGGGATCATTTGAATCAATCACTCTATGGGGTGTGTAATAGGGGTGTGGTGGGGTCTATGGGGTAGGAGGCTTTTGTAATCTTAATTAAAACAAATAAAAATGAACAGGAGGCAATAACATCTTAATCTCTGGACTTTTAAGGTCTGTAAAGTTTTTTAGTTTCCCCCTCAAAACTGAGCTGTATTGAGGGAGAATTTCTTGATTAGCTCTTCACATGTACAGATGATGATATAATGGCACATACCCACAGCACTCAAGGGAAACACAGATCTGTGGCTCATCGCGATGATAATTGTTGTAGTTAAGTTTTGGTTGGTATCTTGTTTCTTCTGCTAATGATGTTCTTACTTGGCTGTCATCTGAAAGAAAAAACAACAGACAATTCTCAAAATTTTAGGCTCATTTCTATTGTTCGTTTTTTCTGTATTCTTTCTTTCTTTCTTTCTTTCTTTCTTTCTTTCTTTCTTTCTTTCTTTCTTTCTTTCTTTCTTTCTTTCTTTCTTTCTTTCTTTCTTTCTTTCTTTCTTTCTTTCTTTCTTTCTTTCTTTCTTTCTTTCTTTCTTTCTTTCTTTCTTTCTTTCTTTCTTTCTTTCTTTCTTTCTTTCTTTCTTTCTTTCTTTCTTTCTTTCTTTCTTTCTTTCTTTCTTTCTTTCTTTCTTTCTTTCTTTCTTTCTTTCTTTCTTTCTTTCTTTCTTTCTTTCTTTTTTTACTTTACATGTGACCAGGCTCTTTGTGGAGTTTTATTCTTAATAGAATTGGGTTTAAAGAGGAAATGTTGAGATGGGTATGGCTATTCTAATACAACCAAATTCTAGCCAAAGATTTACATGTATAAAGCTATTTCAAAAAAGGTTGGTGAAGGTTTTCTTGCATATTGCATGTTGCTTGTTGCATGGTACATATTGCATGTTGCTTACCAAGCTTGAAAGGTATTATATTCATATGTAAATAATGTTAGCACAGAAGAAAATATGCTGGATAAACCTACAGACAAAGTTTGGGGAAATACCATATTGATGTGACCTTTCGCTGCTTGAATAAACATCACCCATACTTCATTTCGATCTTGTGATGCAACAAGCAACAAAACCTTCACCAACCTTTTTTTGAAATAACCGTATATACAATCATCATGCATAAAAGGAAATAACATACTTTGCATCTTTTCACAATTTGTTGATTCTTCCTTTAATTTCTTCATTTTTTTGGTAAACTCTTGTTCCCGGCGTTCTTCATCTGCAAACACAAAAAGGAATGAAACTAAGCCACAATAATGGCTTTCCATAATCATTATTTTTTATTATTTTTTAGGTCTATCTTTATTATCTTTAGTCTATATACCTAGTCTGCATATCTAGAGTCTAGTTTTTATCATTATCTAGGTCCGTCTATCCTCATTTTTTTTTTTTTTTTACTATTGAGGATTTTTATTATCCTTATTGTTTTCGTGATTGTAAGGGCACTGAAACCCAGGTGTGGTGCCTTAGAACTGTTTATTATTATTATTATTATTATTATTATTATTATTATTATTATTGTTTTCGTGATTGTAAGGGCACTGAAACCCAGGTGTGGTGCCTTAGAACTGTTTATTATTATTATTATTATTATTGTTTTCATGATTGTAAGGGCACTGAGACCCAGGTGTGGTGCCTTAGAACTGTTTATTATTATTATTATTATTATTATTATTATTATTATTATTATTATTATTATTATTGTTTTCGTGATTGTAAGGGCACTGAGACCCAGGTGTGGTGCCTTAGAACTGTTTATTATTATTATTATTATTATTATTATTATTATTATTATTATTATTATTATTATTGTTTCGTGATTGTAAGGGCACTGAGACCCAGTTGTGGTGCCTTAGAACTGTTTTTTTATTATTATTATTATTATTATTATATTATTATTATCATCATCACATGGTGGCAGCCATGACAGGAGGCAGGAACAATCGAATCTGGTCTAATCTGATTTACATGAGAAAGAATTCAGTTTCCCAGTGGGAAAGATTATTGTTCCTGCCTCCTGTCATGGCTGCCACCACATGAGATATTGAGATATTCATAAAGTGGGTTTTATGAATATGAAAAATCACAGCCCCCAGAAATGTTATCACAGAATTATTTTACCTTGTTGTAATCCTGGTATCAATTTATATATTACATCTTCAAGCATCTGATCAGCCCTGATAACAAATAATGAATAACATAGTGACTGATATTATCAAATATGGCACAGAGTTGTGTGTTGCAAATACAAAAGTCAAAATATGGGAATGATAGAAAACGTGTTCAGTAGTCACTAGCTTGTGCAGGGGCTTGGAAAAAAATCCAAGTCCACCTGACAGGAATCAAAACTGTGACCTTCTGGATACTGGTCGGATGCTCTACCACTGAGCTACAGGGAGACTCATGGTTGTGGGACTTTTTGGGAGTGATGTTTGTGAAATAGAAAACTTTATTCCCAAGATACCATTCTTTTCACGAAGTGGCGAAGACAACAGTCACGACATGGAAATTAGGCAATACACTGCTGTCAATCAGAGTAAAGGGTCAGAACAATTTGTTTGATTAGTAACTAATAGCCTCAAAACATCTATGTGGTCATTACAAACAGGGGGTGGGGTGAGGTCTTGACCACGGGGGGGGGGGGCAATGTACCATTTTCCCTCCATATCCTCACGAAATCCCACATGAATTAATGAATTTTTGGTGCTGAAATGTAATGAAATTTGAGGGGACGGGAGGTGGTCACCATCCTCACTACGCCACTGACTGAATGACGTATTTAGTATACCTTAGCATTTCCAAAGGGTTGGTCTCATGAATAACAATAGCACATGTTGGACATTCATTCATCTCTTTTTGACATAAGTGCTTTACTATGCAACTTCTACAAACTGAAAAAAATGTAATATATAAAAAGAATCAAAACAAGATGATTTGCTGCACATTTTTTATTCTCTTGGGTTCGTTTCCAGAACTTGTCACCAAATGTGACTAAAGTTTGTTAGATCTCTTCCTTGATGAGTATTTTTTTTCCTCTGAGTTTCCTGGTTTTCCTTGCTCTGTAAAACTTAACATTCAAGCTAAAGTCCAACTGAATCTATGAGTTAACTGTGCCCTGACTTTGATCAACCAAGAAGTTGTTTCAGGGTTAGATCTGTGAGTTAGCCATGCCCTGGGTTAGATTAACCTAGAAGTTGTTTGAGGGTTCAATAAAATTTGAAGGTTTTAAAGCACTGTCTACAAAATTGGTACTTACACGTATGCAGACACTCTGTGATACATGTCGGCTTAATCATGTACCCTCTACACAACCCACAGGTTAGCAAAGGATTAAGGTCACCAGCATATAGTTTTCTTTGTCTATTTGACTGAAATAAATGAAATACAGTTAATATGGTTCTACTTTTAAAAACAATATTTGAAAAAGGTCTAAATAAATAAAACATAAGTTGTCATTTGTCAAAGAAATAAAAATGGTAAGTCTTAATAAAAACAAAATAAAATAAAAGTTTAATTTTCATTAATTTGTAGTAAAAGCTACAGTACATAATCGTTATTAAGTAGCTATTAATCTACCTAGAAAGCTACCAATCTCTATTTAGCAGCCAGTTGTCAAAGTTAAAAACTTTTTCTGCACAAATTTATTCCTCTATAGCCAACATTTATTTAGAAATCACTCATCAATTGCCAAGGGTGACAGACACTTAAACAGATGTTTAACTGTACTCATAAAATTTACTTTAAATGAAATTTGTTACATTTTAAAAGCCTGTTAGGAGTCTTAAAATGTAACTTTGTTGCTATAACAACCACAGACAAGCAGAAATTTGATATTTTCTTGAATCAATTTACACAAAAAGACTGCTGATTTTCACATGATTAAGATACTTTTCATAACCATGACCTAATGAAAATGAAACATTAGCAACCATGGTTAACTTTATTTGGGCTACCACACTTCCTTGTCCCAGGAGGGGGCTTCTACCATACAAGCCACTTTGATATATTTGTACAAAAAAATATGTATTTGGGTAGGATATTTAAAGAACATCTTTCATAGAAATTGCCTTCAAAAATTAAGATTCCCAAAGGATATCAAATCTCTTTTATCATCAGTACAAGTAGAAAATTAATCAGCCTTATCTGTAGTCATGCACATTTTTTTTCAAAACTAATATTTTTGTAAATCAAATTTATCCCTGCCTTCAATAGCACTCGAAAAGCACCAACTACTTCACTAATCCTTGAGATTTATCTCAAACCTTCTAGAGCACTGCAAATCCATGTTGTACGCTTATATCAAGTTACACAAATACAACCATTCTACATTTTCTGGAAATAAACATGTATTTTTTTAGGCTAAATATATTTTGAGGAAAAACGGTAATGTTGAAATAAATATGTCAACAAAATTAAAAGCTAGTTGACTGTAAATAACCTTGTTAATTTAGAGCTTCAGTCGTTTAAAGAGAGTAATATTTAAGGTATTTTATGGCAGGATTTTAAAGTAAACATACGTTCGAGCAAACTATAAGCCTATTTGTATTGTCTCAGTCAACACAGATGCTAAAACGAAAAAAAGCGAAAGCAAGAAACAACAAAAGAACATGGTTATCTAACAGTTATTTTGATACAAATTTCCACTATCCACCTGTAACATAACGAGAGTAAATTCGTCTATATTTAATAAAGTATACTCAAAATTAACCTTTTTTAAAGGATTTAGTTCTAAGGGATGTAAACATTTAATGACATCGTGTCAACAGTCCACATCGATAAGATTTTTGTCAAATAAAGAATTAAGAAAAAAAAACTGGTGCCATCCAAGAATACTAACTAAACTACGAGGCACAATTTTCTAATCATTAGAACTAAATTCGTGACGATCAGAATAAGTTTTTAATATTTTAATAAACGGCGAAGTATTCGTTTATAGTTTTCGTCGAGACAAGCGTTTGTTATTGTCCTCTTTACACATGTACACCAAACTATTCTACTGAATTTCTTGAATATTTTCGAGCAAAAACATACATTACCTGTAGAATTGCCATTTTATGAGCAGGATGTCCAGTCTTGGGGTTCAAAAGGTTTAAAATTGTAAGTTTTTTAATAGAAATTCATGTCCATATGGAAAAGCCACACAAGGCTGATAATCAGATCATTACAACATGAACGAGGGAGACTAGAATCGAATGATGCCGAGAGAGCCTGGGCTTCTTTTGTTAAAAAGATTCAAACTCGGCTCCGATAATTTCAAACCTTGGCTCCGAATTTTTTTAATTTCCAAAAAAAGAACTACCTTGTTCAAGTTTATACCTGTTATAGGCTCTCGTTCCAGGCGTTTAGCTTAAGTTTTTATTTCATTTTCAAGAGGACCAGAAACAAAGCCCTGAAGCACTCCAGACAGTGACCCAAAGCAGTTTTCTATTTTTTTTTGCGCTAATCATACGTCATATAGACACTTTGGATCATTTTCATTAAAAGAGTTTGAAATTCAAAACGCCAGATTTTACTGATTACTCTACTGAGAGTTAGAGACTGTCGTTTAGTATTTTGATAGTACTGATATATTTTTCTTCGGATTTTTCCATCGGTTTGATCGAGCACGGGAATTTAACTTGCGTGCTTTGTACTGCTAAAAGGAGGCCTATAATTGTATTAATACATAAATTAAGGCAGAAATGCTAAGTGGAAAGGGGCACCAACTCATTTTATTGAGAAGTGAAATTAAACAATCCTTGAGGTTGTGCCTTCAAATGTCTACACTCGGGATCTTTCACCTATAATTGGCAATTAACCTTTGGAACACTGGAATTTTAGAGCGGGTTTTTAGGACAAAAAATCCGTAAATGGAAATATACTCTGACCAAAGAATTGTAAAATAAATGTTGTGGGTCGACAGCAGAATCTATAGAAACCCATGACTCAAACATGACCTTTTTCTTTCCCGGTTCAGCGGGATTTTCGTTTCGGTTTCCATTGTCATAGCTCAAATTTTAGGGTGAATTTTGCTGACAGCGCCATTCTTCCCCTCAGTCAAACCGCACGTCATTCTCTTTATTATCATTCTTTCTCAGTAAACTTCGCTCGAGGGAATTACGTTCATGCAAATATATATACGATGATCTATCTTTTTTGCATTTCAGCTTCAGTTATTTTTATGATGATACATAGTGAAAAAAAACCCAATGCCACGTCACCCATCGTAACGGAAGTTAAAATGAAAAATCTAAGTGGCTGAAGATGAAGGGTTCAATTAATTTAAGATAATGATTTAGCTGATATCGTTCCCTTATCTTAGGTCAAGTCTAAAGATAAGTCGTTCGATCCTTTCCTGATCCTTGCTCGAATGCTTGCCTAATTAATGTTTTCTATTGAATGTGTCAGAAAGATTCGAAACTCACTCAGCTCACGATCTAGATAAATCAAGAATTTAGTTTACCGGCCATTGAATCTCTACATGGATAATTTTGAAGTCATAATTTTAACAGTAGTTCTTTGTTCTAAGCCTTAAACACGATAAATATTATCCTACACCTCAATCTACCAGTTCACTGTAAAATTTTGTGCGCAAAGGACTATGGGTCAAACTGTCCGGTGCTTCCCCTCGGTTTCAACTGTTTGGAAAAATACATGTATTTTCGCTAACTTTCAAGATTTTCCCCGAAAAAATAATACAGTCACGATCAAGATATATTGTAAACAAAGTGAATTTATGATAATATAAATCTTGCAAACTTTCAAGGTTTAACGGAAAAAATATTGAATGCAGTCGATGATCGAAATAAATTGTAAACAAAGTGAATTTTCAACCGGAAAAAATATCTATTTAATTTAACCATGACACAAAGACGATGTTGAGAATGATATATTTTAATATGTGAGTTAGAATTTATTTATAAATAATGAAGAACAAGATAGCTACAAATAGAGAAATAATATTGAAGTTTATTTATATTTGCCTGCTTTCTTGTTACTGTTTGTTCGTTTGTTTATTTAACGAATTTCGTTCGATAACGAAAAGTATTTTGACTCTTTTGACGGTCTTGTTTCTTAACCAATAAAAAATGAATAAGACGCAAAACATCCAATTACAGAGCTTGATCAGGTAACCATTTGAGAGTTATACGTTTCTGACTTTAAGCCTTTTCATATTAAACATATTTACGAGTTACCTTCGTCCAACAAAATATCTATTATAAGCTCTACGTCCTTATCGGGACTGTAAACAGTTCTAAGACGTGCAAATCGTTCTTGATCGTCACCAAATATGTCTACAAATTGCGCCAACACACGATCATAGTGTTCAGTATCTTGTTGGAAGCTTTCCGCCTCATTTGAAGCATTGCTGCTGTTGTTGTATGGGTAGTAGGGCGGGGAATACGTATAGTGTTGAGTTGTGGTGACAGCACTTGTGGAGGGTAAATATTGCCATGGATTCTGTTGGATGGGTGTTTCATATTGTGCAGCATCCTTGGCGATACGATTTCGAGTGTCATAGGAAGGAGACGAACCTCTCCCGACTTGTCGCTGCTTCCCACTTAAGAGTTCCTGTCGTCTCTTTGGGTCTCTCTCAGGGTGGTAAAAACGGCACTTTGAGCCATAAGTACATCGACTGATATGAGGACAAACTCGAGGATGACTCTTAGTTCCTTTTTGCAGGAATTCCTTAAGGCTGGGTCCATATTTCCCAAGTGGATCATCTGGAACCATAAAAATGTTCCCAACGAAAGAATACATCAAGAGTCTGTTTTCGATGACATCTTTCCAATCGGAGTTTTCTCTTTGGAGATCGCGATAGTTATCATTGGAAACTACGACACCACCAAGTTTATAAGCCAAATCCACAATGAATCGATCATCATAACAAACGATATTTCTACCAGCTACACGACGCGAAGGCGTAAATTTTACAAAGTTTTGATTTGCTAGTTTCTGTAGGATGTGTTGATTAGTTATTGGGTAATCCATGCGGGGTGTTTCCGTGCGCCATTTCGGTAACAATGCATAGATTTCTTTATGTCCTCTCTCTTTAAACCAGGTGACGCAAAGTTCAATTCCGAGGCATGAAAATACTTGTTGGTTACCATGGCTCATTGCAACGTTGCTACCATCGATGACTATTGGAAGAAGCGAATCGCGTGAGTCTTCACAACTGCTTGGGAAAACCCCTCGCGATCGTGGCTCGCATTCTGCACCCCTGATAGAATCCCTTATTTGTGTTTCAGCTGGTCTTTGTGGAGTCGCTCCTCGAGCTACAATTTGCCCATGCACTTTTGTTGCACTCCCTCGAGGTAAACTGTCCACTAGTCCTTTAGTTACAGTACGAGATGTACCCTTAAGATGGATAAGCTGCCCCAATAGTTGATTTTGGTCCACATCAGGTCCAAATTTCTTGGCCACCGAATCTACATCTTGTTCGCTGTAGCCTAACTTGAGAGCAAATTCTTTCAAAGATCGATTGATAGATCCATCAGCAACAACCGTATCAACTGGTTTATACTTGGGTAGCTTCGTATGATTCTCATCAATCCAGGACTCAGCTAAAGCTACATTAATGTCGCTTCCTTTGATGTTCAGTTTCTTAAAATTGACATCAATAGTTGCTACAACACCGAACATTTTTTCTAAATTGAAGATATTTTCCTGATTCCGAAATGCCGGATAGTTTTTGATTTCAAGAGTCGTCGTAGTTGTTTCTGGAGAATCACAAATAGAATTGATATAGTCCTTGACTTTTTCTAGTTCTTCGTCGTTGTTCCCAATCGAACTCGAAACACAAACCCACTGCTTACCGTGCTCTCTGTCGACGTCAAGAGTTCGAACTTGCATTTCCTTGAAGAGGCTTGTAATATGGCTCAACTTCTCACGCAAAACTCGAACTTTCTCGACCGATATGACGAAATTTTTATCCATTTTTCGAGAGAATAAAGTTTTATCTCCTTCTTGCTTTAAGTCTTGTTTAATGTGAAACCTTGCGTCAGTCGCACAAGGAAGTTTATAAGTGTTGAATCACGTTTGAATAGAAAAGGGAATTTTGCCAAGAACAGCGGAAGTTGTTCTAAAAGGGAATTCCCCGACCGGTTCCTCGCTTTTGATTCGACAAAAAAACGTACAAGTTTAAACAAGGTATGTAAATATTGAACCCGTCTGCAAGTTATTTTTAACAATTTTCGGTCAGCATATATAAACGAAAGCTTTCTTGAAAATTATTTTCTTTAACGTCTTAAGGCAATAACATGAAATACAAATATCATAGTATTAGTACAATATTGTTTCTCTCATTCTTGGTTAATGTACAAAATGGTCAGAATTTTTTCATTCTATTCCCGATTTCCTCAGTCAAAATTTGACTGAGAAAAATTCAAATTTACTAAAAAATTAAATTTCTAGGTATTATGAATTCAAAAATATGAAAACAATTAATGACAGTTAATTGAGTGGCAGAAAGAAACCGAAACGTCAATAATATTTTTTGTTCATATTAATCACGAGGGAAAATCCCGATTAATTTTTAGATTCGAAACCTTTTCCAACCATTTCTTAGAATTGAAGTAAATCACTGTACATTTGTAGCCGAATTTCGAAAAATTTTAATCCACGAGTGACAGTCGAATAGGTTCATTTCGCTATTTAAGGGAAATTACGTCATATAGTTAAAAGCTAGATCATATTTGACAGATCAGAGCAGCGAAGGTCAACTCAAGTGTCGTGTCTTACACGTGGCGCAGAGCTTCTAAGCTGTATCGAAATAATAAAAATTCATACCCCCAGTCTTGATGGCAAATCTTATCAGCTCTGCCATCATTTGTCGCTGAAATTATTTTGATCTCAACAAAGCAAAAAATGTTGTTTACCCAAATCAATATAAAAATACACTTAAAAAAAGCTAAAAACTGCTCTGTCTTTTGCTATTTTTTATTCACTTATTGAGTTTTCAAGCTACGCTATAGTGTGAAGTCACTCGCAGGGAATTCCATGCATAAAACTGTACTAATTGGCCAAATTTCCACAGACGGAAATATGATCATGAATGCTTATTGGGATATTTTAATTTCTGTATTTACTTTCCATCTTCTCCTATATTTTTATAGTAAAGTTTATTTATAATTTCTCTATTTATCGTAATTTATCAACCACGCACGCCCTTGAGGGAATGCCCTGTTATTACACGACGATAACTGAGCCCATCAAAAAATCCCGGATAGACCGATGACGTCACTAACAAAACAAAACCGCCATTTTCTTTTCGGGAAAATTGTTATTTTCCCCCGGTAACATAATATACTAATAAGTTAATATTTGTGCACAAATAACACGGGTTTCCAGTAAAGCCTCTCTCCAAGAATCCTTTGGTGTCTTTGGTAAAATTCCTGTTTATTTTGAGTGTTTTTTTCCATGCCAACTAGACCGTGATTCTATCCGTATATGTACCTGCAGATGTTTATATATCGGACAAGACAAGAATGTCCACCTAAGAGCTTTAATTTATATAATAAATACATGCACTATTTAGCAGAATTAATCAACAGATTCTTGAGAGATGACGCCGTTCTTACTATAAACTGAATCCAGTACTGAATAACAAGTGGATATGGTCACTGAGTACCTGAGGACCCAGCGTGATCAAGCTATACTCAGTCATGCTCTGACTCAGCAGTCATCAGTATTGCATCTAATTCTATTAATAGTTATGGCGCCAACATTTTAGCAAGAAGTATCGAAGTAACAATGTAATACGAAACTAGTTACATTCTACGAACATCAGTTATACAAATAAGAATTCCCCTCATGATCTGATTTATTGGATGGTGCCAAACTACCCATCTTTCTCACATTGTCGTTTCAGTAAGAGGTAACAGTAGAGTGGTTTCAGCAGTTCCTAGTCCTCTCTGTCGTTTTCTTCACTGTAAATGAGCCGAAGCTTCTTATATTTATACTTTAGTTTTCTCAATGTGAGTAGCTAGTTCCTGTTTCTTTCAGGATCAGTACAATCATTCATGATCAAATAAAGCAAGAAACAAGGAAGAAGGAAAACGGAGTTGTTTTCAATAAAATGCTCATCTTGGTTAGTTACCTGACCTGGTGTCACACTCGGACTATACTATGCTAATGGTGTCGGACAAACTCAACAATCGCTGATTCACAACTTAGGTTATACAGCTGATATGACAAGCATAGGATTTCTTATTTTCCAATGAAAAAATAAAGAGAAAATAAAAGCTAGGACAAAAGAGGCTGAGAACTGCAGCACAAAATATTCAGTTGTGCAGGTGAAAATGGGTAAAAAATGTGACGGTCCACGCTAGAAAAAAGTTAATAAAATTCATTAAAAAATTATCATATCCCTGACTTTAGGACGCGGGAAAACCATTAAATAATCATGAAACACCTTCTTTGGTAGTGTGATTCCTGTTTTTGTTGTAAACGGGAGAGAGCCGAAAGAACCATTTGCGCGGAAAACTTGCGGAAGGTTGAAGGAACCACTTTGTAAAAATAACAATCGTTTTTCCAGGTTGAAATAAAAGCTACAAAGAGATAAAAAGCTAAAAGTAAACTCCTAAAACATACAAAATGTTAATTCTTTAGTTTGTGTAATTAGTAGAACAAAGAAAATCAAGATGGATATCGGAAAAGCATCATGTCAAAATGACCCCGAACCGACAATGTTACTTCATTAATCAGTGAAGACATGCTTTATTTCCTTCAAATAATGCTCTGCTCTCGGAATTCTACAAGTGCTTTCAAGAGGATTAGCATCAACCCAGGGGCTTACTGGTTCCCTTACTGACTTTAAACACATCCCTAATTCTAGATTTCTCATTACAGGGATAGACTTTTGTTTGATTGATGATCTGAGTTATGACAGCATTTGTATAAATTGTGCACCAAACCAGCCGTCAATATACACAGATGAAGGTCCAATTTCCTGTGTGGTTAGTCGCTCATTTGGTTAAGAAATGATCCTTTCCCCAACGTCACAAAAAAATTTCCCACAATAACCGATGCAAAAGACTAAATAAGCATTGACCTTATATTTTATTTAATTTGAGCGTGTCACAGATAATCAGTGTTTATGTTTGTTCATTTTTATTCAAATCAGAGTCATCAAGAATGCTATTGACAAAGGCTTTAACCGATGATATCTTTTGAGTTTTAACTTCGCTCGCCTTTTTCGAGTTTAATGCGATCAACGCTAGGAATTGGAGAGATTTTCTTGTATCTTTAAGAGGTCGCCTATTACTCCATGCCAAACGTAAATGATTATCGACGTGTCAAGAAAGATTCAATTTAAGTTGTTTGGTTCTGAATCTCTGGAGAATACGGTTGATATTGTTAATGAGTATTGTTGAGAATCGGATAATTCTTGTGTTGACCGCCTACTGTTGTGAACAAAGTTGGCCTACGGGCATTTAAAGCTGTTTTGTTTTGTATTTACTACTCAATCAATGCTTCTGTCATCGCTACTACACATGGGACGTTCTCAAGTTCGACACGAGTCGAGTCGATGACAGAAATTCACCACTTGAATCGATTTTCACTCAGTATTTCTCGGTTGAGTTCATCTAATCAAGGCCGCTTGAAGTCCATGCGTGGTTAGTAGTCGATTCACGATTCAAACGCTTCTTGAAAGCGAGGAATATGGACAGGACTATCAAACTAAGTGCAGTAAGGGAGCATATTACGTGTGGACTATGTGGCGGCTACTTAATCGATGCAACGACCATCGTGGAGTGCCTTCACACATGTGAGTAAGACTACAACTACAACTACACTGATGTTGTTTGTTTGCCTCTAAACTATTAACTAAAGCTTCCCATAAAAGATTTTAGGAATACAGACGAAGAATACACACAAGAAGCTTAGTGGCTTTTAGATAATTTCTCTGTACCCATAACAAGCGTCAAACGTCTTTTCCACTGTGATGCCATATACTGGTATCGATTGCCTACTGTGTGGATTCCTTGATTTTACGAAAATAAAATTTAATGTTTTATGTTGTATGTTATACTAAAGATTGTGGGTCCGCTTCAGGGATATTCAAAACTGAATCAATATATATTGGCTCGCTTCATACATCGCTGAATATAATCTTTATTCTGTCTATTTGCTCAAAGATGGCTAAATGCGAAGTGTCCTTGTTAGATAGATCCCTAGGCTTATTGCGTGCCTAAACTTAACCTACTTAGGTTTAATTCAAACTAAAAATCAAATGAAGACAAATTATGATTAAGTGTAGATGAGTGTTTACAAAAGAGCTTGAAATTATAGGTACCATAAATCAGCTGTTTGCTGAAGAAATTTTATACTTGTTGTAATATATATATCGTAACACAAGTTGTTTTATGCCGTTTACAGTCTGTCGAAGTTGCTTGGTCAAACATCTGAGAGAGTGTAACTTCTGTCCGACATGTAAAATTGTCTTGCATCAAAGTCATCCAACGAACTACATAAGGTAAATGAGCACCTTCAAATGGCGTTTATTTTGCTAAAAAATAAAGATGTGGCTTTACACAGCAAAGAAACCGTTGTAAATAATTCATAGATATGAATCAACGTCTTGGATATCATATAAATGAAATTGCAATATGTATGTACATCTATTGCAGCTACTCCTTTCCGGATAACTGCATCGTAGCGCAATATCGGAATTAGTTTTCAAGTTAAGATATTGCCTTTTATTCTTTTCCGTTCCTAAACCTATATCAAAAAAGATAATTGTTATAATCATCTAATACTCAAAGGAGAATAGTGCGTTTCTATGTTGTGCGAGATGCTTCCATACCAAAAAAGATGCGACTTGGTTTCTCCCTGGTATCTGTGGCATGGATGGGCTTCTCGTATAATTTACGACGATGGCTCGAGCTGCAATTCACGATTCAATATACGTTGCTGTAATTAGATAAAGATTTGTCTTGAAAGAGCTTATATTTGACTTGGTTTTGTCTTCAATAATTCATCACACCGCATTTACTCGAGGTATGGTCACTATGCAGGATTCATCAATATTCGTCAGGCAAGGCTTTTCTAAAATACCCAACAATACAGGATGATTATGGAATAAACCGCAATATGATGCGCATGTATTGAAGTGGGGAAAAATTCTCAAAAGCGGATATTGTAATCTGTTTGACAACAGTATTAACAAAACTTTTAAATTGCGTTTGTCAATGGTTCATTACTTTATATTGCCACACCTAAACCTCGAAAAATTTGAAGAATTTGTTCTGGTTTTTCGTGAATGGAGTTTTGCAGTGTTGAGATGTAAAGTATATGTTGGTGTAATGGTTTCTGATGTGTTTGTTTTCCACAGCACTGATCGCACCTTGCAGGATATTGTGTACAAATTGGTGCCTGATTTACAACAACGTAAGTCTTTTTACACTTGTCAGTTTTCACATACGGGTACTCCGACACTTAAATGGCTTCTACTACGGAACCAATTTAAAAATATACAAAACGTACTTTATCCAATCTGAGTGTCTTATGGAAAAATGCCGTTCGAGTGTCGGCAAAGCAGTGGAATTTCCCATTCTTGGAGTACTGCGTGATAATACTGTAAGCCACTTTCATCTGGAAGTTAGTGACGGAAGTTTAGTATTTTCCCCCGCCTTTAGGCTTAATTTTCAAGCGCGCGATTTTGATGTTAAGTTGCAGAAAGGAATCCTCCTAAACCGCACACTGTATGGTACTTCCGGTTTCCTACGTACATGGCAAGAAACGGAAGTGTCCCACCGTGTCTGCTTTAAGAGGTTACAAAACATAAAGTGGTTGCGGTTTGCACAAGGACTTTATGGAAAGGGCCACTATTACCCCTAAGGGGGAGGGATGGTAAACATTTGTTATCACGCCAGCAACAGGCAATAGTGCATGTCAGTTGCAAGTGAAGGAAGTGTTTCCCATTTTTCCTCCTATTCCCATTACTTTTATTTCCAATTGTTGGTAACTTAGACCTTTCCATTATGCTTCTTCATGCAGGTGAAATTCAACGACAAAAGGAATTTGAAGTAGCAATGTTTATGTATCGTACAGGCGAACAACAAAATATACACAACAATAGACAGAATGATATCTCGTCACAAAAATCCAAAGGTAATGTGTCTATACTTTCTTCCTTTCCTTCACTTTCTTCCTTTATCATATTATATTTTATTCTTTAATAGTATCATCTGCATAATCAAAGGTGTAGTAGATTCCAAGTAGATTCCAAACATTTCCGCAGTTTGTTCTAACATTAAGATTGATATAAATTTTAAATGAAAAGTAGTCCGAGCACTGATCCTTGAGGGGCACCATAGCTCGTGTTGAAAGAGGAAACCGTTCATATATCATATATCTTATATTCTAGCTTGAATTTTAATAAAAGGACAGAAACCACAAGCCCATGCATGATAGTTTCATAACGTATCATTACTTTGATCGACATGCGTTCCTTTTGGCAAGTGATTTCCATAAGGATTGTCTATTGAAGACCATAAGAGACGCATAAGTGTTTTCATAAGTGTTTTCACCTTGGGTTATAACATTATGACATTATGTCGTTTCTTCTCTATTTGATATATCTTTAATTACTGAATTGCTTAAACAAGTAAAACTTTTTTTTTTGCAGTAGAAACTAATGCCGATACCCCGTCGTCGAGTGAGGATTATCATCGAAGTGATGAACAAACAGCTATATGTATGGAATGTTATAGGTGAGAATAAGGAATTTTGCAATTTTGCATTTCTTTAATTTTCTTTTCATGCTCTCTCTGTGTCTCTCACTTATGCAAGTCAAAAGTCTCATTAGTAATGAAAGTTTTGCGATTGTTTGCAGATCTTCAAATGGAAAACATTTATTAAAGGTAAGTGGACAAGCCGTGCTTTGACTTGTCGAATTTCCGATTGCCGGCTCAATATCAATTAACTTATTTTTTCTTTTCTTTTTTCTTCAGCCATTGACTCGTAAATACCTAAAGCTCTCATCACAAGCAACAGTTCAACATCTCAAGAAATTTGTAGCTAAGAAACTTGCTTTGGATAACCATGCTGATGTGAGTCTACTTGTTTGACTGATGACTATGAAATACTGTCTCACCACACGGAACGGATCATCGAGTAGTTTTCGTATGACTATGAAAAACTTACGGCACGGACCACGCCTTGCAATGACCGTGCCAGTGCCGCGTATGAAAACATTCCACATTTCGTGCCGTGTCCGCGCAGCGCCGTAACCGTGCCGTGACTTTTCACACTCATACGAAATCTACTCTATCTACGACTCTTTTTGCAAGGCTGTTGCACAAGTGTAACCTGTAAACGTATCCAAATGTTGCTGACAATATTTACTAACTGACCTATTTTCCTCGTTGAATATCAAAACGCAAAAGCGTCGCCGCATCACCTACATTTTTTTGTCGTTACAGGTAGATATTTTATGCAATGATGAAATTTTAGGAAAAGACCACACTATTAAATTTATTATGGTGACTCGCTGGAGATGTAAGGTAACCGCAATAATTATGAAATCAATAAAAAACGATAACTTAGATCAGTATATTTATATGAAACTACATCCGGGTCTTTGTCAGACGTGTCACATGACGTCGCATTTTGCTACTCGAACTGAAGCGTTACAACGATTAAAAACAAAATGGTTAAACTGTGGAAACACTATTAACTTTGTTACTCTTCAAAAAAGACAAAGCTCAAGAAATCTTTTGGCGCAGGAACGCTCAGTTTTATGAGTTGCCGAAGTATATGGTTTGTTTTTAGCTACCCTCCGTCTAACATTTCTTATATATAGTCATGGATTTTTCTTTTTTCTTCTTCAGGATTCTCCGTTACTGCTGCATTATAGACCAAGTTTGAAGCTTTTGTATTGAGAAATCTGCTGATACATAGAGCATGGCACTCAGCCAACGGCGCTGGAAATTCACCATTTGGCAAACAATCGCTCGATACAACAGGAAAAACATTTCTGACATTCCTTGGCTGTGTTTTTTATATATTATTATATTAGTTGCCATTTTAAGATATGAGATGTTATATATTTGTTTGGTTAAAAGTTTGAGCTCAGATTTGCCATACAAAATGGCGGACAATAGTCACGTGACTTATTAAAATAAGCAAGTTGCTTTGCATTTGCTGCACAAGGCATGATGAGATGTTCAGCATTAAACATCGCCAGGGGAAAAGTAATTTCCTCTGACATCGCCTATTTTTTCTCTAAAGGGGAAATTATCCCTAAAAGAAGGAAGCCTTATAAATTATCATAAAATATCTAATCAAGCATTTTTCTTGCCTTTGCATACATTTATACATACGCATAAATATATTACATATTCGCCAGCATTATGCCAAATTGCACTAATAAGAAGTTACTGTTGGTTTAAATCAGTTTATAAAGAATGAATTGGGCATCTACTCCAACTCTCACTGAGAAATTTCAAAGAGTTGTTTTTATACATATATAATCGCTGCAAATGCTCACTCAAGCCCAAGAAAAATAATAAAAGATGGCTATTATTGAAATGCTGTTTATTTTTTATATAGGACTACCTTTGGTAGATATATCATAGCTCTACTAAACTCTAATATTATGAAATACTTCACGTGAGAAATTTATTTGGCAAGATAATCTTCCTCTTAGCCAACCGGCCATTTTCTGCATTGTATAGCCCACAGAGAAGGAGATGATTAAGGGATAAGTTAAGCAGCTGGAGTTCTTGCTAGCACACACATACTCGTATGATGCCAATGAATATGACAGAGTTCTTAATCAAACATTTTTATACAACCAAGTCTTGCTCCACATTTTTTTGTGAGGGTGAACCTTTAACCAGAGTTAGAGTATCAACACATAATACAAAGTTCCACAAACTCTTTCCTATCTAACCTCCTTTTGGTCTAAATAATAAAGCCAAGTTCACAGACAGTATCGATGGACCTCTTGCTAGGGCATTAGGCCTAATACATAGCAGTCTCTCTCTATCCACTAACCTCTCTTTGCTCCACACCCAGCTTTCGGAGATGGGTGTGATTCAAGCCTGCAGTTAAAATATCCTCAGCAATAATTTACAGCCTTTATCAACTTCCTTTTCTCTGTCCTATACAATCAAGTCCAACCCAAAGAGAGAGGGTACGGTTCGAGGGTGAGCCTGCAGCTAGGGTATTCACATCAATAAAGGCAACACTATTCAGTTGACATGTTGAAAAAATAACATGCCATGGTTGTGCTATCAGACCTGCATCAGACATCTTGATGACATCATCTAGCTTGTACAGGTTTATGGTTTGGTTCTTTTGCACTACAGCCAACCACCCTAATTTGATTAAAAGGCCATTATTTAATGCAGGAATGGGCACATTCCCTGTTGTCATTTTTCGGGGGGGGGGGGTTGTTTTTGCTTGTTTGTTTACAAGTCTTCATAATAGACCGCTTTCACTAGGGCATAATGTTTTCCCATATTTTCAGACCATGTGTCATTCTCTTGAGAATAAGATTCTTTGTTTTAAGTTTGTTTGAATCCATATTAATTTTGATGTGTCTTCTCATGTGCATCCATTAAACAAAGAAATGATACTCTAGGGAATGACACATGGTCTGAAATGGGACAACATAATGCCTAAGCTAAAGAGGTCTATGAGATCCAAATTCAAAGGGCCAAGCAGACTTGCATGATCATCAAATTTACCTGTAGCTTCTTTTGTACGATAATTATAATATCACGAGTATGTGTGTTGTTTTTAAACAAACAGCTAGTGAGCGAGCTAGAAATACCCAGCATGCAGTACATGCAGTACAAATGATGTAAATTATTGTGATTTACCTTCTAAAACACTTTGACTTCTAGCTTGCACAGCATAAACTCCATTGCCATTCTTACTACTGGGCAAGTGAATTGGAACAAGTTGTGATGATGTTAGATACCACAGACATCCATTGTTATCACATATGATACAAGAACTAATAGAACAGAGTTGGATATCTGAAACACAAGAAATCATGTCAAATGATTTATGAAACCTAATGTGACAAGCTGGATAACCAGTCCAGTTAGAACTTATGCGGCAGGTTTAAGACCTCAGAATTTAGGTCCAAACCTGGATGGCAGAGATGGTACACTATATATACATGTTCTTATGTAAAACACATTACCATTGCCCCCCCCCCCCCCCCCCCCCGGCTCTACTCAGCACCAAGGGAGCATGAATGGGTAGCAGCATATTAGGAGTTACATGACAACTAGTGATGATGGAGGGGGCTAGAAAATAGACTAGAATCCTGTCCACACAAGGTGGGGATACTTCTATTCATTTCATGCTACTGAAACTGGAAGTGTTCACAGTGCCGATGAATCATCGCCTCATCCAATTAAATGGGTCATTATATAAATGGATCATAAAATTATAGCTACAGTATAAACATACCTTGAACAGCACTGTTTTGGTCCACAGAGGGGAATCGGAAGAAAATGGAATTGAATACAGTGTCATTGTCCTCAGTTGAAGTGGATAATAGATCTAAATGTAAGAAAAGTGACAGATTGAAAATACAGTACATCTTGGCTGGTCAATGATGGTATGAATAGACCAACCAATAAAATCACAGAAAATCCAATGAAATGTATATGTGTCAGCATCACCTGATGAAGATATTATCAAAAAATGCCCTCTTTCATCATGATGATTAAAATATGGCTGTATAAATCTAAGCATACCTGTGTGACCAGCTTTTGCAGCCGTAAATATCTGAACACCACTGGCCTCACCAACAACAAGAGATGGAATACCTTATGAAGATAAATCATTATTAGCATTGCCAAATGTATATGGCCCTATAGTGGTATGCACTGCTTTTTTATGTTGTACAGTAATTGGAACCATTTACACAATTAGATTTTCACTAGTTCCCATAGAGCAGAATTGGAAATATCAAGCGGTGTGGAAGGAGTCTATTAGAAGCTTTGCACCATCATGTGTTGCCAAGACAGGAGGCTAGAACAATTGAATCTGGTCTAATCTGATTTACATGAGAAAGAATTCTCAGTTTCCCAGCCAGGGAAAAAGTGCCTCCTACACAATGTCATGACTGCTATCACATGATGGTGCAAAGCTATGAGGAATATCATAGTATTTGCATTATTTATCAAGGTACTCTTATTTCTGATGTTTAATTTGACGCAACTGGTCATGTGAACTGTTAGTGGAAATGGCCTATTACAACTTACTATTTTTTGTATCTTCATCTGAAAACATCAGTCCAATACCTTGCACTACCATGGTTGTCCTTACTGCTGTCACCAATTCTAGACTAACAACAGAATTATCTGTCTGAAAATATTAAAAAATGCAAAGCCTGGTTGATATCTAAATATTGTGGTTTCATGAGGGGATACAAAGTTATAGAACAAGAAAGAAAATATACAAAGAAGTATGATAGTAGAGGTAGTAAAATGATGCCATCATACAACAGGGCTTGAAATAATGGCCTGTCAATCACAGGCCATGATGGCTGGCCAAATTAGTTTTAGCTTGGTCATACAATATTTCTGGCTAAACATTACTGGTCAAAATGATCAGCAAGGCAAAGATTTGACTGGACAATTTCCAATTATTCTGGCCAGACATTATCCATTGACTGACTGTTATTTCAAGCCCCACACAATTAAATGACAAGTTAGAATTTAGAAATTGATTTTCTTTGCTTACATTAAACAACACTGAAAGAAATAACTGACCTTTTTACATTTCCACAAAGCTACAAGCATAGGACCAACAGACAGTGCAATATAGTCCATTAAAGAGTTGATTTTCACAGGATTTTGGCTAGCAGACACTTCAGGTAGATTGACAATTGCTCTGAAATTATTAACACCCTTCTATTTTAAACAAGTTACTGACATTTTTATTATTTCTTGTCAATAATGAAAAACGGGTGTCTGGGTAGCCATTTTGCCAGAGCTGACAATCTGAACCTAGCTACCCATAGCTCAAATGGTCCAAGAAGTAGCCAGTGAACTGAGGCTCTCCAGTAGAAGAAAAGAAGGGGGTGTGGGTTTATGGAGGAGAGAGAAATGGAGGGAGAAGAAAGAGTCTTTCCCTTTTCTTCTCCCATCCCCTCTCCTGGAGAGTCTGTTCACAGGCTATCAATGAAAAGAAAAACTAATCCACTCACTTGGATTTGCTATCATTCATATTGAGTCTCTGCATGTCTTGTACAGTTATATCCCTGGCTGTGAAACCAAGGTTGTTGGCAACATCCCATGCCTTGAATTCTAGTACAGACCTTCCTTTTACACACACACATACACTAATGAGGTATGTACTACCATCCTCAAGGTTGACAAATGCTACAGATGTGTTCTCGTCTAGTGGCAATGGTGACGTTTCCCTCTGAAATATAAGCTCATTATTTAGCCTAGTTGATTTTTAGAGGGAGCTACTCATCAGCTTGACCATCATAGCATACATCACCCCCTCATAATCCAGTAGTCAACAGCCACTACCCACCCACCATGGCCACTCACCCCCCCCCCCCCCCCCCCCCCTCCAGTAACACATCCTGTCATGTTGGAATATATATACATAATCTATCCTTATTTAAAAACTTTTAAATATAAAGCATGTTATACTTAGTATGTAAGGGTTACAATGTCTAGATATTACACTTACTTTTAACATATGGACATCTACTTTCTTGTCGGAGTATTCGATGGCTACTAACTGGCCATGACTGTTTGAAGAAGTGAAGTTCTTCACAGTTTGTCGTGTTTTTAGCGTCTGAAACCACATTGTATATAAACTGCTGTGGCAGTGGTGTTCTTCACGTATAAGTATAAATCCTAGTGTCAAAGAAATGCCAGATAAATAGAAATAAATCAATAAAACCGGCTTCAAAACATTTTAGAAGTCAAAACATTGGACAAAATGGCGACTACTGTGTAACCTGGCCTTAGATTTCTCCTGGCTTGAACCGGAAATACGTCATGTTCGTCCGGCGCGCGTGTACACCACAGGTTCCCGCCAAAGTATACGAGTGAAGTCGGTGAGCATGTGGAAAAAAGCCCTTCATATTTTCTCCATTTTACAAGTATATAGTGGCAAAACTTGCTTTTAAAGTAGATAAATATTGAATATAGGATCTTGAAAAGAAGCTGTAATTCAAGTAAGTTAAACTTAGCCAAGAGAAACACTCTTCAAACGAAAAGTTTATCTTCTACTTCGACTGAATACAGGATCAGTTCTAGCAACAATTCTGCTCTACTTCGTTTGCAAAAGTATCAAGGTTTCCTGAAAGAATCCTTCAAAGATGGAGTGAAACAATTGAATACTGAAGAAGATGGAAGATTAAACGCAAGGCATCCGCTCTAAGGTATCTTGTTGAAATAAGTGATTTACGAAAGTTTTTTTAAACTGAACCATTTTATTGATTTAAAAGCTTTACAAACTCAGTATGGCGCTAAAAAGTTCTATCTAATTTAATCTAGCATTCTATACGGGCCATCCAATCCATCTCGTGTACATTCTTATTCCTGTGCGTCCATCCAATCCATCTCGTGTACATTCTTATTCCTGTGCGTACATACAATCCATTCGCGTGTGCATCCTTCTTCCCATGCGCTCATCTAATCCATCTCGGGTACATGCATTCTTATTCTTATACGCCTATTCAATCCATCGTGTGTGCATTCTTATTCTTATACGCACATTCAACCCATCTTGGGTACATTCTTGTGTCTCGTACGGCAATCTGAAACGCCCATCTAATCCATCTTGTGTACCGTACATTCTTATTCCTATGCGGCCATCGAAGTCATGATCGTCTCATGTACATTCATATTCTTATACGCCAATCCATTCCGTCTGGTGTATATTCTAATTCCTATAGGCTCATCCAATCTATCTCGTGTAGATTCTTCTTCCTATGCGTCCATCCAATCCATCTCGTGTACATTCTTATTTCTAGCGTTCATCCAATCCATCTCATGTACATTCTTATTTCTAGCGTTCATCCAATCCATCTCGTGTACATTCTTATTTCTAGCGTCCATCCAATCCATCTCGTGTATATTCTTATTTCTAGCGTCCATCCAATCCATCTCGTGTACATTCTTATTCCTATGCGTTCATCCAATCCATCTCGTGTACATTCTTATTTCTAGCGTTCATCCAATCCATCTCGTGTACATTCTTATTTCTAGCGTCCATCCAATCCATCTCGTGTACATTCTTATTTCTAGCGTCCATCCAATCCATCTCGTGTACATTCTTATTTCTAGCGTCCATCCAATCCATCTCGTGTACATTCTTATTTCTAGCGTCCATCCAATCCATCTCGTGTACATTCTTATTTCTAGCGTCCATCCAATCCATCTCGTGTACATTCTTATTTCTAGCGTCCATCCAATCCATCTCGTGTACATTCTTATTTCTAGCGTCCATCCAATCCATCTCGTGTAGATTCTTATTCCTATGCGTCCATCCAATCCATCTCATGTACATTCTTATTCCTATGCGTTCATCCAATCCATCTCGTGTACATTCTTATTTCTAGCGTCCATCCAATCCATCTCGTGTACATTGTTATTCCTATGCGTCCATCCAATCCATCTCGTGTAGATTCTTATTCCTATGCGTCCATCCAATCCATCTCGTGTACATTGTTATTCCTATGCGTCCATCCAATCCATCTCGTGTACATTGTTATTCCTATGCGTTCATCCAATCCATCTCGTGTACATTCTTATTTCTAGCGCCCATCCAATCCATCTTGTGTACATTCTTATTTCTAGCGTCCATCCAATCCATCTCGTGTACATTCTTATTCCTATGCGTTCATCCAATCCATCTCGTGTACATTCTTATTTCTAGCGTCCATCCAATCCATCTCGTGTACATTCTTATTTCTAGCGTCCATCCAATCCATCTCGTGTACATTCTTATTCCTATACGTCCATCCAATCCATCTCGTGTACATTCTTATTCCTATGCGTTCATCCAATCCATCTCGTGTACAGTCTTATTCCTATGCGTCCATCCAATCCATCTCGTGTACATTCTTATTCCTATGCGTCCATCCAATCCATCTCGTGTACATTCTTATTCCTATGAGAAACAAGACGCACTTTTAACTTGAAGCTCACTAAGTCGGTTCAAAATTTATGTGTTGCTAGAGGCCAAGGTCTCTTTATAAGCACTGTGCGGGCCGGTTGCCTGTTTCCTTACCCCCCCCCCCCCCCTTTTGGAGGAACGGAGAGGGGAGGGGAGCGGCTGTACAGTTAAGTGTGCGACCGTCTGGTCGAGTTGGTATTCCCTTCATAAGGATGATTTCTATCAGTGGCATACATCAAGTATTGATTAATTAAACCATTGTAGCCCGCGTTTCCTCAGCCTTTATTTGTGCACGAAACCAGATAGTTCCATCTTGACCCCTTTAACTGATTTCCCATCAATTCTTATTTGTTGCAGGCTGTTTCCATAGCAACAGCCATAACATCACTTTCTTGTGTTACGTGATTATATCTACAAATACAATCCACAAGGACCCACTTAACTTCACAGTGATTCTAGCTGTTTATAAAAACATCATTGCTCGGGGAAGATTATGAAATCTAGCTTTGACGTTTGGTGTTCTATAGTGACAGCTCAGATAAATCGATTAAAGATCAAAGTAGTTGTAGCTTTCTATTGTTCCAGCTAATTCCCAGCTCACGTTACACTCCTAAATCAAGGTATTGATGTCCATCTCTCACTCTCTTATCGTGTGTTTTTGCGATACTCACTGTTGGTCCATGCAGTACACGCTCTGTGCACACTGCACCAAGTACCTACTCTGGAATCTCTCCTCAAACCGCAGAGCGGTGAATACTCACGTCAGGCTTTTTAAAGGAAGCTCTCTTGCGCTTCTCTTTCAAAAGTCAAAGGGTAACATAACTGCAGTTTCGTCGGAGATTAAGCACCGGTCGGGTACATCGACTCTTTACCTACAATATCACTTACAAAAAATATAATTCACGAGAGCATAATCAAAACTGCCTCAGCGTGCAGCTGCAATGTCATCTGTCTGATCTAGTTTATTCAGCTCAGTTATAAACCATAGTTGGTAAAAATTTATCAAGTGTTCAACAAATTTGATGGCATTTCTCTGGCTATCCACTTCTATTTTCTACTTCTTTTCACTCATCGTTCAAGCACAAGGTAAAGTTAAAAAGCGTAACACACTCTCAGCATTTGCAATTTTTTTTAAAAGTATCTCTGTTTTGTTTTTTTTCTCAGGTGGACGAGTAACTAGAATTAGTCCAGTTTCTGGGAGTGTCCGCGGTGCGACAAGGCTGACAATCTTTGGTGAAGGTAAATAATAACTAGAGATGGCATTTATCTATCATTTGAACAGGCATGGCTTTAGTACTCACCTACGTTTAGCAAATTGAAGTGAGCGAGAAAGCGTTAAGCCGCGCACTTTAAGATTAAGCCAATTTCCTAAGTACTTAAACGTACGCATCGTGCACATATAGACTTCTAAAAGTATTCGCCGCTTGTTTTTGTTCGGCAGGCTATTGTATCTCAGGTTTTTTCAAACGTATCGAGCTTGAAAATCACAGATGTTTTCTCTTGAATCAAGTCAAAAGATAAGAAAACTTAACAAGATGCTCGTTGTTCATAATTATATTTTAATTGACTACTTGATTTGAATGGATTGTCCAGATTAAGTGGATCCGAAAACCTATCATTTTCATTTTCATTTTGCTGGATTAAAAGTTTTAATGCAAGTAGAAGAACTGCAGTCCACGAATAGGCTTTTTTATTTATTGGAATGATCAAATAAATTATGGCTGTATTTCAAATTGCATTCACCTCACGGATATTATCAAAGAACTGGATCTTATGCGAGTGTATCTTTCCTGAGCATATCTATACTCTTCCATAAACAAAGGTGCACTTTTAAGTATGGAAACTCTGCTGCTACAGCTCATGCATCATAAAAGATAATGGTATTTTAAAACTTTTAAAAAATCGCCGCACACGTCAGAGCATACTCAGCTGTTGTCAAGTCTAACTCGACAACAAATCTTCTGACCTTGTGTCGCAATTTTGCTCCGGGAAATTACGTCTGGAAGTCACGTATCAGTACGGCTATTCTAAAATCACCAAAGAATTCGAATTCTCTACGATGTAAAAAAAATTGGGCCATTCCTATTCATTTAGGGTTTTGCCCCCCAAAAAAATGTATAACACAATTGTATTTTTCTATGTGTGCAAGAGTCTGCGCGCAAAGATTCAGGGAAGGCGATACAGCTGTGTTTATTTCGAGGTCATTTACTGTAGATCTGTATATGTAGTGTAAGATGACATGGTTAAGACTAAAGCCTGGTTCACACTACGACGCATACATAGGCAAAACGACATACGCAAGCGCAGGTAGCGAAAGATTCACTCATCCTTAAAGTACTACTGATCTACGCTTCCGTATGTCGTTATGCTTATGCTTGCGTCGCCAGTGTGAACCAGCCTTAAAAGCAAAGTGAATGAAAACCTAGAAACATGAATTAGAATTTATAAAGTGTTGGAATTTGAGGAGCGAGGAAAACCAGAGAACCTGGAGAAAAAACCTCGAATCAAGGGAGAGACCCAACAAACTCTACTCACATGTGATACCGAGTCTAGGAATTTACCCGAGACCCCAAAGATTGAGAATGGACTTTATAATTCATTGAAAAATTAAAAACGTCCCTATTCTATGTTTTCATTTTCAGTGCTTTAAAATTTTTTATTTACTTATTTTCCAGGGTTCGCAGACAGTCAGTTCAATTATTACCAACCAGAGCTCGGCAACAATGTCACACTAATATCGGTCACAGGTACGCATGCGCTGGCCTGTGACGTCATACCATATTACACCACAAGAGAACAAATCGTCTGTAACACCAGGTAAGATTGACACTGAGTTGCTAAGCAACGGATAGCTACTTTTTTTATAAGAACAATGATTGACAGTTGATACTTTGCTTTTAGGCCATCTCCATTTGGATTTGGTGCGTACAATATTCGAGTTCAAGTCGATGGTGTTTTGTTGCGAAGCAAGGGCAGTACTTATTGCAATGGAGAATGCGTCTTCAAGGTAGCTAGAAAAACCCTGTACACATGGCAATATTGCATAGAAAACTGACCAGCTCTATGCATTTTAAGCATTGCAATGTATGCCTTTGTTAAATACCTTGCGCGATGATTATTAAGGTGACAGTATTCTCAAGAGAGTCAAATGACCAAGATATGGTGGCCATGTTGGTGGTATTAATAATGGGTGCTAATGAGAAATCTTTTGTTAAAAACCACCAAAATGGCCGCGGTGACGCAAAATGCAAACGAAGAATTGGGGAGCTAGTATAGTATTTGAAAGAAATGACAAAACATGATCGCCATATTGGGTAATGTATAGGGAAAGAGAAATGTTTCGTTAAATTCATTGAAGCGATAGTATGACGTCACGAACTGATGTTGCAAAAACAGCCTCTTTAAAATTGCTTCCACGATCAATCTTCACTCTTATCCTGTGTTTGGTATTGTTTTAAAGATTGGTTGAAAGAGTGTTGTTTTTATTCTCAACACAATTAAAGAGGTTTACCCCACCAGTAGCTTTTTGTCGAGTACCAATCCAAATACTATTTTCTTCTTGTCTTTCAGTATGAAGACAATACAACACCCACGGTGACGTCCGTCTCTCCAAGATATGGACTACCAGGTACACGCTTCTAACTACCCCTAAAGCATTTCGATTAAGCTAATTTGAATCAACTTTGAGGGGCACTTTGCATAAAACCAATAGTTTTCATGTGCAGTAAAGGATAACAAGCTATTGTAGTTATTCCAAGCCTCTCAAAGTCGAGAATAAGAAACCAGTGAATATAGACTCCTTGCAGTTCGTCGGAATGCAGCTAAATTTTGGGGACAAAACAATGGGTTTCCAATTCTCAGGAGATTGAAATTCTTTTGTTTTATCCTCCAAATTGAGCTGCATTGACGTCACGTGAATGGGGTCTGTACTGTGACGTAAGCTATTGTTATAGCCTGCGCCAATCAGAGTTTGACTGGCCGATGGCCTCGCGGTGATCTACTTTATAAACCATTAAACGCAGCATCTCGGCGTCTCTTTTACTCACTGAAAGTATCGCGCTAATGATATAATCCCATTTGTAAATGTTTAGACTAAGCAAAGAGGTCAATCTCCTTGGTTAGCTGTCACAGTCATCGACGTTTCTCGTTTAATTTACAAACTGACTTGAAGGGTCGTGCGGAAAGTCATGCACGCTGTCAGTTATCGTCAGGTCGATCATGCGCACAAACTTATGTCAGTCATTCTTAATCCAAATACATTCCTATGGAAGAAATTTAAAAAGAGTTTCTAAGACTTAATAAAACTTCTTAAGAAAACAACGAAGCACTTTAATCAAGTTAAACTTTAAATTCCCCACATTGAGATGAAATATTTGACAAATCTAGAGATTACGCTTGAAGAAGTTTCTTGTTACTAATTGAAATCTTTTGCATTCTAGGTAGTGTGATCACTATTCGTGGTAAAATATTCACAGATCAGTACGTGGAGGCAGAGGGAACCAATCAAGATGGAGTATCTCTCCTCAGGTAAAGCTCCTAAGAATCGCGGCACGCGGCAACCATGTTTATTTCCATAAAAAACTTTTGCCTGCAACACCCAGGACACCCAGGTAAACTCATCCTGAAGCGTTTGAATTTGATGTTCATTACTCAAATTTAAAATCTATTGTTCCAATTAAGATGGCTGCCACGTGAGAAAGTTCGCGTAAGAGCATGCGCAGTAGAATGACAGGCCTCTGGGATCGAGAGCGGAAGAGAGCTCAGTTTATACATATGCGCAGATGTATGTACTCTGCTGATATTATTCTTGTTTCATTCCAGGTTGTTTGCGGGCTCAGGACTGTGCGAACCGCTGAACAAAAAAACCAAAGAACTGTAAATAGACCAGTCGACTCTTGATTTTTTTTTACACATTTAGCTTTCAGTGACACAATGATGTTTAAAGAATAACCAATACAACCCCTGGGGGAGGGGGTGAAGAACTTATTGGGATGCTAGTGAGTGGGGAAGTAGAAGTATGTGCACATAATTCAGTAAAAATGTACTTTATTTATTTTAAAGGTATGGTATTGCGTTTGATAAATACAGTTCAAGTACAGGCTACATTAAATGCAGGACTACCTCGACACCTGTTGGTAAGAGAAATTTTATAATATTTATAATAGACGTCTTGGGCGTAGTGTTTTCCCATTTCAGACCAAGTGTCATTCCCTAGAGTATCATTTCTATGTTTAATGGTTGCACATGAGAAGACACATGAATATGGATACACCTCAAACAAAGAATCTTATTCTCAAGAGAATGACACGTTGTCTGAAATAGGAATACATTACGTCCAAGGTAAAGAGTTTTATTACATACGACTTAGAAAGAAACCACATAATATATGTATTAAAAATTACTGAAGGCATGTGTAAGTTCATTCAAGGGAAGAAAATACAGAAATTAGAAACAACGATGGAACCCTAGGCAACTCAGTGAGTCTAATATTGTTGCAGAGATAATCTAATATACTACTCATTGATCTGTTCGTCTTTTTCTCTAGGATCACATCGAGTGTCTTACATTGTATCTCAATATGGTCGTTCACTCATGTCTAAGGATGCTCTGCTGGTGGATTCACAGGACAAACTGTATATATTCCAGGCACACGCAGGTATAGATTGATACTGAAATATCTGGCAAATATTCTCTCGTTTTCTTCACGTTATCAGGGTATTTATTATGTTATACATATTGTAAGTTATTTTCTATGGTCTCCCTTGTCGCAGTATTAAGATTTTGTTATCCATGAACTAGTGTTTCATGTGCCTTTCTAATATTTTTTTATCAACATATTCAAGATATCACAAGCGTCAGTCCTACACAAGGAAGCACAGCCGGTGGAACCATAATCACCATAAAAGGACAGGGCTTTGAGAAGAATAACACACGAGTTGATATTGGAGGTGAGAAAAACGACAACAGCATCAGTGAAAGAATTGAATGGTTGAATGAATGAATGATGGAATGGATGGAGAAATGGAATACATAAAGCTTTTTGTTGATATTTTCAGGGTTACCGTGCCGTGTCTTGTCTATCACATCAGACACAATCACATGTCAAACAGGACAAGGATTTGATGCTCTTTCTTCATCAGACTTCTATCCAGGTTCGCCATATATATAAAACCATTCTTAATTATTTTCGTTTTATCGTACCGTGAGAGATTTTAGAGTGATTGATTTCGTGTCCATGGCTTACGCTCTGGACTAACACTAGCATGTTCTAAATGTCATGTAGAATTTGAAGGGCTGATTTATGTTAATGAATGCAAAAAGGGGCTCGTGCACCCTTTTTAAAAACTTGTTAAAATCCAGGTCTCGCATACATCATCCTAATTAATAAAAGTAATGTCCTATCCTATTTATAGGTAATCGAGGTATTCTTCGTGAGGTTTGGACCTCCACGAAAGCTTCCGACTTGTCATCGATTGCAACCCTCGACTCCTCGGCATCTGATTATCGTTCCGAAGTCCTTCCGGATGCAAGTTCACCTGCAAAATCTTCCTTTGGTGGAAGCACGATGTTTAGTTCCCGTCTACGAGGGTTCTTCGTTGCGCCGTCCGACAACAATTACACGTTCTTTATCCAGGCTGACGACAAAGCAGAGCTGTATTTGAGTACTGAATCGCAAGCTACGAAGAAGGTACAGTAACTAAAGTAATTATCTCTAAAAATGCGTGAAAATTCCGTCATAGCAGCGCTAGCAAAAGGAAGCAACAGGTAACAAAGAACTCCAAATTGGAGTATTACTGATTCACTGCGCATGCCTCGCACGAACCGCCGCTTCGTCAAAAATCGAAGGATCAAGAAGTTTAAAATTTATTCCCGCCATTTTTTCGAGCACGTGCTTTCCCCAATTTCATATCAAGTGCAATTTTTGTTGATTTTTAGAGAAAAATAGCTTCTTGTCCCGACGCTGCCACCATCTGGGATAAGTATCCAGAACAACGATCAGCGGTTTTCTCTCTCAAGGCTGGGCATGCGTACTACATGGAGGCTTATCACTTACAGGGAAGAGGGTCGAGTCACGTGCGCATTGGAGTCAAGCTTGAGAAAACAAGATATGTCAATTCACAGATAGGGTCAGCGGTTAACGAGAAACAGGTTATTCGAGTCCTGTCAACGGAACATCCCGAAACGCAGGTAAAGCAGATTACATGTGAAGTGAAAATGTATTATTCCATCTTGTGCGTAAAGTGTAGTTAGATATTGTACTTGCTCGGATGGTATTGTGACCGTGTCGTATCAAATGTGCCGTAAAATTGCGTACTTTGATTGGATCAATTCAGCAAGGTTACCGTGCCGTGATTTTTACTCACAAAATCTGCTGTTTTTATGACTATAGTAATTTGTGATTGGCAGAAACGAACGATGCTAGTTTATGGGAAGCCATTCTGATGCTACAAAAAATGCGCTTATGGGATTCCTGTTTCTTTTGCAGATCATCAATATTACGAATTGGGACAGTGGACTGACGTACGAGATGAAACGAGTATCAGTCACTCCAAACTGTACTGCTGCTAGTATGTTTAAATATCTTAAAAATCATACTTATGTCTGATGCACTTTTGATTTATTTTAGTTATTCTTTCATGTGTATTATCACCTTTTTTGCAGACAAGTCTATTTGTGGTGAGCGATTTCAGCTCAGTTACAGCGGCCACAAGACAATCATTCTAAACTTACATTCCACGGCAGAAGATGTACAGACGGCTTTAAATAATCTAGCACCAATCACGCAACAGGGAAACGTGACAGTCACGCAAGACAACCTAAATGGGGCATCAAATTACAATGTAACGTTCAAATTTGCGCAACCTTCAAAAACGCAGTCTTTGGAATCAGTATTGGTAGGCAATGGAGCCATTGTGGCGATAGTACAGACTCAGAAAGGTGAGGAACGAATATTTATGTTTTCTTGACGAAACAGACCGTTTTACCTTGGGCGTAATGTCTTCACATTTCAGACCCAGACTCGTACCCAGTCGTCACTTACTATACGTAACAGCGCCAGTAAGAATAAATAGCGCAAACTATAAGAAGCGACTGGGTACGAGTCTGTTTCAGACCACATGTCATGCCCTAGAGTATAATTTCTTTGTTTAACTGTTGCACATGACAAGACACATGAATATGGATATATTTCAGACAGAATCCTGTTTTCTCTTGTGGTCTGAAATGGGAAACCATATACCCCAAGCTAAAGAGATCTATTAGAAATTCAAGAAGAAAATTTTCACCATTTTCACAATTTTAATATCAGGTCGAAATGGAAACTGGAAATTCCGGTTTTCCCTTGGACCAAGAATCTCCGATTACATTCGTGTAAATGCCAACGAAAGTGACGTCAAAACTGCTTTACAGAGCATGCTCAGTTGGCAGTGTAGTTACCAAATCCCTACCCGTCGTGCTTGGTATTACAATGGTTTCGAATCCAAGGCCCTGGGACCTGAGTTTGGTGAACGTGTTGTAGATGAACGTCCTTTTTGTGGTCGAGTCTCGCTCAGAAATCCTACTTACATCTTCCGTGCTGGTCAGACACGAAGTCTAGGAGGAAGAATTTTAAAAGGCATTGATGTTTCGAAGTATCGTCAGGTTGGTAAATTTAGTCAGATAAATATATTAAGAGAAAACAAAAGAATTAGAGTGAAGTAGTGCTAAATATGCTAAAAGTGTGTTTCATGAATTTATGAAAACCACACTTCTTAATTCTAAAGAAAGCTCACCAAAGATTATTCAGATTTTTATTTTCTAATAAACGTGATTTGCATTATTTATGGACTCATTTGCATTCATACGCATGATATCCACTTCTTATACTTTCTGGGCTACCTGTGTCGCCAATTCTTGAAATTCAGTTTCTTTGACCCTGAAAGATTAGCAAACACGTGTATACGAGAAATTGTCGGCCAGGCCTGAGGCAGTGAAAACATTTTGGTCAATTTTTTTTGAACATAAAAATTACGAGACTACACTGTTAAAATAGAATATCAACTTACCTATACCTTGTCCTTTTACAGCTTTGTTTTGCATACAAGGGTGCTTTCAAACCTTATCTGAATTTCTACGTCTCGTACACGGACCGTTCAGGCAATGGACGATGGGCATGGAGAAAGTACGGCTTTACTCCCTTGACGACCACAAAATGGCACTACCATTGTATGAGTATCTATGAAAACGTGTACAGCGACAGCTACCTTAATAGTTGGGCCAATAAAGAGTATGGATATTACGTAGACGAGATAAAGATTGTTAGGGATTCAAACTCCGATATCTACGTTGATGAAGTCATTATTTGGAGAGACTCTGTCAATGGTAAGTTTAGAGCTAGGGTTTCGGTGTGCAAATGAACTTGAAAAACATTAGTTCATTAATTAATTCATTAATTATTTCATTTTTTTGTTATAGTGCTGCGACAACATGCAGCAGCGGAACCTGGAGGACACGTGATCAAATCATTCGACGTGCGTCAGATAGGGTCAGCGGTATGGGCCATATATCTCACGCCTGCGCATTGTGGAACAGACCTCGAGATGATTGAAATTGTTGATGCTCTGAAAGACATTCAAAAAACTTCTGACTACATGACGACGTATCGTCCTGTCAATCAAACTGAAGCCATGGTAACGGTGACACGTGTTCAGCGGGCCACGCCTCCTGTTGACGGGATTTTTGATTTGACTTTTAAAGGACAAAGATTCTCTGGTAAGACTTTGGCGAGACTTCCGGTGAGACTAACGCTTCGAGCGGAAGTCAGAGGACGGAGATTTTTATTTAATCCCTCTTGCTTTTCAAAACAATTCCTAATTTTTCCCCTTATTTCTCTAGGAATTTCTTCCAGTATTTCTGCAGCAGAGCTTAAATCAAAACTCGAAAATAACATTGGACAAATCAATGTAACTCGTACTGGTGCATGCGCAGGTTACAACTGGACCATAGAGTGGGCCACTACCGGCGGAAATCAACCAAGCATTGAAATAGATGGAAGTGGTTTAACAGGAAATGACGTATCAGCGAAGGTAGAGACTCTAGATGATGGTGGTATGTTCCTTAGGCCGATTCCTGGTGAGATGTTACGAGTTGCTGAGCAGAAACCACAGGTAACCCTTCATTTGCTGAGGTAGCATAACAGACTTATCCGAAGTTGTTCAAACAAAGACTGGTAATGAACTCGTACTGCATAGGAAAAAATTAGGGCGGTCGACTCTCGCACATCCGAGGGGCAAGTCTAGTAAACCTAGTTTCTTTTAGAATGATTTTTACATGATGAGTGGGAAACATATGGTACTGACATACAGCACGTACATGGTACGACATGCCGTAGCATTGGAATGGTTTCCCATTGTCTTCCAGTAAATCATCCAATCACAAAGCGTAGTTACGGCTACGTTAAGATACGGTACGGCTACAGTACGAATACTAATTTGCCGTATCATTTTCCACTCATACGAAATAAATAAAAGAAACTTTGAAGCTTTAGAACAAATTAATTGTTTGTATCTTTTCTTTCCTTCTAGGTATCAGTCGTGGTCAATAATATTCCTTCAAGCTGCTCTTCAAGAAAGTGTTCTTTCGTTTACTCGTCTCACTTGACGCCAAACTTAACGTCCATCACCCCAAACAAAGGCCAACCAGGAATAACTGTGCAACTTACCGGAAGTGGCTTCAGTACAAACGTGCAGGACAACAATGTGACTATTGGTGGAACTCCTTGTCATGTGACCGGAAGCACATCTTCTGGCATAACGTGTATCCCTGGTCAGTGCGTTGGTGGAGCTAATGAAGTGAAAGTAAAAGTCAAGAAATTGGGTTTTGCAAAACACGTCAACGGTCATGTAAACTTCGTCCAAGAAGTGACTGTAACCAAGGTAACGCCAAAAACCGGAAGTGTCGCTGGTGGGACAACGTTAACGATAACAGGAAGTGGATTTTCATTGGATGCTTGGAAGATGACTGTCACGCTAGGGAGTAGTGATTGCAGGATAATCAACTCATCTTTGTCACAGATTACATGCATCACATCAAAACATGTGGAATCAAAGGAAGATCTTCAGGTCAAAGTCCGAAACCAAACCGGTTTTCAATCGAACGCTTTCCAGTTTGACCGGTCACAGACGCCAATCATCACAAGCATTAGTCCATTAACACAAAGTGTAGGCGGTGGCGGTGAGTTGGTCATTTCCGGTAAAAATCTTGGATCACGTGGAACGGTCCTGATTAGTCAAAAACCATGTCAAATCAATGTACACTACCCCTTGCTCATCCGATGCATCATCCCTGCGCATGCGCCTGGGATATATGACATCATCATCAACGTCCCAGGCAAAGGTTATGCATCCTACCAAGGAGGTCCACCACGTCTTGAGTACGTTCTAGAAGTGACTGACGTCTCTCCGCGCTATGGGTCTGTGTTCGGGGGTACCCTAGTGACTATCAGGGGCCGTGGGTTCAGTGCGCTGGGGAACGTGGTTACCATGGGTGATATACCTTGTACTGTGGTGTCAAGCAGAAGTGATCAGATACTGTGCAAAACGACCGACTCTTCTATCACTCACTATGTTGATAATTCGGGGATTCATCCAGGTAAGTATTATATTTAGAACAACCAGAGAACATAATTGGAAATAAAGTTAAGGTGCACCTTAATCTTTTAGACAAAAACAATTGGCTGAGTAGACTTCACTCAGTTATAGCTTGAAGGCGAATGACCTTGCACGCAGTAAACCATCCCATCACTCTACCTTAGGTATGATAAATTCTTATATCATATAAGTCATATGATACATATATGATTACAAGTTCCACAAGACATGAGCATTCTAATTGCAAACAAATATTTCATTCAATAGTCAAAATATTGATTAAACAATCACTTGTTCTAAAAAATATAGTTGTTGTTGTTGTCATTGCTTTTACACCTAGTAGTTTGGTGGTACAAAACACTTTCACAAGTCTGCTTACCCTTATTTATATATTCCCTTCATATTCCTACAGAGTACGGTCTTGGCTATGCTTGGAACCAACAGACGGTTACAGTCAATTCAGGAGACACTGTCAGGGTTAGAGACATCTCATGTTATTTCTCCTTCACCCCAAAGTTTGTAGTTTTCTTTCATAACGTGACATCATTGTGAAATGGCTAACTACTTAAAGTTCGGTAATACTAACTTTTGCAACAGATTGCGCAACGATTTGCGTTGGATTGTAAAACATATGTTGCACATGACTCGCATAACAAAGACAATGTGTAGCGCGCTGGGCTGTTACACGAGCAACATATTCGTTCTGCAACCAGCAGCACCAAAATGTTGCCCCTTAAGCTGCGCAATTTTGTCCTCCGTATTAAACAGTGATTATTTATTCTCTTTTTTCCAGTGGCGGTGGTCCAGTCCAGAGATGACTAATCTACAATACGGCGTCCAACAGACAAACGATTCTTCAAGCACAGCTTATAATGGTAAAGGGTTCAAAAGTGAACGATCCAGTACGGGATGGTTCCAACATCGCTTCAATGTACCGGGCACTTATTACTACTCTAGTGGATTCGTCGATCCTTATGACGTCATCAACATGAAGGGCAAGATTGTTGTCACGGGACCGAGGTCCAAAGCAACAAATGTTACAGTTCGAGTTGGAAATTTTACCGCTGTTCATAATCTAACACAGACTGTCCCTCCCCTCCCTTCGACTGTCAATTGTCACACTGGTATTACGTCTGATATCTCTCAGTGTAATCCGTCTATGCCAACGAATCAACATTCCAGCTTCGTATTTCGCGAATGCAGTACACCGGAAGTGACATCAATTTCCCCTAACATTGGTACCAGTTCCTCGGTGTTGACTATACGCGGTCGAGGATTTGGGCCTAGTTCTTGTTACAGTGAAGTAACAGTTGGATCACAACAATGCATCATACTTAAGAGCTCTTCTGACGTCATCACATGTAGGGTAACCACGGGCAACGCTCTCACGGCAGGGGTACCTTATAACGTCAGTGTGCGTGTCAACAACCGTGGCAACGCCTGGTTTAAATCAGATGACGTAGCATCAATGATGTTCACCCTACTCCCCACAGTAGCATCAGTGTCACCATGGTCAGGTTCTTTAGCAGGAGGGACAGTGGTGTCCATTACTGGAGCTGGCTTTTCTCAGACATCGGAAGTAAATATCGTCAAGATTGGGCCAACGAACTGCACTATCCTATCAACTAGTTCCTCAGAAATAAAATGCGTCACGCAATCTCACTTAGAATCAAAGAAACTTAACGTATCAGTTACGGTCAATAACAAGGAGAGTATCTGTGTTTCCCGTGTGGGATGTGCTTTCACATTCTCTGACTCCTCCACCCCAAGGATCGATTACGTCACACCTGACTCTATCATAGGTGATCATAATGTTATCAACTTTTACGGCACGGGTCTCTTGGCTAAAGATTCTGACATCATCATTAAATTTGGGAACGAATCATGTAAGGTACTCTCAGCCACGCCATATGCGATAATTTGCAGTATAGGAACAGTAGTGGCTGGTTCTCATGGAATATCAGTCCGTATTGACCCTAAAGGATACGCCATGCTGGATGTAGATGCAGCACAAGCTATTGTTAGTTTAGCTCTTGTCTCGGATATCTCGCCAACTGAAGGCAGCGAGTATGGAGGTACGGAGGTGACCATATCAGGAAATGGATTTGACCCTCGTCCCGGACAGACGACTGTTCTTATTGGTGAAAATAAATGTGTGATTTCAAAAGTTACAAACTCCAAGATTACATGTACGACATCAGCACATAAGGCAGGATCATTTGAGGTAAAATAATCAGGATGATAATGATGATTGTACATGATGATAATGATGATGATAATGATGATAATGATGATGATGATGATGATTGGATGATGATGATGATGATGATGATAACAATGATAATGTATGATGATGTATGATGATGATGATAATGATGATGATGATGATGATGATACATGGTGATGAATATGTTGATGATGATGATGCATGATGATGTTGCATGATGATGATACATGATGATGATGATACATGAAAAAAAAAAAATTTCTCACCAGCAGATTTACGTCAGTATTACGAGTTTCACTAATTCATGCTTGATTGTTTTTTAGGTTGATTTGAAATCCGGAGGAAAGCCCTTCCCTGGTCTCAGGTTCGCCCACCGTAGTTTCCTCACACCAAGAATAACATCCATCTTCCCCAACAAAGCCATGAGCGGAGTCACTCTCACAATCACAGGACAAGGTTTCGGCAGCGACCCTTCAAGAATAATCGTCACCATTGGCAACAGCACATGCAAGGCTTACTCAGTCATGGATGGAAGAATAATGTGCGTTCTAGAAGAACATCCCGCGGGTGTTTATGACGTTGTAGTCCACGTCAAAGGAAAAGGATTTTCTGGCTACAGGACCAACCAACCAATTAGAATGACTTATGACATCTCGATTGTTAGTGCGTCTGTACAGGAGAGCAGCCTCGGGGGAGGGAGGGTGATATCTATACAAGGACAAGGTTACGGTGCTGCTACAGTCGTTAAGATATGCGGTAATGTCTGTATTAAGGTGGATGTTAGCGCAAGACGCATTAAATGCGAGGTACCGCCATACCTTGGAAACACTACTAAGGATGTGACCTGCCCTCTTGTTGTGTATGGAGCGGACAACGTCAAGGCATCGAAGACGAGGTATTTTACGTACCGTGTTGCCCTGACCTCCAGGATAACTTCTGTTACCCCATCCCGTGGGGGTACCGGTGGAGGAGTGACTATTACTATTACTGGCAGTGGTAAGTGGTGGTCCCGTCTCATTTAAGGCACCATTACACAAATTACACAAAGCAATTTCTCTGCAGCTTTTCTCGCAACGGCATTGCGACACAAGTTGCAAGGAGCATTGCGTCGTGTAACCTACAGTACAATTTGAAAAATGTTGCGAGACAAATTGTTGCAATCGTTGCGAAAACTAGAATTCGTTTCTACTTTTGGCAACGATTGCGTCACCGTTGCACGGTGTAAACCCTCTTGCAACTTGTTTTTAGAAATCAAACCTTACGAAAAATTAAAACTTTTTCCAGGGTTTAGCACGACTTCTGGTGGCAACAAAGTAACCATAGCAGGAGTCAAATGCGCCGTGACGTCATTCTCGAGTACTCAAATCAAATGCGTTACTGGTCAGCGGCGTGGTTTTGTTCGTACAAAAGTTCGCGTCGAGGTTGAAGACAAAGGCATATCGACAATGGAACGCGCTGACTTTGAGTACATAGACGTGTGGTCGTCTCGTTATTCCTGGGGATACAAGGATCCACCAATCAGAGGAGACCTTGTTGTGATACCCAAAGGTCAGACAATGTTATTAGACGTGGGTACTCCTGTATTAGCAGCAGTGGTCATCAAGGGAAAGCTTATCTTCGACGAGAAAGATCTGGTGTTGAACGCGGAGAAAATTATCCTGGTTGATGGTGGAGTGTTGGAAGTTGGAACCGAATCAAACCCATTTCAACACAAGGCGAGGATTGTGCTCCATGGAAACGCGAGGTCTATTGAGCTGCCTTTATTTGGTGCAAAGGTATTGGCAGTCAGAGAAGGGACTTTGGACCTGCATGGTAAACATGTGCCGATCACGTGGACTCATCTCCAGAAGACCGCTGACATAGGTATCAATTTAATTAATCAATTTAATCAAATTAATTTAATTAATTTTTTTATATTATATTTTTCCTACAAATCATCACTCAAGAGAATGTCAGTGAAACCATTAATTTTTTCAATAAAGATAAGATAAAGAAGAAATTTATGGCTTTTTATCATTTCAGGTGCAACCCAATTGCTACTCAAGCAGCCCGTCACTTGGAACGTCGGAGATAATATTGTTCTAGCTTCCACAAGCAGACGCCCAGGAGAGAATGAAGAGTTAACTATCAGCAGTGTTTCAGGAGATGGAAGGACGATAGGAATAAAACCAGCATTAAAATACAAACATATTTCTATCACACAAACTATTGCTGGTAAAGTCATCGAGACACGCGCCGAAGTGGGTCTTCTTACTCGGAACGTTGTCGTAGAGGGTTCGGTACAACGAGAATGGACCGAAAGTATCCGAAAGTGTCCCGAAGACTTCGACCCAGACCAGTTTGCGACCCAGACTTGTTTTAATGGTCGATACAATGATGAAGAAAGTAGTGATCAGTTTGGTTCTCAAATTATGCTAAATGCTAAAGAAATGAACAAAGGACTTGTGACTGGCAGGATATCGTATATCGAAGTTCGACATGCAGGACAATCTTTTCAACTAGGTCTGTACGCCGTATTGCTCGGGATTACTCTGGCTTTATAATTGTCTGTTTGGGCGGGAATTATCACGTGACTTGGAGTGCATATCGTATTTATTTGAGTGGGAACTTTGTTCGCATTAGTTGTTATATTTATATCATAATAATATAATTATTCGTTCATTGCTGTCAACATTGATATGAGTATCCATTTGAAAAAACAAACTAAAATTGTGTCATTTCATAGGTCGTTATCCAATTCATTTCCATATGAGCGGTGACGTCACAGGCTCATACGTCCGCGGCTGCGCAATACACCACACGTTTAACCGTGCCGTGACGATCCATGGCGTGCATGGGCTGCTTGTCGAGCACAACGTAGCATATCACGTGATGGGGCATGCGTACTTCATCGAGGATGGAATCGAGACTGGAAACACCATCCAGTATAATCTTGGTGTCTATGTAACGTCATCTAGCAGTCTACTCAATGTAGATGTGACGCCTGGGACATTTTGGATCACCAACCCAAATAACACAGGTCTGTATTACATTTCATTACATTGGTTGCTATGGTAACTTCTATTTGGAATCTTAGATTTCCTTTGATAGGTCGCTATGGCAACTTTTTTATGCTAGCGACGCGATAAGTCTTTTTACTTTAGTTTTTTTCCTTGATGTAAATTTTGTAATAATTTTTTCTCGACAGTTCGCCATAATGCCGCAGCAGCAGGAAGCCACTTTGGTTTCTGGTACAACATGCCGGTGCATCCTGGAGGACCCTCGTATACCCCTTCGGTTTGGCCGAGAAAAACCCCTCTCGGAGAATTCCGCAACAACACTGCGCATTCATTTGGACGATATGGATTATGGATCTTCCCGACGTACATCCCACTTCTGACACCATTATCAACTACAGACTCGACTGTACCCGCTAAGTTCCAAGACTTCCTTGCGTATAACAACTTGAAGGGGTTCGAGGCAAATGAAGTAGGAGCCGTACAAGCTGTTAACTGTACCATGATGGACAACAAGGAGGCTGGCTTCGAGGTGACCATTGTCAAAGCTCCTTGGAGCGCTACAAGGGGTGGAGCGATCCGTGACTCATTAGTCGTAGGATACAGCGCCATTAGTGGGAATGATCCCTCAAATTGTACGATGGGTGGTGTTGTTGGACCTCATTCATCAAGATTAACATTGTCAGGCGTGACTTTTGCTAACTTCGATGCATCAAAGTGCGCAGCATTGAGAGGTTGTTCGTTTTGTCGTCCTAATCAAGGTGGATGGACTGTTAAACTTGAGAAAACAAAGTTTGTTCGTTCGCCAAATAAGGCAGGGTTTCTATGGCAACACGAAACGGTGTATCAAGATCTGGACGGAACGCTTACAGGTAATGTTCGTTGTCATTTTAGTAGCGCGAGTACGTCTTTATAAACTATTTTTTATGATTGTAAGTGCAATTAACTTGATAAAGAAGGTTATTTTGCTGTAAAATAGCAGATGAAGAGACCCCTTTTAGACCATTAGTATCATGATATGCATCTTTTAACTTCCGGTTTTTGTTTAAACCCAGGCTTTGCTGGGGGTAGTATCGTAGCAACCAATGAGAACCTCTCCCCTCAACACTGTACCCAGTCCCCCTCTGCCAGTCATGGCGCTGTACCAGGGAGCATCTGTGACGCATCCTTAAAGTTCCGTCGTTTTGCTTGGAATAATCCGCTGCCCACTTCTCTTCTCTATAAAGACGCGTTGCTAAGTAACCAGTACGGTACAAGCCATGTTCCATGGGCCTCGATGCGTCTGACGCACAAGAATGGATGGATGGCAACGGTGATCGTTGGGGAAAACTATAACTTCACGTTTGAAAATGCGCAACAGCTCAGTAATATTTCTTACAGGTAAAGTGGAGCAAACCAAAGTGCGGACATACGGTGCAACATTGCGCGCAATATTGCAAGCAATGTTTTCTACTTCAGCTACATTGCGTGCAACAAAATTGCGTCGTGTCACATGACTCGCAACAACGATTGCCTGCCACATTGCGCGCAATGTTACACCGTGTATTCGTAACTTTTAACACTATTAGTACAGAACTAACACTATATATTCTATATCACGTGCGCGCAATGTTACACCGTGTATTCGTAGCTTTTATCACTATTAGTACAGAACTAATACTATATATTCTATATCACGTGCGCGCAATGTTGCACCGTGTATTCGTAGCTCTTAACACTATTCGTACAGAACTATTACTATATATTCTATATCACGTGCGTGCAGTGTTGCACCATGTATCCGTAGCTTTTAACACTATTAGTACAGAACTAACACTATATATTCTATATCACGTGCGCGCAATGTTGCACCGTGTATTCGTAGCTTTTAACACTATTAGTACAGAACTAATACTATATATTCTATATCACGTGCGTGCAGTGGCCGATTCTACGAGTTTGAACAAAATGACTACGTGTTAATAACCCACCCAATGAAATACAATCCCGACATCATTAAAACAACCGGCAAGACAGTCAACATGTCCAGCGGTATACCACAGCCACAGCATGCGTCAACAGGCGATTGGTATTATAGTAACATAACGAAGAAGATGACTTATATAGTGACAGGGGACAATAATGGTGGACTGGTTAATAGGGACATCAAGCTACAAGTGAGTGACAAAAATTTTTTACGTGCTATTCTTTTTTTTTTTTTCCAATATTTAATTGCGAATGAGATTTGTTTTGACGAAAAAAGTTTATGAATAAATTATCTTCATCAAGATGATTTATTGAAAAAAATGTTTTAAAAACCAAAATATCTTATGGGTATGACTGCCAGATCACCTACTTTCTTGTATTCGTAATTCGTATGTTTCTGTCTATCTGCTTTTTTGCCTGTCTGTCTTTTTTGTTTGTCTGTGTCTTTGTGTGTCTATCTGTCGGTTTGACTGTCTGTTTCGCAGTGTTACTCTGTTATGCCATCATTCACATTCAACAATGCTTTTCTCACTTAAACTCATTTAAACAAACCGTGTATTTTTATCAATTTCAGGTGATTCGGTGTTTCTATAAAAACTGCATCAAACCCATCCCACCCCCTCCCCCCGAGAAAAGACCTCTACAGTACCTGAAGTGGTCAGACCCTGAAAGCTGGTACGGCACGGAACAGGGCTACGGGGGATATAATAAGAGGTTACCTGAAGAAGGTGATGACGTCATAATTAAACAAGGTGCGTCATATTGTGACGTCATGTTATTCTTATTAGGACAGAAATCATATACTGTACGAAGCCAATATGGTACATTCTTCATCCCATGCGTCCATCCAATCCATCTCGTGTACATTCTTATTCCTATACGTCCATCCAATCCATCTCGTGTACGTTCTTATTCTTATGCCCCTATCCAATCCATCTCGTGTACATTTTTATTCCTATGCGTTCACCCAATCCATCTCATGTACATTCTTATTCCTATACGTCCATCCAATCCATCTCGTGTACATTCTTATTCCTATGCGCCCATCCAATCCATCTCGTGTACATTCTTATTCCTATGCCCCTATCCAATCCATCTCGTGTACATTCTTATTCCTATACGTCCATCCAATCCATCTCGTTTACATTCTTATTCTTATGCCCCTATCCAATCCATCTCGTGTACATTCTTATTCCTATGCGCCCATCCAATCCATCTCGTGAACATTGTTATTTCTATGCCCCTTTCCAATCCATCTCGTGTACATTCTTATTCCTATACGTCCATCCAATCCATCTCGTGTACATTCTTATTCTTATGCCCCTATCCAATCCATCTCGTGTACATTCGTATTCCTATGCGCCCATCCAATCCATCTCGTGTACATTCTTATTCCTATGCCCCTATCTAATTCATCTCATGTACATTCTTAGTCCTATGCCCCTATCCAATCCATCTCGTGTACACTCTTATTCCTATGCGTCCATCCAATCCATCTCGTGTACATTCTTCTTCCTATGCGTCCATTCAATCAATCTCGTGTACATTCTTATTCCTATACGTCCATCCAATCCATCTCGTGTACATTCTTATTCTTATGCCCCTATCCAATCCATCTCGTGTACATTCTTATTCCTATGCGTCCATTCAATGAATCTCGTGTACATTCTTATTCCTATGCGTCCATTCAATGAATCTCGTGTACATTCTTATTCCTATGCGCCCATCCAATCCATCTCGTGTACATTCTTATTCCTATGCCCCTATCTAATTCATCTCATGTACATTCTTAGTCCTATGCCCCTACCCAATCCATCTCGTATACATTCTTAGTCCTATGCCCCTATCCAATCCATCTCATGTACATTTTTATTCCTATGCCCCTATCCAATCCATCTCGTGTACATTGTTATTCCTATGCCCCTATCCAATCCATCTCGTGAACATTGTTATTTCTATGCCCCTTTCCAATGCATCTCATGTACATTGTTATTCCTATGCCCCTATCCAATCCATCTCATGTACATTCTTAGTCCTATGCCCCTATCCAATCAGTCTCGTTTACATTCTTATCCTGATGCCCCTATCCAATCCATCTCGTGTACATTCTTATCCTGATGCCCCAATCCAATTCATCTCATTTACATTGTTATTCCTATGCCCCTATCCAATCCTTCTATTGTACATTCTTAGTCCTATGCGCCCATCCAATCCATCTCGTGTATATTCTTCTTCCTATGCGTCCATCCAATCCATCTCGTGTACATTCTTATTCCTATACGTCCATCCAATCCATCTCGTGTACATTCTTATTCTTATGCCCCTATCCAATCCATCTCGTGTACATTCGTATTCCTATGCGCCCATCCAATCCATCTCGTGTACATTCTTATTCCTATGCCCCTATCTAATTCATCTCATGTACATTCTTAGTCCTATGCCCCTATCCAATCCATCTCGTGTACACTCTTATTCCTATCCGTCCATCCAATCCATCTCGTGTACATTCTTCTTCCTATGCGTCCATTCAATCAATCTCGTGTACATTCTTATTCCTATACGTCCATCCAATCCATCTCGTGTACATTCTTATTCTTATGCCCCTATCCAATCCATCTCGTGTACATTCTTATTCCTATGCGTCCATTCAATGAATCTCGTGTACATTCTTATTCCTATGCGCCCATCCAATCCATCTCGTGTACATTCTTATTCCTATGCCCCTATCTAATTCATCTCATGTACATTCTTAGTCCTATGCCCCTGTCCAATCCATCTCGTGTACATTCTTAGTCCTATGCCCCTATCCAATCCATCTCGTGTACATTCTTATTCTTATGCCCCTATCCAATCCATCTCGTGTACATTGTTATTCCTATGCCCCTATCCAATCCATCTCGTGTACATTGTTATTCCTATGCCCCTATCCAATCCATCTCGCGTACATTCTTAGTCCTATGCCCCTACCCAATCCATCTCGTATACATTCTTTGTCCTATGCCCCTATCCAATCCATCTCATGTACATTTTTATTCCTATGCCCCTATCCAATCCATCTCGTGTACATTCTTATCCTGATGCCCCTATCCAATTCATCTCATTTACATTGTTATTCCTATGCCCCTATCCAATCCATCTATTGTACATTCTTAGTCCTATGCGCCCATCCAATCCATCTCGTGTATATTCTTCTTCCTATGCGTCCATCCAATCCATCTCGTGTACATTCTTATTCCTATACGTCCATCCAATCCATCTATTGTACATTCTTATTCTTATGCCCCTATCCAATCCATCTCGTGTACATTCGTATTCCTATGCGCCCATCCAATCCATCTCGTGTACATTCTTATTCCTATGCCCCTATCTAATTCATCTCATGTACATTCTTAGTCCTATGCCCCTATCCAATCCATCTCGTGTACACTCTTATTCCTATGCGTCCATCCAATCCATCTCGTGTACATTCTTCTTCCTATGCGTCCATTCAATCAATCTCGTGTACATTCTTATTCCTATACGTCCATCCAATCCATCTCGTGTACATTCTTATTCTTATGCCCCTATCCAATCCATCTCGTGTACATTCTTATTCCTATGCGTCCATTCAATGAATCTCGTGTACATTCTTATTCCTATGCGCCCATCCAATCCATCTCGTGTACATTCTTATTCCTATGCCCCTATCTAATTCATCTCATGTACATTCTTAGTCCTATGCCCCTGTCCAATCCATCTCGTGTACATTCTTAGTCCTATGCCCCTATCCAATCCATCTCGTGTACATTCTTATTCTTATGCCCCTATCCAATCCATCTCGTGTACATTGTTATTCCTATGCCCCTATCCAATCCATCTCGTGTACATTGTTATTCCTATGCCCCTATCCAATCCATCTCGCGTACATTCTTAGTCCTATGCCCCTACCCAATCCATCTCGTATACATTCTTAGTCCTATGCCCCTATCCAATCCATCTCATGTACATTTTTATTCCTATGCCCCTATCCAATCCATCTCGTGTACATTGTTATTCCTATGCCCCTATCCAATCCATCTCGTGAACATTGTTATTTCTATGCCCCTTTCCAATGCATCTCATGTACATTGTTATTCCTATGCCCCTATCCAATCCATCTCATGTACATTCTTAGTCCTATGCCCCTATCCAATCCATCTCGTTTACATTCTTATCCTGATGCCCCTATCCAATTCATCTCATTTACATTGTTATTCCTATGCCCCTATCCAATCCATCTATTGTACATTCTTAGTCCTATGCCCCTATTCAATCTATCTCGTGTACATTGTTATTCCTATGCCTCTATCCAATTTATCTCGTGTACATTGTTATTCCTATGCTCCTATCCAATCCATCTCATGTACATTGTTATTCCTATGCCCCTATCCAATCCATCTCGTGTACATTCTTATTCCTATGCGCCCATCCAATCCATCTCGTGTATATTCTTCTTCCTATGCGTCCATCCAATCCATCTCGTGTACATTCTTATTCCTATACGTCCATCCAATCCATCTCGTGTACATTCTTATTCTTATGCCCCTATCCAATCCATCTCGTGTACATTCGTATTCCTATGCGCCCATCCAATCCATCTCGTGTACATTCTTATTCCTATGCCCCTATCTAATTCATCTCATGTACATTCTTAGTCCTATGCCCCTATCCAATCCATCTCGTGTACACTCTTATTCCTATGCGTCCATCCAATCCATCTCGTTTACATTCTTATCCTGATGCCCCTATCCAATTCATCTCATTTACATTGTTATTCCTATGCCCCTATCCAATCCATCTATTGTACATTCTTAGTCCTATGCCCCTATTCAATCTATCTCGTGTACATTGTTATTCCTATGCCTCTATCCAATTTATCTCGTGTACATTGTTATTCCTATGCCCCTATCCAATCCATCTCGCGTACATTCTTAGTCCTATGCCCCTACCCAATCCATCTCGTATACATTCTTAGTCCTATGCCCCTATCCAATCCATCTCATGTACATTTTTATTCCTATGCCCCTATCCAATCCATCTCGTGTACATTGTTATTCCTATGCCCCTATCCAATTCATCTCGTGAACATTGTTATTTCTATGCCCCTTTCCAATGCATCTCATGTACATTGTTATTCCTATGCCCCTATCCAATCCATCTCATGTACATTCTTAGTCCTATGCCCCTATCCAATCCATCTCGTTTACATTCTTATCCTGATGCCCCTATCCAATTCATCTCATTTACATTGTTATTCCTATGCCCCTATCCAATCCATCTATTGTACATTCTTAGTCCTATGCCCCTATTCAATCTATCTCGTGTACATTGTTATTCCTATGCCTCTATCCAATTTATCTCGTGTACATTGTTATTCCTATGCTCCTATCCAATCCATCTCATGTACATTGTTATTCCTATGCCCCTATCCAATCCATCTCGTGTACATTCTTATTCCTATGCGCCCATCCAATCCATCTCGTGTATATTCTTCTTCCTATGCGTCCATCCAATCCATCTCGTGTACATTCTTATTCCTATACGTCCATCCAATCCATCTCGTGTACATTCTTATTCTTATGCCCCTATCCAATCCATCTCGTGTACATTCGTATTCCTATGCGCCCATCCAATCCATCTCGTGTACATTCTTATTCCTATGCCCCTATCTAATTCATCTCATGTACATTCTTAGTCCTATGCCCCTATCCAATCCATCTCGTGTACACTCTTATTCCTATGCGTCCATCCAATCCATCTCGTTTACATTCTTATCCTGATGCCACTATCCAATTCATCTCATTTACATTGTTATTCCTATTCCCCTATCCAATCCATCTATTGTACATTCTTAGTCCTATGCCCCTATTCAATCTATCTCGTGTACATTGTTATTCCTATGCCTCTATCCAATTTATCTCGTGTACATTGTTATTCCTATGCTCCTATCCAATCCATCTCATGTACATTGTTATTCCTATGCCCCTATCCAATCCATCTTGCGTACATTGTTATTCCTATGCCCCTATCCAATCCATCTCATGTACATTGTTATTCTTATGCCTCTATCCAATCCATCTTGTGTACATTCTTATTCTTATGCCCCTATCCAATCCATCTTGTGAACATTCTTATTCTTATGCCCCTATCCAATCCATCTTGTGTACATTCTTATTCTTATGCCCCTATCTATTCCATCTCATGTACATTCTTATTCTTATGCCCCTATCCAATCCATCTCATGTACATTCTTATTCCTATGCCCCTATGCAATCCATCTCATGTACATTCTTATTTTTATGCCCCTATCAAATCCATCTCTTGTATATTCTTATTCTTATGCCCCTATCCAATCCATCTCGTGTACATTGTTATTCCTATGCTCCTATCCAATTTATCTCGTGTACATTGTTATTCCTATGCTCCTATCCAATCCATCTCATGTACATTGTTATTCCTATGCCCCTATCCAATCCATCTTGCGTACATTGTTATTCCTATGCCCCTATCCAATCCATCTCATGTACATTGTTATTCTTATGCCTCTATCCAATCCATCTTGTGTACATTCTTATTCTTATGCCCCTATCCAATCCATCTTGTGAACATTCTTATTTTTATGCCCCTATCCAATCCATCTTGTGTACATTTTTATTCTTATGCCCCTATCCATTCCATCTCATGTACATTCTTATTCTTATGCCCCTATCCAATCCATCTCATGTACATTCTTATTCCTATGCCCCTATGCAATCCATCTCATGTACATTCTTATTTTTATGCCCCTATCAAATCCATCTCTTGTATATTCTTATTCCTATGCCCCTATCCAATTTATCTCGTGTACATTGTTATTCCTATGCTCCTATCCAATCCATCTCATGTACATTGTTATTCCTATGCCCCTATCCAATCCATCTCGTGTACATTCTTATTCCTATGCGCCCATCCAATCCATCTCGTGTATATTCTTCTTCCTATGCGTCCATCCAATCCATCTCGTGTACATTCTTATTCCTATACGTCCATCCAATCCATCTCGTGTACATTCTTATTCTTATGCCCCTATCCAATCCATCTCGTGTACATTCGTATTCCTATGCGCCCATCCAATCCATCTCGTGTACATTCTTATTCCTATGCCCCTATCTAATTCATCTCATGTACATTCTTAGTCCTATGCCCCTATCCAATCCATCTCGTGTACACTCTTATTCCTATGCGTCCATCCAATCCATCTCGTTTACATTCTTATCCTGATGCCCCTATCCAATTCATCTCATTTACATTGTTATTCCTATGCCCCTATCCAATCCATCTATTGTACATTCTTAGTCCTATGCCCCTATTCAATCTATCTCGTGTACATTGTTATTCCTATGCCTCTATCCAATTTATCTCGTGTACATTTTTATTCCTATGCTCCTATCCAATCCATCTCATGTACATTGTTATTCCTATGCCCCTATCCAATCCATCTTGCGTACATTGTTATTCCTATGCCCCTATCCAATCCATCTCATGTACATTGTTATTCTTATGCCTCTATCCAATCCATCTTGTGTACATTCTTATTCTTATGCCCCTATCCAATCCATCTTGTGAACATTCTTATTCTTATGCCCCTATCCAATCCATCTTGTGTACATTCTTATTCTTATGCCCCTATCTATTCCATCTCATGTACATTCTTATTCTTATGCCCCTATCCAATCCATCTCATGTACATTCTTATTCCTATGCCCCTATGCAATCCATCTCATGTACATTCTTATTTTTATGCCCCTATCAAATCCATCTCTTGTATATTCTTATTCTTATGCCCCTATCCAATCAATCTCGTGTACATTGTTATTCCTATGCTCCTATCCAATTTATCTCGTGTACATTGTTATTCCTATGCTCCTATCCAATCCATCTCATGTACATTGTTATTCCTATGCCCCTATCCAATCCATCTTGCGTACATTGTTATTCCTATGCCCCTATCCAATCCATCTCATGTACATTGTTATTCTTATGCCTCTATCCAATCCATCTTGTGTACATTCTTATTCTTATGCCCCTATCCAATCCATCTTGTGAACATTCTTATTTTTATGCCCCTATCCAATCCATCTTGTGTACATTTTTATTCTTATGCCCCTATCCATTCCATCTCATGTACATTCTTATTCTTATGCCCCTATCCAATTCATCTCATGTACATTCTTATTCCTATGCCCCTATGCAATCCATCTCATGTACATTCTTATTTTTATGCCCCTATCAAATCCATCTCTTGTATATTCTTATTCCTATGCCCCTATCCAATCCATCTCGTGTACATTGTTATTCCTATGCTCCTATCCAATCCATCTCATGTACATTGTTATTCCTACGCCCCTATCTAATCCATCTCGCGTACATTGTTATTCCTATGCCCCTATCCAATCCATCTCGTGTACATTCTTATTCTGATGCCCATATCCAATCCATCTTGCGTACATTCTTAGTCCTATGCCTCTATCCAATCCATCTCGTGAACGTTGTTATTCCTATGCCCCTATCCAATCCATCTCATGTACATTGTTATTTCTTTTCCCCTATCCAATCCATCTCATGTACATTGTTATTCCTATGCCCCTATCCAATCCATCTCGTGTACATTCTTATTCTTATGCCCCTATCCATTCCATCTCATGTACATTGTTATTCCTATGCCCCAATCCAATCCATCTTGTGAACATTCTTATTCTTATGCCCCTATCCAATCCATATCGTGTACATTCTTATTCTTATGCCCCTATCCAATCCATCTTGTGTACATTCTTATTCTTATGCCCCTATCCATTCCATCTCATGTACATTCTTATTCTTATGCCCCTATCCAATCCATCTCATGTACATTGTTATTCCTATGCCCTTATCCAATCCATCTTGTGTACATTCTTAGTCCTATGCCCTTATCCAATCCATCTCGTTTACATTCTTATTCTGATGCCCCTATCCAATCCATCTCGTGTACATTCTTATTCCTATGCGTCCACTTATCCAATCCATCTCGTGTACATTCTTATTCCTATGCGTCCACTTATGCAATCCATCTCGTGTACACTCTTATTTCTACGTCTTCATCCAATCCATCTCGTTAGCATTCCTATTCGTCCATCCAATCCATCTCTTGAGCATTCTTATTCCTATACGTCCATCCAATCCATCTCGTGAGCATTCTTATTCCTATTCGTCCATCCAATCCATCTTGTGAGCATTCTTATTCCTATACGTCCATCCAATCCATCTCGTGTACATTCTTATTCCAATGCGTCCATCCAATCCATCTCGTGTATAATCTTCTTTCCAAGCATCGATCCAATCCATCTTGTGTGCATTCTTCTTCCTATTTGTTCATCCAATCCATTTCGTGTACATTCTTCATCCCATGCGTCCATCCAAACCATCTCGTGTACATTATTCTTCCTATGCGTCCACTTATCCAATCCATCTCGTGTACACTCTTATTTCTACGTCTTCATCCAATCCATCTCGTGAGCATTCCTATTCGTCCATCCAATCCATCTTGTGAGCATTCTTATTCCTATACGTCCATCCAATCCATCTCGTGAGCATTCTTATTCCTATTCGTCCATCCAATCCATCTTGTGAGCATTCTTATTCCTATACGTCCATCCAATCCATCTCGTGTACATTCTTATTCCAATGCGTCCATCCAATCCATCTCGTGTATAATCTTCTTTCCAAGCTTCGATCCAATCCATTTTGTGTGCATTCTTCTTCGTATTTGTTCATCCAATCCATTTCGTGTACATTCTTCATCCCATGCGTCCATCCAAACCATCTCGTGTACATTATTCTTCCTATACGTTCATCCAATCCATCTCGTGTACATCCTTCTTTCCATGCGGCCATCCAATCCATCTCGGGACATGCATGAACCTTTTTGCCTCTAACATACCACAGGAACGCCAAGACCACCTTTAACATGGTTTCTACTATATAATACAATGTTACTTATGAATAACTAGGATGGTGGATGGTTGCTGATACTAAGCTGCCAACGTTAAGGAAGCTCATCGTTTACGGCACACTAGAACTGGAGCCTACCTTGGACTTTGTTCTCAACGCTACGTACATCTTCATAGCGCCTGGTGCCAATCTTATCATTGGATGGCCTGATCAGCCAATGAGCGGGCGAGTTGTCATCTCGCTCCATGGGAACTGGGACACACCGGAAATGATTTTCCAAGATGCGCCAAGTATTGGAGCAAAGTCAATGGGTAAGAGAGGGTTGCGCTATTAGTTTAAACGCTAAGATACTCTAATAATTTATTAATAACTGATTATCATTAATAGCAATATTTGGGAACCTTGAAGTCCATGGTAAAAACCAGACCGTGTACTGGACTCAGCTTAACAGGACTGCGGATACTGGAGCGAAACAAATTCGAGTCAAAGAACCCGTTGATTGGAAGGAAGGTGATGTTATTGTCATCGCGCCGACCACCTACAGGCCACATGAAACTGAAGTTATGACGATAGGTAAGAGTTAGATGGGTAGATGGATGGATAAATGGATGGATGGATGGATGGGCGAATGGTTGGATGGAATGGCGGATGGATGGATGGATGGATGGATGAATAAATGAAAGCCGAGAATGAATGATTTTTTTTCTTCGTACCATCTTTGTTTGCGACAACTTTTTTCTCAACCATGCATCTTTAAGATATAGTATTCCTTCGTTAATCACCAGAGAGTCTCTCTCCAGACGGCAAAACCATCTATTTACTCGACAAGCTAAAACACAAGCATATCAGCATGACCAGCACCATAGCATCGAAGAACGTTACCATGGCTGCAGAGGTAGGACTGCTGACCAGGAATGTCGTGATCGAAGGCGCTGAAGACGTCACTGGACTCCAAGAGAAACAGCTCTTCGGATGTAGAGTGTTGGTCAGCTCGATAAAAGGAAGTCACGAGAATAAAGAGAGAAGGATTAGAATAGAGAATGTTGAGTTTCGAAATTGTGGGCAAGACGGCTGGTCAGACTACTATGACCCAAGGTAAATTTTAGAGCAGATATCGTAGTCGTTATGAAAAAATATCTTATTCTAACCAAATAGAGCGGTTTTTGCATGACTGAAAAACATGTTTTACTGTCTTACAGCACGCACACCACACGACAACCCGTAACACTGAAATGGCTTCCCATTGTTTTCGAGGTTTTTTACGTGAGCAGTGCCAAACATACTTTTCAGACGTAACACTAAAATGGCTCAGTTACATTTTTTTTCAAGTATCAAATCCTCCAATCACATCACCTAGTTACAGCTAGGATAGGATACTGTACTGCACAGTACGAGCAGTGTATAGCGCATGATATGCATGTGCCGTGCCGTGCCGTCTCTTGCACCATGCCGGTGTAGAGTCCGAGTATTTCGGTACGAATTACTCTCTCGCTGTGTGATTGGGATTTTTCTAAAGATGATATAATAATACAGTGTTATTTGTCTTGAATCCTTCCTTCCTTCCTTTCTTCAGGTACTCCCTCGCATTCCTCGACATATCATCTCTCTCCTCCTCCTCGTATGTCCGTGGTAATTCTTTCCATCATGGCTACAACACTGGTTTAGGGGTGTTTGGAGTGAATGGTCTCTTGATTCAAGATAATATCGTTCATCGGTCTCTGGGATCCTCGTTCAGGATAACTGGATCACGATACAGATTGCTACACAATCTGGCTGTGTTTAGTGTCTCTCCAGGTAAAAAAAATTTCAAGACGCATCAATTTATGAGGAATATATATTCCAGAGATTTCATTAGAAGCAGGCAACCGGCGAGCTCCGGCGTCTACTTTCCATATTTGAGCTGCCGAGAGCCGCCTACTTTTGCGATTCCATGTCCCAATTGTACGGCCCCTTCGTTGATGCAGCCGCCTAAATTAAGTAAACCATTCCCCTAAAATTTTAATGAAATCCCTGACTGAAATATTAGAGCATATTACACAAACAGTTGTGTCTCACAGCTGCGTAATTTTAATAATAAATGTTTAGAAAAAGATATTCAAATGACAAGTAATAATGCACATCCGTATTACATAAATATAACCGTATTACTGAAATAGTTTATCATAGCACGAAAAAGTATAAAAGAAAAGTTATTTGACTAAGTTAAACTGGCCGCGCGCACACCATTACTGTACAATATTGCTGATCATTTGCACCGGAAAAACGCGCGTCGTATAACAACATCATATAGTGCAGTTTTCGTATGACTATGAAAAACTTACGGCACGGAATGCGTCTTGCCGTGACCTTGTCAGTGCCGTGCCGTCTACGAACTGACATTCGACATTTAGTAACGTGTTCGCGCTGCGCCGTAACCGTGCTGTGTGTCGTGATTTTTCACACTCATACAACATCTGCTTTATATCTCTTCCTGGCTAATACTGAACCCATTTATTCGGCTTTCTAAGACTTTTCTGAGGCAGCCAAAATACATTTTTATTTAAGGTAATTTATCCTGTGTTCGCTAAGCCTTATACGGCGTTTTATCTAATAAAATTTGAGTGTTCAATTCTTGTGTTTTTCTTCTCAGCAACATTCAAGGGACGGCAAGAATCAATGAACATGTTATGGCATTCCTCGTTTGAAATTAACCGAGCAGATGAAATAACGCTACGAGGCAATGCTGCAGCCGGCAGCGAGAGGATTGGGTTCCACATTCGCGGTGAGAAGTGCTATACCGCTGATCCAGTAAATCCCTGGCTCAGGAACTCAGCCCATACATGCTTGCATGGTGTTCATATTGGCTACAATGATGGATATCCTGGTTGTGCAAAGGTTGCGAATTTCCTAAGCTGGAAGAACTGGGACTATGGTATCTTTGGGTATCCCAGATCGAGGGTGATGGTGCGGGATTGTATACTAGCTGACAATAAAGCAGGTAAGTGAATCTATTGATTACATCTTTCACAAACATGAGAGGGAGAGTCATAGGTTTATCTCTATTGTGCCACAGTCGCAATGCATTCTTGATTGATTTAACAGTAGTGTTTTCTATATCTTCTTATAAGGTGTCTTAATAAACGTCTACGCTCCGCCTTCTCTCTCACACACTACCGCTGACAAGGTCGTCCAGCTTGATCGCATACTCATAATAGGTACCAGTCCCTCTTTTGACTGCTCGGTCGATACTATCGGACCTATCAACGCACACCTTACTGCCAAGGCCCGTGGACCTCGAACTAAAGGGGGAGGACATATCGGTTTTGTGTTATCAACTTTTTCATCTGGTCCTGGATTGGCGCCGGAATTCCCGTGGAACATGATCGAGTCATACCCAGCCATCAACGGCATTACTAGGATTAATTCTATTACATTCTCGTCATTTGGTACCAAGTGTGGTAAGAGGAGTGTAGCGATGATGACGAACCCCTTGTCACCAGACACCATGCATCCGACAGAGGTAGGTGCTAGATGAGTCACGTTAAAAGTCATGTGATTCCTTTGTCAGGTGATGGGCCCAAGTTTGCGTTGAATACTGTTTTTACTATAAAACCAATTAACACCTGCGTGTTTATTAAAACTTTTAAATTCAAATGGTATATAAATTGCACTAGGTAAAGCGGAGCATAGTTTAAAATTGGGTAGAAAATCTGAAAGGGTTCTGCGAAATGCCCCAAACCCTCCTGAAAATTAGAAAATTGAGGCTCTTGTAAATGCAATTTAGAGTGGAGTGGTTTTACTCCATAAAATGACTAGAAAGAACAGAACGTGATCGGACTAACCAGATTATGATCGGATCCTCCAGAATATGATTGGATCCTCCACGATATGATTGGATCCTCCAGAATATGATTGGATACTCCAGAATATGATTTTTACTTCAGAATATGAGTGCATACTCCAGAATATGATTGGATACTCTACCATATTTTCGGCGAATTAATCCGATTTCCTTCTCGGTAAGGCAGCTAAAATCACTGACCAAAATAATCATAATTAGAGTACAAATGTACTACATGGGAAGGCAATACAGGGAAGCACGGGTGGTGTAGCGGTGAGAGCGCTTCCCTCTCACCAAGGCGACCCGAGTTCGAGCCCCGCTGGGCTCGGTGTCGTATGTGAGCAGAGTTGTTTGTTGGTTCTCTCCTGTGCTTCGAGGGTTTTTCCGGGTTCTCCGGTCTTTCCTCCCTCCTCAAAAATCAACTTCTAAATTCCAATTGGAATTCAGGGCCACCTGAAAATTATCAGCCTGGTAACGGTGTACCCTGTCCAACAAAGTCGTTTTTTTTTGTTTTTTTTTTAACATGGTATATAGTACAAAGGATTTGACAAGTAAGCCAAAAAAACCTGATTTTTTAAGCATTAAAATAAGTAATACTAGTGCACAGTATTTCAAAACTATATCACGGGCGAAGGGGGTGTTTCCTTGGGCCCCCAGGGCGACATTTACATACATTTACTGTAATTTGAAAAGACCAGACCGCCCGGGTTTTAGTCTTGAAATTTGTTGACCGGTGTTTAAAGAGAAAAATAACCATTTCAAAGTAAAAATTTTTTGCATTCTTAACACATAATATATGCATATAGTCATTTCGTTATTACTGAAACTCGTCCAATAACTGTTGATTGTGTGGATTGTTTTAATATCTCGAATAAACCATATTTACCTAAAATCCTCTTAGATTGATACCTTCGATACTCTGGATTGAAGAAAACTTTAAAACGTCAAAACAGAATATATTTCGCTCGATGGAGCATTTTCAGTAGTATGATATATTAATTTAAAATCTACAAAGTTCAGTCTTTAGAAGTTTTAATGCACAACTCATCGTTTCTTTTAATGGCATCTAAAACGTTTCCAGGATTCGAACATCTTCTCATAATTTCATAGGCCGACGCCAATACGGCGTACATGAACTTTTTTTTGTGATCAGATAATCCTGAAAGTCAGATGCCAGAATATGATCGTATAGTCCAGAATATGTTTGGATCCTCCAGAATATGATTGGATACTCCAGAATATGATTTTTACTTCAGAATATGAGTGCATACTCCAGAATATGATTGGATACTCTACAATATTTTCAGCGAATTAATCCGATTTCCTTCTCGGTAAGGCAGCTAAAATCACTGACCAAAATAATCATAATTAGAGTACAAATGTACTACATGGTATATAGTACAAAAGATTTGAAAAATATGCCAAAAAAACTGATTTTTTAAGCAATAAAATAAGTAATACTAGTGCGCAGTATTTCAAAACTATATCACGGGCGAAGGGGGTGTTTCCTTGGGCCCCCAGGGCGACATTTACATACATTTACTGTAATTTGAAAAGACCAGACCGCCCGGGCTTTATTCTTGAAATTTGTTAACCGGTGTTTAAAGAGAAAAATAACCATTTCAAAGTAAATTTTTTTGCATTCTTAACACTTAATATGGAATGATATGCATATAGTCATTTCGTTATTACTGAAACTCGTCCAATAACTGTTGATTGTGTGGATTTTTTTATGTGCTCGAATGAACCATATTTACCTAAAAATCTCTTGGATTGATACCTTCGATACTCTGGATTGAAGAAAACTTTAAAACGTCAAAACAGAATATATTTCGCTCGATGGAGCCTTTTCAGTAGTATGATATATTAATTTAAAATCTACAAAGTTCAGTCTTTAGAAGTTTTAATGCACAACTCATCGTTTCTTTTAATGGCATCTAAAACGTTTCCAGGATTCGAAAATCTTCTCATAATTTCATAGGCCGACGCCAATACGGCGTACATGAACTTTTTTTTGTGATCAGATAATCCTGAAAGTCAGATGCCAGAATATGATAGTATAGTCCAGAATATGTTTGGATCCTCCAGAATATGATTGGATACTCCAGAATATGATTTTTAATTCAGAATATGATTGGATACTCCAGAATATGATTGGATCCTCCAGGATATGATTGGATCCTCCAGGATATGATTGGATCCTCCAGGATATGATTGGATCCTCCAGGATATGATTGGATCCTCCAGGATATGATTGGATCCTCCAGGATATGATTGGATCCTCCAGGATATGATTGGATCGTCCAGGATATCATTGAATCCTCCAGGATATTATTGGATCCTCCAGAATATCATTGGATACTCCAGAATATGATTGGATACTCCAGAATATGATTGGAAACTCTACAATATTTTCAGCGAATTAATCCGATTTCCTTCTCGGTAAGGCAGCTAAAATCACTGACCAAAATAATCATAACTAGAGTACAAATGTACTACATGGTATATAGTACAAAAGATTTGACAAATACGCATAAAAAACGGATTTTTTAAGCATTAAAATAAGTAATACTAGTGCGCGGTATTTCAAAACTATACCACGGGCGAAGGGGGTGTTTCCTTTGGCCTCCAGGGCGACATTTACATACATTTACTGTAATTTGAAAAGACCAGACCGCCCGGGCTTTAGTCTTGAAATTTGTTGACCGGTTTAAAGAGAAAAATAACCATTTGAAAGTAAATTTTTTTCCATTCTTAACACTTAATATGAAATCATATGCATATAGTCATTTCGTTATTACTGAAACTCGTCCAATAACTGTTGATTGTGTGGATTTTTTATGTGCTCGAATGAACCATATTTACCTAAAAATCTCTTGGATTGATACCTTCGATACTCTGGATTAAAGAAAACTTTAAAACGTCAAAACAGAATATATTTCGCTCGATGGAGCCTTTTCAGTAGTATGATATATTAATTTAAAATCTACAAAGTTCAGTCTTTAGAAGTTTTAATGCACAACTAATCGTTTCTTTTAATGGCATCTAAAACGTTTCCAGGATTCGAACATCTTCTCATAATTTCATAGGCCGACGCCAATACGGCGTACATGAACTTCTTTTTGTGATCAGATAATCCTGAAAGTCAGATGCCAGAATATGATCGTATAGTCCAGAATATGTTTGGATCCTCCAGAATATGATTGGATACTCCAGAATATGATTTTTACTTCAGAATATGATTGGATACTCCAGAATATGATTGGATCCTCCAGGATATGATTGGATCCTCCAGAATATGATTGGATCCTCCAGGATATGATTGGATACTCCAGGATATGATTGAATCCTCCAGGATATGATTGGAAACTCTACAATATTTTCAGCGAATTAATCCGATTTCCTTCTCGGTAAGGCAGCTAAAATCACTGACCAAAATAATCATAACTAGAGTACAAATGTACTACATGGTATATAGTACAAAAGATTTTACAAATACGCCAAAAAAACTGATTTTTTAAGCATTAAAATAAGTAATACTAGTGCGCGGTATTTCAAAACTATACCACGGGCGAAGGGGGTGTTTCCTTTGGCCTCCAGGGCGACATTTACATACATTTACTGTTATTTGAAAAGACCAGACCGCCCGGGCTTTAGTTTTGAAATTTGTTGACCGGTTTAAAGAGAAAAATAACCATTTGAAAGTAAATTTTTTTCCATTCTTAACACTTAATATGAAATCATATGCATATAGTCATTTCGTTATTACTGAAACTCGTCCAATAACTGTTGATTGTGTGGATTTTTTATGTGCTCGAATGAACCATATTTACCTAAAAATCTCTTGGATTGATACCTTCGATACTCTGGATTGAAGAAAACTTTAAAACGTCAAAACAGAATATATTTCGCTCGATGGAGCCTTTTCAGTAGTATGATATATTAATTTAAAATCTACAAAGTTCAGTCTTTAGAAGTTTTAATGCACAACTCATCGTTTCTTTTAATGGCATCTAAAACGTTTCCAGGATTCGAACATCTTCTCATAATTTCATAGGCCGACGCCAATACGGCGTACATGAACTTCTTTTTGTGATCAGATAATCCTGAAAGTCAGATGCCAGAATATGATCGTATAGTCCAGAATATGTTTGGATCCTCCAGAATATGATTGGATACTCCAGAATATGATTTTTACTTCAGAATATGATTGGATACTCCAGAATATGATTGGATCCTCCAGGATATGATTGGATCCTCCAGAATATGATTGGATCCTCCAGGATATGATTGGATACTCCAGGATATGATTGAATCCTCCAGGATATGATTGGAAACTCTACAATATTTTCAGCGAATTAATCCGATTTCCTTCTCGGTAAGGCAGCTAAAATCACTGACCAAAATAATCATAACTAGAGTACAAATGTACTACATGGTATATAGTACAAAAGATTTGACAAATACGCCAAAAAAACTGATTTTTTAAGCATTAAAATAAGTAATACTAGTGCGCAGTATTTCAAAACTATATCACGGGCGAAGGGGGTGTTTCCTTGGGCCCCCAGGGCGACATTTACATACATTTACTGTAATTTGAAAAGACCAGACCGCCCGGGCTTTAGTTTTGAAATTTGTTGACCGAGAAATTTGAAATTTGAAATTTGTTGAAGAGAAAAATAATCATTTCAAAGTCATTTTCTCTCATTCTTAACACATAATATGGAATGATATGCATATAGTCATTTCGTTATTACTGAAACCCGTCCAATAACTGTTGATTGTGGGGATTTTTTTTTAATATCTCGAATGAACCATATTTACCTAAAAATCTCTCGGATTGATACCTTCGATACTCTGGATTGAAGAAAACTTTAAAACGTCAAAACAGAATATATTTCGCTCGATGGAGCCTTTTGAGTAGTATGATATATTAATTTAAAATCTACAAAGTTCAGTCTTCAGAAGTTTTAATGCACAACTCATCGTTTCTTTTAATGGCATCTAAAACGTTTCCAGGATTCGAACATCTTCTCATAATTTCATAGGCCGACGCCAATACGGCATACATGAACTTTTTTTTGTGATCAGATAATCCTGAAAGTCAGATGCCAGAATATGATAGTATAGTCCAGAATATGTTTGGATCCTCCAGAATATGATTGGATACTCCAGAATATGATTTTTACTTCAGAATATGATTGGATACTCCAGAATATGATTGGATCCTCCAGGATATGATTGGATCCTCCAGGATATGATTGGGTCCTCCAGGATATGATTGGATCCTCCAGGATATGATTGGATCCTCCAGAATATGATTGGATCCTCCAGGATATGATTGGATCCTCCAGGATATGATTTTATCCTCCAGGATATGATTGGATCCTCCAGGATATGATTGAATCCTCCAGGATATGATTGGATCCTCAAGAATATCATTGGATACTCCAGAATATGATTGGATACTCCAGAATATGATTTGAAACTCTACAATATTTTCAGCGAATTAATCCGATTTCCTTCTCGGTAAGGCAGCTAAAATCACTGACCAAAATAATCATAATTAGAGTACAAATGTACTACATGGTATATAGTAAAAAAGATTTGACAAGTAAGCCAAAAAAACTGATTTTTTTAACATCAAAATAAGTAATACTAGTGCGCAGTATTTCAAAACTATACCACGGGCGAAGGGGGTGTTCCACAGGCCCCCAGGGCGACATTTACATACATTTACTGTAATTTGAAAAGACCAGACCGCCCGGGCTTTAGTCTTGAAATTTGTTGACCGGTGTAAAGAGAAAAATAACCATTTGAAAGTAAATTTTTTTGCATTCTTAACACTTAATATGAAATCATATGCATATAGTCATTTCGTTATTACTGAAACTCGTCCAATAACTGTTGATTGTGGGGATTTTTTTATGTGCTCGAATGAACCATATTTACCTAAAAGTCTCTTGGATTGATACCTTCGATACTCTGGATTGAAGAAAACTTTAAAACGTCAAAACAGAATATATTTCGCTCGATGGAGCCTTTTCAGTAGTATGATATATTAATTTAAAATCTACAAAGTTGCGTCTTTAGAAGTTTTAATGCACAACTCATCGTTTCTTTCAATGGCATCTAAAACGTTTCCAGGATTCGAACATCTTCTCATAATTTCATAGGCCGACGCCAATACGGCATACATGAACTTTTTTTTGTGATCAGATAATCCTGAAAGTCAGATGCCAGAATATGATCGTATAGTCCAGAATATGTTTGGATCCTCCAGAATATGATTGGATACTCCAGAATATGATTTTTACTTCAGAATATGATTGGATCCTCCAGGATATGATTGGATCCTCCAGGATATGATTGGATCCTCCAGGATATGATTGGATTCTCCAGATTATGATTGGATCCTCCAGAATATGATTGGATCCTCCAGGATATGATTGGATCCTCCAGGATATGATTGGATCCTCAAGGATATGATTGGATCCTCCAGGATATGATTGGATCCTCCAGAATATGATTGGATCCTCCAGGATATGATTGGATCCTCCAGGATATGATTGGATCCTCCAGGATATGATTGGATCCTCCAGGATATGATTGGATTCTCCAGATTATGATTGGATCCTCCAGAATATGATTGGATACTCCAGGATATGATTGGATACTCCAGGATATGATTGGATCCTCCAGGATATGATTGGATCCTCCAGGATATGATTGGATCCTCCAGGATATGATTGGATCCTCCAGGATATGATTGGATCCTCCAGGATATGATTGGATCCTCCAGGATATGATTGGATCCTCCAGGATATGATTGGATCCTCCAGGATATGATTGGATCCTCCAGGATAGGATTGGATTCTCCAGATTATGATTGGATCCTCCAGAATATGATTGGATCCTCCAGGATATGATTGGATACTCCAGGATATGATTGGATGCTCCAGGATATGATTGGATCCTCCAGAATATGATTGGATCCTCCAGGATATGATTGGATCCTCCAGAATATGATTGGATCCTCCAGGATATGATTGGATCCTCCAGGATATGATTGGATCCTCCAGATTGTGATTGGATCCTCCAGAATATGATTGGATCCTCCAGGATATGATTGGATACTCCAGGATATGATTGGATACTCCAGAATATGATTGGATACTCCAGAATATGATTGGAAACTCTACAATATTTTCAGCGAATTAATCCGATTTCCTTCTCGGTAAGGCAGCTAAAATCACTGACCAAAATAATCATAATTAGAGTACAAATGTACTACATGGTATATAGTACAAAAGATTTGACAAATACGCATAAAAAACGGATTTTTTAAACATTAAAATAAGTAATACTAGTGTGCGGTATTTCAAAACTATACCACGGGCGAAGGGGGTGTTTCCTTGGGCCCCCAGGGCGACATTTACATACATTTACTGTAATTTGAAAAGACCAGACCGCCCGGGCTTTAGTCTTGAAATTTGTTGACCGGTGTTTAAAGAGAAAAATAACCATTTCAAAGTAAATTTTTTTGCATTCTTAACACATAATATGGAATGATATTCATATAGTCATTTCGTTATTACTGAAACTCGTCCAATAACTGTTGATTGTGTGGATTTTTTTATGTGCTCGAATGAACCATATTTACCTAAAAATCTCTTAGATTGATACCTTCGATACTCTGGATTGAAGAAAACTTTAAAACGTCAAAACAGAATATATTTCGCTCGATGGAGCCTTTTCAGTAGTATGATATATTAATTTAAAACCTACAAAGTTGCGTCTTTAGAAGTTTTAATGCACAACTCATCGTTTCTTTTAATGGCATCTAAAACGTTTCCAGGATTCGAACATCTTCTCATAATTTCATAGGCCGACGCCAATACGGCGTACATGAACTTCTTTTTGTGATGAGATAATCCTGAAAGTCAGATGCCAGAATATGATAGTATAGTCCAGGATATGTTTGGATCCTCCAGAATATGATTGGATACTCCAGAATATGATTTTTACTTCAGAATATGATTGGATACTCCAGAATATGATTGGATCCTCCAGGATATGATTGGATCCTCCAGGATATGATTGGATCCTCCAGGATATGATTGGATCCTCCAGGATATGATTGGATCCTCCAGGATATGATTGGATCCTCTAGAATATGATTGGATCCTCCAGGATATGTTTCGATCCTCCAGGATATGATTGGATCCTCCAGGATATGATTGGATCCTCCAGGATATGATTGGATCCTCCAGGATATGATTGGATCCTCCAGATTATGATTGGATACTCCAGAATATGATTTTTACTTCAGAATATGAGTGCATACTCCAGAATATGATTGGATCCTCCAGGATATGATTGGATACTCCAGAATATGATTTTTACTTCAGAATATGAGTGCATACTCCAGAATATGATTGGATAGTCTACAATATTTTCAGCGAATTAATCCGATTTCCATCTCGGTAAGGCAGCTAAAATCACTGACCAAAATAATCATAACTAGAGTACAAATGTACTACATGGTATATAGTACAAAAGATTTGACAAGTAAGCCAAAAAAACTGATTTTTTTAACATCAAAATAAGTAATACTAGTGCGCAGTATTTCAAAACTATACCACGGGCGAAGGGGGTGTTTCCTTGGGACCCCAGGGCGACATTTACATACATTTACTGTAATTTGAAAAGACCAGACCGCCCGGGCTTTAGTCTTGAAATTTGTTGACCGGTGTTTAAAGAGAAAAATAACCATTTCAAAGTAATTTTTTTTCCATTCTTAACACATAATATGGAATGATATGCATATAGTCATTTCGTTATTACTGAAACTCGTCCAATAACTGTTGATTGTGTGGATTTTTTTATGTGCTCGAATGAACCATATTTACCTAAAAATCTCTTGGATTGATACCTTCGTTACTCTGGATTGAAGAAAACTTTAAAACGTCAAAACAGAATATATTTCGCTCGATGGAGCCTTTTGAGTAGTATGATATATTAATTTAAAATCTACAAAGTTGCGTCTTTAGAAGTTTTAATGCACAACTCATCGTTTCTTTCAATGGCATCTAAAACGTTTCCAGGATTCGAACATCTTCTCATAATTTCATAGGCCGACGCCAATACGGCGTACATGAACTTCTTTTTGTGATCAGATAATCCTGAAAGTCAGATGCCAGAATATGATAGTATAGTCCAGAATATGTTTGGATCCTCCAGAATATGATTGGATACTCCAGAATATGATTTTTACTTCAGAATATGATTGGATACTCCACAATATGATTGGATCCTCCAGAATATGATTGGATCCTCCAGGATATGATTGGATCCTCCAGGATATGATTGGATCCTCCAGGATATGATTGGATCCTCCAGGATATGATTGGATCCTCCAGGATATGATTGGATCCTCCAGGATATGATTGGATCCTCCAGGATATGATTGAATCCTCCAGGATATGATTGGATCCTCCAGAATATGATTGGATACTCCAGAATATGATTGGATACTCCAGAATATGATTGGAAACTCTACAATATTTTCAGCGAATTAATCCGATTTCCATCTCGGTAAGGCAGCTAAAATCACTGACCAAAATAATCATAACTAGAGTACAAATGTACTACATGGTATATAGTACGAAAGATTTGACAAATACGCATAAAAAACGGATTTTTTAAACATTAAAATAAGTAATACTAGTGCGCAGTATTTCAAAACTATATCACGGGCGAAGGGGGTGTTTCCTTGGGCCCCCAGGGCGACATTTACATACATTTACTGTAATTTGAAAAGACCAGACCGCCCGGGCTTTAGTCTTGAAATTTGTTGACCGGTTTAAAGAGAAAAATAACCATTTCAAAGTAAATTTTTTTGCATTCTTAACACTTAATATGAAATCATATGCATATAGTCATTTCGTTATTACTGAAACTCGTCCAATAACTGTTGATTGTGTGGATTTTTTTATGTGCTCGAATGAACCATATTTACCTAAAAATCTCTTAGATTGATACCTTCGATACTCTGGATTGGACAAAACTTTAAAACGTCAAAACAGAATATATTTCGCTCGATGGAGCCTTTTGAGTAGTGTGATATATTAATTTAAAATCTACAAAGTTCAATCTTCAGAAGTTTTATTGCACAACTCATCGTTTCTTTTAATGGCATCTAAAACGTTTCCAGGATTCGAACATCTTCTCATAATTTCATAGGCCGACGCCAATACGGAGTACATAAACTTTTTTTTGTGATCAGATAATCCTGAAAGTCAGAAGCCAGAATATGATAGTATAGTCCAGAATATGTTTGGATCCTCCAGAATATGATTGGATACTCCAGAATATGATTTTTACTTCAGAATATGATTGGATACTCCAGAATATGATTGGATCCTCCAGGATATGATTGGATCCCCCAGAATATGATTGGATCTTCCAGGATATGATTGGATTTTCCAGATTATGATTGGATCCTCCAGAATATGATTGGATTCTCCAGATTATGATTGGATCCTCCAGAATATGATTGGATCCTCCAGGATATGATTGGATCCTCCAGGATATGATTGGATCCTCCAGGATATGATTGGATCCTCCAGAATATGATTGGATCCTCCAGGATATGATTGGATCCTCCAGGATATGATTGGATCCTCAAGGATATGATTAGATCCTCCAGGATATGATTGGATCCTCCAGGATATGATTTTTACTTCAGAATATGATTGGATCCTCCAGGATATGATTGGATCCTCCAGGATATGATTGGATCCTCCAGGATATGATTGGATACTCCAGGATATGATTGGATCCTCCAGAATATGATTGGATACTCCAGAATATGATTGGAAACTCTACAATATTTTCAGCGAATTAATCCGATTTCCTTCTCGGTAAGGCAGCTAAAATCACTGACCAAAATAATCATAACTAGAGTACAAATGTACTACATGGTATATAGTACAAAAGATTTGACAAATACGCCAAAAAAACTGATTTTTTAATCATTAAAATAAGTAATACTAGTGCGCAGTATTTCAAAACTATATCACGGGCGAAGGGGGTGTTTCCTTGGGCCCCCAGGGCGACATTTACATACATTTACTGTAATTTGAAAAGACCAGACCGCCCGGGCTTTAGTCTTGAAATTTGTTGACCGGTTTAAAGAGAAAAATAATCAATTCAAAGTCATTTTCTCTCATTCTTAACACATAATATGGAATGTTATGCATATAGTCATTTCGTTATTACTGAAACTCGTCCAATAACTGTTGATTGTGTGGATTTTTTTATGTGCTCGAATGAACCATATTTACCTAAAAATCTCTTGGATTGATACCTTCGATACTCTGGATTGAACAAAACTTTAAAACGTCAAAACAGAATATATTTCGCTCGATGGAGCCTTTGCAGTAGTATGATATATTAATTTAAAATCTACAAAGTTGCGTCTTTAGAAGTTTTAATGCACAACTCATCGTTTCTTTTAATGGCATCTAAAACGTTTCCAGGATTCGAACATCTTCTCATAATTTCATAGGCCGACGCCAATACGGCGTACATGAACTTTTTTTTGTGATCAGATAATCCTGAAAGTCAGATGCCAGAATATGATAGTATAGTCCAGAATATGTTTGGATCCTCCAGAATATGATTGGATACTCCAGAATATGATTTTTACTTCAGAATATGATTGGATACTCCAGAATATGATTGGATCCTCCAGGATATGATTGGATCCTCCAGGATATGATTGGATCCTCCAGGATATGATTGGATCCTCCAGGATATGATTGGATCCTCCAGGATATGATTGGATCCTCCAGGATATGATTGGATCCTCCAGGATATGATTGGATCCTCCAGCATATGATTGGATTCTCCAGATTATGATTGGATCCTCCAGAATATGATTGGATCCTCCAGGATATGATTGGATCCTCCAGGATATGATTGGATACTCCAGGATATGATTGGATCCTCCAGGATATGATTGGATCCTCCAGGATATGATTGAATCCTCCAGGATATGATTGGATCCTCCAGAATATGATTGGATCCTCCAGGATATGATTGGATACTCCAGGATATGATTGGATCCTCCAGGATATGATTGGATCCTCCAGGATATGATTGGATCCTCCAGGATATGATTGGATCCTCCAGGATATGATTGGATCCTCCAGGATATGATTGGATCCTCCAGGATATGATTGGATCCTCCAGATTATGATTGGATCCTCCAGAATATTATTGGATCCTCCAGGATATGATTTGATCCTCCAGGATATGATTGGATACTCCAGAATATGATTGGATACTCCAGAATATGATTGGAAACTCTACAATATTTTCAGCGAATTAATCCGATTTCCATCTCGGTAAGGCAGCTAAAATCACTGACCAAAATAATCATAATTAGAGTACAAATGTACTACATGGTATATAGTACGAAAGATTTGACAAATACGCATAAAAAACGGATTTTTTAAACATTAAAATAAGTAATACTAGTGCGCGGTATTTCAAAACTATACCACGGGCGAAGGGGGTGTTTCCTTGGGCCCCCCAGGGCGAAATTTACATACATTTACTGTAATTTGAAAAGACCAGACCGCCCGGGCTTTAGTCTTGAAATTTGTTGACCGGTTTAAAGAGAAAAATAATCAATTCAAAGTCATTTTCTCTCATTCTTAACACATAATATGGAATGTTATGCATATAGTCATTTCGTTATTACTGAAACTCGTCCAATAACTGTTGATTGTGTGGATTTTTTTATGTGCTCGAATGAACCATATTTACCTAAAAATCTCTTGGATTGATACCTTCGATACTCTGGATTGAACAAAACTTTAAAACGTCAAAACAGAATATATTTCGCTCGATGGAGCCTTTGCAGTAGTATGATATATTAATTTAAAATCTACAAAGTTGCGTCTTTAGAAGTTTTAATGCACAACTCATCGTTTCTTTTAATGGCATCTAAAACGTTTCCAGGATTCGAACATCTTCTCATAATTTCATAGGCCGACGCCAATACGGCGTACATGAACTTTTTTTTGTGATCAGATAATCCTGAAAGTCAGATGCCAGAATATGATAGTATAGTCCAGAATATGTTTGGATCCTCCAGAATATGATTGGATACTCCAGAATATGATTTTTACTTCAGAATATGATTGGATACTCCAGAATATGATTGGATCCTCCAGGATATGATTGGATCCTCCAGGATATGATTGGATCCTCCAGGATATGATTGGATCCTCCAGGATATGATTGGATCCTCCAGGATATGATTGGATCCTCCAGGATATGATTGGATCCTCCAGGATATGATTGGATCCTCCAGCATATGATTGGATTCTCCAGATTATGATTGGATCCTCCAGAATATGATTGGATCCTCCAGGATATGATTGGATCCTCCAGGATATGATTGGATACTCCAGGATATGATTGGATCCTCCAGGATATGATTGGATCCTCCAGGATATGATTGAATCCTCCAGGATATGATTGGATCCTCCAGAATATGATTGGATCCTCCAGGATATGATTGGATACTCCAGGATATGATTGGATCCTCCAGGATATGATTGGATCCTCCAGGATATGATTGGATCCTCCAGGATATGATTGGATCCTCCAGGATATGATTGGATCCTCCAGGATATGATTGGATCCTCCAGGATATGATTGGATCCTCCAGATTATGATTGGATCCTCCAGAATATTATTGGATCCTCCAGGATATGATTTGATCCTCCAGGATATGATTGGATACTCCAGAATATGATTGGATACTCCAGAATATGATTGGAAACTCTACAATATTTTCAGCGAATTAATCCGATTTCCATCTCGGTAAGGCAGCTAAAATCACTGACCAAAATAATCATAATTAGAGTACAAATGTACTACATGGTATATAGTACGAAAGATTTGACAAATACGCATAAAAAACGGATTTTTTAAACATTAAAATAAGTAATACTAGTGCGCGGTATTTCAAAACTATACCACGGGCGAAGGGGGTGTTTCCTTGGGCCCCCCAGGGCGACATTTACATACATTTACTGTAATTTGAAAAGACCAGACCGCCCGGGCTTTAGTTTTTAAATTTGTTGACCGGTGTTTAAAGAGAAAAATAACCATTTCAAAGTAAATTTTTTTGCATTCTTAACACATAATATGGAATGATATGCATATAGTCATTTCGTTATTACTGAAACTCGTCTAATAACTGTTGATTGTGTGGATTTTTTTATGTGCTCGAATGAACCATATTTACCTAAAAATCTCTTGGATTGATACCTTCGATACTCTGGATTGAAGAAAACTTTAAAACGTCAAAACAGAATATATTTCGCTCGATGGAGCCTTTTCAGTAGTATGATATATTAATTTAAAATCTACAAAGTTCAGTCTTTAGAAGTTTTAATGCACAACTCATCGTTTCTTTTAATGGCATCTAAAACGTTTCCAGGATTCGAACATCTTCTCATAATTTCATAGGCCGACGCCAATACGGCGTACATGAACTTTTTTTTGTGATCAGATAATCCTGAAAGTCAGATGCCAGAATATGATAGTATAGTCCAGAATATGTTTGGATCCTCCAGAATATGATTGGATACTCCAGAATATGATTTTTAATTCAGAATATGATTGGATACTCCAGAATATGATTGGATCCTCCAGGATATGATTGGATCCTCCAGGATATGATTGGATCCTCCAGGATATGATTGGATCCTCCAGGATATGATTGGATCCTCCAGGATATGATTGGATCCTCCAGGATATGATTGGATCCTCCAGGATATGATTGGATCCTCCAGGATATGATTGGATCCTCCAGGATATGATTGGATCCTCCAGGATATGATTGGATTCTCCAGATTATGATTGGATCCTCCAGAATATGATTGGATCCTCCAGGATATGATTGGATCCTCCAGGATATGATTGGATACTGCAGGATAGGATTGGATCCTCCAGGATATGATTGGATGCTCCGGAATATCATTGGATCCTCCAGGATATGATTGGATCCTCCAGGATATGATTGGATCCTCCAGGATATGATTGGATCCTCCAGGATATGATTGGATCCTCCAGGATATGATTGGATTAAGGGCCGTATGTTAGATAACCTTTATAGCTGTTAATACGTATTTTTCCCTCGTAAAATAAAGTTTATTGTATTGTATTATTATTGTATAGGATATGATTGGATCCTCCAGGATATGATTGGATCCTCCAGGATATGATTGGATCCTCCAGGATATGATTGGATCCTCCAGATTATGATTGGATACTCCAGAATATGATTTTTACTTCAGAATATGAGTGCATACTCCAGAATATGATTGGATCCTCCAGGATATGATTGGATACTCCAGAATATGATTTTTACTTCAGAATATGAGTGCATACTCCAGAATATGATTGGATAGTCTACAATATTTTCAGCGAATTAATCCGATTTCCATCTCGGTAAGGCAGCTAAAATCACTGACCAAAATAATCATAACTAGAGTACAAATGTACTACATGGTATATAGTACGAAAGATTTGACAAATACGCATAAAAAACGGATTTTTTAAACATTAAAATAAGTAATACTAGTGCGCGGTATTTCAAAACTATACCACGGGCGAAGGGGGTGTTTCCTTGGGCCCCCCAGGGCGACATTTACATACATTTACTGTAATTTGAAAAGACCAGACCGCCCGGGCTTTAGTCTTGAAATTTGTTGACCGGTGTTTAAAGAGAAAAATAACCATTTCAAAGTAAATTTTTTTGCATTCTTAACACATAATATGGAATGATATGCATATAGTCATTTCGTTATTACTGAAACTCGTCTAATAACTGTTGATTGTGTGGATTTTTTTATGTGCTCGAATGAACCATATTTACCTAAAAATCTCTTGGATTGATACCTTCGATACTCTGGATTGAACAAAACTTTAAAACGTCAAAACAGAATATATTTCGCTCGATGGAGCCTTTTCAGTAGTATGATATATTAATTTAAAATCTACAAAGTTCAGTCTTTAGAAGTTTTAATGCACAACTCATCGTTTCTTTTAATGGCATCTAAAACGTTTCCAGGATTCGAACATCTTCTCATAATTTCATAGGCCGACGCCAATACGGCGTACATGAACTTTTTTTTGTGATGAGATAATACTGAAAGTCAGATGCCAGAATATGATAGTATAGTCAAGAATATGATTGGATCCTCCAGGATATGATTGGATCCTCCAGGATATGATTGGATCATCCAGGATATGATTGGATCCTCCAGGATATGATTGGATCCTCCAGGATATGATTGGATCCTCCAGGATATGATTGGATCCTCCAGGATATGATCGGATCCTCCAGGATATGATTGGATCCTCCAGGATATGATTGGATCCTCCAGGATATGATTGGATCCTCCAGGATATGATTGGATCCTCCAGGATATGATTGGATCCTCCAGGATATGATTGGATCCTCCAGGATATGATTGGATCCTCCAGATTATGATTGGATACTCCAGAATATGATTTTTACTTCAGAATATGAGTGCATACTCCAGAATATGATTGGATCCTCCAGGATATGATTGGATACTCCAGAATATGATTTTTACTTCAGAATATGAGTGCATACTCCAGAATATGATTGGATAGTCTACAATATTTTCAGCGAATTAATCCGATTTCCATCTCGGTAAGGCAGCTAAAATCACCGACCAAAATAATCATAACTAGAGTACAAATGTACTACATGGTATATAGTACGAAAGATTTGACAAATACACATAAAAAACGGATTTTTTAAACATTAAAATAAGTAATACTAGTGCGCGGTATTTCAAAACTATATCACGGGCGAAGGGGGTGTTTCCTTGGGCCCCCAGGGCGACATTTACATACATTTACTGTAATTTGAAAAGACCAGACCGCCCGGGCTTTAGTCTTGAAATTTGTTTACCGGTGTTTAAAGAGAAAAATAACCATTTCAAAGTAAATTTTTTTGCATTCTTAACACTTAATATGAAATCATATGCATATAGTCATTTCGTTATTACTGAAACTCGTCCAATAACTGTTGATTGTGTGGATTTTTTTATGTGCTCGAATGAACCATATTTACCTAAAAATCTCTTGGATTGATACCTTCGATACTCTGGATTGAAGAAAACTTTAAAACGCCAAAACAGAATATATTTCGCTCGATGGAGCCTTTTCAGTAGTATGATATATTAATTTAAAATCTACAAAGTTGCGTCTTTAGAAGTTTTAATGCACAACTCATCGTTTCTTTTAATGGCATCTAAAACGTTTCCAGGATTCGAACATCTTCTCATAATTTCATAGGCCGACGCCAATACGGCGTACATGAACTTCTTTTTGTGATCAGATAATCCTGAAAGTCAGATGCCAGAATATGATAGTATAGTCCAGAATATGATTGGATCCTCCAGGATATGATTGGATCCTCCAGGATATGATTGGATCCTCCAGGATATGATTGGATCCTCCAGGATATGATTGGATCCTCCAGGATATGATTGGATCCTCCAGAATAAGATTAGATCCTCCAGGATATGATTGGATCCTCCAGGATATGATTGGATCCTCCAGGATATGATTGGATCCTCCAGGATATGATTGGATCCTCCAGGATATGATTGGCTCCTCCAGGATATGATTGGATACTCCAGGATATGATTGGATCCTCCAGGATATCATTGGATCCTCCAGGATATGATTGAATCCTCCAGGATATGATTGGATCGTCCAGAATATGATTGGATACTCCAGAATATGATTGGATACTCCAGAATATGATTGGAAACTCTACAATATTTTCAGCGAATTAATCCGATTTCCTTCTCGGTAAAGCAGCTAAAATCACTGACCAAAATAATCATAACTAGAGTACAAATGTACTACATGGTATATAGTACGAAAGATTTGACAAATACGCATAAAAAACGGATTTTTTAAACATTAAAATAAGTAATACTAGTGCGCGGTATTTCAAAACTATACCTCGGGCGAAGGGGGTGTTTCCTTTGGCCCCCAGGGCGACATTTACATACATTTACTGTAATTTGAAAAGACCAGACCGCCCGGGCTTTAGTCTTGAAATTTGTTGACCGGTTTAAAGAGAAAAATAACCATTTCAAAGTAAATTTTTTTGCATTCTTAACACATAATATGGAATGATATGCATATAGTCATTTCGTTATTACTGAAACTCGTCCAATAACTGTTGATTGTGTGGATTTTTTTATGTGCTCGAATGAACCATATTTACCTAAAAGTCTCTTGGATTGATACCTTCGATACTCTGGAATGAAGAAAACTTTAAAACGTCAAAACAGAATATATTTCGCTCGATGGAGCCTTTTCAGTAGTATGATATATTAATTTAAAATCTACAAAGTTCAGTCTTTAGAAGTTTTAATGCACAACTCATCGTTTCTTTTAATGGCATCTAAAACGTTTCCAGGATTCGAACATCTTCTCATAATTTCATAGGCCGACGCCAATACGGCGTACATGAACTTCTTTTTGTGATCAGATAATCCTGAAAGTCAGATGCCAGAATATGATCGTATAGTCCAGAATATGTTTGGATCCTCCAGAATATGATTGGATACTCCAGAATATGATTTTTACTTCAGAATATGATTGGATACTCCAGAATATGATTGGATCCTCCAGAATATGATTGGATCCTCCAGAATATGATTGGATCCTCCAGGATATGATTGGATCCTCCACGATATGATTGGATCCTCCAGGATTTGATTGGATTCTCCAGATTATGATTGGATCCTCCAGAATATGATTTGATCCTCCAGGATATGATTGGATACTCCAGAATATGATTTTTACTTCAGAATATGATTGGATACTCCAGAATATGATTGGATACTCCAGGATATGATTGGATACTCCAGAATATGATTGGAAACTCTACAATATTTTCAGCGAATTATCCGGTTTCCTTCTCGGTAAGGCAGCTAAAATCACTGACCAAAATAATCATAACTAGAGTACAAATGTACTAAATGGTATATAGTACAAAAGATTTGACAAATACGCATAAAAAACGGATTTTTTAAGCATTAAAATAAGTAATACTAGTGCGCAGTATTTCAAAACTATATCACGGGCGAAGGGGGTGTTTCCTTGGGCCCCCAGGGCGACATTTACATACATTTACTGTAATTTGAAAAGACCAGACCGCCCGGGCTTTAGTTTTGAAATTTGTTGACCGGTTTAAAGAGAAAAATAATCATTTCAAAGTCATTTTCTCTCATTCTTAACACATAATATGGAATGATATGCATATAGTCATTTCGTTATTACTGAAACTCGTCCAATAACTGTTGATTGTGGGGATTTTTTTAATATCTCGAATGAACCATATTTACCTAAAAATCTTTTGGATTGATACCTTCGATACTCTGGATTGAAAAAAACTTTAAAACGTCAAAACAGAATATATTTCGCTCGATGGAGCATTTTCAGTAGTATGATATATTAATTTAAAATCTACAAAGTTCAGTCTTTAGAAATTTTAATGCACAACTCATCGTTTCTTTTAATGGCATCTAAAACGTTTCCAGGATTCGAACATCTTCTCATAATTTCATAGGCCGACGCCAATACGGCGTACATGAACTTCTTTTTGTGATCAGATAATCCTGAAAGTCAGATGCCAGAATATGATAGTATAGTCCAGAATATGTTTGGATCCTCCAGGATATGATTGGATACTCCAGAATATGATTTTTACTTCAGAATATGATTGGATACTCCAGAATATGATTGGATCCTCCAGGATATGATTGGATCCTCCAGGATATGATTGGATCCTCCAGGATATGATTGGATCCTCCAGAATATGATTGGATCCTCCTGGATATGATTGGATCCTCCAGGATATCATTGGATCCTCCAGGATATCATTGGATCCTCCAGGATATGATTGAATCCTCCAGGATATGATTGGATCCTCCAGAATATCATTGGATACTCCAGAATATGATTGGATACTCCAGAATATGATTGGAAACTCTACAATATTTTCAGCGAATTAATCCGATTTCCTTCTCGGTAAGGCAGCTAAAATCACTGACCAAAATAATCATAACTAGAGTACAAATGTACTACATGGTATATAGTACAAAAGTTTTGACAAATACGCATAAAAAACGGATTTTTTAAACATTAAAATAAGTAATACTAGTGCGCAGTATTTCAAAACTATACCACGGGCGAAGGGGGTGTTTCCTTTGGCCCCCAGGGCGACATTTACATACATTTACTGTAATTTGAAAAGACCAGACCGCCCGGACTTTAGTCTTGAAATTTGTTGACCGGTGTTTAAAGAGAAAAATAACCATTTCAAACTAATTTTTTTTCCATTCTTAACACATAATATGGAATGATATGCATATAGTCATTTCGTTATTACTGAAACTCGTCCAATAACTGTTGATTGTGTGGATTTTTTTATGTGCTCGAATGAACCATATTTACCTAAAAGTCTCTTGGATTGATACCTTCGATACTCTGGATTGAAGAAAACTTTAAAACGTCAAAACAGAATATATTTCGCTCGATGGAGCCTTTTCAGTAGTATGATATATTAATTTAAAATCTACAAAGTTGCGTCTTTAGAAGTTTTAATGCACAACTCATCGTTTCTTTTAATGGCATCTAAAACGTTTCCAGGATTCGAACATCTTCTCATAATTTCATAGGCCGACGCCAATACGGCGTACATGAACTTCTTTTTGTGATCAGATAATCCTGAAAGTCAGATGCCAGAATATGTTTGGATCCTCCAGAATATGATTGGAAACTCCAGAAAATGATTTTTACTTCAGAATATGATTGGATACTCCAGAATATGATTTGATCCTCCAGGATATGATCGGATCCTCCAGGATATGATTGGATCCTCCAGGATATGATTGGATCCTCCAGGATATGATTGGATCCTCCAGGATATGATTGGATCCTCCAGGATATGATTGGATCCTCGAGGATATGATTGGATCTTCAGGATATGATTGGATCCTCCAGGATATGATTGGATCCTCCAGGATATGATTGGATCCTCCAGGATATGATTGGATCCTCCAGAATATGATTGGATCCTCCAGAATATGATTGGAAACTCTACAATATTTTCAGCGAATTAATCCGATTTCCTTCTCGGTAAGGCAGCTAAAATCACTGACCAAAATAATCATAACTAGAGTACAAATGTACTACATGGTATATAGTACAAAAGTTTTGACAAATACGCATAAAAAACGGATTTTTTAAACATTAAAATAAGTAATACTAGTGCGCAGTATTTCAAAACTATACCACGGGCGAAGGGGGTGTTTCCTTTGGCCCCCAGGGCGACATTTACATACATTTACTGTAATTTGAAAAGACCAGACCGCCCGGACTTTAGTCTTGAAATTTGTTGACCGGTGTTTAAAGAGAAAAATAACCATTTCAAACTAATTTTTTTTCCATTCTTAACACATAATATGGAATGATATGCATATAGTCATTTCGTTATTACTGAAACTCGTCCAATAACTGTTGATTGTGTGGATTTTTTTATGTGCTCGAATGAACCATATTTACCTAAAAGTCTCTTGGATTGATACCTTCGATACTCTGGATTGAAGAAAACTTTAAAACGTCAAAACAGAATATATTTCGCTCGATGGAGCCTTTTCAGTAGTATGATATATTAATTTAAAATCTACAAAGTTGCGTCTTTAGAAGTTTTAATGCACAACTCATCGTTTCTTTTAATGGCATCTAAAACGTTTCCAGGATTCGAACATCTTCTCATAATTTCATAGGCCGACGCCAATACGGCGTACATGAACTTCTTTTTGTGATCAGATAATCCTGAAAGTCAGATGCCAGAATATGTTTGGATCCTCCAGAATATGATTGGAAACTCCAGAAAATGATTTTTACTTCAGAATATGATTGGATACTCCAGAATATGATTGGATCCTCCAGGATATGATCGGATCCTCCAGGATATGATTGGATCCTCCAGGATATGATTGGATCCTCCAGGATATGATTGGATCCTCCAGGATATGATTGGATCCTCCAGGATATGATTGGATCCTCGAGGATATGATTGGATCTTCAGGATATGATTGGATCCTCCAGGATATGATTGGATCCTCCAGGATATGATTGGATCCTCCAGGATATGATTGGATCCTCCAGAATATGATTGGATCCTCCAGGATATGATTGGATCCTCCAGGATATGATTGGATCCTCCAGAATATGATTGCATCCTCCAGGATATGATTGGATCCTCCAGGATATGATTGGATCCTCCAGATTATGATTGGATAATCAAGAATATGATTTTTACTTCAGAATATGAGTGCATACTCCTGAATATGATTGTATACTCTACAATATTTTCAGGGAATTAATCCGATTTCCTTCTCGGTAAGGCAGCTAAAATCACTGACCAAAATAATCATAATTAGAGTACAAATGTACTACATGGTATATAGTACAAAAGATTTGACAAATACGCATAAAAAACGGATTTTTTAAACATTAAAATAAGTAATACTAGTGCGCGGTATTTCAAAACTATATCACGGGCGAAGGGGGTGTTTCCTTGGGCCCCCAGGGCGACATTTACATACATTTACTGTAATTTGAAAAGACCAGACCGCCCGGGCTTTATTCTTGAAATTTGTTGACCGGTGTTTAAAGAGAAAAATAACCATTTCAAAGTAAATTTTTTTGCATTCTTAACACATAATATGGAATGATATGCATATAGTCATTTCGTTATTACTGAAACTCGTCCAATAACTGTTGATTGTGTGGATTTTTTTATGTGCTCGAATGAACCATATTTACCTAAAAATCTCTTGGATTGATACCTTCGATACTCTGGATTGAAGAAAACTTTAAAACGTCAAAACAGAATATATTTCGCTCGATGGAGCCTTTTCAGTAGTATGATATATTAATTTAAAATCTACAAAGTTCAGTCTTTAGAAGTTTTAATGCACAACTCATCGCTTCTTTTAATGGCATCTAAAACGTTTCCAGGATTCGAACATCTTCTCATAATTTCATAGGCCGACGCCAATACGGCGTACATGAACTTTTTTTTGTGATCAGATAATCCTGAAAGTCAGATGCCAGAATATGATAGTATAGTCCAGAATATGTTTGGATCCTCCAGAATATGATTGGATACTCCAGAATATGATTTTTAATTCAGAATATGATTGGATACTCCAGAATATGATTGGATCCTCCAGGATATGATTGGATCCTCCAGGATATGATTGGATCCTCCAGGATATGATTGAATCCTCCAGGATATGATTGGATACTCCAGAATATCATTGGATACTCCAGAATATGATTGGATACTCCAGAATATGATTGGAAACTCTATAATATTTTCAGCGAATTAATCCGATTTCCTTCTCGGTAAGGCAGCTAAAATCACTGACCAAAATAATCATAACTAGAGTACAAATGTACTACATGGTATATAGTACGAAAGATTTGACAAATACGCATAAAAAACGGATTTTTTAAACATTAAAATAAGTAATACTAGTGCGCGGTATTTCAAAACTATACCACGGGCGAAGGGGGTGTTTCCTTTGGCCTCCAGGGCGAAATTTACATACATTTACTGTAATTTGAAAAGACCAGACCGCCCGGGCTTTAGTCTTGAAATTTGTTGACCGGTGTAAAGAGAAAAATAACCATTTGAAAGTAAATTTTTTTCCATTCTTAACACTTAATATGAAATCATATGCATATAGTCATTTCGTTATTACTGAAACTCGTCCAATAACTGTTGATTGTGGGGATTTTTTTAATATCTCGAATGAACCATATTTACCTAAAAATCTCTTGGATTGATACCTTCGATACTCTGGATTGAACAAAACTTTAAAACGTCAAAACAGAATATATTTCGCTCGATGGAGCCTTTTGAGTAGTATGATATATTAATTTAAAATCTACAAAGTTCAGTCTTCAGAAGTTTTAATGCACAACTCATCGTTTCTTTTAATGGCATCTAAAACGTTTCCAGGATTCGAACATCTTCTCATAATTTCATAGGCCGACGCCAATACGGAGTACATGAACTTTTTTTTGTGATCAGATAATCCTGAAAGTCAGATGCCAGAATATGATAGTATAGTCCAGAATATGTTTGGATCCTCCAGAATATGATTGGATACTCCAGAATATGATTTTTACTTCAGAATATGATTGGATACTCCAGAATATGATTGGATCCTCCAGAATATGATTGGATCCTCCAGGATATGATTGGATCCTCCAGGATATGATTGGATCCTCCAGGATATGATTGGATCCTCCAGAATATGATTGGATCCTCCAGGATATGATTGGATCCTCCAGGATATGATTGGATCCTCCAGGATATGATTGGATCCTCCAGGATATGATTGAATCCTCCAGGATATGATTGGATACTCCAGAATATCATTGGATACTCCAGAATATGATTGGATACTCCAGAATATGATTGCATACTCTACAATATTTTCAGCGAATTAATCCGATTTCCTTCTCGGTAAGGCAGCTAAAATCACTGACCAAAATAATCATAACTAGAGTACAAATGTACTACATGGTATATAGTACAAAAGATTTGACAAATACGCATAAAAAACGGAATTTTTTAAACATTAAAATAAGTAATACTAGTGCGCGGTATTTCAAAACTATACCACGGGCGAAGGGGGTGTTTCCTTTGGCCCCCAGGGCGACATTTACATACATTTACTGTAATTTGAAAAGACCAGACCGCCCGGGTTTTAGTCTTGAAATTTGTTGACCGGTGTTTAAAGAGAAAAATAACCATTTCAAAGTAAAATTTTTTGCATTCTTAACACATAATATGGAATGATATGCATATAGTCATTTCGTTATTACTGAAACTCGTCCAATAACTGTTGATTGTGGGGATTTTTTTATGTGCTCGAATGAACCATATTTACCTAAACGTCTCTTGGATTGATACCTTCGATACTCTGGATTGAAGAAAACTTTAAAACGTCAAAACAGAATATATTTCGCTCGATGGAGCCTTTTCAGTAGTATGATATATTAATTTAAAATCTACAAAGTTGCGTCTTTAGAAGTTTTAATGCACAACTCATCGTTTCTTTTAATGGCATCTAAAACGTTTCCAGGATTCGAACATCTTCTCATAATTTCATAGGCCGACGCCAATACGGCGTACATGAACTTCTTTTTGTGATCAGATAATCCTGAAAGTCAGATGCCAGAATATGATCGTATAGTCCAGAATATGTTTGGATCCTCCACAATATGATTGGATACTCCAGAATATGATTTTTACTTCAGAATATGATTGGATACTCCAGAATATGATTGGATCCTCCAGGATATGATTGGATCCTCCAGGATATGATTGAATCCTCCAGGATATGATTGGATACTCCAGAATATCATTGGATACTCCAGAATATGATTGGATACTCCAGAATATGATTGCATACTCTACAATATTTTCAGCGAATTAATCCGATTTCCTTCTCGGTAAGGCAGCTAAAATCACTGACCAAAATAATCATAACTAGAGTACAAATGTACTACATGGTATATAGTACAAAAGATTTGACAAATACGCATAAAAAACGGAATTTTTTAAACATTAAAATAAGTAATACTAGTGCGCGGTATTTCAAAACTATACCACGGGCGAAGGGGGTGTTTCCTTTGGCCCCCAGGGCGACATTTACATACATTTACTGTAATTTGAAAAGACCAGACCGCCCGGGTTTTAGTCTTGAAATTTGTTGACCGGTGTTTAAAGAGAAAAATAACCATTTCAAAGTAAAATTTTTTGCATTCTTAACACATAATATGGAATGATATGCATATAGTCATTTCGTTATTACTGAAACTCGTCCAATAACTGTTGATTGTGGGGATTTTTTTATGTGCTCGAATGAACCATATTTACCTAAACGTCTCTTGGATTGATACCTTCGATACTCTGGATTGAAGAAAACTTTAAAACGTCAAAACAGAATATATTTCGCTCGATGGAGCCTTTTCAGTAGTATGATATATTAATTTAAAATCTACAAAGTTGCGTCTTTAGAAGTTTTAATGCACAACTCATCGTTTCTTTTAATGGCATCTAAAACGTTTCCAGGATTCGAACATCTTCTCATAATTTCATAGGCCGACGCCAATACGGCGTACATGAACTTCTTTTTGTGATCAGATAATCCTGAAAGTCAGATGCCAGAATATGATCGTATAGTCCAGAATATGTTTGGATCCTCCACAATATGATTGGATACTCCAGAATATGATTTTTACTTCAGAATATGATTGGATACTCCAGAATATGATTGGATCCTCCAGGATATGATTGGATCCTCCAGGATATGATTGGATCCTCCAGAATATGATGGGATCCTCCAGGATATGATTGGATCCTCCAGGATATGATTGGATCCTCCAGGATATGATTGGATCCTCCAGGATATGATTGGATTCTCCAGACTATGACTGGATCCTCCAGAATATGATTGGATCCTCCAGAATATGATTGGATACTCCAGGATATGATTGGATCCTCCAGGATATGATTGGATCCTCCAGAATATGATTGGATCCTCCAGGATATGATTGGATCCTCCAGGATATGATTGGATCCTCCAGGATATGATTGGATCCTCCAGATTATGATTGGATCCTCCAGAATATGATTGGATCCTCCAGGATATGATTGGATACTCCAGGATATGATTGGATACTCCAGAATATGATTGGATACTCCAGAATATGATTGGATCCTCCAGGATATGATTGGATCCTCCAGGATATGATTGGATCCTCCAGGATATGATTGGATCCTCAAGGATATGATTGGATCCTCCAGAATATGATTGGATCCTCCAGGACATCATTGGATCCTCCAGGATATGATTGGATCCTCCAGGATATGATTGGATCCTCCAGGATATGATTGGATTCTCCAGACTATGACTGGATCCTCCAGAATATGATTGGATCCTCCAGAATATGATTGGATACTCCAGGATATGATTGGATCCTCCAGGATATGATTGGATCCTCCAGAATATGATTGGATCCTCCAGGATATGATTGGATCCTCCAGGATATGATTGGATCCTCCAGATTATGATTGGATCCTCCAGAATATGATTGGATCCTCCAGGATATGATTGGATACTCCAGGATATGATTGGATACTCCAGAATATTATTGGATACTCCAGAATATGATTGGAAACTCTACAATATTTTCAGCGAATTAATCCGATTTCCATCTCGGTAAGGCAGCTAAAATCACTGACCAAAATAATCATAACTAGAGTACAAATGTACTACATGGTATATAGTACAAAAGATTTGACAAATACGCCAAAAGAACTGATTTTTTAATCATTAAAAAAAGTAATACTAGTGCGCAGTATTTCAAAACTATATCACGGGCGAAGGGGGTGTTTCCTTTGGCCCCCAGGGCGACATTTACATACATTTACTGTAATTTGAAAAGACCAGACCGCCCGGGCTTTAGTTTTGAAATTTGTTGACCGGTTTAAAGAGAAAAATAATCATTTCAAAGTCATTTTCTCTCATTCTTAACACATAATATGGAATGATATGCATATAGTCATTTCGTTATTACTGAAACCCGTCCAATAACTGTTGATTGTGGGGATTTTTTTTTAATATCTCGAATGAACCATATTTACCTAAAAATCTCTCGGATTGATACCTTCGATACTCTGGATTGAACAAAACTTTAAAACGTCAAAACAGAATATATTTCGCTCGATGGAGCCTTTTCAGTAGTATGATATATTAATTTAAAATCTACAAAGTTGCGTCTTTAGAAGTTTTAATGCACAACTCATCGTTTCTTTTAATGGCATCTAAAACGTTTCCAGGATTCGAACATCTTCTCATAATTTCATAGGCCGACGCCAATACGGCGTACATGAACTTCTTTTTGTGATCAGATAATCCTGAAAGTCAGATGCCAGAATATGATCGTATAGTCCAGAATATGTTTGGATCCTCCACAATATGATTGGATACTCCAGAATATGATTTTTACTTCAGAATATGATTGGATACTCCAGAATATGATTGGATCCTCCAGGATATGATTGGATCCTCCAGGATATGATTGGATCCTCCAGGATATGATTGGATCCTCAAGGATATGATTGGATCCTCCAGAATATGATGGGATCCTCCAGGATATGATTGGATCCTCCAGGATATGATTGGATCCTCCAGGATATGATTGGATCCTCCAGGATATGATTGGATTCTCCAGACTATGACTGGATCCTCAAGAATATGATTGGATCCTCCAGAATATGATTGGATACTCCAGGATATGATTGGATCCTCCAGGATATGATTGGATCCTCCAGAATATGATTGGATCCTCCAGGATATGATTGGATCCTCCAGGATATGATTGGATCCTCCAGGATATGATTGGATCCTCCAGATTATGATTGGATCCTCCAGAATATGATTGGATCCTCCAGGATATGATTGGATTCTCCAGGATATGATTGGATACTCCAGAATATGATTGGATACTCCAGAATATGATTGGATCCTCCAGGATATGATTGGATCCTCCAGGATATGATTGGATCCTCCAGGATATGATTGGATCCTCAAGGATATGATTGGATCCTCCAGAATATGATTGGATCCTCCAGGACATCATTGGATCCTCCAGGATATGATTGGATCCTCCAGGATATGATTGGATCCTCCAGGATATGATTGGATTCTCCAGACTATGACTGGATCCTCCAGAATATGATTGGATCCTCCAGAATATGATTGGATACTCCAGGATATGATTGGATCCTCCAGGATATGATTGGATCCTCCAGAATATGATTGGATCCTCCAGGATATGATTGGATCCTCCAGGATATGATTGGATCCTCCAGATTATGATTGGATCCTCCAGAATATGATTGGATCCTCCAGGATATGATTGGATACTCCAGGATATGATTGGATACTCCAGAATATGATTGGATACTCCAGAATATGATTGGAAACTCTACAATATTTTCAGCGAATTAATCCGATTTCCATCTCGGTAAGGCAGCTAAAATCACTGACCAAAATAATCATAACTAGAGTACAAATGTACTACATGGTATATAGTACAAAAGATTTGACAAATACGCCAAAAGAACTGATTTTTTAATCATTAAAATAAGTAATACTAGTGCGCAGTATTTCAAAACTATATCACGGGCGAAGGGGGTGTTTCCTTTGGCCCCCAGGGCGACATTTACATACATTTACTGTAATTTCAAAAGACCAGACCGCCCGGGCTTTAGTTTTGAAATTTGTTGACCGGTTTAAAGAGAAAAATAATCATTTCAAAGTCATTTTCTCTCATTCTTAACACATAATATGGAATGATATGCATATAGTCATTTCGTTATTACTGAAACCCGTCCAATAACTGTTGATTGTGGGGATTTTTTTTTAATATCTCGAATGAACCATATTTACCTAAAAATCTCTCGGATTGATACCTTCGATACTCTGGATTGAACAAAACTTTAAAACGTCAAAACAGAATATATTTCGCTCGATGGAGCCTTTTCAGTAGTATGATATATTAATTTAAAATCTACAAAGTTCAGTCTTTAGAAGTTTTAATGCACAACTCATCGTTTCTTTTAATGGCATCTAAAACGTTTCCAGGATTCGAACATCTTCTCATAATTTCATAGGCCGACGCCAATACGGCGTACATGAACTTCTTTTTGTGATCAGATAATCCTGAAAGTCAGATGCCAGAATATGATAGTATAGTCCAGAATATGATTGGATCCTCCAGGATATGATTGGATACTCCAGAATATGATTTTTACTTCAGAATATGATTGCATACTCCAGAATATGATTGCATACTCTACAATATTTTCAGCGAATTAATCCGATTTCCTTCTCGGTAAGGCAGCTAAAATCACTGACCAAAATAATCATAATTAGAGTACAAATGTACTACATGGTATATAGTACAAAAGATTTGACAAATACGCCAAAAAAACTGATTTTTTAAGCATTAAAATAAGTAATACTATCGCGCAGTATTTCAAAACTATACCACGGGCGAAGGGGGTGTTTCCTTGGGCCCCAGGGCGACATTTACATACATTTACTGTAATTGGAAAAGACCAGACCGCCCGGGCTTTAGTCTTGAAATTTGTTGACCGGTGTTTAAAGAGAAAAATAACCATTTCAAAGTAAATTTTTTTGCATTCTTAACACTTAATATGAAATCATATGCATATAGTCATTTCGTTATTACTGAAACTCGTCCAATAACTGTTGATTGTGTGGATTTTTTTATGTGCTCGAATGAACCATATTTACCTAAAAATCTCTTGGATTGATACCTTCTATACTCTGGATTGGACAAAACTTTAAAACGTCAAAACAGAATATATTTCGCTCGATGGAGCCTTTTCAGTAGTATGATATATTAATTTAAAATCTACAAAGTTCAGTCTTCAGAAGTTTTAATGCACAACTCATCGTTTCTTTCAATGGCATCTAAAACGTTTCCAGGATTCGAACATCTTCTCATAATTTCATAGGCCGACGCCAATACGGCGTACATGAACTTCTTTTTGTGATCAGATAATCCTGAAAGTCAGATGCCAGAATATGATCGTATAGTCCAGAATATGTTTGGATCCTCCAGAATATGATTAGATACTCCAGAATATGATTTTTACTTCAGAATATGATTGGATACTCCAGAATATGATTGGATCCTCCAGGATATGATTGGATCCTCCAGGATATGATTGGATCCTCCAGGATATGTTTGAATCCTCCAGGATATGATTGGATCCTCCAGAATATGATTGGATCCTCCAGGATATGATTGGATACTCCAGAATATGATTGGATACTCCAGAATATGATTGGAAACTCTACAATATTTTTAGCGAATTAATCCGATTTCCTTCTCGGTAAGGCAGCTAAAATCACTGACCAAAATAATCATAACTAGAGTATAAATGTACTACATGGTATATAGTACAAAAGATTTGACAAATACGCCAAAAAAACTGATTTTTTAAGCATTAAAATAAGTAATACTAGTGCGCGGTATTTCAAAACTATATCACGGGCGAAGGGGGTGTTTCCTTGGGCCCCCAGGGCGACATTTACATACATTTACTGTAATTTGAAAAGACCAGACCGCCCGGGCTTTATTCTTGAAATTTGTTGACCGGTTTAAAGAGAAAAATAACCATTTCAAAGTAAATTTTTTTCCATTCTTAACACTTAATATGAAATCATATGCATATAGTCATTTCGTTATTACTGAAACTCGTCCAATAACTGTTGATTGTGGGGATTTTTTTATGTGCTCGAATGAACCATATTTACCTAAAAGTCTCTTGGATTGATACCTTCGATACTCTGGATTGAAGAAAACTTTAAAACGTCAAAACAGAATATATTTCGCTCGATGGAGCCTTTTCAGTAGTATGATATATTAATTTAAAATCTACAAAGTTGCGTCTTTAGAAGTTTTAATGCACAACTCATCGTTTCTTTCAATGGCATCTAAAACGTTTCCAGGATTCGAACATCTTCTCATAATTTCATAGGCCGACGCCAATACGGCGTACATGAACTTTTTTTTGTGATCAGATAATCCTGAAAGTCAGATGCCAGAATATGATCGTATAGTCCAGAATATGTTTGGATCCTCCACAATATGATTGGATACTCCAGAATATGATTTTTACTTCAGAATATGATTGGATACTCCAGAATATAATTGGATACTCTACAATATTTTCAGCAAATTAATCCGATTTCCTTCTCGGTAAGGCAGCTAAAATCACTGACCAAAATAATCATAATTAGAGTACAAATGTACTACATGGTATATAGTACAAAAGATTTGACAAATACGCATAAAAAACGGATTTTTTAAGCATTAAAATAAGTAATACTAGTGCGCAGTATTTCAAAACTATATCACGGGCGAAGGGGGTGTTTCCTTGGGCCCCCAGGGCGACATTTACATACATTTACTGTAATTTGAAAAGACCAGACCGCCCGGGCTTTAGTCTTGAAATTTGTTGACCGGTTTAAAGAGAAAAATAACCATTTCAAAGTAAATTTTTTTGCATTCTTAACACTTAATATGAAATCATATGCATATAGTCATTTCGTTATTACTGAAACTCGTCCAAAAACTGTTGATTGTGTGAATTTTTTTATGTGCTCGAATGAACCATATTTACCTAAAAATCTCTTGGATTGATACCTTCGATACTCTGGATTGAACAAAACTTTAAAACGTCTAAAATGAATATATTTCGCTCGATGGAGCCTTTTGAGTAGTATGATATATTAATTTAAAATCTACAAAGTTCAGTCTTTAGAAGTTTTAATGCACAACTCATCGTTTCTTTTAATGGCATCTAAAACGTTTCCAGGATTCGAACATCTTCTCATAATTTCATAGGCCGACGCCAATACGGCGTACATGAACTTCTTTTTGTGATCAGATAATCCTGAAAGTCAGATGCCAGAATATGATCGTATAGTCCAGAATATGTTTGGATCCTCCAGAATATGATTAGATACTCCAGAATATGATTTTTACTTCAGAATATGATTGGATACTCCAGAATATGATTGGATCCTCCAGGATATGATTGGATCCTCCAGGATATGATTGGATCCTCCAGGATATGTTTGAATCCTCCAGGATAAGATTGGATCCTCCAGAATATGATTGGATCCTCCAGGATATGATTGGATCCTCCAGGATATGATTGGATCCTCCAGGATATGATTGGATTCTCCAGATTATGATTGGATCCTCCAGGATATGATTGGATCCTCCAGAATATGATTGGGTCCTCCAGAATATGATTGGATGCTCCAGAATATGATTGGATCCTCCAGGATATGATTGGATCCTCCAGGATATGATTGGATCCTCCAGGATATGATTGGATCCTCCAGGATATGATTGGATCCTCCAGATTGTCATTGGATCCTCCAGAATATGATTGGATCCTCCAGGATATGATTGGATACTCCAGGATATGATTGAATACTCCAGAATATGATTGGATACTCCAGAATATGATTGGAAACTCTACAATATTTTCAGCGAATTAATCCGATTTCCTTCTCGGTAAGGCAGCTAAAATCACTGACCAAAATAATCATAATTAGAGTACAAATGTACTAAATGGTATATAGTACAAAAGATTTGACAAATACGCTTAAAAAACGGATTTTTTAAACATTAAAATAAGTAATACTAGTGCGCGGTATTTCAAAACTATACCACGGGCGAAGGGGGTGTTTCCTTGGGCCCCCAGGGCGACATTTACATACATTTACTGTAATTTGAAAAGACCAGACCGCCCGGGCTTTAGTCTTGAAATTTGTTGACCGGTGTTTAAAGAGAAAAATAACCATTTCAAAGTAAATTTTTTTAACTTCTTAACACATAATATGGAATGATATTCATATAGTCATTTCGTTATTACTGAAACTCGTCCAATAACTGTTGATTGTGTGGATTTTTTTATGTGCTCGAATGAACCATATTTACCTAAAAATCTCTTAGATTGATACCTTCGATACTCTGGATTGAGGAAAACTTTAAAACGTCAAAACAGAATATATTTCGCTCGATGGAGCCTTTTCAGTAGTATGATATATTAATTTAAAACCTACAAAGTTGCGTGTTTAGAAGTTTTAATGCACAACTCATCGTTTCTTTTAATGGCATCTAAAACGTTTCCAGGATTCGAACATCTTCTCATAATTTCATAGGCCGACGCCAATACGGCGTACATGAACTTCTTTTTGTGATCAGATAATCCTGAAAGTCAGATGCCAGAATATGATAGTATAGTCCAGAATATGTTTGGATCCTCCAGAATATGATTGGATACTCCAGAATATGATTTTTACTTCAGAATATGATTGGATACTCCAGAATATGATTGGATCCTCCAGAATATGATTGGATCCTCCAGGATATGATTGGATCCTCCAGGATATGATTGGATCCTCCAGGATATGATTGGATCCTCCAGGATATCATTGGATCCTCCAGAATATGATTGGATCCTCCAGGATATGATTGGATACTCCAGGATATGATTGGATACTCCAGAATATGATTGGATCCTCCAGGATATGATTGGATCCTCCAGAATATGATTGGATCCTCCAGGATATGATTGGATCCTCCAGGATATGATTGGATCCTCCAGGATATGATTGGATCCTCCAGGATATGATTGGATCCTCCAGATTATGATTGGATCCTCCAGAATATGATTGGATCCTCCAGGATATGATTGGATACTCCAGAATATGATTGGATACTCCAGAATATGATTGGATACTCCAGAATATGATTGGAAACTCTACAATATTTTCAGCGAATTAATCCGATTTCCTTTTCGGTAAGGCAGCTAAAATCACTGACCAAAATAATCATAACTAGAGTACAAATGTACTACATGGTATATAGTACAAAAGATTTGACAAATACGCCAGAAAAACTGATTTTTTAAGCATTAAAATAAGTAATACTAGTGCGCGGTATTTCAAAACTATACCACGGGCGAAGGGGGTGTTTCCTTGGGCCCCCAGGGCGACATTTACATACATTTACTGTAATTTGAAAAGACCAGACCGCCCGGGCTTTAGTCTTGAAATTTGTTGACCGGTGTTTAAAGAGAAAAATAACCATTTCAAACTAATTTTTTTTGCATTCTTAACACATAATATGGAATGATATGCATATAGTCATTTCGTTATTACTGAAACTCGTCCAATAACTGTTGATTGTGTGGATTTTTTTATGTGCTCGAATGAACCATATTTACCTAAAAGTCTCTTGGATTGATACCTTCGATACTCTGGATTGAAGAAAACTTTAAAACGTCAAAACAGAATATATTTCGCTCGATGGAGCCTTTTCAGTAGTATGATATATTAATTTAAAATCTACAAAGTTGCGTCTTTAGAAGTTTTAATGCACAACTCATCGTTTCTTTTAATGGCATCTAAAACGTTTCCAGGATTCGAACATCTTCTCATAATTTCATAGGCCGACGCCAATACGGCGTACATGAACTTCTTTTTGTGATCAGATAATCCTGAAAGTCAGATGCCAGAATATGATAGTATAGTCCAGAATATGTTTGGATCCTCCAGAATATGATTGGATCCTCCAGGATATGATTGGATACTCCAGGATATGATTGGATCCTCCAGGATATGATTGGATCCTCCAGAATATGATTGGATCCTCCAGGATATGATTGGATCCTCCAGGATATGATTGGATCCTCCAGATTATGATTGGATACTCCAGAATATGATTTTTACTTCAGAATATGAGTGCATACTCCAGAATATGATTAGATACTCTACAATATTTTCAGCGAATTAATCCGATTTCCATCTCGGTAAGGCAGCTAAAATCACTGACCAAAATAATCATAATTAGAGTACAAATGTACTACATGGTATATAGTACAAAAGATTTGACAAATACGCCAAAAAAACTGATTTTTTAAGCATTAAAATAAGTAATACTAGTGCGCGGTATTTCAAAACTATACCACGGGCGAAGGGGGTGTTTCCTTGGGCCCCAGGGCGACATTTACATACATTTACTGTAATTTGAAAAGACCAGACCGCCCGGGCTTTAGTCTTGAAATTTGTTGACCGGTGTTTAAAGAGAAAAATAACCATTTCAAAGTAAATTTTTTTGCATTCTTAACACTTAATATGAAATCATATGCATATAGTCATTTCGTTATTACTGAAACTCGTCCAATAACTGTTGATTGTGTGGATTTTTTTATGTTCTCGAATGAACCATATTTACCTAAAAATCTCTTGGATTGATACCTTCGATACTCTGGATTGGACAAAACTTTAAAACGTCAAAACAGAATATATTTCGCTCGATGGAGCCTTTTCAGTAGTATGATATATTAATTTAAAACCTACAAAGTTGCGTGTTTAGAAGTTTTAATGCACAACTCATCGTTTCTTTTAATGGCATCTAAAACGTTTCCAGGATTCGAACATCTTCTCATAATTTCATAGGCCGACGCCAATACGGCGTACATGAACTTCTTTTTGTGATCAGATAATCCTGAAAGTCAGATGCCAGAATATGATAGTATAGTCCAGAATATGTTTGGATCCTCCAGAATATGATTGGATACTCCAGAATATGATTTTTACTTCAGAATATGATTGGATACTCCAGAATATGATTGGATCCTCCAGAATATGATTGGATCCTCCAGGATATGATTGGATCCTCCAGGATATGATTGGATCCTCCAGGATATGATTGGATCCTCCAGGATATCATTGGATCCTCCAGAATATGATTGGATCCTCCAGGATATGATTGGATACTCCAGGATATGATTGGATACTCCAGAATATGATTGGATCCTCCAGGATATGATTGGATCCTCCAGAATATGATTGGATCCTCCAGGATATGATTGGATCCTCCAGGATATGATTGGATCCTCCAGGATATGATTGGATCCTCCAGGATATGATTGGATCCTCCAGATTATGATTGGATCCTCCAGAATATGATTGGATCCTCCAGGATATGATTGGATACTCCAGAATATGATTGGATACTCCAGAATATGATTGGATACTCCAGAATATGATTGGAAACTCTACAATATTTTCAGCGAATTAATCCGATTTCCTTTTCGGTAAGGCAGCTAAAATCACTGACCAAAATAATCATAACTAGAGTACAAATGTACTACATGGTATATAGTACAAAAGATTTGACAAATACGCCAGAAAAACTGATTTTTTAAGCATTAAAATAAGTAATACTAGTGCGCGGTATTTCAAAACTATACCACGGGCGAAGGGGGTGTTTCCTTGGGCCCCAGGGCGACATTTACATACATTTACTGTAATTTCAAAAGACCAGACCGCCCGGGCTTTAGTCTTGAAATTTGTTGACCGGTGTTTAAAGAGAAAAATAACCATTTCAAACTAATTTTTTTTGCATTCTTAACACATAATATGGAATGATATGCATATAGTCATTTCGTTATTACTGAAACTCGTCCAATAACTGTTGATTGTGTGGATTTTTTTATGTGCTCGAATGAACCATATTTACCTAAAAGTCTCTTGGATTGATACCTTCGATACTCTGGATTGAAGAAAACTTTAAAACGTCAAAACAGAATATATTTCGCTCGATGGAGCCTTTTCAGTAGTATGATATATTAATTTAAAATCTACAAAGTTGCGTCTTTAGAAGTTTTAATGCACAACTCATCGTTTCTTTTAATGGCATCTAAAACGTTTCCAGGATTCGAACATCTTCTCATAATTTCATAGGCCGACGCCAATACGGCGTACATGAACTTCTTTTTGTGATCAGATAATCCTGAAAGTCAGATGCCAGAATATGATAGTATAGTCCAGAATATGTTTGGATCCTCCAGAATATGATTGGATCCTCCAGGATATGATTGGATACTCCAGGATATGATTGGATCCTCCAGGATATGATTGGATCCTCCAGAATATGATTGGATCCTCCAGGATATGATTGGATCCTCCAGGATATGATTGGATCCTCCAGATTATGATTGGATACTCCAGAATATGATTTTTACTTCAGAATATGAGTGCATACTCCAGAATATGATTAGATACTCTACAATATTTTCAGCGAATTAATCCGATTTCCATCTCGGTAAGGCAGCTAAAATCACTGACCAAAATAATCATAATTAGAGTACAAATGTACTACATGGTATATAGTACAAAAGATTTGACAAATACGCCAAAAAAACTGATTTTTTAAGCATTAAAATAAGTAATACTAGTGCGCGGTATTTCAAAACTATACCACGGGCGAAGGGGGTGTTTCCTTGGGCCCCAGGGCGACATTTACATACATTTACTGTAATTTGAAAAGACCAGACCGCCCGGGCTTTAGTCTTGAAATTTGTTGACCGGTGTTTAAAGAGAAAAATAACCATTTCAAAGTAAATTTTTTTGCATTCTTAACACTTAATATGAAATCATATGCATATAGTCATTTCGTTATTACTGAAACTCGTCCAATAACTGTTGATTGTGTGGATTTTTTTATGTTCTCGAATGAACCATATTTACCTAAAAATCTCTTGGATTGATACCTTCGATACTCTGGATTGGACAAAACTTTAAAACGTCAAAACAGAATATATTTCGCTCGATGGAGCCTTTTCAGTAGTATGATATATTAATTTAAAATCTACAAAGTTCAGTCTTCAGAAGTTTTAATGCACAACTCATCGTTTCTTTTAATGGCATCTAAAACGTTTCCAGGATTCGAACATCTTCTCATAATTTCATAGGCCGACGCCAATACGGCGTACATGAACTTTTTTTTGTGATCAGATAATCCTGAAAGTCAGATGCCAGAATATGATAGTATAGTCCAGAATATGTTTGGATCCTCCAGAATATGATTGGAAACTCCAGAAAATGATTTTTACTTCAGAATATGATTGGATACTCCAGAATATGATTGGATCCTCCAGGATATGATTGGATCCTCCAGGATATGATTGGATCCTCCAGGATATGATTGGATCCTCCAGGATATGATTGGATCCTCCAGGATATGATTGGATCCTCCAGGATATGATTGGATCCTCCAGGATATGATTGGATCTTCAGGATATGATTGGATCCTCCAGGATATGATTGGATCCTCCAGGATATGATTGGATCCTCCAGGATATGATTGGATCCTCCAGAATATGATTGGATCCTCCAGGATATGATTGGATCCTCCAGGATATGATTGGATCCTCCAGAATATGATTGGATCCTCCAGAATATGATTGGATCCTCCAGGATATGATTGGATCCTCCAGGATATGATTGGATCCTCCAGATTATGATTGGATACTCAAGAATATGATTTTTACTTCAGAATATGAGTGCATACTCCTGAATATGATTGTATACTCTACAATATTTTCAGGGAATTAATCCGATTTCCTTCTCGGTAAGGCAGCTAAAATCACTGACCAAAATAATCATAATTAGAGTACAAATGTGCTACATGGTATATAGTACATAGGATTTGACAAGTAAGCCAAAAAAACTGATTTTTTAAGCATTAAAATAACTAATACTAGTGCGCGGTATTTCAAAACTATATCAGGGGCGAAGGGGGTGTTTTCTTGGGCCCCCAGGGCGACATTTACATACATTTACTGTAATTTGAAAAGACCAGACCGCCCGGGCTTTAGTCTTGAAATTTGTTGACCGGTTTAAAGAGAAAAATAACCATTTCAAAGTAAATTTTTTTGCATTCTTAACACTTAATATGAAATCATATGCATATAGTCATTTCGTTATTACTGAAACTCGTCCAATAACTGTTGATTGTGTGGATTTTTTTATGTGCTCGAATGAACCATATTTACCTAAAAATCTCTTGGATTGATACCTTCGATACTCTGGATTGAACAAAACTTTAAAACGTCAAAACAGAATATATTTCGCTCGATGGAGCCTTTTCAGTAGTATGATATATTAATTTAAAATCTACAAAGTTCAGTCTTTAGAAGTTTTAATGCACAACTCATCGTTTCTTTTAATGGCATCTAAAACGTTTCCAGGATTCGAACATCTTCTCATAATTTCATAGGCCGACGCCAATACGGCGTACATGAACTTCTTTTTGTGATCAGATAATCCTGAAAGTCAGATGCCAGAATATGATCGTATAGTCCAGCATATGTTTGGATCCTCCAGAATATGATTGGATACTCTAGAATATGATTTTTACTTCAGAATATGAGTGCATACTCCAGAATATGATTGGATCCTCCAGGATATGATTGGATCCTCCAGGATATGATTGGATCCTCCAGGATATGATTGGATCCTCCAGAATATGATTGGATCCTCCAGGATATGATTGGATCCTCCAGGATATGATTGGATCCTCCAGAATATGATTGGATCCTCCAGGATATGATTGGATCCTCCAGGATATGATTGGATCCTCCAGGATATGATTGGATCCTCCAGGATATGATTGGATCCTCCAGGATATGATTGGATCCTCCAGGATATGATTGGATCCTCCAGGATATGATTGGATCCTCCAGGATATGATTGGATCCTCCAGGATATGATTGGATCCTCCAGAATATGATTGGATCCTCCAGGATATGATTGGATCCTCCAGGATATGATTGGATCCTCCAGAATATGATTGGATCCTCCAGAATATGATTGGATCCTCCAGGATATGATTGGATCCTCCAGGATATGATTGGATCCTCCAGATTATGATTGGATACTCAAGAATATGATTTTTACTTCAGAATATGAGTGCATACTCCTGAATATGATTGTATACTCTACAATATTTTCAGGGAATTAATCCGATTTCCTTCTCGGTAAGGCAGCTAAAATCACTGACCAAAATAATCATAATTAGAGTACAAATGTGCTACATGGTATATAGTACATAGGATTTGACAAGTAAGCCAAAAAAACTGATTTTTTAAGCATTAAAATAACTAATACTAGTGCGCGGTATTTCAAAACTATATCAGGGGCGAAGGGGGTGTTTTCTTGGGCCCCCAGGGCGACATTTACATACATTTACTGTAATTTGAAAAGACCAGACCGCCCGGGCTTTAGTCTTGAAATTTGTTGACCGGTTTAAAGAGAAAAATAACCATTTCAAAGTAAATTTTTTTGCATTCTTAACACTTAATATGAAATCATATGCATATAGTCATTTCGTTATTACTGAAACTCGTCCAATAACTGTTGATTGTGTGGATTTTTTTATGTGCTCGAATGAACCATATTTACCTAAAAATCTCTTGGATTGATACCTTCGATACTCTGGATTGAACAAAACTTTAAAACGTCAAAACAGAATATATTTCGCTCGATGGAGCCTTTTCAGTAGTATGATATATTAATTTAAAATCTACAAAGTTCAGTCTTTAGAAGTTTTAATGCACAACTCATCGTTTCTTTTAATGGCATCTAAAACGTTTCCAGGATTCGAACATCTTCTCATAATTTCATAGGCCGACGCCAATACGGCGTACATGAACTTCTTTTTGTGATCAGATAATCCTGAAAGTCAGATGCCAGAATATGATCGTATAGTCCAGCATATGTTTGGATCCTCCAGAATATGATTGGATACTCTAGAATATGATTTTTACTTCAGAATATGAGTGCATACTCCAGAATATGATTGGATCCTCCAGGATATGATTGGATCCTCCAGGATATGATTGGATCCTCCAGGATATGATTGGATCCTCCAGAATATGATTGGATCCTCCAGGATATGATTGGATCCTCCAGGATATGATTGGATCCTCCAGAATATGATTGGATCCTCCAGGATATGATTGGATCCTCCAGGATATGATTGGATCCTCCAGGATATGATTGGATCCTCCAGGATGTGATTGGATCCTCCAGGATATGATTGGATCCTCCAGGATATGATTGGATGCTCCAGAATATGATTGGATCCTCCAGGATATGATTGGATCCTCCAGGATATGATTGGATCCTCCAGAATATGATTGGATCCTCCAGAATATGATTGGATCCTCCAGGATATGATTGGATCCTCCAGGATATGATTGGATCCTCCAGATTATGATTGGATACTCAAGAATATGATTTTTACTTCAGAATATGAGTGCATACTCCTGAATATGATTGTATACTCTACAATATTTTCAGGGAATTAATCCGATTTCCTTCTCGGTAAGGCAGCTAAAATCACTGACCAAAATAATCATAATTAGAGTACAAATGTGCTACATGGTATATAGTACATAGGATTTGACAAGTAAGCCAAAAAAACTGATTTTTTAAGCATTAAAATAACTAATACTAGTGCGCGGTATTTCAAAACTATATCAGGGGCGAAGGGGGTGTTTTCTTGGGCCCCCAGGGCGACATTTACATACATTTACTGTAATTTGAAAAGACCAGACCGCCCGGGCTTTAGTCTTGAAATTTGTTGACCGGTTTAAAGAGAAAAATAACCATTTCAAAGTAAATTTTTTTGCATTCTTAACACTTAATATGAAATCATATGCATATAGTCATTTCGTTATTACTGAAACTCGTCCAATAACTGTTGATTGTGTGGATTTTTTTATGTGCTCGAATGAACCATATTTACCTAAAAATCTCTTGGATTGATACCTTCGATACTCTGGATTGAACAAAACTTTAAAACGTCAAAACAGAATATATTTCGCTCGATGGAGCCTTTTCAGTAGTATGATATATTAATTTAAAATCTACAAAGTTCAGTCTTTAGAAGTTTTAATGCACAACTCATCGTTTCTTTTAATGGCATCTAAAACGTTTCCAGGATTCGAACATCTTCTCATAATTTCATAGGCCGACGCCAATACGGCGTACATGAACTTCTTTTTGTGATCAGATAATCCTGAAAGTCAGATGCCAGAATATGATCGTATAGTCCAGCATATGTTTGGATCCTCCAGAATATGATTGGATACTCTAGAATATGATTTTTACTTCAGAATATGAGTGCATACTCCAGAATATGATTGGATCCTCCAGGATATGATTGGATCCTCCAGGATATGATTGGATCCTCCAGGATATGATTGGATCCTCCAGAATATGATTGGATCCTCCAGGATATGATTGGATCCTCCAGGATATGATTGGATCCTCCAGAATATGATTGGATCCTCCAGGATATGATTGGATCCTCCAGGATATGATTGGATCCTCCAGGATATGATTGGATCCTCCAGGATATGATTGGATCCTCCAGAATATGATTGGATCCTCCAGGATATGATTGGATGCTCCAGGATATGATTGGATCCTCCAGATTATGATTGGATACTCCAGAATATGATTGGAAACTCTACAATATTTTTAGCGAATTAATCCGATTTCCTTCTCGGTAAGGCAGCTACAATCACTGACCAAATTAATCATAACTAGAGTACAAATGTACTACATGGTATATAGTACGAAAGATTTGACAAATACGCATAAAAAACGGATTTTTTAAACATTAAAATAAGTAATACTAGTGCGCGGTATTTCAAAACTATACCACGGGCGAAGGGGGTGTTTCCTTGGGCCCCCAGGGCGACATTTACATACATTTACTGTAATTTGAAAAGACCAGACCGCCCGGGCTTTAGTCTTGAAATTTGTTGACCGGTGTTTAAAGAGAAAAATAACCATTTGAAAGTAATTTTTTTTCCATTCTTAACACATAATATGGAATGATATGCATATAGTCATTTCGTTATTACTGAAACTCGTCCAATAACTGTTGATTGTGTGGATTTTTTTATGTGCTCGAATGAACCATATTTACCTAAAAGTCTCTTGGATTGATACCTTCGATACTCTGGATTGAAGAAAACTTTAAAACGTCAAAACAGAATATATTTCGCTCGATGGAGCCTTTTCAGTAGTATGATATATTAATTTAAAATCTACAAAGTTGCGTCTTTAGAAGTTTTAATGCACAACTCATCGTTTCTTTTAATGGCATCTAAAACGTTTCCAGGATTCGAACATCTTCTCATAATTTCATAGGCCGACGCCAATACGGCGTACATGAACTTCTTTTTGTGATCAGATAATCCTGAAAGTCAGATGCCAGAATATGATAGTATAGTCCAGAATATGTTTGGATCCTCCAGAATATGATTGGATACTCCAGAATATGATTTTTACTTCAGAATATGATTGGATACTCCAGAATATGATTGGATCCTCCAGGATATGATTGGATCCTCCAGGATATGATTGGATCCTCCAGAATATGATTGGATCCTCCAGGATATGATTGGATACTCCAGAATATGATTGGATACTCTACAATATTTTCAGGGAATTAATCCGATTTCCTTCTCGGTAAGGCAGCTAAAATCACTGACCAAAATAATCATAACTAGAGTACAAATGTACTACATGGTATATAGTACGAAAGATTTGACAAATACGCATAAAAAACGGATTTTTTAAGCAATAAAATAAGTAATACTAGTGCGCAGTATTTCAAAACTATATCACGGGCGAAGTGGGTGTCTCCTAGGACCCCCAGGGCGACATTTACATACATTTACTGTAATTTGAAAAGACCAGACCGCCCGGGCTTTAGTCTTGAAATTTGTTGACCGGTTTAAAGAGAAAAATAACCATTTCAAAGTAAATTTTTTTTCATTCTTAACACTTAATATGGAATCATATGCATATAGTCATTTCGTTATTACTGAAACTTGTCCAATAACTGTTGATTGTGTGGATCTTTTTATGTGCTCGAATGAACCATATTTACCTAAAAATCTCTTGGATTGATACCTTCGATATTCTGGATTGAACAAAACTTATGATCAACCTAGAGCGCCCGGGCTTTAGTCTTGAAATTTGGTTTAATGTGAAAACTAAGCTGTTTCAAAGCTTGAGGAAACTGAACAGAAAATCTTTTTTTGCTAATATTGTAAGAGTACTAGCCCCTCCAAGCCCCTCCCCTTCCTTGTGGTATTGCAAGGTGTGATAGGTAGACATGTGTTATATTCTTTACTAATATGATTTAAATTATTATAATTTTACACTTGATACGTCTTGCTGTTTTAATTAACTTCTGATTTATGTTCGTAACCTGTACAGATACGTGATATATCCTTACTTTCCATGGACAAAACAAATCTGGTTCTGCTCGAGCCGCCCAAGTTAGGCTGGGTGAACCCATCTGATTGCGTCGACATGGACTGTGATGGTCATAAGGAGGTTCTTATCACTGATATTGATGGATCCATGACAGGAAGAGCTGGGGGGACAGTCATCTCTAAAGCTGAATATGAGTGGAATGGAGATCCTAGACGGGGTTTGGGTGAGTATGAGAATTCAATTATATCGAATCCTGAAATAGCCTCTTAAGGCGCAGAATTACGGTGAAATACCTCGCGCAATATTACAGGCAATTTTGCTGAAGTAGGATCATTTTCTACTTCAGCAACATTGCGTGCAATGTTGCACTGTGCGTCCGTAGCTTAAGCTTATGTAATCTCTTTTCAAATAATGACTATGCAATGGACAACCAATTTTTTCTCATTTTATAGGTGATTACAGGATACCCAAAGCGATGCTCACTGGGAAAGATGGATCCAGGCTAAAGGCGTCTGTTGTCGCGCCGCATCATGGAATAGTAAGGGGAACTCGAACTAAGAACCTATGTAAATGGAACGTCCACTGGAATGCATACAGCTGTAGAGATATAGGTAGATATCTGGAATATTAACCTGTGACGTCATGACCGCCATGATGGATGACAACATCCAAGATGGCTGCCATGTATTTTATCACGTAGTGTATATCTTAATATTTTATTTATTTTCTGCTATTTTAGTCAGGAGTCTTTATTTATGTTGATTTGCTTATTTTAAGATTATGAAATGCTTGTGATCGAAAGCATGGACGCAGACACCGAGGTGCGCCGTCTGTCACCCGTAGCATTGTCAGCGGATGGCTATACAAATCTCCTGAATGGTCCCCAGGACCACGGCTGGTGCTTTGGGTACACGTGTCAGGAGAGGATCTCAACGTTCTATGCTATAGTGGCCACTCAACGGAACTATACACTGTATTTCACCGGTAAGGTTTGATTTGACAGTCTCAAGATCGACTTTGATACAAGGATACGATTACTAGACAGCTAGTCAGAGTGGTTTTCGTATAAGCCAATTCAAAGTTTAAGAATCGTTTTTAGTGCGCATGCGATTTTATCCCGACTTTCTCACCTTCTTTTGTTTAATTACAAAAAAAAAAAGAAGGTTTAAACAAAAGAAGGTGAGAAATTCGGGATAAAATCGCATGCGCACTGAAAACGATTCTTAAACTTTGAACTGGCTTATAAGTGGGAAACGTACGTTAATGACATACACACGTACACGTACAACATCCTGTAACACTGAAATGGCTTCCGCAAATACTGAGTCATTAAACAAATAAAGAACGGCTATTTTAAGATTCCCGAACTGCATCATATTCACTAGTTTCTTATTCTCGACTTTGAGGGGCACTTTGTATAATTTAATACGATAGATTGTTGTCCTTCACTGCACATGAAAACTATTGTGTTTATGCAAAGTGCCCCCAACATTTGATGCAAATGAGCCAAATTGAAATGCTTTATGGGTCGTAAGAAAGCAGTATATTTCTATACGACGGGTTTGAACGACTGTCGTACACTGTATAGCGTCGATTGTCCGACACTTTGCACTACTTCCTTACGTCTAAGACGCGACTTTCTGGTTATCGAGAATGAAATTTTACTACAAGATTTTATTCTTCATTTTATACTTTCTATAACTTGATTCACATTTTGGATATTTGAAGGTACGAATCCTGAGAAGCTACGTCTAAGACTGCTCAACAGCAAGCCCAACCAAGTCCTACGCTTGTCCATCTGGTACTCTAGACCTGGACGACTCGATGTCTACCGGAAGGGACAATATGTCTACCCTACGAATGCAGACTTAAAGAGCAGCGGTTTTACTCTTAAGAAAAAGAATCCACGCCTCCCAGACGATCAGTTTGACCCCCCACTCACAAGTATCAGTGGCTCTAACTATTTTGATAACGAACTGAAGATGTTAATGGTAGTTGTAAGTGGTGGGAACCCTGTGGATATTCGAACCATGCCTATAATCCAAGTAACAATAGGTATGTTCTACCCACCGGGGGAACGGTGGGGTAATTTTGTTGATCATCTTTCTATATTTTTATTGGATTGCTTTGATTTCCAGGCGCTAAACCAGTGTATGTGAATGATTTCTTCGAGAAGAATCTCATTACAAACCTTGCAGCTCTGCTGAACATCGATCGATCCCGCGTACGTGTGGTCGAGATCGTGAACGCTGCGGGACGATCCCGAAAACGTCGAGCCATCCCGCAAGATGACACAATGAAAATTAAGTTAGAGATTTCTAACCCGCCACCATCCCGCATTCCATACGAACCTGAAAAACACTACGATGGAAACAGTACTTCCGGTCCAAGGTAAATCTCATTTCCGGTTTGGATTCTAGATTCACTTTTTTTCTAAACTATGATCTTCTTCTAATCATTCAGTTCCAGTTCACCAACGTCAACGACACCGCCTGCTTACCCGGATGTGACGTCATACTCGGAATTAAAACTCCTGTCGACCAAGATAGTCGAGGTCGCACAAACTAAGAAGATGTCCAATACGCTAAAACTCGACATATTATCGATTGATGTGGTCGATCCCGAACCCCCACGAGTGGATCCGACTGGTGGTGTTCGGGCTACGAATGAAACGGGTAAGTCATAATTTCACTGGTTTGGATGCGGGACGATCCCGGAGATGTTGCGCTGTCCCGAGGGATGCCTTCATTGATTATATCATATATATTTAGATTCTTTTGGGTATGTTTTTTTTAGGTGGTCCATCTAATGGAACATGGAGATATGATCAGAAAATGACATGGAAAGAAGGGAACAAGACTGTTCCTGAACATGATTATTTGATTCCTGCTAAACTTATCGTCACTCAGAGTCCTAGAGATGCCAACGAGACTGTCCCATTTGGCCTGCAACCAAAGATCCTGATCCTGGATGCGTTCAATAGGACTGTTAGGACGTTGGGACATGGAAATGATTCCCTATGGTATAGACTAGACTTATAATTGTAACTAGCGCCACATGCAGCAGGCCCATCCAATCCCAGACCCCATACCAAACCCATCCCGGCCACTCCCATCGGGAAGCACGGGCGCCGTAGCGGCGGTGGCCCGTGGCTAGACGGGCTCAGTGTCGTTTGTGAGTGTGCTTCGAGGGTTTTTCTCTGGATTCTCAAGTTTTTCTCCTTCCGCAAAAAATCAACTTCTAAATCCCAATTGGAATGCAGAAGAACCACTCTATGGAATCCACTGTTAATTCCCATATATATTTCTAATTCTATTCATATACTCCTTTTTGCGATATGTTCGTATTCAATGATTTTAGTGGGAGTGTTTATTTTTAGCCACAGGCAGCCCAGTGACATTATTTCCTTACTCAATCATCTATATTTAAAGCCTACCTTTATCTCAGGTTAATATCAGCTACAATTCGCCGAGGTACAGGTCAACAAGGATCTCTACTTGGTGGGAACACCACCATTCCATTCATCAAGGGCTGGGCAAACTTCACAGACCTTTACATCACACACAACGCGGACGGCTACATCATTGACTTCACTGTAACAAGCCCAACAACAGCAAATATAACAGCATCGTCTGAAGCATTTGAGGTCAAAGAAAGGGTTCTTTATTTTACGTTAATTTCGAGTCCAAATAAAGCGAACGAGACGGTTCCGTTTGAACGACAACCTGCTGTTGAAGTACACGATGCGGCTAATGGACAACTGGTGATGAACACTGGTTGGAAAGGAAGGAAATGGTTATGTGATGTTGCCATGGAGAACCCAAGCAAAAACAAAGGTACCCACATCCCTGAATGAGCGCACATTGAAATAATAACCCTGAACTACATAGAATAGAGCTTTTCGGCTTGGGCGTAATGTTTTCCCATTTCAGACCATGTGTCGTTCCTTATAGTATCAATTCTTCGTTTAACGGTTGACTGCGCACGAGAAGACACATGCTTGAATATCGATTCAACTCAAACAAAGAATCTTATTAACAAAGGAATGGCACGTGCTCAGAACTGGGGAAACTTTACGACTTTACGAGGTCTTTTCAAAACTTGAAATATTCTATCTTTCAGGTTACCTGAACGGATCAACCAGTATAGAGTTCACATCAGGCGTGGCCAGGTTTACTAACCTGTCAATTGATTACGCTGGTAGCGGTTATATGCTCAGCATTAACGCCTTTACTGTGCCGCCGTCCCGGTATTCTTATCGCGTTAGTACAAACCCTTTTGATGTCATTGAGAGGCAACTTGAACTTGTTATCGTTGAACAACCAGGTAAATATAAGAAGTACTTCAGTCTGCTACCCGGTCGGCTCAGTTAGTTGGACTCCGGTCTGCTGTTTGGGAGATCGGGGGTTCAAGCCTCGGCTGGACCAACATTCAGATTGTTAAGAAGGTGCTACCTATGCTCTAACAATGTCTAGATGGTTAGACCTTCGCCGTGGCTCGGATGACCACGTAAAATGCACGTGACGTGACGGACGTAAAACACACTGCCACAATTTTATCTGCCTAGTTGCAACTATGTCACTGGTTTCTCTTCATTCATTCCATTCTTTCAGGAAACTGCAATGATACCGTGACGTGTGGTTTCCAACCCATCATCGAAATCCAAGACCTTGCCACAAACCGACCGGTCGGTAATATAGGTTGGCGTGGTCGAAAGTGGACACTTCTAGCCACTATGGTCAACGGGATTGGCACCAGCCAAATGAACGGGATAACTCTACTTACTGTTCCCAAGTCAGGAAGGGTCGTATATTCTGACTTAAAGTTCAGCGATGTGGCTACTGGCTATCAGATGAAATATCAAGTGAATACCTCGCCTTCTTTAGCTTCTTATTCTCGACTGACGGCAATTTCAGAACGATTTGATGTTCGACAAAGAATATTCTATTTGCACGTGGCAACTCAACCAGGTTTGGCCAACGCATCTGAAGCATTTGGAATCCAACCTGTAGTTGAAGTGCGGGATGTTGGAACACGTGCACGTGCCACGCCCCTCAAGACCACGTGGAAATTGACAGCATCGTTGTTTTCGAATCCAAAGCCTGGAAAATCAGTTCTGAAGGGAAATCAGACCGTCTTGGTTGAAAGAGAAAGAGCGAGGTTTACGAACCTGATGATCACTGAGTATGGAGAGGGATATGTTTTGAGTTTTGAGTCACCCAATGGAAGACGTGCCTTGTCTAACAGATTTGAGGTATCTTTTTATAACAGTGTCTAATATTTTATCATATGATCGCATTTATCTGCGGTTGATGTTAATGTTTCTGTGTATATTGAAGCACTGCTAGTGGGTAGTTGAGGTTCACAGTACTCACTCTTAACCCCCCTAGCTTCTTCCCAAGTAGCCACTTGTCGTAGGACGAGCCTACTACTTGGTAATAAATATCAAGGGCATGGAACACGAAACATGCAAAAACCCTCCCATCCTAGAATGTGTGCCGGATCACTAGTTTTCTTATAGTTCTTATTTTGTATCTTATAGGTGCGCTATGTCAACGATTACTCTCCCGAGTTCATTCCGAACAATACAACACAGACAACTTCAGTATCCGAAGGAGTATCGATCGGAACTTCAATCCAAACCGTCAGCGCCTCAGATAAAGATAAAGGAAGCCAAGGCGTCGTGTTTTACTCTATCCATTCGGGTAACGTCGGAGATGCATTTTCAATCGATAAACACTCGGGTAATATTACGACGAGAAAGGTTTTAGATCGAGAGGTTACTGCAACGTATACACTTATTGTCCGAGCGAGTGACGAAGCTGTAACGGAAAAGATTCGATTTGCCGAGATGAAAATAGTTGTCATAGTTACCGACTTGAATGATAATGCTCCAGCATTTGAGATAAATCCCTTGAGAGCCAACGTGTCCGAGACGGCCGCGACAGGTCACGTGGTAGTACGAGTAAAGGCGAGTGACCCAGATGCAGGGAGTAACGGGGATATAATGTTCTCTATCACTAAAGGAAACAGCGATGGATATTTTAGTATTGATAAAAAGAGTGGTGATATCATTGTCAAGAAAGTGTTGGATATGGAAAGTCAACCACAACCGATGCTTCGCTACACTCTTGGTAAGAAAGGATATTAGCATGATATTGGCAAGCCTTTAAACTTCAAGCTTTCAAATGTTATCGATACCTTGAAGCAACCTCTTGGCCGATCAAAGTCAGGGCATGAGTAATAACTCACAGATTTAATTAGAATTTAGCGTGTTAGGTTTTGCGGAGGGAGGAAAACCGGAGAACCTGGGGAAAAACCCTCTAATGAAGGGAGACATCTCACAAACTCTACTCATACTACCGAGTCCAGATATAAAACCTGAGACTCCAGAGATGAGAGGCGAGTGTATACCCGCGGCTACACCTCCCTTGATTCCTTTTGGGAGACAATCAACTTGATTATTTAGGAGGAAGAGTGGTTAAAGGCAAAATTACCCGCGATCATTCAACTGGTCTTTCTGTTCTGATTAACAAATAAGAAATCAAGTAAAACTATTTTGTATTCGAATTTTGGAATGTTTTCGTTATAATCTACAGTTATCAAGGCAACAGATCGCGGTACACCACACTCACTTCACAACACTTCTTCAGTCATCATCGACGTCACACCCGTGAACGAGTTCGCTCCGTATTTTACCCACAATACATCGCGGGACATTAACATCAAAGAAAACTTCAATGTTGGAGACGGTGGACTGGAACTAGTTGATGTAAATGCTACTGATAGGGACTACGGTATTCAAGGTCAGCAGAGTTTTTATTCCCATGGAAACCAAACTTGAAATGTGTAATTGATTGAAGCTTAGCAACCACTGTGGTCATATTTGTCCTCCCTATAATTTACTGTCCTATAATTTACTGTTTAATATAAAAATAAAATGTAATATTTTTAATGAATCTAGTTTTTGATTTTCGTTCCAGGTCAAGTGACGTACTCCATATTTTCTGGTAACGATGAAGGTCGGTTCAACATCAGCGCTTCAACTGGAGTTGTAAAACTAACAAAACCTCTAGACTACGAGCACGCACGTGACTACACGTTAGTGATTCGTGCTACTGATGGTGGCAGCGGCAGGACAGCTTTACATACTGACTTTACGTTAAGGGTTCACGTGAAGGACGTCAACGACAACAAACCCATGTTCTCCTCATTTATTAATGTAGTGAATATTCCTGAGACTTTAGGAGTAGGCAAGTATCATATCTGGGATTGGGTTTTTTTCATCCTCGGGAAACCAGAGATTAAATTCTGTCGCTCGTTTCTCGTTTCCAGAAATAATATTTTTTTTTCTGAGACCGAGAAACAAGCGACATAATTTTACCCCTGGTTTCCCGAGGATGGGGGGTTTTAATTTGGTGTAAATATCTTGCAGGGAATCTAGTGTCCTATTGTATTTCCATATTCCTTCGGGCAAATTATCAAATATAATGAAGTAAAAATTATTTAAAAAAAAAAGCTTGAATGAAAAAGATATTGTAACGATTCAAGAATTTGGTCAGTGGTGGTATGCTGTTTCCAAGGCGACACAAAAATTGTTTGTTCATAGTGTTTTAAGGACTTACCAAGGTTGTTGTAGAATAGAAACAAGTTCCGATCCCGTGGAGGGAGGGGTTCGGTCACCATGACAACATTGATCCCCAGGAAACCCCTCTTCATTTTTCTTTATTTTAGATGCTTCTAATAAAGTATCTTTTTGCCCCTTTTTTCCCCAACAGGACAAGTTGCCTTCATTGTCAAGGCAACCGATGCCGATTCCAGTAGCAATGGCCGCGTGTCTTACAGCATACAGACCGGAAATGACGAAGGATATTTCCAGTTAAGCCCGAAGACTGGTGAAGTGAGGCTAATGAAGAGCCTCGATTTAGAGACATTACAAGAGAGAGACTGGAACCGAACATTGAGGATCAGCGCAAGTGACCATGGGATACCCCAGCTATCAAGCAGTGCAGATTTTGAGTTCCGATTGATGAGTGTCAATGAATACAGCCCTGTGTTTGTTAGCAAACCCTTTTCACTTCAGTTGATAGAGAACATCAACATAGGAACCATGATTGGCCAGGTGTCTGCTCGTGATAAGGATTTTGGGCCTGATGGACAAATAAGGTAATTTTAGTCGAATCCCTATTATGCGGACACCTTCGGGACCTTGTCTGGTGTCCACTTAATACAGGTGTCCAGTTGCTGAATAGAAGTTTGTTTGCAGTAAATATAGAAATAAAATTGTGGGACTTTGCGCCTTGATTCCCGTTTAATGATGGGTGACCGCTTAAAAGAGGTACTGCTGTACTAACAAAATGTGGTCATTTTCGAAAACAATATTGACAAATGCTTTAATCTTAGTAAGTTAGCATAAGGAAGAGACCCATTATAAGGCTATTTTAATTCTTCAGGTATACTATAATCAGTGGTAACAGCGAACGTAAGTTTCGTGTTGACGGGGCCTCTGGGAAGCTGTTCATCAACGCCCCACTCGACCGTGAACACACAGCACAGTTTCATCTCAAGATACAAGCAGCGGACAACCCCATTAATTCAGCCAATCAGCAACGATCTTGGACTCACGTAAATATCAGTGTTGAAGACACCAATGATAACAGACCAACCTTTAACCGGAAGTCTTATTATGCGTGGGTGAAGGAAACTGCTCAGACCGAAAGTGATGTCATCACGGTCCAGGCTAATGATCCTGATCTGGGTAAGCCTAATTACATCAGACTTTGCAGACGAGGGGGAGGATGACTTTGAGGGCTTCAGCATTCAATATCTTTGATTGGATGGCGCTGTACGTTAGCTATTTAGGTTACAATTCTTCCAATTTTCATCATTTCAGGTTCAAACGGCGAGATCCAGTACTCAATCTTATCCGGTAACACACACGGCTTCTTCAGGATTAACAGCACAACAGGAACAATAAAAGTACAACAGAGCCTCGACCTGGAGACACAGAAACACGTGGACGACCTCATCTATGTACTGACAATCGATGCTACAGATAAGGGCTCACCAAACCCTCTTAGCAACAGTGTCATCGTTACCATAGAGATAAAAAGCGTTAATGAGTTCACACCTCGGCTCCTACAGCCTTCCCCATTGTACGTCAGAATCCCGTATACGTCTGGTATTGGAACCCCAGTGGTAGTTATTAATGTAACCGACGCCGATTTTGGTTCGGATGGTACTTTAAAGTACGAAATTATTGAGGGCAACAATGACCATACTTTTTCAATCGACAAAAACACGGGTAAAATAACCGTTGCTGGGCAACTCGACTACAGTGTTCTTCCAAGGTACTTCCTCAGCGTATATGTATCTGATGAACCCAGGAACGGTCTTCATCGTGTTGCCATTGCCAAAGTTACAGTAAGATTAACCACTCCTAATGACACTGGAGGAACTGATTTGGTTATTCTTGATTTGTGTACTCACCTAACGACTCCTGGGAGCATTGCTGAGTCTGCTGGGGCGCCTGTATCTTGTAATTTCAGCATTGGCATTCTTCATCTAGGAGGTGAGTCGGCTGGACTTTCTCGTTGACTTATGCCGATGGGATTCCTGTGGATTTGGCGGGAAATATCTCGGTTTTTTTCCCCTCGTATTACCACAACGTGTGCAACACATTTTCATTGTTGAAAAGAGCAAAGAGAGCTTCTTCTTTGCGCAATACGAGCAGCATTTTCTCTGCAACTTGCAACGCAACAATGTTACGCGACAAGTTGCACGAATTTGTTGCCCGTAACTTTAACCAAGAAACGGTATGGGGAACTAACTAAGCAAACCTTTTACTAAAAATTAGTTATTCTATCCTTAATAATCTGCTTTTCATTACTAGAACTGTCTGAGGCTTTGTCACTGGATGACAAACGTGTTCGCATAGACGATAAAACCTTATCACGTGGTCTGTTTTCCGTCGTCAAGGGCGACCAAGACTGGATGATTCGAGCCAACACAGCCGGTCATCTTGGACAAGGTGCTTTTATCGTTCATGTTGATGGAGTTTACAGCATGCAAGTCAGGATGGAAGTGATTGGTTTTAAATCATTATTACTAGAGGCATCTCTTGTCTCTCCTCATTGGATTCTACGTAACTATTTCCAACGTGTTGGAAGAAGTGACGGGAGTTTTGAACAGGCAGATCTGATACTACAAATGAAAATGTCTGATAATACCTATTATGACTTGAGTCACGTGACTACAACGTCATATCACGTGGTCAATAATGACGTAGGCGTCGTGGCGAAGGTCGGGCCCATGTCTTCCAACCGGCTCCGAATCGATCGCGCCAGCTCATACGGGCAATTCAGTGTGTATGCAAAAATGGGGAATTTGACTTCGCCAAAAATCACATTGCATGTCATCAATGAAGTTGTAACTCCTGTTAAAATCTTAGCCATTGATATTCCATCACTGGTGAATAAGACACTGTTAGGTGCTGCAGGGAGCGCCATTGGACGACTTCAGGTTACCATGGCGATGAGTGACACAACGTTACTCACCTTTGATGATTTTGAGGAATACAATGACCTCGCCCAGTTTGACTGCCAACCAGGTATTGGAGCCAGCATCAATCAGAGGGGAATATTGACCTTGAAGCAAGACTCCACATATCCAGAACGAGTGACGGTAAGACTTCCAAGCATGGCTAATGATTATAAGACCATGGAGGTCTTTTGTAATACAGAACCATCCTCGGGTGGAGTAGACATTGGCAACTTAACAGGACCAGCATTAGTGGACTATAACAGGCCTATCTCTGTGCATATCAACACTACTGGATTTACTCTACTGGCTTACAATATCACTATAGAATACGACGAAACTACCTTGCAGTTCAAGGGACTTAAGGAGAACATTCCTTACAGTTTTCAACGCGGGAGAATTACTCTTCTCAATGTCGTCACTCCTGTACCAAGTGACGTCACTGATGACGTCAGTCCTGTAAACCCTGGCCCAAGTTACGTCACTGGTTTAATATTTTCAAAGCAAAAAAGTGGGAATCCATTCCTTAGAGTTTCCTCTAGTGCTGTCTTAGACGGGGCTTTAGCTCTTCGATCCAAAGACAAGACCAGATATTGCCCGTCGCTTAGCAACCAGCTGGGTGACGTGGACTCCAAGTGTGGGCTGGATTTTTACGATGCCGCGACCACCATGTTGTGTTCACTGAACCTGGACGATGAGACGTGTAAGAACACAGAAATGGTAAGTACAGTACGTCTGTGGCAACTTGATTTAAAGGCATTTCACCTACGCCACAGTTAGAGCAGATTGAAATGGTTTCCACTCCCAGCCAATTAAAGTACACCAAAATTCACATTCTCCAATCACGGGCTAGTACTTCAGTATGAAAGCCAGTTTAGTGCGGATCACTTGATACTGTTATATTCCTACAAGATCTTCTACAAGAGGAATTTATTTCCAGAAGTAGTTTTTGACGAGTTCTGGCCACGCTGGTTTAGCACGCACCCTGCCGGCGGTGAAATCTAGCAGTCTCTGTTATTATTTATCAAAATCCTTTTTTTCATTGTTGCATACTCTAAATCATATTTTTTAATCTTACTTTTGTCCTTAGAAGCGCAAAATGGACTTCAATTTGAACGGAATTATCGAGGAATCTGACGCATCTCTCCTACTGCGTGCTGCGGTGGATCAAGTGCGCTTCCTGACGTCTATCCAAATCAATAAACCTGATTACAAAAACAAGACTAGTCAATGCGCATTGAGTATTATCACCAGCCTTGTCAACCGAGATGGAACTCCAGCGCGCTCGAGTGATACTCAAGTGTATTTTGAGTTTTCAAGCAAGAAAGAGATTCTGAGAGATCAACTAAGAGGGACAATCCTCGTTCGAGGGGAAATGGTGGATATATACAATGGTCAGAGCGGATTATGGGGCGGGATTTTCAAGGCAGAGTCGACTGGTGACGGCGTGTTCGAAGTGAAGTCTCTAGAATCTCTCCTCGAGTTACAAGATCTTGGTATTTCTGTGATTCAAGTCACCAAGCAACCACTCAACCCCTCTCCTTCTGTTGTCCCGCTCTTTAATACGCCACGTAATCCACTCTATAAGGCCAAAATAGACGTTCTTTTGGTGCCAAATGCTCGTCTCCTAGGAACCAAGGGTCATTCTCCACAACTTTTGGTTAATATTGACCAATCAACTTCTACCTGTAAAAATCCGAATGTCACAAAAAACATTGACATGAAATTCCAGAATGACTATTCTTCAGTTGAAAGTAGAAAAGAGAAATTTATAAGAGTATTCCTCGATGATCTTGAGCCTTGGAACTACAATGTTACCATAGCAACGGTCAGACTTTCACCCGGAAGTATCAAGGTGAAGTTTGCGGCTTCCGGTCGCTTGTCTGCTTTGGATTCATTCATCGCAGCGATTTGGAGCTCGCTTCAATCAGGATACTCATTGGAGGTTGAAGGCACCACATTTGTTGCTGTGAAGGAGCTTATTATTGACGGCGAGGAATACCAAAAACCGGAAGTGAAAGCAAGCTCTTCAACGTTTCCTGTCTATACAGTCGTGGGTGTTTGCGTTGCCATGGTTATTTTGTTTGCTGTGGTTGGAGGATTTGTTTTCTTTAGAAAACGAAAAATGCGCAAAGAACATGGAAATGCAAAATGGATGAGGATAAAGAAGATGAGCAGTATTCATAGCAGGTTAGTGAGGGTCACTGATATCGAGACTCCGGGTCATTCCGCAGGTCAAAAACAACCAAGTGTTCGGAACGAAATTGCTTGAGTCTTGCGCAAACTGCAATGCAATTTTGATACCCTCGTTGTTACCCTTCGTTGCAACAGAGCGCGCTCCATGAACTGTTCTGGACCCCTTTTCCTTTTTGCGTAATTTTTTCCTAATTCAGACCACACGTACGAGTGTATAATTTTTTGTTACACTGTCTGTAACGAGTATTGATGTATATGTTTGTTCGATAAACCTATTCGTCCCTCACTTCTCATACTCTTTAACCTCTTGGAATGAGAGGGTAAAATGTTAACTGTTTTTTTTAACGTCATTCAGGTCAAATCTTAGCCTAAGTGAATCCCCAGATGGCCAGGAAATGACCTTCATAAACCGAGCCTTTCCCGAACGGTCGGACGACGAGAGGAGTATAGACTCAACTCAAGGAAATGCACTGTCCAATCAAATACCTGGAACACCCGACATTCCGCGCATGCGCACACCAAGAAGAGTCGGTTCGGCAATGTCACGTGATTCAGTAGAAGCCTGGTGCGAAGAAGGCGAGGAGTCGCCGCGCCTTCATAATAAGAAAGGAAGACTAAGTCCAGCTAATAATGGAAAGATTTCTCCAGCACTGGACCCCACAAGATCCACTTCACCTAAACTGAAACTTATTACCAAACAAAACAGTACAAGTCGACTGATTGGCGACGAAACAGACTCAGATGGTTCGGTTCCTTCTTCACCAGATGTAGCGCATAGCCCTTCCGCAAGAAATAATCGGAAAATCATTCCCGAGGGAAATGTTAATGTTGCGAAGATTCTTCTAGACCATGACGAAGGTCGTAGATCACCTTCAAGGGGACCGAAACGAGGACTGAAAGAACCCCTCCAGAGACAAAGCAGTGATAGCCGACTTATAGAATTAAGACGAGAAAATGACCGTGATAAAATACCATTCACCAGACCAAAATTGCACAAGAAAGCAACTTGGGCTGGAGGTGCAAGCCCGCGCTCTTTGTCTCCACAGCTTAGCAGCTCTAGTTTACCTGGTAGGTCTTTAAGTCTTCAAATTTATTACTATGTTTGCTGGTTCGAATAATTTCGACAATATCGTACCGTGACGGTGCGATGTCTACTCTAGATCGAAGCATCCTTGACTTAGCGCAATCATGGAAATGAAGCGCAGAGGCGCTTGGTAAAATAATTAGTCCATTAGTTTTAGCATCATCAGAAATTCCGATACTTACTGAGACGATCTTGAATGCTATCGCAGGTCTCCCTGGGTCAACAGACTCCTCTCCTCCTGGCTCAGGATCATTAACACCTCAAGGTGACTGGCGTACTGTCACTCCATCAAGCATCAATATGCGCAACATTCCACTCAAAGATGACCTCACCATTCAAGGTAATTTAATTTCGTATTTAAGCTGAGAGAGAGAGAGAGAGAGAGAGAGAGAGAGAGAGAGAGAGAGAGAGAGAGAGAGAGAGAGAGAGAGAGAGAGAGAGAGAGAGAGAGAGAGAGAGAGAGAGAGAGAGAGAGAGATAGCACCTTTATTTGAAAACGATTGTTCCATAAGTATAAAAACTTCTTTACATGGAAGTCGTTATAAAATGATTGAAGTGTAATAATATATAATAATACTAAAATTAAATAAGTTAAGTATCTTACGAAATAGATAATTGAAATAATGAAATAATGAGAGAAAAACCTTACTGAGCACTGACAGCACGCCAACTTGACAAACTTTTTTTAAACAAATTCTTTGTTGGAGCAGATTTGATTTCTGAGGGGAAAGAGTTCCACATCTTAGTCCCTCTGTAATAAAAACTGCTCCTAAAAAAACTGTCTTTGGGATATATTGCATTTCAATTTGATCAGAGAGAGAGAGAGAGAGAGAGAGAGAGAGAGAGAGAGAGAGAGAGAGAGAGAGAGAGAGAGAGAGAGAGAGAGAGAGAGAGAGAGAGAGAGAGAGATAACAAAAACAGTTGCAATTTCTTGTCCACCACGGGAACTGATGAAGTTTTTCTTTCTTTCTTTGTTAAAGATGAGCCTTTCACCGTGCGTCTACCAGTAAACATCCTCAACACATCAAGAGAAGCAAGCATGGGTCCTTTTACTAAACTTGGCTTCATTGAGACACAAACAGACAGCACGTTAACTGAAGTCAGACAGACACTCATTGAGAGATTTGATTTGAATGGAAGGTTCTTTGTGTTCGAAGATGCGCAGATGATGGACATCATACCATCAAAAGAAGATGATGTCATTGTTGGGGATACTTTTAGTGTGTCTGTCATCATCAAGATGATTGTCAATCAAGGTATATATTTGGAATAAAAAAAACATACTTGAAGCATCGTATTCCAAGTTAAAGCCAGTAGCGCCTGGTTTGAACATAGCTTGCTGAATTATATGTTGCCTTTTGATAAAAGCATACACGATACTATGCGCGCAACGTTAACCTCAATTTTGCACAAGTAGGATCAATGTATACTTCTGCAAGTTGCGCGCAATGTACAGGTTTCATCGTATGAACATGACGTGCAACGATGCTGACAATGGCGTAATGTTCTTAGCCAATGAAAAGCGACTTTTCCGCATAAGCTATGGACACACAGTGCAACATTGAAATCGATGTTGCAAGCTATGTTACACGATTTGTTGCAATCAATTTTGCTGAAGTAGAAAACGATCCTGCTACAGCAATATATCGCGTGGTTTTTGGAGTACCCGACCCTCGATCCTCCCTTTGACTCAGCCATCTCACACTTGATTATACAGCATTCTTTGACACTTATATCTCTTTTATATTCCAGCCGAAATAAGAAAATTATTTTGTATTTGCGATAAAGTAGCTCAGTTCCAGTGCTCCGCTTGTTATCGACGCGGATACTGTGGCCGGGACTGTCAAGTAAGAGACTGGGCTGAACACCATAAAGAATGCGTCCAGGATCCTGTATCTGCTGTGTGAAGTGATTCAGATGTGCGTCATTCTTGAGCTCACGGCTTAACTAAGTGACGCCAAGGAAATGCACATTATGTTTTCTGTTTTACAAAACTTCTTCATGAGTGTGTGTTTAGCATCTTAATTTTATTTTTAAGAAAGGTTTAATTATTTCAACATTTCTATTTTCGTTTTCGTGTGTTTATTATTTTATCAACTGCGTGAAAATTACCTAAAAGTTCCATGTGTGAAAGAAGCAAGAGGTCGTTTAAGTTAAAAGTGTGATATCAGAAAGATGACAGGGCCTGAATGTGGGTTACTGACAACTGACAAATGTCCTAAAATTTAACTGACAATTGACAAAAGGCCTTAAATTTAACTGATAAAAAGCTTGAGATTCAACTGAACCTGACAAAAGTCCTGAAATTTAACTCACAGCTGACAAAGAAGGGACATCTTAGCTGATAACTGACAGTTGGACCCCCCATTCAGGCCCTCAGATGACTGACGAGTGAAAAAGAAATTGTTTTAGTATATTTATGTTACGGAGTGAAATAAAAAGCTATTTTGAGTGGACACCGTTTGTGTCATCCATATGGAATAATGGCAGTTTAATAACCAGTGACACACGCGTTTCACTTTGATCATGATTACAGGATAAAGACTACACTTTCGGTTGCGATGCTCTCTGTAGTTATTCCCAGCATAGTTAATCGAGGGGACTGGGTCCCCTCGATTAACTATGTTGCCAGTGTATCATATAGGTCTTATTTCAAACTTCAACGTTCGTTGATGTATGCCCATAGCTAAAATGTTTTCAGAGCATAGACAGCCATAAAAATCAGCATCATAAACAGCCATAAAAGTCAGCCCTTTTCCCTCAGGCTTCCCTCATAGCCTGGCCTGCATTTCCGACGGTTGCAGTAATGCGTGCAAGAAAACACTTTGTATCAATGGAGACCTTCAATGAACAGCCAAATGAGCGTTCTCCCCCTTCCCTCCCCCACATACCCAGCGTTGCTTTTGGTCTTTTTTACTTTGAATTTAGTGTTTTTCCGTTTTGGACCCCATGTCATTCCCTTATCGTTGCCAATGTTCTTTGTGCAAACAAACCTCCCTTCACCTCTCTCTTACAAACTCCAGTTTGCTTTCCGTTTATTTCAATACCTGACAAGAGCTATTCTTGATTTACCCTTGTTCTCAATAACCGAATCCTCTCCAACAAGCCGGCTGGCACCAAAAATCTTTTCCCCCAAAAAACACAATGCTTCAAAACCTTTCAAGGCGCCAATTTATAAATCAAAACATTGCTCCCAACAATAAAAATTGGTAGAACTTTTAAAGCCACAGCCGTTAACTATTTTAGCATTATCGCCAAAGATAATATTTTATTATTTTCAAAGCCGACAAGACGACCATGACGATCATGGCGGCACACCTTGATTTTTGGCGCCCAGATTTTGAACGTTTGTTTCCGTCTAAGTCTATTCCATATATGGGCATTTTACTCATATTTGGCATGTTTAGGCCTTGGAAAAATGTGACGTCACGTACCCGCTTTTTGAAGGCGAGAGTCGTCCATGTTGGATTTCGAGAAAGAGAATCGATGTAGTGATAAAATCTGTGGCCATCCTGGCCATCTTCATCACATTCATTTATTTTTACTCGCTAGATCGATAGAATACATATTTTCAAAGGTCCCTTTCATGTGCATTTTTTCGATTAAGGAATGGCAGTTGGTAAGGAGATTGGATTTTTTCCAACGGAAGTTCAAGTTTGCCATCTCGATCGTAGTGAAACTGGGTGTACTGACTCGGTAATATAATTATGTTCGCAGAAAATGGAGAAGTGCAGTGGTGCTTTTCCCAGGTTAAAGGAACTGTAGAAGAAGAGGTGTCTGAAGGTATGCTACTGAAAATATATATACGTCCCATGAGCTACAAATGACAAGCAAGTTTCGTTTTCTGTAGAATTTTTCCTTCTCGTCTTTATTTAATCCACACTTCGCAAGCCGAGATCGCGATTAACGATTTCTAATTCTTCACTTGAAGCCAAACGTCCCTTAACTAATTTTTCACTTGTCCTTTGCTTGTAATATTGCAGCGGACATAATCTCAACTGTCGAATTCAACCATGATGGAGAACTCTTAGCAACAGGGGACAAGGGAGGAAGAATAGTCATTTTCCAAAAAGATGAAGCTGTAAGTCCTACAAAACGCTTAAAAATCCTTCTTTCTTACATTGCAAATCTTTCACTACTAAGCCTTGCTATATTTACTAACGTATAACTCGTATTTTGTGACCCTACAGCCAAAGAATTCACCCCGGTACGGCGAGTATAGTGTGTACAGTACCTTTCAAAGTCACGAGCCGGAGTTCGATTACCTCAAAAGCTTAGAAATAGAAGAAAAAATAAATAAAATCAAATGGCTAAGGCGGCAAAATGCTTCACATTTTCTTCTTTCAACTAATGGTATGTAAATATTTAGTACTGACTAACATTATATACACTTAAATCAGTCGAAATAAAATTAAATTGTTATGCTTTTGTACGATTTCTCGTACTTTGTACATAATTTCTGCTGAGAGTAGCCTTATCACTGTATATTTTATCCTTTGACATCAATCATTGATTGATTTTTATTCGACATTTGGATCGATCCTTCTCGATCTCGTTATGTTTCGTTTTTTATCTGCCCACGTATTTTGACATCGTAGTTAGGCCATTTCCGACGACAGTTCATTAACAAATTTTTGCGGGTGATCTTTTAATATAAAATCTTATGATTTCAAAATGCTTTTAAAGTCTCCAAGCTACTGGTTAACTAACAATAATAATTGAAAATACAGTATATTCACATTTCTTAAACAACCACATTTTGAAATACAAATATTGTTAGAAACATTGGACTAATAAAATGAATGTCTTAGAAAGAAAATTATTTCCAAAACAAGATGATTAAAGCTGCTAATGGATCCAAATCGTTAAAAGAAAATACACATCCTTTCCAAAATATCACTTTAATGTTAGATATATTAGCAGTTGAGTGTATAGTTGTAGTTATGCATTAGCAATCTGAGAGGGTATCTATTAGGATTGGAAGTAGCTTTTGTAAGAGTGAATGTGTAATATTGTGTTAGCTTAGAATCTTGGCGAATACTATTATACATAGATATTACAATCGACAACAAAAATAATATATCCTCGTATTCTTTATTATCTGTGCTTAATGCTTGTATATTTCTTCTACAGACAAAACCATTAAGCTCTGGAAGATTTCTGAAAGAAATTCCCGTGCAAGCAATTTCAATCTGAGAGATGACCAAGGTGTTCCAAGAGACCCATCAGACATAAAAGAACTTAGAATTCCAGTTTTAAAGCCGTCAGATCTTGTAGTGGAAGCAAGCCCTAGACGAGTCTATGCCAATGCACACACGTACCACATAAATTCCATATCTGTAAACAGCGATGGAGAGACATATTTATCTGCTGATGACCTAAGAATTAATTTATGGCACGTAGGAATTAATGGTCAAAGTTTTAGTATCCTTTACAAAAAGCTGTAGTAACATTTTTTCTATCATTTGTTTTTATTTTTGTCGTACATGTACGGTCTATTGCATGTTGTCTTCAATGTGATCATTGGTTATGTGAATGTGGTTTTTGTATGAAACTAAATGTATATGTTTGAGAGATTTACTCCTGAAATGTTTGACCTACTTGTATTCATAAAATAAAGCTTCTACCTTTTGTAGCTGTCACAGTACAAAAGCAGGTTGAGCCTCAGGCTTGTACTTCCTCACCTGTCAGTTTCAATAGCTACAATGTTATGCAAGTCCAATGCAGATTATAATTTCACAATCAATTTTTAAGAATAATAGTCCAGTTGCCATAGTAATCTCTATTCAAAAAAGTGTAGACTCGAAAAATGTTATATGTACTGCTTTATGTCCTTGACTCTTTAATTAGATATTGTTGATATTAAACCTACAAATATGGAGGAGCTCACAGAGGTTATAACAGCTGCCGAGTTTCATCCAATAGAATGCAATACTTTTGTATACAGTAGCAGTAAGGGTACAGTACGCCTGTGTGACATGAGACAACAAGCTCTATGTGATGCTCATGCAAAGTGTAAGTATAAAGAAACAACTAGTAATGATTATTTTTCTCTATCTATGGCATTGTAATTGCTTTTTGGGCTAACGAAAGTCATGACAAGTTGTCATCTTTCATTAGCCCAAAAAGTACATAATTACAAAGAAACATCTCGCTAGAAAAATGTAAGGTTTATTTTACATATTGTAGATTTAGTTACTACTGTTTTGTTAAAAGGATAGACAAACCTATTAATACACATCAGTTTTAGTGCAGTCATTATTTTGAGAAGTGCCGTTGACTCAAATGGTGAAATGCTTTAACCATGTATTCTAAATATTCTATTTCAATGACTAAATATTTGTGTACTATTTAAGAATTTTTTACTATGTTTCCCAATGTGAAAATTGGGTTCCTATTTCCTCTTTATTTATTTAGTTACCTTAAAATATTATTTAAAAGGAAAAATAATCATTGATAAAAAGGCATCTGGGGCTTTAAAATTTTAAATCAATTAAATTCTAGCCTTTAAATTATGCAAAAAAAAAATAGTAATAGGAGTCAGTTATTCCCCTTGAGGCTGGCTTATAGGCTTTTCTGGAAGATTCTGTTGCTATTTTATATTATTTATTGATTGTCATATTTAAGAAAGAACCAATTGTTTGACCTCAGGCAATTTAAGTAAAGACATAAGCTGAAGAAAGACGTTATTATAGCCAGCTGTCTTTGTTTCATTTTTTTAACCATCTATTTCTATGGAAAATTGAGTACAAAAATTGTCCTTTTTTTTAATATTCCCAATGTAAATATTTTCAAAAATTGTATTATGTGCATACATATCAGGACTTATAAATAGCCGGTCGGTCGCCAGTCATGACAACAGGGCAAATTAGTTTTAGCTTAATTATACCTCGTTTCTGGCTCAACATTTCTGGTCAAAATGACCGGCAAGGCAAAGATTTTACCCGACAAATTTCGATTCTAGCTGGACATTTTCAGATGACCAGCCCTTACTTTAAGCCCTAACATATTGTATGTAAGAATAATCTACTCAAATATCCAAAAGTTTTGATTATTTCCTTATTTTCTATATATGGATTTAGCACCTGTTTATTCTTGCCTTAATATTTAAGTGTCGATATTCTGGACAAAGTACCTATCATTATGTCCACATCAGTGATATGTCATTTTGAAAAAAAAACCCTATATATTCAATCCTGCTTTTTTATATGACTTTTTCTAGACATTTTCATTTTGAATGTTACTATTCAATGATCTTAAAATCAGTCATTTTTGACAAAAAAAATTTAAAAATTTAAATTTGTTATGCTTTGTGGTTAAACAACTAACTGTGTGGTTTGCTCACAAATGATTTATTTAGCTTTTGAAGTTAAAACTTGGAAAATTTATTCCTAGTCTTTAATTTGTAATATGAATAAATTGACTCTCCTTTACTCTCTCCTTTACTCGATGTTTCCCTACTAACAGATCAAGTCTATTTTCTTTTGGCATAATTGAGGGGGTGGGGCTGACTCTGCTGATGTAAGATGTTATATTTTTCTCACATGCGGGGGGGGGGGGGTAACTTAGTAATGCTGTCAAAAACTACACATGATTTTGAAAGCCAATTTATAATCCTTTACATGATTTTGACAGCCATTAGTCAAATTACATTTGATCATGTGCATTAAGTGTAATCCGGTTTTAAAACTAGTTTTATTCGTCCACAGTTGTGGGCGGCGGTTTACCAAAAAAAAAATTCTACTTCAGCAGTGTCACTCCTCCTCCCCACCGAAAGAAAGAAATCACAGTTTTTTTTATCACAGTTTTTTCAAAGATTGGCTTTAATAAAGAGTTAAAATTTACGAAGATTGGTAAAAGAAAGGAACAGAAACTAATACAATGCATTAATAATGTTTTTCTGCAAGGCTGCAAATGAAGAAATAGAAAACACATAATCGTTTCTATTTTCCTAACTTCTCGGGTTTTTTGACAATCCCCAAGTGCTTTATAATTTCAAACAGTACAGCGAACAAGTTTAAAATTTATTTATTTCATAAAAATTAATACAAATTCGAATAGCCATTATTTTGGATAGGATTGATGAAACAGATAGTGGTACATTACAATAAAGATTGATTGATTGATTGATTGGTATATGTGCTGTGTGCTCTAATAATGCATACACCATCAACCAATCAGAAAGCGAGATTTATAACAGTTATTTTATAATAATTTTTTGATAGGCAATTCATTTGTCAGGCCAGAGGAATTAATTTGGCCTGTCAAACCCAAGTGTAGCTGGTAAAATGTCCAGAGAATGGGAATCATTTACCAGTCAAGTGGTCATTTTTACTGGACATTTGTCTGATGACCAGTGCTTATTTGCAGCCTTGGTCTGTAAGTCATTTGTTGCTCATAAGATTTTGTTTTCTTTTTCTTCTACAGTGTTTGAAGAGGCTGAAGATCCAGCAACTAGATCCTTTTTCTCTGAGATAATCTCTTCAATATCAGATGTTAGATTTAGTCATAATGGTCGCTATATGATCACTAGGGATTACTTGACTGTCAAGGTCTGGGATTTGAACATGGAGAAACAGCCAGTGGAGGTTTATAGTGTACACGACTATCTTAGAAGCAAGCTTTGCTCTTTATATGAAAACGACTGCATCTTTGATAAGTTTGAATGTGTTTGGAATGGAGATGACTCGTAAGTATTAATTCTAGTGCAAGTTTTTTTCATATGGATGGGAAACATTTGTTACATAGCTTGGGTTGCTGGGTTTGTAGTTTGCCTGTCCCTTGATCAAAGGGTTTTTTTCCTGGGTTCTCAGGTTTACCTCCCTTGGCAAGACCTATCACAAAAAATTCCAATAATTCAGTCTGTGAATTAGTTGTGCCATGACTTGGATCAGCCCAGAGGTGGCACACCCTTAGCACTGAGATCTTTTGAGTTGCATCCATGAATATGTCTTAGCTTTGCGGTGTGAAATATAAAAGCATCCTTTAAGAAATTTTGCCTATGACGTTTTGTTTATAAAATGGTATGTTGCTCATTTGCCTGTCAAAAACAAAACTTCTTAAGAACACTTTTATATTTCACACCACCAAGCAATTATCTTTGCATGTAGCCTCACTTAATGATGCACTTCAATGTTCATGACATCTCAGAAATGGGCTATTAGACAGTTATTATCATGAAGTTTATTGAAAATATGTCAGAAACTTTATCCTAGGAATACAGTACATTTGAACAGTTCTAAACATAATTCTGGTTAACATTTTTATTAATTTGTCAACAGGTCAATCATGACAGGATCTTACAATAATTTCTTTCATATATTTGATCGCAACACAAAGAATGATTTATGCCTGGAAGCCAGCCGAGAGTCCAGCAAACCCAAGCAAGTATTAAAACCAAGAAGAGTGGCGGTTACTGGCAAGAGGAAGAAAGATGATATTACAGTAGAGTGTCTAGACTTCAGCAAAAAGATCTTGCACACAGCCTGGCATCCCAGAGAGAATATCATTGCAGTAGCAGCAACAAATAACCTGTATCTCTTTCAAGAGGAGGCAAGCACTCAATAAGACAGACCTCCGTTGGTGGCTGGTGATCACTCTACAGGCATTTAGGGGTAAACGACACAGATCAAACAAGATGTCAATTTATTAAGTACTCCTTATCAAGGGCAAAGAAAATCTTCTGTTTTCAGTTATTTGAAAAGCGAAGAAATCTATAGAACTTATGACAATTATTCTCCCCATTAGGTACTTTGTGCTATCTTTCTGAGAAATTCCATAAATTTCAAAACATTTGTTACATTTACCACGAGAATGTAAAAAAAAAATTAAACTACTTATGATGTAATAATTCTTGTCTCTGAGACAGTGGTGGTTTGAATTTCTCATATGTTTTGCCAAATAGATGATGTTTTAGCTCAATTGTTTGACATTCTTGGATGTTTTTATAGTTATTTTGACACCTTTATACCTTCAGATACGAATTTCTATCAAATCATATTTACTACTTTATTCGTGTGTTTATGATAACTACTATTCCTAGGAATGCAAATAATTTCTGTTAGAATTATAATTTCTAATAATGAGAGGCATCATTCACTGAAATTAGTAGAAATTTGAAAACCGTGTGGCTAATTTATCCTTGAAATTAAAAAAATTTACATGAGTCCTGTTTCTACCAAGGGTCCCAGTTCATGTGCTGAGCACTGCCGTTATATCTGCCTTAAGAGGCCTTGAGAAGGCTACAGGCATTGCTAAGAGCCTCATAACTGGAAGATGACCCTGTAAACAACTCGATTCCTTTTAGAGATTGAACATGGAAAATTGTTGAAGGAGTTAAACCTCAACATTGAGCCACAGTTCTCGCTGTAGGCTGAATTTTGGGGAAGCCATATTAGTCTAAAATATTTTGGTTATAGGTTTTTTTACTTTTTCTTATTTTTTCTGCTTTTCTTTTATGTTAAATGAAACTTAACTAAATATTACTATAAACAGATGAATAAGAAGAAAATTTAAACAAAATGCAAGAAAATTTGTAGAAAACAGATAGATGACATTTCGGACATTAATCCTTGGACGAAAGACTAACGTGGTCCAAAACGTCAGGAGCCAGTTGTATGGAGACTGAATAGCGCTATCCACCAGATGAATCCTTATCCAGTGGATAAAACCTATACAAATTCTAAACACTGGATAACTCTTATCCGGTTGATAACTTTATCCAGGCTTCGTACAACTGGCCCCAGTACAGTTACAATTTTTTGTATACAGTATTTAAGTTTCCTTCTTATTCACTTGTTGTATTCAGCACACCAACACAGTCCTAAGTAGTAACCACTAGAATTATCAGTCTAAAAACAGTTACTTCAGTTAATCTTGAACTTCTGGTTAGTAGTGGATGGTATTTTGATTTCATTTCTCTAGTAGGGTTTGATATTTTGTTTAGATGAATAGTTCATGTCATAGAACAACTGAGAGCAAGTTGAATCCAGTTGGAATTTTGTCAAAATTAGCATTATTTTAATATATACTTTGCAATAAACTCACTCTAATTGTTGTCTAAATGCTGTAAGATTGAATGGTGTTTATCCTGGGCTCCAGAATAAAAGAATATTGTGTTTATTACCTTGAAAACCCTATGTTGAGGATGGCAGACTTGAACTTTGATGACAAATTCCTTGTATTCTCATGGATATATACCTTTTCGACTTGGGTGTAATGTTTTCCCATATCATTCGTCATTCTCTAGAGTATCATTTCTTTGTTTTATCAGTTGCAAACAAGAAGATTTATGAATATGGATACAACTGTAAATAATCATATTCTCAAGAGAATGACGTGGTCTGAAATGGGAAAACATACTCCCAAGCCAAAAAGGTCTATAGAACTTGTCATTGTGGTGTTTGTCTAAAAGATATGATTTTTTGGTCCAAATATTGAAAAATTCAGTAAAGAATTCTATTACTTCTTTTTATGAATTATGGCTGCAAAGACTTCTGATCTAACCCCCTGTCCTCCCAATTCAGATCTTGACATTTTCTTTGAAGAGACATTACCGTAGATAAACATATTTGTTTAAGACAAAGAATCTTATCTTGAAGTGAATGACATGGGTTAAAATGAAAATGATACCCATGCTGAAAAGGTCTTTTGAAAAATTTTACAAACCAAAATTCTTTGATTTTAAATCTTGTTTTTTAGAAAATTCTTGACAAATTACAAACATATTTTCTTTTCCTTTTTCTTTCTTTCATCTTTTTTTTGGAAGAAAGAATTTGCTTCATACATGCAGCCTCCTGGGAAGAAATGGTCTAGATATGTCAATCTAAGTGAAACTAATCAATTGAGATTTTTCTTTGTATGGGGCCAGTAATACCACTCCCTTTGCTAAACAAAGAAGAAAAAGAAACTGCTGTGACATCCATTGTTATGTAGAATGCTAGATTAAGGGCAAAGGCATAGGATATCAAAACTGTTACAAATTTAGGAACACATGATGAAAAACTGCTACAAGCTATCAAAAATTTCTTTTTTCATTCAATAATTTCTCATTCCTTGTCATGTTCCAAAAGTTTGCCTCACTCTTTCTCAGGGACCATCCCGAGGCTTTAGCCCCCCTCCCCCCAACTGTTTTCGACTTTTTAGCCTTTTTTCTCAAAATTTTCAGGGGGCATGGGAGGTATTCCTTTCTGACTCCCCAGATTAGCACCCCAACTTCAAACTGTCTGCTGTCCTTGTTTCTAATATCCAAATATAAAAAAATACAAGGCTTATGTTCGAAACCAAGGCTTTTTAAAGACGATTTTCATCATTATTTCCGATATAAAATTAAACACATTTTTCTCTTTCATTTGTTCATTTTTCCTTTTATTTCTTCATTTGTTCATTTTTTCCCTATCCGGTTTCATCAATGTAGTTTCCAGTCCTCATCGTTTATATATCTCATCTCCATATATGGCTGAGGTCAGACCAAGCCAAAATGGCGACCGCCCAGGTAAGAAAATCTGGTTATTTATATCAATATTCTCGTTTATATTTCTCTTTCTTCACTCCACAGACGCCCTAAACAATCCAAAGAATGCTATGTAGGTATTTTTGAAATGTTTGAGTAATTTTAATGATATTTCTTTGGAATATAACCAGGGTCATAGTGAAGATGCCGCTCGAGGTTCCTCCAAAGTCTTTCTTCAACGCGACTATTCTCGTGGAACGGCCTGCCGATTCCAAAATAAATTCCCACCAGAACTAAAAAACAAGGTATTTCTTTCACTTTCTAACACTTTCTGAATGTTTAAGACTAGCAATAATAGCCTTAAAATATAGAATATAGTATATAAGCTTGTGTCAAATATTTTTCTCTCGAAGGAACTCGATTTTCTTTCTATTGACGATGAAGAGATTCATTATCAAACAGCTGCTGGATTAGAAATTTTCTTATAGAATCTTTACTTGTTTATATATTTTTTCTTTTGTTCATAAATTTATATAACTCTGTTTATTGGAACTCAAAATCAAAATACTATGAAACTTTGTGTTACTCGCTGACTTTACTGTCAAAACAAGAAAATTATCTGAATTCTTTCCTAATTTTCATCTGGTAACTTCGTTGACTACTGATTTTTCACAATATACATTTTCTTTTTGATTATTAGATTGACAAAGAGACTTTTGAAGAGACGATCAATAAAATTAATGGCATTCTTGATGATGCAGAAAAAGTTGGCCCCAGATCATATTTTGAAGGGTGTCTGGGCTGCATGACAGCATACTTTATTTACAGCTGTATGGTTACACAGTATGATAAGGTACATAATATCGCAGTAAAGCCACCAATAAATGCTGCAATTTTTCCTTTCGCTGGCAATTTTTGCAATTTCAGATTTTTGCTGCAGTGAAAAGTTGCAAAGTCTATCATAGGAGGAATGTGGTCATGCAATTTTCAAAATGTTGTAGGGAAAAGTGCAAACTTTTGAGCTTCCTGCAGCATTTTTACGTTGTGAGACGTTGCCCCATGCTTGAATTGTGCGTCATGCTAGCAACAAAAAAAATTTAAATCGCATTGCCAGTGTGAGAAAAATATGAAGCATGTATCGGTAGCTTTAAAAAATAGTTCAGTCTTTCAAGGCCCTGACAAACGGTCCCAACATTAGACAGTATTGAGGCAGTGTTTGTCGGGATCAATGTTGGAAGCGTCTGCCAACAATGTCGGGATGTTTTTTTTTGGATGAGGTTGAGCATGATATTGTAAATTATCAAGATCAAGGCTGTGTTATCTGCCGTAGCCATAGGTTGAGGAGGATAAAACAGCCAAGGTCTTGATAATTTACAATATCATGCGGAAACCAGAATTCAATAATTGTTTTATTATACATTTTGTAAACTAACATTAAAGATTTAATTCTACATTTGAAGAAATAGCAAATGTGTTTCCATTTCTATTGTGACCTTGGTGAACTTGATATGATAAATGTATTACCTAATATACATTTATCATGTCAAGTTCACACGATATCAGGGATTGGCAGAGGGCTCTTGACCAATCACAATTTAGATACTGAGTTAAGTGTATAATAATGCGTATTCACAGATGATGAGACGTTTATCAGACTACGTAACAGAACAAAACCAGAATGTATATGTGCCAAGAGGACTTATGGTTACACACCCAATGGAAAGAGGACTAAGAGTCGTATCCTTTAAAACCAGTTATCACAGAAAGTTGTTTTATAACATTTTTGATCATTATGAGGTGCGCAATCAAGAATACTATACCCCACATCCCGTACCTCACAAGAACTTTCCATCATAATGTCAGACTAAATGCACTGGGGAAATTAAGGATGGTGTAGCTCTAGTGGTGGTCTCTCACCTCTGAGGTCCAAGTTTCACTTTTTCATTAGCACATATCAGACTTACATTCCATTGTCTTCAAACAATTGCTTTAAGTCCTTGCATTTGGGTCATTTTCTGTACATTTATTGTATTGTTGACCCAAATGCCTCAACTTGAAACAATTGTTTGAAGGCAATGGAGTGTAACTCTGATATCTGCTATTTCTGGACTAAGCATGCGCATCATATGCAAAGTTGTAGAGTTTGTTGGAACTTGTTTTCTCCCCCCCTCAAAACTCAAGCAAGCTAATTTCCAATTTAATCAGACTGCTGGATAGCAGTTTACATTTATTATTGCAATAAGACCTTAACATTAATCAGATTGAAATCACAATACTCACTCCATCAGAACACAGATGACCAGCACCTTTACCAAGTTATATTAATATTCGTGTAAACAATACTAATGATTATAATTGAATTATACCTGTGCCGTAAGTCATAAGTCAACTCATAATAAAGTAATGAAGACTCACACTTTCAGAAAATATCTCCCAGCCTTCTCCTAAAATAGAAGGGAATCCACTCCCTAATAATTGCCGCTAATTCTCTAATGTTTTCAAAGGGTATTACCAAGATGTTTACAAAATACCCTCCCATCTCCAATTTCTACTAACCTTCTTGCGAGAGATGAATGGAAATATCTTCTGAAATTGTACTGTGCATTAGGTAATAAGTTTTATGTTTTCATATGTATTCACGATATGGTTGTTAAACTAATGCACCTTTCAATGGTCAGCCAAAGGGCTGGGGAGAGGTTACTTATTCTTCCTCCAGCGCTTGCTGTTTCGAAAGGAATTAAATTACCCGAAATGAAATAGAACCTCTGGAGCCCAGGCTACTATTAAGTATCTAATAAGAATAACTTATGTAATGGGAATAACTTTTTTTCTACTTTTGATTATTACCAGTTATTTTTTTATGTTTGGCACATTCCTTAGAGGGAGGAGGTAAAGAAAATTATATTATGCTCTCTCATTCATTGATTCACTGTAAAAATGAAGAGCTTGCAGTAGTTTGCACAAAGACTTTAAATTATTAAACAATGTTGACCATTAGTACTACTATAGATGGTACTGCTATTAAATTCTGATAATACTAATGAGGTTTCTAAGATTTGTGGCTGAATACCAAGTTGTTTGTCACTGGATATACAGTACAGTACTGCTCGAAAGTAACTTATCATTTTCTCACAATATGAGTTTATCGTATCGTGATACAATAAACTCGTCTCGCAATAAGATTTTCTCGTATCACAAGAAAAGTTTATTGTCTCGCGCTAAAACAAATTGGTCCCACAATACGATAAATACGTCTCACCATACTAGAAAATCGTATCGCGATACAATAAAGCTCTTGATATTCATCCCTGTATAGCCATGATAACTACTTTGGCCAGCATATAGTCACCTCACCCCTCCCCCCTCCCCTACAGGGAAAGAATTTGTCTCAGGGGAGGAGTCAGTTAGAGGTATACTCAGGGTACATTCAAAAAATTCATTTGTACCTGGGACAATATTATTAGGGGGTTCACAGTCCTCTTGTATCCACCCTTCTATAAATACATTTTATTTTTAACTCCACCTTATATATTAAGCGATACAAGTTTATTAATCATCTGTGTTTTTGTTTAATATATTCAAAGCAAGAGCTAACTTATGTAGCATTGTCTTTAAGATTAACAGCAATATTAGATATGTAAAATGAAATGGAACACTTCTGTTTTTACATATATTAGTCAGTAGTAAAAAGCGTCGCTGTTGCTGGATTTTTTGTACATTTATTTACTGTCATTATTATTCTTGATTATAATGCCAACTTCAATGATTACTTACAGTGGTCCTCAATAGCATGTGCAGAATTGAACAATTTACCGTCACCACAAAATAGGGTTTTGGTGGACATCAATCAAAGTGTTTCCATGACATTGTTGGAAAACCCAAAGTTTTCAAGGGCACATGCACCCTATGGAATGTCATGGAAACAGCTCAATTGATGTCACCAGAACTTACTTTCTTTCAATAATGATTCCATCCATGCTACTGAGAATGACTGTAAATGTATGTTCAAGTATGTAATACAATAGAGCTGATATGATAATTATGAACTGTGACTTTATAATTCTTGCACTTTTGTTTGCACTCTTCCAATGGGATGCTGTTTTGTTGTGGATTGAGTGTGGTGTCTGGACAATATAGACTATTCCCAGAGGAAGGATAGAAGTTATGAGCTGTGTCTTCTCAAAGCCAATAATGGGGATGAGAGTGCTTATACCAAAGATGGTCAGATGGTCGAGCCAAGGTGGCCAGCCACTTCCCTTTTAGAGGTTAAAAAATAAAGAATAATGTAAAATGTAAAAAGGATACTATGTGCAGATTTTCTTTTCATATTTACTGTAAAACAAACCTCAGGCACTCTTTCTTGGACATCAGGCAAGGACCCAAGGGTGTCTGTTTAATAAAGGTTTCACTGTAGTTTTAATTATTACATAGACCCCTTTCATATGACGTCAAAGCAGCTCAATTTGGAGTACAAAACTATTGTCAAAAGGATTTCAATCTACTGAGAATTGGAACCTATTGTTTCGTCCTCCAAATCGAGCTGCATTCCGACATGCTGCAAGGAGTCTCTAGCTTCAATAGCATAGCATACATGTGCACTTATTCTCCTACACACTAGCCACCATACATGTCCTTTATATGCTAATAGCAGCTGCGTAGGAGACTAATGTGCACTCTTACAGGTTGGGAACTATGCTGTATTAGTGAATAGAGCATGGATACACAGCACACATCTACTGTAACTTTGCAACAAAGTGTATGAAAACATTGCTTCCTTTCACAATCTTTCCTGCTTATGTCACTTCCTGTTTGCTGTGTGCACATAACACAGGAACCCCAAAAATGGAAAAGCGAGAGTTAGAGCCCAGCCTCTTCCAGTCACGACAAAAAAGTCGACAACATTTGCTTTTTTCCAGTTGTGATGATGTTTTAGTTGAGTGCACGGCTTAAATATGGCCATTTAAGGTCTCTTCTAATTGTTTTTTAATACTAGTGTTGATCTACGTTTGCAAAAATTAATATCGAAGCCCGTAATCGACGCTCATAGTGGTCTTATTCCAACAGGTACCTACCAGTTATTATGTTTAGTACAGAAAACTTCTTATGTTTTGAATTGTTATCACGCCTTTTATTCATTATTTCAATACACATATTCCAGGGTTCTTCGTCCACAATCTTCGTACATACCTTGAGTTCATAGTATAAAACGTTTTGCAGCTTTGTTTCACAGCTACGACGAGAATTTTCCGTTCAAAGGTGAGACATTTGTGTTATTTTAGTGCCCTCAAATAAAGTTGTTATTATATTATTATTATTATATACCAGTGCAAATAATGTGTGCAAGAGTGTTTCTTGTACTGTAATATCGAAACCGTAATATCACTGTCAATCTCTAATTTTCCTCGTTATCGATAACGTTGTTGTTTTTCAGTATGACAGACTCTACGCCTCTAGAATCAAAGGTAGAAGATGTATCGTCTAATGAAGATGCTGAAAAGCAGCTTGAAAATATCAAGCATGCTAAACAACTTCTACACGACGAAGGATGCAAAAAGGAAGAAGCCATTGAGCTTCTGATTGCAGCTTCAAAGGCTTGCAACAAAGAGGCTACAGAAATGTTAGCCAAATGTCTTGAAAATGGCGAAGGTATTACAAGTGAGAACAGAGAAGCAGTGAAGTGGTGTGTTAATACACCAGAGGCAGAGAAACGGCTTAAACATGCCATGACTGAGCTTTTTATGTCACTGAAGAAAGAAGGAAAGGAGAAACTCACGGCACAAGATATTAAAGATGCCGTGAAGAATCAGGTTTGTGGAAAATTGATAGGAGAAATAGAAGTATAAAAGTTTTGTTTTAAGGTTACTGGAGACCTCGCAGGTAAAATGCCCAGGGGGGGGGGGGGGGGGGTACTCCCTATAATGGACTATACGGGGATGCTCCACCCGAAAGGGGTACTTTTTTCAGGCAGCACGTATAGCAAAGGGGTGGAAATTTGTGGGTTTTGGTATAAAAAGGGGTAGATTTTCTTCAAAGGTATATGAAAGGGGTACCTTTTCAGGCAAAAAGGTATATAAAAGGGGTTCTTTTTTTGCTGAAATTTGGTATAGAAAAGGGTAAGGGGTCGAGAGTCTGGGCGGAGCATCCCCGTATGAAATGACCTGAAGTACCCCTCTGGGTAAAATGTTTCTAAAAAAAAATTATTTCACTAATTATTAAAAGTTATTATATTAATCTTTCTTTTTGAACAAAAATTAACATTGTTTCAAAATTTTTGAAAGTGTGCTAGTTATTTTTAAAATACGCTATACTTTCGATAACTTTGGGTATTCTACATTCTTTTTGTGTCCGTATAGCTGGGTTTCAATCAGCTGATAAAAGTTTTTGAATCTCATTATCTGCTCCAAATGGTGGTCAAACACTGACCACCATGTGCTGTCAGCCAGAAAGAATTCTATTGAAAACTTGTGATTCAGCTGATGAACATTCCACACGAGACAGGAAAGGACGTCAAGTGAAACCCAGCTATTAAAAGTTTACCAGAGAAATGAAGTGTTTGATTTTTAGATGATTTCCCGTTGGTCCCTTTGGTCATTCATCCACAATCCTACAGTATATATGTTTTTCCTTTCCCATAATTCCCAATTCTCCTTCTATATTTTAATCTCATAAATAAGGGCCACACAAATACAGTGCAGACACTTGAACCATAAACACTTCAAGGTTTTTTTGACATTTTTTCATAACTATCCAATCAGCGCTCTTCGTAAAAACAAAGCAATCAAACATTTTTTTAGGCACCATTCAATCACAACAAACAGTTGAAAAACTTTAGAAGTTTATTTTTAACTTTCTAATGTGAACTAATGAACTGCTAAATCACATAAATTATCATGCCGTTTGTTATGATTGGATGACGCCTAAAAAATTTTGATGGCTTTTTCTATGGAGATAGCTGATTGGATAGTTATGAAACATGTCAAAAAAATCTTGAAGTGTTTGAGTGTCTGCACTGTAATATTCAGGCATAATATTAAATTGAAAGAGAATTTAATTTCTTGGCTCTCAATTGTCCCATAGGAGAAATCTTCAACTTCCTCTGGTGATGATGAAAAAGGCCCAAAAGAAGAAGATCTAGGATTAATGAGTGTCTTGACATCAGTTATGTCTATAGGTGGAAAGGATGAGTTAAGCCTGCGAGAGTTCATGGACACAACCATGTCATATGCCAAGGGTGGTGTTCCTGAGATGGAGATAGTGCTTGACAAAGATGAAATGGAGAAATACAAGAAATCATCTATGATTGAAAAAGTAAGTAATAAAATGTACATGTATGTATGATTTTAATTGCCCTATTGCACTATGATGTCCCATCAAAACAATCTATTGTTTTGATGCTAAGGATTGTGATTGCTAGAGGTTACATAATAGCAGGCCGGACACAAATGAAATCACAATGAAAAAATATTTCAAAAATATCACAGGTGCAGACATGATCTAAAGGCATTTTCGGGCAGTGTCACTAACATGTGTGATGTTGCCCGAAAATGCCTCTTTTTCATGCCTGCGCCTGTGATATTCTTAAAAGCGCTTCTCGAACATAGTATAATTTGCAATTTTAATTTTATGATATTTTTTTGACTTTAGGTTTTAAAGTATCCACATCAAACTTTTGAATCCATCAAGTTCCATGCCTTGTCTACCATTTCTAAACGTGGCATCTCTTGGCTAAATTCTCTCATCCCAAAAGCACAGATACAAACCCTATTACTATTGTACCTCTACCATCAACTGTCAGCTAAAGTGCTGTGGTTTATTGTGCCGTTAGTGATCTTTTACATCGCAATGTCTGGTTTAATTATCTTCTCCCTTCAAATGTTCCATGGACGGGCTTCATTGAAAAAACTCAAGAATTTTTCCCATCTTTTGAGAAAGTTAGTAAAATAAATTATATATTTTATAATTTAATTATGATATTATTTTTATCATTATATCATTATCATTTATAGTATCCTCAGTAGCCTTCAGAGGCTTTGCATCATCACATGTTTGCAGCCATGACAGGAGGCATAAACAAATGAATCTGGTCTTATCTGATTTACATGAGAAAGAATTCAGTTTCCCAGGGAAAAAAGACTATTGTTGTGCCTCCTGTCATAACTGCTATCACATGATGGTGAAAAGCCTCTATAGAAGGGATATACATATGTGTAAATTATTTTCATTTTGTGTATTTCTGGGAAACGTTTCTGGACCGACACGTGGACTATAATTTCTGTTTCCATAATTCCAGGTTTGATCCAAGGATAGATGAAAAAGAAGCAGAAAGAAAGTTCATATGGAAGTCCATTACTCCATACATTTGGTTCTTTGTCTTTATTTTAATTACTGTGGCTGTCTACCCTCTCTGTGATAAATCATGGATACCATGTTCAGAACTGTCCATTATATCACTGTTTTTCACTGGTAGGTACTGCACTCTAAGCAAAACTCAACCTGCTATCTAATTTTTATGACACCTCCCACTCTATATTGGACAGGGAGACCACTAGGAAGCTTACTGTATTTTTCTATTCCTGTCTAGACTGTCTAGATCTAGTTTGTTAATGCCTCAATGGATTTCAGACCCATCTTTTTCTGGTTAAGTTTACCTCTCAATTTTTCTTACACCTTTTTACATACTCAGTCTATGGATCCCTGCTTGAAAACGTTCTGTATTCTTGTCCAAGAATTTTAACTAAAGTCGATGACATTTTGTTTCTACTTTTATTTCAGTTTCAGCCTTGAGAGGTCTCCCAGATGAATATGATGATTTTACACTGTATACTCTAGGACTCAAGGTCTTAACTATGCTGTTATACAGTTTTAATGATATCAAAGGATTATGGGTACTCTGTCGACCTCTTTTGATAAGTAAGAACCTTCCTCTTCAGTTATCTGAATTTTACATTATTGGTACCTGTTGTATTTATTTATGTTGAAATTTTTCTGTGTTTTCATTGTCTCATTACTATCATCATCATCATCATCGTCATCATCATCACCATCATAGTCATCACCATCATCATCACCACCATCATAATCATCATCACCATCATCATCATCATCATCATCATCGTCATCATCACCATCATCATCACCACCACCATCATCACCACCATCATCGTCATCATCATCAACATCATCACCATCATAGTCATCACCATCATCATCACCATCATCATCATCAACATCACCACCATCATCGTCATCACCATCATAGTCATCATCATCACCATCATCATCATCACCACCATCATCGTTATCATCATCATCACCATAGTCATCATCACCACCATCATCGTCATCATCATCACCATTACCATCATTGTCATCATCATTACCATCATCATCATCATCATCACCATCAAAACCATCAACACCATCATCATCATTATCATTACCACCATAAACTTTATCATTACCACCATCATCATTATCATCACCACCAACATTATCATCATCACCACCATCATCACCATCAACACCATCATCATCACCACCATCATCACCATCAACACCATCATCATCATCACATTATCATTACCATCACCACCATCATATTTGTTTCTTTGTTAAAACAATGGTACCTAAATTCAAAAGCCCCGATTCTCTCTTCCTTATGTGCTTAAAATTTTCTCGACGTTTTTTCCACAGTTCCCTTGCCGTACAAGCTTGAGATGCACATCAGTATTCCAGGCATTCTTCACATAGCTATCTTTGTCATGCTAGTCATCATGGCTGGCCGTCATTCCTGGAGAGGCATCTACAAGGTTCTCATTCCACATCTTGTGTGTCTTCTTTGGTGGCAGATGTTTGCAGAGTTATTTGTCCACACAACGTGGCAGAGTCTCACCAGAGCATCTATAGGCTGGGTCATCTTCATCACCATGCTACCTCTTGTATTTGCCTACATAGTTGGGGTATTCTTTGTGAATTTTCTCCAATGGTTTCTTGTTCTAGACCTTGCCATGAAGCTGGCAGTCACAGCTATTGCTATAGGAGCATCATCTGTTATTGTCTTGTACTCCAACCTTGAAATCCCTGAGGATGTGAGAAAGAGAAGAAAACAACTCCTGATAGTTGTGGCATTATTGGTGTTTTGTCTTCTGGGGCCTATATTCTATGTCAACTACATCCCTGCTAAGAAGGGTACCCATCGAGGGGTAAAACTAACATGGAAGCGATATGATGCTTGGTGTGGGCCCACAGCACGTAAAGATCACACTGAAGCTGCTCTCCAGGGCAAGTGTGGTGATTTTCAAGGAGAGACAGTCAATTGGAACGGGACTGTGACGTCAGTTAAGGTTACTGGGGTGGACAATCGGTTCAGGACTCTAGTGACTGCGATGCCTAAGGTTTTTCGACCAACATTGAGATGTCTTCTTGGAGGAGAAGCAGAAAAAGATAAGCAGGGGTATGTTATTCTCTACAGGATTTCTTAAAGTGATTTTGATGATTTGAAACATTTGTTTCGTGTTCATTCATTCCATCCATCCATCCATCCATCCATCCATCCATCCATCCATCCATCCATCCATCCATCCATCCATCCATCCATCCATCCATCCATCCATCCATCCATCCATCCATCCATCCATCCATCCATCCATCCATCCATCCATCCATCCATCCATCCATCCATCCATCCATCCATCCATCCATCCATCCATCCATCCATCCATCCATCCATCCATCCATCCATCCATCCATCCATCCATCCATCCATCCATCCATCCATCCATCCATCCATCCATCCATCCATCCATCCATCCATCCATCCATCCATCCATCCATCCATCCATCCATCCATCCATCCATCCATCCATCCATCCATCCATCCATCCATCCATCCATCCATCCATCCATCCATCCAACCACCCATTCATTTATTCCTTTATCTAATTCCTTTATCTATCTTGCTATCTATCCATTCCATTTCTATAATATTTATATATATTTATATATCAATCATTCCTTTATTATCCACAGCGATGAAAAGAATCCCAGTTCATCGCTTGGGTGGATTTTCAAGCGCAAGTCTTCCACTGGTTGCAATCTCAAATCATTTGATAGGTACACCTTTCTTATGGGTATAGAGTTCTTGTCCAGTGAAGGTCCTTTGGCAGCGTTGGTGACTGTGAGTGATAAATACTACAAGACGATGATGAATCTGACAAAAGGAACAACTGTAAGTACGACAATCAAAGGTGGAAGGCCTGTCTGTTCCTATTCTAATAATCTGGCTTAAAAGTTGTCCTATTTCCCATAGGCCTTTTTAAGGTCGAGCATCAAGATACATTGTGATCTAGCTTGGGTACAAACAACGCCATATAAGGCATGATGATCAAAAGATGATTGTACCCAAGCTAGACCACAATGCACCATGTTTGCTATATTAGAAAAGGTCTATGATGCTAAATTATTTTTGGAAAAAGGGAGTTAGTTTATTGAAATTCCACAAGATGATGCTTGACTTGCAAAGCATTCTGGTTATTTCTGGGTTCATTAAGATGTTTGTTCTCTCTACAGATCACCATCAAGGCAACACTGAACGATGGTTTGGGTTCAGGACAAATAACCATGTCCCTAAGAAGACTCTTAATCAAGGGTGATCGAGTCAAACCAGAAGTAGCAGTCGAGAAAGAAGATCTGTATACAGGGGTCAAACAAGCTGGAAGATACTCGGTGCAGTTTTTCTTCTCTCCCCTAATCAATCAACAGGGCTCATTTGATTATGATGACGATGATGATGATGATGACGATGATGGCGATGACACAGACACCGGAAAAGCTGATAAGGATAACAATAATAATAATGATAAGAATAATAATGATAAGAGCCAATCCTAAATTCTAACAGTTAAAACTGACCATTCCAGCCCTTTAGATGGCATAGGTGATGATGGCACAGTTATTAAATTGCCATCTCTCATTCTCTCTCGATCGATCGATCGATATGCCCAAAAAATGGCAAAAAATGCCAAAATAAAAAATAGTTACCTTGCAAAAAAAAAAAAATCCGTCATCAGCTCTGCCTTACAAGTGCAAACTTTTGTCAAGCAGTACTAATCTTCAAAGGAGTCGTTATCCTGCCCCGAAGCAAGGCGAATTTTGGTAAAACAACGAAAAGTGAAAGATTCGTCCATCAAAAATATTAACAAAGTAAATTTCATACTCAGCTCTGCCTTACGAGTGTGGACGACGATTTTTACTTCTACGAAATTTTGTCAATTTCTTTGATAGACATCAATTGTGGTTAGTAATATATTTTTGCTCTTTCTAGTGCGGATACGTTTACCAAATCAAAATTTGGGCGAAACAAAATTTGTCAAGAGTTTTTTGGTGCGGCAAAACAATTTTCGTCAGTCTAGTGCGATTCACATAAAATAAACTAATAAGAATAAAATTCGTTTCTACTGATGATTCTTCAATATAAATATTGTCAACCAACACTTGCATTACGATGAACTTTGCAGCTTGTATAGACCCCTTACAGCACGTCGGAATGCAGCTCAATTTAAAGCACAAAACAATAGGTTCCAATTCTCAGGAGATTGAAATTCTTTTGTTTTGTCCTCCAAATTGAGCTGCTTTGACGTCATGTGAAAGGGGTGTAAATTTCTGTTGCATAGTGTTATACCAGCTGAGTTGATCGCCTTTCTCGAAAGGAATTATGGGTCACTATTTTTGGTTAGCATTTTTCGAGCATTTTCCGAGTTTACAATGTAGACTTTTCTTGTTGATTGACATATAGTTCCGCCATGAGTTCGACTAGCGTTTACGATTAATTTAAAGAAGGAAGAACTCGTATTTCAAAAATTCTCTTGGCATAGTAATGGGAAATGCTAATCAAAATATGCGATGTCGCAACCTCAATTCTGATTGGTTGGCCTTGAGTTTGTTCTGAAGGTCAATTCAGCTGGATTACATGACAAGGGGTGACGTCATATCACGTTTCCCTATGAGAGCTGCAATCTATTGCTGGTTTTCACATGACGTCATAGCCGCCATCTTGGTTGAACTCTACAAAAGATTCGTAATCATTCTCTTTTTATATCAACCAACATGGCCACCGTGTCATTTGTGTTTTCATTCTCTTGGAAATGATTGAAAACCAGCAGTTATGAAAACATTTGTTATAAAAAAACAGTCGCTGTCGAAATTCATTATAACGATAATAATTTATATTTGCATCACTTCAACTTGAGTGAAGTTGCTTAAAGTGCTGCACAGTTGCCATGGAGTTTAAATGATCAAAACGGAACGATTGTCAAGGTTATGGTCCGATTTGTCAAATTTCTCGACAGCAAGGCTTAGTAAAATAAACTCGCTTTGAATTTTGTAATTATTGGAGGTTGAGAGGTCGTTTATTATCTGCAAGTTGGGTTTAAAGAATTCCATTCCTTTTAAATAAGGTAAAATAAATGGTCTGGGATCGTTCTTTATGAGTTTTACTAACAAATGCCGCGATTTTGGCTGCTCTGACCCCACAAAATGAGCACGAAAACGACCGAAAAGGATGATGGGTCAAATACGATACCAAAAGTATGGCTCAATTCAGTTGCCATCTGCACAGGCATGCACTTACCGGCAGACATGACCCGCACTATTGGATGACAAAACTAGCTTTTTCGGGTTCCTCGGACGTTGGGAGAACGGCAAATAAGTCCATAACTGTTAATTGTACGTGTGTTGGAACACACTGTTAATTCTTATGTTTGGAATTCAGTAATGAAAATTACATGTGTCACTCGTTCTGTTGTTACTAATCAACCATCCACTCGATTCTGACTTTCCAATATATCACATTTCGTTGGCGACCTCGCTACCTCACTTAACAGAGGAACACCAGAATGAGCGGGGCGGAAGAAAGGCAAGAACAGCCAATACAAGCATTCGCTGAAGAAAGACAATTAGTAGCTGTTCAGAACCCCAACCGACGAAAAAGAAAAAAATGTATTGTATTGGTTGTGGTGATGGTGATCATTTGTCTTGTTGTCGCGGTAACGATACCCTTGGTTCTTCAGCTCAAAGACGACAAGACCAGCAAAGGTAAACTATACCATTAATATTATATGAATTACCTGATAATAATCTAATAAATGAGCAAAACATTTTAAAATAAGCCCGAATACTAGATGGACCCACGAGTCAAACGATTTTATTCAAGGAGGGATCAAATTGATCTCAAAATTGTTTCCGAATATTTGCCGGCTACTTCAAAGCCAGACGTCGTACAAGATTACTGTAGTTTAAAAAAGATAAAATAAATCGTTCTCAGGGCTCGCATGCACCGCTGTGACTAATCTGCTGGTGCAAGTATAAATGCGCTTTATTTAAAGATCTTGTTACGATTAATGACCTGGATGTTGTACACACCTAATGGCAGCTTTTAAAATCTTCCAACAGTTCCAAGTTCGGTGCAATAAACTACGAATTAATGAATGCCGAAGTAGGCCAAGGAGCGGTGTTTGAGTAAAGAAAATTGGTTTATCAAAACAGAAGAAATATTATACCCTCGTACCACTCTGGTTACAAAAATATTTGATCACGTGAAATGTAGAAATAACGACTATTCCAGACACACATGTCTTGGCAGTATGCAAGCACTAAGATCTTTTTGAAGGGCTTTCAATAACGTCGATTCTCATGGCTTGAAAAATGAAAAATATCTTCAACCTCTAAATCAATTTTTTTTAAGATCGAATTTTATCCATATAATTTAAAAGTCAACATGGTTTAGCTTATTTAGGATTCACGTGTGACCTTTTCGTAGGACTTAATGTGTTGGGATGTTGTGTGCTATCAACGCCTGCCCCGACACATCTGATCACCAATGTGTATGTATTCATCAGAAGGCGGTACTGATCAGTTGATATTTTTTATCCAGACATGAAGACAGCATCGTCATCGTCTAATTCCACAGGCAGACCACCAACAGGTAAGCAAATCGTATTTAGAAGTAATAATTTTTAGTTATTTAGAAATGGGGAGGGATTTGATACGTAAAAAGTAGAAATAACGACTATTCCAGACGCACATGTCTTATGGCAGTATCTAAGCACTAACATCTTTTTGGAGGGCTTTCAAGAACGTCGATTATCATGGCTTGAAAAATTAAAAATATCTTCAACCTCCCAATCAATTTTCAGATTGAATTTTATCCATTTATTTAAAAGTCAACATGGTTTTGCTTATTTAGGATTCACGTGTGACCTTTTCGTAGTACATTAAAATGTGTTGGGATGTTGAGTGCTGTCTGACCATCAATGTGTATGTATTTATCAGAAGGCGGTACTGATCAGTTGATATTTTTTACCCAGATATATATATGAAGACAGCATCGCCATCGTCTAATTCCACAGGCAGACCACCAACAGGTAAGCAAATCGTTTTTAGAAGTAATAATTTTTAGTTATTTAGAAATGCGGAGGGGTTTGATACGTAAGATGTTGAAATAACGACTATTCCAGACACACATGTCTTGGCAGTATGCAAGCACTAAGTTCTTTTTGAGGGGCTTTCAATAACGTCGATTCTCATGGCTCCAAAAATTAAAAATATCTTCAACCTCCAGAAGTCCATAACTTATCCCAATCAATTTTCAGATTGAATTTTATCCATGTATTTAAAAGTCAACATGGTTTTGCTTATTTAGGATTCACGCGTAACCTTTTCGTAGTACATTAAAATGTGTTGGGATGTTGAGTGCTGTCAACGCCTGCCCCGACACATCTGACCATCAATGTTTATGTATTTATCAGAAGGCGGTACTGATCAGTTGATATTTTTTATCCAGACATGAAGACAACATCGCCATCGTCTAATTCCACAGGCAGTCCACCAACAGGTATGAAAATCGTATTTAGAAGTAATAATTCTTAGTTTTCTTTCTCTCTCTCTCTCTCTCTCTCTCTCTCTCTCTCTCTCTCTCTCTCTCTCTCTCTCTCTCTCTCTCTCTCTCTCTCTCTCTCTCTCTCTCTCTCTCTCTCTCTCTCTCTCTCTCTCTCTCTCTCTCTCTCTCTCGTTCTTTCTTTCTTTCTCTCTCTCTCTCTTTCGTTCTTTCTTTCTTTCTTTCTTTCTTTCTTTCTTTCTTTCTTTCTTTCTTTCTTTCTTTCTTTCTTTCTTTCTTTCTTTCTTTCTTTCTTTCTTTCTTTCTTTCTTTCTTTCTTTCTTTCTTTCTTTCTTTCTTTCTTTCTTTCTTTCTTTCTTTCTTTCTTTCTTTCTTTCTTTCTTTCTTTCTTTCTTTCTTTCTTTCTTTCTTTCTTTCTTTCTTTCTTTCTTTCTTTCTTTCTTTCTTTCTTTCTTTCTTTCTTTCTTTCTTTCTTTCTTTCTTTCTTTCTTTCTTTCTTTCTTTCTTTCTTTCTTTCTTTCTTTCTTTCTTTCTGCATTAGTTTATTGGCATTTCCCTTCCCAATTAACCAACCCTGCCCCTTTAAAACCATGCTCGTACCCTTGGCGCAGATGGTTTATGGATTAATCTTTTCCTAGAAAACTGGAGCAGTTGGACGAACTGTAGTGTGACCTGCGGCAACGGAACTAAACAGCGCTTCCGTGAATGCCTGCCAAGTTCAAATTGCACCGTTGATGAAAGTCCATGTGTTATGCCGCCTTGCACTGAGCCTGCGAGATGGGGACAATGGAGTCAGTGGTCACAGTGTAACGTAACATGCGCAAGGGGAGTGCAAGCTCGAAATCGTACTTGCACCAGAAGTGGCGTAAGCAAATGCCAAGGTAGTCCATTAGAGACGCGTGGATGTACGCGTCCTGCTTGTCCAAGTGAGTCTTTAGTCTCAGTAGTTAGTGACTAATGTTTTATTAATGTACAATATTTTATATTATTTAATTTAATTTAATTCAATTTCATTTTCTCCTTTCTCGCCAATCAATCGAAACCAGATTTACTTTTTTCTTGCTTTTTTTTCCAACAGGAAAAGATTGTCTGGACTTGTTTTTGTCCGGAGAGAATCGTAATGGGACATATGACATAGACCCAGACAATCAAGGACCATTCCAAGTCTACTGTGACATGAAAACTGACGGTGGTGGTTGGACTGTGCTCCAGAGAAGACAAGACGGATCTGAAGACTTCTTCCGTAATTGGACCGAATATAAAACAGGTTTTGGAAACCTATCAGGCGAGTTTTGGCTGGGTAATGATAAGATCCACAGACTGACAGCCAACCAATTGACGCGACTTAGTGTTGATTTACGACTCTGGAGTGGTGGGCTCAGGAATGCCACCTACGAAAAGTTTCGCGTCGAAAATGAAACGCTGAATTACATTCTGACAGTCGAATCGTACTCGGGGAACGCGGGTGACTCATTCTCTCAACAAAATGGAATGAAATTTTCTACCAAGGACAGGGACAATGATAAAGAGGGCAGTTCTAACTGTGCTGTAGGATATCACGGTGGTTGGTGGTACAAAGCTTGTCTTCCTGTCAACCTTAATGGAAGATATATCGGCAATGCCGCGAATCGTCAGGGAATTATATGGCTAGCATTATCGACAAACGCGTTTAATTCTCTGAAATACACGCAGATGAGAATTCGTCGTCGTAGGTAATGCATGTAAACTACAACAAGAGTTAGAATAAGCTGTGTTCCAGGTACCTTTGATTATCGTTACCATCACCTTGGCAACCACTACAGTTACCATGACAACCAATGTCAATATCATAGTATCTTTTATCACTATGGTAGTGGAGCTTATTGAACTAATTCTGCTATATTTCTTGGAGCACTGCTGGTGATATGCTACAGCGGGCTGCATGGATAGTGCTGAGTGACTAAAATTAGGTCCCACTTACGTCACGTGGGTTTTAGCAAAATGTCGTGTTTTTTTTATAGTTGACTTAATGTCATACCCTTATATTTAAAAATCTTGGCCAATGGAATTTTCGATTTTATTATCGTTCCATACTTTTACATTTAATGGACTGTTGCCAGTTACAACTGCATATATAGTGTGCTACTATTCACAATATATACAGCTGTTTCAAAAAAAGGTTAAAGGGGCGAGCAGCGATTGGCGAAGTAAGATAACCAAGTATAACGAGACCTTTTCAATTGAAAATTCACAAGATGAACGAGCCATGATAGTACTTACTATCTAAGGTCTTCACTGAATGGTGCAGACATTTAGATCTGGATATGAAGAAATTCTTATTGTCCCACAGCTCCTTTCGGTCGTACAATCGCCAATCAGCGATCTCCATTCGCCGTTCGACCCTTTAACCTTTTTTGAAATAGCTATATGTAGACCATGAGTTAACGCTTACACCGAATCGAAATATGGACGACTAGTTTGAATAACTATTGTTCTCGACTGACTAGCCTCTCATACATTTAAAATGCTTTTATATTTCCACGTGAACACGAGGCTAGTCAGTTTAGAACAATGGTTATTCAAGTTGGTCGCCATATTTCGATTCGGTGTATGGAGTGAAATTTTATACTATAAAAAAATTCAATTCTCATTATTGGTAGTCGATCAGTGTTCTTAGTTGTATAGATTCAAAATCTAATGTTTGAAAAGTAATAGATTTTAAAAATGTCTAAAAAATGTCTCTTTGATTGCTATTTTTGAACAGTCATATATTTGTAGAATACAAGACAGCCTGATATAAATGTTTTGAAATGACCAATGAAATCCTCTGTTAAATGATAGTTCCACTGGTACTAGAAGTGCATTTGTTTACCAACCAGCAGAACCTGAAGACCAGAAGACGTATCACAGCCACAAGCAAGGCACGTATCAAGAGTGTTTATGACACCCATCGACCTGTCGACTATCTACATGATAAATTATGAATTCATTGGACAAAAATTTCGACAGAACGCGAATATAGACCAAGAAAATTCAAAAAATAAATGGTCTTAGTGGGGCGTCTTTACATATCTTTTAAAAAAAAGAACATCACATGATTCACAAAACTTCAGTGTTTTAGTCATGCAGTGTTTCAAGTTGTGGATAATTTTGAGTGTTTTTGAAAGCTTTGGCAAGACCAGAAGTTCAAGTGAATTAAGTCAAGAACATTCTCCAAAAACATGGTAAGAATCAAAATATTTATTCAAGTCACCTACATATTAAAATGTAGATTAATTTGTCTCAGATCAGTTTGTTTATAGTTCATGATCAGGAACCTCAGCAGGTCGTACATTGTAAAATACGCCAGGGTGCCTTGTTTATAAATACCTGACCGAAAAATGAAATGTTTATCGTTGCTCAAACTGATTTTCTACAGAAAAACACAAAATATATATTTAAAAATGAGTAATATAACGCTAAGATCTGATATAGTGATTTACAGCACCAATATTTGAGACCGCTGATAATTTTATCGCCTGATTGAAAGCTCGTCTATCTTAAAAAGTTCGACTCTTGAAACCAAATCTGATAGCTTTTGGTATGTCCCGTAGTTATGGTGCTAATCATTATTCATGTAAATCATTGTGTTTTTATTTCGTTGGCCTGTAATTTGCTCATGAAACAGCGTAGGCTGTAGGGGGAAATGGTAGTACAAAAATGAAGGGCACTTAAGGGACCGGTCATTATTTATGTGTGTGTGTGTGTGTGGGGGGGGGGGGGGGGGGGGGGTTTGAGGAGGAGAAATCAAGGGGGGTCAGGCTTATATTTTTCAAAGAAAGGGGGTGGGTCAAAATAAAATTTCAGCTGTAAAAATGCAAGAATATATTCAAGCAAATGTAAATGTACAAGAATATATTCAAGCAAAAACAGGTATTCGGACCCAAGCTATGCCGGAATGAGGGACGCTTGTTGGGGAGGGGGAGAAAGGTTATTTACGAGATGTGTAATTTTTTAACGACTGTATAATGAATGGTATGATATATACAGAATCGAGAAAAGATACCTCTGAAATGAATTCCATATGGGGTGGGTCAAAAATTAAATTTAATACTTCTAAATTAACTCCTGAGTTTCGTATTTGAATACTCCCTCATTTCCAAAACTATTGAACTCGATTAAGTTTTTAAAAATCTTTTTCATTTTTGTTATATAAGGTTACGAATGTCAAGAACTGCTAACACCGCTGACCAACCTGAAAAGAAGACCGTTGATCAGTCGCTTCCTCTACAGAACTTGATGACAAAGGTTCAACAAAAGCGTCCATTGCATATGCTTGTTATAGGCGGATCTAATACAGCAGGAGGAGGAATGCAACGTGAAAGTGAAATACATTACGATATATTCACCAATTGGTGGAATACAGAAATAAGCGAAACCACTGGCTCGAGTCTGAAGGCTCATAAAATGGCCATCGGGGGAACCGGAAGTGATTTCTTTTCTTTCTGCTACCAAAACTTCTTACCCAAGGAGCAACCGGATATAGTATTGGTCGAGCTGTCTGTTAATGATTATGGATATAAATATGGCGAGGCTGCTAAGCCCATGGAGGTGTTGACTCGTAGACTTCTTTTGATGCCGTCGAAACCTCTTGTAATGTACGTGCATTTGGTCGATAGAGGTATGCATGGAAAAGACATCACCAACACTGGTTGTGCTAACATGGAAGACCTTGGATTTACTAAGCTAGCAGAACATTATGAGATTCCTTCGTTCAGTTGGCGCGAATTTCTATGTCCGCAGACCAGTTCGGGCAGTAGAGAAAAAATGAGCACCGAAGAAAACATGTTTAACACGGATGGATCACATATTGGTAGCAAAGCACATGCACAGGTCGCATCTAAGATCATTGAGTATTTCAAGGACAGTTTTGCGTTGAATTTTCCTGGACAAATAAAGAGAAGCACTCAGGTCAATACGGATTCATTAATCGAGCCAGTGTTTTTGAAGTCATCAGTAAGCGACACAGATTTGGCCTATTCACAGTGTTTGTCCTTCCTGTCACCAGACTGGAGAATCCCTCTCCGACAATCTCTGACATTTAACGTGACTCTTTCTAAAGACTTTAAGTTCTTGTCACCAACAGCTTCGAAGAAAAGCATGAAGCACAGACCATTCCGAACTGATTCTTACGGATGCTGGCAATCTAAGTCGAAAAATGGTTTACTCAAGATTGAATTCCTTGTCTTTGATAAAGGCCCGTCAACTCACTCAGTAGCTGTGATCTTCAGGACGAAAGATAACCATGCGTCCACAAAGATCTGGCTGGACGACGACCAGAAGTCCGCCATTACTGTCGACAGCAATAAATGTGGACATCACATGTACCAAACTCGATTAGAACCCTTAGCTACGGGAATCTCTTCTGGTTGGCATACTCTTCATGTGGCTTCAAACGGCGGAGGGTGGTTTGAGGTCAGCGGTATTGTGGTTGGGTATCCAAGTTACAAAGGTTACGAGGGATACAGACCGTTTGACGTCAAAGCAAAAATGTGGAGCCTTGAAAACTTTAAGAAACTACGCTGTTAAATTATTTTATTATTTTATTATTATTGAAAAAGCACCTTATCTGTATACTCTTCGTCTTGCTAGTACAAGCATGAAGCACTTTTCTCACCGTCGGCCGAGTATGGTTCCATTTCAAGAGGCAGTTCACCTCACGTTTGTTTCACGTCCTTTTTCAAGCGCGAATACAGTAGGATAAATTCGGTGACTAGCTACCATTTTCAGTTAGAGTTTGAAAACTAAGAATAAAGAAAAATCTAAAAAGAAATCTAAATACTAGTTTGCTAGGTAACCGCCACCCCCTGAAATCATCCTGAAACCGCCTTGTGATCCCCCCTGATTTTAATAGGTTCCCTCTTCCCGTAAACACCACGAATCGATCTAATTTCGTAAATATGAACTTAGTATGGAGAGATCAGGAATCAATGATCTTTATAAAAGAAATTGTTTTCTTGATTGGGAGGATTTCCTGGCAAAAGCATTGATTGGTCTCCAGGTTTTCTAAGAAATGTCGTGTTGTATGTTCGTTTGTTACTGTCGATCTACCCAAACACTTTGTCCAATCTTCATACGACAAATGAATTCGCAACCTTGGGGTAGTTGCATCACAACATGCAACCATTCATAACGGAGCAAGTAGAGTTGCGAACCAACGTAACAGTGAGAACATTGGTTCTTCTATTCACAAGGCCGTAGCAAGGAGAGGGGCTGGGGGAGTTTTTTTTGTCGTGGTCACCTGTTGCTTTTTGACCCCTCTAGTTTTTTAAGGCTTGCTACGGCCCTGATTCACAAGCACCAAGAAAGAGCTCCAGTAGTATAGGCGATTGTCACGAACAAAATGAAAGGCAAATACAGAATTCTCATAGTTCTTCTTAGTGTTTTGGTTCGCCAGTTGTGTGCGATGCAAATAACGAAAAAGACAAGCACGAAGAAAGATAATAACTATCCTGCTTCACAACATTTGAGAAGGTATTGACGAGAATTATTATTCTGTCTTTATTTATAGTGATGAGAGTACTTGTTGTGCTTTTGGTAGCTGTTATAGATTTACACTCATTAAAACACTTGAGAAATAAGACAAATAACAATAGCGTCTAGACTTCTGTAGGCAAATTTTAACGGTGATAACAATCATCATAAATAAATTTGACGTTACTCAAAAGTTCAGTTTATTCGACAGGAGAATAACGATGCAGATGACGATAACTTTAAAAGCACAAATTCAAGCCAGTCACAAAATAGGCGGCGAGTTAAAAATATCAGAAATAAGCTACAAACGTTTCGTTTAATTTTTTAGAAAATTTTTCATTTCATTGCTAGAATTTTCTGATCATTAATTTTTGATTTATCTTAGCACGATATCGGCATATCAAGCAGGTGCTACCTCACAAGGCCATAACACTAAAGCCTTACAGGCTCTTCTCACAAAGATTTACTCTGGGCGCCCGTTGAATATGATTACAATTGGAGGCTCCAACTCTGCTGGCGGAGGAGTCGATGAAACCAAAAAACTGTTCTACAATCTCTTCACTGATTGGTGGAATAGAAATATCTATAACATGACTGGCTCACGGCTGACGTCATACAAAATGGCCATCGGGGGAACCGGAAGTGATTTCTTTTCTTTCTGCTACCAAAACTTCTTACCCAAGGAGCAACCGGATATAGTATTGGTCGAGCTGTCTGTTAATGATTATGGATATAAATATGGCGAGGCTGCTAAGCCCATGGAGGTGTTGACTCGTAGACTTCTTTTGATGCCGTCGAAACCTCTTGTAATGTACGTGCACTTGGTCGATAGAGGTCTGTATGGGAGTTTTGTCACAAACCGTGATTGTTTAAACATGGAAGATCTTGGGTTTACTCAGCTGACAGAGCATTATGGGATAATGTCTTTCAGCATGCGCGATTTTGTATGTCCGCTGACCAGTTCTGGTAAGCGGAAGAAAATCAGAAGCATAAGTACTATGTTCAGCACGGATGGAACAGCGCACGTCGGCTTCAGAACGCATGGACAGATAGCATCCATGCTGATAGACTACTTCAATAAGAGCCTCTCCGACTACATCTTTTCCAAATTGAGAAGCAACCAAGGCTTGGATGAAAACAGAGAACAGAGTTCATTTATAAATCCTTTGTTTTTAGGTTCTGATTTTGAATTAACCCGCCCCTTGTGTTTGTCATATCTAACACCGAATTGGGAAATCCCTCTCCAACAAACACTTACTGCTAACGTCAGTCAATCTTTAGGTTTTGTATTTGTTCCGCCGAATAAATCCATACGTCAGTATACACCTCACGGTGCGAAGAGATCTGATGCTTCAGCGGGATGGTCTAGCCAATCAAACAACAGTTTCTTAAAAGTTCAGTTCAAAGTTCCTAGCAGATCTAGAGACTCGCCGTTGAGTTCAGTGGCTGTTATCTTACAGAATGTTCCCGCGACAACATCTGTCGAAATGTGGCTGAACGATGAGCGTTCTTTCTCATTCAAAATCAACAGGGACATTAAATGTAATAATACATGGTTACGAACTCGTATGTATCCCATAGCAACCAATGTATCTCCTGGTACATACACCCTTAATATCGTATCTAAGTTACAAGGGAGAGTTATATTCAGCGGGCTCGTGATTGGATATCCTGGTTACCATGGCTACGAGGGCTATCAACCTGAAGATGTGCAATACAGGGTATGGAGTCTTAGGGATTACCAAAAATTGCGCTGTACGTTGACAACAACTAATCGTTAGAAGACTAATCTCGTGATTAGTTATTCTAATTACCATGGTTACCAGAGCTATACAAGTAACCAGTAACCGTATTACAGCTGAAGATGCTAAGTGTGTCTTTGACTTTTGCAAAACTTTTGTGCCAAAAGTTTACTCAGTTTCAGGCATTCCTCTCTTTTCTGTAATACTGCCCACTGAAGCTAGTGGGGTATCCCTCGTACTTAAAAATTGGTACGAGGGATACTCCACCACGATACTCACTCAGCCAATCAAATGTGCTACAATATATTTACTGATTGGCGAAGGAGTCGAGAAAGCCAATTAAATGTACTGTATTCTATTCATTGATTGGTGGATTAAGATTATCTACAAGAGCGCGGGCTCCAAGCTGACGTCATACAAAATGGCAATCGGCGGAACCGGAAGTGATTTATTTTCTTTCTTTTTCCAAAACCAAAGAACAACAAGATATTGAATAGTCATGTTAGAGTGCAAAGCAATAGAAATTTCTCCCTTTGGGTAATAAATTCTCTGGTCATGAAAAAAAAAAATTTAAGCTATAAAATACCTAGATTTAAAAAGGTTGAACTAATTTGAGATTCGTTAATTAACTGATGACTGGATAGCCTCTTTCTCATGTGTTTTCACATTTTTGAAATTCTCATAATTTTTTAAGAATTTACGATACTTTTACCTCAAACTCTCAGCTCTAACTTAGTTGATATCGTTCTAGTTCTTCTTGTAATTCTAATATATAATTAAATGAAGGCCACATTATGTCTATGTCAGGTCAGATTTTGTGAACCATGAAAACACCACCAAATAAACCTGGATCTTGTTAGGGTACCTGTGAAATATTTCCTTCAGGAAAAGATTTTTGTTTTTGGCAATCGTTCGTCCGTACGTGCTGTGACAATATCCTTCATACTGTTTGATTCGAGAGGCCCGTCGTACATGTACACTGGGACAATGAAGTCTTGTAGCGTCCATTTTTTTGTATGTTTTCTTTTTCTTTTCAACGAAGTGAATTCAAAAGAACGAACAAAGAGATTTGACACGACAGATTCAAGGGTAAAGATGGATGTGAAGAACAAAGCCAAACACATTCAACAATCAAGGTAAATCTTAATTATGAACTTTATTAATCCGTGGCAAATTCGTTCATCCCATTTTTGTTTGAATTCCTAAGAAGTGAAATTGAAACACAATAACTTTTGTTTTCTAAATTCACGAGATCAGATTTCATGAAAATAAAGATTTATAAAAGTAGTATTTTGTTTCCCATGTTTGGCCTTTCTTTACTCGTTTTTAATATTTCCAACTTTGATGACGACATCAGACTGATATCGTAAACAAATTACAATGACGAGGGTTTTGCTTTTTCCCGCTTTTAAATCAGTGTTATCGGGAGCTTTAATAAGTAAAGGTTTCGAAATATAAAGTGTTAAAATTGAATATGAGAACTAGAGTGCAAACAGTATATCCGTGAAATACAACTAGTGGGACAGAATGGCGAAGAACAACAAGAATTTGGAGTATTTTTACTCTGCAGGTGAACTGATAGCTCTGATGTGTCTGGTTTTCAAGAACATGAATCATTTAAACAAACGGCTGCTATCGAGTGATGGTGCAAAGCCTCTATTTATAGTAACTTCTTATACTAAAAAAGATCGTTTATCGATTGCTTATTAATATTTTTGTCTCCTTTTTTCTGGTAAGTGTGCCAGTAGATGACCAAAAGACTTCAACTAACCAGCCAACCATTGACAAACTGCCCTCGGGGCTTCAAGGCCTTCTAGCCAAGGCTTCTGGTCAACGTCCTTTGAATATGATCACAATAGGAGGTTCAAACTCTGCTGGCGGAGGAGTCAAAAAATCTTATCAAATGTTCTATAATCTATTCACCGATTGGTGGAACAAGATTATCTACAAGAAGACCGGCTCCGAGCTGTTCTCGTACAAAATGGCCATTGGCGGAACCGGAAGTGATTTCTTCGCATTTTGCTTTCAAAATTTTTTACCCAAAATCCAACCAGACATCGTATTGGTTGAACTGGCTATCAATGATTATGGATATAAATATGGCGAGGCTGCTCAGCCCATGGAGATTTTAACTCGTAGACTACTCGCGTTGCCATCGAAACCGCTTGTAATCTATGTCAATCTGGTCGACAGAAGTCTGTACGAAGGGAAAATCACAAACAATAATTGCTTGAACATGGAAGACCTTGGATATGCACAGCTAGCAAAGCATTATGGGGTACTTTCTTTCAGTTGGCGCGATTTTGTATGTCCGTTGACCAAGTCCGGTAAACGACAAAAGATGAAAATAGAAAAAAACATGTTCGGTTATGACGGGTTGCATGTTGGGTTTAAGGCGCATGCGCAAGTTATGTCCTTGGTTATCAAGTATATGGAGAAAATCTTCGATCAGTATTATAATTCGACTAAAATTCCTAAACTGGTTAAACCGGATGAAAAGGAATATGGCGATAGCCCTTTGTACATGAAGCCACTTTTTCTGGATTCTTCAATCAGTGATTTTCAACTAGCCAACTCCTTGTGCTTAACATACTTGACACCTCAATGGAAGATGCCTTTGAATCAGACATTAGCTGTCAAAGTCGTCAAATCCAAAGGATTTCACTACATCTCAAAGAAGGAGTCGAAAAAAGAGTCCAAATGGCATACAGCTATCCGTTCTGATTCTTACTCAGGATACCTCGCCAAACGTGGAAAAAAGCATCTCCAGGTCAAGATAACCGTACCGAAACTCACCGACTCCTCCAAGACTGGCAACCAGAAGTCCCGAAGATCTGTAATGGTGATATTCCGAATGATACACAAAACGACTTCAGTGAAAATGTGGCTGAGTGAAGTCCCCAAAACCGAGGTGAAATTCTCAACCAAAAAATGTGGCTATAGATGGTCTCAAACTCGTTTGTATCCCTTGGCAACCGAGGTACCTCCGGGTGATTACACCCTTAATATTGTATCAAATGTAGGAGTTAATTTTGAAATTAGTGGGTTTGTAGTTGGTTACCCGGGCTACCGTAGTCTTCCTCATTTTAAACCTTTTGATGTTAAAGCTAGAGTGTGGAGTGAAAAGGACTATAAGAAACTTCGCTGTAAATCCTAACCACAACTACAGTTTTGTTCACAAAAGACCAAATCAGCTAACGCGTTTGTAATTCTATATCACGTGAAAATGTTTTTGAAACAAAAGTTTTTATTCCCAGAGGTTTTGAATTGGGTTAAAACGTACATAGCAATGCGTTTGCCAATTTGGTCTGGATCTATTGAAATACGAGAAGAAGAAAAACATTAGTTTAATGATTAATATATCTACATTTACATCTATATTTTATTCAGTCAGAAAAAACTATATGACAGTTATCACGCTAACTATGAAAAAAATATATATATACATATGAAAAAACAATAATAATAATAATAATAATAATAATAAATGAATAGACTAAATGAAAAAATACATACCTAATGTATATACAAACTTATAAATATAAAATAAAAAATATAAAATTATTATTATAGTCATAATTTGATTATAGAGTAATACATGGGCGCCGGGAGATATGTTAACCCATCATTAAGTTGTTCAATTCGATGGACATTGAGCACGAGAGGGTATGTCCTATACCCACAAGCGTCCCTTTACTCATGAAATGATTAATAATCAATGTATTTTGATAATTTAACTTTAAAAGTCTGAAGAGAGTTAGCCTCTATAATATAAACTATAAAAATAATGTTAACTGTTCCATTCAATGATGGTTCTTGGAAAATAAGAAAATTTATGTACATACACCCTATGCATAAAGAGAAAAAGACTGGGAACGAGCACCATGAATAATCAATGATTTCAAAATATATTTTGATCATGAGAAAGAGCATGTCTAAATTAGTAATTTGGAAGAGTTCTGTTGTTATATATTAAATCACTGCAGAGTTATAAGCATTTGAAATGTGCCAAAAACATGAAAACGAGGCTGGTCAGGCCTTGGTTGTTGTTTCCATACAAATCTTTCTAATTTCAAACAGCTGTAGATTTTTATCATTTAATGTTAGTAAGCTGAAATTTTTGAAGATTACTAAAATCGATATACTGTTTACAATGAAAACAATGGTGTTTTCAATAACTGATGAACTAAGGTATTTCCATGGCCACGCCTTTTTGCATAGGGTGTATATAGATGTAAGAACATGATACAAATATTCACGAGGACCAGTTATTAGTATTTTGGGACTCTTTCTCGATATATCAAAAGAGATATCAACACAATAGAAAGAATCTCAATCCAAGCAAGCCGAATATATACAGTGCGGACACTCGAACCATGAACACTTCGAGGTTTTTTTTGACCATTTCATAACTATCCAATCAGCGCTCTCCATTATAAAATACCTAGATTTAAAAAGGTTGAACTAATTTGAGGTTCGTTATTAACTGATGACTGGATAGCCTCTTTCTCATGTGTTTTCACATTTTTGAAATTCTCATAATTTTTTAAGAATTTACGATACTTTTTACCTCAAACTCTCAGCTCTAACTTAGTTGATATCGTTCTAGTTCTTCTTGTAATTCTAATATATACTTAAATGAAGGCCAATTCACATTATGTCTATGTCAGGTCAGATTTTGTGAACCATGAAAACACCACCAAATAAACCTGGATCTTGTTAGGGTACCTGTGAAATATTTCCTTCAGGAAAAGATTTTTGTTTTTGGCAATCGTTCGTCCGTACGTGCTGTGACAATATCCTTCATACTGTTTGATTCGAGAGGCCCGTCGTACATGTACACTGGGACAATGAAGTCTTGTAGCGTCCATTTTTTTGTATTTTTTCTTTTTCTTTTCAACGAAGTGAATTCAAAAGAACGAACAAAGAGATTTGACACGACAGATTCAAGGGTAAAGATGGATGTGAAGAACAAAGCCAAACACATTCAACAATCAAGGTAAATCTTAATTATGAACTTTATTAATCCGTGGCAAATTCGTTCATCCCATTTTTGTTTGAATTTCTATGAAGTGAAATTGAAACACAATAACTTTTGTTTTCTAAATTCACGAGATCAGATTTCATGAAAATAAAGATTTATGAAAGGAGTATTTTGTTTCCCATGTTTGGCCTTTCTTTACTCGTTTTTAATATTTCCAACTTTGATGACGACATCAGACTGATATCGTAAACAAATTACAATCACGAGGGTTTTGCTTTATCCCGCTTTTAAATCAGTGTTATCGGGAGCTTGAATAAGTAAAGGTTTCGAAATATAAAGTGTTAAAATTGAATATGAGAACTAGAGTGCAAACAGTATTATACCCGTGAAATACAATTAGGGGACAGAATGGCGAAGAACGATAACTGTTAAGAATTTGGAGTATTTTTACTCTGCAGGTGAACTGATAGCTCTGATGTGTCTGGTTTTCAAGAACATGAATTATTTAAACAAACCTTTGTTAAACAGGCACCAGAAATAGACACAAGGGTATCCGACTAATGCACTAGTCAATTGAAATCCCCGCCCCCACCCCCCGGGACTAGCGGGGCACTGAACGGGGACGTGACGCGTTTTTAACGTGCTTTTACAGCAAGATCGCACCGGGGGGTCGGGATTTTAACTAATTGTCTTCGCAGCGGGGCAGCGAGCGGGGATTTTAACGCTCGTTTGAATATGAAAGGGCCTGGAAACTAGAGGTCGGCCATCTTGAAAAATACCCAGAAAGCATTGGTATTCTAACATCGGTACGGTATTCTAGGTGTGGTATTAATGTTAGAATGGAAAAACGAAAGGTTAGTCAAAATGCGTACTTTTAATGAAAACAAATCGCAAATGTTGAAGATTTTATCCATGATATTTTGCCATTATTGTATATCTAAGTCTTGGTCAAATAGCAGGAATTTTTATTGTTTCATTGATAAATTTCTGGATTTTTTCGCACTACTCCTGGCAATAATTGTTTACTTTTTTAGTTTTGAATAATAAAATTAGTTTGTGATTTCTTTTTTTGGTATTCCAAAAAAGCTATTTACATATAACAAGATGGATGATAAATTATGTGGATAGAGATAGATTCAGTTGCCAAGCATTGTTCATTTTAAACTTAGAATGCCATTATGAAACCTAACTGACTAGACGCCCCTGAAAATATTGGACATTAAATATTTGTGAATCAGAATGGAACACACAAAGATTAGCTATGTGTGGCACAGGAAATTGGAGTTGGAGTGAAATGTGCTTGTTTTGTTATTTACTACTAGACCAAAATAGCGTGGCCACAACAGCGGGGGCTTTAACAGGGAATGTGCCCCCGACTACCAGGGGAAATGTCTGATTTTAACACCACGCAAACGTTAAATTCACCGGTATTTCCCGGGGGTCGGGGGTCGGGGGTCGGGGGTCGGGGGTCGGGGGTCGGGGGTCGGGGGTCGGGGGTTTCAATTGACTAGTGCATAATACAAGCACAACTGCATCTGTGTTACACGTATTTTCCCCTCAGTAATTTTAATTTTAAAAAGTCTATCGTATCGTATCGTATCGTATATCGTATCGTATTGTACACGTTCACCCTCGACGCTGATGGATATAGAGGCTTTGCACCATCACGTGCTGGCAGCCATGACAGGAGGCAGGAACAATGGAGTCTTCTCCCCTGGAAAACTGAATTCTTTTTCATGTAAATCATACTTAGACCAGATTCAATTGTTCCTGCCTCCTGTCATGGCTGCTATCGAGTGATGGTGCAAAGCCTCTATTTATAGTAACTTCTTATACTAAAAAAGATCGTTTATCGATTGCTTATTAATATTTTTGTCTCCTTTTTTCTGGTAAGTGTGCCAGTAGATGACCAAAAGACTTCAACTAACCAGCCAACCATTGACAAACTGCCCTCGGGGCTTCAAGGCCTTCTAGCCAAGGCTTCTGGTCAACGTCCTTTGAATATGATCACAATAGGAGGTTCAAACTCTGCTGGCGGAGGAGTCAACAAATCCTATCAAATGTTTTATAATCTATTCACCGATTGGTGGAATAAGATTATCTACAAGAAGACCGGCTCCGAGCTGTTCTCGTACAAAATGGCCATTGGCGGAACCGGAAGTGATTTCTTCGCATTTTGCTTTCAAAATTTTTTACCCAAAATTCAACCAGACATCGTATTGGTTGAACTGGCTATCAATGATTATGGATATAAATATGGCGAGGCTGCTCAGCCCATGGAGATTTTAACTCGTAGACTACTCGCGTTGCCATCGAAACCGCTTGTAATCTATATCAATCTGGTCGACAGAAGTCTCTACGAAGGGAAAATCACAAACAATAATTGCTTGAACATGGAAGACCTTGGATATGCACAGCTAGCAAAGCATTATGGGGTACTTTCTTTCAGTTGGCGCGATTTTGTATGTCCGTTGACCACGTCCGGTAAACGACAAAAGATGAAAATAGAAAAAAACATGTTCGGTTATGACGGGTTCCATGTTGGGTTTAAGGCGCATGCGCAAGTTATATCCTTGGTTATCAAGTATATGGAGAAAATCTTCGATCAGTATTATAATTCGACTAAAATTCCTAAACTGGTTAAACCGGATGAAAAGGAATATGGCGATAGCCCTTTGTACATGAAGCCATTGTTTCTGGATTCTTCAATCAGTGATTTCCAACTAGCCAACTCCTCGTGCTTAACATACTTGACACCTCAATGGAAGATGCCTTTGAATCAGACGTTAGCTGTCAAAGTCGTCAAATCCAAAGGATTTCACTTCATCTCAATAAAGGAGTCGAAAAAAGAGTCCAAATGGCATACAGCTATCCGTTCTGATTCTTACTCAGGATACCTCGCCAAACGTGGAAAAAAGCATCTCCAGGTCAAGATAACCGTACCGAAACTCACCGACTCCTCCAAGACTGGCAACCAGAAGTCCCGAAGATCTGTAATGGTGATATTCCGAATGATACACCAGACGACTTCAGTGAAAATGTGGCTGAGTGAAGTCCCCAAAACCGAGGTGAAATTCTCAACCAAAAAATGTGGCTATAGCTGGTCTCAAACTCGTTTGTATCCCTTGGCAACCGAGGTACCTCCGGGTGATTACACCCTTAATATTGTATCAAATGTAGGAGTTAATTTTGAAGTTAGTGGGTTTGTAGTTGGTCACCCGGGCTACCGTAGTCTTCCTCATTTTAAACCTTTTGATATTAAAGCTAGAGTGTGGAGTGAAAAGGACTATAAGAAACTTCGTTGTAAATCCTAACCACAATACAGTTTTGTTCACAAAAGACCAAATCAGCTAACGCGTTTGTAATTCTATATCACGTGAAAATGTTTTTGAAACAAAATTTTTTATTTCCAGAGGTTTTGAATTGGGTCAAAACGTACATAGCAATGCGTTTGCCAATTTGGTCTGGATCTATTGTCTTGAAACAAAAGTTTTTCAGTATTTCCAGAGGTTTTGAATTGGGTCAAAACGTACATAGCAATGCGTTTGCCAATTTGGTCTGGATCTATTGAAATACGAGAAGAAGAAAAACATTAGTTTAATGATTAATATATCTACATCTACATCTACATTTTATTCAGTCAGAAAAAACTATATGACAGTTATCACGCTAACTATTGAAAAAAATATATATATACATATGAAAAAACAATAATAATAATAATAATAATAATAATAATAATAATAAATGAATAGACTAAATGAAAAAATACATACCTAATGTATATACAAACTTATAAATATAAAATAAAAAATATAAAATAATTATTATAGTCATAATTTGATTATAGAGTAATACATGGGCGCCGGGAGATATGTTAACCCATCATTAAGTGTTCAATTCGATGGACATTGAGCACGAGAGGGTATGTCCTATACCCACCAGCGTCCCTTTACTCATGAAATGATTAATAATCAATGTATTTTGATAATTTAACTTTAAAAGTCTGAAGAGAGTTAGCCTCGACAATATAAACTATAAAAATAATGTTAACCGTTCCATTCAATGATGGTTCTTGGAAAATAAGAAAATTTATGTACATATAGATGTAATAACATGATACAAATATTCACGAGGACCAGTTATTAGTATTTTGGGACTCTTTCTCGATATATCAACACAATAGAACGAATCTCAATCCAAGTAAGCCGAATATATGCAGTGCGGACACTCGAACCATGAACACTTCGAGGTTTTTTTGATTATCTCATAACTATCCAATCAGCGCTCTCCATAGAAACAAAGGAATCAAACATTTTTTAGGCGCCATTCAATCACAACAAACAATGGAAAATCTTTAGAAGTTTGTTTTTAACTTTCTTGTGTGAACTAACGAACTGCTAAATCACATAAATTATGCCGTTTGTTGTGATTGGATGACGCCTAAAATATGTTTGATCCCTTTTTCTATGGAGAGTGCTGATTGGATTAATGTCAACAAAAAACTTGAAGTTTTTATGGTTCGAGTGTCTGCACTGTCATTAACAATACAACTTCCCATTGTTATATTCCATTCTTTTTGTTATGTATATATCAGTGCAACTTGATATATCGATAAAGTGCCTATCTTGGATTTACGTAAAGGATTTGTTTTGATCACATAGTATCCAATAATGATTCTTTAAATCCCTTAATGACTGGTTCGTTCAAGGGGCTCATTAAAAAAATGTCACAAAAAAGTTCATCAATATTCCTTTTGATTAGCTTACTCCGGCGTTCGACAGCAGCTAAAAAACTTTTCAGTATTGAATCAATTCTGAGATGATTATTCTGTAGAGCTCAGGAATGGACGTCTTTCTTCGTTCGACTTCATGGATAAATCGAGAATATGAATCTAAATGAGAATTCTAAAGAAAACAAACGCTTTTTTTATTAGTATTTGATGTTTTGAGGCGCTTGTTTGCGTAGTATCGATACGGTTTTCCTTCGGATGTTCGGATGGCATTCACAACGAGCAACCGGCAAACACCAACTGGGACACTGGCCAGGAGCACGACCACGGAGAACGAGATCAGTGTTCTAAGCTCGCGTCCCTACAGACGAGTCCAAGTAATCGCAGCAACAGTGATTTTCAGTGGTGTTATCTTACTTTTATCCGGCGCCATTACGGCGCCAATTGTGATTAGTACTCGAGGGATTCCCGAAAAGCCACAAGGTAAGCGGGATACGGGATGTCAATCTCTTCAGCTAGGAATTTCGTATCTGTGCAAAACTTATTGTTTAATTCGGGTCAAAGTTTTAATATAGTAAAGCTTTCTTTTTAATTGTCTTTGCAGGACCGCAGGACATCTCTACAGTAATAGCATCATCATCATCATCATCATCATCATCATCATCATCATCATCATCATCATCATCATCATCATCATCAACAACAACAACAACAACAACAAGAACAGCATCAACAACAATAGAAGGTAAAGCAAATGACACACGATAACGAGGTTATTCAGCCAACAATCTAAAAAAACGGCACGTAAAACAGGTACATCAGGACAAACAGGTAAAACAGGGTCAAACATGAAAAACCGGTAAAACAAGTTGGTCAAGATAAAGCATGTGAACTGCGGTAACAATTGTAACGTGCAATGTATCTGAAATCTTCACTTTTAAATCTAGATGTTTATTCTTGGTCCAAATGGAGCTCTTGGCTACCTCACAATGTCACTTGTGGATACAAAAAGCGCATGCGGAACTGCAGATCATTGTACACAAAGAATCCTGGGACATCCTGCTCAGGAGTAATGACGCAGACAAGAAAGCTTACTTTTTGTCGAGGTAACAAAGAAACTTTTATAGATTTATGAACAATTAACTTGTCAAGTTTTTAGCTGTATTTTATTAGTTTCCCGAATGACACAGCAGTAAAGGCCCGGAAATATACGACTGAGCGGGGAAAAAATCATGCAACTTGTCGCGCAACATTGTTGTGTTGCAAGTTGCAGAGTGAATGTGGCTCGTGTTACCACCATCCCATCCAACAACAAAATTTTGTTGCACGACTTTCTTGCAGAAGTAGAAGCTCTTTCTACTCTCTGCAGCAACGAAAATTTAAAGCGCGGGTGGTAATACGAGCAACATTCGCGCCGCAACTTGCAACTCAACATTGTTGCGCGACAAGCTGCACTATTTTTTTGCTCGTATTTCTGTGCCTTATTGTATTGTTTTACTTGTAGACTGTAAAGAATGGTATCAATCTGGTGGGTCCAAGATCAGCGGTGTGTATACTATCTGTCCTGACAGTCTGCATCCCTTCCAAGTCTACTGTGACATGACAACTGACGGTGGGGGGTGGACTGTGTTCCAGAGAAGACAAGATGGATCTGAAGACTTCTTCCGTAATTGGACCGAATATAAAACCGGTTTTGGAAACCTATCAGGCGAGTTTTGGCTGGGTAATGATAAGATCCACAGACTGACAACCGCGAACGAATCAAGCTTGCGCGTTGACCTGGAAGACTGGAAGAATATTACAAAATACGCTAAATATCGTAGATTTAACGTGGCCAGCAATTTACTGAATTATAGACTAAATGTCGAGGGTAATTCGGGCTCCGCTGGTGACTCCTTGGCTCCAGTACACAACAGAATGGCCTTTTCGACCAAAGATAAAGACAATGATGGTTATTCAGGGAGCTGTGCTCTATCTATGAAAGGGGCGTGGTGGTATAATAATTGTCTTGATTCAAATCTCAATGGTCTGTATGGGAATGAAAGTGTCAACGATTTCAAGGCAGTCACGTGGTATGACTTTGATAGCAGCTTTGTGGCTTTGAAATTTAGTGAAATGAAACTTCGAGCCACATAGAAAAGTCATGCAGTACTTTTAAAACCTTTCTGACTTTTCCCTAAATTGCTAAAGAAACCCTTTTTCAATTCGCTTGATACCGCGGTCTTCTATCAGTGGGTGCTCATTACCCCAAGATGAAAAAATCTTCATAACTTATCGGTACCCTGAAACAACGGGCTCTGGTCATGGATTGAACAAAATCAGAGCATGCATGGTAATTTACAGATCACAGCCTGAGGAAAGAATTTGCAATCCACCATAGATCTGATTGATGACAGCTCCACTTCGGTTTTGACTGTTGCCTGGCGACAAGCATCATCTTCAGCTAAAGTCATAGAACTTTTGATAAATTTTTCAAAATACCATCAGTTAAGCTATTCAAATGTTTTTCTCATGTTGACTTAAGTTTAATGCTCTAACGATTTGGTTTTTCAGACTTCATTAAAGTCCAATCAAAAGGTAGCATTCATAATCATCTGAAGTATGACTAGACACTTGAATAAAGAGATTTTTTTAATATTGTCATTGTAAAGAATAATCTGTAAATTAATGTCGAAATATTTTAGTTTTAATTAAGAAACAATCAAGCAATAAACCAAACAAGGAACTGACAAACATTCGAGCATACAGGCAAGCATACAAGCAAGCATACAAGCAAGCATACAAGCAAGCATACAAGCAAGCATACAAGCAAGCATACAAGCAAGCAAGCATACAAGCAAACAAGAACAAACAAGGGACGTCTGCCGTGCGCTTGTTACGACCCCCATGACTGAGCGAGATGGCTTCCAAGCAAAAATCTACTGAGTTTGGTGTGTACATAGGGTACAGTACACAATTGTGTCCCAGATTGAAGTTTGATTGACAAATAACCTTTTCAACAATATACTGTCAACATGTCAGAGATATAGTACCCATTAGAATAATTATCAGGGATTTATTAAAGGATATGAAATATAATTTCTTAAATTCTTCCAAGCATCTTCTTATCATTTCTCTTGTCATTTCTCCAGAGAAGTTAAATAGGGCATACTTCTTGTTGCTAGTACAATACTGCAGATTCTTAATGATTTCTTACCCATAAATATATTTGCCGAAGTTTGACAAGTGTCTGTTAATCGGTGTTTTCTTTCCCCGCAATGGAAAACAAAACTGAAGAGAAACAACGCGACGACAAGTCAAGAAAAGACGATGCGAAGACGCCAGCCATGATAGGAGTAGAGAATCGAAACCATGGCCGGCGTTTTGCAGTTTTTACGGTTATGTTTTTCATATTTATTTTGGTCGGAGCCGTCGTCGTCATTTCTGCTGTTCTCTGCATTTTCAGCCAATTAGGTAAGAATATAATTCACTTTTTATTTAACTTTTTGGAAATCATATTCTTTCTCCTCGGCACTCTTTGGAGGCACTATTACATACGCTACCACTACGTTCAATATCCTATGCGTACAGCTCGTAACTCGTACGGAGGGAGGCAAGGGCGAGAATGACACATCAAGCAAAATGCAATGATTATGATTTATAATTCATATAGCGCCCTTTCTATGTGGATATAATCAAAGGCACTCAGTTACAATCATGAGATCTCAATTCAAATATATGGTTCAGTCAAGAATCGGTAAGCTAGACCCATGACGTTATGAAGCCAGCGACGGAGATAGGTGGCATTTTGTATTGATTGTAATGTCCCACGATACTTAAAATTATATCTAAAATGCTACTTTTATGTGAATATTTAGATCTGAGGAAAAGATTGGCTCAGGAACTAAACGAGGCCAACTTGAGAGGTTTGTAGCATGCAGGGTTTTTTTTTACATTTTCGTTGCACAGGCTTTTTTTCTCGTTGGATCACTGGCTGCTTACATATACATACATACATAAACTTTATTAATGTGTCAAACTTCTAGCATGCCACAAGTAGCACACTAATCGGGGACACTTACAATATAAAATAAACAAAAAGAAATCTTAATAATTATATGGACAGATAATAAAAGCAAAGCTATTGTTTTGTCCTCCAAATTGAGTTGCATTCCGAAGTGCTGCAAGGGGTCTATATCAGTACATCAGACATGATCGTCGTCAATATCTTACCACAAGGCGTAGCTATCCTTTACCTTGGAACCTACGTTGACATGCTTTATCTGTTATTTTAGACAAAGAACGCATTCAAGTGAAGTATGCATTCTATTGGTGGGATGAATGGTCACCATGGTCACCGTGCCGCAATGCGTCATGTCAGTTTTATTTCAGCAAACGTGACAGAGTGTGTAATGTGTCATCTGATGGTGTTCGTATTCCACGGGGCAGGACGTGTGTGGGTCATTATGAAGAGACTAGACTTTGCCCATTGCTGCCATATTGTCTTGGTAAGTGGTAATAACAATGTCCTAACATGAACTACTCCTGTTTGGATCCTTGGAAATTCCGAGCAGGAAAGAGGAGGCCGGGGCGAGGAAAAGAGGAAAAAGAGAGAGAAACAAGGGAGAAAAGGAAGGAAAGAGAGGGAAGAGGAGTCAAGGAGCTATAAGACTCTTTTCTAGAACCATTCAAGATAGTTTGCAAAGATTTTTCCAGCGAAAACTCCACTACAACGGGGCCAACAACAATATATCGAGATTAGAAGTCCCCAGAAGGCCTTTGATTCTTTGTCATTTTCCTGCTGGTTTGGTTGCTGTTGCTACTAATGCTGTTATTACTTGCTGATATTTTGTGATGTTGTTGTTTGATGGTTTATTGATATGCTGTGATGTTGTTCGTTCTGGTGGTGGTGGTGGTTGTGGTGATGGTAGTGGTACGTGTTATCGTTTGTTATGTTGTTGTTTGATGGTTTATTGATATGCTGTGATGTTCTTCGTTCTGGTGATGGTGGTGGTGATGATGGTAGTGGTACGTGTTATCGTTTGTTATGTTGTTGTCTGATGGTTTATTGATATGCTGTGATGTTCTTCGTTCTGGTGATGGTGGTGGTGATGATAGTGATGGTACGTGTTATCGTTTGTTATGTTGTTGTTTGGTGGTTTGTTGTAATGTTGTTTGTGCTGGTTGTTGCATTGGTGTTATACGTCTGTATTCCAGTATTGCTAACTGTTCGCTTTGTAGGTAAGCTATTTCAGTGTTCAGGTTGTATCGCTTCAGTACGATGCGACACACAACTACTAACATCATAATATTGAATCACCAGATTGCGCAGAAATCCTTAACACTGAAAGAAGATCTCGCAGCGGTATCTATGCCATCAACCCTGATGGCAGAAGACCCTTCCAAGTCTCCTGTGACATGACAACTGACGGTGGGGGGTGGACTGTGTTCCAGAGAAGACAAGACGGATCTGAAGACTTCAACCGTACATGGAACGAATACAAAACTGGTTTTGGAAACCTATCAGGCGAGTTTTGGCTGGGTAATGATAGGATCCACAGACTGACCTCCTTGAAGAGGAACAGAACATTGCGAGTAGACATGACCCAGATTGGACATTTCAAAACCTTTGCTTTCTATGATGAGTTCAGATTGAGCAACGAAAAACACAACTATACACTGAGTGTAGGGACATTCAGGAGCGGGCGCCGAGGGTCATTAGAGTCCAATGAGAACGGAAGAGGCTTCTCTACCATAGATCGTGATAATGACTTTGTAGATCACGTGAACTGTGCTAGTGACCTGAGGGGGGGTTGGTGGCACGGATATTATTGCTCTAGTAGTCTGAACGGGCTGTACAACTACTACTTCCGGTGGCCTCGTATTCCTAACTTGACGTTCAGCGATATGAAGATGAAGTAAGATGGACGGCCATGCATTCAAGGCTATATTGACTTGAACATAGAGCAAAGGAATACAGCTATTTCAAGAAAGATTGGTGAAGGTTTTGTTGCATGCCGCATGTCGCATGTCGCTTACCAAGCTTGAAATGTATTATATTCATATGTAAATATTGTCAGCACAGAAGAAAATATGCTGGAAAAACCTGTAGACAAAGTTTTGGAAAATCCCATATTGCTGTGACCTTTCGCTGCTAGAATTCACATCACCCATACTGCATTTCGGGCTTGATATGCAACATGCAACATGTGAAAAGCAACAAAACCTTCGCCAACCTTTTTTGAAATTAAAATAGCTGTATATCTCTTGCGTAGTTAGTTATCATATCATTATCATGATATTGAACACGAACACTCAACAGTATGCATGTTGCAGGATCTTAATTCGCCCTTTTTTTCATAGTGGAGGTCCCAGAACGCCAGAACTAGATATACATGTCTCGGATATATTTATTCTTATTTTATCGTAACAAACATAATACGGAATGGGGCGGTATTCGTACCACTCGACTCTTCCATACCACCACTCTTTATATTGTGCATACCTAGCTTTAGCATAGTTTCTTGAACGACATGTATTCCTCCATTCCACTCTTCATATTGTGCATATTGTAGCTTCAGCATAGTTTCTTGAATAACTGGTCTTGGACTCGATGGACTACCCCAGGGGCGGATTCAGGAGAAGGGTGCAGGGGGTGCGCACCACCCCCCCCCCCCCCCCGGAGCAACTTTTCCCCCTATTTTAAAGATACCCAATACGAAGTAGTGTTTTCTATCTTTGATTCTGAGGGCTGCATCCCCCCTGGGCTGACTTTGTGCCCTGCACCCCTCCCTGAACAAAATCCTGGATCCGCCTCTGTACTCTCACCCCTGCACTCACCCCCTGTTGTAAAATAATGGGTACTCTTCTGAAGAACTACTGAGACAATAGAAAGAAGATAATTTTATTCCGAGAAAACTATTCATTGCTATGGTATTCATTACACTTGGTATTCTGTCAAAATAGATAATGCCTAAAAACTAATTTACAAGGAATTTGAGTTTGCACATTAAAGGGGATCATATGCTGATCCACCAGGAAACTTGCGTTGCTGTCACCAATAATATTTCCTAAGAACATCAATACTATTGACAGATATCATACTCCATATCTTGAAGCGAATCTTGTAGTCGGTCTAAGTTTTTGGCAATAACTGGATGTAAAAGATTAGTACAGGATTATAAAGTGAACAGTCCACATTTCATTAACCTTCTTGGAGCAGAGTGGTTCTTCTACTTTCTTGCAGAGGTAACATTCCTAAACATCCTCTTTACCTCTCGTACTTGTACTGATTTTGTCAAGAAAAAAGTTTCAGATTTGGGCTTTTTTCGATGGCTCCTCCGGATGTTCAAGGTGGGAACGAGCAAGGAGATCCTTCTGCAGGAGAAGATGTGAAGAATAACTTGGTTGGAGTAGAGACTTCACATCGTAGACGTCGCTGTTGTGTTCTGATTGTGGCTGTGGTGTTGTGCCTTTTTATTATTGGCGGAGGTGCTTCGGTTCCTTTTGTTCTTAACGTGATAAGCCAATCAGGTAAGAAGGAAGTACTTTGTATTGAGCTGAACTTGTGAAAACAGCCATGAATCGGATGTTCGAGATCTGCTTAAACTGTAACTATGAGGCTTTGAATTATTCATGAGAGCGAAGGTTTTTTTGTATGTGGAAAATGTACAGTACTGACTTACAGCACGCGCACGATCCGCGATACGTGCAATATGCAAAAAGAAATTCTAATTCGGTCGATAAATCTATCGGGACTACAGTATTTAGTGTTGTCATATCTCACCATTACTTAGAAAGAATTATGTCCATATTCTCTTCTCACTTGCAATATTGCTCAACTCTACTTTCTTAACGTTTTTACATCAGGTTTCAACCGAAGCACTCAACTACGCACAACATCAGAACCTACGGTCAACACTTCAGAGACACCAACAGGTTTGTACATTTTTTACCAGTAAACAAATACGTTATTTTAGTTTGGTGACAACTCATGTTTAACAATAGAAGGCTGCAATGTTTAGACACTGAAAAAACAAAAGACATGGCCGCTATACTGGATGATATAGCAAAGACATGGTCGCCATGTTGGATGATATAACAGAAGACATGGCCGCCATGTTGAATGTTGTAACAAAAAGAAAACAAAAAAAAAAGACACCACCATAATCTCTGGTCTGAAAACTATTCTAGTTATTGTGACGTCATACTCTTGGGGAGAATGGTCGCCATGGTCACCGTGCAGTATTAGAACTTGTGGTGTAGAGGTTAGCAGACGAGAGCGAGTGTGTACGATGAGAAAAGGAGTTGCCAGGGACTCAAGAGCAACTGACTGTGATATTGGATTGTTTTCCCAAGAGACGCGAAAATGTCCTTTGGCGGTAGAGTCCTACTGCACTGGTACGTGGATTTGTAAATAATTTTCTTTTTTATATCAACAAATTAATTCATAAATAGTGGTTTCACTATTTGACCCTCTTTCAAACACACATACTTATACTACCACTACATCCCGTTTTCTATCGGTGTACAATATTCGACTCACATGAGACTTTAAAGGGCCGTTTACACGGGCAATATTTAATTTGCAGTGCGATAATCGCTGGACAAATCGCCGACGTACCGATTACCCAAATCTAACATGCTCTCATTATTCTGTTGTGGTAACAGATTGCGCAGAAATCAAATCATCTGTCACGGAATCCACCAATGGTACCTACTTCATCAACCCTGATGGCAGAGGACCTTTCCAAGTCTACTGTGACATGACAACTGACGGTGGGGGGTGGACTGTCTTCCAGAGAAGACAAGATGGATCTGAAGACTTTAACCGTACCTGGGACGAATACAAAACCGGTTTTGGGAACCTTTCAGGCGAGTTTTGGCTGGGTAATGAGTTCATCCATCGACTGACCTACAACAGAAACAAAACTTTGCGCATAGATATGGTCAATTCTGTGTCTTCGTATTATAGAAATGTTTATGAGAAATTCAACATAAGTAGTGAAAGCGAGGGCTATACTTTCTATGTGGAAGAAAACAACCATACTCGATCACCTTCTAGAGGTTCACTCAGGTGGTATGAAAATGCTAGAAGGTTTTCAACAGTAGACCGTGATAATGATGGAAGGTGGGGCGAGAATACTGCTGCTGAGATTGGAGGTGGCTGGTGGTATAGGTATAGTCATTACTCTCGGAGTCCAAACGGGCTGTATGGAACGAGTAGTTTTGGTTGGTATGGTTCTTACCATCACGGCCGAATGACGTACTGTGACATGAAAGTTAAGTGAAGTTTTAGGTCTATATACTTTTCTCAGCGGTCTCACTAGTACTAATCGCAGAACTTAGTTTCTTACGACATGCAATTGCTCTGCTTCTTTCCCACCCTTCCCTCCCTTGCACTGTTGTTGATTTTAACGCTATACGAGAGCTCCGCTAGATCTGTTCCCATCCTCATGCATGTTTACAGTGAGACCGATGCGAATACAATACTAGGCACTGGTGGAGCCATAATCAACACCTCTTTCCTCTGATTGTTCTCCGTAGTGTGTGTTTATGCCAGAGATATTATTCAGTTCCTTGCATATACAGCTATTTAAAAAAAGGTTGGTGAAGGTTTTGCTGCATGGTTGCATGTTGAATTGCTTGTTGCATGTTGAATTGCTTGTTGCATGTTGTATGTTGCATGTTGCTTACCAAGCTTGAAATGTGTTATATTTCATATGTAAATAATGTCAGAACAGAAGACGATATGCTGGAAAAACCTGCAGACAAAGTCTGAGAAAATCCATATCGTTGTGACCTTTCGCTGCTTAAATTCACATCACCCATACTGCATTTCGGGCTTGGTAAGCAACATGCAACAAGCAACAAAACCTTCACCAACCTTTTTTTAAATAGATGTATTTATTCCTTAATTTATCGTACCAAACATTAAAGTAAGAAGTGGCGATTCGTATTCCTCGACTCTTCCATACCACAGTTTATAATATCGATACCTTTAGTATACTTTCTTTAACGACAGGTCTTGGACTAAGTAAGATAGACTAACCCAACCTTGAAGAATCACCATGATTATAGAAAAAAAGAAAGTTGAAAAATATCTGCAGATGTCAAAACTTGGTATTCAGCCAAAATAGAATGGGCCTAAAAGCTAATTTATAAAGAATTCAGGTCTATACCCATTAAATAGTATAGTAGATCATATATCTACCAAACATTCGAGTTGCTGTCACCTCAATACAATCGCATTGACAGATATCATTCTCAGTGTCTTTAACCCCTTTTTGTACTCGCTCTAAGTTATTGGCAATAACTCTGGCTTGCCAATCAACTTATTACTGGATGTAAAAGATTAGTACAGGATTATAAAGTGAACGGCCCACATTTCATTAACCTTCTTGGAGCAGAGTGGTTCTTCTACTTTCTTGCAGAGGTAACATTCCTAAACATCCTCTTTACCTCTCGTACTTGTACTGATTTTGTCAAGAAAAAAGTTTCAGATTTGGGCTTTTTTCGATGGCTCCTCCGGATGTTCAAGGTGGGAACGAGCAAGGAGATCCTTCTGCAGGAGAAGATGTGAAGAATAACTTGGTTGGAGTAGAGACTTCACATCGTAGACGTCGCTGTTGTGTTCTGATTGTGGCTGTGGTGTTGTGCCTTTTTATTATTGGCGGAGGTGCTTCGGTTCCTTTTGTTCTTAACCTGGTCAACAAATCAAGTAAGACCACACTTTGTTCTTAGATCAATTTTGTGGGGAACTCAAGGAAAAATTTTGAAAACAGCCACCATGGGTGAAACTATTAGATTTGCTTAAAGGCGCAATTTAATAATCACAGGGAGCAATTTCCTTAGAAACTTGTGTCGCAACGCCGTTGTGACACAAGTTGCATGGAGCTTAATTGCAGCGTGTAACCTACAGTGAAACATGTTGCGAGACAAGTTGCAGCAATCGTTGCCAAAAGTAGAATTTGTTTCTACTTTTGGCAACGATTGCGTCTCCGTTGCACCGTATAAACCCTCTATTGTATCGCTATTTTATCGTATCGTATCGTATCGTATCGTATCGTATTGTGATACCATTCTTTGTTTGAAATGCTGCCTGGGAACAGTACACTAACAGGCTTGAAAGCTTTTACTCCACTTGGTTTGATTTCTCAGTATTTTCTTTCGGTATTGCCATGTTTCCTTTTTATATTTAACGGAACTACTGACTGTCTACCCAAAAGATTTGCCTGGTCTTTGTGCGACAACCCCAACTCGTTAATTTCTGCCAAGGGCTATTCGAACGATAACCACACATAGCATTGCCAGAAATATTGGACATTGTCAGCGGTGTTACGCATGAATGAAAATGAAGTGGTTTTCTAGAGGAAAAATATAACTACATGGTTTCCAAGCACATATTTATATTCAACTATGATGTTAGTAAAACAATTCTTGCCAAAAAATAGTTACTTGACAATCAAAAGAACAACTATTATTTTTCTGTTGATAAGCCTCACCACAGGAAGCCCATGAAGGACAAGAAACAAGTTTCAAACGTAAATCGTTACTTTAAGCTTCCTTATTGTATCTCAGCAGTCAATAGGAGCTTGTAAAAACAAAATGGCGATATTTAGGGGGTTTTGAAGCTGTTTGGAGCAGTTCTCTGTGGTTTCTTGTCATTTTTAACTGAAAACTACGAGCTAACAACGCGTCGAATCGCTTAAAATTCAACCTAACTTCAAGCTTCTTGGGAACCTACATTCTGAAGGCATGCTGTCTATTTTGAGCGGTTTTGGATTTATTAAACACTCGTTTGGTGATATCGAGGTGGAGCTCTTTTACTTTTAAATTTTTTCGAGCTCAAATAAGACGATTTTGGGGTCAAGTGTGGCCAGATTTATAGACGATGTATGGAATCTAGAGCTTTCGAAGCCTTTCGAAGGCAAGTAGTCCGGGAACCAATATGTCGCATGATTCAATGATCATTTTACGCTTATTTAGTAGCTTGTAGGGTGGGTTGTTTGTCGCGATGTGGAGCTCAGAGTAAATAAAACCCTATTCGCCGTAATTAGAGGAAGCTCTATATTCCCCATACATTTCCTATAAGACTCGGCGGCTATTTTGTAAGCTGAAACGCATCATTGCGCATGTATAAGCAGGCTCATGTCCCATATTTCTGGCAATGTAATTGGTGTAGACGGTCAGTAAACTCCACTTTTGAACGTTCTTCGTATTAGGTTCCAACGGAAGCACTGAACCACATACAGAACCTACGATCGCCCCTTCTGTGATACCAACAGGTTTGTAAATTTCAGATACCACTGAGCAAATATAGAAAGAATATTAGATCGACACTAATTAGACGCTCATTGATTAGACCTACACCGCCAATTACGCAACACCAGGTAATTGTGCTATTGTGTATCGTGGCAGTATAAATATGACCTATCTGACTTTATCCTTCACTTGACTCTGAAGATGACTTCCGCTCAGGTTGTCGAAACGTCAGTTACATCAAACAGTCCTTATCAGGACTACATCCACCTATTGTTTCTTCGACAAATATTGTTACTTCGATAAATATACGTTCACCTGGGTTCAGATATTTCTTTACGATAAGAAAGAATATTTTCAATTACAGTGTCAGTAAACTCCACTCTTTTTAAACGTTTTTCACTTATAGATTTCAAAAGAAGCACTAAACTGCGCACAAGAGAACCTACGGTCGATCCTTCTGTGACACCAACAGGTTTGTAAATTTCAGTAAATACTTAGAAAATACTTTTTAAGCATTAAAAACCTAGACGGAATTTTTCACTCACAATGACTCACAGTAAACTCCACTCTTTTTAAACGTTTTTCACTTATAGATTTCAAAAGAAGCACTGAACTGCGCACAAGAGAACCTACGGTCGATCCTTCTGTGACACCAACAGGTTTGTAAATTTCAGTAAATACTTAGAAAATACTTTTTAAGCATTAAAAACCTAGACGGAATTTTTCACTCACAATGACTCACAGTAAACTCCACTCTTTTTAAACGTTTTTCACTTATAGATTTCAAAAGAAGCACTGAACTGCGCACAAGAGAACCTACGGTCGATCCTTCTGTGACACCAACAGGTTTGTAAATTTCAGTAAATACTTAGAAAATACTTTTTAAGCATTAAAAACCTAGACGGAATTTTTCACTCACAATGACTCACAGTAAACTCCACTCTTTTTAAACGTTTTTCACTTATAGATTTCAAAAGAAGCACTAAACTGCGCACAACAGAACCTACGGTCGACCCTTCTGTGACACGAACAGGTTTGTGAATAGGACAAAACATGACTTTTGGAGGGCATATTGTTTATTTGTGGCCCGAGTAGCATCAATTTTGCACCCGAGCGCAGCCAAGACCAAATTACACAAAGTCTTCAATATCAAAAGTTAGAATTTTAATAAAACCTTTTCATTCAAAAATAAAGTTGTTATACATACAAGACAATAATAAAAAAATGAAACGCACGCGCTTTGAAATGGTTTCCTTAAGATCTGATTGGCTGACAGCAGTCGTAAGACATTCTCTCAACCAATCAGATCGAAGCAGGACGGTAAATGCATCTGCAGCCCGCGCGCTTGGCATTTGGCCCGCTAGACTGAACGTTTTCGTGAGGGCAGTTTAATATTTGGCCTTGTATATTGATGATAATACTTAATCTCAATTCATCAACAGGTAATATTCTCCCCAAGGTTTAACATATGACGGTTTGCAATTATTTCTAAGACTCTGAATTATGATAAGAAATGGCCGCCATATTGGTTTATATGACAATATTAGCATCTCCAAGGACATACAAAAATATTGAAACGACCCCAAAAATCTAACATGTTCTCTTTCTGCTCTGGTAACAGATTGTGCAGAAATCAAATCAGCGGTGACGGGATCCCCCAATGGTACCTACCTCATCAACCCTGATGGCAGAGGACCTTTCCAAGTCTACTGTGACATGACAACTGACAGTGGGGGGTGGACTGTCTTCCAGAGAAGACAAGACGGATCTGAAAACTTTAGCCGTACCTGGGACGAATACAAAACCGGTTTTGGAAACCTGTTAGGCGAGTTTTGGCTGGGTAATGAGTACATCCATCGACTGACTTACAACAGAAGCAAGACTCTCCGCATGGATATGGCCAATATGCGTGTATCTTACCAGGAAGTTTACAAACAATTCAACATAAGTAGTGAAAGGGACGACTATACTTTCCATGTGGGAGACGGTATTCGAGGAAGTTCTGGCTCGCTCAGCTGGCTTGAAAATTCTGAAAGGTTTTCAACAAAAGACCGTGATCATGATGGAAGGTGGGGCGAGAATACTGCTGCCGATATTGGAGGTGGGTGGTGGTATAGGAGTGATCGTTACCGTCAGAGTCCAAACGGGCTGTATGGAAGTAGATTTGGTTGGTATGGTAGTGGTTATCGCGGCCTATTAACTTACTGTGAAATGAAGATTAGGTGAAGTTAGGATGAAAGGACGGTATGCTAACTAAAGCACCTGGTGAGTTAGCCGTCTGCCGCTAATCGGGAATCTCCACCCGGGCTCAAACACCTCTTTCCTCGGTGTCTTCTCCGTAGTGTGTGTTTATGCCAGAGATATTATTCAGTTTCTTGCATATATATCATTATTACAAATAGATGTATGATCGGGAATCAAAATATTTTCTAGGACTTGAGTATAGGCATCACTGAAGTGTGTACTACTATTTTCGTTCAAGCATTTAGTGGCAAAGAACCTGTAAAGAAATTGCGCGTTTGTTTACGTTTGAAACGAGATGTTTTATCTGTTAACTTTTGACCAATTATTGTAAACTATTTTGAGCGGGAAAACAATCATTTTTAGAATGTAATAAACACGTATTGTTCACGTGATAGGCATGTCCCGGGATTTTTTAACGATTCTTTTTTTCTGTCATAGAGAAAAGTAAATAAAAAGTTAATGAATTTGGAAGAAGTTTGAGTGACAGGAAAGCAATTGGCGTCTTTTCTGTATTAAGAGACCTTGACTGTAAGATTCGAGAAACATGCGGCGGATGGTAAAAAATCAAACTCGTTTAAATAGCTTAAAACTTGTATGGTGGTTAGAGGATCCCAATGGAAGTATAATGGTATGGTTAGTTTCTGAAAAAAATGCATTTGTGATTTTTAGGAAGAGTTTGAAGTTCGTTGAATATTAATAAGGGAAATTAGCATAATTTTTAACCTGTTTTTAAGGTAAAATTATGTCACTATTTTTCATGTTTAGCCTTTGTCTTTAGCAATGAAATTTTTTGAGCATTAATTTTCATGCATTAGCAATACATAGGAAAGCAAAACATTCTGAAAACTTAATAGCTTTCGCATAAAATAGGTTTAACATTCATGTTTCCAAATATCCAGAAATTTAGCATTGATAATTACTGTTTCTTTGATCAAACTTTCTACCGTGTCCAACGCACCTCTTGGGCTGAAAACTACCAGCTTGGTAGATGAGACGTTCCTAAAGATCACCACCACGAGAAATTCTTGGGTTTTTTATTTTCAGAGCCAAAACGATTAGAGCAAATATGCCTATTGAACCCCAGCAAATGATACATTTTTCAAGAAAAATGTTCTGTTTCTGTTGTTTTATATGATTAGATGTTCATAATGTTTTTCTAAAGAAGAGATAGATGATCAAGAATTAGTAAATGAGATGAAAAGGAGCATAACATAAAATGTGCGTCAACCGCATCATCAATAGTGTCAGAGTTGAGGAAGGGCCTGGGGTCGACTGAACTATTACTCTCATCGGATGGAACTTTCAGTACTATTATTCTCATCTAGAATAAATCGAAAGTTATTTAGATACCTAGTGTTGTTTGTAGTCGACGAAACCATTTTAAGACCTCGATTATTTGTTTTCAGTTGCATACCCATAATTCCTTTGGGTCTTGTAATGTTTCACTCCAACAACCTTTTTTGAAATGTGTGTTCATTGTAACTAATTCTTCTATGTCTTACATTCCCATGTTTTTATTCCTTCTTTACTTCTTTCCTTTCTTTCGATCTTCCTTCCTTCCTTTCTTTCTTCCTTTCTTTCTTCCTTCCTTTCTTCTTTCCTTCTTTTCTTCCTTCGTTCTTTCCTTCATTCATTCCGTTCGTACTTTCGTTCCTTTCTTTTTTGAGGGGGAGGGGAGTCATAACCAGTATCCACTGAAAGTAGGGGACACGATGATTTTTCAGAACTTCTTCTTTTTATCCGCCACAAAACAAAACAAAACAACACACAACACAACACAACAACACAACAACACAACAACACAACAACACAACACCACAACACAACACAACACCACAACACAACACAACACAACACAACACAACACAACACAACACAACACACAACACAACACAACACAACACAACACAAAACACAACACACAACACAACACAACACAACACAACACAACACAACACAAAACACAACACAACAAATTTTCGAAAAACATAATTTTCTGTTAAGAGTTACCTAAAGCTTTTAAATGAGTTTAATACAATAAAAATGTTGCAATTGTCCGTCAAAACACTGCAAATCACATTTCCAAGAGGCTATCATGTATCTCAAAATTTTCAAGGAGGTAGCGGTAATTTTTCGGGTCCCCCAAAATAGCCCTCCCCCCCCCCCCCCCAACTAAAAAAACTAGTAAATTTAGTAAATTCAAACTTTTCAAAGTAAGAGAAGACTCACTTGCACCACCGGGTAATAAGTATAACAATTCCGGGTCTGATATATAGATTGAGATTGAATTTGGTTACTGTACGATCAGGCTCCTTGCCTTTGTGTTCGAGGTACAGAGACGGCGGAGCTCATTTTAAAGTGGGGGCCGGGATGGGGGGGGGGGGGGTCTAGTATACAAATTAGTGGCGAAAAGTGGAGAGCTAATATAAGAAGATGTATAACTGATGAGTAGTATGCAAAAGGTGAAAGAGCGGATCGGCTCTGCAGACTCTCTTGAAATTGATCCTCCAGCTACCTGAAAACGATGCGTCGGACAAACTTTCGTTGTCGCGAGAAGTAGAACACAGCCTACGGCTTGTGCTTCTCTTCACACTTCTTTCGTGCTTACTTGACTTCCTGCGTGTTTATTACTGAACGGAGCACGGAAAAAGCTGTTTTATTCGTTAAGTCGAGTAAGTATACAAGCAACAATAAAAAACTAGAAAACTAACGTCTTATACTCGAAAAGGAAATTACTTGAGCCATATCTATGGCAAGTTTTACACAAAAATCACAACAAAAAAGACTTATTTTCTCCCCAAATTTAGCAATTCTTTTTTATATAATCAAAACAAATTGAAAATTGAAGTTGAGGTACGTAAACATCATTGAAATCTACAAATTATATACGACGTCTAACGCTAATGATATTGAAGCGTTAAGATCCGTCCCCTGCGTGATTAAATAAAAATATTCGATGAATGTACAGGTATAAATTCAATAAAGATAGCCTAACAAACTTAATTTACTTAAATTTCGTATATTTAAGAAAAGAAAATCAGAATTTGTTTTGTTTCAGTAGCTCTTTAAATTTTGTTCAGTTCGCGGATGCCGTTAAGAACACCTGTAATCTGATGTTTTGTCACTCCAGAAAAAAAATGCTTATACTCAAAAACCCAAGGTAATTTATGTTGTTTTCCTTCAAATAGCTTATTATCTTCATATTCACCGGTAATTTTACTTGGAATATTGGTTGGACACTCTGGAAATTGTAATTTTTTCCGAAGCAGTTTTCGGTATCACTTCTGGCACACGACTACTCACCAACTATGAACAAAAAAAAAATTTGGTTTAATTTCTTAATTATAACCAATTATTAAGAAACATAAACATATTACAAGTCCATAGTTAACTGTTTATCAAAAATATTTGATAATTTATCGCCTCAAAGTTTCGCGCTAGCACTTTTAAAGTTGCTCTCTCAGTAATAAGGCTTACTAGCGTAATAAATCGAGTGCTTGATATGAAGAAAATTCAAATTTCAATTTCTCCCAAAATAACAGCTTTTAGAACTTGAAAATACACAAAAAGTTTTACCATCGAAGGCTCAATCCACTGGTAAATTTTGGGGGAAATTGCGAAAAAAAATTTTTTTCCATCCGCCGTAAACTCCCGATATTTCTCGAATCTTACAGTCAAGCTCTCTTAATAGAGTGGTCCTTGAATGGATTTTCAAAACGGTTTTGGCCATTTCAAGATCATTTTAACTTCACAATACATTTTGTAAACATTGTGTCTACCTGCAGCGTGACGAAACATTATTCTTGAGAGTGTAATTTGTTATTTGAGAATTCTCTTTTTTTCACTCTCGAGAACCCGGGGTACCCGCTAGCTGTGGCTATAGACCCCATGCATCACTTCGGAATGCAGCTCAATTTGGAGGACAAGACAATAAGTTACAATTCTCAGGAGTTTGAAATTCTTTTGTTTTGTCCTCCAAATTGAGCTGCTTTGACATCACGTGAAAGAGGTCTATAGTCCTGCAAATATCACACCCCTTGTATGCCGACGCTTAATGCATTTGTACGTCTTTTACACCTTACGGCATTCATGCATTCATTATGACTCGGTCGAGTGTGAATGTGAATACTTCGGGAATATTTACATACGGTTCTCTGTTCTGATGGATTCGCCATTAGACATTAAAGTCTTGGCTTATGAAGTCAGGATTCTACTTTGGAACTGAAGAAACTACAATTTCTCAACCCAGACTTAAAATATGGATAATTGTTTGTTCTAAGACCTCTTCTGTACACTATTAGCGCCTTAAAACATGGAGTAAGACGTTTACAGCCATGCAAGACAGACTTGACTGAAGCATTTGTGAAGGTAATGTTTTGAACTAGATAACTGTTAGAAAACACATAAATTGAATGAACCGCAGCATGTTAGAGTGTTTCAAAATATGACCGTATTTTCACTACAATATTCTTAGAACTCCAGACTAGATCTACAACTTAGACAAGAGGATTCGAAAGAAAATTAAGAGCTTCGACCATCCAACATGGATTCGAAGGAACTAAAGGTTTGTAGTTCACTTTATACAACGAAGTTTCACTCGTTTTATTTTGCTGGTACAGCACTTCCTCGCAAACTTTTTCACCATTCTACGCCTCAAACAAGACACTGCATCTTAGTGTGTGTCGAACGTTTTGAACGGAACTCCCGTCTTCAAACTCACAACAATCTTAGTTAGCCATATAAGTTTGAGGAACGAATATTAAGGCCCCGAGACATAATCTCTTTAGTAATAAATACAGTTCTTATCGCAGTTGAGCACGAGGCCCAACGGTATCCTAAAGCGTACATTAAAGGGAGGCTAGTGGGTCGATCGAGCTTGCAATAAATTGCAAGAAAAATTATGCGAGGTACAGCTATTCCAAAAAAGGTTGGTGAAGGTTTTCTTGCATGTTGCATGTTGCTTGTTGCATGGTACATATTGCATGTTGCTTACCAAGCTTGAAATGTATTATATTCATATGTAAATAATGTCAGCACAGAAGAAAATATGCTGCAAAAACCTGCAGACAAAGTTTTGGGAAATACCATATTGTTGTGACCTTTCGCTGCTTGAATTCATAACTACATTTGCATAACTGAATCCATACTGCATTTCGGGCTTGGTATGCAACATGCAACAAGCAACAAAACCTTCACCAACGTTAAAGTTATTTTTTCTACAAGTATTTTGCTCTCTTGCTCATAGAAATGATGGTTAAACATTGTACAGCCTTCGGTGATGAGAATCAAAGCTCAAAACTTTGCACGCCACCAAAACCCGCGCCTTATTGTATCGAGAAAATTCACTTCCCAGCCATCCTTTACTTCTAGTATAATTCTTGAAATAGAGTCATTCCAATAAACGTTAACCTAGGCACTACTACATGAATTAATCAAATATGATTGCCAGATGCTAAAACATTTTGTCTCCTTTTGTTCCTTTACATCTAATAAACACCAACAGCTAAATAGTAGTGCTAGGGTTTATTGGAAGGACTCTACAAGAACTATATTTATCACGAGCTCGAATCGATAGCCTCACTTCAATGTACGCTCGTTTAGAATACCGCTGGGCGGCGTGCTCAACTGCGATAAGAACTATTGTGTTTCATTTAGCGTGAATTTGAAATATTCGCGCGCATGAATGTTCCATAAAATAACTTAAAGAAAACGTCAGTTCAACTCCTTGCCATCCAAACCACAGTGGTTTATTTAATAGTTTTTCAAATTACAAGTACCTTTAATACCTACAAGATAATTAATATTACATAAAAGTATATTGTAAAATGACGTTCTGCAGTCCATTTCAATATAGTCTGGATTTTTCTAAGTTATTAATATTATTATTATTCGCACTTATTTTTCTACTGATTTTTGTTCCTTTCTTACTAATACTCTCTACATAACTACTAGAAAAATGCGAAATTTAGTTCTACGGCTTCAATCAAGTTGTCAATTGTTCCACTCAAAATTGGGTTATATATTTCAGTGATAGTCGGTTATGATATTAATTTCGGTGCTGTTCAAATATTTATCGGTGCTTTGGCTATCTATCTATATATCTATATCGAGTCCACTATCGACAGCAGAGTCCTGTCATTCTTACTGCGCATGCTCTAGCATTTCTTCGAGCATGCGCAGTAACAATGAGAGGAGCCTGGGGTCGAGAGTGTCTCATGTGGGCCTATACTGCAATAATCGTCCAATATAATCCAAATGTAGAATCAGGATATAATGACGTATTATATGTTTCCCCAGCGCCTCGTTTATAGATCTGGTTTTCTTATGCGCAATGCCGGCTGTCTTAAAAGTTAAGGCGACGCATTTATGGCAGATATCTAGATTGTTCGCCGTGCACATTTGTTTTTTTAGAAACCCAAATCAAAGTTCATCATATTGTTAGCAGTTTCTGACCAGGAAGAGTACCTGGCTCCATCCATCTCGGATGCTAAGGCATTGTCGGTTCTTAAGGCGTGGTTCATGCCCCCGATTTTTGATTTACATTCTGGACAAATGGCCTCTTCCATAGCACCGCCACAATCCCCTATGCAGTAGACGTGCCCTTTAAAGAACGATAAAATATTGTCTGTCAATAGAGCGGTTGTACATAACGCGTGAAAAAAAATTTACTTGTCAAAGAAAACAATGGAAATATGATTTAATAGTCCCCATTAGTCTAATAACTGTATATACCAAGGTTGCTTGAACTAAAGCCATTCAATGCAAGATAATTCTTTTGTTTTCCGTTAGCCCTTGAGAAGATACATTGATATATGAAAAATGGAAACCAAGTAGTATTATGGGAGTATAAAACTTCGTGGAAAAGAGGGCGCTTCTAATAATGTTATTCTCACCTTTTGGGCATTTGAACCAGTGTCCTTGAGCCAAACCCATGGCCCGAACAATCATGTCTTTGTCTTCTTTTGTGACGGGTTCGTATCGTAAACGGTGGGTTTTACGAATATTTTCAATTCTTTTCATGTAACGTTCGCATGTTTGTTCATCTTTTGATTGAAAAACAGTTTCATTAGTAAGAAATAGGTACAAGAGAGGAGAGGAGGGGAGAGTAGGGGAGAGGAAGGGAGAGGAGGGAAGAGGAGGGAAGAGGAGGGGAGAGGAGGGAAGAGGAGGAGAGAGGAGGGGAGAAGAGGGGAGAGGAAGGGAGAGGAAGGGAGAGGAAAAGGAGAGGAGGAGAGAGGAAGGGAGAGGAGAGGTAACAACAAACCTACCTAAGCGTTTCTCGGATTCGATAACTTTACAGATGCGGTCCAACTTGGTCTTCTCCTCCAAGCTAAACGGGACTCTTTGTCTTTTCTTTTGCGTGAGCAAAATTCGATAGGAAACAACCAATTGAAGACGCAGTATTTCATCATTCATCTCGTCTAATTCTTGCTCACTGAATCGCATTCGCAGCTTCATTACTCTCGATTTGACTGCAGTCACTTCTTCCTTTATTGAATCAGCTTCCTCTTGAGCAAGGATGTCAGCAAGTGTATCATTATGGCTCTGGATCCTAACTTCCTTGTTAATCTGTACCACGAATTTGCTCAAACGATTCATGAAATTAATTTGGTTTTCAAACATGTTGAGTTGTTCACTTGTCAAGCTTCTCTCCATGCTCTTGGTGATTTTCTCAGCATCATTTGGGAATTCGTTACGGAATTCTTCAGAAATAAGCCCCTTCAGCCTTCGTGATTCTAGAGCTATCTTGTTATCAGGGACAAGGAGTTTCTCTTTCACGTTCTCGAAGTCATTTAGAATGGTCTTGACGGTGTTGCCATATCTCAGATTGGTTCTGATAGGCGTCTTGCACAAGGGGCATCTGTGTATTAACGTTTTGTAGAAGCAGAGAAAAAAAAAAACGGTATAGTAAGAGAAATCATTTTTACTTTTGAGATGTAGTCGTTCCCAGTAACATAAAGATAAATATTCTTATTTAAGTGTCCAATTAGCGCTTTCGCACTAATAGACCCCTTGCAGCACGTCGGAATGCAGCTCAATTTGGAGTGCAAAACAAAAGATTCCAATTCTCAGGAGATCAAAATTCTTTTGTTTTGCCCTCCAAATTGAGCTGCATTCCGACGTGCTGCAAGGGGTCTATTGGGGACACATGCGCGGGGTGTTCGTGATAAGTTTGGTTTTGGTCGTGGAAGTCAATCAAAGTGTTTCCATGACATTTTGGCAAACTCGCAACGGGGAGTTTCAAGGGCAGGTGATTATGAGTGTCACGAAAACGCGTTGATTGCCGTCTTTGAAAACGTACTTTGTCAAAACGTACTTTGGCATCTTTGTAAACGTGCTGATTGAGAAAGATAAAAAGCACAGTGACAGGTTTTGAAGGAAATAAGTGCATCAGCCTTGACTACCATGCAACCTTGTAAACTGTAAACTTCGCGCTGTACATTAGCAAGGTTTATTAGGACTACCCAAATTTTGTGAGCGTGTACCAGGTATGTACACTTCTAGTAAGGGGTAACGTTGTTATATTTCAAAATATTTTTCATGCAGAATTGCTACTATGGGACAAGGCAACAAACCGACCTCACCTCTTCAGTTGTATGCTATCATTTTCACAATTGTCCATCCAATGGTCCAATGCATTGACTTCTATCACGTGACCACATGCTTGCAGTTCTACAAATCTGGCATCGGGTTCATCTTCGTCACCAAATAAAATTGTAGTGACTTCTTCCTTGTGGCAAACTCGGCATTTCTTCGGGCAGGGCTCGCCGCACATACCAATACAGGGGTGATCACATTTCCTCAATTTCTTCTTGCAAGGGTGTTCACATCTTTGTCTGTCACACGGCTGGCCACACAGCTTGCTACACTGATAATGTTCGCATTTCCAAGCGCACTTCTCCATACAGGGTATACATCTCTCGCCACACTTCTTTTGACATTTGCTGTGAACGCATTCATTCTCGCACTTCTTTTCACAGGGTGGGCAGTTCTTGGTACAAGGCGATTGGCAGCTGTGGCCGCAGAACAATGTCCGGCCACATCTTGCTTTGCAGGGTTGATGGAGACGTCCATGAAGGCATGCGCTGCAGGATCCTAAAAAACGTAATGCGTAAGTAAATAGGTATGTGTATTTTTTAATTTACAATACCAAAGACGCAAAAACGCACTGTAAATTTGCGCGTGGCTGATACGCTGTTGGGTGCGTCCAATGGCAGAAAGACTGCTGCGTATCACGAATTCCTCTACAAATCTGTAGTCAACATCGCTTCATGCTCACAAGTTTAAACTCAGTATCACAGAAGATTCTCTTTTAATCTGACCCTCGAACACTTTTCTTTTTTTTAAACTTGCCCAAACCCAGCCAAACCAAATTGTTCGTATCCTAAGATATTAAAACTAGAAGTAGCCATGGCGTAAGGGAGTGAAATTACCTTGTAAAGTCTAAACTCATGATAAAAAATGGTTTGAAACACTCGCTGCTCTTTATTATAAGAAACAGTTTTTGGAAAACTATAAAAGAATTGAACTATAAATTAACGAATAACGAATTGTGATTGGAGGAGAGGCACACTTCTGTTTTTTTGGGGGGGGGGGACATTTATAGAAGCTATGTGAGACTCTCATGATATTTATTAACTTATACATGACTCACTTGACATACATTCACATTACTCTACCTGCGCATTGATGTTCACATTTCAGCAATTCTCCACAAGGTGCAGCGCATTCTGTTTCCTTTGGATCCACGTTACATTCCACTTTATTCACGTGACCACAGTCCCATCTCTTCTGGACTTTCTCTTTGCATTTCTCAGTACATTTCTCTGAGCAAAGATTCGTGCACGGATGACCGCATGGTAGCTGTTTCAGGCACGGGCCTTTACATGCAAAGTCTGCCGGGTCCTTGTGGCATGGCACTTGCTGGATGTGAGGACAGTTTGGCATAAGCTTATCAATACGAACCGTGCAAGGTCCGCATTCTTGAAAGCACATTCTCTTACACATGTGGCCCAAATCACACAAAGACTTCGAGCATTTCTGTCGACATTGGTACTCAATGTGTTGAGGGTCGGTAGGGTGGCAAACCATTTGGCACGTGTGACCACACTCTAGTCTCGTCTTACAAGGTTCCATGCACCCTCCTTCTGGAGCTTTGCGGAAGTCATCTGAGCTTGACGCTTGGATTACGTTTCTTGGGTGGTTTTGACAAGTTAGAGTCAAAGCAGGACCAACCTAAAAACAATGACAACACTTTGAATTTAGGCTTTGTGAAACACTGCGCAAAACAGTTGCAAAGTTGAAAACAAGATGAAAGTTTCTGGTTGCGTGCACTTGACAATAACAGTGTTGGACGCAGTGCAATTTCGTGATGTACGCAATGTTTTTGCATAAGAGTCGCGGTCTTACACACGCTGCAATATCGTGGTTGCTCAAAAGGTTCCGCGCAATAATTATTGATTAAAATTCTATAACTAAACTCTGCGTTTTATCATGGTGACTGAATGTATTATTACTATTTATGTGTTATGTCAACACATGTATTTATAACATTAAGTGTAACTGTTTATCATATTTATGTACATACATAGAATATCATGTTACTAAACACTCAACATCAAGTCAAAATTTTAAGATACCAAATCTTACACCAAAAGAAACTCTTACATTTCCTGTAGCTCGCATGTCTCTGATAATATCAGCCCATAGCTTTCCTTGGTTGCACATGATATCAATGTTCCCAATGCAGTAGAAACCTTTCTTGGCGCGCGACAATGCTACGCACACACGATTCGCGGTTTTCAAGAATCCAATCTTCTCTTCCTCGTTACTTCGAACGAGAGACAACAAGATGATGTCGTTCTCCTCTCCTTGAAAGTTATCTACTGCGCAGATGCGAACTCCCCGAAAGAATTCTCTGGGCATTTCTTTCTTTAGTTGAATCAGTTGTCCAGTGTACATTGTGAGGATTGTGATCTGCTGTCGTTTATAGCCTTGTAAAATGAAATAACGACAAAGACCTGCCAAGTACTTGGCTTCGTGGATGTTTGACCGACTTCTGCCTTCTTCGATATACTCCTGTGAAATAAAGAGTAAGAATTTATCGACGGACGGATACAATGGATGTTATTGGATAGGTAGATGGACGAACGTACGGACGGATACATTGATGTAATCGATAGATAGACTGAAAGACCGAAGGATGAACGAATTAAGGAATGGACGGACGGACGTTTTTCAAAACATCTTTAAAAATCTAACTTTCTTATAGAGTGAATCCTATTTACCTCGAATTCATTGTGTTCAATGAAGAATATGTTTTTGTTAACACCCTTGATGTTTTCAAAGTTCAAAACAGATTCATGATTCTCAAGATCTTCATAGATGGGCTCCATCATCCGGGCAATCTCTGGACGCATCCGATGCTGCGCGCGCAGTCTTTCAAACCTCATGCCATTTTGGACCTGAAAACCAATGGTAAATGTCAATCAGTCTGTGGGAATATTATTATAAAATGTTGCGCAATACTTCAAGAAATGTTGTGTTATGGTTTCGCGTAGTTATATATATTCCAGCTGCACCAGTTGTAACGATTTCATAGCAGTGCCGCGATAGCTAAGACTAAGCACCAAATTGATAAAGTAAAAACAGGTAAAATTTTAAATTTGCTTTTAAAACATTGCGCGCAAACATATGTTGAAATCCAATACTCTCAGCTGCTCTCAGCTCAACCAATAAAACATGAAAGCTTTAATTTGGTGTAAGTATACCACTGGATGCTCAAAAATATTATATTAATGGCGCGTCTCACTGACGCTGACTTGCGTGACATTGCCATTGCGTGACACTTTTCTTGAGACATTTTAAGTGCAATATCTCGCAATATGCAAGGTGCCAATTATATTCATAATCATGATATTTACAAAAACATTATCAAAAGCAATCCTACCATTCTCTCGAAGAGTGACATATCAAGCTTGTAGTCCTTAGCAAGAGTAAAGACGTTTGGATTCGGGCGAAGCTGCTGGTGATCACCAATCAAAATCAAATGCTGACATCCGGGACTCAATGACGTCACGATGTGCGACTCCAGTACTTCAGCGGCTTCTTCCACTACTGTTATGCGTGGTTTTATCTTCTGGATAAGATTACGGTATTTGGCAGCTCCTGGAAGTGAACAGTAAAATAAAAAAATCTCGAATGAATATTTTGAGTATGCGCAGTAAGAATGACAGGGCCCTGGGGTCGAGAGTGATCGTACCTGTGGTTGTCATGCCAATGACAGTTGCCTTTTTAAGAATAGACAGGTCTTCAAGACTCTTGATTTCTTTCAGTCGTTGTGCGCCTTCTTCAAAGTCTTTTTGATACCTGAGGAAAAAATGAAGATTAAGTGTTTTGATATTCAAACCTTTTGTTAGAATATTTTGATAACACAGGAACCCCAACCGGGTTAAACAGGAGTGAAATATCATTCTAACCTTTCTACGGTGTATCTATACCCACTGCACATCTTATCAACCCAGTATCTATACAGACGCCATTTATCTCTCTTGCTTAGCGCACCGACATCTCTAACACGGGCAGCTTCTTCAGGTCTCATCATGTCACTCAGGCTAAGCTCGCGTTTGATTCTTTGTTTGATTCTTTTCTTCTGAAGTCGAGGATTCTGGACCTGCCATTGTCCCGGCTGTGACGTTGCCATGGTTTCGGAGTCGAAAGGATCCGCCAAGAGGAGGGATTGACTTCTCCCTTTGTTGCCAAAGCGTTCAACTTCATCGACATCTAGAATTCGCAGTCCTTCCATAGCTCCTGCTTCGTACAGGACGTCTTTGTCTTCTGCTTCGTCTGCGGCTTCTTCGGCTTCTTCTTCTTCTTGGTCTGTGGCAAAACAGACGTAGAACAACAGCACATAATAGTTAGCGTTTCTTCAGTCACTATAAAACTAAATGCTATGATTTTCTTCTGGGAGAAGAGATAGAAGGTCTTTAAGACGACACACATAGAAACATCTATTTAATATGCAGAAAGAAAGTCAAAATATACTATGAAAAAAGACATTGCGTAACATGTTTGTTTACGTGGACACGGCACGGAACTTTCTTACCGTAACTTTGTCACAGTCAAATTTCGCTGGTCTTTATTTGACAAGTGCAGAGTGTTTTTTGCCAAGTACAATACTAGAATATTCCAGTTATTAATAGCAATAACAGTGCCGGTAAAAGTAATCACAGTATAAGCGTAAACCTTACCTTCTTCTCGAATACCAGCGATAGCCATGACTTGTTCTCTTCCAATGGCTTCTGGATAAAACTGAAGGGAACTGACTCTTCCCTCAAAGAACGAATTGTGATTGGGCAGGTTTAAAGAACCAATGTAGACAGGAAGATGAGAAGCAATCTCCATGCTTTCATTTTGTTGTTCTTGGACCATTTTCCCGTTATGCCATAGGCGTGAAAAGCCTGAGAGATTGTCGTACGATGCAGCGATGTAGTTCCATTGATTCGGTTTTAAGACTGCTTTTGATAAAGGCTTTGGAGTGACACCGTCACGCCTAGAAAAATGAGAAGAAAGGAATTGCGTATAAAGTTGATTAAATCTGAGAAGTCCTTACAGTGGAGTTATATAACTGATAAGTTGTGATATCATGCTCATCCTCATCCAATAATTGTTTAGAGTTTTCCAACTTATCCTTTTTCGTCAGTTTTGAAGGAAGGAAGGAAGGAAGGAAGGAAGGAAGGAAGGAAGGAAGGGGTGAATCAAAAAATGAAAAACTATTGGGAGAGCAAACGAAAGAATGAAACAATGATAGCAAACTAGACTAACGAGTGAGCAAACCAAATGAGGTATGAGGGACCACCAACTGACCAACCGGACGAAAGAACAAACAAACCGAGGGAATCTAACTAAAGAACAGAGCAAACGAACGGGTGTAGCGTAACATTTTTTCCAGACATGGTACGAGAAAGAAGGAAGGGATTGCGTGACATATCTCCGTGACATACCTGTTAAATGACGCACATAGTACACCTTTACCATTCTCGACTCCATCCTGGCTGATTTGAATACCAATAGCTCCTTGGTCATGGAAGGTCACAATCGGTCCCCCATCAGGACTCATTGGATACACATACATTACAACGGTCATCGATAGCCGCGTGTCCAACAGTTGGTTTTCTATATTTGGAATGACGATGTAAGAGTCACGTGCTCCTTGTAGTTCGTAAGACCCTCCTTGTCTGCCGTCTAGGCCTTGGGCTGGATGGACGTTTTTCGAGATGGCTTTGTGGGACGGGTTTAAGACGTTGACTTTCTTGGTTTGATTATTGAATGGAAACACTGCGATTGGATCCACAAAGGCACCTTCGAAACCATGAATAGAATGGAGAATAAGATGTTTGGCATGAATAACGAGACTATTTAACAATTAGTCCTCGAGTCCGAATGGTCTACGAGTCAATAGCCCATTCGGCCGAAGGCCGAATGGGCTATTGACTCGTAGGCCATGAGGGCGAGAGGTCTAATTGTTTTAGTAAAAACCTACTAATCGGTCCAATAAAAGGATGCAAAAAGTTTTGGATTTTGCTTTAAATATATATTTTTTGGTTTTCAAAACCGGCGCTTTTCGCTACTAGAGGTCTATCACTAATAGACCCCTAGTAGCTCAGCCAATCACAGGGCTCGATTGGTGATAGACCATTAGTAGGTTTTTTCTAAATGAAGTTAGATTCAATGTTAACAATTATGATTACTATATAATTTGTCTTGTTTTCACTTGACGTCATATCCTGTCTCGTGCGGAATGTTCATCGTCTGATTCACAAGTTTTCGATAGACCCTTTGCAGCATTTTGGAATGCAGCTCAATTTGGAGGACAAAACAACAGGTTCTAATAGGCAATGTGCATCAAAGCTCACAAAGCACTCTGGGAAAGTGAGTTCTTTAAAATCAAAATCAAAGGAACTATCAGCAAAAAAATTACTTGGTTATTTTCGTCTGCTAAAATTCTTTTATTTCCATAGAAAATGTCGAAGGAAAAATTATCAGATGAATTTTTAGAGGAGCCAAAAAAACGTAAGAACTCACTTTCCCATCATGCTTTGTGCTAGAATTTCGAGCTCATGCACATTGGCTATTCTCAGGAGATTGAAGTTCCTTCGTTTTGTGCTCTAAATTGAGCTGCTTTGATGTGATGTGAAAGGGGTCTATAGAGTTTTCTGACTGACAGCACATGGCGGTTAGTGTTTGACCCAGCAATATCAGTTTGGTTTACAAAAACAGACCCATCGACGTATATGGTGAGTGGCAAGTTTGCGCATGAGAAGACACATGAATATGGATACAACTCAAACAAAGAATCTTATTCTCAAGAGAATGACACGGGGAATGAAATTGGAAAACATTCTTTTGTCTTGAATGCTCTTACTTGTCTCAAAGGCGTCAGACGTATTCAATGTGAGTCCAAGCCAATGACACATGGCCGATTTAACTGTAATCATTCCCGTAAGATGATCTCTGACAGGCCTGATCATGGAGTCGTACTGTTCGTCTGTCATGTAACCCTCGCTGCGTATTTGATGTTCATGGACGACGTTTTCCATGCATTTCTGAAGGTTTTCTGTTGCGCTTTTCATTTGCTGTGAAACGTGCTCGAGCTGTTGATGAACCTCAAAGAATGCGCGACGAATCTCTCTTGGAGCTGGAAATAGCAAAATAAGAATGGAAGTTAAAATTACCAAAAAAATGGAATGGGAATAGAAATGTTTTTCCAAGGAGGTAACCCTTGGCAATTAACTAAGGAATGACTGACTTAAAATGGAATGTGTTTTAAATCCTGAGTACCCCTAACTGCATGGCTAAGAAAACTTTAGCTCTCGTTCCGTGAACGAAATTGGAATTTGTTAGTAGTGATTTTTGTGGAGAGAGAAAAGCTGGAGAACCAGGAGAAAAACCCTCAAGGCACAGGAGAGAATCGATCAACTAACCGCAACTATACTGACATATAATGGCGGGTTTGAAGATTGTACCCACGCGAAAGGTGGCGCATAAACAGCGCACACCCGGCCGTGCTTCCCTATTTTAGCGTGTTTATCTGTTGTCTTTGGTCATGCAGTCTACGTTTAAGGCGTAGTTATTTGCAGCTGTCCTTAGAAAACATTTTCATAACTGAAGTATCACCAGACAGCCTCTTCCCACCCCCGCGCACACTATTGTTATTGATGTATCACCTTGTTTGTCTTTATGCATCTTGTGCTTGAGTTCATTGAGGCTACACGCTTGCATCTTCTCGCTTTGGCTTCGCCCACCAACCCGTACGATTCCCTCGGGATGAAACTCGTGGATTCCCTCCAGAAATTGGTCTAAAGCATGATTGGTGTAGCAGACCACGAGGATTGGACGAGACGAGCTAACGCCACCAAGTAACTCCTCATCTTCATCGACGAACAACTCACTCCCTCGGTTCCATATATGCTTATTGTGCAACAAAACCCTGACCACCTGGTTAGAGATGTTTGGAAATAGTTTTAGTATGTGTAGTGCTTCCAAATCTCAGCAAAATGTCAGAACTTAAAAAAAAAACTTCACTTACCTTCAGTCCAATGTACGTCTTGCCCGTCCCAGGTGGTCCCTGGATGATTGCAAACTCCTTGGTCAGTGCAAGTTGTACAGCTTTGAGTTGAGAAGGGTCGAGTTCCAAGTCTTCTGCACTTGGCCAGGAATTCATGTCAAGGATCCGTACAGCATCTCCTGATATTGCAATGAAAAAATATCAAATATAGGTTTAGGAACACAGCCAATAAATAGACAATGCAGAGGAATGACTGGATGGTATATTACCTCTAGTGCTGCGAGTCAGCGAAAGACTGTGAAAATCTCCAAGCAGGTGGCGATATCTGAAGACAGAAAGGAAAGTAACTGTGAGGATAGTAAGTCCAAAGGTACCACTTATTCTCCCTCCCTCCCTCGCGCTAAACTTGTGCTCCTTTCGACGAAGGAGAAACACTCCCGAAACATAAAAGAGGCTGTCATTGCGTGTCATATTTTAAATGCATACGACGCCTCATTTGCGGATGTCTCGAGTGCATTGGCCGTGATTACTTAGTGCTTTGATAAACGTTGATTCGAGCTCGAGTTTGATGTCTTATTTTAGGAACAAATATCGCAGAGTTATAACAGTCACTGAGCCCTTTGATTAGCAACAAACCCCATTACTATCAAAGCATCTTTTTCATTCCATGACTTACCGACTTGCAAGTCTTTCATCTGTGGTTCTTTTTGTCGCTTCTTTTTTCATGATGGGTGACAAGTCATAGGTGACCTCTTCTCTCATCCTGTTCTTAAGGTATGCTGGGGATTCAACATCCTTCTCACAACTTACAATATAGCGCTGAGAACAAAAAGAACATTTGATCGCTTTTGCTATCGTCTTTCTTAAGTGCATTGTGAAGTTAAATGTGGGGTTGACGGGATCAAACATTTCCACAGCTTCGCCATATTCCTTGCAACTTTGGAATAGATATTTTAACCTTGGGCGCGTTTTCTCGTGCGCAACCGTTAAACAAAGAAATGATACTCTAGGGAATGACACGTGGTCTGAAATGGGAAACATTATGCCCAAGGTAAAGAGGTCTTTTGAAAAGACGAATAATATTTTGCGTGTGTCAAGAATTTACAAGTATAAATAAACTTGCTAAACGGGAACCAAAACACATACGATTTTTAATATTCTACAGTTTGGAGTGAGGTGTTTAAAGGTTGTCTTACCTGGAAAGGAAGTCGTTCAGGTTGAATTTCTTTCAGTCCTTCTAAAACATGACGACAGGCTTCAAAATACGCCGTTGTTTCTACCATTTGGTACTCTATCTTACCCAGGTCAATCTTTTGGGACAGGTCGGTGAATCGAACTTCTACTCTACCCTGCAGGCGAAAAGGCAACAATTATATTTAAGGTGGCTCGATATATATATATATATTTTAGGCTCTTTTGAAATTCGCAGCTTAAGAATGCTTCAATGCTTTGATACTTTGTCAAGTTTGTAATATGGGCCGAAGTTGGGCCCTAGTTGGGCTGCCTGTGCTTAATTTAATCTACGGTCATATGAGCAACAGGATCGCTCAACTCGTAATGCAACATCGCTGTGAAACGGGTTGAAAAGCGATGCTGCGCGTTTTTCCTCCCGAGTACAAACTTGTCTAGCAACAAAATAATTTGCTGCAAATTGTTTGACGTGTCAACTAGTAACCAATCACGAGCACCAGGGATGCCATTCAGCGGCTGCTTTCGGTACTAGAAATCAGCTTGCTGTGACACAAGTTTGCTTTGGAGAGGTTATACGCGCAACATCAGGAGATTTTGTTGCAAAAAGTAGAACTGCCTTCTACTTTCTGCAACAGACTTTTCCAACTTGCAACAAATCATTACGTACGGAGACGAATGACTTTGCTTTGCTAACGTCTATGTTACGACATATCGTCCTCACGTGCACATGAAAACCGCTCTATGCAATCTGTTTACTTACTTCTTGTAGTTCTTTGATTTCTCGGTTTTCCACTGTAGCAAGAATAAATGTTTCGAATTTATCCTTCGACAGACAAAGCAGGGAGCCGAAGATCAGCCTCTTGCTGTTCTCCCATCGGACTCGCTTCATCTTGGACACGTCAAAGCTGATCTTGTGAGTCAAACCTTTGCTCGTGAACATGGGAAAAAGAATCTTTACTCCATTGTAAATCCGGATGTCCTTGATGAGAAATAGAGAGTATTAGTAATCAATGTGACGTCACAACATGGCGGATCACAAGAACTAGAAAGTATGCTGGTTAAAAAGTACACGAAAGAAATATTTCCATTCCTCCACTAAATACCTCTATAGCCACATCCGGTCTAACCATTTCCGTAATGAAATGATAATCATATGGTAGCCATATTGGATGACAAAACAAAAGAAACGAACCGGTGACAGATCCAACATGGCGGCCATGCAATCACTCGTTTCATGAGGCGAGAGCGGAAAAAATCTCTTTTTATGAGGATAATAAAAGGGAAGTATTTTTTACTTGTTATTTGGAGAAATCTTAGCCTGCGAAAACGATTTAAACTATTACAGTTTGCTATGCACTAAGTATTTCGCTAACCTGCAAGGGTCCCATCTTTGCAGAGCCCATTTGTTCCAACATCTTGTGAATGCCATCTCGAAGGGGGCGAACGAAATCTTCTCGTAGCAGTCGAAACTGCACGTCTAGATAGTGTTCAGGGTTATTGTAGCTGCCATCTATCTTATTTCGTCGAAGGAAAATAGGTCCCTGAATGTGGATGTCTTGTATCTCGGGGATGACGCTCATTTGACGGAAGTCATCAGGTGGAGCCTCGTCATCGAGGAGAGCAGCTGAAATGAAATGAAACAATATTCATTAAAACCTATGGTGCAAAGGTGCCCGACATTGTTAGTCAACGACATATGACATTGTCACTGGGCCCAGCATGTTGAAGGCTTTTGGACACCTCGTTGAGTGTTGCTGAGAGTTAAACTGAATGAGCAAATGATTTGCGCAAAGAAAAAAGCCGATCTGTGAGTTAGCAGACCCTGACTTGATCAGCCCAGAGGTTGTTTCAGGGTTCCATCTGTGAGTTAGCAGACCCTGACTTGATCAGCCCAGAGGTTGTTTCAGGGTTCCATCTGTGAGTTAGCCGTGCAATGGCTTTGATCAGCCCAGATAGCCCGTGAGCCAGAGGCCGCTTTGGTGCCATTTGAGGGGGAAAGGTTGCATGTTCAAAAGGGTTCGATAAAATTTGAAGATTTCAGGTATTAGGTGCAGTCAGTACCTACCTGCTTCACCAGCGTTTCGTCGTCGTGGTCTTCTGCCTTCTTCAGCTTGCTTATTCACTTTCTCCGCCATTTCATCTTTCAACTTCGATAACTCTTCTACGGACGATTGTATTTCACTGCTATCAATTTTACCGCAGGCAATAAGGGCACTAGTGGCAAAGGAAAGTTGTACAATAGGAAGATCTGCGAAAGAACTTGGCAGTCTCCTAAGAACTCCTGCTAGAAGCTTGACCATGGCTTTGAGCTCAACTTCAAGAGCATAACCGTCTTTTCGACTTGAACTGGGAAGACGGTTGATATAAGCTGACAAGTGAAGGTTGAGATAGATAGATCGAGGAAGAGCGCTCAACAGTTTTTGTAAACCCGAAAGAGTCGTACCACACTCGCAAGCACGAGCCAGAACTCTAAAAACCAGTACCACTAGATCATCCCTCATTTCCATCTGTTCAAGAAGTGCTTCTGTCGCGGGCATACAACGTTCACTAGTCATGTCCAGCACGAGCTCATCTGGATCTTTTTCTAGCATCGACTGCAAGCTTTTGAAACCAAATCTTACCTCGGATCTGCTGTCAGCACCATCCGTTCTTCCTGCTCTACCTTGAGGTCTTCCTCCTCTACTTCCCCATCCTCCTCCTCGTCCTCCTCCTCTTCCTCGTCCACCTCTTCCTCCCCCTCCTCCACGGCTATATCCTCTAGGGTACCTTCCCCGTGCACCTTCCATACCTAAATTGAGAATTACTAATTAGTATTTCTACGAATGTAGTGGTAGTGTGTGTGAGGGAAAAGTTTCTCTAATTAGTGCGAAGCGCTAGAACGACTAGACACTTTCATTTTTTTTTAGAATGTTGCCTTTGAATTTGAATATGGCTCTCTCACACACAGTACTGTAGTACGTCTTATCAAAAGACCATTGAAGGTCTCTTGGTCATATGCATCACTTTGAAATTATTTTGTTTTTTCCCCTTTACTACCTGTATATTGAAAATTTTCATTCTTAAGGGATTTTACCGGCTCCGGAAGTCAGTATTATATGTCTTTATATATGTCTGATAAATAGCACAGATGGAAAGATTCACGAAGAATAAGAGCCAAACAAAGCAACTAGCCGCGGATAAACAGTTTTTTTCAGCAGAGATTTTGTCAGAAACATTGAGCCAGGTAACCCACTTTTCCCCCTTATACACAACCGTGTTGTGAAATCCACCACTCATTTGGCATTGCGATCAGGGAAGCACGCGCATCCCATGATCACCTGAACGGAACGATTTGCTAATTTCGTTACTGTAAAGTACCAGCCGTAGCTTATGTGTCCCTTATGTGTCTGATTATATTGTATATTATATGATTATCTTGCATTATCCATATTGTATCAGCCAGCAATTCAGTTTTCTCTAACTGCAAGTGGCCGAAATAAACCATATTATTATTATCATTATTTAAAAATGATGTTGAAATGATGTCATGTGTCACGCAACACTACGACAGGGCCAAACTTTCAGTGTCAGATTGTGAATAAACTATATTATTACCCTCGCAATAATCCGTCCATATTTGTGGTTTTTATATAAAATATCGTAGCTATCGTTCTTAAAATTATGGTTTTACTTTCATTAGCTTTGATATTTGTCTCAGAAAAATAATTATTGGCATGCATAAGCGAAAATGTATGTCGTCAAACCATTGAATCTGCCTCTAGCTAGGAAGGATTCTTTACAAATTTTCACGGATTAAGTGGTTTATGAACTATTTTATACAAAATTAGATGTCTTTACATTCTAATTCCTTCCTTTAGAAGCTGTATTCAAAGCAATGAATGAATTTTCGATACGAAATACTTGCGAACTCACTTACCAAGTATGGTTGTTGTGTCTGGTTGGGTCAGAATCGATCCAGGCCGATGGTCGTTAGTTCCTGCTAAAATTTTGTGAATTTGTGAGATCTCTTGCTTTGTAATTCTTTAAAATAGCGCTTCTTGATCAAGTATATCTTAAACAGCAAAAGAAAACCTAGTTCATGTAACAGTCCTAAGACGGCGACAGCATTGAATCATACAAATTCTGGGAAGAATCTTTATTTCTTAGAATCGGTCATCCGGGAATCCCCTAATTAATATTAATGACGTCACAGGTAAATTACAAAAGAGAAATCGGGGAATTTTGCAAGGGATTTTACCCAGACAATTCACGGGGAAAACAGCACACTAGGGGCGGATTTATAAGAAAGAAAACGGAGTATTAATTACAAGAACAAAAATATTATGCGCAATCATTAATTCTCGTTTCCTGCATTGAAAAAGTCCCTTTATTTTTGTCAATTTTTTTGCTATATTTTTGCCATGTTTTAGAAAATTTTGAGGAGGAAATGTGCAAGTTATTAAGCTTACTTATGTGCAAGTCCCATTCAATAATATGATCAAATAATTTGAATGTAACATTATTATTTTTTAAAACATTTTTTAATAGTTTACAAAGTTGAACAGAACATTCTGGTTCATGAAGTTGAATGATTTTATTTACATTTATAATCTAGAATAAATTCTCATAAGGTTATGCTAAAGCAAGTTTTTTCAAGTTTGGTTCTTCAGGTTTTTCATCTTTTTCGGGCTCTGATTTATTTTCTTTGCTATCAGCTGTTTTCCCTTCTGATTCAGTTGATCCTTTTTTTGTTTTTGGGTCTCTATGTCCAAATATGGTACTACCAACACGGACATTCGTGCTACCCATTTGTATCTGAGGAAAAAAAATGAAAGTTCACTATGAGTGTGGTCATAAGGGAATGCAGTGTAACTTTCTTTGTTTGTACATGATGTCATAGCCGCTATGTATAAAGAATTTGACAAAATATTTTTCAATGAATTCTTTTGTTAATCTTCAAGTATGGTTGCCACAGCTATTTGTTATTTTACTTCCTTGGGAATAATTGCAAACCAAGAAGTTCCTAAAGGTGTAAAATTGGAAGTGGGATAGTTTATTTTTTGCACTGGAAAAATGGGATTTTATGCTCTGTGAATGGGATTTTATGCTCTGTGAATGGGATTTGATGCTCTGTGAATGGGATTTGATGCTCTGTGAATGGGATTATTAAAGGTTTCTTGTTAATGGAAATAGATAATCATTATGGGATTTTTTGAAGACTTCTTACTGGGATGGGATCAGGGAACTTTGCTGGCTGATAATATGAAAGCTGACATAACAATAATTACTCATGAAAGCTATCAAACAATTCAGAGGCACTTCAAGGGGTAGATTTTGGGGGGAATTAAAAAAGCAATTCACTTACAGCTTTGTCGAAGTCAGAAGACATTCCCATACTTAATTCCACTTCATCTTTAGGCATATTTAGTTTTTCACAGACATGTTCTTGACATCTTATCAAACACTACATTCAAAAATAAAAAATATTACTTTAGTAAAAACTAGCTAAAGCATCATAAGTCCTAGAAGAAATCCATTAACTACCATCTGACGACATCAGATTAATCTCACAGAAGAATAGCCCACTTCTGAAATATGCTTTGCTTGTCGCACACAAAGGTTTCTGTACGAGGCTAAATTTATTATTTTCTCCTGTCAAGGGCATGAATCACTGAGCATTAATACATGTAGCACAGAGCCTCACATGGAAACCTTAAATGTGTGTGACAAGCTAACTAAGCATATCTTGGAAGTTGACTGTTTAAAGTTCTTTTTGCGTCCTTCTCAGACCCTCTGCATCATGGCAAGGGAAGTTGATGAAATAGATAATTTTTCACCTTATTATTTCTTGTGATATTTATGCATATTTTTAACTGATATAAGACTCAATTATCAGTAAATATACAATGCATGCACATTTACCGTGAAATCAGGATTTGGTCCACATTTTTCCCAGTCATAGTTGTATTGACCTATGGTCATTAACCCCATAAATTTCAGGTTTGGACAGTTTTGAATGATGAAATTAACTATGCTCCAACATTCATCTGTGTAACAACCCTTTTTACCTACAAAACAATGACAAGGGATTAGCCAAAATATCAAAAATATACTAATTCACTGGGAGTGTGGGGGGTGGGGAGGGTTACTGCTTAATTGGATAATAGTCCCCCTTTACAGTTCCCTTCACCATCTTGGTCCATGCTGGTTCACAAATATACATATTGATCAAAATAGCCCCTTTCACAGACGTTCCCTGTTCCATCTTGAAAGGTAGCTGTGCCTTTGCATTGAAGCAAGATGAACAGTGAGCTTGCAATCTAAAAGATCCCTTTTTTAAAACCTTGAACAGTTATTCATGCGATCACATGTCTCTATCATTGCAAGGTCATGTCTCACTTTGAGTCAAAGATGCAGCTACCTTTCAAGATGGAACAGGGAACTGTGAAGGGGATTATTTTGATTAAATAGTCCACCACCCCTGGATCCGCCCCTTAATTTAACAATTTTCCTTTTGTTCTTATTCTGACTAATGAATAACTTACTTTGTTCATTACTTGTGTTGACTTCAACCATCACTTTTAATGGTTCTTTATTGTCACTTTTCCCCCATGAGTTGTTCAGTGTTGTAGCAAGTTGTGTAGTGTTTATTGTTTCCACCATAAACAAGTTTGAAATTGCTACCAAAAAATAACAATTAATTATACTCCTTATAAGGCATTTATTTTTTCATTTGTAAAATGAATTATTTGAATATAGACATAAAGCAGGAACTTGAAACTGGAGTATTCTCTGCTGGTAGTCCTAAAGGGCTAAATTATGCAGAGCTTAGTTTCATGGCTTGTCATTCAAAAAGAATAACAGATAAATATATTGGAGTTATTTTTTAGCATTTTTCTTGAATCGATCTCCAAGGATCAAGCTGTTTTCATTAGTCTGTGGCCTTGACAACTTTGAGTTGGGATTTTACTTCTGTCATTCAACAAATACTCCAGTTTCACATTCGATGGAAACCGCTGTTTTTGAAGACCACAGACTCATTTGTACAGGCTTAGCCTCGCGTATAAGTCAGCTATTCAACGACATCATTAAAAGTCCGTGGGATTTCAAAACATTGGTATTGTTCAACTTACACGTTCTTTACATTACGGTTGACTTATGCAAATCATTAGCAACAGCCAACTGTAATGTAAAGAATGTGCAAGTTGAATAATACCAATCCCACGGACTTTTAATGGTGCCTTTGAATAGATGACTTATAAACGAGGCTAAGCCTGTACAAATGAGTCTGTGGTCTTCAAAAACAGCGGTTTCCATCGAATGTGAAAGTGGAGTATTCCTATCTTGACTCGCTGTAAATTTGAAAGACAGATTCCAGACAGATATTTGTAGAAATACTCAAATCATAAATATAATAAATAAGATAATAATCCCAGGAGGCATTATACCTGTTAGATTATTGCATTTATTTCTTTGTAGATGACCAATGAAATGCCATTTGAGATCACTCAATTGATGTAACTAAACATTCAAGAAAAATATGAGCAATTTTGTCTATAAAAATAGTAAAAAACCCATGCTAGTTGGCATGTGTATACCCCCTAATCATTTTTTTCTGGAAAACTCCATTGTCATCTAATTACATAAAGGGTTCCCACTCTAGTAAAATAAATTTCCCCGACTTTTTAGCTAGAGAGCCATTTTGCAGGCTACTGGCTTTTCCCTGGGCAGATGTCATTTATCAATGAACTTACAGGTAACCCGAGTAACACAAAGGGTTATCTACTTTTCAAGGGCCTCTCCAGCAGACATTAGACTGATTTAGCATCATGACACGAACGTCAAATATGACAGTGTGAGCTCATTTTTTGCATATGCCTGCCAGCCTTAATGAGGTTTACCTCCTCAACAGGATGCCATTTGCAGCATTTATACGTCCTGTTGAGGACGCCAACCTCATTGAGGACAACGCACGTACACAAAAAATGCGCTAGCGCCGTCGTATTTGACATGATTATAGTCCCCCACCCCCTTTAGATAACCATAGTCTGATCCTTACTAAATATTTTCTTCATTCACTTTCGTTTCATTCATTTATAAATTAAAAAAAGACATTTCTTTGAATTGAATAAAACGAAAAAAGTAAGTTTAATTCACGAATAAATTAAGCTTAATGTAAAATTTGGGTTGAATTACGTAATTAGCCGATAACAAACTCACCCGAGGATCACTTGCTTTTTTCGCTAATTCCTGTACCTAGAAGCGCAATATAAAGAGGAAGGTTTAAGTCACACAACATGATCAATTCATCTACAGTTATCACAGGAAAAAGGCTTTAGAAAGAAAGAAAATACAAGCTCAAAATTAACAAAACAAATGTACAAACATGTACATATAAAGTCCTGTCTTCTACGATGGATTTACTGCAGAAAACTCACGTAATTTTCCCCAAAATGTCTCTGTCCATGTTCATATGCCTTTAGTATGTATTCAACTGGTTTTGTCTTGCTCACGGCCACCAATCTTGGTACAACTCTGGGAATATTCTGCAAGATTAAGCCAGATATCATGGTTTAGAGTACTGAGACGTCTTTGTAAAAGAGCAAGTACAAATATTTACACAATAGTTTGTAGTCTTGGAATCACACTACGGTCCTAAAAGAGAGTTCTAACCTCTGGTCGTTTCTCTACTGCTTGATTTATTCGAGCTATGACCCCTCTTAAAGCTGGACCAACATTTTCTAACGCCATTATTCTTCGCATTGTCTTCCAGCACGAACCATTGAGTGTCAAACCTTCCCCTCTACGGGATGGGTGAGGCACTTGTGATCAACATCATGAAAAATTATCCATTCACGAAAAACTATTCCCAACTAGATTCTCGTTATGATTTTCTTTAGGATTTTCAACGAAATTCTTAGTAATATGTTGTTTGTTATTTGTAAAATAGACTGAGAGTTTTAAATTAAATTTAGCTTACTCTCACCTTCCCCCACAGAAATAATTATGTCGTCACTGAAGCAGTTTTAGTGTTCGGGTGGGCCGGCAGTCTCAATGTTCAGCGGGCGTAGTAACCAAGCAGCGTCCTTGACAACCATGCAAACCTGGTATTCATTCTTGTATTTGTGGTTCCTACAGACGTGAAAAATTATTGATCAAAGTCAAACTCTAAGATCATGACTTTGTGAAGAAATCAGAGGATCAAAATGGCTAAAGGAAGACGATTTGTACCGTCAAGAGAAAAAGATGGCATCTGGGTAAGTTAATTTACCAGGAAAATCACGATTCAAAATTGATACTTTCTGTTTGTTTGTAGTTTTTAAAACTCTTGTATAACCCTGAAAAATGACCTTAGTTAAAAGCGTTCCTTAAATTCCTTCTTTCTGGGGCCATATATTGGTTTTATACTAGTTATCTATGACATTGGAAACTTTACAATCTATAAGAACAGGTTGAACTGCTCAGTTTCCAAGTTATTATTTTTCTTTTGCATACAAAATTACGTACTATGGAAGAATTCCAAAATCTCCCAACACTATTACCATGGAACTAAAATCAACTTCTTGTAGTTTTGTGAAGCTCTTTGAACGAATTTGAAGCATTGTTACTGTTACATAATAAAGATTGAAAAACAGATACCCCGCAAATGAAATATTTTCGTTTCATACTGTGAAACTCAATCAGGCAGCTGTCAGAATGGACATCAGGAAATCAATTAAAAACCATTTAATGTTTGCACTTGGCTCAGTACTGGAGCCAGCAATTACATTTCGGCCCCCAAGAGAAAGGAAGTCGCCGATAATTGTATCATCTACCTTTTTGTACTACTATATGTTAATGAAATGTTCATAAAATGTTCCAACTTTGTTTGTTTCAAAGTTCCAAACCCGCGGATGGCCCAAAAGGTTTGATGACACTAAATCGAAAGGGAGGATAATTTCTTCGCCTCCAACAGTATTTAGACAAAAAGAAGAGGTAATGCAAAAAACTTTATATTCTATAAAATATACCTTAAAGCTTTTCTTCTACACTTTTTGCGCTTCAATATTTTTTTCCAAACGAGGAAGTAGATTACTTCACCAGCGTTCTTTGTACACTTTCCATTTTGTATTCTTCTTCTTCTTGCCGCCCAGCTGTTTTTCGTTTCCTTTAACTTAACTTTCAGTTTACACAATTTTAATTAACATTTCTTTTCCTTTAATTTTAGTCTCCATACCAAACTTTCTCGTTCTCACAACATGACAACAGACATGACCTTCAAGACCATGGAGTTTACTTTGGAAATGTAAGTTCAACAAATTGAGTATCTATCGCGGAAGTCGCCATAGAAATGAGGTTTTATTTGATGAAGATTTTGATTAGAAATTTGGAACTTGTCAGTCCTAATTGCACTACATTGATGGCTTAATAACCCAGGAAAAAGATATTGGAATGAACATGGAATCAGAGGAGGCAAAAGGGAAAAATGAAAAAGATTAAGGATAAATAGAATTGCAAGAAAAAAACAATAGAAGGGTATCTTAGAAAACGCTTTTCATCTGTAAATGAAAATCTAGATCTTTTGAAATTAAGAAAAATTGATGTTTATAGTAAGACACTAGTCTTGTAATTCAAATCCAACTCATATTTTTGAGCTAATGAAATTTTGAATTATTTGTCCACCAGGGTTTAGGAAAGAAAAAGCTCTTACACAGATCACAGCATTACTCTAATAACATGATAACATGGCGCATGGATAATGATCATAAATCACAGTATATGAAGTCATACAGAGGTGCGACAGCTGATGCCGCAACATTGAGAAGATATCCACAAAATCACCCTGAGGCAAAACCAGGCACTGCTCCGCTGTCTACCACATCAACAAAATGGTTCAATCCCCATAAAGAAGGACAATTTAGGACACCTTTACATGTTTTGGCTTGTACTCAAGAGCCTTTACTTCCTCCAAATAGATGGGCATATTCTTATAGACCAAAGGGTCAAGTCTGGTCATAACATGGACCAACACCTCACAAACTCGCAAAACATTTCATAGATAGGTAAAGACTTGTTTTAAATTTCGTTTTATTATCATATATTGTTTGAGTTTGATTAGTTTTAATGAACCAACAGTGTAAGTACCATTATTTACACTCTTGAGGAAGTTAGTGTGTCACAAAGAATAGGGCAAATCTTGCAAATCTTGCAAATCTTGCTTGCAAATCTTGCTTGCTCTTCACATTTTTTCATTATTATATTTATTCATTTCTTTAATTTAAGAAGCAAAAACACATTGCTTTGTTAGATACTGTAAAAAATAATTTCAATAAATAACTTACATTAATGAGTCAGTATATTTATAGTAAGAGGTGGAAATAAGAAGAAAAGAGTGTCTATTTTTTGTTATCATGGTAAATTTTGATCTGCAACAAAGCACTTTATCTTTGGCATGGCAACTAGTAGCCTGCACACATCCGAATATACCTAACTGGCAAATAGCCAATTTACTGGATTTGATTCTAAACCAGAGGTGTGGGGAATAACTTTCTATATTCCAGTTGAAAATTTATCGATGAGAATAAAATTATACCTGTAATTAAGACTGAAATCATTTGTGAACAATCAATGTACTTGAAGAACAATTTCAAAAAAATATCATTTGCGTTTGTGTACATAATTTTCATTGTATTGTATAATACATAAATGTTGTCAATAAATAAACTATTTTTGAGTTGATATTAATTTCTCTAGTTAGTATGTGTTAATTTTTAACGTCACATCTGATATTATATATTTTTACATTCAAGTAAGTTTTTTATAAATATCTTAATTATTTACAAACACTTCAAATTATTTTTGTCTGATAATAAAATCAAGAGACCTGGCTTGCATTGTTCTATCATCCTAACCTCCAGCTGTGGTGCAACCTTTCCTTTAAGGAAGACTGGTACATGATACTAACGTCAAAGCCATTTCAAATACCGAGGCCCTATAAGGGGGGATTCCCATGCCCTCCATCTGAATTTTGCAACTGCCTGTGTCACAATTTTTGGAATGTTGTTGTGTCACTTGTCGGATTTTCGTTTATTACTCTGTTGTTTGTCGCTAGTTTGTGTCGCCATTTCAAGGCCATGTCACTTGTCGGAATTCACTCCTAATAGGGCCTCACTATCAGTATTGTATTTATTCAATGAGCCTGACTTGTGCGGTTATAATGAGAGGAGTTCTTTTCAACTGCTCCTTAAATTCATACCAAACAAGAGGAAAAAACTCCTCATATCCCCATCCTGAACCCTCTTTGTCAAACACATCAACCTCATTAAAGACATGTGTAGCCTTGAGGAAATTAGACGAGAGGGAGTATTTGAGCTTGACAAAACCTTTGGAGTGATGAAGGAACTGTCTTGTGCAGATGGTTAGGTAGAGACCTTGGAAGCCAGTTGACCTCAACTTTAATTCTAAGAACCTGGATAAAATCAATGGAAATGTTATAGTTTCTTCAATTTGGATAAAAGCATCATAAATACAATGACTTATTGAAGTGTGGTCCTCATATATCCATGTCACACCTGTACAGCTGTGTTACACTGTCACAGGTTCTAACTCAGACACCATTCTGATAAAAAGAACATTCCATCACAGGTATGGTAGGCTGTCCCAGTTTTTTGCAAATATGCATGCAAGAGTTGATTTTTTTGGCTTAGCAATTTCCCTAATATTATTTTTACACCTGAGGTCAATATTTCATAATATGCATAATATGCGAATGAGCAACTGGAAGGCATGGGTTTACTCACATTTCATAACCGCTAACCCAGAAGTGAGGTGACTTGACTATTTTCTTTCTTTTTTCAAAGTCTGAGTCATCATAATTTTCAACATGCCAGTTGAATAATATTGGTTCTTCAAATGCGTTCCTGCTTACTAGATCTCCTTCTTCTGCTTGCCTTTCCTGCAAGAAAACATGATGATGAAGATGTCAATAACTATTATTATGATGATGATGATCTTATGATATTTCATCATGGATGACTGATGAATTTTTTGAATGCCATTCAAAGCAAACATATGGACACATGCAGCATGCTTCTGGGATATGTGAAAATGGAAGACACATGCACACCCCAGTTGGAAATACAAAAGTCTGTGCTTATATGCATGAAAATGCCTGCATGCATGGATGTATCAAGCATATGCATGCCATATATGCAATTTCATGTACTTTTTTGGAAGGGTGGGCATGTTGCAATCCATAAAGAAAGAGGCATAACAAAATAAGCTGAGTAAGAAAAACAATGACATTCAATAAGGTTCCCAACCTTCATATAAAAGATCCTAAAACATTTGTTTCAATTCAACACAAAAACAAACCTTTGAAAAGGCACGGAAAAACAGTGCTTCCTCAAATATCTGTGGAAACCTAGGAACAGTTGCAGCAATTGGATGGTTGCTTGTCACAATGTCATGTAGATAGTTAATGGTCATGGCCTTGAACCTCACTAGCTCCAATAAAGGCTCCAGGACTTCTCCATAGGTATCATTTACTTCTGCCCATCTCATTAGTGCCAGGAAAACCGTATTCTCCATTGAAACAAAGAGTTTGTCACTGCTGAGAACTGATGAAAAGTGAAAAAGTAAATTCAGGTAGCCTTTAATTATGCATTTTCACAGGGCAACCATTGAAAGACTCTTAGCAAATATTATTCATCATCATTCATCAATCATCATTATTTATCATCATCAATATTATTATCATTATCAATCATCACCATCATTCATCAATCATCATCGATCTTCATCATTCATCATCACCATCATTCATCATCAATCTTCATTATTCATCATCACCATCAATCATCATTATTCATTAATTATCATCATCATCATTCATCATCACCATCATCATCATTCATCATCACCAGCAATCATCATTCATCATCAATCTTCAGATCTTCATCATTCATCATCACCATCAATCATCATTATTCATTAATTATCATTATCATCATTCATCAATAATCATCAGTCACCATAACCATCAATCATCATCATTCATTATCATTATTGTCATCCGATATCATCATCATCATCACCATCATCACTTACAGAAAAAACATTACCAATACCTGATTGAAGAGCTTTTGCACTTAGAGAAAAGAATTCTTCTCTGGTCCACTGGTAATCTAATGGGCTGAATGAATCTACAAGAAAACTCTGGCACCTTTTATTGAAGTCATCCATCTCTGGCAATCTGCAACAATTAAATGAACAATTTTCAATTTTTTCACACAGTTTTACAGGAAAAAGCAACTATCAGAGCCCCAAACCATCTGTTGACCGACTGTTGGTCAGCTGTCCACCAATTTTTGACCGTTTGTTGACCGATAGTTGACCATTAGCTGACTGCTCATTGACTGTTTGTCACCCAATTGTCGACTGATTGTCAACCATTATCTGTGGTATATATGTAGTGATTACCTGTCAACCATCTGCCAACCTACAGTTCGTTGACAGATGGTTTGGGGCACTAATGGTTACTTTTACCCTTTTACATTTGGACCATTTTATCTACTGACCTCTCATGCTCTTGCATATTTAGAGCACTGTCACAAATTTCAATGGACAATTTAGCAGATTCAAGTAGCCTGGGCAAAAAAAGAAATCCTGTCAGTAAGCAAGATATCATCGAAAATAACATCGAACATAATTTTTAGTGGGAGAAGGGCTTATCCTCCTATGCAGACATCCTTAGGGTTGGTCACGCAATGTTCTCTTTCCCTAGTGGGGAGGGAAACGTTGTGTGACGATGTGAAAACCCTAATAATGTCTGCATAGCAGGCTAGGAAGGGCTGGGCTAAAATGAAAAATAGGTGTATAGATCCCTTGCAGCATTTACGAATGCAGCTCAATTTGGAGGACAAAAAGATAGGTTTCCAATTTTGAGGAGGTTGACATTCTTTTGTTTCATCTTCAAAATTGAGCTGCTTTGATGTCATGCGAAAGGGGTTTATTTTTTATTGAATTGCAGTGTTGTTAAATGCAAAGGAAAATATCTTCATATCATTTGTAAAAGTATGTAGACATGAACAGTACCTTTCACAAGCTTTAAGAGTGCTTTCAGTATCATAAACATGAGCAAGTCTCATGAGAATAAGCAGCTCATCAACACTTTTGTTAGTGACCACCTCAGGCCGATAAAGAGACTCTATCAACACCAGAAACATGGATGACATAGATTCACTGACATTCATGACAACCTCGAAGAAATGAACAACTATGGTAAGACAGAAATTGGGACAGTTTTGTATTTCCAGAAACACCGAGAGGTTTTAGGATTCATAAGGGGTAAGCAAGCATGGGTGGCATACTAGCTAGAGCTGGATTGTGCTTGCCCCTCACCAATGCAACCCAAGTTCAATCCCCTGACTCAGTGTCATATATATGCAAATAGAGTTGTTTGTTGGTTCTCTCCTGTGCTTTGAGGGTTTTTTTCCAGGTTCTCTGGCTTTCCTCCCTCTCCAAAAATTAACTTTTAAATTCTTATTTGAATTGTAGTTTTTTTTGAAGGCTCAGAGAAAGTTGTAGAGAGAGTCTAAGGCCACCACAGGGATGGACCCAGGGGTGTTTATGGGAGTGACTAGTAACCCCCTCCCTTTTTATGGGTTTCCTGTGGTATTGGGATGGATCCAGGGGTGTTTATGGGAGTGACTAGTAACCCCCTCCCTTTTTATGGGTTTCCTGTGGTATTGGCATGATGTACCTCTGGATCTCCCTTGTACCACAGAGATAGTTGATGGGGGGGGGGGAGGGGTGGAGTTTCAAAGGAGTAGGGGTGGGGGAGTCAGAAGGGTACAACATGCCACACCTTCATATTGCTAATGGGGATCAAGATTAGGATTTCTAAGGGATGCAATGAGGTAAGGAGGAGACAATATGCCATCATTCTACATGCAAAGCCGCTGCAAGATTGGAATTTCCATTATTGCAGAGGGGCAGCTAACAAGAGGGTACATGGATACCTTTTTATCTTTTGATTCTTTCATCCAAGAACTAAAGAATAGTGTTCTAAAGTATGGACTATTCAGTGCCAACCAAAAACTGTGCACATAAATCTCATGTTCACAAACAACAAAGGAATCCACATCTTGTTGTGTAACAGAGGTGTAAATTGGAAGAGATTCTTCAACGTCTACACAAATTTTCTTGTCCGCCTGGCTTATTTCACTGTCTGAATCCTCAACAGCATTTTCCGTCTCTATTTCAGCTTCCTCTGTCTTAGATACCACTGTTGGATTAGGTAAATCAGATCCTTCTCCACAGTGGGGATCTATTGGACATTTACAGTCCTTATCTTTCAGCAACAGAATATCTTCAGGAATCACAATACTGTCCTCAGAGTTATTCTTCTTTCTTTTGGTACCAGCTTTTGAGTTGTATGCTTCTTGTACTGGTGAACAGCTTAAATCAGACGCTGGAGCCACTATTTCAACGTCTACATCACTATCGCTCAAGACAATACTTCCAGATATCGATGCTATTGCTCCGGAGGGTGGCTCACTAATAACGTCCTTAGCGCCTTTACTTTGTGACTTATGATCATTTTTTCTTGTTGAATTTTTAGATTCGTTTGTGTTTTCGAGATTAGGCGTCTTTTCTGAATTTCCTTTGTCTTTTTTATTGTCTTTATTGACATAATTTCTTGCTAGTTTAGCTGCTTCTTGCATCTCCCATCCCTGAGGTCTGACCTTCACAACCAGAATCCTATCAGCCATTTCGGGATTATTGTAGTGATCGCCAATTTTTTCGAGGACCTTGTCTGTGGCCATGATGTTCACGTTCATGGACGCCTCAATATTTTCCTGGCCTTCGATTTTGGAAGACATGAAAGAGCAAAACTAAACATCAAACAAACTACTGACAACAAAGCAAAATAAAAACTAACAATCGCTGGCGCGGATCAAACCAGCGGTTACTTCAGGGAGCATGCGCTAATTTTTCTTTAGTCATTGCTTGAGAAAAAAACGTCGACTTTATTTCAACTTTCCTATCTTTTTCGAGCCTTTCTAGTCAAAATAACCACACAAAATGGTATTAGAATCAACTGTAGTATGGTAGGTATCTTTAATTTATGTCTTCATTAAGTTTTTTATCTTTTCTGAATGTTATTTGATGTTCAAATCGGTTTTTTTTGTAGCGTGGATAACAGTGAGTGGACGAGGAATGGCGATTTTTTGCCGACTAGAATGCAAGCTCAACAAGATGCAGTTAGTCTTATATGTCACTCAAAGACTAGACAAAACCCTGAAAATAATATAGGACTAATGACACTTGCAAGGTAGGGTATATACTTTCTATTTTGTTTAGAAAATGAAAAGCTATGTAAGAATTCAGATTGGTGTCTTCAGATTTAGTGAGAGTTTAATTTTTCTTGGGCCAGATGGACCAGATGGATCCAGTAAGATTTTTGAAAGATGTGTGTAATGTTATGATTTAAGTGATTGACCCTATTTATTTCACTTATAGAGGGTTTGAATAATAACATAATGGCAGCCATGTTGGATGGCAGGGACAATGAAATCTTTTAAGATTACATGATGATGAATAATTTACTTCCTCTGGGGAAAGAGAGTTCCTTTCGCATAACGATGGAACTGAAATGTGTGTTTACATACCATGTCAATATGTTTTTTTAGTCTGGAGGTACTAGTGACATTGACGTCAGATGTTGGTAAAGTACTGTCAACTTTACACAAGGTTCAACCTAAAGGAGATGTGCATTTTCTAACAGGAGTTAAAAAAGCTCATGTAAGCTGAGTTCATTCTTATCAAGTTCTTTGTGTTGAATCTAGTCAATGAGTCAGTCAGTCAGTCAGTCAGTCAGTCAGTCAGTCAGTCAGTCAGTCAGTCAGTCAGTCAGTCAGTCAGTCAGTCAGTCAGTCAGTCAGTCAGTCAGTCAGTCAGTCAGTCAGTCAGTCAGTCAGTCAGTCAGTCAGTCAGTCAGTCAGTCAGTCAGTCAGTCAGTCAGTCAGTCAGTCAGTCAGTCAGTCAGTCAGTCAGTCAGTCAGTCAGTCAGTCAGTCAGTCAGTCAGTCAGTCAGTCAGTCAGTCAGTCAGTCAGTCAGTCAGTCAGTCAGTCAGTCAGTCAGTCAGTCAGTCAGTCAGTCAGTCAGTCAGTCAGTCAGTCAGTCAGTCAGTCAGTCAGTCAGTCAGTCAGTCAGTCAGTCAGTCAGTCAGTCAGTCAGTCAGTCAGTCAGTCAGTCAGTCAGTCAGTCAGTCAGTCAGTCAGTCAGTCAGTCAGTCAGTCAGTCAGTCAGTCAGTCAGTCAGTCAGTTAGTCCGTCAGTCAGTTAGTCAGTCAGTTAGTCCGTCAGTCAGTTAGTCAGTCAGTTAGTCCGTCAGTCAGTTAGTCAGTCAGTTAGTCTGTCAGTCAGTCCCTCCATCAAGTCAGTCATTCTGTCAGTCATTCTGTCAGTCAGACAGTCAATCAGTCAGTCATTCTGACAGTCAGTCATTCTGTTAGTCAGTCAGTAGTCATTCTGTCAGTCAGTCATTCTGTCAATCAGTCAGTAGTCAGTCAGTCATTCTGTCAGTCAGTCAGTAGTCATTCTGTCAGTCAGTCATTCTGTCAATCAGTCAGTAGTCAGTCAGTCATTCTGTCAGTCAGTCAGTATTCAGTCAGTCATTCTGTCAGTCAGTCATTCTGTCAGTCAGTCATTCTTTCAGTCATTCTGTCATTCTGTCAGTCAGTCATTCTGTCATTCAGTCATTCTGTCAGTCAGTCAATATATCAGTGAGTTAGTCTAACACTCAAATCAATCTGTCTGTTTCTCTTCTGTTACTCCTTCCACACTCACCTACTCATATTGAATTTATTAATTTCTTATTCAATTAAAATAATTTTCAAACAGTTGGTACTAAAACACAGACAAGGAAAGAATCACAAGATGAGGATTGTTGCATTTGTCGGCAGTCCAATTGAATCAGAAGAAAAAGAAGTGAGTTGTTTTCTGTAATTTATTGGGATCCTACTTATAATGCTAACTGGCCCTTCTAATTTTGCCTTACAAAATTTCTTTTACAGATTGTAAAGTTAGCAAAGAAACTGAAAAAAGAAAAAGTTAATGTTGACATTATAAACTTTGGAGAAGAGGTAAATATTCAAACTTCTTATCTTTGGCATTTCAATTTCTTGCACATTAAATTTTGGTGTTGGGATACCTATGTATATTTTCCACAGGTAACCCATTTATGTTATAATTTCTATTTACAACAGGAAGCTAATACAGAAAGGCTAACAGCCTTCATTAATGTTCTTAATGGTAAAGATGGAAACTTGAGTCGCCTTGTGTCTATACCACCTGGTCCTTCTCTTTCTGATGCTCTCATTTCATCTCCTGTCGTCGTTGGTGAGGATGGTGCTGGGGCCATGGATATTGGTTCTGGATTTGAATTTGGAGTTGATCCTAATGCTGATCCTGAATTAGCTCTGGTAAAATACAAAATTTTTTTTTTTACACTATAATTTTAGTCATTCTTTCAATCTCAGTCATCCACTTCCACTTCATTATCTTACACATCAATTGCTATTGAAGAAGAAATGAATATGTAACTACGATTGTTGTATTCCTAAGTCTTAATTACTGTAATTATTTTCCTTAGGCTCTTCGTGTCTCCATGGAGGAACAAAGGCAGAGACAAGAAGATGAAGCAAGAAGAACAGCATCTGCCAGTCAAGAAACTGCTGAAGCACCTGGTCAGGTTGCCGACAGGGAAGAAGCCATGTTACAACAGGCAATGTCTATGGCCGGTACCCCAGAGACAGTGACCGACACTCCTACACCAAATGTTGATTTTGGCACAATGTCTGAAGAGGAACAAATAGCATATGCTATGCAGTTGTCCTTACAAAACTTGCAGGAAGGGGATGAGGAGTCTGCTACTGATTCCCGCCCAGATACTGAGAATAGAAGTGAGTCGCAACAGTCTGGCACAGTTGCTATGGAAACGGAAAATCAGGTACGAACTGTTTGAGCACTATAAAGGATTTATATTTGATTTATTCAATATTAATAGCCAATACAACAAATCAAAATATGACAACCATTTTTGAATAATTATTGTTCTGGACTGACTTCCCTTGTGTTCACGTTAAAACATGAAAGCGTTTTTACACATATGAGTGGCTAGTCAGTCCAGAACAATAGTTATTCAAAGTGGTCGCCATATTTCGATTCTATGCATGTATGACAAGAAATTTTCAGTAATACTCTGATTCCATGTATGACAAGAAATGTTCATTAATACTGTGATATATTTTACATTAGGGCGATGAGAGCAATCAAGATTTCTCAGAAGTCATGGCAGACCCTGATTTTCTCCAGCGTGTACTCAGTACACTTCCTGGTGTAGACCCTAGCAGTGCCGCAATACAAAACGTGATGGGTACCCTTACCCAGTCAGACAAACCACAAGATGAAAATATGGAAGAATCCAAAGATGACAAGAAATCTGACAAAAAATAGAGTAGCTTTCAATTCTGTAAATACTATGCTTGTTAATTTCTTTGGTGCGTCTATTACTTTGTGGATTGCCATACATGCTAGAGAATTTTCAACAGCTTGGAACTAGTATATTTAACTGTGATAATATCATTACTGCTAGTAGATAACGTTTTGTCATTTGCATTTGAATCGTCTACTTGTATGCTAGATGCTCAAGTAAGCATGCTTTGTCTTGTAATAAAAAGAATAGCATTGAAGGTTATATTCTTTGAACCTTTTGTTATTATTAGAAGAAACTTTATCTTTGACTTCGACGAAGGACTAACATCCGAAACGTCAATACAGTTACAAACTTTTTTCCACGGTGTTTAAGTTTCCTTGTTATTCACTTGTTGTATTCAACACACCAACGCAGTCCAAACTAGTCAACCTCTAGTCATTATCATAATAGATATAGACGGTGTTTAAGTTTCCTTCTTATTCACTTGTTGTATTCAACACACCAACACAGTCCAAACTAGTCAACCTCTAGTCATCAGTTTGTCTTTTTTGCTATTTTGGAAATCGGAGCCACTGCGGAGGGAAAAGAAGGCGGGGATTTAACATTTTCCGTATTGCCAATGTAATATTTCCCAGCCCCAGCAAGCCAGAGATTTGTGCAGACAAATGCCAATCCTTACTTGACATTGTCCGATGACATATTGTACTCTATATTTTACGAACGAAATTCAATAGAGTGCATTCAGTAAAAGCGTGAAACACTAATTACTAAATTGTGCAAAATAGTGCTAGCTGAACAAAAGAAAACAAAAGAATTAGCATAAAATAGTACAAAATAGTGTTACTAATGTTTCATGCTTTTACTGAATGCACTCTACAGTTGTAGCGCGATTTTAGAATCAAAACTAATTAGGGTCGACGTGCTGTCAAACCAATGTATTGATAGAAGTCTTGTAAAGGCGTATCGATCCACTCACCTGTCAACATTAGTTTAATGTACCACCAGGAATAGATTTGCAAGTTATATATAGTTTTAGACGTTAAATTTCATCGATGATTACATCTTAAAATCTAGCCGTGAAAAAACAAATTTATAAATAAATAAAGTTCTACACTATAAGTGCATGGTACTTATCCTTTGTCTTACGATTGAGCTGTCCTTTCTACAAATGACCCTCAATCGTGAGACAAACGGCTAAGTATCATTTATCATATCTCCGTGATGAATAAGATTTTTTATTCTAACCATGAATTTCAGTTGATAGGAAACACTTCGAAAAAGTTACCACGCTTAAGTTCCGTTCAGAAGAATCTTACATTTTGTTCTGCATGAAGGGCCATATTGCCAAAAAAAATTCGGATAACCAATGACGTTTACGAAAAGTTATGTTACATGACCCAGAGGTGAATGCGGAAATAAGCTAAGCTGAGCAAAGTTAAGTCTAGCTTCAAAGATGAACGCGAGTCGAGAACTTTGTCCAGGGATGACAATGTCTCACACCAGAAACCCAGCATATTTCGACCCGACTACTGGTATCCTCATCTGTATATTGAACGGTTTACTGGCCATTCCAACAACTATTCTCAACTTTCTTCTTATCGTCTCTATTCTCTCATCTCCAAGTCTTCGCAAGCCTTCCTACGTCTTGATCTGTGCCTTGGCTTTCACGGATTTTGGCGTTGGGATCCTGGTTCAGCCTTTGTACATCGCTCGTAAAGTGTCTTTCCTCTTGTCTTCCTTCGAGACGTACTGTTTCCTGCTCAAGACTGGTAACGTAGCTACACATATTATCTGTAGTCCTTCTTTCTTTATTGTAACAGCCATCAGCGTAGACCGTTACCTTGCCATCAAACTACGAAACAGATATCACAGAATAACCAACATCCATATCCTGGAGTACCTCGTATTCACCATGGTTTGCGCAGGATGCGTTACGTACGCACGCTTCCAAGCGACGAGTCCCAAATACATGAGCATAGCCGCAGCTTTATTGTGCATTTTCCTATCAATCATAGTTTATTGCTACTTCAAATCACTACGAGGTCTACGAGCAGTTCAAGTACAAGTCTCCAGGTCAGTCAAGTGTAGCGGTCACCAGCGCGTGCTACAAACTCTGGTGATGATCGTTACTTCTCTCTTCTTCTGCTACGCCCCTTTCATCAGTGTTATAATAACTATCGCAGTCTATGGACGATCCAAGGAGTTCATGATTGCCTGGGAAGTCACGCTGACTTTGTTGTATTTGAATTCGTTTTTGAATCCTATTCTACACTTCTTGCGAGTCAAGGTACTACGACAGGCCTGTGTTGCTCTGTTGGGCAAAAGTAAGTAGTCTGCATGGACTTGATCTTATGGGTTAGCTTAGCCTGCAATATGCTTGATAAAATCTCTTCCAGGACAATATAAAATGAAAACTTTCATTCAATCATTCTTTCTTCCCTCCTTATAAGTTTATATTTTACGTAATGTAATACTGACTGAGAAAAATATTCTATTCGAATAAGCGTATTCAATCATTCATTAATTAACTCAATCCAACTTCTCTCTGTTTCCAAGGTAACCGGTTACAGTTAGAACGAGAACGAGAAGAGACGGACGCCCCAGGAGCATTTACAATGACAAACGCCGCAATGAATGAAAACGCAATATGAATTGAAAGAAGGTTCTTCTGGCCTTGAGGTTTGATGTGATAAAATGAATATGCATTGAACTTTATTTTTAGATAGAAAAACGTGACAAATGATGACAGTTTATACTATTCATAAACTGTTTATAGAAAATGTAGTTCGTAGACTGTCGGATGTAAATCAGAATGAATACACGACAAGGAAAGGGAAAAAACACTGTGGAAAAAAAAAAAAAATTACAAATCAGAAAAAGGAAGGAAGGAAGTAAGGAGGACAAGAAAAAAAAAAAAAAAATTAGAAAAAGATATTTTTTTAAAGTCGATTATTGAACTGATTCAAAAACGCAACAACTTGAATTATCGTTAGCTCATCGTGCTTAGAGTATTTTAGGCTGAAGACTTTTTATTAATGCATTTTAAACTTTGTTTTAATATGGTATATTCTTAGATATCATACATACAGAAAAAAAAAACCTCGCAAATAAGGTTAAGGTGATTGATCTACTTAAAAAATGTTTTTCTTGTTGATAGTACTGTTCTCTAACTTTCTACTTTCAATAATAGTTGCTTTATCTTTACTTATAACTAACTTATAATTTAACTTCTACGGTCGCCCGGGCAACGTTTAACTATTTACATGGCTTGTGACATTAGGGACTTTAAGATTTGCAAAATGTACGACGGCGATGTCAACCGGAAATGTAAATAACTTCACTTTGGGGTATCGTGCCTTCAAAGTCTGTCTTCCCTGTGGATGAGTTGGCTTTACTGACAATGTTTTGAATGAAATCCCCAATGAACAGAACCCTAGAAATTATTTACAATTCAGGTTGACGTCGCAGTCGTAGATTTTGCAAATCTTAAAGTCCCTACGGATTCGTTTGTCTATGAAGGAATGAATGAAAAGAAGACGAATTGGATATCTCAGTACTGTAAACGCAACAGTTCGTCTTCACTGAGCTTTAGTTTCTCGACTGTCGTTCAGTCATCATCTCCCTAGGAATGAAAATGGAAAAGCAAATTCTGTCATTTTGATGTGTCTAGATGATATGCTATAGCAATTACATGTTCGTATGAATGGGAAAGACTAGCGTTATCGTTACCGTGACGGTACCGTCATCGTGTCCTAGCATTTTGATTGGATAAGCAGTGATCTTGCGCGCTGTCATTGTTTCAAAGAAAGCCGTCAATTAAAAAAAAAAACCAATACCGCAGGTCACGCCGTTTACAGTCATTCGAAATTTACTTTATAGACACCTTGCACGTGACGTCAAAGCAGCTTAATTTGGAGAACAAAACCAAAGAATTTCAATCAGTCCTGAGAATTGGAAACTATTGTTTTGTCCTCTACATTGAGCTGCATTCTCCGACGTGCTGCAAGGGGTCTATTACTTTCAACCTACCAAGTAATCAGTACTAGTGATCCTCTTCCTTATAGTTGGAGTCCCATACAGTTTAGTAATGGATTCATTTGGTGTACCCGTGTCTTGTGGGGTAGCAATACGTCCAGATGGTGTCTGTAGTGGACCTTTTGCGTGGCCGGTGCGCGTCCTCTTACGACGGAAGGGAGAGAAATCACTAACGCTTCCAGCGGAGCTTGTGCGCCGGTGTCTGGACTTGTTACCAAAGGTTTGTGGTGTTTTGCAAGGGGAGATCAGCCCTGATGGTGTCTTCATCTCTCTTCTATAAGGCGCGAATCTATTGAAGGCCATTCTCTGGGCGGTAGCTACGGCTTCTGGTGATTTGAACGCAACCTTTTTACAAGATGAAATGTCCTGTCTCGATGAGTTTGTAGTACTGTCCATGTTGATGGGAGATAATGGATATCTAGCGAGGGATCCTGGTGAACATATTGACGCGATGGGAGTGGATGAGGTTAACTGACTTGGTTTGTCCTAAAAATACACAATCCAGTTAGAAAATTGATGGACAAGTTGCAGAGCGAATGTGGCTTGTATATTACCACCTCGCGCAACAACAAAACTTTGCTGCACGACTTTATTGCAGAAGTAGAAGCGCTTTCTAATCTCCGCAACAATGAAAATTGGTTGCGCGCGAGATGGTAATTCTAGCAACTTTCACTCTGCAACTTGCAATGCAACAATGTTGCGCGACAAGTTGCACGATTTTTTTGCTCGTATTTCCAAGCCATACCAATTGGCTGATGATCCGCGTACTTAGCTCAAATTGTGCAACTTGTGACCAGGGCTTGTGACATCCCTTGTTTAGAACGTTGACGCTGTTGTTGTTGACATTTTGCAATGTGGCGCAAAAGCGCATCGACTGTGAGATGCAGATACAAAATGCAACTTTTCGTAGAGTAAATTTCATCATGTGAAACTTTGCGCAACAAAGCGCGCAAGTTATACTGTGGAATTTTGCGCAAACAAATTGCTGGATCAAATCATTCAATGAAAGGGAGTGGAGGAACAGGACAGGAATATAAGGAGATAAGTGACTGAGCTACAGGATAAACCAAGACTCACCCTAATTCTTGACTTTGGCATAAATGGTGGAGTTCCTGGATGAACTTTTTCGAACTATAAAATAAAAAAGAGGACTAAATATCTAAGAAAAATAAACATGGCATAGGACAGCTTATTTGAAAACCACATCCTATTCTGATATTCATACAAGTCGTCCTCTCTTTACCCTTTCTAAGAACTTCTGCTTTGCAGGTCCATCTGGCATGTCCATCATGTGATTGTAAAGGCTGATAAGTGCTTCTGATGTTGTATCTTGGACTGCCTGTCTGTGTTTCTTGTTGTCCATTTGTTGACAAAAGGTGTGTGACATGGGCACCTCTTCATCCTGGAAACAAATGCAACAATTTGCTAAGGTTTACTTACTATATACAAATCTGAGCTTTACTTGTTTAAAGTAAAAACTTGCTAAATTACTCTGATCTATGGTCAAACATGCAAAAAGCAGCCAGTTGAGGCTGCAAGGTTCATATTAGAATTATAATCCTTTGAAACTACCTTGTATCCTTGATTGGAAAGTGATAAACAGACTTTTGTCCAATAGACCTTTTTGGCTTAATGTTTTCCCATTTCAGACCATGTGTCATTCCCTAGAGTATCATTTCTTTGTTTAACAGTTGTGCAAGAGAAGACGCATGAATGTGGATACAGCTAACAAAGAACCTTATTATCAAGAGAGTGACATATGGTGTAGTCTCCTACACAGCTGCTGTTAGGGTCATCTCTACAATCCAATCCCTCGAAACCTACAAGGAATGCTTGCTAGCTACGCTGGCTATAGCGGCAGACGAGACTACATGTGGTCTGTTATGGGAAAACATTATACCCAAGCTGAAGAGGTCTATTGTGCACTCATCTCAAGTCAAAACAGAGAGTTTTGGGTCAATTAGAAGCAGCAGAGAATTCTTGCCAAAGCATTGTCTGTCTGTCTATCTATTAAATGATCTACCTGTCTGTCTGCTTTCCTGCCTTTCATCTTCCCTGTCTGTCTTACCGTTCCTTTGACAACGTTTTTCTTCATTGCTTTTATTTCCTTCTTCACTATGTCTGGAATCTGTCAAGAAATAAAATTATCACAATCAAGCTCATACAGAAGTACATACATACAGTGGTTATACCTCTAATAAGCAGACAACAGACAGCTGCATGGGTACTAAAATTTCCTATCTCATGTTACATACCATGCAAGGTCCTGAAAGTTTTCACTGCTATATGCTGATCAAGACAACAGACACTAGACACGACATGGAAATGGGGCAATACACTGCCATTCAGAGCATGTATTGCATAATTTCCATGTTGCCGCTAGCTGTTGTCTCAATTGGAGAATAGCAATAAAAACAGCTGCAGTAATACATGTACAACTGTATAATACAGTAAGTATAGGTAATCATATGGTTTGTCGGCAAGTGGTGTTACCTTAAACAGTTCTGTTCCATGTGTGACCATAAATGATACAGTTTCATTCATAGCATCTAGATCTTCAGGGTATTGGCTCAAGCAAGATACCTTAATCTACAAAGTAGGAAAAACGTGATAACAGTTGAACATAGTGTTATGCTCCAACTAACCAAACAGAACTCACAAATATAGACCAGTTTGCTCCTTGTTTTGTTTAGGGAATCAATCCTTGTTTACACTGTAAGTTCTTACTAAAAATGCATTATTTTGTATCCATACGCCAAACAAAAGATAGGTTTTTGTGAAGGGGAGTCTGGAGTTTTGGCTGGGAAATAGGATTAGAATTGTATTTCTCAATCCCAGTAAACCTAAATTTCATTCTCAGTAAATAAATCCCTTTCAATGTTCCCCAACACCAACATAAACCATTTCACTCCCCTCAAAACAAATTACAATTTTTGATAAGTTTTCTTTAAAATAATCACATATTATACCAATACATTTTCTACAAATCATAATAGAATCATACTTGACCTAGTTATCTTACCTTTTTAGTGTATAGGATAGTTGGGCAGAAGACTACAGCCAAGTTGTGTGAAGTCATTTTGTTCTCTGGGTTGTTCCTTATTCTATTTAGTAAATCTAGTAGGTGATACAGAAGAGTTCTGTTCTCTGGTGGGATCATAAGAAACAGCAACTGAAGAGCTTCTTTGTGTTTGGAGTTGTCTTGATCATTATTGATTTCTGCAAAATAGAATTAGAGTTTAAGATTGAAGGTAGGTACCACTAATACAATTAGCCTTCACATCAGACACTTCCAAAGGAAAGGAAAAGAGGGAACGAGATAAGAAAAGAGAACAGGAAGCCAAAGAAAATAGAGGGAGGAATATGAAGGGAATGGAAGATAATGGGAGGAAATGAAGAATAGGAGGGAAAGGGAAGGGATGGGAAAGAGAAGAAGAGAAATGAAAGGGAAGCGAAGGAATTAAGAGAAGTGAAAGGAAGGGAAGTAAATGGAAGAAAATGGAAAGACAATTTCATCTCAGATCATGCAGGGACTGAAATTTCAATTTCAATTTAAAAACCAAATTGCACAGGAGTTATATATAGTTACTTAGCTAGATTCTGTTTTTTATTTCAGAATATTTACCCACCTGTAACCTGTATATATGCCTCATGAGGGGCATGAGTTAGAAGAGGTTCTGGCAACTCAGCTAAGAACTGCTTCAATACACAAGCCACATCATGCGGAGTGAACTTCCCACTGGTCAACTTTACAGCAAGATTATCTTTATCAATGAACTCTTTGAGTTCTTCTTGTCTTTTCTTGCTGCCTGGGACACGAAATATGCCTTCTACATTGATGCCTGGAGAGATTTAAAGTGGGGAAAATGTTCAGTTTGCTTTAGTGAGCACTATAGTCTAAAATCTAAAATCTATTAAGCTTTGGCTGTCGTATCACAGAATGGGACAATCACAACAGAGCTACTGGGAAGCCCAGGATCAAATTGGAATTTGGAAATTGATTTTTGAGAAATTGAAAATTGGTAATGCAGACCACCTCAGCTTTTCAAAGTTAATAATTCTTGCTGTATGTCTGCATGCAGGATACCCTAGCTGTGATGACCTAGAACATCAGTGTAGGAGGCTCCTGTAGGGGGAGAGGGTAATAAGGCATCGGGAGTGGGGAGGGGGAAGGTTGAGAGTACTAAATGACTTTCCATGTCACAATCATTTAGATGTTTACTTACAAGACTTTAGATAATCAATAAGAGGTAAGATTCTTTGAACTGCCTCGTCATTGAGCTGATGACCAAATACATTGTGGTGACCTAAGAACAACACATTCAAAAATATTCTCTCATCAAACAAGTCCATAACATCAGAATCATGGCCAAAGCAGGGCTGCTTATGGCCAGACATGATGACTAGCCATATCAGACTGATCAACATGCGACCATATGCAGTCAAGGCAGGCAGTCTAGGTGACCAGTCTGAGAGGCACATTTGGCTGGATAACTGGATGTGCCAATTTTGGCCAGATATTGTCTGTTCACCAGCAGTGACATTTTAAGCCCTGTATTAAAGGTGATCAAGAAATGTCTTGACCCTTGACCTCACCTTGAGGTCTATTCCCCTCCCAAGGTATATTCATTTGGTACTACTGTATCTTGCACAAAGAGACATTGTTGTTTTACCATTGTTTTCATTGCTATGCTAATCGAGACAGCAGTCACAACATGGAAATCTGGGAATACACTGCCATCAGTCAGAGTGTGTAAAGGTAGTGCATTGCCCGATTTCCTTGTTGAGACTGTTGTCTCAATTAGAGCTTAGCAATGAAAACAGTGATAAATGTTGTATAGACTTTTTGCATAAATATAATGCCCTGATCATAATTATATAAAGCCTACATTTAATGCAGATAAAAACAAAGAATGTGTTAATGAACCAATTGTTTTATTACAGCATCCTATACATAAGGGTCTATATTTCAAATCAAAATGTAAATTATAAAATATTCTGACACATCTAGTTTACTTTGATTCTGAAATCAGTTCACAGATAAAAGTCCCAGAAATCACAGATTCTGAAACTGAAATCTGACTTGTACAAGATGTGCTGTTTCAATATTTTCATTTTGAAAGCCAACTGTCACTTTTTGACTAAAGATAACAAAGGACAAAGTATGTGAGGACAATAGTACCACATGGAATATAAAATAAGATAATATGGCACTTTTGATATAAGACTTATATAACGACACTCAAAAAAAGTTGACAAATAAACATAATTATAAGTTTATTAATTATTAAATGGAATATTTGATTACGTTATTTAAATTACTTTTTAATATTCTAGTGCGTAGTTTTTGAGGTTCTTCTAAATTTTTAGGATTGAATATTTTAGATGGAAAAGATCAAACTTACTATAGTAAGATGATAAGCTTATTTTGGTCAAAATATTTTAGTCTTATTCTTATGTTTAACTATTATTTTCATATTATCATTTGAACTGTATGACATTTACAAATATTAGTATCGAAAACTTACCTTTTCGGCTCATTATTCTGTTTATTTTCTCAGTAGATTTAGCAATAAAACTACGATTTGATTTCCAATGGTTTTCCAACTCCAAATTTTTTATGACATTGCCACTATCCTCCAGTTCTTGTAAGTCTTCTAAAATGTCGAGATCGAGAAGTCTGGTCAATCGACTCAGACAGATAGCTGCATAAGGATCTCTAGTATCCTTCTTGTTCATATTGTGGGTATCCTTGATGAGAAAGTGTGAAAAATTAGGTTTTTTTTTAGAGGTTTTGACGATTTAAGCATCACTTTTGTTTCGTGTTTTCAAGTGTTCCGCGAACCTGGCTTTTCACCAATCAAAATAACCGTTAAATAACCAGCCAATCATCATCCTCCTCATATCAGCGGCTAAACCCTAAACCTACATTGCTGGCTCAAACAAACAAAAATGGCGGACGGAATTTCGCGGGATTTTCAAAATCTTCTCCAAAAACCACTTTTTTCTCACAATTACTGCAAGTTTTAAACACATTCGTCCATAATATCATTCTTAAGTTTATTAGTTATTAATTTCCAAATTTTCTGGTCTTAAAAATGGTGTGCGCAAATGTTTTGATGATTTTTTCAAGAGTGCGACAAAAGCATTCCAAAGCTCGATGTGTGGCGCCGAAGAATTTTTTTTTTTCTTCTTAAAAATATTCTCCTACGACTAAACACCTCAAGAACTGCTTACCCAATTGTCAGACAGTCAACAAGGCCGGAATATATTTTAGGTAAGCCAACGATATATTTAGTTTTTTTAAATAATATGTATAATAAGGTTACTAAATCATTTAGAGCACGTGAATATATAAACACAATCACAATAAAGGTCAACCAAAGTGCAGGTATTTCTCCCCAGAGGTCCCTTCAGTCATAAATTATTGACAAGCATTGTCATTTACTGTTCATTGGTGGCTAAAGATCAAAAACTGAAAGCATCAGTTTTGTATTTCATTATTTATTTGGCGCGAACACTTCCATATAGCAAACTATAACTTTAAGGAAAACGTACCTTATACTACATCCAAAGTAGCGAAGGAAGAGTGTTTGTTTGAACGTGCTTAATAGAGTGTACACTTGTCAGGAGTAAGAATTTAAGTACTACCGTGAAACAAAAAGAAGCATTTCAGTCGCGTCAAAAGGCACGTAGAAAGTGAAATTCGATATCGTTTCCTCTTCGTCTCAAGTTACATTGCTCAACACGAGAAGAATATTTCTTACTGGTCGAGTCAACGTTATGAAACTTTTAAAGATGCCTTCAGAAAGTCCAGTTTGTTCTCCGAGAGTCAACACCGATGTTGAAGCTCTAAATATTTCCTGTTTTCGAGACGCCAAAGAAGACATGAATTCAGAATCTCCTACGGATAGTGCTGTTACGATAAGCAGTCTTTCGTCTTCACAGAACAGTGACACTACTACAGATATTTCCTCTCCAAGTCCAAGCAAACTAAACTCAAGCTCAGGGAGTCCTACTTTTCGTGAACGTTTAAGATCAGCAAGAAAGCTTATCCCTCAGTATCCAGGACGTGCTAGGCTTGTTTTCTCCACAGGCGACTCGGAGGAAATCTCTACCTGTAAAGATGACAACAAAAAATCAAAAACGACGCAACGATCTGATGGTTTCCGGTCATTTTTTAGGGAGCATTATATTTTTTCAGAATAGTAAGTATCACTGCTATTGATTTTTGAATTGTTTGTCCACAATATTTGTTCACGATCATGGCCATTAACTTTATTTAACATTGTACTTACTGTAAGACCAAAAAAACATTTAACGTAGACAAAAATATTTATTATAAATTGTGAACACGTTTGTACTTCCTGTGCACTTTTGTTCTTTATTTTCATGTTCATTTTCTGGTATATTAAATTTCAATCTCTTCCTTTTCTAGCAAATCATTATGTACAAATCACCAAAGTGGAGTATATGTAATGCCTTCTCTGAAGGCTTCACAAGGTAATAATATATAACAGTCTTAAATAAGCTTTATTATAGCTGTAATAAACACCTATAGGAAGCAGTATATATTGTCAAATAAGATGCCATCAATATTGTTGCCATGCATCCAGAATAAATTCTTCTTTCGAAACAGAAATAAGCCTTGCAGGACCCAATTTTAGATAGATAGGGGGGATATGTTTGTCATCTTGTGGGAACCAATTTTAGACAGGGGGGGGGGGTTGATATATGGGACCTACCACCTCCAGAATTGAAATTCTTAGTTTTGTACTCAAATGCCTCCAAAACATAGTCATATTGCATAAGTAGGAGTGTACCATCAGTTTGGAGGTACTGTTCTGTGCAAAAGTATAAAAACAGTAACTATACAGTCATAATATGGGAGAAGGGACCTGGTCCTTCCTGGAATAGGCTTTTGAGCTGCTGCGGTCACTCATCAAGATATAGACTATGATATCAGAATACAGAAATTATTAAATAACATTGAACCTCTACACAATGGCCACTGTCGGGATGGTGGCTGTTGTAGAGAGGTGGTTGCTGTGGAGAGGTTTCAGTTACAGTATATGTATGAACTCAGTGGTGACCAGGACAAAATTACCTGGACGTTAGGTACTATAGAGGTAGCCATTGTGGGGAGGTGGTGGTTAGTGTAGGCTCAACTCTAGTATGATGATGTTAATTTCCTTATTCATGGATCCTTTGATTAATCCTTATAGTCTGGCATGGTATAGTTTTCTTGAGAGCTGGTCCATATAGAGATGGAATATTCAGGTTCTTTGTTTTCTTACCAGATGAGTAAGTAAAAACTTCCTTCTAGTAAAGTTCTTTTATTGTTATAGAATCTTTAAGATATCTTTGTGCAGGGGTGGATTTAGGGAGGGGTGCAAGGGATTTTACAGCCCCCCCCCCCCCCACCATGGGTTGACTTTGTGCCTCTACTTCAAGGATAACATTGGCAATACAAAAGGTGTTTCTAGCAGCTTTGAAGATATCCAATACGTAATAACTTTCTGTTTCTTGAATGATATCATGCTGGTGCCCTTCCAATGTAGCACCCCTCCCTGAAGAAAATCTTGGATCTGCCCCTGCTGTGCCAGGACTCTTTTAGAGCCAACAACAACAACAACAATCTTAGTGTAGTCAGACAATGTGATGAGTTCCTACTGAAATTTGATTGTATAGGGTGGGGGCAGTGAAATTTTCTTTGCTTTGATTGGTTGAAATATTATAGATATATTTTCTTCCAATCAACAGTTTTCCAGACAGCCGACCACTTCTTAAATTTACCACTCCAGTTTTTCATCCACAAATCCATCCTAATGGGTCAGTATATCGTTTATGAAATGTCTAAAATATTTCACACAGTTGTCATATAATTTACATACCATGAGGGTAATCTTAAAATATTTCAAATATTTAATCTCCTGTAGAGTCCTAAATTTGGATATTGCTTTCCCTACCTGGAGAAAAGAGAAACACAGCGTATGGTAAGTTGATGTTCCATTCTCATACTTGTGCTATTAATATGTCCCATCCACCTCCATCTTGCCCATCTCCTGACCACAGCCTTTGTCCAAGAAAATAATAACAAAATTATTCCCCCTATGCAATGTATTTTATCTATTTTTTGATTTCTTTAGGCAAATTATAAAATATATGAAAAACTGTTTTTATAATGCTGACACTTGGGGAGCTACAAATCAAGCAGCCATAAATGTGTAAGTATATTAAACTGTTTGGGTTACCTGTGGTGGTGCTTTATCCACAGGGAGCCCAAAAATTTTAATTGTTAAATTTGAACTAATGTAATTTTTGGAAAATCTTTAGGATGCATAACAGTCTAGAAGAATTTATGACAAAGGCAGAGCATTGCTCTCTGCAGTCACAAATACTTTATGACAAGGAAATGGAATATGAATATTCTGGTTAGTGTCTTTAGTTATTCTCTTGTAAGATAAATAGGTCAGAATGAAGGAAATGGAAAGGAAAGGAAGAAAAGGAAAGGGAAATGAAGGGAACAGAAAAAAGAACAAGGGGAGGAAAGAAAAGGAAAGGAAGGAAAAAGGAAGGAAAAGAAAGGAAAGGAATGAAGCCTGACATATCTAGCTTTCAGTGAAAGCTGTTAGATAACAGCATCCAAAAAAAAATCTTCAGCACAAAACTCAGGTAAGGAGTTTTGCTGGTAATTTTTTAATTTTGTTCATTCTTAGTGGACGATGGAAATTTTCTAAAAGCAAAGAAAATGACACCAGAGGAATTTGAAGAAAGAAAGAAACGCATGATGCAAGGGGTTAGTAGTGCTATGGTATTTTAACTTCACGAACACTGTCTGGATTTTTACCCATAATTTTTCATAATTGCCGGTATGTGACGCAGACAACTTGCTATAATTTGAGATGTATTTCATTATTTCAGAAATTACTTGGTTCAAGAAGTTATGCATCACATTGATGCCATGGAAATAAGAGTTGAAATAATTGGATATTAATAATTTATTATTAATAATATTAAATATCTCATATTTAGAAAAAATCGTGTGTATGTAATGATATGAGGATTTGGCTTTTAACCAGGAATTTTACAACTAAATGTAAATATTGAAATCTTATTTTTCAATGATGTAATAACAGTTATAGTTACTATAATTGGATAAAATACCAAAAATTAAAGATATACAGAAATATTTATAATAGGCTTTTAAAACAATTTGTAATAATACTTGAAGAAACAATCTGTAATCACATGTGTTAAATCTTATGAAAGGAAGGACTAAGATTTGTAAACCACATTTTAGAGAAATTTTGAATGTTCAACAGTTTGCTTTCAAAGAAAATGTTACTAAATTTTTCATTCATTTGAAAATATTTATCAGTTTGTACATAGAGACAAGTGGTGTACAAGTATAGCCCACTCAATATATGTCTAAATTATAACTCTTGTAACAGCAGATATCAGAGTCACACTCCATTGCCTTCAAACAATTACTTTATGTCATTGCATTTGGGTCAGTTTCTATACATTTACTGTATTGTTGACCCAAATGACTCGACTTGAAACAATTGTTTGAAGGCAATGGAGTGTAAGTCTGATATCTGCTAGATATTTGATATTGTATAATATTGTTTTACAATATTCCTTATTAATAAAAGATAGTTTTAGTCATATATCTGTTATATATGTTATATATATGTTATATATCTGCTTAAAAATGACAGGTGATTCATGAATGACGGCACACACTCTCCTTGGACAGTAGACCTGCTCTGTGTAACTTCGCTGAACATTTTTCTTGTTTTTTTTGTTGTAGTCCTGGGTATTTTGTTTATTGATCTTCCAAATCAAGCAGCTTGGTGACCAAATTATCCATTTCATCCAGGTCCTCAGGGGGACCATTTTCACCACAGAACCTTTCAAAATCCTGGAAGAGAAAATTTACAGAAATTGCATTTTTTTATTATGATAGCAAGCAATTTAAACACCATTACCAATGTCATCATCATCATTATCATCATCATCCACCACCATCTTCATCATTGTCATCACTACCAGTTCTGAACAAATCTTAGCATTTTTATGTATACTGATGAAGTTGAAACTGGTTATGGTATTTTAAATTACCATACCTTGTTGATTTTAAGTATGATCTGTGCATGGTGTTTCCAGCAGTGGTGCAGATATGCTACTGTCATCTCAAACACTGTAGCCTTGTCAGCATTATCTGCACACATGGGTATCATCCTTCTGAGCTGGTGCCAACACCTGGCAATCCTTTCCCTAGAAATAGCATCATTTTCATTTAATGTACTGATAATATTACAGCCATTTTCCAAATTACACAACCAGGAAAATTAATAAGCAAACATTTTATTCCAGATATCTGGGTTTTGGCTTCTGTCGATCAAAGAAATGGATAACTCAGACTGTTTTCAGCAGAAGCCAAAACCCAGGTATGTATGCTTGTTAAGTGGTCTGTGACCAACAATGGCTGTATTAAGGTGCGGTAATATAAGTAACAAAATCGTGCAACTTGTCACGCAACATTGTTACATTGCAAGTTGCAGGGCGAATGTTGCTCGTATTACCATCCAGTCACGCGCAACAATTATTGTTCATCGTTGCAGAGATTATAAAGAGATGGGATGCGCGGGATGGTAATACAAGCTACATTCACTCTGCAACTTGCAACGCAACAATGCTGCGCGACAAGTTGCATGATTTTGTTGCTCGTATTACTGCACTTTTACCTTCTCTTTCTTTCCTTGGACAAATGTAATTCTTTCCTTTCTTCAATTGTATTTGGATTCCATTCTTGTTTTTCCATATTGAAAGTACCAGATCGTCTTCCTCTTTGGGATCTGATTGTATAAGTAAAACATTTCAAAACCACTACAAAAACCGCTACAAAACCGCTACAAAAACCGCTACAAAAACCGCTACAAAAACCGCTACAAAACCGCTACAAAAACCGCTACAAAAACCGCTACAAAAACCGCTACAAAACCGCTACAAAAGCGCTACAAAAACCGCTACAAAAACCGCTACAAAAACCGCTACAAAAACCGCTACAAAAACCGCTACAAAAACCGCTACAAAAACCGCTACAAAAACCGCTACAAAAACCGCTACAAAAACCGCTACAAAAACCGCTACAAAAACCGCTACAAAAACCGCTACAAAAACCGCTACAAAAACCGCTACAAAAACCGCTACAAAAACCGCTACAAAAACCGCTACAAAAACCGCTACAAAAACCGCTACAAAAACCGCTACAAAAACCGCTACAAAAACCGCTACAAAAACCGCTACAAAAACCGCTACATAAACCGCTACAAAAACCGCTACATAAACCGCTACAAAAACCGCTACAAAAACCGCTACAAAAACTGCTACAAAAACCGCTACACTGAAAAACCGCTACAAAAATTTACTGGACTGGCAGGCTATAATTTTTTCCTATTTCAAGCCCTGGTGTGTCCGTTCCGTTGTTCCAAAAACAATAACACAATTGAGCTAAGGGGTTTTTATATTTCTCACTTTCTTGGCTTCTCACATCCATCAATACTCGTTTTACTGACAACTTCGTTGCTTCTTCTGGCCTGTCTTGTACTACATGCATCTCTTTCTTGTCCATGTTGTGCGTTATTTGGCATCGACTGTGGTTGTACTCCCAGTAGAGCAGAATCCAACAGTTGTCTTGCACCACTTAAAGTGATTTTAGGAACCAGTTCATCAGCAAGCATCTCTGGTAGACTTCTGTTTATTACCCTCTCGGCATTTTCTAATGCAATTTGCATTTGATTGACAGTTGAGGAACTAACTTGTTGTGCTTGGGATGTTGTGTTGAGTGAACCTGTGTTTTCTTGTGTTGTTGGGTAGAGATGTTTTAGCCTGGTGAATAAGTTTGCTGATTCATCTTTTTCAGTAGTAGGGTCGGTTGATTTGTCATTCGTAGGATTTTGAGGACTTGCCTCTTCAATGCTTGTCATAGCCTGAGACATCTCTGCAGCAGCTGTAAGTATCTGCATCTTGTTGCTTGTTTCTTGAGGTAAATGCTGATATTCCATTGGACAGCTGACTGTATTGTGAAAAAAATGTTTTAGAAAATCTACTTAAAAATGAAAACCTTTAAAAACTGCTAAAAATGCTAAAAGAAAACTGCTAAAAAACCGTAACAAAAACCGCTACAAAAAACCGTAACCAAAACCGCTACAAAAACCGCTACACTGAAAAACCGCTACAAAAACCGCTACACTGAAAAACCGTTTCAAAAACCTAAAAGTTTCTACTAACTTGCACTATTACCTGGTATGAAGTGGTTGTACTGATGTTGTGATTGCATCCATCTCTGGTCCTGGGTGTTGGTAATGAGAGATACTTCTGGGTTGATGGAAGATTCATATACTGCTGCATGATGTGTTGCCGTAGAGCTATCCAAATTGATGAAAGTTGTACCATCCTCCTGGATGTCATTCATGCTTGATTCTGACCATTCAGTGCTTGAATCTAGAAATAAATGAATGGGAAATCAATGAAAAATGAAAATAGAGAATACCTTGACTCAAAAGAGATGAATGGGAAGTAAATGGGAAATGAGAATAACGAATAATATCAAAAATAGTTTATTACCTAAAAAGCTCAAATTCCCTTTCAATAGCCAATGTGCATGAGCACACATTTCTAGCACAAAGCATGATGGGAAAGTGAGTCCTTATCTTGTTTTGGCTCCTCTAAAAATTCATCTGACAATTTTCACTTCAACATAGAAATGTAAGGGTTTCAACAGATGAAAATAACAGTAATTTTTTTCTGATATTTCCTTTGATTTCCCTGTTTCATTTTTGCAGGACTCACTTTTCCAGAGTGCTTTGTGAGCTTTGATGCACATTGCATAACAAATTATATAAATTTGGGAGAATTGAAGAAGTTTATATTCCTTGTATGTTTGTTGCAATTGATTCGCTTGTCCCTGTCCATCTGTTTTTCATGGAGTAACACCCCGATTCCATATACACCATATTGATACATATGTGTATTTCTGTTTGTCCTACCTTACCTGTGATTGGAAAGTTGTTCGCAATGCACCTTCTTGCAGACATAGGTATCTTCTTCTCTACCTTCTGTCTCTTAGAGGCACTTGATTCTCCTCTTTTGGATTTTGGAGTGACTGAGGACCAAAATATTTCAATCTCTCTGTTAATAATTTTTTTACCTTGGTCCTATTTTTGCTCACAGACTATAATATAACCTAAAAATTACTTTAAGAGTTATCTAATGTGCCTGCTAACTGGCAGAATATTGGCTAATAAATCTCTTTAGCTTTGGTGTAATGTTTCCCATTTCAGACCATGTGTCATTCTCTTGAGAATAAGATTCTTTGTTTGAGTTGTATCCATATTCATGTGTCTTCTCGTGCACAACCGTTAAACAAAGAAATCATTCTCTAGGGAATAATACATGGTCTAAAATAGAAAAGCATTAAGCCTTGCTAAAGAGGTCTATTAAATTTACAATCCCTAACATTTTTACCTGCAAACTGCAAAGGTTCATTGATGAGTCTTTTGACTGCTTTGATTAAGTCGTTGTCCAGTGAGGAACACTTGAACACTATGTCATCAATATACTGGTCTTTGACCAACCTCTTTATATCATCTATATATTAAAAACAAAAAGTATAGAACATTGTCATTGGTGACTTAAAGTTTGGAACTGGGTTCCCTGTGTTAGGGAATTTCCCCAAGATTGAAAGACACAGGGAAACCAGGCTAAGAAAAAGTATTTTTTCTTTGGTTTTCCATCTATGGTTTATTTACTGTTTGGCTTACCAGATGGAATTCCTTGTGCAATGTAGATGACTGGAGTTTGCTCATTGTGTGAACCTTTGACTCTGGAAAATCATGTGAATTCTGATCAATAATTGTAAAATGTACTGTCAACATTATTTTGTCATCATCATCATCATCAACAACATTGATTGTCATCATTATCTCTTAATCATCTTCACCAATATCATCATCATCACCACCATCATCATCATCATTTTCATCACAGGCATGGCCATCATCATCATCACCATCACCAGCAGCAGCAGCAGCAGCACCATCACCAACGTTATCATCATCACCACCATCATAATCTATCATCATTATCACCAGCATTATAATTATCATCATAACATTGCATAAAATAATATTAAGATAAGCTAGAGGGGTTTAGAGTTTTCTCTAGCTAAGATCTATTTTTTATACCAAAAGCTTGTACCCTTGGAAAGAATCAAATTGTAATTTCAAAATTGCTCATAATAACTTACTTCAAGTTTGTGATGAAATCTTTGTTCTCCTCCTCAAGCTCTTCCACCAAGATTACCCCAAACACCTCATTCTTACACAGTTCCTTTGCCTTCTCTATCTCAGAGCAGTTAGTAACCTTAACTCCTATATCAACCAGATCTGTTGCTGCTTGAGGCGAGAGACCAGTACTTGAGACATAAAGACACGTTATCACCTTGCGAGGTATTTCGTTCTGTTTGATATCCAAAAATATACTACATTAAATCAAAGTCTAAATACAAATGAATAAGTTTATAGGCCTAAAAAATGATCACATCTTAGTTTTAGATGAGCTTACTATTTTTCAAATCAATGTCACGTGATTTTTAAATTATTTGAAGCCGTTAAAAAATCGACCCAAAAACTTTTCTTTCCTCTGCAAGCAGCTCTCCGATTCAGCGCGTTATCAGCCTTTATAATTCTATATTTCTAATATAATAATGAAATCCAGTTTAAAGCCTGTGTGTAGGCTCTTTAAATTCTGGATTAGTGAATCATCAGATCAAGTCGCTCGAGCAATTTTGATAAAATCCTCGCGCATCAGAACTAAATGTCGAACAGAAAAACTTACAGATATTCAAGAGTTGAAGTTATTCTGATATGTTATCTTCCTATTTGAATAAATAAGTTATACTTTATTGTATTAATGACCACTTTGTTGAGTTGCTAACGACTTTTCGATAAGACTTTGATGTAAAGTTTGTTCAATATTTATTCATAATGAAAAATCAAAATGATTGCGATCTACTAACCTTTCTTGGTGTCGCGTCTGAAATCACAGAGTTTTGAGCCTCGTTTTTGATATTTTCTTCCAGCATATTGCTTATAAGATACACTATCTTTTCCTTTGCCTCTTATCGTCGTCTTTTCTGTGATAAAAATCATCAAACGGACTCTCAGGACTCTTGTTTTTGAAACAAAATGACGCCATGTCAGTTGATGTGTTTACAAAATGAGGAAGAACGGTTTGTCCCGTGTGAATCCCGAGGGAAACGGGACTCTAAAGCCATTTTAGTGCAAGCTTGCGGGCATTTACTTCATAATAACTTTTTATTTTTTCCACTCTATTTCCGCGCTTTTTTTCTTTCTTTTTTATTCTTTCTTTTTTTTGGCGTTGTGTATTTTCATTCATTTTACACGTCTTCCAAACATTTTCCATAAACAGTCAATATGTATTCATTTTATCATGTTTTCTTTCAATTTTCAAATTAGTTTATTTTCCCTTTATACTATTCCATCAAACCTCTCAAGACTAGAGGAAGCTGTCAAAAACACAGCTGGAACACTCAACCTAACAAAAAATACCGTGCCCCATAAAAGACACAGAAAACACGTAAAAATAATCTTCTATTTTAATATATTTTAAAAGTTAACCTAATAAAAACATCTTAGTACGTAGAATATTGTTTTTTATTGCCGAGGATTTCCTTGAGCTCTTCACAAGTTAGTTCTGTCGCTTCATTTTTGTCTTTATAACTTTAATTTCAAGAAGATTTCTCTCGTTATTATTCCACACTATACGTGGAGCAAATTCAGTGTTAATTTGTCTTTCTTGTAACATCTGTAAACGCAGATTTGACAAGAGGCACGTATAACGTCTAATGGGAGAACGTTCTCGGTTTTCCTTATGACGATTCCTTGCAAACGACTTCCTAAAAAATATATAATAAAAATAAGAAAATAAGGCCTCAATTTTGATATTTTTTACCCGGCTGAGTTCGTGTTCGATGAAATATGTGTACGACAGATTTTGACACGTTTATCTTTCTGTTTCAGTTATGTTTCTTTTAAAGTTTTCATCGTTTTTTGTTTCACTAAACCGATGCTGTCAAACCGAATACGAAAACTTACTTAAACGACTACTGACATTTGTTTCACTAAGCTATCTCTCTATTGATACTTTTAGTCCAATTGTAAAATTTAGTTGTTCAAATTTGTATATTTGCTATTCAAATAATTTCAATAAACATATTATTATTATATTATTAAACTGATGCAGTCAAAACGAATACGAAAAACTACAACTACAACACTGACATTCACCAACTAAAAGCGGCCAAAGAAGTGGCAGTCTTTTTAAAATATTAAAATATAATCGTCTTTGACCAAACTTATTTTTGAAAAAAAAAACTACTCCATTTTTTTGCAATTTTTTAGGAGTATTTTGCCAGCAAATTGAGATCTTATCATACTTAAAAATGATAAGCTAAGTTCTCACGGGGATTTCTGTGCACAAATTTGTATATATTTGATTAGATTTTATTACTGGTTTCCAAACTGTTCGAAGTAATTACGTTGGAGGAATAGAATGCCTGGGTGGAAATCGAATTCTGAATATTAGAAGGTGAAATTATATCTAATTTTTGTTTATCAATTTTATTTTATTTATAGCCATTTTTCAGCTTCAGTTTGTGAACACAATGTTTTCTATTTATACATGCATTTTTAACTCTTTTTGAAAATTTGTATTAGCAGGTATTTTAATTTTCAGATATTTTTCAATTTATATTACGTTTTCATTCACTGTGGCGTTTGCAATTGTAAATGCTCCTGGGGTGTCTGTCTCTTCAATTCGTTCGTCTTGTAACCAGTTACCTTGGAAACAGAGAGAAGTTGGATTGAGTTAATCAAAAATGAAATTATTTATTAATAACTTGCAGTTGAAGAAAGAGGATGGTTTAGGAAGGAAGAAAGAAGGAAGGAAGGAAGGAAGGAGGGAGGGAGGGAGGGAGGGAAGGGAAGGAAAGGAAAGGAAAGGAAAGAAAGAAAGAAAGAAACCTAGCTTGATGAACGATAAATGAATGAATGAAAGTTTCCATTCCATACTGTCCTGGTGATTTTATCGAGTAGATATCACCTGTAGCTAAGCTAACCCATCCGTTCAACCCATCATAGTATGCCAAGGTGTTTGTCTTTACCAACAAAGTGCATAATGATAGCATCTTTAAGGGCTATGTCCTGTTCACATGCACGTAGTGTGTATTTATGAGTAAAAATTAAAATTGAAATTCATAGATTTCAAAGAAAGGTGAACGTTTTTTTACTCCGTCCAGTTTTCGGTCTGAGCAGTGCCAAAATAAAATACAAAGGTGCAAATTTATGATTTTTCGATAATTTCACTACTTTTTAGTCTACTTACTTTTGCCCAACAGAGCAACACAGGCCTGTCGTAGTACCTTGACTCGCAAGAAGTGTAGAATAGGATTCAAAAACGAATTCAAATACAACAAAGTCAGTGTGACTTCCCAGGCGATCATGAACTCCTTGGATCGTCCATAGACTGCGATAGTTATTATAACACTGACGAAAGGGACGTAGCAGAAGAAGAGAGAAGTAACGATCATCATCAGGGTTTGTAGCACGCGCTGGTGACCGCTATATTTCATCGACCCATTTTGTCTTCGTCTGGAAACTTGCACTTGAACTGCTCGTAGACCTCGTAGTGATTTTAAGTAGCAATATACTATGATTGATAGAAAAATGCACAATAAAGCTGCGGCTATGCTCATGTATTTGGGACTCGTCGCTTGGAAGCGTGCGTACGTAACGCATCCTGCGCAAACCATGGTGAATACGAGGTACTCCAGGATATGGATGTTGGTTATTGCGGTGTGATAATTGTTTCGTAGTTTGATGGCAAGGTAACGGTCTACGCTGATGGCTGTTACAATAAAGAAAGAAGGACTACAGATAATATGTGCAGCTACGTTACCAGTCTTGAGCAGGAAACAGTACGTCTCGAAGGAAGACAAGAGGAAAGACACTTTACGAGCGATGTACAAAGGCTGAACCAGGATCCCAACGCCAAAATCCGTGAAAGCCAAGGCACAAATCAAGACGTAGGAAGGCTTGTGAAGACTTGGAGTTGAGAGAATAGAGACGATAAGAAGAAAGTTGAGAATAGTTGTTGGAATGGCCAGTAAACCGTTCAATATACAGATGAGGATACCAGTAGTCGGGTCGAAATATGCTGGGTTTCTGTTGTGAGACATTGTCATCCCTGGACAAAGTTCTCTGCTCGCGTTCATGTCTGACGTTATACTCTTGTCCAGCTTATCTTCATTCACCTCTAGGTCAAATCCTTTCGAAAACGTCACAGATTATCTGAACTTGGCAATGATTTTCCTTTCACGATCAACATGTAAAGTTCATCCGAACAATTTTAAGAACTTTTGCATGGCAACTGTTTCGTAAAAGTGTCTCCTAACATATTCATGAGTAGATTTTAAGGATTTTGTCTTCAATGAAGTGAAAGAGTGCACACTGACATCGACTTGAAGCTAACTCACGCACGTTCAACTAACTTCACATTTTATTTTGACAGGTGAACATTTGCAAGGTTTCTATAAATAAATAATATTGACAGTTTTTTTGCATTAGTTTTCCTTTTTCATTAAAAGTATATGAGTCATTCCGACATGAGTTTCTTTGTAATTCATCATTCAAATTTTCCTGCCTTGGCAATATTTAATAAACAATATTTCCTAGTATTAATGAGCATTAAGTGCGTTCTGAGAGTTAAAAATTTTCAAGCTTCAAGTTCAATAAGATTTACGAAAAGGAGTCATAATACTTAGGTATGAGTGAGTACTCTTTGTAAGTCGTTCATTTGACGTAGGCTTCAATAAAGATTATTATTATTATTATTATTTATTTTATTTATTATATTTTCAAAACTTGGTATATGGTATTAACAAATTTAAATCACTATCATTTTACTAAAATCAGAAAAATAATTGTTCCTTAATAAATATATCATAAGAAATTATGTTAAAATATATATAGATATAAATATATAACTTTAAAAATCTATTCAACAAATATATACTATTATTATTATTATTACTATTATTATTATTATTACTATTATTATTAATTCTTACTATTATTATTAATTCTTACTATTAAATCTTAGTAGCGCGCGGTTGTTCAGAAGTTTTTCCCTACAAAGATTATTGACATAAGTTAAGTTAAGTTAAATTCTCATATTATTGTTATTATTATTTGCGGTTTTTTAAAGAGGTTATTAAAACAGATTCATTACGATAAAAGGCGCTCAATCTCTTAATTTCAGAGCCATTCAATCATATGTACACAATCAATAAGTGGTTATTGGAGAATCATGATTTAATCATGTCGTTTACGACAAACGTCAAACGTCAGTTGAAAAGCATTTTTTTTTAAAAGAAAATTAATGAAAATGAATCAAAAGCATCTCCACATATAAATAGATAAATAACAGAATATTTGTCTTTGGTGGAAAAAAAAGTGAAATGCTGGATAGATAAAAACATGGTCAGGTAGATCTGCTGTTTGGGGAAAGAAAAAAACGTGATGCTTAATATCCGTCTATAAAAGTGTCTGTTTGAATAAGAATACGTCTGTAATATGTACTTCACTGAGTAAGCGGATAAAGTCATAGAAGTCATGCTGAATATGCCGATAAAAAGTGCGCGCATCGCTAGTAAGACGGCAACGATAGTTGGCCTTGGTTCGAGTTATTTGAACATTTTTTACAATTTAAACTACGAGGTAGTTAACATGAACGAAGAGTGCCCCTGGTGCAAGGGATAAGTCTTTCGTTTTCTTTCCCCAGGGGACACCAAACTGAACAATAGTTAGCCCTAGCAGTAGGGTCATCCTAACTCCATGTAAACAGCCTCTACATCCTGATTTGCAACCACTCTTGCCCGAAACAACACTTGAATGATCCCTTATTAGTATATACTGTACCTGTCTTCATAGCCGGGGGAGGGAGGGGATGTGCCATGTTTTCTTGTGGATAGGGGGTGTCAAATGTCTTAAAATACAGGGAATAGGGGGGGGGGGGGGGTTTCCAAAATACTTAGTGACTTGGAGGGGGAGGAATGTAGGAATTTTTGCCCTTCACGAAGGATATATTTGCATTATTTTCAAGACATGCATATGTACATCAAGTAGCTTCAGACCATCCTCTCCCTCTTCCCTAACAGCTGAAAGCCCCTATATGTATGAACGTCATGCTACGCTCCACACTCATGGTTTAATTATTTTTTGTTTTAATAGGGACCCCAGTTTGCATGAGACGTCGGGAACCTTGGATACAATGATCTACCATGCAGCCCCGTGCGGTCCGTCAAGGTTACCATACGTTCTTTAATAACGTTTCCGACAGCTTGTCTTGGATATACTTAACTACTAAAAGCTGGATTGAAAGTTTCACGTGATGTTATTGACAAAGGAAGGTAAGTAGATGATATATGTGTGTTAGTGGTCATGACTGAATGAGGAAGTGACAAGTCTGAGAAAGACCTTTCTGGAAAACACCTTGTTAGAACTTTTGTGTCATTTGGTTTTCACAATTCTGCCTTTTTTGTTTGTTTCTTTGTTTGTTCCTTTCTTTCTTTCTTTCTTTCTTTGTTTGTTCCTTTCTTTCTTTCTTTCTTTCTTTCTTTCTTTCTTCCTTCCTTCCTTCCTTCCTTCCTTCCTTCCTTCCTTCCTTCCTTCCTTCCTTCCTTCCTTCCTTCCTTCCTTCCTTCCTTCCTTCCTTCCTTCCTTCCTTCCTTCCTTCCTTCCTTCCTTCCTTCCTTCCTTCCTTCCTTCCTTCCTTCCTTCCTTCCTTCCTTCCTTCCTTCCTTCCTTCCTTCCTTCCTTCCTTCCTTCCTTCCTTCCTTCCTTCCTTCCTTCCTTCCTTCCTTCCTTCCTTCCTTCCTTCCTTCCTTCCTTCCTTCCTTCCTTCCTTCCTTCCTTCCTTCCTTCCTTTCTTTCTTTCTTTCTTTCTTTCTTTCTTTCTTTCTTTCTTTCTTTCTTTCTTTCTTTCTTTTGATTTTTCTTAGTCCAATTTTATTTTTTCTTTCCTAAGTTTTCTTAGTATTCTTTTCAAACCATCTTGACAGAACTTCAAGCACCCGAGAGGGTAACAACCAAAGCGCTTTTGATTTTCAAATGCATCTTACCATCACATGAGTGTTATCTTTGATTTCAATTCCGTCGATCGAGTGTTTAATGTTTTTTCTAAAAGATCCTTCAAATTTTACCGAACCCTGAAACAACCTCTGTGCTAATGAAATTCAGGGAACGGCTAACTTACAAATCGAATTCGAATTTAGTTAGGTTTTGCCGAGGTAGGAAAACCGGAGAAAGACTCTAAAATCGCGACCTAACAATGTCGCTTTAATTTAGCTAGTTTCGTGACCAGCTCCCGACAGCCATGGCGTACTCTCAGTACTTAGCTAGTTTCGTGACCACCTCCTGACAGCCATGGCGTACTCTCAGTAACATGAATAATTCACATAATTTCTAAAAATGAATATATTTTTTTTTAATACTTTCCCTCCTCTTTTTCTATTCCCGGATGGATTCAATTCCTACTTCTAATTGTTTTTTATTTTACGTTTTTATTTCTAAAAAGCATAATCAGGATGTTGGCTATCTGTCTGGGTACCCTCACCTGCTCATCCCTCCCTCCCCTACCCTCAGGGGAAAAATTGACATGTGAGCAGAGTTCAGTGGTCAGCGCACACAAGCTAAAAACGATTGTCTTTTTATTAGATTATTATGGTTTAGCAACTACAATAGTTGACAGTCAAAACGGCTCAATCGTACCCCCTAGACTCCATTAATGATTTCATTATTCGAATATTGAGTTGATTATTCACTCTGAGTTTTCATTAAAAAATCGGAAGACTCCAAACTTCACATTCATTTCACAGCTAAAATTCTAAGTGATGGCCTTTCTGGTGAGTTTTTCTACCTTGGCATGGCAATTGTTGAAGAATCCAATCAAAACTCAAGTAGATAACTTATTTCCAAATCTGGAGTCAGAGTGAATAATGAACTCAATATTCGAATAATCAATTCATTAATGGATTCTAGGGGGGTACGCTTGAGCCGTTTTGAATGTAAAGCTTGCTGCAGTAGTATAACACAGAATAGTTTCATTCACATGTCTAAGTGTCTAGGTGTACCTAACATAACGTCTCTTCCAAGTTACAACCTTAAAACATTGAGCAACTATCAGAATTTCACGTAGCTGGAGAAAAAAAAAACACATGTAATCTATAATCCCGCTTCAGTATAATTTCATATATTAATACTTTATACACACTTAATTGTTCTCAAATTGCTTGCGCACAAGACAGTGAGTGTTTAACAATTCAAGTGTTTAAATTTCTTGTGCAAGACACTTTTTTTAGTATAACTGAACGGCTGCTTTGCGACTGTGGACACAGCGCGCGCCCTTCATTTTCTACGCACTACACGATACTTTCCTGTTTTTGGCTTCCAATGTAATCATAAGAATAGCGAAATACGCAATTAGCAGAAGACTAATTTGTGCGCGACGTTTCATGTGTATAAACGCCATATGAAAGTATCACAATAATAGCGAGTTTTCAATAGTCGCGACCAAGAAGCCCCACATCTTGTAGCTTTTCAACTGCGCCGGGCCAAAATTAAAACTACCAAACACAATAGATCCCAAGGATCTCTTTCTACATCTTGAGCGCTTCTCTTCTTCTCTCTCTTTCAAAAGGCTGATCAGTTTTCGAGGGGCTGTGACTTGGTGGTTCAGGGAACTTCCATGCTTCCGTTCCTCCTGGGACTGTTGACGTGGACGCCATTTCTTCTGCCTTTGATATCTGTATGTGAAGAGTAAAAATACGCTGAGCGTGAATCCAAAATTATGAACATTAAAATTTCGGCGCTTTTTAGGCAGTGAAAGTCTGAATCTTGTTTCCGACATCCCTTGGGCTTTTTTCCGGCTAATTTCCTCGCCTTATTAGAAAAAATAATTTTACGTACGAGACAAAATCACTCATATGTCTTTTTTAAGTCAATAGAGTCTGTGAAGTTTAAGGTTTTGGATAAAAAGAAACACTTAAGTATAACGGGAAGCTACCACACTTGATGGGCCATTTAATGAAAAGTTCGCGTTCTTGGTCAATGGCGGGAAATGGTCACGTGACCAGGGCAACTTTGGAGTTGTTTAGTTTTACTTTGTACATAATTCTATTCGCTTCAGACTACCTGTACGGGTTCTTAGTATTGATTTTATTACTGGCCGAAGAAAAAAATTGATCAAAAACTGTTTTTCAATAGGCAATGGCATCAAAGCTCGCAAAGCACTCTGGGAAAGTGAGTTCTTGTAAAAATGTAACAGGGAAATCAAAGGAACTATCAGAAAAAAATTACTCTGTTGTTTTCGTCTGCTGAAATCCTTTTATTTCCACAGAAAATGTCGAAGGAATAACTGTCAGATGAATTGTTAGAGGAATCAAAAAAGCGTAAGAACTCACTTTCCCAACATGCTTTATGCGATAATTTCGAACTCATGCACAATGGCTATTTAAAATTCACAAGATGGACGAGCAATACTCCTTACTATCTAAGGTCTTCGCTTCGATGATGATGATAATAATAATAATAATAATAATAATAATAATAATATAATAATAATAATAATAATAATAATAATAATAATAATTGTTTGTTATCATTATCATAGTATCATCATTCACCATCATCATCATCGTTATTATATTAAACAATTATTGGATGAGGTTGAGCATGATAAAATTATATTATCAAGACCAAGGCTGTGTTATCTGCTAAAACCATAGGTTAAAAAAGATAAAACAGCTGAGGTCTTGATCATTTACGATATCATGCGAAAACCGAATTCAATAATTGTCTTATTATATATTTTGTAAACTAAGAATAAAGATTTAATTCTGCTTTCGAAAAAATAGTACAAATTTTCATGATTACAAAATTAATTCTTTAACCCTGAAATCTGTTGTGTTTTCATGAGGGACTGCTTGTTTACTATCTCTGCTTCCTCTTCTTTGATCAAAAATAACCTTGAAATATAATGATTTGATCTCCTTTCCATCCCCCGCAGACTAGAAGTGAAACATTTTTGAAACCACCAACTTTGATGTAAAAATTATCATTTTGAATTCTCTACAGAATAGAATATCATCTCTCACCTTTTCCTTGTTCGCCTCCGTTGATGTGTTTCCATCTAAGAAATTAAAAAAATAAGAAAGAAAGTTGTAGAACAAATATTAAATCATTTAGAGACACCTTTACAGAGTTTATTTACTCAGTGAAATTTACCGAATTAAGAGTTTTCTGACTGAGCGGGTCTCCAAAGTCCAACTCATTGCTCTGCTTCAAGATATTAGTCGAGCTCGCTTTGGCGGCATAAAAAACACACTATTCACTGACTTAATAACTTGGACGAACACCGTGTAATAAAAAGGAATACTTATTGACGTTTTGAATGTTTAATACTTAGGTTTTTCTCGAGTCTTTCTTACGTAGTTAGTACAACGAAAACGGCATGCATATGGTAAAAAGACAGGTGATTTCCGAGTTGCCACAGTCCGAGAAAAATCAATACGTAGAAAAACTTTAATACAATAATGGGAGGTTTTACTGCAGGCCTTTTGTAGTGTCATTATTTTCTTTTATTTCCTTTCGACTATTAGCAGACACTAGAAAAGTTTAACATTAGATGCCGTGGGAATCAAATGGCTTTTACAATCACTTATGCATACCTGTTTTGAAAGAGAGTGCTGCAAGCTCTTTTTCCAAGGCTTCGAGATCTTCATCTTGATTTTGATCAATTATCGCTTGATTTCCTGATAATTAATATAAAAGAAAATTAACAGAAGTGTTAACGAGAATTTAAGATACAATAATCATGGTCAATTGAGTCGACTGTTACCTAAATGAAAGGATTTCAAAACCTTTATCTACTTTGTAGCTATCTTAAACAAAATTACTCAAAGTTACTGCTGACAACCATATCTTAAAAAACTACGAACTCAATCGCATCTACAAACGATTTAGAAAAAAGAAATATCGAACGCATAATTACTACATTGTGAATCACAACTTGAGTGGTTGTCATAAATTTTAACGAGTCTTTTAGGAGCCAAAACTTAGCAGGTGGACTCCGCCTGTTTTAGTATAATATTAATCTTGGTAAAGCTAAGATATTTTTGTTTATATGGTTGCAGAATATTTTTCTTTACATTGAAAGATTTGCGTGCATTGGGAATAAAAGGAAGAAAGAAAGAAATGCAACAATAAAAGATATGTTTAAGTAATGTTAATCTTACTGCAGCCGATTTGTACTTCTTTTCATATGGTTGCAGAATATTTTGATTTATACATTAACATCTTTGTGAGCAATGGGGAGAAAAGGAAGAAAGAAAGAAATGCAACACTAACTGCAACACAGGAAGGTGGAGAATTTTTGTCGAAGCTCTTTCAGTCGTGAAAAGTGGAGGATAGGATTGACACACGAGTTGAAATACATCAAAGAAGCGGTGATTTCCCAAGCGATCATGAACGCTTTGGAGCGACCATGAATAGCAATGGCGATAACCACGATCACAAAAGGTACATAGCACAGAAAGAGAGCTGTGACGATCATCATGAGGGTCTTGAGCACACGGCGATGATTTGAAGTCTGGCCGATCCTCGCAACTTGGACCTGAATAGCTCCAAGTTCTTTCAGTGATCTGAAGTAGCAGTAAAGAATGATAATCAAGAAAAGACACAGAAAGAAGGCTCCAAAGCCCATGTACTTGGGGCTTGTAGCGTGGAACCTGGAGACGGTAATACAGCAAGCACAGACAATGGTGAAAGCAAGGTATTGGACTATTACTTTGTTGGTGACGACTTGGGGGTATGTGTTTTTCAATTTGATGGCAAGGTAACGGTCTACGCTGATGGCTGTTACAATAAAGAAAGAAGGACTACAGATAATATGTGCAGCCACGTTACCAGTCTTGAGCAGGAAACAGTACGTCTCGAAGGAAGACAAGAGGAAAGACACTTTACGAGCGATGTACAAAGGCTGAACCAGGATCCCAACACCAAAATCCGTGAAAGCCAAGGCACAGATCAAGACGTAGGAAGGCTTGCGAAGACTTGGAGTTGAGAGAATAGAGAAGATAAGAAGAAAGTTGAGAATAGTTGTTGGAATGGCCAGTAAACCGTTCAATATACAGATGAGGATACCAGTAGTCGGGTCGAAATATGCTGGGTTTCTGTTGTGAGACATTGTCATCCCTGGACAAAGTTCTCTACTCGCGTTCATGTTTCAACTTGATTCTCAAATCGCGGTTTCGTGAAATGTTAGTTTAGCTAAGCGGTCTGCAAAGTGAATGAATACTTGACGGTCTGATCAACCAATATATAACAGTAAATGAATTAAGAATTGAGTGATATTGAGAATGAGCTAGAATGCAGTCGGTCAATGTTTAAATTAGTGGTATAATGAGTGTATTGTCCAACATGGTCGCCAGTTGTCTCACTTTCTCCAGTCAGGTCTTGCTGTGCATTTGTTTTTTCGTTTCACCTGCACCAATTGAAAACTTTTTTGTCCGTAATATATAATAAGAGAGGAAGTATTATAGAAACTATAAAATAGGATCAATTTTGACGTGAATAGAACATCCTCTGCGTTGATCTCGTATTCAATTGCAAATCAACAAAAATCCATTACCAATAATACACTATGATTACCAAATTAATTTATGATCAAGAAATTCAATAATTCTAAATAAACTCGTACTGCAAGAAAGGAATGATATATTTGAGAGGTGTTTCTGTCATTTCCCTCCGTCTGTGAAGATGTTATGGAAAACTAAAATCATGGGTATTTTGGAGGAGGTCCAATATTTGAGACTACTGATAATGAACTACGCCCACTCGCTCTTCAAAGATAGCTCCTCGCAAGGATGTTTTGGGTTTAGAATTGGAACGTCTTTGAAAAGCAACAAATCATTCCTCTATCTCTCCTTTCCTCTCCTCCAGCTGAGATGATCGCCTTTCCCGAAAGGAATTATGGGTCACTATTTTTGGTTAGCATTTTTCGAGCATTTTCCGAGTATACAATGTAGACTTTTCTTGTTGATTGAAACTTAGTTCCGCCATGAGTTCGACTAGCATTTACGATTAATTTAAAGAAGGAAGAACTCGTATTTCATAAATTCTCTTGGCAGAATAATGGGAAATGCTAATCAAAATACGATGTCGAATCATCAATTCTGATTAGTTGATCTTGAGTTTGTTCTGAAGTCAACTCAGCTGGCTCTCTTCTCCTCTCCTTTCCTCTCATTAGATTCAGACCCCAAGGATGATCATACTTAATGACTTTGTTAGTCTGGGTCAATAGTCTAAGGAGCAAGGAGAAGTGTTGCTTTTCCTGCGTGCATATCGCTCTCTGCAAGTTCTCTTCATAACCTATTTATCACTTCGACATCTACTTTGAAACGATTAAGGATCATATATCAATGAATATTTTTGCAAAGTTTTCGGTTGGATTTTTTTTTCAAATGCTGGAAATTATCCACATTATTCATTAATTTTATTCGTTTTTGCTTTTATTTGACGAATAGCTGTTGGAAACTCCTTAATTGTTGATGAATTGTAATCTTCAATTGAAAAAAGAGGGCGTGAAGCTTAATTTACGAATTTATTTTTATGAATGGTTTGTCTAATTCTATGTAGTTAATAGCGGAATTATACTAAGAGAATGAGGATCTTATTGTTTCAATAAACAACACGAGGGTTATTCTTCCATCATAATCAGTTCAAAATATAATAACTTGGACTAATCATACAATTTTTCTTCAGGCTAGAAGTTAATAGAATCTAATGATCCATACATCGATCATAATCAAAGATATTCATTGAATTAAAAACGTTTATGGTCATTGTTCGCGCGCATCCTTTCTACGCACGAGTTTAGTGTGCACATGCTCATCGTGATGACGTCATGTTTTTCTTTCGCTTCTTCAAACTTTTATAGCGCTTAAAGTCGGGTACCCCCTTTTTTATTTCGTTTTTTGAAATACTTTATAATACCCAACTTAACAGAAAAAATAAAAAAATCTGACGATGGGATCAAACCGAAATCAAATATTTTGTGCATAAATCACATGTTTTGTGAAAAGAATTTCACTTAACGTGAAGGCTACAAGTCCACCTTGTAGCCCAATATCATTTCATATTTCTAACTTTCAACATAAAGTTTAAATGCTAGGCAATTATTGGTTCATTCTCTAGAGTTCTGTGAAAAATGGGGTCAAATGATTTATTTTTTTTCTAAAAATATGGCCTCTTTTGAACAGCTGTCCGTGTTTGCGTTGTTCGCACGTTTTTAACGCTAAAAGGGTGAACTTACACGCAATCTGATGGCTAGACGAAGTCGGGGATCCCTCTTTTTTATTTGCTCATATTCCTTCTAGTATAATGTACTTTCATCATGGAAATTAAAAAAAAAATCTGATGGGATCTTTTGCCCATGAACGTCCTTAATACCAACAAAACACACACATGCACGCGTGGGATGCTGAGAGGTTTCCAGCTTCTGTCAAGTTCTCTCAGCCTCCCAAGTGTTTAGATTCGAGTATCTAAAATGGAAAACTAAAAAGGTTCTCCCGCGACGTCGCAAAAACTAGAAACGAAGAGAAACGAGTTCTATTTTTGCGACGTCGCGCGCGACGAAACTCGCCGCGTAAACACAACGTCGTAAAGGTGATCACACGGTTCAATCTTCAATTTTTGCGACGTCGCATGGAACGTCGAATGAAAAAATCGCATCGTGTATCTGCGTTTTAATCACAGACAAAGCATTCAATCGAGGCTTCAAGGTAGTTTCAAAGGATTATTCAAATTGGAATCTTGCAGCCTCGACTAAATGCTTTGTGTTTGACCAATGAACTGATTTATGGAAAGTAGAGGAAAGTAGTGAATGAAAGTTCAAATTTAGAGTGCGCGCGCGCGGGAAAATGACATGCCGTTTCAGATACTCTCTTCTAAAATGACATTTCGACCAATCAAAGCGCGCGTCAGAACTAAGTTATTTTATGACAAAATTTTTGGACATTTTTATAGATGCGTGAAGGAAATACCTTGTGCAATGGCTTGTTGGATTTCTTCTGCATCATCTAGAGTCTGTTGAAAGAAGACAGAAGAAAACTTGTATTCATCTTTTTTGTCTGTTTGCCTAAATGTATGACTGTCCGTCCAAATGAGTGTCTGTCTTCACAAATGACTGTCCAGATGAATAACTGTCCTGATGAATTACTCCATGTTTTTACACGACTGTCTGTCCACAAGAATAAATGACTGTCTTAATTAACAGATGAATGGGTGTCTGCCCGTAAAATAACTGTTTATTTAGATACAAAACTGTCTGTCCACAAGAATGAATGACTGTCTTAATTAACAGTTGAATGGGTGTCTGCCCGTAAAATAACTGTTTATTTAGATACAAAACTGTCTGTCCACAAGAATGAATGACTGTCTTAATTAACAGTTGAATGGGTGTCTGCCCGTAAAATAACTGTCTATTTAGATACAAGACTGTCTTACCTGTTCTAAGTCATACATCACTTTATCAACATCTTTTGCACTGAGTTCTTCTTGAATGTTTTTAAGAGCACTGGAACCAGACTTTAGAGTATCAATGATCTAAGGAGAAGACAAAGTTTATTTAAAACACTAATATTCAAAAAATAAAGAAACGTATATTACTTCTTTGATGGCAAAGAAAACCCTTTTACTGTACTTCCATTCTATATTTCCCATTCTTCCACTTCTATTTAATCCCTCTCATCCTTCATTTCTATTTATTCTTATTTCAACTCTTGATCTTAAGCCCTGACAAAACGAGGAAACGTTTCGTTAAATGTTTCCAAAGGTGGCTAAACTGTCTGGATTGGGAAACAAGTGTAACATTGTTTCCATTCAGCACGGAAAGGTGAAATGTTTCTTCTGTTCCGCAGAAAAATATTTTGCTTCTAGGAATCAAAATTTGTCACTTGTAGCAATGTTTCGCACATGGCTAAACTGGGAAACATTGAAGAAACATGCACCTGGTAAACACTGCAGTTTGGTTGCCTGTGCTCACCATTTTATCAGTATTAGCTTGTTGTATTCTGTGTAGCAACTCTTCTAATGTATGCAGACTTCCATGGGTTTTATCCAAGGTTTTCTGGATACTTGCTTTCTTCTTCAGTACCGTAAGAGCCTGAAAAGAAAGAGAGTCAACAGACTTGACAGTGCTTCCACGCTCATCGAGACAACAGTCACAACAGGGAAGTCAGGCAATACACTGCTGTCAATCAAGCAAATTGTTTGGTACCTTTACATACTCTGATACAGTAGTGTATTGCCCAAATTCTATCAGCGCATAGCAATGAAAACAGTAGTAAGACTGCAACAAAACCATGTCCAACCACAACTTGAAACCACTGTTTTGTGGTCATTCAAATGAATTTGAGAATGGAAAAATTTTCAGGGGAGTCCTGAAAAGTCTGTTAATTTTATTAGGTTTTCCAGTCATGGAAAACAGATTTAAAAAAATGAATAAACTTACTGATTTTTTAAGCCCTTTACTTGAGAACTCTTTAGCCTTCTGTTTGCAACTAAAATAACAAAGGTATAATGACATCATTAACCAATGATTTGTTGGTTATTTACGAGCCGATAAGTCAATTACGCAAGTACCTTTCACTTGTTTTCTCCAACTTGTTTATTTCTAAAGTCAATGATGCCATGGTTTTCTTAATCCTATTTCAAATATGTAAATGAATTATTATAAACATGATATGCATATGATGATTGAATGAAATGTGTATATCATTGTACAATACTGTGAAATGGACTCGGAAAAAATTCTGAGTAATTTTTCCTAAGTCCATTTCACAGTTTATGTGTTGTATTAGTTAGGAATAAGGATTAATGTGAGAATCTTACCTCAATATTCCAATGTCCTTCTCACTCACAGTGCTTACAGCACTCTCATTTTTACTTATGAACTTGATAACCTAGAATAAAAAAGACTCAGAAATTATTGATGATGGAGCAGAGGCTTTGATTTGAAAATACAGCAGAACTAGCTAGTATGCATGAGACTAAGAGTCGGTGGCCAAAACTTGTACATTCCACCCATTTCCATCATATGTGACCAAGACAACAAGCTATAATTCAAGTTGTCTGGGTTTTTGGCTTCCGTCAATCAAATTGTCAACAGTCTGAGCTAGTAAATTTATGATCAACAGAAGTCAAAAATCCAGACATCTTGGTTGCATAATTATGAAATGTGTGTAAGTGAATATTAGCAACATGTTTTGGGAGGGGCTCAAGCACCCTAGCCACTCCCTGAGTAGTGGTCGGTCACGGCATCATGATAAGTAAGTGATCTTTCTTATTTTTTACGGTGTAAAATTTACCTTTTTATCACAACTGTCATGGCATCACATAACTTATCTTGCAAAATCGAACATGTCAATTTCCAGGCCTTTAATAGACCATTTTACCTTGGGTGTAATCAGGTTTTCCCATTACAGACCAGGTGTCACTCTCTTGAGCATAAGATTCTTTGTTTGATCAGTTGTATCGATATTCATGTGCAAACAAAGAAATGAAACTCTAGGGAATGACACATGGTCTGAAATGGGAAAACATTGCACCCAATTAAGCCAAAAAAGTCTTTAATTTAGCAGGAACTGTGGAGGCTTCTGTTACTACCTTTTCTCCCTCATTTGTTACATGTACTGTAAGATTTCTTTCCTTCTGCAGGTAACAAATAACCAGATCCAAATCTCTATCAGCCAACTTCAGTCCTCCTTTGTTACATCTAGCCTTCAGAACATTCCAAGGGACAATGTGGTCTGTTGCTTCATATTCCACGCTTTCACGGTGCATTTTTAGTAATGACTGAGATTTGTTCTGGTTGGATAATGGCATCAATATTTCAATGAAGGTTAAAGGCCGGCACACACTAGGCTTTAAGTCGCTGCAACACGATGCAGGGACAATACTTTGATGTGTACACACAATGCAATAATGCCACTTTCACTCATTTTGTCGCTGTAACAGGTCACATGAATTCAAACCAGTTTGAATTTGTGCGACATGTTGCAGGGACAAAATTCTGTCGGAAGGACAAAATTTTCACAGAAATTCAACAGTCGAATGAGGGGAATTGTCACAGTGACATTTCCCTGCATTGTGTGGCAGCGCCTTGATGCCTAATGTGCCGGCCTTAAAATTGAAATGTTCATATTGTACTATATGTCCATATATATTAGTTCACCAGCATAATTAACGTACATGCAGTAACAATGTTCCCATTTATCATCTTTTCCCTAAAATTATATTTGAATATTTGGGATACCTGTGGCTCAGACGAATGACTTCCTGCAAACTTCGAGGTCGAGATAAAGAAACACAACGAATTCCTTTATTACTTAACAAATTTACCCACTAAAAGCCCACTTACCTTTAAAACATCGATTATAATAAATAATTCCGCTCCGTCTATTTTTCCTTTCGTATCGTTACCCCACAGCAAACTTCCAACTGTCCACGAAAACGATTTCTTAGCGATATCGAAACCCCAAGACAACCAAGTATTATTCAATCCCTTCGTAAAACTATCAAGCGTCTGTAAATCTCCTGTCTTAATCATTTCTTCCAAAACAGTCTGAAGTCCTAAAGGTACCAAACCATTTCTTGAGAATCTTCTCCTTAAAGTTTCAAAGTCGACACAAATTTCGTGATTGTGTTCACAGTTTTCCAAAATTAATTTTCGCCAGAATTGAAGCTTACTATCCCAGTGTTTAGGATTGACATGTCTGTGTTCTGGGAATGCTGAAAACATGAAGTTCATGCGATCATCATCGTGCCAGTCTGCTGGAAGATTCTTGTTTGTTTCCGCCATTTTGGAAACTGGTGGTAAGTAAATTAATCCAAAGGAATCCCAATAACCAATATCAGTTGTCATCAAAACTTAGGGGCTAGGGAGGGGTACTCGAGGGGTACCAGGTAGTGGGGAGGGGGAAGAGGTTTCAACAGACCTCTTTAGCTTCGTTGTTTGTTGTGCCCATTTCAGACCATGTGATGCCTATAAAAGAACATTTTGCAAGGGAATATTATGACATGTGGCCTGAAAAATTATGGGCAATTTGCATACAAAGCTAAAGAGATCTATTTAACAATTAGAAGACGAACTCGAGATTTCTATCGGCTGATAGTTGACGAGGGGCTCCGGCCCCGAGTCAACTATCAAAGCCGATAGAAATCGAGAGTGAGTCTTCTAATTGTTTTAGTAAAAATCTCAACTAAACTATACTATACTAAACTAAACTAAACTTCACAAAAGCGCGAAGGAAAAGCCGCCATTTTTTCAAAACAAGTCCGGCTTTCTCTACCCACTATCTATCGGCTGATAGATAGTGAGTACGTTAGCCAATCAGAATGCAGGATTTGCAATAGTATAGTAGTAGAATTTTACTAACACCTGATAAACATCAGCCTACGAGAGCCTACGTAGCAAGCAGTTGATGTAATGTATTCATAAAAATACAATGCATCACACCTAATACAATAGATAGAATGCAATAGATTCTATGAATACATTACAGTACATCAACTGATCAAGAGTGCTATGTAGGTTCTCCCGTCATCCAGGAAGAATGCTGATGAAATTGTGATTCAGCTGAAAAACACTCCATATGAGATGGGATATGAGACAAGAACTATAAATGATTTATTTTTATACCAGTTCCGACTTATGGAAGGGGTTCTGGGTTTAAACAAAGGTTTTCTTCTCATGGGAATAAACATGGTGCGGAGTGATCAAAGATCCAATCCCATAAATCCCCCCTAGAAATAGCAGGCAGAAAAATAATCCACATGTTACAATACGAAGTTAATTTTATTGAAAAATGTATTTTATAAAACAGCTGACATCACCAAAGGGAATGAAAATACAACTATCTTTTGTTATTGTCTAGCCTCTCTTATCATTATTACTTGGTGCATACAATGTTAATATCTCCTGTTCAAATCTTCTAAATCTAACTTATGCAAAACATATTTGGAGTTTCATAATCATATCTTTTTAATATTTGTTATTGCAGATTATTGGATTAATAGTCATAATCATCTTCATATGTAAATAAAATTGCTCTATTCAAACATGTGATGTTTACATCATGTTCTCTGGAGAATTGTTCCTTTATGTTTTCTTATCCACATGAATATGAACGAATAAAGTTCAGAAAGATAAAGGAACAATTCTCTAGGAAACACCATGTAAAGATCACATGGTTTGAATTGGGCAATTTACACGCGGAGTTGATTATAAGGTCCATTCTGTCAGTTGCAACTTGATTGTCTTGTACTGTCGCCATCCAGTCTGTGCTTAGGCTTTAAATTGCCATGACCTAAGACAACAATCCTGGCCGCCAGATACTAGGGTAGTGTTATCGAGCCATGTGATGCAAGTAACAGGGCTCTGAGGGTGAGCAACTAAAACAAATAAAATATCAAGTTAATAACAATTTTTACAATCATTCTTTAATATTAACAAGATTAACTTTTTAATCCTACAAAATAATTGCTATTGAGGAATTGCCTTTTGATGAATGCCAGATGGAAAACTTATTGTTTAGGTAAACTAATATAGCTGCTCTGACGCCACATGAAAATGGTCTATTATTAGTCACCCCTTCTAAATCACTAGGATAGTCTTACTAAATGGGAGATCTTTTTGTGGTACTTACACTTGACACTCATTGCCTTTTTCTTGGGGTCTTCAGGTTTGTAGATGAAAATATGTGTGTCCAGTCCTCCAGTGGCCATGAATTTAGAATCAGGCGACCAGGCAAGAGAGAATATTTTTGCAGTATGTCCATACCACTCTCCACTGATATCCTATAGATAAGACAAAACAGTTGGTATACATGGTATTCCAGTAATCATCAATAAATGGTGTCAGACTAGACTTCATTATAATTTGATGGATTAGATGCTGCAGCAAGCAACATGCATGTGTGGATGATGTATTTCCATGCATGCAATCTTTACAGTGGAAATTTACTCTTTAAACCATCAAGAAACTCTTTCACTGTTCTGAATGAATTAGCAAGTGAAAAAACTGGCTTTCAAACAATGCTCATGCAAACAATGTTGTTCCGGCTAGCAAACTACGGTCAACTTTTCATGTGTGTTAGGGAGCAGTGGATGTATTTGGGAAGTTGTGAAATCATAGTTTTCAATATTATTGAAACTCCCTTTTAAATTTGATGATCCAATGTCCTCTCCCAGGTAAAAAAAAAAATGATTGGAAGTTTCCCGGGAATGTACATCATAATTAATTTGAAAACTATACTCTACAGTAAGTGTACATATATCATAAATCATTAAGGTCAGTTAGCAACATTACCTTGTAGTCACTAGTAGACAAACAGTAGCTCTTCTTGCTATCGCTAGATATACCCAAGTAAGCTCCATCAGGTGAATAACCCACAAGAAGAACTCCATCACCAGACTCAATACGTGCTTTAGTCTTCTCGACCAGGGTGTCATTCTCAAGGGTGTAGATGTATGCGCATGGCTCCTACAAAGAAAACAGAGACAAGATATGTTAGAGTGAAATAGAATGTATACATATGATACTGGTAGGTTTTGTTTGTACTGTTTAATCGTGGGTGGCGCTTAATCGAGCAAATATGGTGTATACATGTTGACCAGTGATGAAGTACCATCTGGTGAGGACACAGATTATTGTACCCTAACCCCACCTACACCTTCAAGCTTATTGTCCTCACACTTACATTTTTAGCACCAACAGCAACTTCAGTTCCTCCAGGGTGGACAGAGGCACCATACGGCTCATAGTGGACTTTAAGCCTGGAGACAACCCTCTTGTTACGGATCACTACAACCTGTAAGTTAAGCAAATTATTAAAAGAAATGAAAGGCATTTACAGATGGTAACATAGGTAACTGCATGGTAACAGTGAAGGGTATATGTGAGATTGGTGTCAGTAGGTTGGTGGTAGCCTAGGGTATCAATAGGACAAGGTTACAAGTGGAAAATAATGTAGGTAATTGGCAGGGTGTTGGTAGATCATTAGTTTTGTTGGGGGTTGATAAGTTGATCAGATTTCAATTTTTACCTCCTCCAATAATGGTACAACAACCAGCCCATCTTTTCCAAGACCAAGTCCTTGGGGCTGACCATCCAGTGATACTACATCTGACCTGCAAAAACACAGAATTTTTTGTTTGTTTTTTTACTATCCTATGGAATTAAGTTTCTCCCCATGTGGGACATTGCTCTTGACAGTGAGATTAGTCATGCACGACGTCGCAAAAGTTGCACTTGCTTCTACTTTTTGCGATGCTGGTCATGCAATGTCACACAGGTGGTCACACGGTGCCATCTCTAGTTTTTACAATGTTGCATGTAATGTCGCATGAATAAAAAATCATATTGTGTGTCCACACCTTAAGTCACAGATCATTTTGAATTTAGTTTGTTGGGTTTTGCTGAGGGAAGAGTTCTGGAGAACTCAGAGAAAACCCTTGATTCAAGGGAGAGACTGAACCCTATTCTCATGACTCCCAGAGTGAGAGATGATTATGAGTGCATTATTGAAGAAATAGGATATGCAAACAAGGATTTGCAGAACATGAAAGAAGTGTTAGAAGAAGCATGACATGTGTGTTCTCATAATACACATGCCATCACCCAATCAGAAAGCGAGATTTATAACTGCAGTTATTTTATAATTACTTCTACATCACCGATTCTAAAACTAGGAAATCATCTTACCCAAATGTCTCGGTCTCAAGGCTGGTAAACCTTATAGTGTCATCAAGGCCACAGGTAACCAGGTTGTCTTCATCAACTGCCATGAATCTGATCTCATTTGTGTGTCCTTTACCCTTGAACACCCTACCATTACCATCAGCATCCCAGCTGACTAGAAAAGAGTTAAGGCAGGGAAAAACAATTCTAGTATAGAAAAAATAGTGTGTGAGTGACTGATTGACTGTAGGGCAGCAGGTGGCAGTAGAGTGGCTAGATGACCAATAATATTGATTGATGTGCAGAGATCACCTACATGTGACTGACCTCCACCACCAAACGTTGAGAAAATCATCACAATTCTTTGTTTCAGCCATGTTTTACTGCTATTTTCATAAACGTACTGTAGCTGCAAGCTGCACGCTGAAATTTGGTTTTTCGCTTCCGTCAATCAAAAATAATCAGTCAGTACCTTTAATATTTTTCACCAAATTCAAAAACCAAATTCAGGCAACTTACAACTACATGCAGAGTTTGCATGTTTATGAAAACAGCAGTAATTTATAATTTGCCAAGCTTTCAGGCAAATTGTCCATCTGCATGCTATTGGAAATCTAATCTTAAGACTGCATGAGCATACCTTTTACAATCACAATTAAAATCATGAAATCATGTGATTGAATAAAAGGACTGTGATAATGAATCCAATTGACACACAAAAGCAATAGATATATTGGTGGTCTCATTTGATTGAGAACAACTCAACAAGGATAATAAAGGATACTTATTCTGCCGTCAAAGCTGGCTGAGTAGATCCTCTTTTTTTCTATGGAAGTCGTAACTGCACTGATATTTTGGAAGTGACCCTGAAAGAATTTAAGAAAAGAATTCATATTGAGGGTGTTAAAAACAGACTCCAGTGTTGTTTCACACCATCACTGATAGATCTACTAAATTCAGCTCAAATATATTATACATGTAATACTTTTTATTGTAAGAACACATCATCTCCTGGAGTATGTTTCTTTGTTTAGTGGCACATTGCTTGTGAAGATATGATATGATAATAGACCCCTTGCAGCATGTCCGAATGCAGCTCAACTTGGAGGGCAAAACAAAAGGTATCCAATTCTCAGGAGATTGAAATACTTTTGTTTTGCCCTCCAAATTGAGCTGCTTTGAAATTTTTTTTTTTTTGAATCTGTTAACTTGATCTCCAGTCACTTAGACTAGTGAATATTTCATGATCTTGCACTTAATCACTGTATCTATCATGTGGAAAATTTAAGCATAACACAAAACCTGAACATACCATAATAATCTTCTTGGGCGTGTCAGGGTTTTCTCGGTCTAGGTAGTTGATGAAACCAGAGAGTGATAAGGAAAGAAGGTGATCACCTTGCCACAAACACCCAATCTGCATGTCTTCTAGATCTGAGCCAAACTGGAATGTCCTAGATTATGTTAAATGAATAAAGCTATCAGGTATATATCATTTGTGGGAGAAATGAGCTGCTTCCTGGTCAAAAACACTTATATTGACAATGGTAATGATGGTGATGATGGTAATATTGATGATGATGATGACAATAGTGATAATGATGATCATGATGAGTTGTTGATGATGACAATGGTGGTGTTGATACTGATGATGAAAATGGTATTAATGGTCATGATAGTTGATGAAGACAATGGTGATAGTTGTTGATGATGACGATAACAATGATGATACTTGATGATGATGGCATTGATGACATGGGTAATGATGGTGTTGCTGATGATTATAATGGTAATGTGGTGGTACTGTCTGTTGTTCTAGCTGTAAACAAATTCATACATACGTGGTGAGGGTTCGGTCAGCCACATTCCAAATTTTGCAAGTACGATCTGCAGAGGCAGTCAGAAGATTATTTCCATCTGGGCTAAAGGATACCTAGAATATTAACAAATATTAGTAAGAGACATCAATAAGTGAAACAAAAGGCCTATCAAAAAGTATAAAATATCAACTGAAGATCAGATACAACACTCCGAATTAATTATTCATTCATCAGAAAATGCATGTGTCCATGCATAGATCATTTAATGGACCATTTTGTAAGTATTTAATAAATAACCATTTCAAGTGATCAGGAGTTAAGAATTATGGATCAAAATGAATGATTTATACTTACTCCGTAAATCCCTCCTTTGTGGGCCTTTCCACTGGGGTCATCCTTACCAAACTCATCAAGCACTGTGCCTTCTTTACCATCATATATCACTAGCTGTTTCACAAAACAAATATAAGTGGTCAGCGAATGAGTGTCTCCAGCTAGTAACCTTTAAGGTCATGTTACATGAGAAAGAGAAGGGTATTAAGAGTAATAGCTGTTACCCAATCATTTTTGTAAAATGTTAACAACACCCTGAAACAACCTTTGGGCTGATCAAAATCAGGGCATGGCTAACTCACAGATCAAATTGCAATTTAGCATGTAAGGTTTTGTGGAGGGAAGAAAACCAGAGAATCTTGAGAAAAACTATAGAATCAAGGAAGAGTAAGTGTATTAAAGCTATACCAGTCCCAAATCATGGTGTTCTCTTCCAAATTCATTGCATCACCCACCTTTCCATCAGCTCCTCCAGAGACAAAGACATTACCATCAGGGGAGTACTTCACACAATTGACAAAGTTGCCATGTTCCTGATATAATAAGGAGTAAAAAAGGTAAAGTTATTAGTAACAACTTAATTTCAAAGAACTAAACATGAAGCAGATATCAGTCTGACAGAAATCAGTAGACACTAAAACCTGGTTCAAGCTAGCAACCTAAGCATAAGCATAACGATATGCAAGTGCAGATAGGCTTTTATGGTTAATTTACCTCTTTATATTTGGACAGAACAAAACATTCAGTCATCCTTCAAGTACTACCTGCGCTTGTGTAGGTCATTATGCTTATGCTTGCATTGCTAGTGTGGCGAGTCCAGGAATCAAACCCTCGAACACAGCAGTGAGAGGGGGGCACATAAGCAGCGCACACCACCCATCACTCTATAGAACTCCATGATTGTATACTAACCGAGTTTCTGTGCTTGTATTTGAATGGGGGTCCTTCATAGAAGTTGACTGCAAAGTCTTCACTGGCTGTGCAAATACGGTATGGTCGTGATGATTTGTAATCAACAGCATTGATTTGTTTCATGTGCTGAAAAATATCTCCAACTTTAGATCCAGAGTCCCACAAGAACACTGAAGCATACCTGAAGTATGGAAAGTTCAAGATAATTTTAGTGACACTATTTAACAAAATGATTTGTTTTTGCTTTAGTCTATAGCCAGACTTTGTACTGTACAACTATTTATTGCCTGGGGATCCCCTTGCAAATCATAGTGTGTATGCATTGCAGTATTTTCTTTCGTCAAACCTGTACATAAGTTTGAAAGAAGTGCTGCTTAGCTTGCAGGGTTTCCTGTGTGCTGATCAAAGACCAAGATGCAGGACTTAAAATAATGGTAAGTCACGGAACAATCAGAATTCAAACTTGTCATGTCAAATCACTGCCTTGCTAGTCATTTGACCAGCAACATTGAGCCAGAAACAAGGTATAACTGAGCCAAAACTAATTTGGCTGGTCATCATGACAGGTGACGGGGGGCTGTTATTCTTACCCCTTACTGGCTATGGCTGCCTGCAGGTGGTATCATTCAAAATGGAAAAGGATTAAGACATGTTTTGAAGGCACCCATCCACCTTTGGCTGTCATCTTGGTCATTGACCAGATCACAGGGAGCTTTGCAAGCTGTAATAAGACTATTATTACTTTATTTCATGCTTGGATTACAAGTGAAAACCTGGTCCATATCACCAAAGCTTTAACTTAATTTATGAAAAATGATCATCAAAACTCCTACTTTTCATTTCCATCTCCAACTGTGACAATCCTCTTGCTATCAGGTGACCAGGCGATGTCCTTGATCGTTCTTGACAGTGGCTGATATTCATACTTTAAGATATGTTCCTTTTGGGTGGTGTCCCAAATACGCAGCTTACCAGAAATATCTGAAATAATCAGAGTCAAGCATCATCAACTATATACATAGTTGTGCTAATTGGTCAAGACGTTTCAACTTACCTCCTGACGCAATGTAAAATCCACTTGGAGCATAAACGGCTACAGATGTGTCTTTCGCATGTTGGGAATACACATCACATTCAGTAGGGTTCTAAAAGTGTAAAGTTATATTTTAGCATGTTGTTGTACTCATGCACTGCATGACAGACAAATACTGCTGAACAGCAATAGGTTCTATAGATCCCTTGCACTAAATCCCTACCCTACTAAATCCCTAGTAATACTACAAGCTCACTGTTTTATAGAATAATCATACAATAAACTTATATATAAATAGTTCATAAAAACAGGAAGAGGTTGCGAAACACAAGATGAGGATGACGCCTGTCTTTATTAATAGTCAATAAAGATAAATAAATATCAATTAATCATTTTTATAATGAATAATATGACCTTAAATGCAATGAACTATTTTACAGCAAAAATATAAGCCATGGCTACAAGAGCATGCAGTTTTTGCACCATGAAATAAGAAACTAATTAATGTATATAGTTATAAAATTTAATTACAAATCTTAAATCCCGGCATGATATACCATATTTGGTCAAGCGTATGTCTGTATAGGAAATTAACTAGAGCTCTGTTTGTTTTCAACGTTTTAAGTCGATATAAAATTAGATATTCCTTGATAATTTTAAATTAACTATTTTTGTTGGAAAAATGTGGGGAAAAAACCCTGGACAGTTCTGCTATTCCACTGTGATCACCTGGAAAGCATTTGCAGAAAATTAAGCAAGCTTAGAATTATAAAATTCACATTCAAACCTAAAAAGAATCAGAACAAACCTAATTCCCTGGAGTCTTTGAACAACTAGTTGAGTTCTAAGATGGCTATAGGTTAATTCATGATTATATTTGCAATGATTGAAGGTATTTTCAGCGCAAGGTCATTTATTTCCGCAGTAAAACGCATCCTGTCATGTTCAACTAACCTGGATGTCTCGTATATATACACTTTTCCCGTTGGTATAGAGAAAGTTCTTTCCCTTGGGATCGCCCTTAAGGAGGGTTGGTACACCTCGTTTCACTCTTGGGAGAGAAGCAAACACAGTTTCTGTAAAATGAAGAGAAATGTAAGGTTAAAATACTACTGTACTCAGAAACATTTCACTTTTCGAGTAAATGTCACGCAACCACACATCAAAATCATTCAATTTTGCAAAAACCTTTGCTGCGATTGCAGCAAATGAATTCAAAATTGCAAAAAGGAGTCCCAAGGAACACAATAGAGTGAAAATCACTGACTTACTTCCTTCAAAAGACATATTCTGCAGATTTCAAGGGTATGATGTTAGTCAGAATATTATTCCAATTTGACCGGCGCCTAGTACTCCTCCCTTATATACCCAAGGGACACTGCGGCCACTAAATGACCATATATGGTCACAAAATATTAACAAATAAGATTTGAATGGAAATGAATTTTGAATGAATTTATTTTTTAAAACACATTGTTATTTATAGACTTTTTAGTAATCTTACGTCAACTGGATAATTTAACGTTATTCTGTGTTGGAAAACTTAGCAATAATTGTTCCTTTTATGGCTTGATTCTTAATATAGAAAAACTTCTTATGAGATTCTGGTCTAGTGTTTTGTTAAAAGGCATTTTAACTACGTCATTATAGAATATCTTCATATAACGTCAATATTTAGTAATTTCAAAGCTAATCAGTTAAAATCAGATATTTCCTTTTTTGGATTCAGTGCAAAAGAAGAAAGAGATGCGAAGAGACTGCATGCAAAATACATGTAACAAAAAAACTCGCTCGAACTTATCGTAAAAATAACACATTACATCATTATGAATGTTTCATATTTTACCTTCCATCTATTTTCTTTTATCTAAAAATTACACTATATTGTGATGTTGGCAGTTTTTCATTTTTCTTTCGTTATCTTTCGGCCTTTTTTTCTTTTTTTCGTTTCCTTCCTCTTTGCCTCTTCTTAAAACAACTAGCAAACATAGTGAATTCAGGAGTACGATTAGGAAGAATGTAAATTCGTGTAAAACATAAAAAAGAAAGAAAAAGTTTTTTTTTGCAAAACGTTCATTTTTTCTCACATTCAAGTCGCAGTATCCATGGGCTCCCTGTGTAACTCATGGTGCTATCCACTGTCCACATAAACCACAGTCTCACCAGTAGTTTTCCATGTGATGAAGAGATGAAGAGTGACCTTTCCAAAATGATGCCTTAAAATTTCAATTTTCCCCCTAAATATCACAAAAAGAAGACTACTTGCAATACCAATATGCAATAAGCCATGGCTATTTGTAATTTTTTAAATCTCAGCCGAGCAAATTTTGCTCAAAGTAGCAAAAAAAGCTTGGCTTCCCCGGTGGTTTGGCTTCAAGCAAGTCATTCACGTAAGCAGCAACATTTCTGTATAGAAATATTTATCTTCTTAGATCATAATGTCGTTATTCCTTCTTCTGTTATTATTCTAGATTATCGAAGATTTCCTTATGCTTACTTAAGGTGAGTTAGTTGTAAATATGAATACTGGTAAATTAAAGGTTTCTTTGTGATGTTTTTGTGTTGACAAACGTTACCATTCAAGATAGACCTCTCTTGTGCATATGCTGTTTCAAAAATAAATTAACCGTACTCAAATTTTACATGTATATCAATATTTTAGTCCATGATGGTTTAATATCTAAAAATATGTCGTCTTAAGGATACGATTACGTTTAAAAAACTGTACACAAACAGCGTTATATCATGTGCAACTTGCCTCTGATATTGCATGCACTGCAAATTATTCACCCTCATCACGCTAACACAACTTTATAAGATATTTAATTTGTCAGAAAAAGGAGTTTACTATCAATTTTGTCACATCGATAATAAGAAAAATTGCAAAGTTTCGTAAAGATTGCCTTTAAACTGACGAAGATATGAATTTTTAAAACTTAGAATTTTTGTGGGGTTTTTGCAACGAAGTGTGTGTGACACCAGGGGCCAGTTTCTGATGGCTAATGCCTTGTTTCCCTTCTTCTTTACAGAAGTTTAGGCTCTGTTACTGCAGTAAAGAAGCAAGAGAAGAAACATCAGTATAATGGATATAGAAGCCAAAGATGTAAAACAGAATATTCTGCAAACCATTGGTTCTTTAGATCTCCATCTGATCCAGTTCACAGTGACCTATGGTTTCATGTCCAGAGAATAGAACTGCCAGACTGGAATAGAAGGCAATCATTTCACACTCTCAACGTACAATTTCCAAATGTACGGAGCAATTTATTGCAAAAAAATGTAGTTCCAAATAGAGTTAATTTGAATCAATGGAATAAGCAACTAGGTTTTTATAATTTATCAAGTTATTTACCATCAATTTCTAACACAAGACAAGGGATTGTCCTTCATCCATTTGGTGTTAGAACAGTTGTCACCACTTCTGATCTAAAAGATCAAATGAAAACTTCAAAACCAAGTGAAGTTCTGCGTGCTGAAGAGAAATCAAGAGTAGAAGAAACAGTTGAAGCGATCAAAGAAAAGAAACAGTTAGTCAAAGATAAGGCATTTGAATATGGTTGTAGTCCAGAGGATTTGGTCCCGAAAGTTGAGCCTGTAGTCAAAAAATCTTTATGGGAGAAAGTAAAGCATGAAGCTATGCATTATTATAATGGTTTCAAACTGCTTTATTTTGAAACTAAGATTGCTAGCAGGCTATTATGGCAGGTTTTGAATGGAAAAACTCTGACAAGACGGCAGCGCAGACAGGTGGGTCTTGGTGAAACTATACTTCCTATGCTTTTTGGCTTCAAGTGTGGGTGGTTCTATGTCCTCTTCAGTAATATGTAGAGCATGCAAAAAGTGACAAAAGCATAAAACAACTGCATCACATCCTTTTCTTGAGTACTTTCAGCACTTCTTATATACTGTGCTTTATATTTCTGCAACCTAACCGATTCCAGATGTCTGGGATTTTGGATTCTGTCAATCAAGCTTATTACGGGCCGAGTTCATTACGATCTGAGTTCATTACGATAGAGTGATAAGAAAATTCCTGTGTCTACATTTTCACACGAGAATTTCCTTATCGCTAGTGATCGGAAAGAACTCAGCCGGTCATAAATTTGATTGACTGAAACCAAAACGCCAGACGTCTGTAGTTGTTAGATCACAGAAATATGAAAATCGCTGTAAAAACATCACACTAAAGAGGGCATTGACAATCATTCTTGGTATATCAATTGATACATATCCTTCAAATTGTATCATTACCCTGAAACAACCTTTGTGCCAGATGTAAGAGGCAAGTCCTCTACTCTAACCCCAGCCTTGATTACATGTTTAAATATTTTGTTCTGTATTTACTTACAGTTTTTACGCACTGCTGCAGACCTCTTTCGGCTGGTTCCTTTCCTTGTATTCTTGGTTATTCCTTTCATGGAGTTCTTACTCCCAGTAGTAGTCAAGGTGTTTCCAAATCTGTTACCCAGCACTTTTGAGGACAAGTCAAAAAGAGTAAGTTGGGAATTTTGTTTGGTTAAGACATAGAGTTGTTGTACTTGGCTTGTGAAATAATTTCTCATTAGCTTCCATTGTTTATACCACCAACATGGCCGCCATATCGTGGTCATTTAACTCTCTTGGGAATGCTTATAAGGTAATAGTAATCATTAGCGCCCCAAAAGACCGGCGACCAACTGTCCAGCAACTGTTGACAACATGTTGACAACATGTTGACCAATTATTGGTCGACAGTTGGTCGACAGGTCTTTTGGGGTGCTATTACCTGCTCATAAAACGTCAATTTGTTTCACAGCTCAAATGAAAACACTCTAATTTTGCCTGGTGAATTCTTTATCTGCTTCATTTTTTAAGATTTCTGGCAAAGACTATAGCTATGGTTACACTGGAAAATAGTTACACAAAGGGAGTAATGAGCATTTCAAATGGTTTTGTTCTGTATTTCAGGAAGAGACTCAACGCAAACAACTGAAAGTCAAAATAGAAATGGCCAAGTTTCTACAGGATACAGTTGAAGAGATGGCTATCACTGCAAAGCAAACCAAATCACAGAAGGCTGTGGTTGAGTTTGCTAATTTCTTTGAGAAGGTACTGTAAGGCTTATTTACACTGTACAGTGATACCTCTATTAAGTAGACTGCTTGTTAAGTAGACACCCTTTATTAAAGGCACACTGGCTTGGTTCCCAAAAAACCAACCTCTATTCATCAAACAAGGCAAGGTCTTGAAGGTTTCTGCCTATAATATACATACTACTGCTTTTGTAATAAGATATAGTTGGGCTGACTTGGGTTCAGGTAGTACACAAATATAAACAAGTATTGACTTGTCAGAGGCACCACAGGGAGTCCACAGCCACTGGTAGAATCCGTGATTAAAATGAAATCTATCATGCATAAGCAGCACGAGCTCGGCGGCATTTCTGGATTGGTTTAAATTCAAGTCTGAATATGTTATCAGCTGCTTATGTTCCTAGTGTAAAATATAATGACAAGTGACGGAACTTCCTACCAGTGAAGTGTGAGCTCCCCTGTGAAGACACTTCATTTATTTTTTTTATTCCTATCAAATCAGTCCAAGATGTACATTTTTCTTTTAAATATGTTCTTTCATTTTGGAAAGACCAGATGATGTCACACCCATCCTCCTTCCACCATAGGTATTTTCTGGTACTACACTTAATCTGGCCAAATTTCTCCAGAAAGTTTATGGTCTTTGCCATTGCATTCTAGATACGCACCAAGGGAGAACAGCCCTCCAATGAAGATATTATTCGATTTTCCAAACTCTTTGAAGATGAGATAACACTAGACAACATGAGTAGAGGACAACTGAAGGCCATCAACAGGTTATTGTTACTCCAGACTATTGGTACAGACAACTACTTGAGATTTCAACTGCGCATGAAACTAAGACAACTGAGGATGGATGATCTGGTAAGTCTTTGTGATGAGTTATTTTGATGGCTTTGTCCCACATGGGTAAACAGGTTTGACCTCACTGAGATTCTAGTTAAGACTCATGGTACAGTAGGATAGAGCTTTTCAGCTTCAACATAATGGTTTCTTATTCCAAACCGTATTTCATTCCCTTGTGAATTGCTTCTTTGTTTACTTTACTTACTATTTCAAGTTCATTACTGTCCTTAATATTGTTTTAGATGATCAAGAAGGAAGGAGTTGATGCCCTGAGTGTTCAGGAACTGCAGTCAGCTTGTCAGGCAAGAGGTATGAGAGCTATTGGTGTACCTGAAGCAAGACTCAGATCACAGCTAAGGCAGGTGAGTTATGTGTGTCCTAGAAGTACGATTGGTTACGATTCTTGGACTCGGTGTCACACGCCAGAAGAGTTGTTAGGTCTCTCCCTTGATTTGAGGTATTTTCTCCATGTTCTTGATTTTTCATTTTAATATTCCCTCTATAAAACCTGGCTTCCTAAATTCCAATTCAGTATTTGTTTTAGGGTTTAATAAAACTAATGTTTGGTGAAAGGAATTGTAGTGTTAGGGCTTTGAGAATTAATTAAAATTCTTGTATGTACTTTTTTTTGACAGTGGCTGGAGCTTCACCTTCAAGAACAAGTACCCATATCTCTTCTCTTGATGTCAAGGGCTCTGTATTTACCAGAAAATGTCAGTTCTGTTGACAAACTCAAGGAAACCCTCTCTAAACTCCCAGATTTACTGGTAAGTTTGTACCTTGATTTTCATTCAGACTCTCATCTAGTCACTTGAAAAGTAAAATAGGAAATCTAATATGTTCTGTAATAATAATAACAATACAATAACTGCACAAAAACAGCAGCAACAACAATTTAACAACAGCAGCAGACCAGCAACTCAACAACACTAGAAATAATAGCACAGCAACCAACAACAGCAATAACGAACTACTACCAAACCCACAGAACCATGATTTTAACACACAAATTTGTATGGCGACTACGTCCACAAATGTCTAGGACTCTGCTGACAAACATCAATGTTTTAGTCTGCATTCGTTTCTCTATGGGCCGGCATCCTTTTGATGAGTTGTAGAGAAGGAAAATTATCAAAAGTATACCAAACCGTAGAGAATGGAATGCAGACCAAAATGTTGATGTTTGTCGGCGGAGTCAAAACGTTTGTGGGTGAAGTCGTCATATAAATTTGTATTTAAAAACAATGGTTCGGCAGTTTTTGTAGTTATAGCAGCAGCAAAAACACAACACAACATAACACAACATAAAGATAGCTCAAGAATATCAAATGATTTAAAGAAACTTCACAGTAATTGTTTCACCTTTGAGTTGTGAATATTATTAAAGCATACATGTTTGTTGGTCACATAGGTTGAAGAAACAGAGATCAAAGTTGCAGAAGTATCTGGAGAAAAAGTGGACAACAAGAGACGTCTGGAGCTACTGAAGAAAGAAGAAGAGATGATTGCTGCAGAGAAAGAAGAAGTGATGCAAAAACAAGAAGAAGAAATGGAAAAACGAAAACGGGTAAGTAAAGAATACATGTATTTCAACATCTAAATTTCGTAACAACTTTCGAGTTTTCATTTTTCTTCTCATATCTTTCATTATATTTTCATTTTTTCTTATTTTATTTTTGTGTTTCGTAGGCTGAAGCAGAAGCTGCTGAAATCTTAGTGGTAAGGGATTAAATTTGCTGTGTGATAATTTAAAGAGTTTAAAAGAACCTTATTATAACTTATATTTTGATTGGTCATTCCATTTTTGAACACACTGTCTCGTGAAAGATAAAAAACGGCCAACCAAAAAAACGGCAAACCAAAAATAAACGGCAAACACGATGGATGAGGGGGGCCCGGGCCCCCTGCCCCCTGACTATGCCCCTGCTGTATACATGTACCTTACTATTTAACAATTAGTCCTCGAGTCCGAATGGTCTACGAGTCAATAGCCCATGCGGCCGAAGGCCGCATGGGCTATTGACTCGTAGGCCATGAGGGCGAGAGGTCTAATTGTTTTAGTAAAAACCTACTAATCGGTCCAATAAAAGGATGCAAAAAGTTTTGGATTTTGCTTTAAATATATATTTTTTGGTTTTCAAAACCGGCGCTTTTCGCTACTAGAGGTCTATCACTAATAGACCCCTAGTAGCTCAGCCAATCACAGGGCTCGATTGGTGATAGACCATTAGTAGGTTTTTTCTAACAATAGATGTCATTTCTGGTCTCGTGTAGAATTTTATCATCTAAATGACAAGTAAACTTTCAATAGAAATGTACTTAGGTGATGGAGGGTAGTGGTTGCCCTTGTAATGGATTCGATTAAGATTTATTCAGCAGTTTGAGTGTGTTTTGTCTTGTCTTTTTTAGGACCATGCTGAAGTCATTCAACAAGAAGAGATCTCAAAGGAGGATTGGCTGACACTGAAGGGAGGCATAGCAAATGAAAGAGAGGTGTTAACGAAAATCAAAGAAGACAGAGAAGAATATAGAGAGGTTAGTAACACTTTTTAATGACATCATGGTTTCCTCCATTGCATTTTTATTGGAAATATTGTACATACAATGTAACTGCTGCTCATGTTGTTACAATTTTGAGAGGGATTCTTTTTCAATCCACTTGTTTTATTTAAAAAAAAATTGTTTTAAGTTTGAGAGGGGTGCCACACGTACAAACTCAAGTTCCCTCCCCTGCAAAAATTCACTGAAAACAACCGAAAGTTGTAGACTAGTGAAACACCGAATATCCCCATTTCATTTGCTTAGAGTGTTACTATTACCAGAGACAGTTTTTTACCCTGGGGTCCAGAGTTTATTTGTTCTCGCTCCAGCATTTGCTGTTTTGAGGAGAAGTCTACTCCTGTTACATATGTGTGATCCACTAGATCGAGTCCCACAGGAACCACGTATTTATAGAAAGAAAGACTATTACTTTTTACTCAGTGTTCAGAGGAGTGCCCATGATTTGAACCAACTTCAGTGATAGCAAGGCTGCATGCAACAGTTGCTTCAACATATATATTTTTTCATTGATATCCAGGAGTTGAAGGAACTTGAAATCGAAGATGATGATAATGCATTGTCTGAGTCACTAGGGTCAACGCGCCTTGGGAAGAGGGTGGATAGGATGATATCTAGTATTGAAAAGAGATTACAGCAACTAGAAGAGGAATTGATTGAAAACCCTGAAGCTTTGAGGATAGATATTGATGGGTAAGTAAGATCTTCTCGTATAACACAAACGATTGTAGAGTAAAATGTAAGGATAAGCTCGCAACTCAACTCTTTACGACACTGATGAATTCGTCGCTGAGGTGTTGACACACGGTGCAGCATTGCACGCAATATTACAGGCAATGTTGCTGAAGTAGGATCGTTTTCTAATTCAACAACATTGCACGCAACATTGCACGCAGTGTAGCACCTTGTGTCCGTAGCTTTAGAAATCTTAACTTACTACTGGAATTTAACTTAATAAACACTTTTATCATATGACCGTATTTCACTGTACGCGTGATTCTAAAAAAAACCTTTGGGGAAAATGTCGTCAGCAAAAAAAGTACGCTTTTCCGAAAAGTGTAATAATTTCCCGTTCGGACTCGCCGTTCGGACTCGCTGCCGTCAATCATGTAAAAACTACGCATTTTGATTCGCATTTATTAAAAACGCTTTGAAATCGATTTTTTATATGTGGTCATATGATAAAATGCTTATTGACTGAGTTAAGGTCGGTCCGAACGGGAAAATATTTGGCTCTCGGTCCTTGGCACGGAACTCGCTGCGCTCGTTCCGTACTTCAGGACCTCGAGCCAAATATTTTCCCGTTCGGACCTCCCACTCAGTCAATAAGTACATATTATTTCCAGGGATGGTAAAATTACTACTGAAGAATTAATTGGTGCAATCCGAAAATTACAAAATGCGCCCAGCGAAGCAAAGTGCAGGAAAATTGCCGACATGTTGGATCAAGATCAGGATGGTGCTCTTGACCTAGACGACGTGGAAACGGTAAGTCATGCAGGAACTGCTTTGTAGCAGGACCGTGAAGCCTCAGTCCTATAGGATTTCGGTCTCGTGATACAAGCCTTAAAATTTTATCGATACTCTGAAACAACCTCTGGGCTGATCTAAGTCAGGGCATGGCTAACTCACAGATCGAACCCTGAAACGCCCTCTGGGCTGATCTAAGTCAGGGCATGACTAACTCACAGATGGAACCCTGAAACAACCTCTGGGCTGATCTAAGTCAGGGCACGGCTAACTCACAGATCGAACCCTGAAACAACCTCTGGGCTGATCTAAGTCAGGGCACGGCTAACTCACAGATCGAACCCTGAAACAACCTCTGGGCTGATCTAAGTCAGGGCACGGCTAACTCACAGATCGAACCCTGAAACAACCTCTGGGCTGATCTAAGTCAGGGCACGGCTAACTCACAGATCGAACCCTGAAACAACCTCTGGGCTGATCTAAGTCAGGGCACGGCTAACTCACAGATCGAACCCTGAAACAACCTCTGGGCTGATCCAAGTCGGGGCATGGCTAACTCACAGATCGAACCCTGAAGCTGCTGCTAACCACACTGGGAGGGAGAGGGAGGGGCTAAAGCAATTTCAATAATAATAATAATAATAATAATAATAATAATAAACTTTATTAATGTGTCAGTAATTCCTAGCTTGCACTCAGTACAAGCTAATTGGGGACACCTGTCTACCTGTCTACTATAAAATCATATAATAATAAAACTTTACATTAGAATTAAAACGAAAGAAAGAAAAGAATGTAACCAACATTGATCTCACTGTATTTGCCAGGTTATTGAGCTTCTGTGTATCGAAGATGTGGACCTTACTTCAGATGAGGTAGCAGAAATCGTATCTCTAATCATACGAGAGAATGACGCCCGAGACGAGGCGAAGAATGCCAAGAATAACACTGCACAGGATGTTGATATGAAGGCCTCACAGGAATCATGAAGCCAAGAGAAACATTAATGAAAAACTGTCTCGCCTCATGTAAGGTAAACTTAAACTACCATAGGGGATTGGTAAACCTTGACGAATGCGGAATTCATAATCCACGAATTCTTGATTCTTATTTTGTATATTCGGGAGTCAATTTTCGTGGAATTCAAATTTCATCTTCACTATTTGGTTCGTGAATTTGAGTTCAAAACACTCCTTCAGCAGCTGAGCTGAACTTCAGAACAAACTCAAGGTCAACCAATCAGAATTGAGGATTCGACATTGTATTTTGCTTAGCATTTCCCATCTACCAAGTGAACCTATGAAATACGAGTTCTTCCTTCTTTAAATTGATTGTAAACGCTACTCGAACTCATGGCGGAATTCCACATTGTAGACTCTCAAATGCTTCCAAAGAATGCTAACCAAAAATAGTTGACCCATAATTCCTTTCGGGGAAAGTGCTCAACTCAGCTGGAAGTTACTGACTTGTCAGGAATTCACCGTAAAATCCGGATTCCTGTTGTATATGGACTCGGGATTTCGGATTATACTTCCGTTCTAAATCTCTAATTCCGCCCTACCTTACATGAAGCGAGTGTGAATATTCAAGCAACTACATGATTTCCCCCCGGTTTTATTAAGTCTAATTATTGTATCTAAAGGTTAATATAAAATTCGAAGTGTAATATGGATTTTTAAAGATTCTTATAACAATTAAATGGAATTGCGAGAATCTGTTTTCTGGTCCTTTTCATCCTTGCTGTTTGTCGTTTCATTCTGTTTGTTCACATCACAATTAACGTCTGTTGAAGATACTAGTTATGTTCGACGTTTTTTCGTACAGATACTTTATAAGTTGTCTCCGCACATTCAGCTGTATCGAGTTAAAATTCTATGGTGAATTAATCCTGTTTCCAGTGTTATCCATGTTAAAGTCTTACGTAGTTACCAACTATTACTTCACCGGTCAAAACCACTTGTATTTCCTCTGTTGTTCATGATTTGCGCTTGTAACTTTATTTGGGAATTTATTATAGTTTAATCCAAGCATTTTCAACGTGTTTTTCTGTGTTAAGCTCAGGAACCACCAGACTCAATAGAGCACCATTCCTTGTTGTAATATCATTTTTATCTAGATTAGAATCTTTCCTTGGAGAGGGGGAAGGAATCTCAGGCGAAATCATCCTCGAGGCGTTGTGCCCTATTTCCAATACGTGTCCTGAGTACAATCTGTTCACACGCGCAGGACCCAGCCCTGAATCAACTCTCTGGTTCTCGAACAACGAGGTATTATTCATTCCTCTCATCCGCGTAAACTCCTGGTTATTAGAATTCCCACTAATATCGCCATGTTTATTAACGTCGGCTTCCTGAGCGCAGAGAATAACTTTGACTTTCGAACCAAAAAGACCAATCAAGGTGATCGTACCATTGATAAAGTACGTCCCAGTTGTGATATAGACTTTAACATATGTATCATCTGTGTTGAGCCGACTTGGTAAGAATGTTATCCAGATTGAACACGTAAGATACATCATTATACCGATGTATTTAGCCTCGTTAAAATTCCTTGGAAATCCTCGTGTCTTGAACGCGAAGAGTGTACACAGGAGGATGAGGATCAGATTGTACGACAAGTTGAATATGAGGGTGAGATTATTAGTCTGACACTCCAGGACCGTTTCTTCTAGGGAGAGATAGTTGTACTGTATACAAGGAGGAGAGGATAATATCCATAAGGTTGTAAGGAGGAACTGTATTGATATCAGCCCTGAGGTTACTAGCAGTTGTGATTTAGGGCTGACCATTGAAGGTCTTGCCACAGACTTCTTACCTAAGGTGAAGATACGGTAGATTCGAATGGTTTTCATGAGTAATGGTGCGTAGCAGAATGTGTAGCATACCGATCCAAAGTACCTGCTCAGACCACAAGTTACTGGCGATGGCTTCGTGAAGGCAGGGAAAACGGCAGCATAGCAAAGCAGGATTCCAAGAGTAATTATGAAACTAAGTTCTCTCCCTGATGCCTTGACGACAGGGTGGTTCAAATGCTTCCAGAAAAAGAGTCCTATCAGACACGTCGCTACGATACCAAGTACAGCCAATACTACAATGATAATGGCAAGGAACCCGCTGAATTTTGGATGAACTTGAGGGATCTCCCCACAAGAGGTGAAATTAGCCTGTGGGCGGTACCCCTGAGGACATGATTGACAGCTGTCATTTATGATAATTTGGTGCGCCTTGCAATTGATACAGTCCCAACAGCATCTTGGATGAGAAGCACGAGGTTGTCTTATTTTAGGATAGACGCAGGGTTTACTGCAGATGGAAACTGGTGGTGTTGTTACGGCATTACCCCAAGATATCTTGTCCTCATTAAGCTTGAAATTCTTCGCAACCTGACTGCCATTCTTCATCACCATTCCCCACTCTCCAACATTCACATAGTCCCAGTCCCCAGATTTCTTCTGCTGGAAGTTCATGATGGTGTAGTTTCCATCCATTTCTTGTTCGTCGTTAAAATTCAACATCAAACTCGATGAAATATCCGGAAATGACGCATTTCTCAGGTATCCCACGAGTTGTTCCTTGGCCAACGCTCTCTTCAGTTCTTCACACACTCCGTCTCCAGAACACAAAGCTGCTTGCATATCCTGAAGCGCATGCGCAAATGCATAAACCGCATTAATAACCACCCGTACCGGCGACAGCTCCATATTTGGAATCCAGCAGCTGACATTGCCATTCGATTCCTTGACTTCCGAATTATTACATTCTAGAAACTGCTTAAAGAAATCTCTGCTCCAAGGATTCTGCTTGTGTAGTGACACATTTGTGTAATATTTCTCGAAGCATTCAACATACCCATCAAGATGATTCACTGTGATGGAACCGTTAGCAATGCCTTCTCTACCATCAATGACATCCATACGGTTACTCCAACCACTACTCCCAATCCACGTGAAACGTTCAGCTCCTAGAGCCGAGGCAGCCTTTAGAAGCCCCGTTGAATCAGTCTGTGTCGTAAATAGTACAATAACCTTGGCCTTTTTGTGCTTTTGTATTTTGATATCGTTTATGATGTCTTCATATTGACTAGTTTTTGGTAGATACGATAACGTGCGAGAAGTGGCTATACAAATACCATGTTTATCAGCTGCAAGTTTGAATTGCTCCATGCCTCTTTCTCCATAATCCCCCTTCGAGTTAACAGTTGATATGTAATTCCAACCAAAGTGCCTCAGAATATCCACAATGGCTTTAGCCTGGAAGTGATCCGAAGGAACAGTACGGAAAAAGTTCCCATAAACTTGTTTATTGCTGAGGGCTGCGCTAGTGGACCCATAACTAACCTGAGGGATACCAAACACCCTTAGCAACGGAGCAGTTGCTATGGATACGTCGCTTGAAAAAGGCCCCACCACGCCCACCAGGGGAGCATTACCTCCCTTAAGGGTGTGCTTTATGAAATCCTTCGCCCGGTCTGCCCCGATGGTGCTACTTTGACAGGTGTCGTAAATCGTCGTTCCCAGCGAGATATTCCGAAGCAGCGACGAGTCGTTATTGATTTTCTCCAAAGCGAATAACATGGCGATCATGTATTGATACCCTGGTTGAAGTGCAAACACTCCACATGCGTTCTCTGTCGTCTTGCTTTTCTTGTGGAGTGGAAATAATCCTCCAAGAACAAGATCTCCATTCTTTGTCAATACTTCAGTCGTCGTCTTTCCTAAAGAAAAATATCGCCTATTATTATTTACTTAAATATTTAAAAAAAATTAAAAACATAAATAACATGTCTCACGTTGTTATTGTTGTTTCCTTATGGTTAACACAAACACAAGCTACAGTCAGGACTGTGTGATAAGGGCCAGATTGGAAAAAAGACAAAGTCTTTTTCTGTATCAGAATAACCCAAATAAAGATTGATTGATTGATTGATAACTCGTAGACGTCGCGCTAAAACTGATCTTATTCCTACCTCAACAAGCGCAGTTTTACCTGCCAAAATACTGTTCTGTGAATCGACAAATACTGTATGATGTCAAAGAGCTGTCAGACTAGTACCAAATAGCATGACATATCGTGTCATGAGTTGACTTATTCTCTCGTATTGTTTGTTTAAGGAAAAACAAGAAACTTTTCTCATTGGTCTATCTGATTCCTTAGTTTGGATGTAAATCTGTTAGCTAGAAATCGCATAATACTGTATGAAAATGAATATTGCGTATTGTGAGTATATACCTGGATGGATTATAAACTCGATGACCAAACAAAATCTAATAAACAAATGGTAATTAAGTCCTTATAAAGTGCAAACTTATGGTACATGCAAATAATGGTTAACGGTTCTAATATGGCTGCAATCATTCATTCATTCATTCATTTTCCTTCCTTCCTTCCTTCCTTCCTTCCTTCCTTCCCTCCCTCCCTCCCTCCCTCCTTCCTTTCTTCTTTTTTAAAATGGTATTTTTGAAATACCATTCAAGTGCAAAAGCACTATCAATTCCAAAAATCGCGGCAAAAAAGAAGCCATTTCAATGCTCGAGTCATGCAGTACCCCCAGAACTCCATTTATAACAGTCAACTAGTGACAACGTTGTCAGAAACAAAGCTACATGTTGCTATCTCGCTGTGATTAACGTGTCTCATTCATGTTAACAGATCACGGATCACTGACGGCGTATTGATAGATAATTTTGCAAGTTAGTGAGCCCTTGTTAAGGATTCAAGAAATTTGCGAGATTTAAGCGAGATTTAAGCCAGAATGACCTCATGTTTCACCCCAAACCTTTTCTAATGTAACACCATTAGCCGATGATAACATTAACGAGCAGTAAAAAGACTGCAGTTTTATTTTTTGAGGCATGATCACTGAATAAACCATCAAAAACACAAAGCAGATTATCAACAAAAATGTTTAGCGAAACAAAATTTTTAAATTTTTTCATTTTCATTTTTCGTAATTGATAAGAGAAAATTTAATCATGTTTAAAATAAACAGATTATACCAACCTTCAATGCAGCAAGCGAGCACCAGCAAAAACCGCCAAACGATTTGTTTTTGTCCTTTTATTGTAGCCATGAATCTTTGAAGTGAAGTCTTTCCCTCGTAGATTAATGTTCAACTGTGCCAAGATAAATAAACAAAAAAATTACAACGTAAATACGAGGTAAAATGTGTATATATGAAATATATATTTAGTTTCCACCAATCTTGCTCCTCAATTAATCCCACAACTTATTTTTTTTGCTGAATTTTACCTTTTTTTCCCCGCTTCAATTCTGAAATTAAAGCCTTAGTTGTCTTCCTAAAATATCGTAATAATAATACCATCTCAGCTTAGTGTTCCTAGGGTTTAAAAATCGGGGGGGGGGGGGGAATAGTCGCATTGAATAGTCGCACTTGTTGTTGCAGTAGCTGCTGCGGTTTGCTTTCTTAATGGTAACCATAGTAACGACTCTGTTGTTAAGGAACTCTGAAAACTACTGAAAATAGATCTTTTATGTCATCTTTCGTTTATACATGTTCCTGCTTTCGTTTGATTTGGAACGGGGGAAAACGAACTGAATAACAGGTTTATAACTCGTAATTGTTTGTCGAGTAGGGATTTTGTTCCAATTTCAGTCTAATTTTAGGAAATATTTTTTTCATAAAAAGTTGATGCATTTGAAATTTTTTTTCATTCGCTGGAAATTTCAGAAAGCATCCAAAAATCCCGAAAACAAATGAAATGGCAAAGGTTTGTTTAAGATCATTTAAGTTATTTAAGTTCTGAGATATTGTGTTTTATACTGGATTCAGCTGCCTTGAAGTTTATAGACTTAGAATTAAAACAAACAGAAACAGGAAAAATACGGATTCGAAAATTTATCGTGTTTTTCACGTTAAGTTACTAGTACAACCTAAATGCAAGGTAATCCATGCAATTTGCATTGCTTAAACCAGACGTGATGTAAATATTTGACCGATTTAATTTTTGATAATCTTTTAAGTCCTAGAAACCAAATCAAGTTCAAACAAATCGATCTCTTTCGTCAGGCAACACGTCTAAAGCACACGATATCATGTGGATTATCAGTAATTATCAAAGGATTATTTTCAGTTGGGGAGTGAGAGTACGTGTGGCATTAGGTTGCTTTCGATTCGTTTGTCCATCCATCTACATCCTCAATCCTTCCTTCCTTTCTTCCTTTCCATCCATCCATCCATCCATCCATCCATCCATCCATCCATCCATCCATCCATCCATCCATCCATCCATCCATCCATCCATCCATCCATCCATCCATCCATCCATCCATCCATCCATCCATCCATCCATCCATCCATCCATCCATCCATCCATCCATCCATCCATCCATCCATCCATCCATCCATCCATCCATCCATCCATCCATCCATCCATCCATCCATCCATCCATCCATCCATCCATCCATCCATCCATCCATCCATCCATCCATCCATCCATCCATCCATCCATCCATCCATCCATCCATCCATCCATCCCATCCTTCCCTCCTTCCTTCCTTCCTTCCTTCTTTCTTTCTTAATATTTCAATCGTTGAAACAGCTCATTGGTTCAGCCTAATTTTGGCTTCTATAGACTCTTGTTATCATTACCCTCGTGTGAACTCTACGACTGTTTTTCAGTTTGGCACACTCGTATGGCGCATTTCCATGCAAATTGTCTGGTAAAACTCAGCTGGTGGCACATCAAGACAATATTGGCAGCCTCTTAGCTGATGTTATGAGCAATTAAGTCATATAATAGCGCCATATGCCTTCAGTTGTGTTGAGAACTTAACTTTTAATAGCTGATAAAGATGAATAATTGACGGTGTGATAGTGCTGCTTTAGGCAAACTTCTATTTAAAAGAACTCATTGATATCCTAAAGTCTTCCTGCTTATTGTCTGCAGTAATATATTATCTTCTTTATATCTCAGATTTTAATTCTTCCATCCTTCCCTTAATATTTTACAATTCTCTTCTTTTAACAAGTCTTTACAAATTTTCTATTTCTTTTTCCATTCGGTTCTTCACTCTTTCTTCGTGTTTATTATTATTAATATTTTCCCCTTTCATTTTGTGTTTCTTGTATTTCTTGTTTCTTTGTCATTCATTTTCTTACTTTTCCCACTCTGTTCCCATTTATTTTCCATTCTGTTTTCTTTTACCTTCATTATCCTTCCTAATTTTTTTGATTCACAATTTTTTTCATTTACATTTTCTTCCCTTTTAACTATTAGTTTCAAGGTTCTTGCTCAATAGCCAGTCCCCTTCTACAATATTCAATATTTTCCATCTTTACTTCATTATCACCGTAACTTTCGCGGACACGCAGTGCAACATTTATTTATTTATGAACAATATTTAAGCAGAGATGCCCAGTTCAGCATAGCTGGTTTAAATGGGGCTCTGCACAAAACATACATCACGTTGCGTTTACATACATAAAGATATAACTATAACTATTAATAATTAGTAAAATTCTACTACTATACTACTACTATACTATACTATACAAATATACTATTGCAAATCCTGCATTCTGATTGGCTAACGTACTCACTATCTATCAGCCGATAGATAGTGGGTAGAGAAAGCCGGACTTGTTTTGAAAAAATGGCGGCTTTTCCTTCGCGCTTTTGTGAAGTTTAGTTTAGTTTAGTATAGTATAGTTTAGTTGAGATTTTTACTAAAACAATTAGAAGACTCACTCTCGATTTCTATCGGCTTTGATAGTTGACTCGGGGCCGGAGCCCCTCGTCAACTATCAGCCGATAGAAATCTCGAGTTCGTCTTCTAATTGTTAATAATAAATGTATATAGATAAATATATACTACATTGCGCGAAATATTGCAGGTAAATATTGCTGAAGTAGGATCGTTTTCTACTTCAGCAATATAAACATTACGTGCAATAAATTATTTTTTTATTTTTTTATTTTCGGAGGGCCATGTGTATATTATCTCAACTAAGATATTTTTTATTCTCGGAGGGCCATGTGTATATTATCTCAACTAAGATATTTTTTATTCTCGGAGGGCCATGTGTATATTATCTCAACTAAGATATTTTTTATTCTCGGAGGGCCATGTGTATATTATCTCAACTAAGATATTAAGTGATACCCTCAATAAAAGTGTAATAATAATAATAATAATAATAATAATAATAATAATAATAATAATAATAATAATAATAATAATGATAAATTGCGTCGTGCGAAATAGCTCGCAACACTGATTGCCTGCAACATTGCGCGCAATGTTACACCGTGTGTCCGTAACTATACTCTTCTTTCTTACTCCCATACCGTAAATATTCCATTCATATCTCATTCATTTCCCACTCCTTCAAACCTATGTTCTCGACACTTGTTAAATTACTACAAGTAAAATAAAACCTTGTCTTCGTCAATCTGACATTATTACTCACTATTATGTACAAAAACAGCTACCATATGTTCTGTATGAGGTAAATTACTTCAAGCCATGTCAAAACGGAAAACTCAGGATATTGTTGTCGCTATTGTTGTTGCAGTGGCATATGCAGGGTGGTTCTGAGGGCTCCATGGAACCCGCCCTTATGTGATATCTTGTGAAGCCAATCTAGTTCTTTACGCTCAATAGAATGAAATTGGAACTCCCCTTTTTGAAGTCGATGGCACCAGTTATTTCTGCGTGGCGGCCATATTGGATTCCCCCTTTTTTTTTAATCCTCGATCCGCCACTGTGTTGTTGTTGTTGCTATCGTTGTTGTAAATGGGGTTATTAAACATAAATATCGTTCACAGAACCCAAAAAAAGATCTGTTGAAAGGATTATTTGTACGTTTAAAATGTAGGCTTATGCTAGTAAAACATCTACACAATTCACTCTGAAATCTTAATTTTTTGCCGCGTTTTGGTTCGGCTTTTGTTGTGTTTTGCTTTAATTTTTTTTTTTTTTTCGAAAAACCTTTCTTTACAAATCTCTGAGAAGAAGTAAAAAATGCACAAATGAACCCACCAGCTAATAATTTCAACAGGTAATTACTAGTAATACATTTGAAGAATTGATTTCATCTCATCTGATGTTTTTCTCAATCTGTCACATTTAGTTTTTCAGTGACATGTTTTCTTGTGACTTTATTAAAATGTGCCGGATGGAGTGACGGAAGGTGTTGAATTCACATCTGATATTTCAACTGCTTTGATGAAAGTTTGTTACTAAGAAAAAAGAATACGAAACAAAGGAATCGATGAAAAGAGAAGAGACAAGAAGAGAGATGAGAAAAGAAGAGAAGACGAAAGTAAAGCATTATAATTTCCTTCTTTCTCAATTCCTTCTCTACTTCTATCTATTTTACTATAACTGGAATTCCCCTGTCGACGCAGGAATCGCGTCGACATTTCCCCATCCACAACTGGATTCAACATCCCAAATTAGATTTTTTTTTGTTGACTGAATTTCAAAATTTCAATGACGATCTGAAAAACCTTTTAAACCAAGGTCAAATTAAAATAGAAATGAGCGCAAAATCAATGAACTTTTCTAATAATTTCTGACAACCTAAAATAAATGATTTTTGCTCTTATCTTTTTCCTAAATTGTTTGCTAAAAAGAAAAGGAAAAAAACTTACCAACTTACCTCAGAAATGAGCCATCTAAGTTGTTCTTAGCTAGTCGCGTCGCGTTTGTGATATAAATCCCGTGATCCGAATGATTGCCAATAATTCCCGCCGTATTTGTCTTTTCTTGTTATCTTTTCGTATCTCACGAGCAACAGAATTTCTTCTCTAACAAAATTTCGTACCAACCACTGCACCAAAGCCAAACTTCTAGTTCATGTGTCCCAATAAACGACCAAGTGAATTTTCTCAATTTCGGTTTTATTTTGGCGCAGTTCTAATTCCCTTTCACGAAGGCGTATGTGTAGACCTCATAAAAAAGCCAATTGAGATTGTAATGTTTATTTGGATTCCGACATTACTGACAGCTCTTCTTCTCTTTTCTTGGCATTTAAAAGAGATGTTCAAAATAGATTTCCAGATGTCGTGGATATTGTTGGATTCCGGTTACATAAAGGGCTTTTCGATCTTTTTCCTCTTTTGTGCTTCCCAAAGTAGCTCTTAGATTGTTAAAGAGTAAAACAGCAGATATCCAAAGCTACCATATCTGTAGAACAGTCTCTTTTCTGACCATTAATTTATGGAGGAAGTTTTGCCTAAATTAAATTATACAATGACGAACGTTCTTTGAACAGGTGCATGTGTGATTGTTACTGTAAAAGTATTTTGAAATACTTAAAATTGAACACCAGCCTACGATAAAACATCCTCCCAGTCTGAGAAAAAAATCTTTGTTCGCCGCAATACAAAAATTTTCAGTTTGAATACCCAGTCGTCACGTGAGATACTCATTTCTTTTACGAAGCCTACACTTTTGGCGGGAAAATGTACGAACGCGTCATCGACTCTAGTTTGGCGCCAGAATAACTTAAATTCGAAGTATCCAATGTTTTTGATATTTTGAAAAGGAGTTTTCACTCAGTTTAGGAATAATATGAAAAACCGAAATTCAAGATTGCATTCGAGAAAAAATTGGTTATCAAATTTCAGGAAGTACTTAGAATAAAGAAATTAGAAAAAACCAAACAAATCAGTTGTTTTTGAGATGATTCTAATCGCTCTATTTCTTTAATTTAAGAGATGAAAAAAACAAATTAATATAAATTGAAGGAAATAAAAGTTGACCGCCTTGCACAGCGAAAGGAAAGAAAAGGTGCCGAAAATAGAACATAATATATAATTTTGAGCGGAATATTAGTTGAAGAGCGATGAAGTTTGACAGATCGATATCTTGTTTATAACTTTCCACCAAGACAAGCAAATAGTGCGGTATTTGGAACAGCTAGTCTTTATTGTCTAGTTTTGCTTTTTAGAAATAATGACTTTCTATAATTTAGAAATTTTTTATGCGAAATACACCGATCTCGAGTTCACTGTTCTGCCTCCCTAGTTACGGTTGCTACGCCGGACAAGCTTAAATGTGTTTTTGATATACAGCATGGAACAGACATCGATTGCTGAAAATTATAAATGTCTGTCTTAGAATAAATGCATTCTAAAGGAAAATTAAGAAAAAAATCGATAATTACTAAAAATCCGGCTTCTAAATTCGAGGTTGTTTGTCGGACATCCTATATTCCGCTCAGGTTGTCGAAACGTCAGTCTCTACCAACAACAGTCTTTCTCAAGACTACACTCACCCGGACGATCACATTACTCACTCCATTCTATATTCCAATGGGAAACTACCCATTGTTTGGTTGTCACTCAAACAAAGCCGAGATCGGCTTCGGTGTAATGTTTCCCATTTCCGATCCATGACATTCCCTAGAGTATCATTTCTTTGTTTAATTTACCCCCCCCCCCCCCAACCGCAATGTATTATGGACAATGTGAAAGTATAGATTGGCGGTTGATATGACAAATTAGAACAATGTGGAATGAAAAACAATATACATTAGAAGACGTACGAAGACTACTACAGAACAACTTAGCATCCTCTAATACTAGTGAAATGAAATGCGTTCGGTGTGAATAATAGAATAAAGAATTAAGAGGAAAATATCAAATGCCCTCTAATACTCTCTAGCGCGGTTTAACGCGATAGCGGGCTTTCTTTGCCAATGGAACGTGAAGGCACTGCCGGGGGGGGGGGGGGGAGGGGGTTGGGGGAGACTCCTAGAGTGGGAGGGAGGGAGGGAGAGAGAGATGCTTGGGGAGGAGGCTAAGAAAAACCCTGATCTGCTAGTCACATTTCTCCGCCCTACAACTCTTCCACTCCAAGAACATACTAAAAATAGAAACTTTATTGACAACTGACAGATGCAATATGAAACCCTTTATCAGTGACTATTTACGTTCATTCAGAGAAATATGAGAATGAATTTATTTTTCTTTGACGAGCACGCAATTATAAAAATGGTTCATTGATTGATTTGTATCTGCATTGTGACATCGCGCAAATTTAGTATAAGAAAGATTTTAACTTTATTGACATCCTTTTTTTTCCTAAAGAATTTCTTTAAGATAAAAAAAGAAAAAATTGTCAAAAAAACAACATTTTGTTAAAAAGATGAGATTATTTCATTATTTGACTTTACTTTTGGTAAATTGTTATTCATTGGAAAATATTTTTACTGTAGATTTTCAAACCATCGTAAGCCGCAAAACTTCTGCTCAAATCTTAATAATATGTTTATACGGGATTGTATGCGTACGATTTGCGCTTTCACGTGGATCGATTTGCGCACTTTTTCGTTGTGCATGAAACTGCTTTTCTCATTTTTTTAATGTATTTTCTATCGACTGTCTTTTCGGTATCATCATCATTAGATTTTGGTAATTTATTATCACTTCGTGCGGTGTTTACTGTTGCTTCGCCCCGTGCAGTTTTCATTATTATAATCTTTCTCAATCATTGTTCATGGTTTCAACTTTAGACGAATGTTTTCTTTAGCGCGCGGAAACTTGTATCGTTGCCTTATATAGCATACATATTATCATTATTTTATTCACAAGATTTATTATTAAAATGGACAAATTAATCGTTCTATTTTGTTCTCCTCTCCATCATTTACTAGTTATACTTTCAATCCTCTCCTCTTTAGATCTCAATGTCCCACCATTGGGTTCATAGTGCTCAGCTTTTACACATCTAGGATTTTCTAAAGTCAGCTCATTCTGTTTAGTCTGTCCAGATTGCATTGTCATTGTCAACGTCTCCGGCCCAACAGTAGCGCCTTTGATGACCAGGACCACTCTAGGTACCAATAAGCCTCCGAGTGTGATGGTCGCTATAAAGAAGAATGCATACGTAGCAAACGCGCTCTTCCAAATAGCATCCTTAGCATTGAGGTAACAAGGAAGAAAGACGATCCACACTGAACAAGATAAGTACATCGTGATACCAATGTATTTGGCTTCGTTGAAATTCCGCGGGAAGTTCCTGGTTAGAAAAGCGTAGCAAGTGGCGATAAACATGAGGATGAGGTTCAAGAATAAGTTAATAGCCACGCTGACGCTCTTCATTGTACATCCTAGAACAGTCACGTGATTGTACTGGTATGACATCGAGGCTGTAGGAGGATCAGACTTGAACCATATCGTGGTAATAAGAATTTGCACCGCGATGATTGCTATGCACATTATGATCTGAGAGGTAGGGCTTATCAACGAAGGTCGTGATACAGACTTCTGAGCTACTTTGAATATCCTGTAGATACGATTCGTGCGGAGCAGTACGGGAGCATAGATTGCGGTCAAGGAGACGCTACTGACAAAACGACGCAGTCCACATATAGCAGCTGTGGGTTTTACCAGGTAGATCAAAGTCGATATATAGCAGAAAAACACTCCAAAAAAGAGGATGACACTCAGTTCTCGTCCGCTAGCTTTGATGACGCGATCGCTTCTGTTTTTAATGAAAAACGCTGCGATCAAAGACGTGAAAATTATCCCTAACACTGTCACAAAAGTAACGATGATCTGGGCCGGGGAATCTCCATCGATCGTGGAGTAAATCACTGGAAGCTTATAACACGTTGTGAGATTCAAGTCTGGTCGAGTACCTGGAGGGCATGCATTACACGAATCATTCTTGATATACGACTTGGCCTTGCAGTTCTCGCATCTCCAACAACAACTTGGATTGGTAGTTTCAGGTTTCTTGATCTGCGTCGAACTACAAGCTGTGCTGCAGTAGGAATAAGGTTGAGTTTGAAAAGTAGACGGCCAAGCAATGGCGCTTTTGTTGATATGAAGAGAAGCGTGAATGGAATCATCATCTCTCAACTCCCCATTCCAAGTACCGACTTTTAAGTAGGTGTACTTGCCGTTAACTTTCCTGAAATTCAGCACAGTATATTTCCCGTCCACTTCACCATTACGATTAAATGTGACAGTTCGGTTCGTAGTCGCGTCGGGAAAGCTTACATTCTTTAAATACTTGAGAAACAAGTCTCGTTGAAGGTTCTGCATCGTAGGGCACATGCCTGGCTTCCCGCCGCAGACGTCACGATGCATGTTATCTAATGCATACGCAGCAGCATAGACGGCATTCATTGCAACCCTTACGGGTGCAATCCCAAAATCTCCCGGCAGCTTCTCATTTTTGACACAAGTTATAGAGAAATTACTCGGCTTTGCAGCTCCTGGTATCCGACATTTCTTCGCCATCTGCCAGAATTCTTGGAACCAAGAATCGTTGCTGCTGGTGTAGTGTAAGCTTAGCAGGTAATCTTGAAATCGTTTGACACTTCCTTCTATGTAGTTGAGTGTGATGGCACCCTCACCGCCTTCCTCGTTGCCATTAGTCACAGGATACCTGGCTCCCCACGAGTTACTAGCCACAAAAACAAATTTTTTCTTTTCGTTTTTTAGTACTTTTTTCGCCGCTGCCACCAAACCCTCGTTATGACGCTGAATACAGAACATAATGACGACGTTCAAATTCGAATTCTTATTCCTCTTGCTACGCTCCAGTAATTTTCTAATTGTACTCTCGTAATCTTTTGTCTTCGGAAAATCCGGTAGCCGTTCTTTTTCAGCAATACATAATCCCCTGGTTTTAGCTGCTTCGTATACCTCGTCCATCCCCGGTTCACCGTATAGTCCCGGAGAAAACACAGTCATGGCGTAACTCCATCCAAAATACCGTACAACGTCTACAAGAGCTTTACCTTGGAACGAATTTGGGGGCACTGTTCTTAAGAAGTTTCCGTAGATATCTTTATTGCTAAGCTTGACTACAGTCGCGCCAAAACTGACCTGAGGAATCTGGAAGACGCGGAGTAAGTTGACGACAGCTACGGCGACGTCACTTCTAAACGGTCCAATCACACCGGCTAGCGGAGGTGTGTCATTCTTCTGCAATAAGGTATATCTTATGTGTTCCTTTGCACCATCGGCACCGATTGTCTCACTTCGGCATGTATCGTACATCCTCGCACCGAGTTTGACCCCTCGGAGCATGTTCGGGTTGTCGTTGATCTCTCGGATCGCATAGATAGCAGACGCGAGGTACTGGTAACCAGGATTCGGGTCCAGTTTACCACAGTTGTTTTCGGAACTTTTGCTCCTGAGGTGGACATTGAAAAGCCCGCCTAAGATAATATCGCCATCAATAAAAAGATGTTTTGAATTGGACTCCGCTGTAGAGATAAAATATATAGGCTGTTAGAGGGTAGGAAGGTCAGTAGGGACAGAACTATGATGTCCATGCAATATTTATATTATTTCACCTCCCCTGTGTGTAAACAAAGTGAGTGTAAACAAAGGAGCGAATTTATGTTGAGCAAACATTTTTCCTTGCAATGATAATGTGCCAAGAACAAACAGGTTAAGTGTTTATAATAGTAAGCTTTTATTGGAATGAAAAACGGAACTTTTTAGAGAGAAAAATAACGAAGAATCGGTGGCATGCCACAGCAATTAAACAAAAAACAAAAAAAACAATTGACTAAAGTTCCTTGCTCAGTTTCAAGTCGTATCCCCCCAGGCGCAGGTGTACTGTGGAACCCAGCATCTAAAGTCATCCGCTAGGTGACCATAGAATTCCTAATCTTATCTTGGTTTCGAAAACATATCGTATAACTTCCTATATCCGTTTTGGTATTTCGCTTGAAACTGTTTTTCAACTTGCAATTTGAAACATTGATCCCCTATCAAGTTTTTGAACGCCCTCTCTCTCTCTCTCTCTTTTTCCACGACGAGAAAGTAAAAGTTTTCCCCAGCGTGAAAGTGAAAATTTAGAGTAAAATTACATAATTTGTTTTTTGTCATTTAGGACACTTGAACTATATGTTTACTATTAAGCTTCGCCGGATCTAAATCTCCCGAGGCGTTTGCAGCTTCAAACAGGAAAACGTTAGATAAGTCTTTTACCCCGTTCACACTATAGCTTAAACATGTTTTAAAGTAGTTTAACTAAACATGTTTAGAAAATTATTTACAAACATTGTTCACTCTTTGATGAAATAATACATATAAACTATCCTTCATATTGTACTGAACAGATTAGAGATAAAATAATTACATTGAAGCTTTCTAGTCTCTAAACATTTTGTTTAATAAAAACTCAGTTTAACTAAACAGGTTTTGGTGTGAATGGGGTATTTCTCTTTAACAAACAGGAAGATTGATTCAGATAGTCAGAGGGTAAACAGAGATTATATATCAAAACTTTGAGATAAGTATTTAAAAAAGAACCTTATATGATTATATGATTATTTCCTGTTGAATTTATGAACAAGTTCTCAATTTTGAGCTTAGTATTAAATAAAATACAATACGATAGATTTAAGGAGGGACACGCGATAACCTTTTACGGTTTTCTAACTTACGACCCTCAACTCGTTCTATGATGATTTCCTTGTGAATTTATAAAAAAGTTCCCACTTTTGAGCTTAGTCATTAAAAAACCAAATCCTAATTAGCACGAGTTCTATGGTTGCTTCCTGGTGAATATATGAACACGTTCCAATGACCCGGAAAAAATATAAAAGTTTAAAAAAAATTGTTTACATGCGAACACAATCAAGTCACCAGGCTCAAAGACAAAACATACATCGAGCAATAAAATAAAATTTTTAAAAAATTATGAAATATTAGAATTAAAAATAGTTTATTAAAAATGTTGAGTATAATTTGCTACATCGTCTGTATAGTTTGATAGTAAATTTAGTGGTAATCTTATTGTTGATGTATTGGAAATGTGATGAGACATGACAGAAAAATATATCATGAAACCACATCTTCCATACATCTTATTTGAGATTCATTTTGAACTCATAGAAAGTACTCTAAAATACCATCCCATGCTTTGAAGAATGGAGTGTTTAAATTACATGATATGTAGTGCAATATTTCTATCATACGTTTAGTTTACGGAATAATTTTCATGTTTGGATTCATAAATTCAAGTAAACAGCAAAGTACGTGCTGTCGAGCTAATTAGATTTTCGATTATAATTCTTAGCTGAAAGTTTCGTATGATTTTAGTAATTTTAGTTGGCATACTAAAGATGTATTATGAAATTATTCCAGGGATTAATAATCAGTATTGGAAACTGCAGCAAATTATCACTGATCACTGCGGTTGATTTTCGACCGACATACGATCTTGTTTCGTCTCGTTTAAAACATGTTTTCGTTCTCAGGCTTACCTATGAAAGTTCCTCTAACTTGTAGGCTCCAAACACAGCTACAAACCACCACGATTCCCAACCAGCTTCTCATTATCGTTCTATCAGATTTTGAATGCAGATTTTAAACCAAAGAAGTTGGACTGATTTCCTTATTTCCGGCCTGCACTTCAATTCTCAATCTGTAGGGGGAAAACAAGCAAAAATTCTAAGCCAACTACAGGTTTTCCAATATCTAAAAAACCTCTGTCAGATTTTGGCTTAGGTCAAGACAGTTTTTGGTGTAATGTTGCATTTTGTCGATGTTTTGTAATGACACTTCTTAAGTGTTCTTATTTATCTAACCAATTTGTCCAAAACTATTACCAATTTTATATTTGTCTTATGTTTGTCTCTGATTGGTCAACTTGAATCCACCAATCAAGTAGCTTGAAATTGCTCTCGAAATATCACTCATGTCAATCCCCTTCCTTTCATTAAGAACTTCGGCTCAAAAATATAAGAAATAAAACAAATAAACCTGAATACCTTATTCCAAAATTGGCAAGGCTTAAATATCATAATATTTCCTCATTCAAGATTTTTTTTTTTTTTTGCACCAAATAAGGTTTCTAATTTCATTAATTTCTAGCGATGAAAGAAATCGAAACCAGCCATTCCATACCCCAAAACGGTACCTAAGTGAAAGATTTCTTAAACATATATATATATATCTGAATAAAAATTAGCAAGTATTCACTAATCAAACATGATTGGACACGTTCTGTGACAGAAAAGAGGAAATTTCATCTAAGGTCACTTTCTTAAAATCTTAGCATCACTTTGCTTCTCAAATTACAGATTATCGTATTATTCTGTTTTCTCTTGAAGAGCAGAGCAGAAAACTGCAGAATTTCTCGGTTCAGTTTTTCATTGTTTTTCTTCTGTTGTAGCAGTGAAAATTATAAATACCGATTACGCAGTGTGTAATTCTTATTTGCTTTCATTGAATATAAATGTTTTTAAACCTGCCGTCGGTATAATACTCACACTACAAGCAAGATTGACACTTATTTCCTCCAAGTGACGTTCATCTCAAGAACTGGTATATAAATGGGCTTAGTTTTCCGGCGTTGAACAGAATGTTTGACACCAGTTAAAGCACGGTAGTAGGTATGATTCCCGTACCTTTTCGCAGGGTGCATAACTCGACATTTTACCAGTCCCTTTCCTAGCAGCGTAGATTGTAATCAACTTACATTTGTAGCAATGTTTCTGCGTTGGTATATTCACATCCACTGCACACGCCGAGTAATTTAAGCTCATAATTACTGAAAATCGCACGAAACATTCCATAGATTGTAAAACCGAAAATACGTTGCTATGGTTACTGTTTACATGAGCTACCTTAATTTTCGAACTTCCCCCAAATCACAATCAACTTCAATAAAATTTGTTTGCGTACTTCGATTACTATTTCTGAGACGATTAAAATATATCTTAGATTAATGTCACTATTTTGGTGAAAGATAATGGGATGATATTGGCCACTGATGGGAAGGATGAGAGGTTTGTCTCATTACAAATTGCATTTAGTGCGTCAGCGCATTAGAATTGTGTGTTATCGGCTTCACTCCTCCTTCTCCTCCGCGATAAACCACTTTATTCAATTCCCTTTTGACAGACGAGATCATCAATTAGTTTAATGATAGCCAACAACCACTAGATAATAGCTAGATCAACAAGTGTTTGTTAGTGATCGTGTATGACACTTCAGTTTAATTAAAAGCAGCTCTCTCACTGATAGTTATCGTTGGAAATAAATCATGAGTATCAGGTACAGATAAAACTAGTGAAAGTGAATGTGAATGTTTGGGATATTCTTGCAACCTTTTGGAAAATTTTATGCATCAAGATGTTTGGACAGCACTCCAGTTGACTCCCAAAAACCTGGACAAGGTTTGAGCAAGAGATAGAAAAAAATTCACACAGGTTTGTGCAATGCGTATTTTAAATCGATTTGATATGTACTTTAGATCACATTTTCCGAAAGATTGACAAACATGATTGTTTATCGTTATCGTTGTCCAGTATCGTTGTCCTGGAGTGAACCCACCGGTTTTGTGTTAACAAACACAATATAGTTTAGTATTGGACCGCCTCCACATTTGAAGGAAAGAGAGAGAAAGAGAGATCAACACTGGGTTTACAGTAATAGAAAAATTAAGTTACTACAACACGGAAGAATCTTAGATATGTTCATCAGTCATATACTAAAGTATTGACAAAAGGGTTAAATCCTGAGCTACATTATATCTATTTAGTATATGTTATGCTGGAACTCCCATAAATAGGTTAATCATCTTTCGCTATATCCTGCGGTAGCTTTGTTTTGGTATCTTAACTATTAGCGGTAAACTTGTAATATATATATATATTCCTATCCGTCGGAAATTCTTACCGACTTGTTAAAAGAACAAGAATGATTGGATCACGCCATAACAACAAATCGGATTCTACAAATTACTTTTTTGTTTTCGTTTTCTTTAAAGCTAAAATTACACTAATGTTTTCAACTTGTGAGTCCAACAAAAAATTCGACATCTGGCTTCCGACTAACATCACTAAAGGCTTTACATCAACCTGAAATCACTTGACAAGGCGGTTTTTTTTTTGACAGTGTATACGAAAAAAAAATACGTTTAAAGTCCGCAAGTTTTTCACTTTGGCAAAGCAATACTCCATGACAAAAAAGAATATATTTATAGGAAGGATTTTAGTAACAGCATTGAATCGGGTAAATCGAAAAAGTAAGAGAAAAAATGCAATGTAAATATGATAATTTTTTTAATAAAAATTTCATCGTGGTCATTATCATGATCGAGCGCGCATTTATAGAGAATCAAGTTATCTTATATCTAAAAGTTTTATATGACATTTTCGTTTTTCTTTTCTTAAGTACACGCTCTTCTATACATCCTTCCAAATCCTCGCCCTAATGATTAAAACTTAGGAGCGTCAATACCTCTAGTTCGTCAAAGCACCAAGAACTCAAGTATATTGAAGACGCAATCAAGGAAACTCTGACTAGCACAGTAGGAATCAACATTTACATGAGTTTTAGCTTACCTTTGGGGTCCAGAGGAATTTTTTGACCATACGAACTGACCATCGGAAATGAAAACAAACACGGACTGCACCAGTAATTATGGAGTTAGGTTTCAGCTGTGTGGCAGTCATATTTGTGTATCTAGCTTGACACTGACCAATCAATTATGTGTTAGGAAAGTAAAACTGCGATCACTGACAAAGCTATTCAGGGCCCACTAGTTACTCAGCTATCACTACCTCCGATCATCTACCTTTCACCAAATGACGGACACTATAGAATTAATCAGTGGAGAAGAGAGGAAGGGGGTGGGGGTAGTCTTGAAGATCAGAAATACGAAGGGTCAAAAAGATCTCAAGCAATCAACCAGTTGGAGAAGAAGTCAAGCACTCTTGTCAACATAATTCTTAATTTCAATATATTTTTTTCCAGTGTTTTTTTTTTCTCAGCTATTTTTAAGCTGTGCTTTGAAATCATTGCACCAAGTTTTTCGCTGTATAAGGAAATTGTTTGATATTCTAGCTAGAGGTAGTTTCAAAGGAACTTCAGTAGTACTATCCAATATCCTGAAACGCGGAGTTAATTGTTGTTTGTGATATTGACATATGTCAGATGGACCCCTTGAGTCTTTTCAGCACTATCATCCTTATGTGTAGCTCAATTTTCCTATTCCATTGCACAACAATTACAGATAATTCACATTCATTCTTTGAGAGTGACATTCTTGCATATCGAAACTGGATAAAAAGATTTATTTTCAATCTAGTTTCGATAAATCAAAGCAGTCTCAGTCAATCCCCTGGAATAGTTCCAAAGGGTGGAACACTAAAAACGTTTGTGCATACAAATTGATGTCACGAGCCGTTTGTAAACAATTAGCTAGAACTAAAAAACGAAATGAAAAATGAAATTGTAGTGGAACTTTCGAAATATGAAGCACGCAGTGGGCGATAGAACACTACAGTTCACTTCCTTTCAATATTTGGAGCAATATTCGCTGACACCGCATAGGAGCAGCGCGGTTTTTGGTTTTAGGCGGCTTTTGATATCAATATTATTACTATACGAGGCAAACAGAATGTATAATTGTTGGTAATTTTTAAGTGATTTTGAAGAAAGAAATGATCATTCTACGTCAGGTTTGTCATCTAGTGGTATTAAAATATTTGATAGCATTGTGAGGGGTATCAGCTGATGTTATCAACTTTTATATTGTCGCTAAATCATGCATAGGAAAGATTGAGCTCCTGTATTATTAAAGATTACTGGAACTTGTAGGCTGTACTCATCATGAACTACAAGCGAAATTTTCTCTTTTTAAAAAGAAAATTGTAAACTGTAAAGAAAAATTGATTCAGCTATACGACTAATAGTAGTTACTTACATTTCGAACTCAAGATCAAAGAAAGTTTTCTTATAAAAGAAAAAGACTAGATTAACTATGCTCTAAGTTTTCTTAGACTTAGACTTTTATTTCTTTACACACAAAAATTACAATACAGTGAAAGAAAAAAGACAAAGTTGATATTTACAATTTGATAAATATATAAATCTATAAATAACAAAAAAAGAAAATATTGAAAGTGTGTGTGGTGACCAAAGTAGTGTAAACTTTCGAGTTGCTCACAACCAAAATAAATTCTTATAAATATAAATGTAAGTATAACGTGGCTGAATAATTATATATTAATTAATTAATGTGCATCAAGATCATATGAGTTTGAAATAAAAAAAGTAAAGAAATAATTAATTTAGACAAGTGAGCAGGTAATTTAAGCAGCTAAAGTTGGAAGACATACTATGACTGAGTATTACATAAATGTTGTTTATCATATAATTATCCATGAAATACCTATATTTCTCACTTTCGTAAACTTGTTATTTTCACTAGTGAAAATAACATGTTATAAGAATGCAGCTCCCTTGCAGGAGTCAGTAGATTTGTAAAGATTTCTGGAATTTTTGTTTTCTTATTTATAATTTGATAAATAAAGACAGCAGCCTTATAGATGAGTATAGTATCTTATCTTACTAAGTATACCTATATTTTTTGCCAGTATATTATTGATGCATTTAATTTGGGGTCCCATTTTAAATGTTTGTCAATATACACACCTAAATATTTGATGCATTCACTTTTTTTGATCTTATCAAGACAAATATCTGTGTTTGTTTCTTATAAATGAAAAAGAAAAATTGATTCAGCTATTCGACCAATAGTCACTTATAATTCCAACTCAAGATTAAAGAAAGTTTTCTTATAAAATATTTGGTAAAAAGCCGAGCTTATCTGTCCTTGAAAGCTTCAAATTTTATCGACTACCCTGAAACCTCTGGGCTGATCTGAGTCAGGGAATAGCTAACTCACGAATTTTCAAATTAATTAAAATTGGAGTTTAGCTAGTTAGGTTTTGCGGGGGGAGGAAAACTGGAGAACCCGGAAAAAAACCCTCGAATCAAGGGAGAGATCTAGACCTAACAAACTCTACTCACATGTGATGCCGAGTCTGGGAATCGATTGTTTTTTCTAATATTTTTTTAAACTTGGCCGTGACGCGGTGTTTTTCATTCATTTTACTAGTCACTTTAGATAAACAGAATGCTATCTTAATGTTGGACATGTAAGTATATAATTTTGTATAAATCAATACCGCTGTAATGCCTTGTGCTGTAGTAATTCTACTGAAAATAGTTGAAGCTTTACGACCAAGTTCCCAAAAATACATACCATATTATATTTTTAGAAATTTTAATTAAAATTCAGTTTCGGCAACTAAATTTAGTGATGAAGCCACATGCTTCGGTTTGATATAAACTCTTTTATCTCACAGCCATTTTTCTTAGTTATCAAATATCAATACTCACCGTATATTTTCAACCACAATCGGGGATCTTCACTCGGTACAAGATGTAGAAGTAACTGACCTTTGAAGGAAAAACTGTTGCGTTACTATTCCGGCGGATTCAGGATTTTCGTCACTAGCTGGCTTTCGAAACTTGATCAAACCACTGGGGCCTCAGGTTAGCTGTCATTTCTCCTCGATCAATGAAAATCATTCACGCCCCTCAACACCTTTATATACTAACAGTAATGGAAAAAACCAACCTGTTCTAATAAAAAACAGGGAAAATCAATACACGACTTCCTAGGAAAAATATTACTAGCTAAGATGTGTTAGTATTCATATTCGTTTTGCATTGAAGTCTTGTAGTGCGATGTTTTTTTCATGTGCTCTAGTTCCAAAGGCAAACACAGATGGCCTAAACACCAACACCCACCTCAAACTTTGTGAATTCAAATTACTAATATTTTTTCTCGTTCGGAAGTCAACTTAAATATGTCTGTCTTGTGTGTTGACATTATTTTGTTCATTCTGCTTTTCATATGTAGTGTAAATAACGTCAATGTAAATGCCAGGCAGCAATAGTGGGACGACTGATCGAGCTGATTCGACATGATTCGCGAGACTTGAAGCACAAATTGTGTACATTTTTGACTTAAATTATAGAGATTATAGAGTCAATCTAAAATCTTGAATGAACTTCATATTCAACTAAGTTTTTTGTCTCCAACTTGAAGGATAAAATGAATCGACTGCTATCAAACGTCACTTGGGACAATCAAGTTGTACATAATAATGATCCGGCAACTTTGATGCTTGATTGGAAACAAGTTATGTAGATAGTTCATCGCCTGTCAACTTTTAAAAAAATCGCTTCTTTTTTTATCGGTGTTGTCTATAATGATGGTTCTGGCTGGTTAAATGACCTGGAAAAATACTAGAATTTTGTATGTAGTATTCTTTTCTTGAGATTTTTGGCGACTTTCAGTTTAAACCATCATAATTTGTGTACCATAAATTCTAATAATCAAGAAAAATAAAAGTTAATGAAAAAAGTTATAATATTAGTTTCTTGTACCGCGACACTTCGAGAAATTCAGTGTTTCCTTGATAATGTAAGTATTCAGTCCTATGTCGTAATAAGGTGCCTAAGATGTTGACCCATGAACACAGTGTCTAATATATAAGTCTTCCTCGAGATCCCTTATACTGTTAATAAACACCATGCTAGATCTTAGGCACTCTTAATCACTTACTTGAGCTGTGTGGATATTCAAGAGAGACGAATCCCGGACATCAGGTTAGTTATAGACACTAGATCTTGTCATATGAACCGGCCAATGTCTAAGTCTTCCTCGAGAACCCTTAATAAACAGTCGGCCAGATCTTAGACGACTTCAATCACTTCCTTGAACTGTGTGGATATTCAACTAGATAATCTTGGCGACCAAGTACGTAATACAGACACTATAGATTAACTGAAACCTTTATATTGATTGTGCGATCAGTGTTGCAAAGTCTGGACAAAATGAAAGAAAGAATGGTATAAGATGTGATATTGTTCGTCCATGAATAATGCTATGCGCTTCATAGCTTTGAATTTTAAATGTCAAATTACCTTGAATTACGTGGTTTTATTTAAGTAGGTCGTACTACTATTCTTACCTTTATTTGAAATTATCGCACACCCAGCAATTGAATTTGGAATTGACTTCATTCAGACTTGAATTTGAACATTTTCAAATTGAATGAATTTTCCAGCAACCAACGATTACTCACACATCTATATATACATCATAAATTCATACATTCAATTATATATGAACTAACCAAGCATATTATTTATGCTATCTTTTGATATATAAATAAATACTTAATGGCTAGGCTGCGTTACCTAGCAACAAGTCCAAGTCATACACAGCTGAGCAATGATTCATGGGTACCAGTGCATCTGTTTGTAACGATTGCAAAAACAATGTAAGTTTTATTTTTCCTAATGTCCCTGTTACACTGTGCAATATTCTCAGCAACTCAGTTGTCTCGCGATGCTTGAAAATGTAGCGTTGAAGGTTGCCGAGGTGAGATGTTACACTGCAATACGATCTCAGCAACTTGCAACGACTTGAAAAATATGCCTTAAAATTGCGAGACAAGTTGTTGGAGGGGTGATACTCTGTGCAATAGCGTTGCCAGTTGCTGCAATCCGTTGCGGAAAGTAGAACTGAGTTATACTTCGTGCAACGCTACGCGCAATAACAAAAATTGCAACATAACCCCTGTTACACTGCAATTCTCCAGCAACTTGTCTCGCAATGTTAAGGCATATTTTTCAAGTCGTTGCAAGTTGCTGAGATCAAGTACGGTGTTGCGAGACAAGTTGCTGGGAAAATTGCACAATGTAACAGGGCCTTAAGTGGCCTCTAATCTTTGAAATTTTTTCAACTATATTTTAAGATTTGTTCTTCCCTCCACTGGTCTAGGAAGGCGTTTTTGGTCGCCGAAAATAAAACTTTTTGAAATAAATACCCTAGGGTTTCGCCATACATATATCTGTGCGACGCTATTGTAGCTTTGTGCTTATAGACTGGACATTAATATTGTCTTCTATTTTTTCATTATCATGTCTCGCTGTGTTTTTTTCTTCTTTTTTTCCTATATTTTTGTGTGAAATTTTCCTCTCTTTTTCAGTTTGCGCGCGCATTTTGCAATATTCAGAGCCTGCATTACCAGTATCGTCAAGTCAGCGGCAGTTCCCGGCATGACGTCACGTTCACTCAAAATGGCGGGTTGTTGCGAGGGACGCGAGTCATGAGTCAAGCAGAAGATCAAAAATAACACCAACTTATTGACTTTAAACTGAAAAAATAAATCCCTAGAGACGAAATAGAGAATGGAATAACATCTTACGACCAAGTAGGATCATCTACAAGTAGACAGGACGGGATTTTAGAGGTAAAGTTTATCAGGCTGCTTCAAAACAAAAGGTGTTTTTGACCGTTATGATAATAATAACTGCACATGTTTGGTGTATTCACTCTTGTTGTTTATCGGAATCCTAATAACAATGTAAATAGTGTTCTTGTTATTACTAGTGGTGCTAATTATTGCAGGGGTAATTTTTGTGGGGCATTAAAACCATATGAGATGATTATATCATCTGCAAGCAGCTGTTAATTTTTATGCCTTGAAGGTGTTGGTGTAAAACTTGTGGTCGTTTTACTTGAATTTTAGCTATTTTTTTGTCGCCTTCACTTTAAGCATCGATTAAACTCGTCACTTCTATATTCTTTTACTTAATTTCTGTCACATACAGATAATTCTTAGATTGAAAAAAGTTCAAAAGTTAAGTTGAAAATAAATATAAAATTAAGCTAAATATATTTACGTATTTTCAATACATAACTCATAATTATTGCATTTGAACATAAGCGTACAAGTAAGCTTACTTGACGTGGTTTAAATATTCTATTTAGAATATCTAATCAGCTTCTCTTTGTTGTTACCATATCTGCTCTGAATGATTTTAAATAGAATGTCAGTTTACTAAGTAGTTTGTAAAATATTCCACTTATTGAAGTGGAATTCTCATAAAAGGTTTACAATTAATTTCAATTAATCATTCCTAGTTGTCACTCATCATTTTATTCCTTTAGTTTATTCTATGGTTTAATAGCCCTACGATAGTTACTAAGAATAGTTTTTTTTATTTTAGGGTAAACTTTGACAGGGTTCACCATGGCGGAGGACTACAATGCCGAGATGCTGGAGAAAGTTGAAAGAATGAACAACCTGGAGTCTGTTGTTGCTGAGCAGAGAATGAGAATAGAAAAGCTGAAGACGACTTATGAAACACTTAAGATAGAACATCTTCAGCTCCAGGATGTATGTAGCATCTTAAATATATGAACTTTTCATGATAAAAAAGTGTGCAAATATTAATTTGGTTTGAAGCGATTTGATGGGATTAAGTTACCCATTCTCGTTATTGCATATTTCTTAACACTAATATACCAGAATCTTATGTAACTTTGTTGAACCCTGACACAACCTCTGGGCTGATTTAAATCAGGGCATAGCTAACTCACGGATTAAATTGGAGTTTAGCATTCATGGGATTAATTGCAGAGGGAGGAAAGCTGGAAAACTTCAAGAATTTAAGAACTCATCCTCATTGCAAATTATCACAATGTCTAGGGGTTGGACCAACATAGCCTTTCATATAGGTTTTTTTTGTGTGATTTTTTTTAATGATAATTAAGGTAACCTTAATCATTCTGAAATGTTTTTCTAGGCTTGTCAGAGAAAGGATAGTGATATTATAGGTGCCAGAGAAGAAGCCAAGAATGTCCAAGAAGAATGCCAAGATATAATAAAAAGACTTAGATCTGAAAGAGACTCTAAGATACAAGAATGTGAGGAACTCCGAACCCAGGTTGTGACATCAACCAAGCTGGAAATGATGAGGATCAAACTACTGGAAGAAATTGAGGAACCTTACAGAGAGGTAAAAGCAGTAAAAAACCACCAGGCTACATGTCATTCCCTTGAGTATTATTTCTATATTTATAACTTATTGCGATTTTGAGCCACCATTACAGGTTTAAATTGGCAGCTAGTTGGGAGAAAATATATTTTGTATTGGCCGTAGTCGCGAAGTGATGAAGGCCAATACAGAATATATTTTCTTCCAACCCCATCAAACCAGTATTGGCGGCTCAAAATCGCAATAAGTTTCGTATCGCGATTTTTTTATTGCCCGGCAATTCTGAGTCGACAATATGGGTTTATATTGGCGGCTCTCTCCTGATCAAACTCATAGGAGAATCGCGATACTTACTGGTATTTCTTTACTGGCATTAGCAGCGCACACCAACTGTGCTCCACTGATTGAATAGGAAAAGTAGTATGCTGGATTGAATTATACTATTAATAACTATTGTACAATCAAGTAATGGTTTTACCATCATTTTCAGAGATTTCAATTAATGGAGGCTGAAATCAATAACTATAGAAGGTATAGTTCACAATTTACTCTATATGGAGTTGTGACATAAGGATATTCTAATTTTTACGTCATTTCTATTATTTTGGCAGTGATTTTAACAAGCTGAGATATGATTACTCTTTCTTGAAGTCAGAGTATGAACATGAACAGGTAATATGAAATGGTAGCAGCTAACTTTCTATTAAGAATTAAAACATCTGCTTTGTTTGGCTGTATCTCTATAGTACATATATTGTCATTACTCAAAATGTTACCTGTCTCCTCCATGCATCGTGGCACATAAGGCCTAAAAATGTGTCACATATGATCTCTTAAGAATTGGAAACCTATAGGTTTGTCCCCCAAATTGAGCTGCATTCCAACATGCTGCAAGGGGTTTATAATGATAGTCAGTAATTAGATTTTGATACTGGTAATGATAAATGCTCACAAATCCTCTCTCATCAAATTCTGAAAAATAGACACAACACAAGCAGATAGTTGAGGAGCTACAAGCGCAGTATGAGATAGATGTTACTAGTCTGAAGAAAGAAAGAGATGCATTACTACAGAAACAGCAACAGGAAGTTCCATCTGATGCTCACAGAGCAAGGAACCTACAGAGGGAAAATACACAGGTACAGTACTGTATGGCATTGTCATCATCATGGTGATTATAGTCAGTTGTCATCATCATCATCCTCAACACCATCATCATGGTTATAATAGTCAGTTGTCATCATCATCATCCTCAACACCATCATCATGGTTATAATAGTCAGTTGTCATCATCATCATCCTCAACATCATCATCATGGTTATAATAGTCAGTTGTCATCATCATCATCCTCAACACCATCATCATGGTTATAATAGTCAGTTGTCATCATCATCATCCTCAACACCATCATCATGGTTATAATAGTCAGTTGTCATCATCATCATCCTCAACATCATCATCATGGTTATAATAGTCAGTTGTCATCATCATCATCCTCAACACCATCATCATGGTTATAATAGTCAGTTGTCATCATCATCATCCTCAACACCATCATCATGGTTATAATAGTCAGTTGTCATCATCATCATCCTCAACATCATCATCATGGTTATAATAGTCAGTTGTCATCATCATCATCCTCAACATCATCATCATGGTTATAATAGTCAGTTGTCATCATCATCATCCTCAACATCATCATCATGGTTATAATAGTCAGTTGTCATCATCATCATCCTCAACATCATCATCATGGTTATAATAGTCAGTTGTCATCATCATCATCCTCAACATCATCATCATGGTTATAATAGTCAGTTTTCATCATCATCATCCTCAACATCATCATCATGGTTATAATAGTCAGTTGTCATCATCATCCTCAACAGCATCATCATGAACATCATGGTTATCATTGTCAGTTGTCATCATCATCATCCTCAACATCATCATTACCTTGGTTATCAGAGTTAGTTGTCATCATCCTCAACATCATCATCATCATCCTCAACATCATCATCATCATCATCATGGTCATCATAAGTCAGTTGACATTATCATCATTTTCAACACCATCATCATCAGCAGAAGCAGTGCCTTGTCAACAATGCTACCATCTCATCATCATCATCTATCCTCTAAAGAAATTCTTTTTTTTTTCATTACAGTTGCATATGAAGCTAAAGAATTTGTTGGCAGAGTTAGAAGAAATTAGATCCCAAAGAGAAAATGCTGGCTTACAGTCAGATCATGTAAGTCTATACTCTATTCATTTATTGCTTAGTGAAAATCAAATATCTAGAATTAGCAGTTGATCAACATAGCAGTATACAATTTTGTATGCTAGAGTATGCTAGATGACTAGGCACTTAGATAAAATTTCCTTGAAAATCATTCTGATACTTGTATCATTTTGTAGGTCTCCAGGCTTCAAGCAAGACAGGTATCTGAGCTGACAGCCAAATGTAAGGCTTTAGAAACAGAGAGAGATTCCCTGCAACAACAATGCAAAACCTTGCAGACAGAACTAGAAAAGAAACACGAAGAACAGGTGCAGTATTGATAGAACTCTATGTAGACGTAGCAGTATTATTATTAATAAAGAATAGAGAATGTAACATCTTTTTGTTATTCTTAGGATCAATTAACAGCAGAAATTCATCAACTTGAAAAGGAAAACATGTCAAGCAAGAGGTAAGTGTCAGTGCCATATAAGAGGGTGTTCTTTATGAAACTTTCTTTGCTATAATAAACTTTTCAAGGTACTGAGAAACAGCAGCTTATTCACAGAATTTTGATTTTATTTGCAGCAAACTAGAAGAAGCATCTCACAAACATAAAGTTGAAATTAGTAATTTAAGGATGAGGTAACTAAAGCATGCAATTTGTTGCTTGAAATGTAGCTGAAGCAATTTAAACAATCCTACTACGTTGTAAGCATGGTGTAAGCAGATTGCATGGGAAAGTTGTAAGCAAAAGTTGTACCATGTAAATCGGCCTATAGGAAACTCATAGGAAACTAATAATTATAACTCACTATGAATGGTATTTATATTTATCTTTGTCTTTAAACATTCTAGTCTGACCAAAAACAAAGGAGATCTAGAGAGAGAACGAGATGAACTCCAAGCCCAGATTGATAATCGTAACCATAAAATAGAAGTACTTGAAAGAACTATTGATCACCTTAAGAATGCCCTGGATGAAAAGGTACAGTATGTTCAACTGTGTCCCATCCCATTGTTACTTGAATAATATATCTGTCAGTACATATTGGATCATGAGTTATAAATACTGACAGTATTGTGGCTGAGTTGCACTCATTTTCATGATTACATGACCAATACAGCACAAGAGGACTGGGTTTTTTACCTGCTGTCAATCAAAAATTTACTAGCTCAGACCATTGAAAATTTGAATGACGGAAGCCAAAAACCCAGACGATTTGAATTATAAGGCTGGTTCACACTTGATATTAGCATAAGCACAAGCATAAGAATTGTTATGTTGTGCCGGTTTTCATTTTTTTTCGACATAAGCATAAGCATAAGAAAATGGAAATATTATGCTTATGTCAAGTGTGAACCAGCCTATAGCTAGTCGTCTAGGTCACATAATCATGAAAATGGGTGTATGTAAAGCTTATTTTCCTTTACCTTTTAGGAAAAAGAAGTTAGTAAACGAGTACAAGAAGTGAAAGAAAAGGAATGGGAAAAAATTGCTCAATTAGAACAATCAAAATTACAGGTATGTCACAGTGTATATCAAATTGTTTCAATTCTCCAGACAATTTAGTATTATATTGCAAGAATAATGTACAACCACTTCTTTTATCTTGTAATTCTGTGACATTTTATATATCTTGCAGCTGGAAACAAGCTTAGGACAAATGGAAAGGTATACTTCCAGAATCATGTTCTTTCTACTTTTTAATTATTTTGGTTATTATTATTATTATTATTATTATTATTATTATTATTAATTTTGAAATTGTTACTTGCTATACAAAATATTTATTTTTTATATTATCTACATTTATTTCATTTTATTTATTTATTTTATTTATTTACACCTAATTGCACCTTTATTTCCTTTACAGAGCAAAATTAGATTTAGATGCAGCTTGTCAAGATAAAATGGAAGCCATGGATGAAAAAGTACGCTTGGCTACTGATAACAAGGTTGGTGGAACGTTACATGACTTGGAACATTTTTGTTGCAGAGTTGAGGGATTTACTACTGTCATGCATCACAGCTATAATGATCATTTTCAAGGGCAGGTCCAAGGGTCCGGACCCCCTCCTCATCGTCATCATCATCATTGCCAACGCCACCACCACCATCATCATCATCATGCATCAGTGTCATCAGGATCATCATCAGTATAACCCATCATCATCATGCATCATCATCATGCATCAGTGTCATCAGGATCATCATCAGTATAACCCATCATCATCATCATCATGCATCATCATCATGCATCATCATCATGCATCAGTGTCATCAGGATCATCATCAGTATAACCCATCATCATCATCATCATGCATCATCATCATGCATCATCATCATGCATCAGTGTCATCAGGATCATCATCAGTATAACCCATCATCATCATCCTTCATCCTGTATCCATGCACAAGTGCAGTAATAATTCGACATAACGAACTTCATTTATTTGTCATCGTAGATTCAAATGGAAAAAGAATGTAACGTGCTGAAGTCACAAATTAAAGAGAACGCAAACCTTGCTAACGAACTAGAAAGGGTAAGCAAACTCCTTGGTTTTAATGATGATAACAATTTAATGATTTATTACGCGCATTTTCAATGGCGTGATGATCAAATGCGCGGTTTTACAGGATGAACTGTTACCTAAATAGCAATACCAAATGCTAATATATTGTATGGTGTTTGTTCTTAAAGGAGAAGGCATCGTACCAAGAATTAAAACAAAAACACCAACAACTACAGAATCATTATCAAAGGTATAATATACTGACACGGCTTTCTTTTTTAATTTTTATCAAATGAGAAAGGATTATGGCAGCGAATGATAGGATTGCGCACGCACTGGATCTACGATATGCAAGATGTAAAATATGATCTATCGTCTTACGGCCTCCCTTGCTTACACAGCTATTAAGCATCATGGATGTCATTTCATGTGAAGTCGTTTCATCATAGAAAATAAACAGATTAAACGCAAAAGAAAAACACATCCGGATTTGGAAAAAAAAAAAAAAGAAAAGATGCTTTTCTTCGAGAATCGAACCTGCGATCCCAGGCTTAAATCGCTAGGTACACAGCAGTGAGAGAGAGCCCGCGCCATAGAAGCGCATGCCACCTTGTATATCGCGCCATTTCAGATGGGCGGTGCCTCGTACTCCCCTTACGGTTCCTGTTAACTGGGTGCTAAAAAGATGTTTTCTTTTTCAGTGTAATGAGTAGTGAACAGCAATTAATGTCATCCAACGATCGACTAAAAAACTCCTTAGAATTATTGAATAACGAGCTGGGTAAGTGAAGATATAATGAACACTGATAGCTAAACATTGAAGATATTTATCATGTCTTTGTAACTTGTTTCTGGGTTCGATTCATAGACTTGGTACCTTATTTAAGTTTGTGGGTCTCTCCCTTGATTCGAGGGTTGTTTTCTGGTTTTCCTCCCACCTCAAAATCTAACACATTAAATTCAAAACAGATCTGTGGGTTAGTCGTGCCCTGACGTTAATCAGCCTCTGCATGCAGAGGTTGTTTCAGGGTATCGATAAATTTAAGGCTTTTTCACTACCATAACAGAATATACCTTTTTCTCATACCTGAAAATAGTTCTTCTCAGTTGAGGAGTGAGCTTTGTAAAACACAACCACGTCGGCTTCAGACAGATTTTTTTACCTTATAATTAAAGATATATACCACTTGAACACGCAAAACATTTGGGAAAAGCAGAATGCAGCTCAATTAGTGAAGGGCAAAACAATAGGTTTCAATTCCAGGAGATTGAAATTCTTTTGTTTTGTCCTCCAAATTAACATGCTTTGCTCTCACATGAAAGGGGTCATTTTATTTTATTTTATTTGCTTCACCGTCCCAAAGTCAGTGAGACGTCTGGGAACCACAACCGCGGGTAGCCAATTATTGTGGACCCCTTTTATCGTTCTTTTGTTCATAGGCGTTGCAAGGACAGAGCTTCAAAGACTGCATGACGATCATACAAATGCTCTTGAACATGCTAGGTAAGACAGTATAGGGATTGAAAAATAGCCGGGATTTTTCGAAAATTTCGGAACATCGATCGTCCAGCCACGCCCTTTTTACAAAACTTCCGGTATCTCTTAGCGGTATTTTTGAAAATTTTCAACGAGCATCACCGATAATTATATCTCGGAACCCCCTCCCGGGGACTATCATATGACGAGTAAGGATCATAGTCTCGCGTGTCATGTGTCATGCCTTCAGACACCAGAATTGAATGATTCAACAATATAGATTACTTTATATAAAATATTAATTGATTTTAATAATCATTTATTGTTGCAATGACGATGGCGTGCAGGGCAAGATAATTCAATGATTAAACAATATAAATTAACTATAAATAAAACAGAGATCACTGTGTATAAAGTATTGATCTTATTAATTACACATTGTTGCAATGACCCTTAGGCACATTTCAAACGTCGATCTTCACACGAGCCGAACCTAATGACATTAGAGAAGACCGCATTTTTATTCATTGTTTTCAATGCGTTCGGCTCATGAGGAGATCGGCGTTTGAACTGAGCCTAATGCAATATAATTTGTTGATTAAAGAATATGAATTAACTATAGATGAAGCAAAGATAATTCTTTATGAAAGAATAATCTTATTAATTACACCTTATTTCACTGAAGATGGCAGGAGACTCTGCGACACAATGTCTGTAAAACATCTAAATTAAAGATGAGATGTTATTTCTAAAATTATCACGATTTTTCTATTCCAGACTACAGGCTGAAGAGGAAAAGACAATGTTTGAAAAAAGTATCGCAGAAATTGAAAATAAACACCAAGAAGCCGAAGAAAAATCGCGAAAAGGGAATAAAATCTTAGATAAGGTGGGGTAGCTAAAACTTGACTGACGGAAGCCAAGTTATGGATTGATGGGTACAACATATGCGTGTATAGTCGGTGTACTCTGTGAAACGGTGCGCACACTACACTGTCACGACACGTAAATTGAAGACATCTTTTGAACCAATCACAGTGCGCGAGATCGCTCAGTTCTCCAATCAAAATGCTCAGCACCGTCACGTCACGGTACGATGTACCGTAGGTTTGTCACACTACACTGTCACGACACGCAAATTGAAGACATCTTTTGAAACGATCACAGCTCGCGAGATCGCTCATTTCTTCAATCAAAATGCTAGAACTCGATCGTCACGTTAGGTTTTTCATGATTATACTAAATCCATTGCAGAATTTAAAACAATCTTAACCTATTTTCAAACTTTACCTCAAACTTTATACTTTACCTCGTTTTACAGAAAAGAAAGAAATATAAACAAGAAATAGTCCAGCTACAAGACAAGATTCAGTTGTTGGAGAAAAAAGAACAACAGTTGATACTCGAAAGGGATTCAGAGAAAAGAAAAAGAGAACTAGACGCCGAGAAAAATAAACGACAATTGGAAAAATTCACCAAGAAACAACATAGATTTCGAAATGTACTGAATAATAGCCAGCAGTTTGGAGGACCCGCCCCTGTTATCAGTAGTTCACCTTTACCTTTCAACGTTATGCCATTTAATGCAACTGCTGAACAGGTAAGATTGCGTTTTCCCATTTTATCCGTTTTAGAATATACTTTATTCTTTTTCATCCCTTCCTTCCACTTTATAGTTGACTATTTAGGTGCGATTTTCAGTTTCTAATTTTGCTCATTGTTACTCCATTTTTGGTAATCCCTTTCATTTCTTTCTGTATTTTAATCTCAGTCAAATTTCAATTGTACTCCCATCTTTCCCATCCCATCCACTTCCTTCTTGATATCAAAATATTCTATTTCTTTCATTAACTTTCATTCCTTTCCCATTAATTTTCCCATCTACTTGCCTTATTCTTTACCACAAGTTCTTTTATTTCAAAGACACTTGGTATCCCTTTCATTCTTTTTTATCCTTCCCATTCACCTTCCTTCCCTTTTCCCTTCCTTACCAGTTTGATTGAAAACTAGTTTTGTGTCAATATAGATCTCAAAACAGGCCCAACTATACCAGCAATAAGTGCCCTTAACGACCAGTACAGTGCTAACCATTACTTGGCAGGAATTCAAAACATTGTTTTAATATTTTCTAATTGATTTTAATGTTATTATTATAATAATAAGCTCGTTATCTATTTATCCTAGGATCGTCAACAAAGAGATATAGCGTTAGTTCGCGAGAGAGTAGAAGAACTGGAATCAACACAACGAGAGATGAGTAACATACTACAAGATAGCTTACCTGTTACTTCATGATGTATTTATCTTTCTAATACTTGAACTAACCGAGACATGATCAAAACTTCTCATTGGCATTGGCTCTGGGTACGAACCTTAAGATTCTAGACATGGGCTTCTTCCTTTCTTTCTTTCCTTCCTTCCTTCCTTCCTTCCTTTCATTTTCCTTTCTTTTCCTTTTCAACCCTCATCTCTCAGAGTAAAGAGACCCCTCAAAAGATATTTTTACTTTCCCTGCAACTCGTCTGGTTACGTTTCGTTCGAAGGCAATTCGTACCTAAATACGTTCTCTATGGCGTTACATCTCGATTTTCCATAGCAACAATTCAACACAAATTACAAGATTCAACAACTCAATCGTTTTTACGATACATTAACTTTTAATAATTCTATGAAGATTCTAAATCTTGTTCTATCATTTTAATAATCTTTTTATAATAATACGTCTTCTAAAGGCGCGCTCTACATCAATCAACTTGTTATTCTTTCATTTAGTGATAGGCTACTCTAAGAGACCATGCGCCTTCAACCGGAAGCGGAAGCGTATTCCTAAGAGGTACGCAATCCCTCTCTGCCCTTCACGGTCTCTTGGCTACTCACGATTAATTCAAAGTCTATAATACTTTACATTCTTAGTTTCTTACTTACGCCTTACAAAGTTTTATACTCTTTATAAGCGTGTTATTCATATAGATTATTAGATAAATATTTTTTATAAAATAATGACCAATGCGTCTGTACTCAACAGATCACGCGGGCTTGCTATACACACGTTTATTTATCTTAACACTAGTGTGAATGCACTGGGTTTAATGAGTGTGAATGGATATTATAGAGTGTATATGAAGGTGTTTTTATATAAATAGACATTAAATTGATAAATATTTTATCCTTAAAGATATAATTTTTGTTTGGGATTTGTTAACGAATTCGTCAGTTCTGATGGCCTCTGCGACTCCACATTGTTTTGTTACGAGCACTACCAAAGATCATTCTTTTCACTTCAATCTAGACATTCTCAAAGTCCTTCGTCTTCGTTTTAGTCCACGCGCGCTGAATAAAGCACAGGTAGCCCAACCAGGATCACACGCGACTTTGACGTTTGCTTTTTTTTTCAACTGCTCGTGACGTAGGTGGTTGAGCTAGTTTGTACATACAACGAGTGCATCTAGTCTATCTTGCGACTGTCAAATTTCTCACTTGTATCATTACTCGGGCCAACGACGCACTGACATGATTACGAGAGAACCGTCCAGATCACACAAATGCTATAGTTCTGGGAAACCTGTGTCGTACTAGACCGAGCTATTTCCTCTCACAATACTGATACCCATTCATATCAACCAGGTGCTCGTGATCACGAGAACCATTAAGCTCACACAAGTGCTCGTCTAATTCTTCTGAGTACCCTTTGTCGTACCTCTGGTAGTTGTATGATAGGCATCTAATACCGTATATCAGACATTCCATGGCGCATTCCACTTGGCTGTGGACTTTAACTATAGACACCCGATATCCTGAAATACCTTTATGTAATTCTCTTGCATGGCACTGGAAGCCAGCGTTCCTGAATATACCGGCTGGAAGATTGGGAAAAAATTAGATTATATTGTGACCTTGATTTGTTGAGTGACGTTCCTTGGGATAGGAGTCCGAATACAACCATCACTCCCAATAAAGGGCTCCTTTGTAAGGTTCGCTCCACACGCACTACCTCTACATTCATTATTTACGACACACACAACACGCAACTCACATGTTGATTTTTACAGAGGGAGGAAAACCGGCGAACCTGGAGAAAATCCTTAAGGGTAGAGAACAACACATCAAACAAACTCAACTCAAATATGTGGCTCTGCCATGAATCAAATTTGCGACCCCAGACATCAAGTACCGCTCATGCCACCCAAAGATGAGAAATGCGGTAGGGAAACAGCCAACACACCTGTCCCTCCGTCCTTCCCCCAGTGCGCGCCCGCCTGGAGAAGCAAGACAACCTGCAAAATACATAGACCTTACCTCTATATTTCTTGCATACATATCCACACTTCTGCTGACAGTCACTAGTATACCACAAGCCGTTTGTCATGTTTCTGTACGCACATTGGTTACTTTCATTGACAGTGATGTTGCCTTGGTTACCCAGCCTAGAGAAATTCCATACTGAATCATCCGTCCAATCGAATGTTCCTTGTCTAACCGTCAAACCCAGATGGGTACAGGGCGTGGCTTCTTGCATTCTGTTCCGTATAAAGTCATCCTCTTCTTGGCTGACGATACTGAGAAGACCAGACGAGCGCACTTGGCATGATTTGTGTGCGCCGTCCCATGATACTAAAATGTTGAATCTGAGGTAACAGAACTGAAGATGTGCAATCCATCCTGGTCTGCAACCAGCATTGCTGGCTGTGATACCTGAAGTACAAAACAGTTTGCTTTCTCTTTTTGAATGACATTTTTACTACTAAACTAACTCCGCAACTCTTAAAGTTGAAATTGTTTCAGCTGTTGAAGCCAGAATCATTCACTTTTTTTAATAGTACATTCTCTCCTTCAGGTCGAAAACTTTGCGCTTTTTTCTGTTTGTCCTGTTCATGAATATATATTTTTTAAACTGATGTCACTGGCAGCACAGTTCTCGACCAGTTAAAGCGCGCGTAGCACTACAGAACCGAAACAGGACAGTTCTTGACCAAACAGCTTGCGCGTTGAAAAATTTATATATTTTAATTTCTTTTTTATTTAAATTTCAATGTGTATTTTTCCATTACCTGTCTTGTACTCAAAGGCCTTTGTTATCGTATCATTACTAACCACCTTGGACCATAAGGCCAGTTCATCTACTGCTATATCAGCATGCTCGTTCTTTCCTATATACATGGACCAGCTGGAGGGAGTGGTGCTTGTTTGGTTAAGTGGTACAGCAGAGCTGTTTCTCACTAGTCTAAGACGAAAAGAAGGGTTACACACTAACTAACTACATGCTAAGCTAACTACATGCCTTCTAAAAATGCGCTGCTGTTCAAGATTAGCAGTCCTCAAAGATCTTAGCTGCGGCTAGAATAATTCCTGTCTCCTTTTAGCTCTCCTACTCTTTTATCCCACTTCTTCATCATCTCCGTGCTCACTCCTCACGCTCGTAAGCTGCGCGGCAGCTCAAACCACCTTTAACAGCAGTCCATCAAATTCCTCAAGCATTGTAAATCTAACGTAATACACCTTTTTACCTTGGGCGTAATGTTTTTCCATTTCAGACCACGTGTCATTGTCTTGGGAATAAGATTATTTGTTTGAGTTGTATCCATCTTCATTTGTCTTCTCATGCGCAAGAATTAGACAAAGAAATGATACTCTAGGGAATGATCATGACGCGTGGTCTGAAATGGGAAAACATTACGCCCAAGCCTAAGAGAATTATTCAGCTTGTGTTGGTAAGTTGGTAAGCCGGGCAGATAAGCCACCCTTAAGCTTTCCTTTTTACTTCCATTCACTTCCATTCACTTCTATTTGTAGCCAGCTCTCGATCATATATAGGGAGACAGTGTACCATTTCCCCACCATATCTACAGAATCGATGAATTGATGAAATTTCTGCCGACATCAAACTTTTTTTTTGGGGGGGAGCGGTCAGTCCCCCTTGCCTCCCCCTTTACGTCGCTGATCCGTAGCGAAATCTTTATCTGCAATATTTCTCTCGCACGTGTTAGGTTAGACTCTCACCTTGTGGCATTAAGATACAAACTTAGCCCAGCAGACGAATTCCAGGTAATCCCCACGTGATGCCACGCCCATGGCTCTAACCCCTTACCAAGAGAAGTCACCATCCAAGTCTTATTCATTTCCATACTACTAAATCTCGTTTCTAGAACATCCTCTTTGGTTTTTACGACTCTGATCCCGCGATTCGGTCCTCCAAAGACTAACCAATCTTGGTGTGCGCCACTTTTGTATCCTTTGACCCAGAATGCAATGCTAAGTCCATTGGAGCAGTAACCGACGTCAACGAAGCAAGAGTTTTTGTGAGAGCCAAGGTTGATCCAGGAATAGCTTCCGTACAGTCGTATGCCCAGGTTAGATGGTGATGGGGTGACTTCACTTTCCCCTAAAAATGGATAATATGTATACTTAGGATTTTAATTTGAGCTGGAGGGGTAGACTTGACGAACGGAGCAAGCCTGGATGGCCAAACGACAATGGAATTTTAGACCTATACATGTCATTCTCTTGAGAGTAAGATTCTTTGTTTGAGTTGTATCCATATTCATGTGTCTTCTCATGTGCAACTGTTAAACAAAGAAATGATACTCAAGGGAATGACACGTGGTCTGAAATGGGAAAACATTACGCTAAAGTTAGAAAGGCTTATACAGACCTCTTGCAGCACGTCGAAATGCAGCTTAATTTGGAAGGCAAAACAATAGGTTCCAATTTTCATGAGATCAAAATTCTTTTGTTTTGTCCTCCACATTGAGCTGCTCTGATGTCACGTGCAAGGGGTCTAAACCCAGGGTAGCTGAGAATGAACTTAGAAGTAAGACTGACCTCCGATGTACGCATGCCAGTGTTTCACATCTCCTCGGGTTGGAGTGTCGAATACATATCTGTAGAATATGCGGTTCATTTTCCAGTAATGATCTGCCTCCATGTACCATGGTACGGCTGACGCAGCTAAAAATACAACTGAAAACTAACCGAGAAGAAAATATTATTGGCAATAATTTAGATGGCTTGTCTTCTTGACAACAGCACCGTATGCAACCGAGGTCTCGTGCTCTTGATATTCCCAGCAAACTCAATCTAGAAATTTCTCGAATCGCGCTATGGTGGATGCATCGGGCAATACTCCAGTTGCTATTATTCTCTGTTGCTCAGGATTAGCCTCAATTTGTATAGAATATTCATAATATATTCCAGTGAAGGTCCGTGGAATTTCAACTGAGTTTTTGTATTGTTGAAGTTGTGCATTCTTTACTTTATTTACCGTTGATATCTATGAATATTTTGACACTGAAATTAGGCTAACCCTGACGGAGGAAATGAGTCTATACTCAAGGAACACATTTTGAGGTCTACACTTGACTGCTTTTCGTTCTCTGAGGATTCTAGAAAATTCTAGCATGAATGCAGATGGCGAACACTAAGTCACGCTATAGGGGGCTATCAAACTATATGGGAAACCTGTTAACATAGGGCTGTTTAGGCTAGCTCTCCATGGGATTCTAGACTGACACTATCTCGAATTTTCTCCCAGCGTTAATGCAGAAATGGACTCTTAATAAACATTAACTGATATCCAGTATAAAGAATCCCTGTAGCGAATTTCGAGGAAAAGACTTTTTGATGTAATTTTTTCTTTATATTGGTTTTCCTTAGCGAATAGTAAGCTTGATAGTTAGTATGTATAATAGTTGTATTGGTTGACTTCCTGACTTCAACTGATGTTCAGTGTTTGCACAAGATATCAGCCCGTTGGTCAACATATACTCGTCTAATGGAACGGATAGATCTTGTAAAATCTTGTAATTTCAGATTAGTTAGTTAATATTAGATATACCACGTACAAGAACTTTGTTGCACGAAACTCACCTTTACAAGTACCAGACAAGATAGCCAGGTGAATAGCCTTGACATTTTGAATCAACGTTGAACAGAATCTAACGCACTAGCGATCCCTTCAAATCAAGAAAATCATTTGAAAAAGATGACCACTTTTGCACTATATTTAGATGTTGAAAGCGATTCTGATTGGCTTAGAGGGTGTTGCTAATAGCAACTACGTCTACACAGATGGCGTCAAAAGAATTCGTTAAGAGGATGGATTTGCTGAGATGGAGAAAAGTGAAGGTTTGTTGAAGTAATTCGAGGTACGTAGGATGAAGTTTTCCTTTTCTATACAATCAACAATATAATGAGTAAAGTTTTTTGATAGTTCTTTTCGGTGCTTCGAAGGTTTTTCAAGTCAGCAGTTCTAAATTCAGAGTTTTCTTAGATTTGAGAATATGTAGAACTTTGCCTTTTTTCTCCGAATTCACCATAGTAACCGATTCATGACATTCCTGTCTATCTAAATGTTTTGGTCTCCGAGCGGAAGATTATCACCCATTTTCCCATTCGTTTCCGTCAGAGGCGAATTATCGATGCTAAGTTTGTCACGAGAAAACCATGCAAACCTTCAAACTTTATCGAACTCTCAAACAGCCTCTGGGCTGATCAAAGTCAGGGCACGACTAACTAGCAGATCGAATTGCAATTTAGCATGTTAGAGGGAGGAAAACTGGAGAAAAACCCCCGAATCAAGGGAGAGGGCCGAAACTCTACTCGCGCGCATGATGACAAGCGCAGCTAAACTCTGTGGGGTAGGATATACAAGCAGCTTGTAGTTTGATTGACTTTTCGGTGTTTTTTCATTTACTAATCTCAAATATCCCGTTGCTGTGGACCGTTTCTCTACTGCACAGCCAGGGATAAATGAATAAATAAATAAATAAATAAATGCGAATTAACAGTGGAATTCACAGTGGCTCTTCTTCCACTGCATTCCAATTGGAATTTAGAAGTTGATTTTTGTTGATTTTAGAAAGTGATTTTTGGATAATTGTACTGGATATCACATGCTGGGTTAATTTGCTTTTCCTTATAATTGCTCTTTAATATATATTATTTGGTATATACTGAGTGCATTTGCCTCTATAGATCTCACCTCTGGAGTCTCGGGTTCGATTCGGCATCATGTGAGTTTGTTCACGTTTGTTTCCTCCTTGATTCGAGGATTTTTCTCCATGCAGTTTCCTTCCCAAAACCTAACACACTAAATTAATTCTAATTCGACGTGTGAGTTAGCGGCCGCCGTGCCCAGACTTTGATCATACAGCCTTTAGGTGGTTCCGTACCGAGTAAATAAGTTAAATAAGTCTGTATTGATTCATAGTGGTATGCTGTAGCATGCGCTCCAGCAGAGATATCGAGAGAAGATCGTGCACATCAAAGGACGTCTATTGAGATCTAGTAAAATGGCTTGTTGACCTAGTGATTTTTTAATGTAGAATTGATATCACTAAATGGGCCGGTAAAAGACAGCCTCTAAAAGAGCTAATAAGTGCGTGCGCGCTGTATGACAAGAAACACTGGGAAAACACTTCAAACTAGAGAATCTTGACAACTAAATTAATCGTTAAAAAATTAGGATAGGATAGAAAATGACGCTTGATATGATATCGAATGAATATTGAATGTGCATCTGAAGCTAGTAAAAGCGCTAATCTGTTAAGTCGGATTGCTGGTAACAGGGTGGTGAAGGGGTATCGATCTCGAAACACGGACAAATGTTTCATGAATTCACGAATCACGAAAATACGATTAAAGAAAAACCTTAAGACGGGTATTCAGGGTGTAATACGAATTTTCACGAAAAACAATTGCAATGCAAAATTACAAATCACGGTCTTCAAAATAAGCAAATGATGCTTCATGGGGGACTCAGTGAAATTCACGAATCACGGGCTTATTTTTGAATCTCACGAATCTGGATACAACTGAAATAGACCGAATCAAGGATCACGGAAAACCCCCTTCACTACCCTGTGGTAATATGCCTAATGTTGCACAAATTAGCCCGAAAAAATCACAGATGCAAAAAACGGATGAATAATTTTGATGAATTTGCGCGCAACCTCCAAATACTTTAAACCTGTCGACCTTTACGCGTATTGCATGTAGTTATTCTAACGAGTTTCTACGGTATGTATTGGTAAGGATCGATCTCAGAGTCGCAAAACATCGCCAGCGGTTAGGAACAAACTATAAAACATCCAGTTGAACAAGATGACACTCTCGTTATGTGAATAAAAAACACTTTTGTTGAGCGCACGGAATATCAGTTCTTTGTTTAGTATAAGTTATGTTAAGTTAATCCTCGGTGGAATCTTCACTTACCTTCTCTTCTAGCAGTAAAATCCTCTCTCTACTGACGTACGACTGACCATCTCCAAATTAAACTTCCCGTAATACCGCTGAAAATTATTATCCGCAATTAGCTTTAGTTTCTTAACAGGGGTCTTAACACCAAAATCCGGTGTTCTGTGGTGTTTTTGGCCGGAATCCTAATAAAAAAGTCAAACTTTATTAACATTAATTTACGGCATCAAGTACTTGAAATGTTCTTTACAAAACCGCGGGGAGAACAAACAGCTTTAACACTAAACACTTAATAGGGTACTACGGGGATATCTATTTTTCTAAAGGCGGATTTTATGTTAATTAGCCATAGCAATCAGTAGCTGAAGACGTTATTTGATGATCGATTCAGGTGTGAGCCTGACTGGATAAATTTATGACTTGCTTATCAACGGATGTACGAAAAATGAGTTGAATATTGGATTTACTCTTTTCTGTTTGAAAATTTTACTGTGAAATTAATATTTTAAACTTGGAGTCGATGCGCGGACAAGGCGTTTGATTTCAAGTGCTTATTTTCCTTTAGAGTTCTCTCGTGAAATGAACCGCTGTTGTGGGGCAAATAACATCTTTTTTTGAGATTTAGTAGATACTCGGCGATATTGCCTGATGCGCAAGCCGTTAGCTTGACTTCGTCAAAAAACGCCGACCGGTTTTTCATACTTTAAGAAAGTTATTTTTAAAATAGTTAAATTATATTGATTATATTTTAAAGTAATTTTTAAAATACTGATTCTAACCGAAGAAAATCAAAATATCTCTTAGAGGGTGGGGTGGGTAGGGAAGAGTTTCGAGCAGGTGATTTTTAGAGAGGGTGGGGTGGGTAGGGAAGACAGTTTCGAGCAGGTGATTTTTGACAGAGGGTGGGGTGGGTAGGGAAGACAATTTCGAGCTGGTGATTTTTTGAGAGGATGGGGTGGGTAGGGAAGACAGTTTCGAGCAGGTGATTTTTGACAGAGGATGGGGTGGGTAGGGAAGAGTTTCGATAGAACAGCCAGATAGAACAAGTACTCAAGAATAATGAATTTTATTCAGTCAATATTTCATCATATCTACAAGGTTTTCTTACAATCAAGATCTCTTGCTCTAACTATCCTATTACTATAAATATACTTCGATCCTAAGAATTGAACTATCTAATATAAAGATACTTGTTATTCCCATATTTTCGTTTCCCCTTTCTCCCATTCATTTTGATCCCACATCCCAATTTCAATTTTATCAGACCTTGCGATCTCTATAAATTTGAACTAGAAAAATATACTTCTTTCTGGTATAAAAATATTATAACATGATAACAAGTTATTTCAATATCTTAGTATCTTTTGAATTGAATAATTTGGATTTTCCCCTGGCTTTTATTTGCAGAAACTTCCAGGCATGCGCAGTGAAGGATACGTGGTGCTTCCGCAAGGTACGACTCTTTAACTTAGTACGTTGCCATGGCTGCAACCTCGTTCCAAGGGCCCACTCTTCAAGGAAGAAAGAGTGTGACTTGGGAAAGAGGTTCCTAGTTGCAGTACTGCCCTGATTAAGGACATGTGGTATGAGTGACAGGCACGATATGCTAATGAGCGTATTTAAGCATCGTGATTGGATAATACGAAGCATTTCGTTTCCATCGATTTAAGTGAGAGGAAGCCATTTTATGGCCGACATCTTCCCATTCATACAAAATATATATTTATAGAATATTCTACAGAATAACTTATAAAATGCTATATACATGAATCTAGAAGGATTCCTAGCTATACTATCAACTCTTTTATCTTATCAAGATAAGAAGATGAAGAATTTGGTGGTCGTTATTGTAGCGTTACCAAACCATAGCAAAAAACAGATTTTTCAGTAGAAAAAAAGGAGAATATTTATCCGCCACATCATAGAGTGGATATATAAGTTATTAAACTGTGGTACAATTTCCATACTGAATCTTCGTAGGCTTTATCTTCTCAAAAATTGAATTACATATGCAAACTACTGAGAGCAGCTGACATCACAGCGCCAATAAACTGAGTCGTCAGCACCGGAAAAATATTTTAACAACCTTAATTGGTGTTACGTCCAAAAAGGGAATTACTTTATAAGTTATTAATGTCATTCATTATTTCCGACATTGTTTTCTGTCCATAATAATTTGAGGTATTTTATTCTTCATTGTTTCATAAAAGATCTCAAGTCATCAAAATCTTCAACTTCATATCGATAAGCAATGACAAATGGCAAGGAATGCAGAAAGCTTGTCAAAATCTAGTCAGATTGATGGTGATTGGCTGTGCTAGGCGGGAACCATTTTTGATTGGTTGTTTTCAATGATGCCAATAAATCACTTGTTCAGTGATGGTTAGTTGAATTGATAGGGTGATTTGATTGGTGGAATGAATTTGATGACTTGATTGGCTGAACAGATATTTTAAGATTACGTCTGATTGTCACGTGTAGGGTTGTTTTAACTTACCGATGTCCTGATTGGGCAGCGGGTTGTCATGGTAATAGTCCAAGAGGTTTCTTTTGTTTTTGAATCGAGGTCCATTAGGATCCAACGCAAACCCCTCCTGATAGAAAACACGACGAAATTTTTTTGAATTTATTGATTAAGAAATAAATGAAAATGAACTGGAAGTGGATGGATGGAAGAGTGGATGAACGGATGAATGAATGAATGAATGAATGAATGAATGAATGGGTGAATGGATGGGTGAATGGATGGAAAATAAATGGATGGATGGATGGATGGATGCGGATGGGTGAATGGATGGAAAAATGGATGGATGGATGGATGGATGGATAGATAAACGAATGAATGACTGAACAAGTTGGATGACGAATAAAAATCAAGAAATCCTCACCTTATTCCTGAACAAGATAAAATGTTTCACCTTCTCTTCCACGCATACTGACAGTGCCATCTTGGTTTCAGCACGCGAGCTGCTGTGAATCATATACACTCCTTCTCTACCAAGTAGCAACCTGGCATTGTGAACAAGATAAAAAAAACTAAGGACTGCGTGCATTCTACTACGATTATTGCGCGCATTCTTTAGCATGGTACATACTACGAATATTGCGCGCATTCTTTAGCATGGTATATACGAGAATTGCGCACATTCTATAGTATGGTACATACTACGAATATTGCGCGAATTCTTTAGCATGGTATATACGAGTATTGCGCGCATTCTTTAGCATGGTACATACTACGAATATTGCACGCATTCTTTAGCATGGTATATACGAGTATTGCGCGCATTCTATAGCATGGTACATACTACGAGTATTGCGCGCATTCTTTAGTGAAGTACATACTATGAGTATTGCGCGCATTCTATAGCATGGTATATACTACGAGTATTGCTCGCATTCTTTAGTGAGGTTAATACTACGAGTTTTGCGCGCATTCTTTAGCATGGTACATAATACGAGTATTGCGTGCATTCTATAGTATGGTATATACTACGAGTATTGCTCGCATTCTTTAGTGAAGTACATACTACGAGTTTTGCGCGCATTCTTTAGTAATAAGAGCTTGTGTAAACTTACGGGATAGCGTCAGACTTTGTATAATTAATTCTGTAGGCAGAGTCCGGCAGTAGGTCAGCTAAACACGGCGCTGTCTGTTGAAATCAAAACCAGTTTTTAATTCTTCATAATCATAATGTATTTTTTGTCATTTTAAACATCTACGGAAATTTACCTCAGTATGTCTTTCTTTAAAACTGTTTCCATCGGGTCGCATCCTGAAATGGAACACAATAACCATGTTAAGAAAGTGGTAAAAAGGCGTAAAGCACAAATGGCAAGTTTGAAATTTTATACCAGCATTTTACAGCTGATCAGAGATAGATTAACTTTTTATTAAAGGGAAAGTGTTTACCAACTTAAAGTTGAATTTCAAGGAAACAGTTCTTTATAAAAAGTATGTAACTTCAAATTTTACCTTCAGGGTTTTATTTCATTTTTGACTGGTAGGTGATTGAAGAGGGTAAATGTTTGCATCATAAGGGCCAGAAGGGTCATTTTTCCTGTTGGGAAGTTCTAAACAATCTATCCTAAACAATCTTTACTTAGTTTTTAGAGGAATTAATTTCGTGTTTAGTACTAAAGGCCCAGTTAGTTTAGTTTTCCTTTTGTCCATTTTTAGTTATGTTTTCTGTTTTCCTTCTTGACTATTTAGTGTGAAATAGTTAGTAGACTAAGGTTAGTAGATTTTATTTCTATTTCCTTTGTGTCTATTTGACTATTACACATTAACAAGCAATTTTTGTTTCACAGGTTAACTAATTTTACTCAATGAAAACATCTCACAAACTTTTATTATGGTTATTCTTGTTTACTAAAACTATGGCTTTTTTAAAGTTAAAGCTTGCTATTTTTAATTGTCAGAGGTTTAAGTCCTTTTAAAAAGAGGAGAACGATCTGGAAGTAGAAAACGTCAAGTGGATATCATTCTCCTCCAAGAAAGGCATGTGCTAAAAGAAAATAAATATTAATATTTTTCACGTGTTCAATCCAGTACACCATTTCCTGCAAATCATTTTTGTTCCTCATGTCTTATATGGTGCTGTTTGTACCTCGATAGACAAGGATACATCTTTCCAAAACCCATAAAAAGTACCAACTAGTTAGCACAAAATTTCCCTTCATTCAAAATTTTTTTTCAGGTTCTCAGGTTTTCCTCCCTCCACAAAACCTAACAAACTAATTCCGATTTGAACTGTGAGTTATCAGTAGCCCCAGATGAAAGTATGTTAAATAATATTTTAAATATACTTTAATTACAAATATGGTTAGATTAATTTAAATATCAAAATTATTGTATTTTTTCATTTTTATTCAATATATCCCTTTTCAAATGTACTATATTTATCAATTATTTTATTTATTTCTTATTATTTTGAACATGTCTCCATTAACAATATCAATTTAACTTATTTATCTATATATTTATTGATTTTCTATGATATGTTTGATATGGGATAAAATAGTTATACAATGCTTTCTCGTAGTACACAATGTAATATAACATGCCTTGACATTTGTATTTTCTTAATAGAGGCTTTGCACCATCACGAGATGCGGTCATGACAGGAGGCAGGAACAATTGAATCTGGTCATAATCTGATTTACACGAGAAAGAATCCAGCTTCCAAGGGGGAAAAGACTATATTGTTCCTGCCTCCTGTCATGGCTGCCATCACGTGGTGGTGAAAACCCTCTATAAACATACTATCTTTCCTGAAGGCTCATGCGTATACTAGAAAATACAAGTGCCTTGTAGGATATTACAGGATATGCAACTCAAAACCATTGTATAACCAGTATGTACAACATTGGAGGGGATATTATATTGTGAATTGTGCATTACCTTTCCAATGTCGACCTTTTGGCTGTCCCTGGAATGGGTTGATCTTCATCATTTGGGATGATAGATAAATATTCCTCTTGATCACTGCCACATCCAAATTCATCTAATAAAGAGGAGCCTAATAATGAAATACAGATAGTGATAAGAAACTATAACTGACTTAAACAATGTCCAGACACTGGTTTTGTTTGTCTGTCAATCAAATGTTTACAATAAGGCCCACTAGAAAATAGGGTGACCTTACTGCTAGAGCTAACTCTTTGTTGGATGTCCCCTTGGAAAGAAAACAAGACTTGTCTGCCTTCATGTAAATGGGACATATTGTAAAAGGGTGGGGTAGTGGTTCACCGCTTGCCTCTCACCACTGTGGTCTGGGTTCAAGCCCCAGCTTAGACTGGATCATATGTGAATTGAGCTTGTTTGATGCAGTTCTCTCCCTTGCCACAAGGTTTTTTCTCCGGGTTTCCCGGTTTTCCTTCCTCTGTAAAAATGTGAGTTGAATGTTGTATACATTGTAAATATAGAATGTAGTTGTGGTACAGTGGAGCGAACCTTACAAAAGAGCCCCATATGGGGAGTGTCGGTTGTAAAATATCACTTTTTTAGACAAAAGCTAAAAGTTACTCAAGAACGTTTTTTTTGAGCTGGTTTTGATTTCAAAAACTAAACACATTACCTGAAGCTGCTGACGATGCACCAAATGTAGGTGGTCTTGGTAAAGGTTTAGGTGGTGTAGGCCTCGGAGGAACTGCAGGACGTTCATCTGGAAGAACCTCTGAAATACACCTCACAGGAGTTCTGTTGGGCAAGGTTTGAACTCGTGGTGCTGGTTTTGGAGGTGTTGGAGGTAGTGGTTCATTATCTCGGATTGTGCTTTCTCGTTTTAAAATCCTTGAAACATCAACTGAAGCTTTTCCTCCAGCAAAAGTCACATTTCTGTGCTCAGTTTGTTGCACTGTTGTAACAGTTCTTGACATTGCCGAAATAGTAGAATTTAAATCTTGACGAAACTCAGGTGGGGGTGGGCAGTATGTTGGCTCACTATCAGAAATCGAACACCCTGCAAAACGCCTGGCCATCTGTGAGTTTCGGGTTATCTGGTCTCTTAGTTGATTAAAGTTTGGGGGATCTACAAGTGGGTAGTCATAGTCCTTGTCATTGTCGTCACTTGCTATGCTACTACAACTGCTGCTGCTATGGTAACTTTCTTGGAGTGGTTCAGGGCTGTATCCAGGCCTGCAAAGAAATTAATAATAAAATTGATATTATCACAAGCTTTTCACCAAACAACAAGTTAAGGTAGACTATGGAATTGAAAAGCATCACCAACAAGTTGTGTAATAAAATGAATGAGTACTCTGGGAAGGTATGAAGAAATGGAATGATACAAGTAGTTTGAGTATGTATATTGGTCAAGAGAGGAAGAAAAGAAAGGAAGTGGATGGGAAATTTCTAAAATACTAAAGAAATATGTAGACAACAAACAATCGAATTAATACATATCCAAAATCCAGTAGAGTAAACAAACAAGCATACTTTGTTGCTACAGCCTCACAGTATTCCTCCATGTCTTCAGTGATTTTGTCAAGCCATTCCTACAAAAAATGTAAGAATCCAATTAATTGTTAAACATAATTAAGTAAGTATAACAGAAATTTGAAGAATGTCTTACTGTAAGCTCTTTCTGGGAGTGTGCCGAGAAGAAATACTTTCTTTTCTCAGGCTGGATGTGTGTCAGCTTAAATGTCCACTCATATTTTGCCTTTTCAGGAGCAGTGGAAAGCCTGTAGGAGTAAATTGTACCAAATGATGTGAGTATCAGACTCAATTAGTCATCACTGCAAAGTAATATATAGCTTAGTTCAGGAAATGTGGAAAGGTAAGGGTTGGGCAGGGCTTTATCCCCCCCTCCCTTGCTAATTTTCAATCTCACCCCCCTCCTCCATTTCCAGTGGTTTGTACCTGTATCCACTTAAAGAGAATTGTCCTTGAGCATTTTTATCTGTTGAATCTTTGTAGTAATACAAGCATCCTTTATGCAGAACCAAGTAGCGATCTTGCCCTGGAATACCAAGAAACAAAACAAGAGGTCTAGCTATATTTATGTATAATTGTGAGTAAGCAGGCTGCGTGTGGGGCTCTGCTTCCATGTGTGTGTTAACTATTTCTGTCTGAAATATTTGAGGCATGCATCCTTTATCACTAAATTGAAAAGGAGCACTGGGAGGGGGAATAAGGGTTCCAGAGAATAGGTATAGTTCTCACAACCCTCAGGACTCAAGTCCGATATGGCAACACCATCGATCTACTGGGGTGAATCTATGGGGAAGGGAGGTCACAACAGTAAAAATATGTACCTTATACTATACTAACCAACTAATTCCAAGCTAGAAGGTCAGGGCGGGGGAGGGTTAGGGGAACCTGTGATCACCCCCTAAATCCACCACTGATCTATACCTGTGTAATGTACTAAGAAAACTTACACTTATTGAATTTGTTTTCCTTTCTAACCATACCAGAATGAACACGGCAGTTATCCTGAACTAAAACTTGAGCAGGAATTGAAAGGAATGGTTCAGGATGCTTTGGTGCTAATACACTTGATACAGTTGATACGTCTGTTATCGATCGTCTCAGGTTTGAATCCATTCTGGTTCTTATAAGTGAGGGAGGTAAAGACATTCCTCTCCAAGAACTAGAATTAATGGACATTTCCTTGTCGACCTTTTAACTAAGTTTAGTCTGCAAAATAACAAAAATTACTTTAGAAATTAAATAAATTTTGCTTTATAAGTAAAGGGAATGGAAGGACCAAGATGGGAAATAGGATTTCCTTTTTTTCTGAAAAATGGAATTTAGCATGATATAATATCCAATACTGTAGCTACAATTTTGCAAACATAGGCCTTTTCAGGGCCTTGAAAATAAATCCCAGATGTACAAAAACTAATTGAGAAAATGATTCTTGTCATAATTTGAGCCACCCGGCTCGCCACAGTTTTAAAAGTCACATATAGTGCAGAATTCTAGGAGATGAGGGTCATAAATGGGCAGATCCTTGAACAAGCATCAAAGAGTGCTGTGATTGGTCAGTTTGCACATCACCTGGAACCTGTTTCTGTTATCATTATGAAACCAATGCATAGCAATTTTCAGTATTTCATTTGTTTTGAAAACAAAAAGCTTTCACAAATAAATAATAATTAAATGAATATGAAATATTTCACAACGTTTTTGTTTTGAATTTAGAAGGAAGTAAAAAAGCCTATCTAGTGCATTCTACTAGTAAGAACCAAGTTATGTGCTATGTGTTTCATTTGAAAATTATACAGATTATTTTTTCGCAGGTTTTTAAATAAGCTTATATCATTAAAAAAAAAAACCGAAAACAAACACTTAAAATAGCTTACAAAATCTGGAATTCCAACTCAAGTTCATTTGCAAATAAATAAATAAGCTTAATAGTTAGAACTGGCTGTTTCGGTAAAAGAAAAAAGACGATACCTTAACAAACGTTTTGTGGAGCTATGATCAACATAAATAATTATTAAGGTAATCAAGAGATAAATGTCCCGTGACTGGCTGGGTGTCATATTACAATCATAAAGTGACAATGACGTGTGACAAGAATGAAACGATGCTGAAACGATTCGAAATCCATAAACCATCTGAAGAATCTGTGATTATAAATTTCTTAAGGACAATAAATTGTATAAACCCAGCAATAATAAAACTCCCTTTTGGAAAAGTTTTCAAGAATTCAATTAACTAACAAAAGTTAAGTATTAGAATTGCTTCTTCGAAACAGAAAAATGCAGATAAGATCTATTGTGAAATCACATCCACAGAACGGATATATTTTCTAGCAAATACAGTTATCTTGACTTTGAAGCATAGAATATTAGTCTATAAAAGTTATCATAAATAAACAAGCTTTGATTACCTGTAGAAAAAGTTTTAATATCCGTTTCTGGTTTGTGTTGGTGCAAGATAGAATAGCAAATTTCGCAAGAGCTTCAAACCTCCACTCGTCTCCCGTTGTCGACCGATCGATTAAGCTTAGCTGAAGTTGTTCAAGTTCTACGACATATATTCTTTGAAATTTAACAGGAATAACTTTAATCCTTCCTCCAGTACCTCGTTATAGCTTTAATCATTGTGTTATAACCGCTCGCCGATCAGTTTTCTGTATAGGCACTTCCGTATTTCCTCGAACCCTGTAGCCGAACTTAGCCCGAATGTCCAACGAATTGTAACCGAAGAAGGTGTGCCGACCGGAAACTAACTGGCGGTGATGACGTCGGGTCATCAGACCGGAAATCACAAGTGGCAAATCATCTTCAAAACAAAGATTATAATATTGAATTGCCTCTTCAAGATTGTAATTCTTAGAAAAGATAACAGTACTTAAAATTGATTAAGAGAAGCAGGTACTGTAGCTGTGGTTATGGGTTTTAATCACATCAAAAGTTGCAGTAAGTTTTTTTTTCTTTATCACTGAGTCAGCACTTCCTTTTCTATTTACCAAAGCTGCTATGACTTCACTTCCGCCTTCTACATTTCATAGAAATTCAAAATACATTGTTCTATAATTTCTGTTTTATCTATAATTACCAGCTCATTCTGTTTTTCAGAATTATCGATTTTATCAAAAATATAAAGAAAAATGGTCTGAAAAGCAGCAGACTAGATAATATTTACCAACAGTTGTACTGAAGATGGCTGATGAAATGCCGAAACATGTTTACGATTAAAACAGTCGTTATTTATTTGAAACTGAAGAAAAATAGGTAGCAAAGTATATAAAAGATTAATTTTATTATAAATATGCATAAACGCATGAATGGAATACTTTCAGTAGTTCAAGTTACAGCAATGATGAAATAATTTACCAATATAGCCATTACATCAACTACAGGATGTATGACAGACAGTATACAAAGTAAAGACTTGTTAATGAACCTCTGAACATCTTAACCTTTTATAATAGTAACTTTTGCCTGAAGGGCACCCAGCTGATCTGAATTAAAAAATTAGCCAATTAGAATCGAAAAGAATTGCAAAACTGAGGTGTCATCCTTAGTAGCCCAGCGACTTGGGAAATAATTATTTCTTTATCTTATTTTCCCACTCAGTAACGAATATCATCATAAATTAATACAAAATATCAAAAACCTCTTCTGAAATTTAGATTTATCTCACATATAAACTTTTATAAGTCAATTTTGGCAGGCTTCATGACACCTCAGTTTTGCAGTAGCAATACTTCTATGTCACTATTTCAGATCAGCTGGACAGCCTGTGTGCAAAAGTTTGATTCTGAGATGTGACCATCACTGTTAAAAGTACTGCAGGTGGCCATGAGATACTTATAATTGGCATCATCACCCCGGGATCATCACATCAGCAGAATCAAACTTTTGGACATGCCACAAACAGCATCTTATATTAACTCACTTGAATTCATTATAGATTAAATACTCTATACAACATTTACATGTAACAAGTAAATGATATCATAACTGATACCATAACACCCTTTACGAGGAGTTAGATCTAGTATTCTTTGTGAATGCTGGGGAAGGATGTCAGCAGATGATACTCTAATGTCCATAGATGAATTGATACTTTTCATATCATACTGAACTGACAAGAAAAGCATGCTCTGACCTCCAGCTTTCCCCCAGATCTGGCACTGCAAGAAAAGCATGCTCTGACCTCCACCTTTCCCCCAGATCTGGCACTGCTTTTAGTAACATATAAAGCTATTTTAAAAAGGTTGAAGGGGCGAACAGTGAATGGTAATTGAACAACTGAACGGAACTGTGGGACAATAAGAATTTCTTCATATCCAGACCTAAATAATGCCTGCACCATTCAGTGAAGACCTTAGATAGTAAGTACTATCATGGCTAGTTCCTCTTGTGAATTTTCAATTGAAAAGGTCTCATTTTACTTGGTTATTTTACTTCACCAATCGCCAATTACCGAGTGCCAATCACTGTTCACCCCTTTAACCCCTTTTTGAAATAGCTGTAATGGCTTCTGAAGGGGGAATATGTAAGTTATAAATTAAAATATATTACATCTGTAAAGCTATAAACACTAATCTGTATAAACACTATGATAATAAACTAACAAGTTTAACATGAGTACCAGTTCCACCAAGTGCAAGCAGTTGCGCACCAGTTAACACATCAAGAGCCTGTATTGGTTTCCCTTCATCATCAATGGAATCAATTACCTAAAAGTTTTAGAGGATTCAAAAGTTAAATATTACAACCAAGAACTATTCAAAAAATGTTTCAAAAAGTATACACAAACCATCCCTTTCTTTTCTCATGGCTCACACCCACTAATATAGGGAGGGGTGGGAGTGTGGTCTTTGTTAGGGTTGGTAAAGGCGCAAACACATTGCACACAATATTGTAACATTGCATGCAATATGCCGGGCAATCTTGCTGAAGTACAGCAACAGCAACACTAATTGTGTGCAACAAATTGCATCGTGTGACATGGCTTGCAACATCGATTGTCTGCAACATTGTGAGCAATGTTGCACCATGTGCTGGTAGCTTAAGAGGGAAAGCTAGCTTGTAATGTGGTTAGTTGGTAAAGGAATGCACTGAACTACAAACGACAAGCCCATCTTGATCATAAATACCTTGTAAGGATTCCGTGAAATAATCTTGACATCATTTGTACCACTTCCACCTGCAACCACAACCTCTTTGCACAAGAAACGACCAACATACAAGAATTCACCATGTTCATGGGAAGGAAATGGAATATCTTCTATCAACTTTCCACTAGTATAGTCCCAAACCTTAGAAATAATTATATCAAAAATTAAAGCTATGGACACACGGTGCAACATTGTGAGCAATGTTGCAGGAAATGTTGCTGAAGTAGGATCATTGTTTTCTACTTCAGCAATACTGCAACAAACTGCGTTGTGTGATATGGCTTGCAACATACATTGCCTGCAACATTGTACCCAATGTTGCACCATGGATCAGCAGCTAAAGAATTGAGAACAACAAAAAGTAATGCAGTAAGCCTAATGCAAAATAACACAGAGAGTAATTTAAAAAGAGTTTTATTTTTAAGAGTATGACATGTAATCTGAAAAGGGGAAAGACTACATCCAAGCTAAAGAGGTCTATTTACCTGCAGTGCATTTTGATTGAGCCAGGAAGCAGTAAGTATATCATCCTGGAAAATGTCAATCCCGTCACCACAAATGTATGGCCCATTTATTGAACGTACCACCTGGTCTACTCGTACATCCCATATCTACATATGAATGACATTGTGAATACCATGAAATTAACGCAATTCATACCTGTTCAGTTTGAATATCTAACGCAGGGCAGGGCAGGGGATAGGAGAAGCAGGGATATCTCTTAATGTATAGTGCGAAATGACATCACTCCATCAAGGCCCTGTTTTAGCTTTTGACTGATTGAATTCACAACAGAGGCTTTGCACCATGATGTGATGGCAGCCATGATGACAGGAGGCACAACAATAGAGTTTTCCACTTGGGAAACTGTTCCTTACTCCTGCCATGGTTGCCATCAAGTGATGGTGCAAAGCCTCTATAGTCTTTCTCAGTTATTAATTTCTATTCATTTGATAGAAGCTGTCAAGTTCACAAGTACATTGGATAAGAAGTCGAAAAAAGTACCTTTAAGCAGCGATCCCAACCACCAGTCAGAAACACATTATCATCAAAAGGATGAAACTTCAAACCGAAGACTTTTCTTCCATGTCCACTTTCAGGTTTAACCACATCCAAATCTCTATGATTCAAGAAATTCTTGATGATTAAATTAAGGAAAATAATCCTTATCCCAAGAATCTTCCTTGTTTTTGGACCCTGCTACTTCCTTAGGGTCATCATGCAAATGTCAGTTGTGCGTAGTAAAATGTACATGTTAAATGATGTCGCATAAGAGACTGCAGAACCAGCCTGCCTGCCAAAGATCAAGGCTGGTCTTAAGAGTACTGCAGGTACTACACAAAATTGAATAACTTACATTGCTCTTTCAGTGACCTCTGCACCCGCAAAGAGTATTTTCATCTTCATTGTTTCAGTATCATACACCCTGACATTGTGATCCTGTATATCAATAATGTAATTAATTGGGTTTCCTGTGGTGCGGTACTAATTATTCATTAGTAATGAATTACTAACATAACTATATAATGGCAAAAATTATGATGACTTTTTTTAGGGATCTAAGATTTTTCTTCTATGCACAGAGGGGGGGGGGGAATAATGATTTTGTTTTTCTGAGAATTATCATCTCATACAATAATATTATTGGTATTAGTTTTATAATGATTATCAATGAAACTAAATATAAATTTTGATCCTACTTTTCCAGCAGTTGCAAATATCTTGCCATCGTGTGAGAAATCAAGGGCACTAATCTCATTGTGGATCTCATCAACACTCCTTAAAGGACACCAACCATTAAGATCCCAACATGTTATTGTACCATCAGATGCTAGAAATTAATAAAAGCCATGCATTATGATCATGATGGAGGAACTACTAAATACCTTATAATCATATGCAGTTGTCAGAACTCTTTGAAGAACAAGCCATACAATGATAGAAGTCAATATTTGCCGGTATATATAGATCATAACATTAAATTCAACTACAAGTCTCATGGGACTTATGATGCCATAGGATTATTGTGACCCCCTTCCCACTGACAGTTTATCTATTGCCAGTAATAAGTGTGTGTGTGGGGGGGGGGGGGAGGAGATAAGAGGGAGATGCTTATGGTATGTCATTAAGTTCGGCTCATGAGAAGATCAACGTTTGAATTGGGCCTAAGGGCTGCCAAAATGGAACCAAATTTGTTAATCGATGTTTGTCCTGGAGCATAAATATGAAATTTTCAATGTTATACCAAAGAAATTATCAACAAAGAAGTCTCGACATCAAATCAAAGTCAGAATAAATGACAATATGGTGATATGAATTATTGTGAAAGAGGATTATTACATGTTGACATAAGCTTGTCATCTTTGTATGGCAGGAATTTAACAGTTGTGACAGGAAGTCCATAAAGTGAGCCATGCTTCAAGGGACGTCTCTTCTTTCCTGTTTCTAGAGAATACACCTAATGCAATCATTTAAAAATTAGTTATTTGCTTGAAACTAACACATGGATATAGAAAAGACAACAGAGCTTCAAGAAACTTCAGAACCCTATAAACATTGACTCCTTTTTCCTGGTTAGTCATGCATCTTAATTTGGTGCTGACATTTTCTTCAGGAGAAAAAAACTACAATTTACATCCTGAAAAGGAAGTCAGCTGTGTTTGACACTGTAATTGTCATAAAACACAAAAGGACTGAAGTTGCAGGAAGTGTGCAACAAATTTTTTATTATTAGCCAACCTTAATGACTAATAGTTATAGAGGCTAAAGTACACTGAAAAGGCATTATATCTTAAATTGACACAATTGTGAACAATTGGCATGGAAAGGGGAAGACTGTCAGCATATTCCTAAAGCTCCCCCCCATCTCCCCTGCATGGCTTTTATTAAAAACCATGTCATCTCTGAAATCTGTATATTAAAACATTTTCTTGATGGCTCAAGCAAGAGCCTTGCAGTATTAGACATTGTATGACATGAAATGGTATGTTGACAAGTGATAATTCTTCAAGATGTTTCCTTGAGAGCCTGACAACAGTCAGATCTTTTTATACACTTCAGAAAAGATGTTCATAAAAAAACATCAATGTCTTCTCTGTTTCCTGGCCAAATGTCAAAACTTCAATTCAGGCTAAAACACCTTGGGCCATAGTTCCATGATCAAATTAGAATTTAGAAATTTTTGCAGAGGAAAAGAAACTGGAAAACCCAAAGAAAAACCCTCAATTACAGCTATAGAGAGAACCAACGAACAACTCTGCTCACACATATATGATGACGAAATCAAAGATCGGCATAGCATGCCACCCATGCTTCTCAGGATATGACTATAGCTACACTGTAACTTACAGATTTCTTACTTAAACATATTTTTTCTCTGTGCTCTCTTCAAGAGCCGATTCATTTTGGATTTGAGGGATTAAATTATCCAAGTTCCCCAATTTTCTCCATCTGCTAAACCCAGAATGCTAAATTCATGCTAAATTCTAATTTGATCTGTAAGTTAAAAAAAAACATAAAACCCTACTTGCATGCATGTGATGATTAGGTGGATATCAATATTGATCCATTCTGTGCATCATTATATCAATGCACACAGTGTTATATTTCTTTACCTGTACTGCACCATTACCACACCCAGCAGCAAGAAACTGTGCATTCTGTGACAAGTGAACACTGAACACTCCCATTATGTCTCCAAAATCCAAATCCTTGATGGATGATACCTTTGGTAGACCATGAGCTTCAGATGGTGGTGACCTTTCAGACAGAGACAAAGACAGGAGACGTTTAACTCACAAATCTTAAATCATTCAAAGTACACTTTCATTTTAGAAAAGTTGTGTCGCAAAAATCAAGGATGTACATGTACCCATGTACCTGACAACTGACAAGTGTGACGTGATGATAAGTAGACTGCACAATGGACTCAAAACTTCACACTTTTATTAATTAACAATAACAATAATTCTATCACCTTCACAACTACATGTTATTCTAGTTTACCCGTTGTTTTGGTTGTTTTCGATTTGTTTTCCCACTTGTAAAGCGTCCTCCAGCCTTTTTCTGCCCGCCGACATTTTTAATTCAGAGTAAAGCTCTGGAGCTTATAAACAAACAACCAAATAAAGACTGTTCTGGGATTGTTTGAATCAAAATGCTTGCTTCGATCTGGAATGAACTGAAAGCTGACGAATTTAATCCATTCAAAGGATTGATATTTCTTGTAAATATGCTTATTTATAAGCTTATATTTTCAAAAATATTCACGAAACTCGTTGCTTAGTTTGTCTTTTTGGAAAACAAATCCCTCGTCTTGTCCCTCACGGTTCACCGGACCACAGGGAACCCAACACCCCAGTCACTCCCTTCTACCACCCCCCTCCACCCCCGCCTCCTCCACCCCCCAACAATTGCCCATCTGCTTCCCAAAACCATGACAACCAAACATTCATGTTGTCTGTCAATCCAGCTGAAAAGATAATTGGAGGGGAATATTTCAATATGGATAATTTCATCAGTTTCATCACCTCGGCTTTGACATGGCAATAAAACGAAACTCATTTTCTGCCGTTTAATGATTAAGTCTACTAACGGTTCGCATTCAAAGGCTAACCACCGATCTCCAGCAAAGAAGGTTTCAAAGCACCTGGATAGCGTATGCATAAATTTGTATGATAACAAACTGCCTTTAGTAATTTTGGTGATTGTGGCGATCAAGACAACTTAACAACCTTTTAACTGTAGGAAACTCTTTTTCTGATGGGTTTGTTAATATTAATCAAAAGCGGCGCCTAGAGAACGGATAGGAATAAAAATAAACGTTGCCATGGTATTGTATAAAATAAGAAAAAAATTTAGCTTCTAAATACTCTGAGTTTTGTTTTTATTCATTTGTACTAATGGTCTTTCGCCAAGAATTCACTGACATGCCCTGAGGTCTACCGTTAAATATCATGCTATTTTCACACGAAAATTTAAAAGGGAAATAAAATAAAATTGCTTTAAGCTTGTAATTAATTTGATGTCACTAGAAGGGAGGAAAATGGTTATTTTTATCCATTTATTTGTAACCGCGCCTAATATAAATAAGACCGAACGAACACATTCTCGATGGTCGCCTGAGGGGACAGTATTAATTTTTGATTGGTTGCAACAAACTGCTCATTATGCATCCTATTACGTCGAAGAAAAGCACGCCCCCTTCTGCCGTTGTTCATTTGGGGCCTCGTAAAGAGTCATCTTCCTGTGTCAATCCCTACGGAAGTGGGGCTTTGAAGTAAGAGATAGTGTAGTAATCACTCAGTTTATCGCTGGACACTAGACATCCATCAGCCTGTTTTAGTGGTTTTGGGAGATTTCAGAGGTACTTGGTGTTTAAAAGTTTTGTAGATCATTAGATCGCACCACGAGACGTGGTCTGTCAACACTGTCCGTTCTTGGTTCGCAAAGGACTTAGGCATGAAAATATGTAAAATGGAGTGCTTCTGAAAGACCACCACTGTTAGATCTCTGGAACTTTGGACTCAACTTGTGTCTCCTTCAGTAGAAAATATACTATATCGATTATCTTGTTACTGAGCCTTGATTCTTGAGACTCTTTCATCTATTTGTAGCAGTCTCACAAATGCTGAACGTACGTGTGTCCCCTCTCAATATGGCGGACAATAATTCACTTAAGTATTCGAGTGACCAGCACACTTATTGTGATACTCATTCTCTTACTTCGTCAAAAACCTCTCCCGATGAAAACTGGCCCAAGAAGATGCTTGCTGCTCTCCAAGACTCGGCTCCTCCCGAACCGATTCGTCTTGCTTGCATGAGTCCTGTTCCCAACAGGCCATATTTCTTTGAAGAAGAGTTTCATGGCAAGATCTCCAGGGAAAAAGTAAATGAGCTTCTCATTGGCGGTTCTGTTGATCCTGCAAATGGAAGATTTCTTGTCCGGGAAAGCCTTTCCGCAATAGGTGATTATAGTTTATCTTTAACTTATGGCGGTAAAGTCGAACACTACCGTTTATTCCATTCGAACGGGAAGTACTCTACGAGCAAAGAAGACAAAGAGAAGAAATACGACAAGCTTGTAGACTTGGTAGTTGATATATTGGAGATGCTTCGATATGTCGATGAAGCTCAATCGGAAAAGCAAGAAAAGAAATTCGCAGAGAAAACTAAGATTCATTCCTTCAAGATTTATGACTACAAGCAACCAAAATGGTGTGATATTTGTGGAGGATTTATGTGGGGACTCAAAGGGCAAGGAATGAGATGTGATGTTTGTGGGATGAATGTTCATCAAAAGTGCAGTAAAGATGCCAAAAAGGAATGCAAGAAGCCAGAGGAAAAGGAAAAACCTAGAAAGAAAGGCAGCATAGCAGGCTTGCCTCAAGATAGCATTTCTGCAGAAACCTTCAGCACTCAATGTTATTACCAGGAGGGTTGTGTGCACTTTCTTAATTTTCTCAACATCCCTGTCTCATTATTTAATGTAAAGGCCCTAAACCCATGCTACTGCAGTAACTGTTGTCAAGAAGTTGAAACTCCACTTTACAAACAAGGGGATCCCCCAAGAGAATACTCTATGCCGATGGGGTGGTGCAGGTTTCAATTTATGGGTTCTGGTAGAACCTCTACAGAAAATATATCTTCATGGAATATGGCATTCTTGTCCTTAAGTGCTGATAAAATCACAGATGTTCTGGAAACCATGTTTGGAGCTGAGACTGAGAATTCTGATGAAATGCCCAAACCTCTGACAAAATTTACTCCCTCCATTATTTGTGCTGACCTGGACTCTCCAGCCACCAAGTACAGTGATCCAGAAACAGATGAACGAAGGGCAGGTCAAGTTGTTCTACAAGTTTACATCCAGCCTTACTCTTACAGGTTGATGGGTAGAGCTGGCTCTAAAGAAGAGATAGATCCTTATTTCAAGAAAGAGACTATTTACTGGGTGACAAATCAAATGTCTTCTGTGGTTCCATTTGCTTTGCTGGTCAAGACTATGGATGCAACTTACCTACAGTTATAAGAATTTTCTACTAATAAAGCCGACAACAGCAGGCTGCATCAATGCACATCCATTATTTAGTTCAAGTCTGATTAGAATAAAAAAAAAATGCTCAGCTTATTGTGCTTTGTAGTACAATACAATACAATACAATAAACTTTATTGTAGTAAGTTTGTAAATTCTTTAGCTTTAAATTTGATTTTTTTTTGATTGAGACATTTTTGAAATGAGCTGAACATCCATAATTGCCAATGCTTGTATATGTAAGAAATGACAAAGCTTGTCCAAATGTATTCATTTTTTTACAATATTGTATATTATGATGAAAAAAATTCAGAATCGTGCTTTGGAAAATAAATCGATATTTATTTTTTGAATCTCAGATATTCAATGTACATAAAATACATTACAAATATTGAATTTAGAATCTAAAAGTAAAAAAAACCTTCATATTTAGTATCATTTCTAGTAAGGAAATTTTAACTAACTTATAGAGAAAATATGTTGTAATCAAAAAATTAGTAGCTTATAATAGTTTTATATATCATTATAGTAGATGGATATAAACTTCTGATTAAAATCCATGTAATTCTAATATGTAAACCTAGGAGGTTTCAAAGTCTTCTTCGTGTATGTATGAGTTGATTACTGAAAGTAAATTGTTTCTATAAATGATTTATATCTTTATTATTTTCAAGCATGGTTGTGTCTTTGTTTGACTAAAATAGAGAAAATTGAATTAGCCTTAATTGGTAAAGTTTCATCTTAAAAAAAAATTTTTTTTTGTTGTCTTTATAAGTACCCATAATCACATGCTTCTTAAGGCTTTTCCCTATTTTGGGAAATACTTCTTAATAGTTACATAAAAAGCGATCCTAAATACGACCCTAAATACATAAGAGTTTTAAGTGTTAGAAAGCCATATTATAACTAAAGATTCTAAAAATTCGAATTTAACCCTTGAATTTAATAAAAATACAGAGCTGACAATAACAATTTACAGGAAATTGCATCATTGGGATGAGTTTTGACTTGTAACATTTTAAAATATTTAGTTTTTTAGGTATTCCTTCAATTGAAACCATCTAACAAAATATGTGTTTATTGTGAAATAACTAAAAGGGTTCAACTAAAATCCAAATTGGTGAAAAAATATTTATGGGTCTTTATATTTAAAGACCTGAATTTTAAGCATTTATGTTTTTAATTTCTTATGTACACACTTATTACACATCTAATAGATGTGCAATAATGTTTCTGCTGATTAAATCAATTTTCACTGCCTTCATCTTCACAAGAATATCAAGTCATTACATGATGTGGCTATTGACTCCAGTGTGTTTAGATGTTTTATTCTTTCCTCCTAAAATATAATTTAAAAAATTCACACAAAGCTATCAGTGTTCATCTTTATCATTTAGACCGTTGATGCACAATTATTTTAGGTAGTGACAACCTACTCTGTATTAAACCATACTTAGACTGTAAGGTATTTCCTAGCATGTATTCTGATTGTTTTTAGAGATAATTTAATAAATGGATGTCAAATTTCCGTGCGGAACGATTTCGGGTGACCGGAAGTGCGTCAATTTAAAGCCCCATCAGTAATACTTCCGGTTTATATGATTCCCGCCAAAACGTACGTGCGCGCGCGCGCGTCTGATCTGGCAAAAATAGAAAAGAAGGAAAAGAAAGAAAGTTGGTGAAAATGTAAATAAAAAGGTTTCAAAATGAGTGTTTTAAATGACCTTTTTAAACAAATTCTTTATTCCGAAGAGTGTGTTCGTGAAAGATTTTCAAGACTGCGTTCTAGTAAGTCCAAAATGACTCAATATACGTAAGCTCACTCATATGATCACGAGGGAGATATTAGGGCGGAAATAGAATAGAAGACACAATATAATCGGATTTTCAACGGCTTAGATGAAATTTTTGAATACTTTTAAATCGACTAGTCCGTGAATAATCTTGCTCTTATCGACGGCATAACTTGACATTCAAATAGTCAGCAGTTTTTGACTGAGCTAAGCTCAAAAACTTTTTCTGATCATTGAACCTTCAGTTAACGAGGACATCCAAACGATTCAACTCCAGATACGGGACGCGGAAGATGAACTAAAATCATTACAGGGAAGTGTAGTGTTGAAAAACCAGCGTTTGGCAGAGGAAGAAGAAAAGCTGAAATCGTTACGAATAAAGAAAAATGTCACAGACGAGCAAAAGAAAGAGCTGGAGAAAAGCAACATAAAACATCAACAAGAACTCGTAAGCAATATAAGCTGAGCTTGCCCTGGGGTTAGAAGTTAAGCCCTTAAATTTTGCGTTCGCACTTAACATTTTATTCTTGCTAACTTTTTATAGAAAATGGTTAAAGAGGAGTCAGAAAGTGAAAGGTAATCATAGTAGGTCATTATAGTAATTATAGAAACGGTTACAAAATTTGCTCATTTTTCATTTCATTTTATTTCATTTCAGGAATAAATTCATTTTGGCTGTTGAGACATTTATGTTATACCACGATCTTTCTGGTAATGGAAAAATGAAGAGAGACGAGACGTCAAGAAGTAAAGTTGCATCTCTCAGAAAAGAAAAGGAAGACATTTGCAAAGGTAAGCAATATAAAAGGGAAAATGGGAAACAAAGGTTATCTTATTATGACAGAAAATGGGAGTACAAGATAGTTCATGCATATCGAAATAATGTAAACTAGGCTAAAGATAAAGGAAGATGCTGGAAGGAAAAGTCAAACATACAATGGCTTTCCTGCTTTCTGATTGGCTATACTTTTAATGGTTTAGGGCAAATGACAGTTCGCTGTCCGATTATTCATTTATATATTTTCTAATAGATGTGGAAGTTCTGAAAGCACAAGAAAAGCAAATCTTAACACTCAGAGAAGAAAGGGACAAATGGTCACATCTCGTAAAGGAACTCAGTAAACAAAAAAAGGGTATTTGGTTAATTTGTTTCTAGCTTTTAGTCAACAATACAACATCAGAAATGGATGAGTATTTCAATTATGCCTTACATCCAATATATGTCAATATTATTGATGTTTTAGACCTCGCCAATACTTATGAAAATTCTAAAAACGAAACTGCAGCACTGGAAAAGGAAAAAGAAACGATTTCCAAGAAACCACAAAATGATCCAGAATTTAGAAGGTGTGTCTACCTATGATGTAATAAACTTATGAGAATTGATTAGAACCAAGAAACTGATATCAATTTTATTACAAATGCATTCAATCAAAATAAAGATTGAGTGCAGAACTAGAAGCAGCTAAGGATGGAAGTATGGAGGGAATTTGTGAAGCTTTAACACAAGAATTGAAGGAGCTTCAACAAATCTATTTAAAGAAAGAGCTGCAGAAGCAAAAGCATTTGCAGCAACAGCAAAGTAAGGTAAGTGCCTTTGATTGTCTGTTAGGTCATGAAATAGCTAGATGTTTGTGAAGGCAATAACTAGCCTTTGGTGATTTTTTTCTTCTTTATTCTTTTTTGCATACATGCTCCTTAAAAATCTTATGAAATATTCTCTTTTAAATCTTTATAGGAATCCTATTACCAAATCAATCCTAAACAAAGACAAAGATATGTAGAGAATACAAAGCAAAGAAACAAAAAATAGTGTACAAAACAAATGTACCAAATAAAGCATTGTGTATTGTTCCAATTTTTTTATTTTCTGAATCAACTACAATATTGTACCTAATATGTAACACCTTCAATTCTTTATTTTATCTTTCCTGTAGATTACCTAAAGGATAGTAAATGTTCCAGTTCTTAAGTTTATGTTACATTTTCCTTCATATATACACCTTTAACTTTCATACTAATAAATGACAGACAACTTTATAAAATATCACTAGAGTTTTCTATGCACTATTTATATTAATCAGAGTCACTAGATCCATAACTTTCCTCCATGAAAGCAGTTCCTCTAGAGATGGCTGCTTCTTGTATTGCCATTGAAAAAGCCTTGCTGGACCACTGACCAGAAGGTAAAGCTTGCTTTGTCTTTGTTAATGGTTCTTTACTTTCTCTCATACCTTCTCCAGTAATTTCTTTCATAATACTTCGATCCCCAAATTTGACTTGTGCTTTCTCAAAACCACCATCCACTTTAAAATTATCATTGATTTTAGAACCATTAACTAAAAATTCAGTTTGAGTATCTTTTGGTTCAGATAGATCTGTTCCATTTTCATCTTGGTACTTTTGTTTTTTGCTTGGTTTAACAAAACCTGCCTCTGTTATCAATGGGTCCTTAGCTTTAGTTAAAAGCACATTTCTCAGTTCCAGTAAAAGGTGCTGGCTTTCCTCTCTACTTCTGCTTTCTCTCTCTAGCTCCTCCCTAGTTAGTATTTTCTGGTCAAATTCAGAATCATCATCAAAATCAGTATATCCCTCAAATACACAATCTCCCATTACTTCATCAGGTTCCATCATCATTGACTGATTCACAGAACTGGAATGTTCCTCTATTTGTTCTTTTGCATCACCATCTTCTTCAGTAGTTATGGTTTCAGATTTGTGTACCCCAGAAATCATTTTTAGACTATGGAACCCTTCTTCCCAGCAACAAATAGCACTGTCCAATTCATTTCTTAATAGGTTGTAGTTATACTCCAGTTCATTCATGTGTAGGTCTCTATCTTTATCAGAATCTTCTGAAGATGAGCATGTTGTAAGTTCTTTGGATTCATTCTCAGTTTCAGTAGTTACAAAAGAGTGCATAAACTGCATCCTTGTTAAACAAGCTTTCAAGTGGAGCTCAAGGCTATGGACAGATGTATAGTACTGTGTCCACTTGCTTTGGGGGTTGTTATTTGGTGTATCATGATGTAACTCACTATCCCCTGTAAAAGTCAAAGCGCTCTTATGGAGATGGTAACTTAACTGTAGCGATTTTAAGTCTCTTGTTACCATTGCCAATTGATCATAAAAACCTAAGAATAATCTCTCAAAGCTTTTCCCATCGAAGGGGACTTCACTTGATCTTGCTTTTTCAGATAAAGATAAAAGGAAGCGACCCAAAAATTCTGACTGCTGGGATGCAATAGCAGATAAAAGAATTTTCAAGTAATGCAGAGAAAGTTTTTCTGATTCAGCACACTCTCCTAAACCAAACTGTATTAATGGATTGGATGATATACAAGTGAAAACACTAGTAACCTCTGTGGCAAAAGGAATATCCACAAACATCTTTTCCATGGTTGAACAAGATCTCATGAGCAGGTCCATTCCATTGTCACATAAACTCTGACGTAACTTTGGATATATATCTCTCGTACTTTCCCCTTCACCATCCTTCTGTTGGTAGCCAATTTGCATGCCAAGTCCAACTAATGTATAACCCTTGGAAATCAACTCAAGTTCCTGGATCAGCATGACAGACTTTCTGAATACTGCTACAAATGTTTTAACCTCACTTGTATAATCCTTCAAGATCTTCATATTTCTGTGATGTAAAACTCTGAGGCTATGCATGCTCCACACATAGTACCCTAATATGGATATCACCAGCAATGCACCAATACTTGATCCTTTGTAATCACATAAATAATTCCAATAATTTGAAGCAAGAAATACAGCCAACAGTAAAAATATAATGCTCAATATGCATTCACGCGTCCAATCAGACAAAAAAAGCATTCGTGTTTGCCCTGTGATGTCTTCAGCTTCTTCGGAAATGTCAAACAATTCAGGGTCAAATTGATGAAGGAAAGTGTAATCATCTTCACTCAGAGTTCCTGAATTGATTACTACTGTGGCATAATCTTTCCTTGTTGAAAGCGAATTATCTGCACCCAGACATGAAAATCTTCCATTGAAGCTTAACATCCAACCTTTCAATCCAGAATTACTTTGCTCAACAACTTCTTCCAGCTTGCATTCATCATCTGGTTTCTCAGGTCTATCAAACTTTTCTGGCTCAATCTCGGTAAAGCCTGCTTCCCTTAGATACTTCTCAAGAGGGGAGTTCTCAAAAATTACGTCTTCATCGTCTTCATCTGCCATTATGAAGAACAGACCAAAAGGTTCTATTTTCTATTTAGAACACTTCGTCCACCATCTTGTTTTACCTCCCGACTCACCTTGCGCGCGTCGCCTTGTTTTGCTTGGGCTTCCTGTGTCTGCAATGTAACCAAGCCTGATATTCCAACATGGCGAACGAACTGCGAACTTAGAAGACAAGACAAGACTCTAAATTTTTCTTGGTTTTTCCTTCTCTTACTAAACAATCAAAGCTTAATAAAGTGTGTTTGATATATTGCTTCCCAAGATGTCGTCTGGATATAGGAAGAGAAGAATTTCGGTAAGCCGTAGTGAACTAATCTACGTTTTTATGACGATTTTTGGTCATTGACCAAATTTAATTTTTGGTTTTCCTTATTGATTATTTCTGGTTTTAATCTAATTTTGTAGGAGTCAAAGTCATCTGACGATGATGATAATTACACGCCTTATGTACCCTTGAAAGAGAGAAGAAAGATGGAGGTACTGCAATGCAGAACAATAATTTTATAGATTTGCTGATCATGCCTTGCTTTTTTTTGGATGCTTCATAGATAGTCTGTTTAATATCGACTTGCCTTGCACATGGTCACTAGTTCGCAAGTGTAGAACAGATAAGAACGCATTTACTCATTACATTCATTTATATGTCTGTCCTCAAGGGAAGTGCCTAGCATGGGACTTAGAGTCCCGTTCGCGCTTTTCCTATTGGGTAGTTTTATTTATCTACTTTTCCTTTAAACTATTTTCATGTATTATATTAACAGCTATTGCCCAATAAAGTTGTAAAAAAAAAAAAAATAAATAAAAATAAAATATACACTTTATTGATCCTTTCTTATTTGCTATACACCAGTTGGAAAAGAAAGAAAAACTTCTGAAAAGAAAGACTACCTCAGACAAGAAGGAAGAGAAGGATGCCAAAGTAAGTCGTCGTACATAATGTATAGTTTGACAACTACGTACCTACAGCTAGAGCATCCTAAAAAGTATAGAGCTAAAGCAAGTAATGTTCAAACCACTGATATAAGGCATGTTTAATGATGAAGGTAGCCACCAATGTTGCCGAAAAACATCAAGCTCAAGTTATTTATTTGCATGAAGACTGGAAAAAACCTACCAGTGAAAGCCTCAGAAGTACTAAAGTTGTATCATCCAAGACCTAGAAAATGCCAGGGATGTAGCCCTACATGACCCTCCTTCTATGTGCAGTGGCAGATTTAGGGGTGGTTACAGAGTCCCATTACCTGACCCAACCCCCCACCCACCCTTTTTGGCTTGGAATTAGTTGCTTTGTATAGCAAAAGGTGCATTTTCTTGTCTTATGATTTTATCTATTCATCTTACAGAAGCCTCTTGAGAATGAAGAAGGTCCAATAAATTCTGCTCCTGTGCCTAATGTCAGTCTGCTTGATCAACACAGTGAGCTCAAGAAAATTGCTGAAGGTAACAGCTGTATAGTCTTGAACCACATCTGGTGTTTTGACTTCTGTCAATCAATTTTACAATGGGCTGTGTCCATTCTGACCATGAACAATAAATAAATTCCTGTGTCACAGAATTTCCTTATTGCTTGATTGGTATGAACTTGGCCTATTTTAAGTTTGATTGACAGAAGCCAAAATAGACATCTGGAGTTAGAAACAAGTTTAGGACTTGGGGAATTTCACTACCTACTTACTGCTACATGTATTTTCATAACCATGCAAACTCTGTAGTTGCGAGTTGCCCGTTGGAATTTGGTTTTTCACTGCCGCCAGTCAAAACTATAAAAGGTACTGACTGATTATTTTTGATTGACGGAAGCAAACAAACAAATTTCAGCATGCTCCTCCTACCTTCCAAAAAACATGTTTATGAAAATAGAAGTAAGAGATCTGGAATCTCAAAAAGTGGTACAAGAAATATTTCAAGAAGCAACAAATATTAATTTTTAAATTAGGAGAACTTTATAATAATTATTGCCATTAACTTACTTTTTGCAATTGTTTTTTCATTTGAATACAGCTGTTAAAGAAACACATTATGATAAACAACTGAAAGAGGAAGAAAAGATATTGGAGAGCATTGCTGAAAGAAAAGGTACTGAAAGACTTTGGTTCAGTAGCAGCATATCTTCTGTTCTGTTCCGTGTATTCAGTTAAACAACATATCTCTCTGTTATTTGTGTATATTATTAATATATACTCATAGTATTAGTTACCCTTTGTTTTAGCTCTTATGGCAGTTGGAGAAATAGCGAAGGGTATAGTATACACAGAATCTATTAAAACAGGGTAAGGCCATAAACAAAGTGTTTTAATTGTTCTATATTGAACTTTATTATTTTGATTTTAGTGACCAAAAGAGTTTGTTAGTATTTAACTGTAAAGTGGCTTACTTCCCTATCCCCAACTTCTTTCCTCCCTTCCTATTCTCTCTTCCTTCATTCCTTCCTCCCTTCCTTTCTCCCTCCCTTTCTCCCTCCTTGCTTCCCATTCTATTGTGCCTTCTTTTTTTCATCCTCTCCTTTCATTCTCTCTTCTACCCTTCCATCTTTCCTTCCTTCTCTTCTCACTTCCTCCATCCCTCCATTCGCCAAGATATTTGTTTTCCCATATTGTTATAGAATAGTTACTAAACTATTGCTGTATCTAATTTATTTCTTTAGATGGAAACCTCCAAAATATGTATTGTCCATGCCTAAAGAAAAGTTTGAAAAAGTCAGAAGAAAATGGCATATTTTGGTAGAAGGGTCTGACATACCCCCTCCTTTGAAGTCTTTTAAGGTAAAACCTAGCAACATTTGATTTATGATTAAACAGTCTTTTGTTGAAAAACATTCTTTGAACTATAGAAGTTAGGTCAACACTTTTTTGAAATAATTGAACATGCAGTTAATGATTACTCAGTCTGCTGAGCCAGTAGCTCATGACTAAAGCACTTAACAGCAGATCTCGCTCACTTGAATTTAGAAGTGGGTTTTTTGCAGAGGGAGGAAAATGTGAGAACCTTGACAAAATCTCTTGAAGCACAGGAGAGAACCAACAAGCTACTCTACTCACATACGACAACCAGCCTGGGAATCAAATCCAGGTCACAATAGCAGTGCACACTGGTCACCTGGGCTACCTGTATACAAATTATACTTATTAGAGTGTAAAATTTATCTATGCAATTCATAAGTGATAAAGCCTGGCTATACACAGAATCAAAATATGCAACAAATTTGAATAACTATTGTTTTGGACTGACTAGCCTCATGTTCACTTGGAAACATAAAAGCATTTTTACATGTATGAGAGTCTAGTCAGTCAAGAACAATAGTAAGTTATTCAAATTGGTTCCCATATTTCAATTTGGTGTATACTAGTTCATACTGGCAATAAATCCACCAGTTATTTAATATTGTTGTTGGACTGATATATGGATCTATTAGGTAGGCTCACCCTTCAGTATTATTTGTTTAACTACACAGGAGATGAGATTTCCACGCCCCATCGTAAATGCGCTGAAAAAGAAAGGAATTGTTCACCCTACACCTATACAGATCCAGGGCTTACCTGCAGTGTAAGTGGTTGAAAATCCCAACTTGTATTACTAAGCAGATAATATGCTTTTAGCATAGCAGGCAATTTTTGGTGTGTGTGCACTCGTTTTCAAATGAAAAACTTATGGTACAAACTGCGCCTTGCTGTGACCGTGTCAGGGCAGTACCGTGGCTGAAAACATTCAGTGATGTGTTCATGCTGTAACCATACCTACAGCTGTAGTCTCCTTTTTACTCTGCAAAGGAGACTAAACCGTACTGTGTGCCATGACTTTTCACACTCGTATGAAACTACTATGCTTTTACTACATAATAGGTTACTGATAGTGACATGTCATGACTCTGTTTCCCTATTACTGTAGGTTAATGGGAAGAGATATGATTGGAATAGCCTTTACTGGATCTGGAAAGACTCTAGTCTTTATATTACCCATCATCATGTTCTCTTTGGAACAGGTACGTAATTCAATTCTGTTTTGTATTGTTACAGACAATATCCATTTGCACACAGAATAGGATAGATAATTAGGCCTCCTTAGTTTTAGATAAATTCATGAAAAAAGTTCTAGAATCTATTACTCCCTCTGTGGAAAATCTACTACAGTACTTGTAGATTCAAGCTTGTTTCTAGATAAAATAACAAAGTTAAGGTGAAACAAAATGAATTCCCTCTTTCTTTGTTGGTGTTACTTCATCCAATTCACCATGATTCCCCTTATTACATCTTGATACCACTACCACCAGAATCCTCTTCAAATTCTTTTTGTTATTCAAATATTTGAACTCCATTGGAGTCGCAAGATAATGGTGTTAAGTAGGCCAACCAAAGGAACTACAAAAAGGATTCTGGAGGTAGTGGTTTCAAGCGTAATAAGGGGAATCAATAATTGCAATCACATTTTTTTTCCTGACAATATTGAACCCTACTTTGCATTCACACTCTTTGTGAGATTCAAGTATGGATATTTCCTGTGTCAGACTACGCATTTGAATATTTCCCTCAGTTTCCAAGTGTAAAACATAAATATAATTGATCTGTAATTCATGGTATAAAATATTTTTCTAGGAAAAAGTTCTTCCCTTTGAAAGAAATGAAGGTCCTTTTGGACTCATAGTAGTGCCATCGGTATGTTGTGATATTATATGAAGCATGGACTCTAGACTCCTCTGAGGTGGTCTATCTTCTTATCCTAATGGAAGGAGGAGGGGACTAGATAGAGAGAATTCTCTCCATCCCATGCTCATTCAGTCTCAGTCTCACTAAGTCACATAAATCCAAACAGCACAGGTATCCAATCAAAGAAGCAATCGAGAATCTCCTAACCCAAGAAAGACAACTGCAGAGGAGGCTGCATGGACTCATTTCTCATTTAAAACAGATTAAAATGTTTAAGGTCATAAGATACTAGATATAAAATATTATCTGTATTGATTAATTTCTAGAGAGAGTTGGCACGGCAAACATATGAGGTTATCACGTACCTTTCAAGGGCTCTTGAAGCAGATGGTAAGAAATGTGTAAAACGTGGACACATGCTGCACTGTTTCTATTCCTCACAGTTCATTCAAATCATAAATTAAATCTTTTTGACTATGGTTAAATGAACATGCTTTCTTTCAGGTTACCCCGCCCTCAGAACATCACTTTGTATTGGAGGAAGTTCTATCAAGGACCAGGCTGAAACAATGAAAAGGTAGCTTATAAGCTTGGAATATCGGTTTTAATTTATAATTATATGATTCCAGTAAATGGCCATAATATTCAATCGATGTTTTCATTTTTTTATCAAGGGGTGTCCATATGGTGGTAGCTACTCCTGGAAGATTAATGGATTTATTGAATAAAAAGATTTTAACCCTTGATATGTGCAGGTATGCAGTAAGTCGGAAGTCAGAATTACAAAAATAGCTACCATCACTATCATCATCATCATCAACCTCAACTTAACCTTCAACATTATTATGTCATCATCATTATCACCATCATCATCATCATTCATAATTTATGTCATCAATGCCAACAACAACAACAGCATCTTTATCATTATGATCAACAACAACATTGACATACATCATCAACACCATTAATGACACCCACACCATATCATAATAACACCAAAATGTCCAGCAAGAATTGAAATTTATCCAGTGGAATATTTACTTTGCCAGTCATTTCGACCAGAAATGTACTGTATGTTGAGCCAGAAACAAGTTATGACTGAGCTAAAACTAATTTCAACATGACAGGCAATGGACTAGCCTTTATTTTTAGACCTGCACCATCATCTTCATCATTATCATCATCATCATCAATCATCATTCATTGTCATCATTCATCAGTCATCATCATTCATCATCATTATCATCATGATCTATTCATCATCATGATCCATTCATCATCATGATCCATTCATCATCATCAATCATTATCCATCAATCATCATCATCATTCATCAATCACCATTAATCATCATCATCAATCATCATTCATCATCACCATAATCAATCATCATCATATTGAAATTTAATATATAGCAAAAATCTTAGTATAACTTGATATCCATAACTTTCTCCATGTTGTTAGATACCTTGTTCTTGATGAGGCTGATCGTATGATTGACATGGGTTTTGAAGAGGATGTCAGAACCATCTTTTCATATTTCAAGGTAATCCATCCAATCAATATATTGAAAATGTAAAAAATTTCATGCTATCCAATGGATGAGCCTGAATGAGCCTTATTATACCAGTTATAGAGTGTCTAATAATATGCCAGTATTTTCACTATTCGTAACTCCACAGTTTCAGCGTCAGACCCTACTGTTTAGTGCAACAATGCCTAAAAAGATCCAAAATTTTGCAAAAAGTGCCCTTGTTCTGCCAGGTATAGAATAAATTACCTCAGTTGTATATGAAATATTGCTAGTAGTAACTTAAGTAACTTAATTGAAGTAAATTAGAGAAGAAAAAAGAAGTAAATCAGAGCTGGTTGCACAGAAACTTTTCCATGGTACAGACATTTAGAGTAGTTTTCGTGTGACTGAGAAATGTCAGACATACATCAACGGCTTGGCAAGTAGGGAAGAAAATATCATGATGCACAGACATCATAGAGACAGCAGAGCAGAGTTTTGAGTGGGGAAGGGGTGCTAATCTGGGAGGGGGCTCGGGAATGTCCTCCCCCTGAAATTTTATAAATTGAGGCTTTTGGAAATGTGATTTCCAGTTTCTGCAGTTTTGAGGGACTATTGCTTTATATCTATTGCATTAAAGCTTTAGGCAACTCATAAGAGAAAACCATTTTTGGCTAAAAAAATTGAGAGGGTATGCCCCTCCAAGCAGCCCACTGCCTCTGCGGTGCCTAGAAAATGTATGCGACAGGGTCCCTCTGCACCTTGTGTTTTCCATACTCACGTAAAACCATGAGAAAGGCTTGGAAAAATTCGACTTTCTGTATCTGAACTAGTTTGGGTTTAATTTGACTATAGTGACTGTGAATGTTGGACGAGCAGGAGCTGCTAATCTGGATGTCATTCAGGTACTTACAGAACAATGTAATTTGTATATTATCTGTATCAGTAAAGTTTGCCTTTCCGAACTTTAAAGTATATTCGCAGCGACCTCGTGATGCATATGGTTGTGGGACTGAGTCCTGAGGTGCTAGATAGTGAAGCTATTTAAATCCCTCCTCAATTATGATTCTTTGGCTTGAGAAAGGCAGACAGACGTTATTTTAGTAAAATATTTTCTTCCATTCATCCATTTACTACACGTTAATAATGAATATTTGATGCATTGCTTATTGCATGTTTTCATTTCTCAATCCAACAGGAAGTGGAATATGTGAAACAAGAAGCTAAGATAGTCTATCTGCTTGAATGTTTACAGAAAACAACTCCACCGGTTTGTACATCTTACATCTCTCATCTACATAGTACATCTTTAATCATGAGCTACCGTGAACTCCCTTCGTAACCATCATATATCTACATTTGCAGGTCTTGATTTTTGCGGAAAAGAAGAAAGACGTAGATGATATCCACGAGTACTTGTTGCTCAAGGGAGTAGAAGCTGTAGCTATTCATGGTGATAAAGGTATAAATTCATTACAATCTGAAACCTCTTACGAAATTGCATTTCACGCTCATTGATTGGTCAGTTCCGGCACGCCAAAAAAATGGGGTCCAGTTATCATTGCAATGCATCATGGGACTGTTTGAGGGAACATATTTCCAAGGTGACGTCTATTTCGTCCCCTAAACATTCCTACAATGCAATACAATGCCAACTCGCCCCAGTTTTTTCCTCAACTTCGGAATGCCAAATATTGCCACTTCCGCACCGTTACCGTGCCGTATATTTTTGATATTTTGCATTCCTAATCAATCTGTTTCCTCACTTCAGATCAAGAAGAACGTGAACATGCTGTCCAGGGATTCCGTCAAGGCATCAAAGACGTGCTTGTAGCTACAGACGTGGCGTCTAAAGGACTTGATTTCCCTGACGTCCAACATGTTATAAATTTCGATATGCCTGAGGACATCGAAAATTATGGTATGATAGAACTAATAAAATACCTTTTTTGGCTGGGGTAGGGTCTGGGTAATTTACCGCTGTTTTTATTGCTATGCACTGATCGAGACAATAGTCACGACACTGAGGAAAATCTCGGAGTACACTACCGTCAATAAAAATACACCGTTAGAGTAGGTTTTACCGATCCCACGTACATTTACATACTCTGATTGATGGTAGTTTATTGTCTGATTTCTGTCGCGATTGTTGTCTCGATCAGCACGTAGCAATGAAAGCAGTGGTAACATCCAACATGTTATGAATTTTACTATGCCTGAGGACAGTTGAAAACTACTGTATAGTATGATAGAACTGATAAAAGGCCACTTGGGAGTAGGCTGGGGGAAATGTTTTTCACTTTTTTGAGCATCAGAGCATTAGCTCTTTTCTTACTATAAACCCCTTCCCATTGTCATTGACTGTAATATTGTTACGTGCATGTATTTTTAAGGGGGGAGGGGTAGATGGAGTGACGCCCCCTCCCCAGTGGGAAAATCTTGGACGCACCTCTTCAGCTGTGTGTGTTAATCTCAAGTACAAAGGTTCTCTGTAGCTCACATGGGTTTTTTTTCGTATTTTAGTACACAGAATAGGTAGAACTGGTCGATGTGGCAAGACAGGAATAGCTACTACATATATCAACAAGTCTTGTGGTGAGTGATTTAGTTATCATCCATCTCTTTATTCATTTCCCATCCTTCCTTCCATCTATCCATCTATCCATCTATCCATCCACCTCTCTTTCGTTCATTCATTATTCCTTCCTTTCATCCATTCATCCATTTGTACTATGGTTATTTACCATGTTGTCTTTGTAGATGAGTCTGTACTTCTTGACTTGAAGCACTTGCTACTCGAAGCCAAACAGAAAATACCACCAGTACTCGCTGCTTTGCAAGCAGATAATGAGGAATATCTTGAACTTGGAGGTAAGATAAAAAAGGGTCGAAACCCTCAGTACAGTCTTTCTCTCAAGTGTTCTGTACTCAGATTATTATTTTTTGTCTATCTAGATGAGCGAGGCTGTGCCTATTGTGGTGGTCTTGGGCACAGAATCACAGAATGTCCCAAACTTGAAGCGATGCAGTCCAAACAAGCTGGAAACATTGGACGTCGTGACTATCTTGCTCATGGATCTGCTGATTGGTAAAACCGTGAAAGGCTTGCTAAATGCACATGAAGGTAGGGTAAACTGTAACCTGCGTGCATCCGAACATAACTGTGGTTAATTCCACCGTCTTAACCAGAGGTATAGTCGGGTTGCATGCAGGCTAGGTAACTACTGATAGCTGCAAGCCAGTTAGAAACGAAAAAGAGCAGGGCTACTCTTCCTTCATGGCCCTAGCTGCCTTGGTTCACGGTTTTTACACTGCGCGGCTTACCGTTCCCGAAAGACGCGAGAACAGGTTGACCAATGCATCGATTGATCTAATAAATAAAGAGAACACAGTATCTGAGACTGGATATTGACATGCAGTGGTGGATGTTTTCCCCACAAGAACATTAACTTTGTGATAATTTTATGAAAATCAAAAACGTTTGCAAGAATTGCACCCAAAAAGGATTTATTCTTGTATAGTTTCATCTTAACTTCTCTCTGTTATCTTCTGAATGTAATTTATGTAAATATTATTTCTAGCTTTACTCTTAGTTTTACGCATGGTCTTTGTCATGTAAAAGGCGATCAAAGACCCAAGAGGATTCTGGGGGATGGTAAAAAACGCAGATGCGCATGTTAATCACGAACGACTATTGAACCCTTGCCCTGTGGACAGCTGCCCAAAAAATGCTATAGATAAGGAAACTTGAAATCTTAAAATCGAAGTGCTAATTCCGTCCTTAACTTCGGCTTACTTGATTCGTAATTTCGGCTGCAGTCCAGAACCTAATCGAAAGTCCTGTGCAAAACTGCATAACATATCAATTACCTCTTAGTCTTTGATAAACATTCACCAGTTTCCTTCCTTCCGGTATCTCGAATTTTATCATTCATCATCTCTAGAATGTAAATATATTAAAATAACAGTCAATAAAACATTTTTCTTCACTCAAAACAATCTAATAATGTTTGTTATGTTGGGGTAGGTGGACCGATATTTTTCCTCTTTAATCTCTATTTTTGTGGTCAACCTACGATACAGTAAAAATATCAATGCCTTTATTGCCCGTTTATTAAAATGCTGATATTGCGCAATTGCAATCAGATAGAGCCGGGTTATGATTGGTTGACGCTATCAAATGATTCACTGACAAATACAGATTGCCTTCAGATCTGTCATTAGGTATTTCAAACTTTAATCAGTTTATTTTTATTAACTTTATATTTATTAGTTTTTTTTGTAGTTTCGTAAATTATTGAATTATTAATATTATTAAATTATTAATATTATTAATATTATTAGATTATCAAAATTGTGATTTCAGCTTAGTTGAAATAAAATTCACATCTCTAACTTTATAGTCGTTACTCTTTTAATGAGTATTGGGACAACAAGAAGTGACCTCATCAGCTTAGTGACCTCATCTGTCATCTTCAGACACATACACTAGAAAATCAGGCACGTTTTACCCAAAAAGAATCCCATAAACATTTGAATAGCAATCTATATTAAAGACTTACAAAATAACTAAACCAACTGCAGGACAATTGTAAGGTAAATCGTAACGTCCTAGTTCGTCAACTTCTACCCTCTCTTTAGTCTGGATCACATCGTCTACAATTGGTCTTGTCTCGGAGCTGAGCTGAGGTAGGGAAAGTTCACATTATGTGCACACATGTTACTGTTCACATTATTCTAACTCTCCATTTGTAACTCTTTATCTCTGTAATTTCGTATATTTGTAACTTTGTATCACTTCGTAACTCTGTAACTCTGTATTGTCTCGTAACTCGAATTAGAATAAGCTCAGTACTGCATGCTACGGTTGCTGCTGTTGTTATTGGTGTTTGTAGTGGCGTTGAGTGGGAAAGGGATGTGGTGATGCAGATTTTTTTAAATCTATAGATCCCTTTTGAAATTATCTGGGATGCGAGACTAATAGTATAACAGGAAAACACCAAAGAAATGGCACTAATTTTATCAAGAAAAATTGCGATTTCTTTCTATTTTCTTATTAGCTTCATTTTCAGAATATTTTGAGAGTCTATCTTAAAAGCTTTTTTCGATTCAGCCAGAATCGGCATCACATGTGAGTAGAGTTTGTTAGGTCTCTCCCTTGATTCGAGGGTTTTTCTTTGGTTTTCCTCCCTCCGCAAAACCTAACACACTAAATTGCAATTCGATCTGTGATTTAGCCGTGCTCAGCCGGCCAAGGGGTTGTCTACAATAAAATTTGAAAATTTTGAAGGTTTAACAAATTTTACTTCAGGACGGGTCATCAAAGCGTTGTCCATCTTTCAGATGTATACACACACTAAGGAACGAGGAAGAGTGATGTTTACATTTTATTCCCCTGTCATGTCCTCTCAAGCCCGCTCACCACACTATTCACCAATACGAAGCCACCAAATAATTTGCCTAAGTCTTGACAAACTTCCATTTGAAGAGTTAATAACTTTCATTTACACTTTGGATTTACTTTATTGAATCTGTGTTTGATCAGATGGTTTAAAGGGTGTGTGCTTAGAAAACTTCTTTGATATATTCTCTATTTTTTTATATTGAGGAAAATCTTTGCCCTGTACGAAGATGGTGATTCGGGTGCTTTTGGTCTTGTCTTTTTTGTGTGGTGTTGCAGCTAATACACCAAGTCTTGATGAGCTAAATGGTAAGTATTTGAGATAAGCTGAAAGGTTGAAAAGAAAGGAAAAAGAAGAAGAAAAGAGGAAAGGAAAGGACTGAAGGAAAGGAAATTAATGAAGGAAGGAAGGAAGGAAAGAGAAAATGAAGTAGAAAGGAAGGAAGGAATGTAAGGAAAAAGAGAGACTGAAGGAAAGAAAGAAGCAAGCTAGGAAAAGAGGAAGAAGAAATAGAAGAAGGGGAAAAGATGAGTAAAAAAAAGGCGCAAAAAGTTAACCCTCACTTTTTCAGTTGTAAATTTCTTAGAAACAATGGCTAAAAGAAAGATTATTCGATGTTTAGTCAATATCCGCGTACGTACAAACATCAGCCACTGAAATAATGTATCAACAATCCTACTTGAAGTATGTTTAGAAAAGTTTAGAAAAATTAGCTGTTAGAAAAAACTTAACTTGGCCAGGCTTTTAAGACACCGAGTTAAGGCCGGTTGAGGTCGGTTAGTACATGGTTGAGGTCGGTTAGTACGTGGTTGAGGTCGGTTAGTACATTGATGGCTACACATAATCAACCTTTTTTTCAATTTCTTATTTTTAGTTTAATTTTTTTTTCCTTTAAAGATACTCAAACAGATATACGACTTTGATGTTTTGACTAACTAATTCGTGTCTACCCAAATGCTTTGTCTTCGTGCGGCAGATTAGCACCCCATTCGCTTCAGTCTTGAATTTTAGGCGCAATAAAAAGCTTGTTTATTTTGAGACTTTTCTTTGTAAGACTTGTTTGCTTTTCAAGCAAATAACTCGTTAGTGAAAGATACAGTTTTTTCCCTGAAACCCATCCTTGTATTACGAGGGTAGCACTTAATAGCCAGTGGCTAACAAACCTGTGGCCCTCGTTCCATGATCGAATTGGAATTAAGAAGTTGATTTTTGTGGAGGGAGAAAAATCGGAGAACCCGGAGAAAAACTCGGAGAAAAAATCAGCGCTATTTTCATGTACTATCAACCATTGCTTATCTTACAATTTATTTGTATTTTATTTGAATTTCCATTTATTTCTTATTTGCTCTGCAGCGGAAAGTCTTACATTCGGGTTACTAGATTTACGTCCCACGATTCCGTGCTTGACGAGTTCGTCATCAGTCTTCCTAGTTTTGAAGGACGATTTTTGAAAACCCTTTTTAAAGACATTTTAGTTGCGATTTCTTATTTATCCACACTTTCTTTCAGAACTCTTCAAGCAAGAACATGTAAGAAACAAGCGATCTGGTAAGAACGTACAAGCTGCGGATAAGCCAAGTATCCATATGCATTTGTTAAACTGACGAAACATCTTGGTAGTGGTAGATTGAGTGGGATGGGGGTGGAGGGGAGGGGAGGGGAGGATCATGGGATACTATGGGGCCTTAAAAGTGGGAGTATCGGGGTGACCTAGATTGATACATTTTCATTATATTTTGACAAAGCAAGTACAATATCATTACCTGTCATAATTCATCATTCGTTTTTTAAAATCTAAAAATATATTTTTGGGGTATCGGATGGGGTTGATGGTATCCGATACCCAATCTACCCAATCGCTTTACCCAGTCCCCATGCAGCAAATCAGTGCCCAGTCTCCCACTGACTTGTTATTGTTGAATATTACACGTGCAGATTGCGTGGATCAGATGCAATATTGCTCATCGTACAAAGCCTATTGCAATGACCCGGCATACAAAGATTACCTGAAAAAAGAATGCAAGAAAACATGCAACTTTTGTGTAAAACGTAAGTACACAATGTCGGTGGTTTACAGAGGGTCCCATTTGGGTACCCGATTGTCAATTAACTACTATTTATTAATTTTACAAACGCTGCCCATAATATTTAACCAAAATAACAGAAATGTCAGTTAAATGTTAACTTTCATTTGTCAGTTAATTACTAATTTTAGGCTATTTGTCACCTAGCTATTATCTATCACCTACTATGTATCACCATCCACCGTCTGGCATCTATATAATATCTACCATACATCAGAAGTTACTTATTAGCAACATTTACCAACATTTAGCAACATTTATTAGCAACATCCACCATCTAGCATCTATATACATTCACTATACATCCACTATCACTTACTCACCTAACATACCTGTCACCCACCCAGCCAACACACCATCACCTCCCAATCAACCATCCACCATCTAGCATCTATATACATTCACTATGCATCCACTATCACTTATCACTCACCTTATATACCTGCCACCCACCCAGCCAACACACCATCACCTCACAATCAACCATCCACCATCTAGCATCTATATACATTCACTATGCATCCACTATCACTTATACCTTATATACCTGCCACCCACCCAGCCAACACACCATCACCTCACAATCAACCATCCACCATCTAGCATCTATATACATTCACTATACATCCACTATCACTTACTCACCTAACATACCTGTCACCCACCCAGCCAACACACCACCACCTCACAATCAACCATTCACCATCTAGCATCTATATACATTCACTATGCATCCACTATCACTTATACCTTATATACCTGCCACCCACCCAGCCAACACACCATCACCTCACAATCAACCATCCACCATCTAGCATCTATATACATTCACTATACATCCACTATCACTTACTCACCTAACATACCTGTCACCCACCCAGCCAACACACCACCACCTCACAATCAACCATCCACCATCTAGCATCTATATACATTCACTATGCATCCACTATCACTTATACCTTATATACCTGCCACCCACCCAGCCAACACACCATCACCTCACAATCAACCATCCACCATCTAGCATCTATATACATTCACTATGCATCCACTATCACTTACTCACCTAACATACCTGCCACCCACCCAGCCAACACACCACCACCAGTCCCAATCAACCATCCACCATCTAGCATCTATATACATTCACTATGCATCCACTATCACTTATCCCTCACCTTATATACCTGCCACCCATCCATCCAACACACCATCACCTCCCAATCAACCATCCACCATCTAGCATCTATATACATTCACTATGCATCCACTATCACTTACTCACCTAACATACCTGTCACCCACCCAGCCAACACACCATCACCTCCCAATCAACCATCCACCATCTAGCATCTATATACATTCACTATACATCCACTATCACTTATACCTTATATACCTGCCACCCACCCAGCCAACACACCATCACCTCACAATCAACCATCCACCATCTAGCATCTATATACATTCACTATGCATCCACTATCACTTATACCTTATATACCTGCCACCCACCCAGCCAACACACCATCACCTCACAATCAACCATCCACCATCTAGCATCTATATACATTCACTATGCATCCACTATCACTTACTCACCTAACATACCTGTCACCCACCCAGCCAACACACCACCACCTCACAATCAACCATCCACCATCTAGCATCTATATACATTCACTATACATCCACTATCACTTATCACTCACCTTATATACCTGCCACCCATCCATCCAACACACCATCACCTCCCAATCAACCATCCACCATCTAGCATCTATATACATTCACTATGCATCCACTATCACTTACTCACCTAACATACCTGTCACCCACCCAGCCAACACACCACCACCTCACAATCAACCATCCACCATCTAGCATCTATATACATTCACTATGCATCCACTATCACTTACTCACCTAACATACCTGCCACCCACCCAGCCAACACACCATCACCTCACAATCAACCATCCACCATCTAGCATCTATATACATTCACTATACATCCACTATCACTTATACCTTATATACCTGCCACCCATTCAGCCAACACACCACCACCTCACAATCAACCATCCACCATCTAGCATCTATATACATTCACTATACATCCACTATCACTTACTCACCTAACATACCTGCCACCCACCCAGCCAACACACCATCACCTCACAATCAACCATCCACCATCTAGCATCTATATACATTCACTATGCATCCACTATCACTTATCACTCACCTTATATACCTGCCATCCATCCATCCAACACACCACCACCAGTCACAATCAATCAACCATTAACAGATGATTATTGGTAATAATTTATATTAATTTCTATATCTTTTGTCTGCAGCATGCGTCGACAGGTTTCCAAAGTGTACTGTATATCTCAGTTCCTGTGCCATAGACAGTTACAGAAAATCACTGGAATACTACTGCTCAAAAACGTGTGGATTTTGTAAAGGTAATAAAACCATAGCACTGCCTCTTTCTTCGGCTGTCTTGTTGTTTGGGATTGAAATTATAGATTCTGTAATGTGTGAAGTCAGGTTTTTTTTGTTTTGTTGTTTTGTTTTGTTTTTTGTTTTGTTTTGTTTTGTTTTGTTTTGTTTTGTTTTGTTTTGTTTTGTTTTGTTGTTTGGTTTTGTTTTGTTTTGTTTGGTTTTGTTTTTGTTTTGTTTTGTTTTGTTTTTTGTTTTGCTTTTATATTGTTGTTTCTTTTGTTTGTTTGTTTGTTTATTTGCTTGTTTGTTTTCTTGTGAGCTTAAAGTAAGGCCTAAACTCATAGGACAGAAGACTTTTTCTTTTCTACCTGATCAACTCTTACTCTCTTTGTTTGTAGTACCAACAACTACACAGGCACCAACAACATTACCGAGAACAGAAAAACCAATCGAGCATGGTAAATATTACGAAATTCATAAATAAATTGGGGTATAGAACAAGCGAAATGTTTACCCATTCTTTCTTGAGTTATATTTCGTCTAAATGTGCAGCACTTGCGGTACTTAAACAGGGGCGTATATAGGCAGGATGGCCAGGGTGCCCGCCTCCTACGCCCCTGTTTAAGAACCGCAAGTGCTGCCACCCCCCCCCCCCCCATCCTGTTGGCTTTTTTGGGGGGTTGCCGTTTTTTGGGGGGGAGGGGGGGGTTGATGTTCTGAAAACGGGTTATCCATGTCCCCTCCCGCCAAGGCAAAAACCAGGACAAAGACACGTCATTTCTTTCTTTTTTTAATCATCCATTATGGCAGCAATATCATCCAAAATGGCGGTCATGTTTTTAACCTTTTGATATTCCTCGTAGGTGACATCAAATGTGGAACAAAAGGCAAGGGAAACACAAGGATAGTTGGAGGTACTCGAGCCAAAAAAGGAGCCTGGCCTTGGCAAATCACAATGAACTACAAGAACAACAAAGCTGCCAAAACACCTCATTGGTGTGGGGGGTCTGTCGTGGCTAAACAGTGGATCGTTACTGCTGCTCACTGCTTTGTTTATGGGGATAACCCTAATGACTATACTGTTGTGATGGGTAAGAAGACTATAGAATGGAATAGAATGGAAAAAAATGGAACGGAAAGAAATAGAATGGAAAGAAATGGAATGGAAAGAAATGGAATGGAAAGAAATGGAATGGAAAGAAATGGAATGGAAAGAAATGGAACGGAAAGAAATGGAATGGAAAGAAATAGAACGGAAAGAAATGGAATGGAGAGAAATTGAATGGAAAGAAATGGAACGGAAAGAAATGGAATGGAAAGAAATGGAATAGAATGGAATACGGTTCTACAGAAACAAATAGCGTGATCCATTGTGAGAAAGAAGAAGGCAAAGAGAAATGTACTAAGAAAGAGAGCGCAGTAGAAGAGAGTGAAAATAAAAAAGGAAGAAAGGAAGAGGGAGAGAGAAATGGACGAACAAAAGGAAAGAGGAAGAAAGTGAAAGAAAGAACTAAAATGGAAAGAGAAAACGAAAGAGAAAAGTGCTGTAATGCCCTGTTATATGGTACAATTTCTTGTTCAAGTTGTCTCACACAAAAAAAACATTGTTGCTGCAGGTTGCATAAGTATTTTTCACATTTAACATAACCAATAAGAGACGATAAGAAAAATGAAAAAAAGCGAAAGAGAGGAATGGAGAAAGAGAAAGGAAAAGAGAAGAACAATAAAGAAAAGGGAAGGGAAAATAGTAAATAAAAAATAGAAAAATTTTCAATTTCAAGTTTCAAGTTTCAAGTATCTAAATATACCCAATAATACCCAATAATACCCAATAATACCCAATAATATAATAATATCTAAATCTGTCTTGTTTCAGGTGAACACGATCTTAATGTGACTGATGGTTATGAACAGAAAATCGACATTGAACAAATCATCAAGCATCCATTCTACGACGCCTACAACAATCATGACTATGACGTGGCTTTGATCAAACTAAAGTCAAACCTGACCTTCAATGACCGAGTACGACCTGTATGCCTCCCTTCCAATGATTACCCAGCAGGAGCTAACTGCTACATCAGTGGATGGGGACATCTGTTTGAATCAGGCCATGGACCATGGGTACTACACCAGGTAAGGGGGTAACGGCTACATCAGTGGATGGGGACATCTGTTTGAATCAGGCCATGGACCATGGGTACTACACCAGGTAAGGGGGTAACTGCTACATCAGTGGATGGGGACATCTGTTTGAATCAGGCCATGGACCATGGGTACTACACCAGGTAAGGGGGTAACTGCTACATCAGTGGATGGGGACATCTGTTTGAATCAGGCCATGGACCATGGGTACTACACCAGGTAAGGGGGTAACTGCTACATCAGTGGATGGGGACATCTGTTTGAATCAGGCCATGGACCATGGGTTCTACACCAGGTAAGGGGTTAACTGCTACATCAGTGGATGGGGACATCTGTTTGAATCAGGCCATGGACCATGGGTTCTACAACAGGTAATCCATGCAGATCTAGTTCACAAAATGATAAATATTTTGGAATTTTTTCTTAGGCAATGGTTCCTTTGGTCTCACGAAATGTTTGCCAGAAATCCTTTGATGATCTTCGCTACAAGCTAACAGCACGCATGCGTTGTGCCGGTAATGGGATTGGTGGGATCGACGCATGTCAAGGAGATAGTGGCGGACCGCTGGTCTGTAAGACTGGGGACACGTGGTATCTAATGGGCGCGATTAGTTGGGGAATTGGCTGCGCGCGCAAGAACAGATATGGTGTGTACTCTGACATGACGGATCTTAAGTACTGGGTACAAGGAACAATACATGCAAACTAAGATGGTTAAAAAGCTTTAATTAAATTAAAGGAGATCAATAAACTCGCTCTCAGCGCTAAGAGTATAACATAACCTTTCCTATAGACTAAAGTGTAGGTACAATACAGGACTATGTGTCCTCCCACGAATAATCCAATCCGATACAGGTCTATAGGTCTTTCCACACCTTATCCAATCTGATACAGGTCTATAGGTCTTTCCACACCTTATCCAATCCGATACAGGTCTATAGGTCTTTCTACACCTTATCCAATCCGATACAGGCCTATAGGTCTTTCCACACCTTATCCAATCCGATACAGGTCTATAGGTCTTTCTACACCTTATCCAATCCGATACAGGCCTATAGGTCTTTCCACACCTTATCCAATCCGATACAGGTCTATAGGTCTTTCCACACCTTATCCAATCCGATACAAGTCTGTATTAGGTTTTCCAACACTTTCTAGCTGATCTGAGAAAAGATATTAGCCAATCAGAATTGAGATAATTTGCAAAAGTGAAGTGTTATCCTTTGTAGTCCAGCGACTCGGGAAATAGTTATTTCTTTATTTTATTTTCCCTAAGTAATGAATATCATTGTGAATGTATACAGAATATCGAAAACCTCTCCTGATAAGTCAATTTTTGCAGGCTTCATGACACCTCAGTTTTGCACTATTTCAGATCAGCTTGTTATCCAATCTTATAGAAAATAGAGATTTTTTGTACATATTTGAACAAAAAGCACAGCCTATAACCCATGGATTTGAATGAAAAAGCTCATGCTACGTACAATCCGCCCTTTTTTGTATTTTGTATCTTTACAAAGATCTGTTAGCTTTGTGGCATTATTGGCCTTCCTATGCTAGACCATAATAGTTGGAATATTCTTTTTTTCTCAAAAGCATGGACTATAGCCCATGATTTTGATCAATTTTGGATGATTTTCAAACCTTTTGAAATATTATGCATTATCCATAAAAGACAAAAATTAGGTGATTTTTGGCCATTTTGGGACAAAAAGCATGGACTATAGCCCATGGTTTTGATCGATTTTGGGTGTTTTTCACACCTTTTGAAAAAATATGCATTATTTATGAACGATTCAAAATGGGTGATTTTTGGCCATTTTGGACCAAAAAGCATGGACTATATCCCATGGTTTTGATCGATTTTGGGTGTTTTTAGGTCTTTTTGAACTTAGTGAAAAAATTAATTGATTTTAAAAAAAGTGATTTTTAGGCTATTTTGGCCAAAAAGCATGGACTATAGCCCATGGTTTTGATCGATTGTGGGTGTTTTTGAAGTTCCCTAACAAATTATCTCATTTTAAAAAAGGGTGATTTTTAAGCTATTTTGGCCGAAAAGCATGGACTATAGCCCATGGTTTTGATCGATTTTGGGTGTTTTTCACACCTTTTGAAAAAATATGCATTATTTATGAACGATTCAAAATGGGTGATTTTTGGCCATTTTGGACCAAAAAGCATGGACTATAGCCCATGGTTTTGATCGATTTTAGGTTTTTTTCACACCTTTTGAAAAAATATGCATTATTTATGAACGTTTTAAAATGGGTGATTTTTGGCCATTTTGGACCAAAAAGCATGGACTATAGCCCATGGTTTTGATCGATTTTGGGTGTTTTTCACACCTTTTGAAAAAATATGCATTATTTATGAACGTTTTAAAATGGGTGATTTTTGGCCATTTTGGACCAAAAAGCATGGACTATAGCCCATGGTTTTGATCGATTTTGGGTGTTTTTCACACCTTTTGAAAAAATATGCATTATTTATGAACGATTCAAAATGGGTGATTTTTGGCCATTTTGGACCAAAAAGCATGGACTATAGCCCATGGTTTTGATCGATTTTGGGTGTTTTTCACACCTTTTGAAAAAATATGCATTATTTATGAACTTTTTAAAATGGGTGATTTTTGGCCATTTTGGACCAAAAAGCATGGACTATAGCCCATGGTTTTGATCGATTTTGGGTGTTTTTCACACCTTTTGAAAAAATATGCATTATTTATGAACGTTTTAAAATGGGTGATTTATGGCCATTTTGGACCAAAAAGCATGGACTATAGCCCATGGTTTTGATCGATTTTAGGTGTTTTTCACACCTTTTGAAAAAATATGCATTATTTATGAACGATTCAAAATGGGTGATTTTTGGCCATTTTGGACCAAAAAGCATGGACTATAGCCCATGGTTTTGATCGATTTTAGGTGTTTTTCACACCTTTTGAAAAAATATGCATTATTTATGAACGATTCAAAATGGGTGATTTTTGGCCATTTTGGACCAAAAAGCATGGACTATAGCCCATGGTTTTGATCGATTTTAGGTGTTTTTCACACCTTTTGAAAAAATATGCATTATTTATGAACGATTCAAAATGGGTGATTTTTGGCCATTTTGGACCAAAAAGCATGGACTATAGCCCATGGTTTTGATCGATTTTAGGTTTTTTTCACACCTTTTGAAAAAATATGCATTATTTATGAACGTTTTAAAATGGGTGATTTTTGGCCATTTTGGACCAAAAAGCATGGACTATAGCCCATGGTTTTGATCGATTTTGGGTGTTTTTCACACCTTTTGAAAAAATATGCATTATTTATGAACGTTTTAAAATGGGTGATTTTTGGCCATTTTGGACCAAAAAGCATGGACTATAGCCCATGGTTTTGATCGATTTTAGGTGTTTTTCACACCTTTTGAAAAAATATGCATTATTTATGAACGTTTTAAAATGGGTGATTTTTGGCCATTTTGGACCAAAAAGCATGGACTATAGCCCATGGTTTTGATCGATTTTAGGTGTTTTTCACACCTTTTGAAAAAATATGCATTATTTATCAACGTTTTAAAATGGGTGATTTTTGGCCATTTTGGACCAAAAAGCATGGACTATAGCCCATGGTTTTGATCGATTTTAGGTGTTTTTCACACCTTTTGAAAAAATATGCATTATTTATGAACGATTCAAAATGGGTGATTTTTGGCCATTTTGGACCAAAAAGCATGGACTATAGCCCATGGTTTTGATCGATTTTAGGTGTTTTTCACACCTTTTGAAAAAATATGCATTATTTATGAACGTTTTAAAATGGGTGATTTTTGGCCATTTTGGACCAAAAAGCATGGACTATAGCCCATGGTTTTGATCGATTTTGGGTGTTTTTCACACCTTTTGAAAAAATATGCATTATTTATGAACGTTTTAAAATGGGTGATTTTTGGCCATTTTGGACCAAAAAGCATGGACTATAGCCCATGGTTTTGATCGATTTTGGGTGTTTTTCACACCTTTTGAAAAAATATGCATTATTTATGAACGATTCAAAATGGGTGATTTATGGCCATTTTGGACCAAAAAGCATGGACTATAGCCCATGGTTTTGATCGATTTTGGGTGTTTTTCACACCTTTTAAAAAAATATGCATTATTTATGAACGTTTTAAAATGGGTGATTTTTGGCCATTTTGGACCAAAAAGCATGGACTATAGCCCATGGTTTTGATCGATTTTAGGTTTTTTTCACACCTTTTGAAAAAATATGCATTATTTATGAACGATTCAAAATGGGTGATTTTTGGCCATTTTGGACCAAAAAGCATGGACTATAGCCCATGGTTTTGATCGATTTTAGGTTTTTTTCACACCTTTTGAAAAAATATGCATTATTTATGAACGATTCAAAATGGGTGATTTTTGGCCATTTTGGACCAAAAAGCATGGACTATAGCCCATGGTTTTGATCGATTTTAGGTTTTTTTCACACCTTTTGAAAAAATATGCATTATTTATGAACGATTCAAAATGGGTGATTTTTGGCCATTTTGGACCAAAAAGCATGGACTATAGCCCATGGTTTTGATCGATTTTAGGTTTTTTTCACACCTTTTGAAAAAATATGCATTATTTATGAACGATTCAAAATGGGTGATTTTTGGCCATTTTGGACCAAAAAGCATGGACTATAGCCCATGGTTTTGATCGATTTTAGGTTTTTTTCACACCTTTTGAAAAAATATGCATTATTTATGAACGATTCAAAATGGGTGATTTTTGGCCATTTTGGACCAAAAAGCATGGACTATAGCCCATGGTTTTGATCGATTTTAGGTTTTTTTCACACCTTTTGAAAAAATATGCATTATTTATGAACGATTCAAAATGGGTGATTTTTGGCCATTTTGGACCAAAAAGCATGGACTATAGCCCATGGTTTTGATCGATTTTAGGTTTTTTTCACACCTTTTGAAAAAATATGCATTATTTATGAACGATTCAAAATGGGTGATTTTTGGCCATTTTGGACCAAAAAGCATGGACTATAGCCCATGGTTTTGATCGATTTTAGGTTTTTTTCACACCTTTTGAAAAAATATGCATTATTTATGAACGATTCAAAATGGGTGATTTTTGGCCATTTTGGACCAAAAAGCATGGACTATAGCCCATGGTTTTGATCGATTTTAGGTTTTTTTCACACCTTTTGAAAAAATATGCATTATTTATGAACGATTCAAAATGGGTGATTTTTGGCCATTTTGGACCAAAAAGCATGGACTATAGCCCATGGTTTTGATCGATTTTAGGTTTTTTTCACACCTTTTGAAAAAATATGCATTATTTATGAACGATTCAAAATGGGTGATTTTTGGCCATTTTGGACCAAAAAGCATGGACTATAGCCCATGGTTTTGATCGATTTTAGGTTTTTTTCACACCTTTTGAAAAAATATGCATTATTTATGAACGATTCAAAATGGGTGATTTTTGGCCATTTTGGACCAAAAAGCATGGACTATAGCCCATGGTTTTGATCGATTTTAGGTTTTTTTCACACCTTTTGAAAAAATATGCATTATTTATGAACGATTCAAAATGGGTGATTTTTGGCCATTTTGGACCAAAAAGCATGGACTATAGCCCATGGTTTTGATCGATTTTAGGTTTTTTTCACACCTTTTGAAAAAATATGCATTATTTATGAACGATTCAAAATGGGTGATTTTTGGCCATTTTGGACCAAAAAGCATGGACTATAGCCCATGGTTTTGATCGATTTTAGGTTTTTTTCACACCTTTTGAAAAAATATGCATTATTTATGAACGATTCAAAATGGGTGATTTTTGGCCATTTTGGACCAAAAAGCATGGACTATAGCCCATGGTTTTGATCGATTTTAGGTTTTTTTCACACCTTTTGAAAAAATATGCATTATTTATGAACGATTCAAAATGGGTGATTTTTGGCCATTTTGGACCAAAAAGCATGGACTATAGCCCATGGTTTTGATCGATTTTAGGTTTTTTTCACACCTTTTGAAAAAATATGCATTATTTATGAACGATTCAAAATGGGTGAGTTTTGGCCATTTTGGACCAAAAAGCATGGACTATAGCCCATGGTTTTGATCGATTTTGGGTGTTTTTCACACCTTTTGAAAAAATATGCATTATTTATGAACGATTCAAAATGGGTGATTTTTGGCCATTTTGGACCAAAAAGCATGGACTATAGCCCATGGTTTTGATCGATTTTAGGTGTTTTTCACACCTTTTGAAAAAATATGCATTATTTATGAACGATTCAAAATGGGTGATTTTTGGCCATTTTGGACCAAAAAGCATGGACTATAGCCCATGGTTTTGATCGATTTTAGGTTTTTTTCACACCTTTTGAAAAAATATGCATTATTTATGAACGATTCAAAATGGGTGATTTTTGGCCATTTTGGACCAAAAAGCATGGACTATAGCCCATGGTTTTGATCGATTTTAGGTTTTTTTCACACCTTTTGAAAAAATATGCATTATTTATGAACGTTTTAAAATGGGTGATTTTTGGCCATTTTGGACCAAAAAGCATGGACTATAGCCCATGGTTTTGATCGATTTTAGGTTTTTTTCACACCTTTTGAAAAAATATGCATTATTTATGAACGTTTTAAAATGGGTGATTTTTGGCCATTTTGGACCAAAAAGCATGGACTATAGCCCATGGTTTTGATCGATTTTAGGTTTTTTTCACACCTTTTGAAAAAATATGCATTATTTATGAACGATTCAAAATGGGTGATTTTTGGCCATTTTGGACCAAAAAGCATGGACTATAGCCCATGGTTATGATCGATTTTAGGTTTTTTTCACACCTTTTGAAAAAATATGCATTATTTATGAACGATTCAAAATGGGTGATTTTTGGCCATTTTGGACCAAAAAGCATGGACTATAGCCCATGGTTTTGATCGATTTTAGGTTTTTTTCACACCTTTTGAAAAAATATGCATTATTTATGAACGTTTTAAAATGGGTGATTTTTGGCCATTTTGGACCAAAAAGCATGGACTATAGCCCATGGTTTTGATCGATTTTAGGTTTTTTTCACACCTTTTGAAAAAATATGCATTATTTATGAACGATTCAAAATGGGTGATTTTTGGCCATTTTGGACCAAAAAGCATGGACTATAGCCCATGGTTTTGATCGATTTTAGGTTTTTTTCACACCTTTTGAAAAAATATGCATTATTTATGAACGATTCAAAATGGGTGATTTTTGGCCATTTTGGACCAAAAAGCATGGACTATAGCCCATGGTTTTGATCGATTTTAGGTTTTTTTCACACCTTTTGAAAAAATATGCATTATTTATGAACGTTTTAAAATGGGTGATTTTTGGCCATTTTGGACCAAAAAGCATGGACTATAGCCCATGGTTTTGATCGATTTTAGGTTTTTTTCACACCTTTTGAAAAAATATGCATTATTTATGAACGATTCAAAATGGGTGATTTTTGGCCATTTTGGACCAAAAAGCATGGACTATAGCCCATGGTTTTGATCGATTTTAGGTTTTTTTCACACCTTTTGAAAAAATATGCATTATTTATGAACGATTCAAAATGGGTGATTTTTGGCCATTTTGGACCAAAAAGCATGGACTATAGCCCATGGTTTTGATCGATTTTAGGTTTTTTTCACACCTTTTGAAAAAATATGCATTATTTATGAACGATTCAAAATGGGTGATTTTTGGCCATTTTGGACCAAAAAGCATGGACTATAGCCCATGGTTTTGATCGATTTTAGGTTTTTTTCACACCTTTTGAAAAAATATGCATTATTTATGAACGATTCAAAATGGGTGATTTTTGGCCATTTTGGACCAAAAAGCATGGACTATAGCCCATGGTTTTGATCGATTTTAGGTGTTTTTCACACCTTTTGAAAAAATATGCATTATTTATGAACGATTCAAAATGGGTGATTTTTGGCCATTTTGGACCAAAAAGCATGGACTATAGCCCATGGTTTTGATCGATTTTAGGTTTTTTTCACACCTTTTGAAAAAATATGCATTATTTATGAACGATTCAAAATGGGTGATTTTTGGCCATTTTGGACCAAAAAGCATGGACTATAGCCCATGGTTTTGATCGATTTTAGGTTTTTTTCACACCTTTTGAAAAAATATGCATTATTTATGAACGATTCAAAATGGGTGATTTTTGGCCATTTTGGACCAAAAAGCATGGACTATAGCCCATGGTTTTGATCGATTTTAGGTTTTTTTCACACCTTTTGAAAAAATATGCATTATTTATGAACGATTCAAAATGGGTGATTTTTGGCCATTTTGGACCAAAAAGCATGGACTATAGCCCATGGTTTTGATCGATTTTAGGTTTTTTTCACACCTTTTGAAAAATATGCATTATTTATCAACGTTTTAAAATGGGTGATTTTTGGACATTTTGGACCAAAAAGCATGGACTATAGCCCATGGTTTTGATCGATTTTGGGTGTTTTTCACACCTTTTGAAAAAATATGCATTATTTATGAACGATTCAAAATGGGTGATTTTTGGCCATTTTGGACCAAAAAGCATGGACTATAGCCCATGGTTTTGATCGATTTTGGGTTTTTTTCACACCTTTTGAAAAAATATGCATTATTTATGAACTTTTTAAAATGGATGAATTTTGGTCATTTTGGACCAAAAAGCATGGACTATAGCCCATGGTTTTGATCGATTTTGGGTGTTTTTCACACCTTTTGAAAAAATATGCATTATTTATGAACGATTCAAAATGGGTGATTTTTGGCCATTTTGGACCAAAAAGCATGGACTATAGCCCATGGTTTTGATCGATTTTGGGTGTTTTTCACACCTTTTGAAAAAATATGCATTATTTATGAACGATTCAAAATGGGTGATTTTTGGCCATTTTGGACCAAAAAGCATGGACTATAGCCCATGGTTTTGATCGATTTTGGGTGTTTTTCACACCTTTTGAAAAAATATGCATTATTTATGAACGATTCAAAATGGGTGATTTTTGGCCATTTTGGACCAAAAAGCATGGACTATAGCCCATGGTTTTGATCGATTTTGGGTGTTTTTCACACCTTTTGAAAAAATATGCATTATTTATGAACGATTCAAAATGGGTGATTTTTGGCCATTTTGGACCAAAAAGCATGGACTATAGCCCATGGTTTTGATCGATTTTGGGTGTTTTTCACACCTTTTGAAAAAATATGCATTATTTATGAACTTTTTAAAATGGATGAATTTTGGTCATTTTGGACCAAAAAGCATGGACTATAGCCCATGGTTTTGATCGATTTTGGGTGTTTTTCACACCTTTTGAAAAAATATGCATTATTTATGAACGATTCAAAATGGGTGATTTTTGGCCATTTTGGACCAAAAAGCATGGACTATAGCCCATGGTTTTGATCGATTTTGGGTGTTTTTCACACCTTTTGAAAAAATATGCATTATTTATGAACGATTCAAAATGGGTGATTTTTGGCCATTTTGGACCAAAAAGCATGGACTATAGCCCATGGTTTTGATCGATTTTGGGTGTTTTTCACACCTTTTGAAAAAATATGCATTATTTATGAACGATTCAAAATGGGTGATTTTTGGCCATTTTGGACCAAAAAGCATGGACTATAGCCCATGGTTTTGATCGATTTTGGGTGTTTTTCACACCTTTTGAAAAAATATGCATTATTTATGAACGATTCAAAATGGGTGATTTTTGGCCATTTTGGACCAAAAAGCATGGACTATAGCCCATGGTTTTGATCGATTTTGGGTGTTTTTCACACCTTTTGAAAAAATATGCATTATTTATGAACGATTCAAAATGGGTGATTTTTGGCCATTTTGGACCAAAAAGCATGGACTATAGCCCATGGTTTTGATCGATTTTGGGTGTTTTTCACACCTTTTGAAAAAATATGCATTATTTATGAACTTTTTAAAATGGATGAATTTTGGTCATTTTGGACCAAAAAGCATGGACTATAGCCCATGGTTTTGATCGATTTTGGGTGTTTTTCACACCTTTTGAAAAAATATGCATTATTTATGAACGATTCAAAATGGGTGATTTTTGGCCATTTTGGACCAAAAAGCATGGACTATAGCCCATGGTTTTGATCGATTTTGGGTGTTTTTCACACCTTTTGAAAAAATATGCATTATTTATGAACGATTCAAAATGGGTGATTTTTGGCCATTTTGGACCAAAAAGCATGGACTATAGCCCATGGTTTTGATCGATTTTGGGTGTTTTTCACACCTTTTAAAAAAATATGCATTATTTATGAACGATTCAAAATGGGTGATTTTTGGCCATTTTGGACCTAAAAGCATGGACTATAGCCCATGGTTTTGATCGATTTTGGGTGTTTTTCACACCTTTTGAAAAAATATGCATTATTTATGAACGATTCAAAATGGGTGATTTTTGGCCATTTTGGACCAAAAAGCATGGACTATAGCCCATGGTTTTGATCGATTTTGGGTGTTTTTCACACCTTTTGAAAAAATATGCATTATTTATGAACGTTTTAAAATGGGTGATTTTTGGTCATTTTGGACCAAAAAGCATGGACTATAGCCCATGGTTTTGGTCGATTTTAGGTGTTTTTCACACCTTTTGAAAAAATATGCATTATTTATGAACGATTCAAAATGGGTGATTTTTGGCCATTTTGGACCAAAAAGCATGGACTATAGCCCATGGTTTTGATCGATTTTAGGTGTTTTTCACACCTTTTGAAAAAATATGCATTATTTATGAACGATTCAAAATGGGTGATTTTTGGCCATTTTGGACCAAAAAGCATGGACTATAGCCCATGGTTTTGATCGATTTTAGGTGTTTTTCACACCTTTTGAAAAAATATGCATTATTTATGAACGATTCAAATTGGGTGATTTTTGGCCATTTTGGACCAAAAAGCATGGACTATAGCCCATGGTTTTGATCGATTTTAGGTGTTTTTCACACCTTTTGAAAAAATATGCATTATTTATGAACGTTTTAAAATGGGTGATTTTTGGTCATTTTGGACCAAAAAGCATGGACTATAGCCCATGGTTTTGATCGATTTTGGGTGTTTTTCACACCTTTTGAAAAAATATGCATTATTTATGAACGATTCAAAATGGGTGATTTTTGGCCATTTTGGACCAAAAAGCATGGACTATAGCCCATGGTTTTGATCGATTTTGGGTGTTTTTCACACCTTTAAAAAAAATATGCATTATTTATGAACGATTCAAAATGGGTGATTTTTGGCCATTTTGGACCTAAAAGCATGGACTATAGCCCATGGTTTTGATCGATTTTGGGTGTTTTTCACACCTTTTGAAAAAATATGCATTATTTATGAACGATTTAAAATGGGTGATTTTTGGTCATTTTGGACCAAAAAGCATGGACTATAGCCCATGGTTTTGGTCGATTTTAGGTGTTTTTCACACCTTTTGAAAAAATATGCATTATTTATGAACGATTCAAAATGGGTGATTTTTGGCCATTTTGGACCAAAAAGCATGGACTATAGCCCATGGTTTTGATCGATTTTGGGTTTTTTTCACACCTTTTGAAAAAATATGCATTATTTATGAACGTTTTAAAATGGGTGATTTTTGGTCATTTTGGACCAAAAAGCATGGACTATAGCCCATGGTTTTGATCGATTTTGGGTGTTTTTCACACCTTTTGAAAAAATATGCATTATTTATGAACGATTCAAAATGGGTGATTTTTGGCCATTTTGGACCAAAAAGCATGGACTATAGCCCATGGTTTTGATCGATTTTGGGTGTTTTTCACACCTTTTGAAAAAATATGCATTATTTATGAACGATTCAAAATGGGTGATTTTTGGCCATTTTGGACCAAAAAGCATGGACTATAGCCCATGGTTTTGATCGATTTTGGGTGTTTTTCACACCTTTTGAAAAAATATGCATTATTTATGAACGATTCAAAATGGGTGATTTTTGGCCATTTTGGACCAAAAAGCATGGACTATAGCCCATGGTTTTGATCGATTTTGGGTGTTTTTCACACCTTTAAAAAAAATATGCATTATTTATGAACGATTCAAAATGGGTGATTTTTGGCCATTTTGGACCTAAAAGCATGGACTATAGCCCATGGTTTTGATCGATTTTGGGTGTTTTTCACACCTTTTGAAAAAATATGCATTATTTATGAACGATTTAAAATGGGTGATTTTTGGTCATTTTGGACCAAAAAGCATGGACTATAGCCCATGGTTTTGGTCGATTTTAGGTGTTTTTCACACCTTTTGAAAAAATATGCATTATTTATGAACGATTCAAAATGGGTGATTTTTGGCCATTTTGGACCAAAAAGCATGGACTATAGCCCATGGTTTTGATCGATTTTGGGTTTTTTTCACACCTTTTGAAAAAATATGCATTATTTATGAACGTTTTAAAATGGGTGATTTTTGGTCATTTTGGACCAAAAAGCATGGACTATAGCCCATGGTTTTGATCGATTTTGGGTGTTTTTCACACCTTTTGAAAAAATATGCATTATTTATGAACGATTCAAAATGGGTGATTTTTGGCCATTTTGGACCAAAAAGCATGGACTATAGCCCATGGTTTTGATCGATTTTGGGTGTTTTTCACACATTTTGAAAAAATATGCATTATTTATGAACGATTCAAAATGGGTGATTTTTGGCCATTTTGGACCAAAAAGCATGGACTATAGCCCATGGTTTTGATCGATTTTGGGTGTTTTTCACACCTTTTGAAAAAATATGCATTATTTATGAACGTTTTAAAATGGGTGATTTTTGGTCATTTTGGACCAAAAAGCATGGACTATAGCCCATGGTTTTGGTCGATTTTAGGTGTTTTTCACACCTTTTGAAAAAATATGCATTATTTATGAACGATTCAAAATGGGTGATTTTTGGCCATTTTGGACCAAAAAGCATGGACTATAGCCCATGGTTTTGATCGATTTTGGGTTTTTTTCACACCTTTTGAAAAAATATGCATTATTTATGAACGTTTTAAAATGGGTGATTTTTGGCCATTTTGGACCAAAAAGCATGGACTATAGCCCATGGTTTTGATCGATTTTGGGTGTTTTTCACACCTTTTGAAAAAATATGCATTATTTATGAACGATTCAAAATGGGTGATTTTTGGCCATTTTGGACCAAAAAGCATGGACTATAGCCCATGGTTTTGATCGATTTTGGGTGTTTTTCACACCTTTTGAAAAAATATGCATTATTTATGAACGATTCAAAATGGGTGATTTTTGGCCATTTTGGACCAAAAAGCATGGACTATAGCCCATGGTTTTGATCGATTTTGGGTTTTTTTCACACCTTTTGAAAAAATATGCATTATTTATGAACGTTTTAAAATGGGTGATTTTTGGCCATTTTGGACCAAAAAGCATGGACTATAGCCCATGGTTTTGATCGATTTTGGGTGTTTTTCACACCTTTTGAAAAAATATGCATTATTTATGAACGATTCAAAATGGGTGATTTTTGGCCATTTTGGACCAAAAAGCATGGACTATAGCCCATGGTTTTGATCGATTTTGGGTGTTTTTCACACCTTTTGAAAAAATATGCATTATTTATGAACGATTCAAAATGGGTGATTTTTGGCCATTTTGGACCAAAAAGCATGGACTATAGCCCATGGTTTTGATCGATTTTGGGTTTTTTTCACACCTTTTGAAAAAATATGCATTATTTATGAACGATTCAAAATGGGTGATTTTTGGCCATTTTGGACCAAAAAGCATGGACTATAGCCCATGGTTTTGATCGATTTTGGGTGTTTTTCACACCTTTTGAAAAAATATGCATTATTTATGAACGATTCAAAATGGGTGATTTTTGGCCATTTTGGACCAAAAAGCATGGACTATAGCCCATGGTTTTGATCGATTTTAGGTTTTTTTCACACATTTTGAAAAAATATGTATTATTTATGAACGTTTTAAAATGGGTGATTTTTGGCCATTTTGGACCAAAAAGCATGGACTATAGCCCATGGTTTTGATCGATTTTGGGTGTTTTTCACACCTTTTGAAAAAATATGCATTATTTATGAACGATTCAAAATGGGTGATTTTTGGCCATTTTGGACAAAAAAGCATGGACTATAGCCCATGGTTTTGATCGATTTTAGGTTTTTTTCACACATTTTGAAAAAATATGCATTATTTATGAACGTTTTAAAATGGGTGATTTTTGGCCATTTTGGACCAAAAAGCATGGACTATAGCCCATGGTTTTGATCGATTTTGGGTGTTTTTCACACCTTTTGAAAAAATATGCATTATTTATGAACGATTCAAAATGGGTGATTTTTGGCCATTTTGGACCAAAAAGCATGGACTAAAGCCCATGGTTTTGATCGATTTTGGGTTTTTTTCACACCTTTTGAAAAAATATGCATTATTTATGAACGATTCAAAATGGGTGATTTTTGGCCATTTTGGACCAAAAAGCATGGACTATAGCCCATGGTTTTGATCGATTTTGGGTGTTTTTCACACCTTTTGAAAAAATATGCATTATTTATGAACGATTCAAAATGGGTGATTTTTGGCCATTTTGGACCAAAAAGCATGGACTATAGCCCATGGTTTTGATCGATTTTGGGTGTTTTTCACACCTTTTGAAAAAATATGCATTATTTATGAACGATTCAAAATGGGTGATTTTTGGCCATTTTGGACCAAAAAGCATGGACTATAGCCCATGGTTTTGATCGATTTTGGGTGTTTTTCACACCTTTTGAAAAAATATGCATTATTTATGAACGATTCAAAATGGGTGATTTTTGGCCATTTTGGACCAAAAAGCATGGACTATAGCCCATGGTTTTGATCGATTTTGGGTGTTTTTCACACCTTTTGAAAAAATATGCATTATTTATGAACGATTCAAAATGGGTGATTTTTGGCCATTTTGGACCAAAAAGCATGGACTATAGCCCATGGTTTTGATCGATTTTAGGTGTTTTTCACACCTTTTGAAAAAATATGCATTATTTATGAACGATTCAAAATGGGTGATTTTTGGCCATTTTGGACCAAAAAGCATGGACTATAGCCCATGGTTTTGATCGATTTTGGGTGTTTTTCACACCTTTTGAAAAAATATGCATTATTTATGAACGATTCAAAATGGGTGATTTTTGGCCATTTTGGACCAAAAAGCATGGACTATAGCCCATGGTTTTGATCGATTTTGGGTGTTTTTCACACCTTTTGAAAAAATATGCATTATTTATGAACGATTCAAAATGGGTGATTTTTGGCCATTTTGGACCAAAAAGCATGGACTATAGCCCATGGTTTTGATCGATTTTGGGTGTTTTTCACACCTTTTGAAAAAATATGCATTATTTATGAACGATTCAAAATGGGTGATTTTTGGCCATTTTGGACCAAAAAGCATGGACTATAGCCCATGGTTTTGATCGATTTTGGGTTTTTTTCACACCTTTTGAAAAAATATGCATTATTTATGAACGTTTTAAAATGGGTGATTTTTGGCCATTTTGGACCAAAAAGCATGGACTATAGCCCATGGTTTTGATCGATTTTGGGTGTTTTTCACACCTTTTGAAAAAATATGCATTATTTATGAACGATTCAAAATGGGTGATTTTTGGCCATTTTGGACCAAAAAGCATGGACTATAGCCCATGGTTTTGATCGATTTTGGGTGTTTTTCACACCTTTTGAAAAAATATGCATTATTTATGAACGATTCAAAATGGGTGATTTTTGGCCATTTTGGACCAAAAAGCATGGACTATAGCCCATGGTTTTGATCGATTTTGGGTGTTTTTCACACCTTTTGAAAAAATATGCATTATTTATGAACGATTCAAAATGGGTGATTTTTGGCCATTTTGGACCAAAAAGCATGGACTATAGCCCATGGTTTTGATCGATTTTGGGTTTTTTTCACACCTTTTGAAAAAATATGCATTATTTATGAACGATTCAAAATGGGTGATTTTTGGCCATTTTGGACCAAAAAGCATGGACTATAGCCCATGGTTTTGATCGATTTTGGGTGTTTTTCACACCTTTTGAAAAAATATGCATTATTTATGAACGATTCAAAATGGGTGATTTTTGGCCATTTTGGACCAAAAAGCATGGACTATAGCCCATGGTTTTGATCGATTTTAGGTTTTTTTCACACATTTTGAAAAAATATGCATTATTTATGAACGTTTTAAAATGGGTGATTTTTGGCCATTTTGGACCAAAAAGCATGGACTATAGCCCATGGTTTTGATCGATTTTGGGTGTTTTTCACACCTTTTGAAAAAATATGCATTATTTATGAACGATTCAAAATGGGTGATTTTTGGCCATTTTGGACAAAAAAGCATGGACTATAGCCCATGGTTTTGATCGATTTTAGGTTTTTTTCACACATTTTGAAAAAATATGCATTATTTATGAACGTTTTAAAATGGGTGATTTTTGGCCATTTTGGACCAAAAAGCATGGACTATAGCCCATGGTTTTGATCGATTTTGGGTGTTTTTCACACCTTTTGAAAAAATATGCATTATTTATGAACGATTCAAAATGGGTGATTTTTGGCCATTTTGGACCAAAAAGCATGGACTAAAGCCCATGGTTTTGATCGATTTTGGGTTTTTTTCACACCTTTTGAAAAAATATGCATTATTTATGAACGATTCAAAATGGGTGATTTTTGGCCATTTTGGACCAAAAAGCATGGACTATAGCCCATGGTTTTGATCGATTTTGGGTGTTTTTCACACCTTTTGAAAAAATATGCATTATTTATGAACGATTCAAAATGGGTGATTTTTGGCCATTTTGGACCAAAAAGCATGGACTATAGCCCATGGTTTTGATCGATTTTGGGTGTTTTTCACACCTTTTGAAAAAATATGCATTATTTATGAACGATTCAAAATGGGTGATTTTTGGCCATTTTGGACCAAAAAGCATGGACTATAGCCCATGGTTTTGATCGATTTTGGGTGTTTTTCACACCTTTTGAAAAAATATGCATTATTTATGAACGATTCAAAATGGGTGATTTTTGGCCATTTTGGACCAAAAAGCATGGACTATAGCCCATGGTTTTGATCGATTTTGGGTGTTTTTCACACCTTTTGAAAAAATATGCATTATTTATGAACGATTCAAAATGGGTGATTTTTGGCCATTTTGGACCAAAAAGCATGGACTATAGCCCATGGTTTTGATCGATTTTAGGTGTTTTTCACACCTTTTGAAAAAATATGCATTATTTATGAACGATTCAAAATGGGTGATTTTTGGCCATTTTGGACCAAAAAGCATGGACTATAGCCCATGGTTTTGATCGATTTTGGGTGTTTTTCACACCTTTTGAAAAAATATGCATTATTTATGAACGATTCAAAATGGGTGATTTTTGGCCATTTTGGACCAAAAAGCATGGACTATAGCCCATGGTTTTGATCGATTTTGGGTGTTTTTCACACCTTTTGAAAAAATATGCATTATTTATGAACGATTCAAAATGGGTGATTTTTGGCCATTTTGGACCAAAAAGCATGGACTATAGCCCATGGTTTTGATCGATTTTGGGTGTTTTTCACACCTTTTGAAAAAATATGCATTATTTATGAACGATTCAAAATGGGTGATTTTTGGCCATTTTGGACCAAAAAGCATGGACTATAGCCCATGGTTTTGATCGATTTTGGGTTTTTTTCACACCTTTTGAAAAAATATGCATTATTTATGAACGATTCAAAATGGGTGATTTTTGGCCATTTTGGACCAAAAAGCATGGACTATAGCCCATGGTTTTGATCGATTTTGGGTGTTTTTCACACCTTTTGAAAAAATATGCATTATTTATGAACGATTCAAAATGGGTGATTTTTGGCCATTTTGGACCAAAAAGCATGGACTATAGCCCATGGTTTTGATCGATTTTGGGTGTTTTTCACACCTTTTGAAAAAATATGCATTATTTATGAACGATTCAAAATGGGTGATTTTTGGCCATTTTGGACCAAAAAGCATGGACTATAGCCCATGGTTTTGATCGATTTTGGGTGTTTTTCACACCTTTTGAAAAAATATGCATTATTTATGAACGATTCAAAATGGGTGATTTTTGGCCATTTTGGACCAAAAAGCATGGACTATAGCCCATGGTTTTGATCGATTTTGGGTGTTTTTCACACCTTTTGAAAAAATATGCATTATTTATGAACGATTCAAAATGGGTGATTTTTGGCCATTTTGGACCAAAAAGCATGGACTATAGCCCATGGTTTTGATCGATTTTGGGTGTTTTTCACACCTTTTGAAAAAATATGCATTATTTATGAACGATTCAAAATGGGTGATTTTTGGCCATTTTGGACCTAAAAGCATGGACTATAGCCCATGGTTTTGATCGATTTTGGGTGTTTTTCACACCTCTAGAAAAAGTATGAGTTATTTATGAACGGTGGAAAGTAGGTCATTTTGGGACAAAAAGCATGGACTGGAGGTTGTTTAGGTTGTTTTCTAGAATTATATTTTGTGTGCTTTAATGTCAACCTTATGCGCGCGCACTGTTACGTAACAATGAGAACCCGCGGAGAAGAAGCGAATTTTTCTTTTAAGTTAGTAAGCAGGATCCGTATGTCTTGAAGTCAATTTCGTTAAAATGAATTGGGTTAAGGATCAAGTACACGACACAGTTCGTGAGTTTCGGCGACGTAGCACTGGTAAGGAGCATGTGCAATAGACTTCTTTAGCTTTGGCGTAATGTTTCTCACTTCAGACCACGTGTCATTTCCTAGAGTATCATTTCTTTATTTAACGGGTGCGCATGAGAAGACGCATGAATATGGACACGACTCAAACAAAGAATCTTATTCTCAAGAGAATGAATGACACGTGGTCTGAAATGGGAAAACATTATGCCCAAGGTAAAGTGGTCTAGAGTATCGTTAGCTTACCCTAAAGATTCCGTCTACGATTATGGATACGAGTTTTGGAAATTATCTATTTAAGAAGGTTTGAATCTCAATGACCAACAATTTGCTGTATTGTATTGGAAGTGCATTGCTATGAGGCAGACCACGTAAGATGTTCACTATCATCATCATCATCATCATCATCACCATCATCATCATCATCATCATCATCGCCATCATCATCATCATCATCATCATCATCATCATCATCATCATCATCATCATCATCATCATCACCGCCATCATAATGCATCATTTTCAACACTATCAAAACATTCACATCGTCATGTATTATCATCATCATCATCATCATCATCATCATCATCATCATCATCACCGCCATCATAATGCATCATTTTCAACACTATCAAAACATTCACATCGTCATGTATTATCATCATCATCATCATCATCATCATCATCACCGCCATCATAATGCATCATTTTCAACACTATCAAAACATTCACATCGTCATGTATTATCATCATCATCATCATCATTATCATCATCATCATCATCATCATCATCATCATCATCATCATCACCGCCATCATAATGCATCATTTTCAACACTATCAAAACATTCACATCGTCATGTATTATCATCATCATCATCATCATCATCATCATCATCATCATCATCATCACCGCCATCATAATGCATCATTTTCAACACTATCAAAACATTCACATCGTCATGTATTATCATCATCATCATCATCATCATCATCATCATCATCATCACCGCCATCATAATGCATCATTTTCAACACTATCAAAACATTCACATCGTCATGTATTATCATCATCATCATCATCATCATCATCATCATCATCATCACCGCCATCATAATGCATCATTTTCAACACTATCAAAACATTCACATCGTCATGTATTATCATCATCATCATCATCATCATCACCATCACCATCACCATCACCATCACCATCACCATCATCATCATCATCATCATCATCATCATCATCATCATCATCATCATCATCATCATCCATTAAGATTCCTTTATTCCAAAACCGCAATTGACGTATAATCATAGCTAAAGTCGGAACCAGCGCATGCGCATATAGAAAAGAATTGTTTTCTCCATGCAGTCAGAATCCCGGAGAAGGACATTGGTATGTTGATGGACGATAACTTCTATGAGAGGGACATCCTTATCGCCGCCAAGATCATGTCTTCATCTCCGTTCCTGGAACAACGACTTAAAGGTAACATTAGTATTCTACCGCGAGTATCGTACAACGATTTTCGTAAAGGCGTGAAAAAACGAGCAATAAATCGTGCAACTTGTCGCGCAACATTGTTACCTTGCAAGTTGCAGAGCGAATGTTGCTCGTATTACCACCTCGCGCGCAAGAATTTTTCGTTGTTGCAAAGAGTAGAAAGAGCTTCTACTTCACACATTCAATCTGCAACTTGTTGCGCGACAATGTTGCGCGACAAGTTGCAAGAATTTCATGCCCTTATTACCGTACGTACCTAGAGAGGGTAACAATAGCCGTACCGTGTGTTACCGCCGTAACTACGCGGCGTGTTTGGATGATCAATCTGGAAGCAATGGGAAGCCCTTTCAATGTCGGCATTCGATCGGCATGTCCTACGTTTCCCGTGCACTGATGCGAAAACTGTCTTATGAGTGGGAAACGTACGGTACAGACTTACAGCACGTACATGAAACAGTATGCCTTACCATTGAAATGACTTCCCAGTATCAGTGAAAGCCACAACGTTTCTACGAAATCCGTTCTTCAGTACGAATTCAACTGAATTAAAGAAATAAAAGGGTGATAAGTGCTAACCTAAATATTTTCCAAATATAACTTACCAATCAAGGAATAATGAATATACCTTTTATTGATTTCAGCCATTAAAGATATTGGACACATGGCTTGGTCAGGTCAGTGTTTGTGCTGATTATTTTCATCGCTTGAGACCACATGACGCATATTCACCTTGAAGACTGGAAGCGAACGAACTCGTGGCGTATAGGATTGTGGGTAGAAATATCAAAGCTCCGCCATCTTGCGCCCCAAGATTCATTCTCACAATTCTCTGCGCCATAGTGATTTCACTATCATATTAGACAAGTCTTCCTTTGAATTTTTGTTCCCTGAGGTGATCCCTTGAACCAGAAACTCAACGCCCGTGAAAGTCCAGTGGTTGTCATGGTCATACCACGTACAGTGGTACCTCTATTAAATGGACATTTTCAGGACCTTGCCTGGAGTCCCCTTAATACAGGGTGACTCCTGAATAGGTTTGTTTTACAGTAAATACGTGTAGAAAATTTCGCGACCGCGCAACTAGCTACTTGTCAGTTTACTGTAAGGTATCCACTTTAATGGAAGTATCACTGTACGACAACATGACCCAACGAAGAGATGAATATCTAAGTACTTCACGATAGGTTTATTTCCTTTTTGTGTCGATCCATGTGGTATCCTTATGCTTGCCCAAATAGAATTACATATCATTTTGAACTTCTAGATAAGATAAGAAATCTTAAAACTGATTTCTCTTCTTCGATTACCATTCAGGTGGTCCCCCTGTGTCAAAGTTTGCCGGGAATTACCTGGTAAATATGATGAGCTTCATCGGTGATCGATCCATGCCTGTTGCTATGGTGACGGTGAGTTCTTTAGTTCGTCTTTGTTTCTGTGATATTTAGTATGAATTAAAGTTAGTATAGAATACTCCTGTCTTTTTCTAACTCACGAACAAAAAGGCCTGTCTGCGCCTGTGAAGAAGTTAACCTTCTTATTTTGTGCATTCCAGTCAACAAAAATTTAGACTAAAGCTACGCTTCCTTACTATACGTTACTCACTCCAAACGTGTATAGTAGACTGGGAGTCGTCCTTGTATTTCCCTTGGTCACTGTTTGGTGTCCTGTTTGCCAGTATTTGATTTGGTTGATTTGACCGAGAGAGGATTAGTAGCGAGTCTAGTATCCCCATATCCCCGGGGGAGGGGTGTTGGGAGTGAAGGTGTTTTCCTTTCGTTCTTTACTCCCAACACCCCTCTCTCGGGGATATTAGACTAGCTATTATTCCTCGCTTGGCCAAATATAATAACCAATTTAAAGCAAACACCAACCAGTGAAGCTACTGTTCCTATGTTAACTAACGTGTTCATTTACTGCTAAATTGGGTGGCAAAACTCAAATGAAATCTCACATCTGCACGTGATTTGGCTGGGTGGTTCTTTCTCATCAAAGCCATGATACTGTTCGGTAAGCAAGAAGAAAATTCATCAGAAATTTTAAGATTATTATCAACTACTGCTTTGTAATCTTCTGTTATCAGACATGCGTAGAAGCGGTTGCAAATATTTGTTGTTCAAGTAAAGAGGCCCGTGAACGCTCAAGGTAATGTTTTTTGTATGGTGTCTGTCCCTATAAACCTGGGTACCCCTTCCCCCTGTACCTACCTGGCTCCCCCGTTTTTCGCTCCAAGTGGGAGAGAAGAGGGGGAGCCGTGAGAGCAGCTGTACTCAGGTTACTTCTCCTTTTCTATTGTTGCCTGTTAGAGACACACGAGTAGTGATGAGACGTTTCGCCTCTTGTGAAACTAAAAAATAATAAGATATCAATATCATGAACCAGCATTCTAATTTTTACGCGCGCGCCGTCATGCCTTTGACGTCATCAGTAGACATAGGATGTAATAATGACGTCCACCTCGTAGGCAACAGCGCGCGCATGAAAAAGAATATGCTGCACCATCTTCTTTTTTTTTTTTTTTTTTTTTTTTTTTAACAGCTTTATTGGGAACTAATATAACAATGTGTTAAATAAAATAACTAGTAGTTACCCTAAAAGGAGAGTCACGAACGGGACACGAGACCCATGCGAGGTGACCACCTCATGAAATTTTGAAATAATTAAACGTAAAAATATATGCAAAAATATAACATTGTACGTAAATATAAAAAATAAGAATGGAAAAATAAGTTCATTAAGATAAAACTAGTGTACTTTATGGGGTTAACCTCTATGACAGGGACATTCTCGAAATGCAGACCAGGTACAAGACCTGTCAATATCAAAAACAGAATCAAGTAAATTAAAATAGCGTACTAAAACGTGATTTTTGAAGGTAGCAATACTAGAAAAACATGTGGAAGGAGAAGATTTACAAATGGGATTCCAAAGTTTAACAATGCGATTAAAATATGAGGCCTGAAAAGTATTAGAGTTACAGAAAGGAACCTTGAGCATTAAGCTAGGATTACTACAGTTACGTATATTACTATGCGTACTAAAGGCGACAAAGTCACGAATGTTAAAGTCAATGTGTCCATAAAGAGCTTTATAGTAGAATATTAAGTCTTTGACTTCCCTGTCGTAGCACAAGGGAAGCAGATGGAGAAGTTGCATGCGTTCTTTATAGGTGGTGTCACCTAATCTTGTCCTAAGAATCCATCTAGTTGCCCGCCTTTGGACGCGCTCGATTTTAGCCTTCAGCGCGACCTGGTGCGGCGACCAAACCATCGTAGCGTAGCAAAGCTGGGACTTGACCAAGGACAAATACAGGGTTCTGCGAACTTTGATGTCCGTTAAAATGGGACATGTTCTCTTCAGCAATCCTAACATCTTGTTGGCTTTGGCGATGATGGTGTGAATATGTGAGTCCCAGGAAAGATTACCTTTGACAATAATGCCGAGGTCTTTTTCTTCTTTGACACGGAGGAGCTTGGATGAGTTAAGATGATAATTATGATTGACTGGATTTTTCTTGCGTGTAATTGACAAAACCTTGCACTTGGTAGCGTTGAACCTTATATTGTTATCGCGGCTCCAGATTGCCAAGCTGGATAGGGTTTGTTGAAGATTTTCAGAGTCCTCAACAGATGTAATGTTCTTGTATAACTTAGTATCATCAGCATATAAAGCAGCGATTATACCATTCGAGACAGCTTCTGGAAGGTCATTTATGAAAAGGATGAAAAGAACTGGACCAAGTAAGCTCCCTTGAGGAACTCCAGAGGTGACAGGAACCCAGTCAGAGGCTACACCATCAACAACTACTCTCTGTTTGCGTCCAGTAAGATAATCTCCAAACCAGTTGAAGAGGTGCCCAGATATTCCAAACGATTTGAGCTTGTCTAGGAGAATTCCATGGTCCACGGAATCAAAGGCTTTAGCGAAGTCAAGGTATAGGATGTCAGTCTGAGTGTTCTTGTCAAGGTATCGTCCGATAGAGTGGAGAACTTGGAGAAGTTGCGTTGCACATGAACGTTTCCTCAGAAAACCGTGTTGAAGAGGAGTGATGAGATTGATAACATGATCGTACAACCGTACACAAACAGAGCGTTCTAGCACTTTACCAGGTTGCATTGACTTAGCTAAATCGGCAGCCATAATGATAAAATAAATTCAACTTAGCCTCCTACGCAGTCGCTGTGTGGCGCTTCAGGTTCCCGCCATTCCTACCGGAAGCGCCACACAGCGAATGCGCAAGAGGCTATAGGTTTTCCTGTGCGTGGAAAGACAGAGAGCTTCTTGGGAAAATACGCAGCATAAACCAGCAGTCTGTGACCCGATGAGCGCGCGCATTTATAGGCTTCAATTATTACGCATGCCTAATGTTTGTTCATCTTGTTTAATTAGCATGTTAGGACTGGTGGAAGAGCTTTGCAAATTACTCAATGATCATAAGGATACAGAACACAGTGAACTTGTGAGTAACCACGTACCATCACTGTGCATTGGGTTATATATATACTGCATGATGGTAACTCCTTCGTTTTTATATCTAGAGAAAGAATACTGTTTATACCCTACTTGTACTGGTGTGTGAAAATCGCGACAACCAGAAACAAGCGTTTGATGCCGCTTTATTAAAGGTACTTTCAATTGCACGCGCACAAGCTGCCAAGGAAAAAAATTGTTCATGAGAATTGTTGCACCGTGTCCGCGCCTTACCTTTCTTGATGCTCTCATCCATTTTCACTGACTTTTCCCTACTTTTTTTTCCTGAAACAATTTGTTCAAAATTTAGTTAGTAAATGTACCTTCTTTTTCTCAAAGAAAATGTTGCCGCAGATGATGAAAGAGGACTGGAGCGACTGGCCGAAAAACGAAGCACAGAAACTTTACGAATTTTTAGGGTATGATAGAAGGAAATAAAAGAAAAATAAAAAAAAAATGTAAACATTTCTGTAGTGATTAATTGCGCCCAAAAAGTTTTTTTTTTAACTAAACACAAATTTTGAAATCAAAATGGAATGGTGTAAATGAATACTTATTATTTTTGAGGGAAATTGAAAGCATTTGTTCACATCCATATATTGCAATACAGGATCCCCACATAACAGGCTTTTGTATGTACGACATTGGATGAGGCGCACTCTACAGTTTTGATGAAAGCAACTTTAGGGGCCTAGGTTTGGTTAGAGGAAGATTTTCCCCTGTCCTTTGATCTGTTATATGGTTCTTCATGTTATCTCGACCCCTTTTAAGATCTGCCATCTTACAGAGGTATTCTTATATCTCCATCATCGCTTTACTTCTACCCTTATATATTCTCATCCACGCCCTCGGCCTAATGATAGGGAAGTAGTGACATACACTCACAAGGCAGATCATTTCGTGAAAGCTGAAACGACAGAGAACTTTATCACGGTTTTCATTACTAACGCGCTAATCGAGACAACAGCCGCAACATGGAAATCGGGCAATACACTGCTGTCAATCAAACTAATTGTTTACATTATAGTCTAGTATTCGCTTTCTGTCACAACTGTTGTCTCCAACAGCGCGTAGCAATGAAAGCAGTGGTTATTGAATAAATCAACAAGCACTATATTGCAAACCAAGCAGAAAAACGTTAATTTTGATTTAGAATATTTAATATTTTAGCCCATGATATATATTATTTACAGAGGGCAATTGATAAGGAGTTTGTTTGCAAGCGCATTTATAAGCTATACATTCACGTCTCCTATGGATACCCGCATTAACTCTGGTAACACTATACCCAGCTCTAGTTAAAAATTTAGGGTTATAATTCTACTTCAGAAGTTCAAAAATACTTTGATGAATAAACAAATAAGTCTAAAACTTGGATAATAATAACTCAATGCTGGTGACTAAAAATACGATAAAATAGAAACGCACCGCAAGAAATGAAGAGCTTAGATTCTTATATATGTACAATGTAAAATCACGTATTGATGGAATGGTAAAAGATGCTTGCTCTAAGATAAAAGGAACTTATGAAAAAACGAAATAAAATCATGGCTTTAAGAATGGTAAGCCAAATGTTTAGCTTATTTTCTAGACCTTGTGGTCCTTCGTAGTTTCTTAGGAGATGGTGCTACATCTTCTGTTGCCACGCGTTTGCTCCCTCGTGCTGAAGGTTTTGGGTCTTTCTTTGACGCTGGTGTTTTTTCTGCAGCGCGCTTTGAACGAGTTGTTCGTGTCTTGGTCTCTACAGATATCTCCTGTTCTTCAAGTTTTGCTTCGACTTGCGGCGTTGTTTTTCCTGTGGCACGCTTTGAACGAGTTGCCCGTGGTTTAACGGTTTCCGCGGGTTTTTCTTCCTCTACCTCTTCAACTTTAGTTTTCTTGCCTCGAGTATTACGAGTCACTTTTGGCTGTTCAATGGCTGGTTCTTCATCGGCTTTCACTCGTTTGCCTCGTGTGGAACGCGTTGGCTTTGGTTCTTCAACGGCAGACGGAAGTTCTTCAGCAACAGTTTTCTTTCCTCTAGTTGTTCTTGTGGACTTTGGCTTTACAATTTCTTTTTTCTCATCAGTAGTTTCATCTTTTACATCTTCAGCTACAGGTTCTTGAGCCTTTCTCGTGCGAGTTGCTCTAACAGGCTTTTCTGTAACTGCCTTTTCTTCTTTCTTTGCTCTTGTGTTGCGTTTAGGTTTTGGTTCTTCTACTTCAAGTTCACTGCTTAGTTGTTTTACTTCTGGAGCCTTTTTGCCTCTTGTGTTCCTTGTTGAACGGGTGACCTTCACTGCTTCTTCTTGGGTTTCTTCCTTTACGACTTTACGCCCTCGAGTTGCACGTGCGGGTTTAGATTCCACAGTATTCTCCTCTTCTTGTACCACTTCAGGCTCTTTTACATTCTTTGTTCTTCTTCCACTTCGTGTAGATGGAACCACAGCTTTCACTTTTGGTGTAGAAACAGGTTTTTCTGCTTTAGCTTTGGACTTACCACGGGTAGATTTCCTTGAGATTTTCTCCTCGACTATCTCAGTTGGTATCACCTGGGTTTCCTTTTCTTGTATGGCCTCAAGGGTTGGGGACATCATAGACTCTTTCCTTGTCCTAGTGCTTGGACGGGGTGAAGTCATTGGAGTAGGCAGTTCAGGGATTGCTTCCAAGACTGTACGCTTGAACGATAACGGTTTTGGTGTTTCAACTACGCCAGTCTTTGACGAGGTTTTCTTTGCTTTATTGGCGGTTTTTCCGCGCCCTGAACTTCTAGTTGGGCGACGCGCAGCCTCAGGTTCCTTAACAATTGGTTCTGCTTTCGCTTCAGACTGTTCTTCTTTAGTTGCTGTTCTTCGAGTGCGTTTCTTAGCAGGCTCTTTCACACTCGAGTCTTCAGAAGCTGCTCTCTTGGTTCTAGTACTTCGTTGAGGCTTAGCATCATCTACAACTACCACTTCTGCGACAATCTCAGGCTCTGCTTCAGGTATTTCCTTGTCTTCCTTTGATTTCTTGGAAGCCCGCGCAGAATAAGGAGTGCGTTTCTTTGGAGTCTTCTTAGCTTTCCCAGGTGAGCCAAACAGCTCAGCTTCAAGGCTGTCTTCCACATCAGCAATAGCACTCCTGATCCGTGGAGATTTCGTTGACTTTTCTTTTGGCATCGCCAGTTCTTCTACGAAATCACCACTAACGTCCGCTACAGCGTTTCTCGTCTTGCGAGACTTATGAGTAGAGTGAGGAGTGATAAACATGGCAGCATCGAAGTTTTCTTCAGGATCTTCAGTATTATTTTTCTGTTTTGGAGTCTTCATAAGTCTCTTAACGCCAGTCAGTCCAAGGCTCTTGCGCCCCTTTGGTGTCTTCTTACGTTTGACTGTAGCTGCTGCAGATCTGAGGGATGGGGTCTTGTTTGGTTCTACTGCTTCTACGACTTGTAACGCGCTTGGTCTCAATGATGGAGTCTTGGTTACCTCAATAGCTTCCACAACCTGGATAGCACTTGGTCTCAATGATGGAGTCTTGGTTACCTCAATAGTTTTCACAACCTGGATAGCACTTGGTCTCAATGATGGAGTCTTGGTTACCTCAATAGCTTCCACAACCTGGATAGCACTTGGTCTCAATGATGGAGTCTTGGTTACCTCAATAGCTTTCACAACCTGGATAGCACTTGGTCTCAAAGATGGTGTCTTGCTTGGTTCAATGGCTTGAATAACTTTAGGAGTTGCCATGCTACGTGATCGCACAGGTTTACGTAGAGAAGGTGTCTTAGATGCTTGAACAGGTTCTTGCTGAACTGACAGTTGAGACTTCTCGGATCGCAACGATGGAGTACATGCTTGCTGAACTGGACTGCACAGCAGATCAAGGCTAAAGCTTTCCTTTGTTCTCACAGCTGTTCTTAATGATGGTGTGTTGTTGGGTTCAATGGCTTCAATCATTTTTGGAGTGGCGACGCTCTTCCTACTTGCATTGCGTATACTTGCAGCTTGACGCAGCGAGGGGGTCTTGGAGGTTTTGGCAGGTATTACTTGAACAGACATTTGAGCATCTTTAGAACGAAGAGACGGGGTAACACTCTGAAGTGCAGGGCTGGACATCAGTGCCAAACTAAACGAATCATTCGATGGAGTACCAAACATATCCTGAAGTCCTTCGAGATGACCAGGTGAAGATTTCCTTGTCTTAACACCATGAAGAGACTTAGCAATTGTGTCCAGCCAGTTGCCAGATTTCTTTCTTATGGTCTTAATCTTCTTGACAGCTTCCTCTGGGGTGGCAAACATCTCTTGCAGCCCTTCTAGGTTTTCTTCAATCATTTCTCGTTCCTCTTTACTGTGTAGAGATTTGGCAATGGTGTCCAGCCAGTTTCCAGATTTCCTGGCGTTTCTTGTGACTGGGGTAGCTACCATCTTGACTTCTTCTTTTACAGTAATTGTCTTTTTGCCTGCGGGGGTCGCCACTTTGGCTTTTTTAGGAGTCTGTTTGTCTACAAAAATGAATCATAATTATTAAAATATATTTAAATAAAGAATAAGCTCATCAGTCACACAGATGTCTAACGTTTTTTCTTGTTTTTTTCCTCCATCCATTTAGCCTTAAGGAATCACTCAACTGTTAGCAACCACCGCTAAAATAACAGTCGATCGCGTTGCTAACAGTTGAGTGATTTCAGTATTATTATTATTTAACATTGTTAAACAAAGTTTACCTTTGATTTGTTCTTTAGCAGGTGTTTTCTGTTTGCTAGCAACCTACAAAAAGCAAGAATTACAAAAAATTATCACAAGGAAAAAATCAACTTTTTTTTTGCATGATATTCAACTTTCTCTAGATGGAAGAATGATAGATTAATAGAAATGGGTGACAAGTATATTCACCTTTGTCTGTACATTGGTTCACTGGTCAGAGTCAAAGCATTCAATAAATAGCTGCAAGGTAGTTTTGAAGGATTATCTAAATTTGAACCTTGCAGCCTCGACTGAATGCTTTGTGTTTGACCAGTGAACCGATGTATGGAAAGTGGTGAATAATAATAGGAATCCATTGCAAAAAATTATCTGATAATATAACACTGACACTGCTATGAGCATCAGTAAGATTCATAGCCACAAAGGTACATGAGCAATTTGTTATACGAGAATTTTTCTTCAAATAAAAAACTTAGCCAAAAAACCCAGAAATAAAAAAGTCATGAAATCACAGAAACATGTAAACAGTGTTCTGCAAGACAAAGTAAAAAGAAACTTACCCTCGCTGCCTGTCCTGGAGCCGCAGTTGGTCCAAACTTAGTGTTAGGTACAAGTTTCTTGGACAGCCTCCTCACTGCTATCTTCTTTGGTCTTCTGAGTATTTCTGCATATGTTGGTTTTCTTGCAGGCTGTTCAGCAACATCACCCAGCCTGGATGACTTTCTTCTCACAGCTCTCAGTGATCGCCTCTTCTGAATGTCACGTCTCAAAGGAGTTGCAAGTCTTTTCTTGGTCTGACGGAGCTTGAAGCCAGCTACTATATCTCTTCTAAGAGGAGTCTTTAGTGCTTTCTTGATAGTTGGTTTGGATTCCTTTGGTGTTTTCTTCTGCTTCTTTGCAGGATTCTCTTCATCTGATGCACTGGATTTCCTTCTCTTAGTTGAGTTCAGCTTTGGTTTTGCTTCAATCTCCTTCCTCATAGGAGTGGCCATTTTCTTGATACAGGTTTTGAGAGTAACTCCCCCCTCAATCTCTTTCCTCATTGGGGTAGCCATCTTCTTCTTCGTCTCTCTCAGAACTTTACCCCCTTCAATTTCTTTTCTCATTGGTGTAGCCATTTTCTTCTTTGTCTGTCTAAGTGATACTCCTTGTTTAATCTCCTTTCTTAGTGGAGTTGGCAATGTTTTCTTGGTTGAGTTTAACTTAATGCCCTTCTGTATTTCTTCTTTCATTGGTGTCGGCAAACTCTTCATCGTCTTCTTGAGTGTTTTTCCCTTCTTAATCTCCTCTCTCAAAGGCGTTGCCATCTTCTTTTTGGTTTCTCTCAGTTTCTTTCCTTTGATGATGTCAATCTGCAGGTCATATCCCATGATCTTTTTTGTTGATTTGAGTTTCACTCCTTGTTTTATATCCTCTTGCAGCTCCTCATACATCACCTTTTTCGTCTGTCGTAGCTTGGGCTTACTTTGTATCTGTTCTTTCATAGGAGTTGCTAGTTTTTTTTTGGTTTCTCTCAGGGTTGGTTTGGAGAGGATTTCCTTCCTCAGTGGTGTGGCCAATTTTTTCTTGGTCAGCTTCAGACTTGGCTTAGACTGTATCTCCTTGCGAAGTGGTGTGGCTAGCTTCTTCTTGGTAGCTTTGAGTTCAACACCTTCCTTGATTTCTTTTCGTAGAGGTGTAGCTAGTTTCTTTTTTGTAGCTTTAAGCTCAATGCCTTCACGGATTTCTTTCCTTATCGGAGTAGCCAACTTCTTCTTGGTTTCTCTGAGTGTTGGTTTGGATTGAATATCCTTTCTCAAAGGAGTAGCAATTTTCTTCTTGGTCTTCTTCAACTCAACACCATCTTCAATTGCCTTTCTTACGGGAGTTGCTAACTTTTTCTTCTTGTTTTCGAAAAGCTCCTGCTCTACATTGTCTACAGGTGTGGGCTCTTCCAAGTATGTCATTGTTTGGCTTAGTTTTCTACTTGATCTTCTTGGTGTTACATTGGGAGCAGATTTTGGGCTTTCCATCAGTGGTGCTGGTACGTCAGGAGTCTTGACTGCTTCTACTATCTCTTCTGGACCATCTTCTTTGATTTCTTGAGCAGTAACTGCATCTTCTTCAGTCCTCTTAACAGGCTCACTATCAGGAGAACTTGCTGACTCATCAGTTTCACTTACTTCTTCTTCTTCTGATTCTTGCTCCTCAAAGATTGCTGGTGTTTTAGGTGATGCTGCTACAGATCGTCTTTTCTTCTTCTCACTCAAGATGGTCTTAGCCTCAGTGGACGATCTCCTTGGTGTGCCTCCACGTCTCACTGGTGTTGCTGGAGGTAACCCTTTGTCAAATTGCTCTGGACTCAAAAATGGGCCAAAAGAAACTCTCTTGGATCTCTTTGCACTGGACAAACTACTGCCAGTGGATTTTCTCTTTCCAGAAGTGACATGAGCCTCCATGGCAGTGTTTGCATACACTTTTGCAAGAGGTGACTTGGAAGGCAGAGGAGAGGCAGCACTTTCATCAACTTCTTTCAATGGCACAGAATATCTTCGAAGAAGATGGATGTTTTCCTTGAGGGTTTCAGGAACAGGTGGTGTGCGAGGACTTCCTCTTGTAGTTATGGACTGGGAGTCTTTAAGGGGAGTCCCTTTACTGGAACGACGTTTTTCCTAAAAATATACAGTAGTTTCATATCTTAATCACGTACTGGTTTTAGATTAAACTTAATTTATTCTAAATCCTAAAAGGATCTTTAAACTTTTTATGACAAATTTTGCAGGCAAACACTGATAGATCTATCAGTTTTGACTTGTGACCCTTGATTATATCTACCGAAACACCTTAATAGATGGAAGCTAACAAGTTATAATACTTTTAATGCAAGCACAAGACCCAATACGTGTACTTTAGTTTTGAGTTCTATGTTGTTCAGGGTTGGCCTCGATTTTGTGTAGAATATTCATATGTTCCAGTGAAGGTCGGTGTCAAAGTTTTCGTATTGTTGAAGTTGTAAATTTGTTACTTTACTAAATATATGTGGCTAACCCTGAGTAAATGAGTCTGTAGTCGAGGAACATACATGTTGTGGTATTGTACAAATTGGAAAATGGCCTATATTAATATACTGGTAACAGAAGGAAAATTTACAGTGTGACTACTATAACCAGGGCCACTTAGACTACTCGAACCCAAGAACCAATGAAAATGTAGAATAAAATATATGCATTCCAACTTTGGCCATTTGACCCAATCGGAAACCTATACAGCACAAGTTGTTTACACGATCGTCTTTTTAATAATTTTATTGCATCAGATGAACTAAATGTTTAAATGTTGTTTTTTGATGGTCTCTGATTGGCTTGACTAACTAAAGTTGGAATGCATTGTTTCCATTCTACATTTTGATTGGTTCTCACTGTCTAAGTGGCCCCAGTTATAGTAGTCGCATTTTCCTCCCTCCATAAAATTTTACATCTAAATTCAAATTGGAATCCAGTAGAGAAGAGCAACTCTGTGGAATCTACTGCTAATTCCCATTTTTTATTGTCTCCAATAAAGTGTATCATATTGGTATGAATATGTTATAAGTCAGTTTATAAAATAGTTCAGATATAACGCGTGCTCTGATTGGCTGATAGCCGTGTTTATATCAGGCTATGTAAACACGGCAAACGTTTTCTATTTGTTAAGTACAGTACAGCATATTTCCAACTCCTACGAATATCATAAAAAAATGCATATTAAATACATACCTTTGGTGATTTCTTGGGTGTTACTTTCTTGGCAGTCGGGAACTCAAATCGAAATGATCTGTCACTTATCGTAAACACATCTAGATGAGAGACTTCTGTGGAGTCAGGGATCTTTGCACCATTTAGTAAAGTGTCTGTGCACGTGCTTAGATTAGTTAACCAAACCTAGAGAAGGAGAGAGAGAGAGTAATTAAAACACTTGCTAAAAAACAAAGCTAACTTAGATTGTTAACAAATATAACTATGTAAATTCAACTCTGATGATGGTTGTCGGATGACAACCGAAATATCAGTAAATAAAAAACATGAGTAAATGGCTTCTCATTTTATCTTTTACTCTACAACTGTATACCCAAATTAACATTTTGAAATTACAAATTCAAACTACAGTTGAATGCAGATCTCCTTTTTACTCTGATGAGAGTAACATCCAAAACTTGATCAGTACAGTTCTAAACTTTTTTACACTGTTTTGATACCATAGCAGTTCTAGTTAACTGCTTGAATGTCATAATCAGATAATGCTGACATTGATGGGACCAAAGAATGTGTCCATATTTAGTGGGGTTCAACTGTATTACTTTCAAGTCATATGCAGTTGTTTAGGGAGTACAGTTTCACGAATCAATTATGTAATTATCTATGGTAAAGTTGCGAGCGAGCGTGATGTGATCTTCTTCCAATAAACTGTCATGAAACAAGACCTCAATTGTATGTTGCATTAGTCGTAACATTGATGTCCTTCGTAGGCAGCTCACTGTCACACTGACTGCATTGCATTTTTCTAATGTCTTCTGATGTGTTGTCTGATAAGGAGGGGTTTTTGAGACCAGGTTTACAACTAATGCAACGTACAATGGAGGTCTTGGTTCATGACAGTTTATAGCAGTTTTCGTATGACTATGAAAAACTTGCAGCACAGACCGTGCCCGTATCAGAAAACATTTTGAGCCCTGTCCTTGCCGTAACTTTTCACACCTTGTGCTATGTATACTAAAATTCCCTGCAGCCCAGGGGAGGGAGGGTAAGTCATTTGCCACAGGTTGTTTGCATTTTAAAATAAATTTTGACTATTTAAATATTTTGATAAATATAAACTTATTAATCCAGTGCCTTCAAACGTTTGGGATGAAAAGAGTAGACACTCCAGTGCCTTTAAACCAATACTTCTTTAAGCTTATATAATATTTGATCAGCCATAGTTCTAGATCGGAGAAAGCAGTTTGTAAAGCATCCCAAAACACATGCAAATTTATACTACTTTACTTTACTACTAGTAGTATTTGCGCAAAATAAAAGCAAAACACACCAATAACTAACACCTCAAAGAACGAATTACTTTTTGAACAATTCAGATAAGGAAAGCATTAATTTCAAGTATCAAAATTACTAATAATCTTAAGCTTTATAATTTGGTTTTAATACTGCTAAAGTGTTGATGGTGAGCTTGGCTTTATATTACGCGTTCAACGCTGATTTGAGCATAATTTCTGCATAAAAACCAACTAAGATGTTTAAAATCTACCATTAAGCTCTACCATTAAAATCTACCATTAAGAATTTAAACAGTTTTGAGAGATTTTAAGTTACCGTTTTGCTAGAATCAACAGTTATTTTTGCGTGCTCCTTCGATACGTTTGGTAGCTGAATTCGTATATCACACTCGTTATTCCTGCAAAATAAACAGAGAAACGAGAACAAAACGTTAGTACTTCTCGAAAAAAATTAAGGATAAGATGAAGTAAGAAGTAACCAAGGCATAAAGAAATACATCGTAAAAAAATTGTGCAAAAATAAGACAAAAATCAAAGTCTTTTACCTTCCAAATAAACACTCTTTTGAGCGAAGAGGAAAATGAGCTCCGTCCGTACCATTCCTCTTGATTACAATTATTTTACCTAAAAGTTCACTCATGGCCACGGAATTCCCACCTCAGGTGATAAAATCTTAGATTCCGAAGTATTTTATGGTAAAAAAAAACTTGAAAATAAAAGCCCGAAAAATTCTTGCTGCTGTTTATAGTGCATTCGGCGCGTGTTTTAACGTATTACAAACTAACGAACCTTTTCTTATTCGAATAATAGCGCCCTCACATCTGATTGGTCAATCAGTGGCACGTGCTAGAAAATATGCATGAAATGAATATATAATTAGGCTAACAACCTTCCTCGGACAAAGTAAAGCACAGGAAACCCATTTGGCATTAAAATTATTGGAAATTAACGATTTTTTACCCGATTTACGAACTTTTCGGGCTCACTTTCGTAGGCAAATAGCTAATAAAATAAAATTGACTTTTTGTAATTTTACAATCATGTATATTTAGTATTTAGCATTGGTGAATGTGTGGGGGGGGGGGGGGGGGGGGGGGGGGGTAGATAGTTAAGTGACCTCAATTTTTTTTTGGTATCACAACCAAACGAACTGAAAAATCATGGAATAGTAAATGTTTATGCAAATTTTATTTCTTGAAATGCAAAACAAGAAGTTACAGATTATTCCCAATAGATAAAATTGTAAAAAAAAAACAATAATAGAATGATAAAATTGCAATATTTAAAAAATTATTGAATATTTATGTATGTTTACTTTACATCCCAAATTAATATTTTTTTAAATGAATTTTACAATAAAAATACATTCAATTGCCATTCAATTAAAAATGAAAAATTTTGAACCAGCCAATGAATTCATTTTGAAATCATTGATTTAAATATTTTTTTATTTTCATTTTTTAACTCCTAAAACCAAGGACTTCCACTCTGACACATTCAAAATCCTTTTTGCTTGCAAGAGGCTGATTTCTAAATGTCTTGCTTGATCCACTGTGACCAAGACTTAGTTCAGCATCAAGCCATAATGCGTTGTCCCCCCTGAAAAAATTTTCAAATGAATAAAATTAAACTTGAGAAAAGAATTTCATCTCATCTAGCAAATTCCATCTAGATTTAATGACAATAATGACAACACAGGCCTGTCGCTAGGACCTTGAAAGGGGCGGGGGTTTGTTTTTCTGCTAATCTTAGTTATTGCATTATCCAGCTTTTCTAGCAGAAATTTACGATTAGAAGGGATAAGGAGGGGAGAAGAGGGGGTTTTAATCGAACCACCGAACCACCTCTAGCGACAGGCCTGCAATAAATATGCCTGTAATATCCCTTCGTTGACTACATCTTACCCTCCACCAACCATAAGACAACTGTTGTCCCCAGCCATGAAATATTCATTGACGTTTTCTGCATCTTCCTCAAGGCCACTCCAGGAGTACTTTGCAGGATTTGGATGAAGACTGAAAACAAACATTTCACCTGTACCAAAATATGATAGACTTTTTGGGACATCATTTCTTTCACTCCAAGGTGTGCTGCAGTAGGCTCCAAAAATCTAGGAAAAGAAAGAAATTTTTATATTTTTACTTATTGTATATGCAGTAGGATAAATTATATTTTTTCAAAAGAAAGGCTAATCAGAAATTCCTGGGGGGGGGGGGGGGGGGGGTAGCTTCCTATGAAGAGTTCTGTAGTTTTAGGTTAATCACACAACGTTTCTTCTTTCCGGTGGGAAGAGAAACGTTGTGTGACAACCCTAAGAATGTCTGTATAGGAGACTAGGGGGAGCAGGTTGGGGTATATATACAATATTTAGCAAAACAAAAACAAAAAACAAAAAAAGGAAATAAAACCCTGAGAATTTCATGTGCAAATCCTGATACTTTCTAAGTTATAAATAGTTTACAAGTCAAATGAAAAAATAGGCATTTTTAATCCAAAGAAAAGAAAATTAATTAAAAGGAAACATAATTATGGTACATTAATGAATAATAAAATTGCAAAAAAAAAAAAAAAATTGAAAAAGAAAGAACAATTATTATGGTACTCACTTCACCCTTGCTTGTCTTGATTAACATAATTGTCTCAGTTTCATCCTCACATTTCTTGTACAGAGTCCGAATACTATCAAATATTAAAACATAGTAATTAAAAATCAAAATAATAAGTAAAATATGGCACATTGCCAGTGTGCAATCGTGTGCAATCTTGGGCACTGTTTGGAGTCAAAACTTTTAGGGGCCATTCATTTTGTACTGCAGGGGGGGGAGAGATTTCGTGAGGGGTTACCAAGCAAATCCCCCCCTCCCCAAAAGCTTGATATCACCAGTTAGCCTTCCCTGTCCTGCCCAACAATAATTTGCTAACAAATGCTAATGATTTAACTCGTCCTGCGGAGGGGCAGTGTTGAGGGTATTGCACACCCACTGATGATGAGAGTAGATACACTCACCTACAGCCATCATTTTGGGTTGAAAATAAGCAGAATGGATGCTGGATCTGGATTTTTTCAGGTAACCAGGATGCAAGCTTTTCCCACTGGAGAAGCAAATGAAGTCAATATAAAAAAGAATGAATGAAGGGATGGATAAATAAAAGGACAGAGCATGAGCAAATAAATGACAAATCAAAAATAAAGACCTGATTGGCTGAAAGCATATCAGAGCCTTGGATGCTGTATAGGGTGGTTATTTTAACTGGTGCGCTATCAAAAGGGACCTCTAATTTCCCATCATCCAACAGCTGTAAATTCTTGTTTTTCAACTTTGTCAGCTTTTTCTTTGATAAACCACGGATCTTGAATGCTGCCTACATAGGAAAGATATGCTACATATTAGAATGACTTTGCAATTTTACAGAAACTCTGAGCTGATCCAAGTCAGGTAACAGCTAATCCAAAGATGGAATTGGAATTTAGCACATCAGGTTTTGCAGACGGAGGAAAACCAGAAAGCCTTGGGGGAAAACTTTGAATGAAGGGCAGAGGCTGATTCAGGGGAGGGATGCAGAGGATGTGCACCCCCCTTGGGGGTCAACTTTGTGCCCCTACCGCAGTTTTGGATTATAATCCAAATTGATTATATCCAATACATAATTTCTTTTTCTTGAGTGATATCATTTTTTTTGTTCAGTGTTTTTCTCATGTGAGTGCCCTTCCAATGCAGCACCCCTCCCTGAAGAAAATCCTGGATGCCTCCCTGAAGGAGAACCAAAGAATCAAATCCAAGACCCCAGAGATGAGAGGTTAAGATTGTGCTATCATATATACCATTCTTGATTCCTGATATGTCATACAAGTACCTCTAATAATTTGTAACCATTCAAAGGTAACTCTTTCATAAACTGACTGAACAGTTCTTCAATATCTCCACTTGTAACTACAAATTAACAACAAAATGATATCAAACATTACACTGAGGAATCATGAGTAAGTTTGCCCAGACATTCACAAAGGCCATAACTTGATAAGTTGGCAAGAGAAAGAAAGGTGTTAAGTGATTATTCTCACTTTGCTTAAAAGCCAGCCACTTGCTGAATTTGTTGAAAACAACTAATCCTACTCGTACGAGTACTTTTGGTCCTTGTATCATGAAGTTATCTACAGTATAGACCTAGAAAACAAACACAGAAAACTGCATAAGGTAAAAAATATTTGATTTCATCAATGTGTGTACCAATGGGGTTCTCAATCTACACGTTCCACCTTATTATTCCAGTCAGGGTAATGTCCAGTCTTGTTGGATGAGGTGGAATGTGTAGATTGAGACTCCCATTTGGTATACATGCAGATTCAAGGAAGCCATTCAAATCGACTCCACCCTAACAACATCAATAGGGACAGTGGTATAGAAATCCCTGAAGCGTGGATGCCGACGATAAGGAAACACTGTAGGTGGAGACTCAAAGATAATATATCCAATCAGAACAGTGTAGATTATCTGACAAGCAGTATACAACAGACGCACCATCAAGTCTACACCATCGTCTGATGAAGACTAGCAGCTTACAAATGACCCTCAATCATGGGACAAATGAATAAGTATCATTTCTTTATATTAAGATGATACTTACAAGGGTCCAGAAATCAAGGTACTTGAAGAGCCATGTCACCCAGTGAGGAAAGAGAATAGTTCCTTTTATGACTTCCACTTCACTTGATAAAGACACCACCATCTTTAACTGAACATATGCACTTTTCTAGAAGAAGAAAATATAGTAATACTTCAGATATACCATCCTGAGGTAGGCAATGAATCTAATCAATTTAAGAGTCCTAATTTCGAAGCATCAAAACAGTTTGCTAAAACATGTTACCGTGTACCAATACTTTTCTAAAAAAGCAACAATTTTCCATTTGTACGCCAGGGATCATGGAGCATGAAGCCCCCACCCCTGAAAATTTAAAAAATTGAAGCACACTCACCATAAACAGTTTTAAACAATCCTGAAATGTCTTTGCCATCACAGCTACTGCTCTTTGACTCTGGTCAAGAAATGACCCCCTTGTCTCATCCAACATGGAAGCTAAACAACAATAGCAGCTATCTTCATCCATCACGTGTAGAAATAGAGCAGTAATTGGAGGAAGTAAGGGACAGAACTGTATGTCTGGGTGGACTTGTGTCATCAAGTATAATGTGTCCAAAAGTTTATTTATTCCAGATCCACTCAAAAGATAATAATTAGGATCGGTATGTTGACTGGCAAACATAGTGTCGGGTAACTGGCTTGGGATCTGTATACCTAGGAGAACAAATTAATATTATTACTTAATTGCAATTCTCAATATTGTGCGAACTCATGATCTGGAAGGATTTGATTTTTCACTGCTGTGAGCCAGTAGGTACCTACTATTAGTTTTCATTGACCGCAGTGAAAAACCAATTTCACAACAAGCTGTTGAAATGTCTTAGTTTGCAGAATATTGAGATTTGTCCAACACTTTGTCTGTGACAGTACGAAAATGAAACAGAAAGAAAGGGAAAAAGAATGGAAGGATGGAAAATCGAAAGTCACATTTAAAGTAAATAAATTGTTGAGAATTTTGGTTCACCATGTTTGAGAATAGATCTTACCCATTTCATTGATGGTTTCTTGAAAATAATTTGGATGATTTTGTAATTTCTCATCACCACCACTTCCAGTTCTCCACAAATCTGCCCTAAACTTTGATGGAACGCCCTGACGTACCAGCAGTTTAAGTCTTGTTTCAAGCTTATTTGGGCGTTCTGCCCATTTTCGAAAAGCACTAACGAAAGCTTCTTCGTTGTTTTGCACTTTAGTCGTTCTGCCATAACCTTTTTCATCAATATCTTTTGTGACCCATTTGGAAAATACAGTCTTGTCCAATTCATTCAATTCCATTGTTTCAAATTACTAAGTATCGATATACTTTAGTTTGTAAGCGAATTCTAAAATATATAAAACCCAAGACTAGTGAGAAGTTTGGTAAGAAATCAAATAAAGGTCGAAAATCTGAACAGAACGAAAGTTAGAGTGGAAGACACACTGTGGTACGTCTTTCAACAACAAGAAAAATGTCTCCCGTAATTCTTGAAGAGATTTCCTGGAACTATCTTGATTTAGTAGACTGTTTGCTATCCAGTATAGCTAAAAGGTCTTAGAATCCTTTATGTATATGTGTAATGATATAACACTTTGTAATTTAATGTGATTCAATGTCAACATTCCACGGCTGTTTTCAGTCCTTGTCCATTGGCTCAGTGACTTCCCAAAGACGATTTCAGTTCCAAAATTTCTATAGTGACTATTGCCATATTGTAAAATGCTGTATCTTTCACTTGATATCAAATACGAGTTGACTTTAACCCCAATAAGGTCCGGTTTAAATAGAGGTTTTTCCTACAAAACCACCATCAGTTGACCATCAGGTGGTCAGAATAGATCTGATTTGGGCTTCCTGTGGAAATAGATGACTGTGCAACACAGGAAGCCCAACTTTAGCTAAGAGAAACTGGGAAGGTTGAATGAAAGTGGTAAAATCGGAAATGGGTTAGATTTTTTTGTATTACAAATATGCAAAAAGTTGCTATGAACTACTTTCTGATCGCAATACGCAGGATACTAACTATAGATTTAGGTCTACATCAGAAAAAAATTGTACCCGCGCACTCTGGGTCCAGCCACCTTAATGCACTAGTCAAAGTAAACCCCCACCCCCCCCAAATGGGGACAGGGTGGGGGCAATGTGGGGCTTGGGATCACATTTGACAAGCAATGGTGCCCAAGGGGGTGGGGTGTTTGCTGAAGATGAAGATGTGTTTTGTCTGTGTGGTGGGCCTGAGGAGGGTGAAATGATTGCTTGTGACAGCAATCAATGCAAGATTGTATGGTTCCATTTCAACTGTGTTGGCATTAATGTGGCCCCACCTGGTCAATGGTTTTGCCCAGTATGCTTAAAATGTTAAAATTTGAAATAAAAACTATTTGTTATGATGATGACTCAATTATATTTATATACTTATCTAAAGATAATTTTATTTTTGTTTTTATTTTATAAAAGTGTAAACAATATATCCGTGAAACACAAAATGCAATTTTGTACAAAAGAGTGCTAATTAAGCTATAGAAAACAAAGGATTTCGTACAAAATCGCTTTTTTTTTCACTTATAAAGTTTCACGTATATTCTAACAGTTTTACTCTATTATCACTTTTGACTCCAGGGGGTCGGGGATTTGATTACCATTTCTCTCCCACTAAGTGGGGTATTTAACAACATTTGCCAAGTCAATTTTTCAAATGCCCCACTTATCCCCACCCTGTCCCCATTTGGGGGGGGCGGGGGTTTACTTTGACTAGTGCATAATCTTTCAAAATGTTTCCCACAAGGTACGATAAAACCATGAGGATAGTCACCAGGGGAACTAAACAAAATCTGTTGGTCACAGCAAGGGGCCAAATAACCTCTCACTTAGCCTTCGGCCGAGCTCCCTGATCAGTCATTATGGATAGCGGTGTCGGGGCCGAAATCTCCGGCATAGCCGTAAATGCTTCGCGCTGCCATACTGCGCTTCAGCACTCGATGTCTGGAGGGATGGCTCTATTTGTTATTTCTAACCAAAACAATCTAGGGAAAAGTATTCTTTTATGTCACAGAACAATACAAATTTAGAACAAGACATTGAAAAACCTTCTTTAATTTCTGCCAACGAGGTGAATACAAAATTACCGCGGAAAAACTATTACTTTACAAAGCGATTGGAATAATATATTATAAATAAGTTAGTTATGTTTTTAGTTCTTTATAGTGTCAATGAAACACACTTGTAGATCACAAATAATAAATATCAAATGGTAAACTTTTCACTCTAATAGGTAAATGTTGTGTGGGTTGGAAACTTTCGGTAGGTTCGTAAAAAAATGGCCATCAAAAACTACAAAAACGAACTCCATGCAATCATGACACAACCCCGCAAAAGGCGCGGAAATGCGAGCAACTTGTCGCGCAACATTGTGTCGTTGCAAGTTGCAGAGCGAATGTTGCTCGTATCATAATCTCGCTCGCAACAAATTTCATTGTTGCAGAGAGTAGAAAGCGCTTCTACTTCTGCAACAAAGTCGTGCAATAAAATTTTGTTGTTGTAAGTGGAGTTGCACGGGGTGGTAAAACGGGGTAAAACGAGCCACATTGACTCTGCAACTTGCAACGCAACAATGTTGCGCGACAAGTTGCACTAGTATGTTGCTTGTATTTCCGAACTTTAAGGTCGACACTCTCATGAATAAAACATTTTTCTATTCAAACTTTTCGTGCCAAAAAGGACTTACAGACAGCATAGATATATAACACTTGAGATGATCACAGTCCTAAAATAAATTTTGTTTTGATAAGAAAGGTTTGCCCCTTGCATTTTGCTGCGCGCAATAGACTCCTTGCGCCCTCTGGCGAACACTTCAAAAGGAAAACAACAACCCACCAATATACTCAAGGTGTTTCATAAGAACTCGCAAAAAAAGATATGTGAGAAAGGATTGCGCGCTCGAAAAACCACTGCAAAAAATTGTCATTAAAGGCGAGTCTTGCAATGTTCATGTCAATGAAAAGATGGAGAAAACTTTTAAGTTAAGGTGTTAAAACACCTTCCGAGAACATATCTCCATATAGGTCGTCTAAAACGAGACGTAATTAATTCGAAGGGCGACTGATGCAAAACCTTAGATCTATAAGGGTTGCTCTCTAAGACCCATTCGGTCTGTTTCTTGAAGCATCTTCAACTTCTTTTGAAAATGTCAACCTGAGGCATGGCATCTACGTTGACATTGTGCTTCATGATCTCTTCGTTGGAGGAGGTTAAGTACTGCTGGATAAATTTATCCATTACTGGGTTGAATAGTCAAGGAGAACATTTCTTTTTATGGAAAAATAGAAAATGAACATTGGAAAATGGGAAACAATAATATTCTATAAATATCAAATCATTAATGACGTCATATCATCCTCCCCTTTATAGAATGCGAATAGCCCTTCATGTTAAATTAGCCATTTCGAGGGTGAGGAAAAAACTGGTTCAAGTTGGCATTGCAGTGCATTGTGGGACTGTTTAAGGGGATGAAATAGACGCCATCTTGGAAATATCCCCTAAAACAGTCCAATAATGCACTACAATGCCCCGATCCAGGTTTTTCCTCGACTTCGGAAAGGCTAATAATATGGACAAGAGAGTGATTGAGTTTCATAAAGTCTCTCTGTTCAAACACAAATTGTTTGCATGCCCTTCCTGACCCATTATGAATTTTACCATTGAGAACAAAGCCCCTCCCTCATCATCAGTAGCCTAGGAAGACCCCTATAGGAATGACAAAGGATACATGGATGCTGGAAAGTCTTCTCTCCTGTTAGACATACGTAGGTCGTTCCAGTATAGAACCATCCCTCAGGAAGCGGATCGCATTTGTGGTTCGCCTACAAAAAACAGCAGTCAATTTAAAACAATTGATTGTCCAGCATTGGGATCACTGCTAAAAACTTGCACGATAAGGTATCGCCGGTGTTCCAATCATTCATTTGAGTAGAATTTCCTTGGGTGGATTAACCATGGGCATGCGGTGTATAAACCCTTTTTTTATTAGACACTGACGTGAACACGGTTTAAACCTTTTATCAATAACTAAGTATAACACTAATAACTTACACTGATCTGGTCAAGTTCCTTTTGTGTCAATTCTTTCAAACTTTTTAGTTTCTTCTTTTGGGGTCTCTAAGACATTAAAAAGGGTCAGTAAATACGCAGCGCTGCTGAAGCGATAAGGTTGATTCCTAACTTTCATGATTGATTGATTGATTGTTTGATTGATTGATTGACTGATTGTTTGATTGACTGATTGTTTGATTGACTGATTGTTTGATTGATTGATTGATTGACTGACTGATTTGAGATTTTGCCCGCAGGCTGGTGCAGCACGATAGGACACAGTGTTTTCAAGTCCAGGCTTTATGACGCCAATTGATACATTGACAGAGTAGTCGTCTGAGAAGATAATGGTGTTTGCGTTGCTGCTGTGCGCAAAAATCGGGTCATTTAAAAACTAAGGGCAGTTACGCTTCTTTATTTAGAATTCTTTGTTATGTTATGTTTAGGAGCCCTTTGGTAAGATTGTAATTTGCCTCCTACAGCCTTTCTGGTCTCATTCCTGCTCGATCCACAGGGTTCCCGATATCCCAATCCGCAAAGAATTTATTTATGGCTAATCTTAAGGTGCGAACACACATTGCGATTTTTCATGCGACGTTGCATGCGACGTCCTAAAAATTAGATCGCACCGTGTGGCCTCCGGTACGACGTTGTGTTCACACGGTGAGGTTCGTCGCGCACGACGTCGCAAAAGTAGGACTCGTTTCTACTTTGTGTGACATCGCATGCAACGTCGCACAGGTAGTCACACGGTGCGATCTCTCATTTTTGCGACGTCGCATGAAACCTCGCATAAAAAATCACCTCGTGTGTCTGTGTCTTTATTAGCATGATTAGGTTTGATTTCCCATACCTGTTTGACACAAGTTCTCAGCCAGTCCTTCAGCGCATCTTCTTTCAAAAAGAATCCAGTAAAGACTACAAAATATGACAAGGTGTAGTGATCCACATCACCATTCTGAGTTCCCTTAGGCGGTGGTCTAGGCATGGTTGTCATGTCTACTGTATTCATTGTTAAACTGCCTTTCAGTGCCGTCCAATGAACCTCTGTCACGGTATTATGATCTGAAGCAGGAAATCACGGATACAACCATTAGCAAGCACTGAGCAAAGCCTTGAATGGATGGGGCGTGGAATAGGGGCAAATGAACCGTCCTTTATCAGAATAAATAACCTCTGGACCCCAAGGTATTTACCGTATCACAACACTAACCTGCAAAATGGACATGTCCTCTGATACTGTGGATTGCACCTGGTGGATATAAGAACAGTGTCAGATTAACTCGTAGTCTTCTTTTACAGGTACTGATCCATATCGATATAATGATTTCCAAGAATTTTGAACCGTTCTTGTCTTGTCGTGAATAGGACTTGAAAATTACTTCATGAATATATGGAATGCTTGGTTTGCATGTGTAACTTGGCATAAGAAGCCGAATATTACTGATTTTCTTTTTCCATTGACTGAACATTTACAAACACATGAAACATTACTCCAACACCTGTAGCCAGGGGGGACTCCCATATATAAAAGGACGGAGATGATAGTGAGAAATTTTGAAAATGACATTTTAAAGGTACCGGAGTCCTGATGGGCGTGGCAACTAATGATTTTTACCCCTAAAAGCTACCGAACGCTAAATGTATACTCATTAATTTGATTAGTGACACCATAAGAGTACTAATCACAGATCTGGAAACCTATAAGGTACAACGAGCATCTCCAACCTATACCAATCCAGGCCCCACCCCCTGGAACTGTAGCCGAATACATGAAGCATTACTCTAAAACCTTTAGCCGGACACATACCTTTAGTTAAGCATTCCTTCAGATGGATTGGTCCTTGTAGAGCTTCAGTTATAAATACAACAAAACAGGTGGTCATTATCCAATCGGGCTGGTGCTGAGTCAAATTCATAGGATACAGGAAACATACCTCTTAGCTTGGAAACAAACTGACGTTTGTCAAGTGGTCCAAATAGATTAATGTAGATCTGAATGCAAAGGAAGAAAAAAGAAACGATTAGAAAACACAAAGACGAGGAAAGATTCTTTTATTTATGGGGCTATAAAGTTTACTTACCTCGTTGATAGGCGGTTCTGGACAACCAGATGTAAATAAACCCAGTGACCTACAAAAAGAAAAGCAATTTTTTTAATACAACCTTTTGCAGCTACCCGTTGAACAGTTAAAAAGGCTGATGCAGTTGAGGAATGACTTTGCTAAGTTAATATGCTTGCGTATGAACCCGACTCCATGATGACAATGTTGTCAGTGTAGGAACTTACTGTACTGCGTACTGTACTGTCAGTCCTCATTAGGACTTTAAAATATAGGTACATTGCCCTTATGAATGACTGCGCACGCAGCTTACAGTTTAAACAACTGGCCTCCTTTTTTTCAGAATATTAATTGTTTTATGTTGTTCGAAGCCGCAGATCCAAGCACCCTGCCTAATGTGATGAGTGTTTCATATAAACATATTATGATATCTTGCACTAACCATCCAGGACACATCAAGTGTCTCTTCTGCACTGCACTCTTCTTTAAGAAGGCACTGTCTGACAGGATAAGGTCTACATCTGAAGATCTATATATTAAGCAGATATACAAACAAACATTTACATTAGGAGCACCATATGATCCAAACAAATCCTTGTCATGGTGCACCACAATCCAGCACCATAATTGTGTCATGGCTATGTTATCTATGTTATCCAACAACAAGAACAACAAGAACACTACATATTCAACAATACATGTAGCATCAATCAATCAATCAATCAATATTTTATTTGATAAAGCAGGTTATATAAACAATATAATAAACATTGCATCGGCAGCCACAGGCTGATGTGGACCTGCTATATATAATCTATAACATAATTTAGATAAAATAAGAAATATATAACAATACATTAAAATATAAATATTACTATAATCACCATCACCAACACAGCAACAACATCAAAAACAATGAGTACAGAAGGAAAAGAGGGGTCAAATAAAATAAAATAAAGATGGCATTGAAAACGAATTCAAAATGACAAAGCATGAAATGCATATCCAAAAACATCTTATCATTACTGAATGATTCTTACCGTGTAACCTCTGCCCCTTTGGCTAGGATAAATGCTGCTTCAGGGTTACAAGTCCTGATTAATTTCTGCACCATGGCAAGTTTTTCATTCTAGAAGGGAAGGCATGATAATCAAGACAATGATGTGGCTAGTTGTAAGTTAGGGTCCTATTGAGGAATTGGGGTCAGGGGTTGATCTTAACATTAGATTTCTCATAACATTGAGATTTTGCCCATTCTAAAATTGATGCAGGTTCCTATTATTTATCGTTTTTGACAAGAAAAGTTGACTAAAATGGTTCTCTTCATGGCTTACAATGATAGAATTCCTTTTTTTTATAATAACTTTTTCACCAAATCTTTTGCACTAGCCCCTGTGACCTCAGTCGCAACTCTTGCTATGGTCCAGAATATTGTAATTTCAGATCAGGCTCTGTAGGAAAGCATGGACATTTTCTGGAACTACAGTACACATTGTGTTACTTGAATATTTACCTTTGGGTCGAGGCAACTTGTAAACACAATATTATCAACCCAACCTGATGATAAGAATCAAAATGTTAATATAAAAAGATCTTACTTGATTCTTAGTACAACAATTATCATGTGATTCTATATGATTGTATTTCATGTTTTGAAGGAAAAAGCAGGAAGATTCAATAAATAAATCATTGTCGATATTACAGTACATACCTTGTGCACATTGGTCTAATAGTTTTGGAAGAGTATATCTAGTAAATCAAAAAGAATTGATTATTTAGAATTGATCAGCTGTCTCAAATGACTGAGAGAACAAGACACCTAAGGAATTCCAATGGAAGGGTTATGAGATTTTTAGTAAATTTTTAGTGAAGTGAAGGGTGAAATTGCCTGATAATGACCACAAAGTCATGATAACTGATAAAGAAAAACATGGAAATGTTGATGCTGCTGTTGATAATGATGATGATGATAAGGAGGATGATGATAAGGAGGATGATGACTGATCATAATCATGTAGCTGCTTGATGATTGGGATGTTCATTAATGATCATGGTGATGATGGTTGATGATGATGATTGATGATGATGGTGATGATGATGATGATTGATGATGGTGATGATTGATGATGACAACAAAATTGATGATTGATGATGATGAGTAGGAGGATGATGATGATGGTGATGATGGTGATGATGATACTACTGCAGCTACTTCTCACTAATTTACTACTAATACATCAAAAGGAACTTAATTTTTTATTATACTATAATTACCTTTCCTCCATAAACATGTTATCTGGATCAATACAGCATGTCACAGCACCTATCTTGATGTTCTTCTTGACCTCTGGATTAGGATGGTTGTATATAGCCTTGACTATATCTACAATATCAGTGAACCTAGAATGTAATGCAAAGACAAACATAAGGCCAAGCATAATAATCTTTAATGAGGTAGCCAATGTCACAAAGTGATTTACAGAAGGGTCCTTAGTACATCCTTTCATTCATCCATCCATCCATCCATCCATCTATCCATCTATCCATGCACCCCTCCATCCATGCACCCTTCCCTCCCTCCCTCCCTCCATCCATGCACCCCTCCATCCATGCACCCTTCCCTCCCTCCCTCCCTCCATCCATTCACCCATCCATGCACCCCTCCATCAATCCGTGCATCCATGCATCCATCCACCCGCCCATTCATCAACCCATCTACCCATCCATCCACCCACCCATTTATCCATACATCCATCCTTTTATTCATCCATCTATGCTTCATATAGAGACAGACATACACTCAGGTGCTTACCCTGGAGTTACAAGGATCACTCTTATTCTTTTCCTTCCAGATATTCTCACCAGTAACTTCTTTTGGCTTGTTAAGGTATTACTGAGTGATGCTTGCAAAGCTTTTCAAAACAAATTAAAGTAGTTATACTTCAGTCATTGATTCCTCAATTATTTTACTTGTATAAAATGAATAAGAACTGCAAATCATTTTCCTTCATAATCAGAGTAAATTTGCAAAAGATTAGGTACTATCTGTTTCTGCATAAAAGCTGTGCACCATAATTCTTACCTTGAGCATCAAATGGCAAAGCATGAGCAAATGGACTTCTAAGTATGATCCACCTGTGAAAAAACCAGGAAAGGTAAATTTATTTTACTTTGAAAATTCAAGAAATGGTTGCCCAATTCTCCTGAGCCAGGGGCTCGTGTTAAATCATTCAAAGGTGTGCCCATTATTCCCTCAAACTATCAGTGCTCCTCATGATATTGTAAACGGATACTATAATAACTGTGGTACATGATTAGACTTATAGCATATGAAAGTCTGCTAAGGAAAGGAACGTTTGATTTTTGATGGGGGAGGGGGATGAAATCCCCAAATTAAAACATATCAAGCAAGGTCTTTAACCTCTAAAAATATTCATTTGAGCAAAACTAACTTCAGTGAAAAACAGTTTGTAACTATACTGACGTTTGGTACATTAGTCCTTCATCAGAATAAAAGAGAAAATAAGAAGAAAAGTACAGCTTATATATTGTAGGGAATGGCCAAAAGGGGACTGCATGATAAAATGTCACAGTACAAGAATTAACAAATTCTGTATTATGGTATAAACAATCACAATATTGATTATAAATATGCATACTTGCTGTTATCTTTAGCTAGGTTCACTAATGTATCACAGAGCTGATTCTTGCCACTGCCTGGCATTCCTGTCAGTATTGTCAGCAAAAGCTAAAATGAGACCACAGAAGAAACAACTTATTCACCATTTTCCTGGGGTGCCTGACTTATTTTATACTATTTCAGGTACCTTAGCACCATCAAACTTTTCTTTAATATATAATTGTAAATTAATTCAATTTTAACTTTGGAGCAAATAAATTATTGATTAATTGATTTCCAAACATTGGTTTACTGATCAGAAACAAAGCATTCAATTCAAGAATGCTGCATTTAGGTAGTTTCAAAGGATTATTTAAATTTGAACCTTGCGCACAGCTTTGACTGAATGGTTTGTGTTTGACCAGTGAGCCGATATATGAAAAGTGGGGGATTCTCTTGGACAGATTGAACTCTGGTGTTCATACAAAGGACATGCCCATCCAGGAGCAAACTGATTGTCATTATTTTGAAGTGAATAGATGCAAGAATGCAATGCCTTGGTTGGTCTTACAATAAACTTACCTCTAGGTTATTGTTTTCATCTGCATTTTCATCCTCCTTGTCTCCCAGAACTACTGCAATGTCATCTGTATGCACAGGCACATCACCTGAACTACTCACATGTACATGAGCAAGATAACTGGATATAACAAGCAGAAAGTTAACAGACAATGTATATCCCACAGTCTGAATTTACATCTAAAGGTCCGTTTACACTAGCAACTTTGAGCAACTTGAGTGGCGATTTTATGGCAATTTCATGCACTAGATCGCAGCTACATTGACGCCAATTCAAACATAAATAAATAAATAATAAATGAGAATTAACATGATCAAAATTTAGTGCAACTCACGATAATTTGGGTCGTGATAAAATTGCTACTCAATCAGTGCGATAAATTTGCTAGTGTAAATGGGTCTTAACCCTTCTTTCAGTGCCTCTGCCCACACTTTGTTTACATCTGCCTGCTTCACACATTTCTCATCATCATTCTGATGAAGGCTATCACAAACATAGCCAAAATATCATGTCTCTTAAAATCATGTGTTTAAACCACAAAACGTTAGGTAATATTACCATAATGTTGAAATGCAAAAGCCTCAATATACTATCTAAGACTTTAGAACTAAAACAACAAATTCAAAGATTTGGTACGTAGTTACCTTTTGAGATCAGGAAAAGACATCATAGCATGTTGTATTGTATTTCCCATGTCTGGATGAGCTAGCATCTTGTGCTCTTCTAATCCCAAATACCTAAAGAAAAAATAATTATGAGCAATGTGAGATGTAATGTACTAACTAACTTAACCTACCCATTGTATACTTACATTATGTGCAGGTCATCTGGTAAGTCTGAAATATTACAAGAAAAACTCATTAAGAAAACATCTATCAGACTAAAAGTGTTAATGCTAATAAATGTTGGAAGTTCCAACCAACTAGCTCTAACTAACAAAAGACCCTGCTGGAAAAATCCTTGCGAAAGACCCTATTGTACCATTGTAAGAAACTGGCGAACATTTTTCCAGTTCATGTACTTGTTCATGTCCTGGAGAGATAACAATGCCATGCAGGCCAACAAGGGCTTGTATATGAAAAACTGTTTTAAGAACATGCTAGTGCCACTGTCCTAGCATCGCCATCCTTGATGTTTCTCAATGTGTAAGGTTTTTATTATGTATTATAACTGCAATTTTCAATATTACATTGACTACAGTAATGATGTTTAAAGTGTTGTAAAGTGTTTCATCAAGCAAACTTTTATTGGAAAAAAATTCCGAGCTCCTGGTGGGATTTGAACCCACGACCTTCATGACCATCAGGTTGCTAGTTGTGAGTTGTCCCTTGGAATTTTGGTTTTCACTGTCACCAGTCAAAAGTATAAAAGGTAGTGAGTGATTGTTTTGAAGCCAAAACATCATTTGCACGTTGACATTTATACTTCTCTGTCCACATAATTATGAAAATCACAGTAACCAGACAATCTTACAATCTAATCGATCACATTACTCACTCCACAGTAACCAGACAGCAGCAGAAATTGTTACCTGTGATCATTTCCAATATTGGAGTTGTCTTATCTGAGGTATTCTTCCACAGAGGTAGTACATCACTGTAAAACTGTCTAAATATCTTAGTCCTTGGCATCAGAGCTATCACTAGGGTGTTGGTATTATTTACGAGATGTGGAGGAAGGTGTACTGCCAAGAAGGGGTTGTACCTCAGTATCATCAATGCCACTGTACTGCTGGATTCCTATAAAAATAACATGACAAAACAAATGTTTACAATGAAAGTCCCATTCAAGATTTGTTCAATAACGGCATTAATAATTCTAATGATTACTTTTATTTTGGTTGAATTTACCATGCAGCAGAGAAAATAAAACCACAATTCTTGTATTTTCTCATTCCCATTCATTCAGTATTTTTTGGAGGAAATTTTGAGTAGTACTTACACCATCATAAAACTGCATCCTTGAAATAACAGATAAAGGCAATGATATAGCTCCACATCTGGGGTGTAGGAATATGAAACCCTTTTCATAAACATATAAGGTACCTGTGGATAAATATATGAATATAATATTAATACATTAATAAATAAATGATGAATGAATGAGTGTGTGAACAAATGAACAAGTGAATAATGAATAAGTAAATTATTGGATGGATGGACAAATGGGTGAATGGCTGGGTGGATAAATGAATGAAAGGATGGATGGATGGATGGATGGATGGATGGATGGATGGATGGATGGATGGATGGGTGGATGGGTGGATGGGTGGATGGGTGGATGGGTGGATGGGTGGATGGGTGGATGGGTGGATGGGTGGATGGGTGGATGGGTGGATGGGTGGATGGGTGGATGGGTGGATGGGTGGATGGATGGATGGATGGATGGATGGATGGATGGATGGATGGATGGATGGATGGATGGATGGATGGATGGATAGTGGATGGAAAAATGGATAGTGGGTGGAAAAATGGATGGGCAGACAAATGGATGGATGATGGATGGATGGACAAAAGGATGGTTGGGTGGGTGGATAGATGGACAAATGGATGGATGATGGATGGATGGACAAAAGGATGGTTGGGTGGGTGGGTGGATGGACAAATGGATGGGTGTGTGGGTTGAGGGTAGATGGATGGATGAAGAATAGGTGGATGGATGGATTGATGGATGGATGGTGGGTAAATAAAGCAATGGATGAATGGGATTTGGTTAATGTGATGGAACGTAAAAACAGACAGATTGATGGTTCGATCCAAGCAAAGTTAATAAGGGAGCACAGTTGGCTTGACTACTACCTTGTTCATATTTGCTGTATATTGTCCCACCGCCAACATAACACTGATCACCATAGACTAGCTGCTTGCCAAATGTTGGATTTTCTGCTTTGGACTTCCAGATAAAAATATGAAATATGAATTAGTACACTCAGTAAGAACAGTTAATTGGTTATACAAATAAAATGATTGTTTCTTCAAGGGTTTTTCTCTGGGATCTCTGCTGTTCCTCCCTCTACAAAAATCAACAATTCGATCTAAGCTGTGCTTGGTGGTCAGACATGAGTTGTTTGGCGGCTGCCTTTTTATGCCACACTCCATCTTAAATGCAAACAATTTACATTTTGTATATTTTAGCCTCTTACCTTTACATAATCTTCCAAGAATTCGGATGACTCCTTTTCCACATCTCTTCCCTAAACAAACAGGTGTCTGGTTTTAGTTTCTTTAAAGACATTAATTTTATAAACTATCAATGGGTTATCTATCTTAGCCACCACACATGACTCACCATCCAAGAGGCAAATCTTGACACATTTTCAGTAAGTATCACATGCTTGCAATTCCACTCAGTAGTACCATCTGAATTAAAAGAGGTCAAAACACCTGTCCATTAGTAGAGTCTAAAGCCTGGTTTTCAATATGACACAAGCTTGTGCTTGTGCTTGTGCTTGTGCTTGTGCTTGTGCTTGTGCTTGTGCTTGTGCTTGTGCTTGTGCTTGTGCTTGTGCTTGTGCTTGTGCTTGTGCTTGTGCTTGTGCTTGTGCTTGTGCTTGTGCTTGTGCTTGTGCTTGTGCTTGTGCTTGTGCTTGTGCTTGTGCTTGTGCTTGTGCTTGTGCTTGTGCTTGTGCTTGTGCTTGTGCTTGTGCTTGTGCTTGTGCTTGTGCTTGTGCTTGCATCGCTCGTGATAACCAGGCTTAAGTTATAAGTATAAAATTTTAACTAACTTAAGATTAACTAAAATATACTCTGGATTTAACCTGCAAAATAAAATCTCCTGAATTTTTTGTATGCATTAGAATGCAATATTTTTTTACCTCTGTTAAGTGTTTTCACTGCTGAGTTCAGAAATGTCTCTCCAAATGCAACAGAGCCAAGTGTTTGTCCAGGATGTTCTATGCTTGGTATATCATATAGATAGAGACATGCCTAAGTAAACAAGATTTCTTTGAATTTGTATGCATTGCATTGTCTTAGTTTTGAATATTGTTCCTAGTTAACATTTTAAGACCTATGTCCCAGTTCAGACATTGGATTTTAGCCACAAAAAAATCCTATTGCCTTTGACCTTGAGTACTCTTTTCCTCGAAACTAGTAGAAGCATGTTGACCAAACTTAACATGTATTGTCCCCTGGCGCTAAGCAAAAGAGCTGATGTCTTATATGATAGTTCTCTGTTTTTTCTTAGCCACTGGCCTCAAAGGCAATTAGATTTGACGCAGCAAAAGTTTGACATTTGAACTTGGTAAAACAAGGTTTGGATGAAAATATTTCCATCAACAGCTGATTTATTTACTAAGTCAGTGCATGCTTACCTTATTGATTGATGGACTACTATTTTGTGCTTCAACATTCCTGTGGCATTAGAATATTTAAAGTTATTTAAACTACTGCTGCAGCAATCCATTAGCTGTCATCTTTCTTGTTGTCATTATGATTGTCATCATCATTGTTGTCAACATCATCATCATATATAGTCCTCATCAAAATCACCACCACCACCACCACTGTCACCGCTACTACCATCATAATGCATCAAGCAAAATACAGTATGTATAGGTAATAGGACTACATGCTGTCTAACATGGAAATAGTTGAATGAAAAAAATTCCAAGGTCTGCCAAAATTGGACAAGGCTGATAGGATTATAGAGTGATATAGTTAATGTACAATATGTACCTTCCTAGAAAATCCTGTACTTCCATAGAGAATTTCACCTCTTTTGGACCACCTGAGATATTCTTCTTACTTATCCCATCTTTAAGGGTCGAATCAACCACGCCCTTGGCCTATTAATGATAAACAGATATGTCAATGTTCATTTTAGACCACATATCTAGCCCATGAGTAGATGTACAGTATGCAGATGTAATTAATATGGATGCTATGCCTCATGATCATTATAACCATGAAGCATCAGGGAATGATATCAATTTTGTACCATAAGAATTTATCCTTGTTGGCATACCTTGGTAAGATCCTGTGTCTGTACAAAAGAATTAATGCCTTCAAGCACTGCGTTAACAGCTATCAGGTATAAATCTATCAACAACCTGGACCAAAGGAAGTAACAAGTAAGTACATAAGTACATAAGTATGTAATAATAATAATCATATTAAATGAATTAGAGCTTCCTACTATTTCTCTAAACTGTTACAAACTATAGCTAGTTAAAGTCAAAAGAATTATGCTTGGTAACATAGCTGTAATATATCAAAAAAAATTAAGTAGCTTGGTAACATGGATGAGTGGTCAACCAAGACCCAACCAATAGCCTACAGTATATCTCTTCCGAGATATGCTTTGCCTCTCATATATATGGAAACCTTTATGGGTGACAAGCAAAGCAAATCTCAGAAATGGGTTATACAGCCCAGACTGTGGAGAGGTAGAGGCTGGAAGCCCCCCTCCCCACGTTTTGGGTGCACTATGGTTCTTGGTATATGTAGTCCATTCAGTCATGATAGTGCAATGTTTTCTAATTTCAGAGCACGTCATAATTTTCTTTGTAAATGATACAACAAAAACTAAACCATAATAAATTATGTATTACAAATAATAAAAATTAGAGCCAATTATAACTTTACCTGAGGTCTTTACTTTGATCTTCTATTTTCAAATTTGAAGCAGAGTCTTAAGAATTAATGCATAAGATTAAGATTAGTTAGTATTATGCTTATTTATTTATTTTTTTAGATCTATGAAGTTTGGAACTCTGATTGCCTTAGTATATATCACACAGTCAAGTCAATTAATAATCCTTTTCATTCATTCTAGATACACCTACCTGAGTATGGCAGGAAGCCATTAGCAAAGAAGTATGTCCTTACACAGGATATAATCTCTCTTGGATCTGTGGCATAGCAGACCTAAGGGATAAATGTAGGTAGAAATAAAAATAATGTAGCAATCAAAATTTAAGTGAGCCCTATTTCATTTCCATCAGAAAAGATAACTTTCATGGCGATGGAATGGATGGATGAATGGAGAGAGGAAAATAAGAATGGATGGATGAATGGGTAAGCAGTTAAAAGGTGGGTGAATGAATGAGTTAATAAATGGAAGGAAGAATGGATGGAAGGGTCAGTTGATGGTTTGGTTGTGGATGGGTGAATGAACGAATGAATGAAAGGGAGGAATGAAGAATGGATGGAAGGGTAACAGGTTCATGAATGAATGGAATGAATCGATGAATGAATGGAAGGAAGAATGGAAAGGTTAGTGGATGGATAACGGCTGAGCAGGTGGGAGGGTTAATGAATGAATGAATGGAAGGAATGAAGGATACAGTGGTTAGTGGATGGATGGATGGGTGAGCAGGTGTGAGGGTAAATAGAATGAATGGATGGATGGATGGTTGAGCAAATGTGATGGTGAATAAAATGAATGGAAGAATGAATGGATGGATGGATGGATGGATGGATGGATGGATGGATGGATGGATGGATGGATGGATGGATGGATGGATGGATGGATGGATGGATGGATGGATGGATGGATGGATGGATGGATGGATGGATGGATGGATGGATGGATGGATGGATGGATGGATGGATGGATGGATGGATGGATGGATGGATGGATGGATGGATGGATGGATGGATGGATGGATGGATGGATGGATGGATGGATGGATGGATGGATGGATGGATGGATGGACGGGTGAGCAGGTGTGATGGTGAATAAAATGAATGGATGGATGGTTGGATGGTTGGATGGTTGGATGGTTGGATGGTTGGATGGTTGGATGGTTGGATGGTTGGATGGTTGGATGGTTGGATGGTTGGATGGTTGGATGGTTGGATGGTTGGATGGTTGGATGGTTGGATGGTTGGATGGTTGGATGGTTGGATGGTTGGATGGTTGGATGGTTGGATGGTTGGATGGTTGGATGGTTGGATGGTTGGATGGTTGGATGGTTGGATGGTTGGATGGTTGGATGGTTGGATGAGCAGGTGCGACGGTGAATAAAATGAATGTATGAATGAATGAATGAATGGATGGAATGATGGATGGATGGATGGATGGATAAAGGATCAGCTGAATTAAAGGAATGGTTATGCTATATGAAAAAGTGAATGAGTGATTGATTGATTTGATTGATGATCGAAGTGAGAAATAGGAGAATAGATAAAGTGATGAAACAAACAGCACAAATTAAAGGAATGCTTAAATGGGGGAAAGCAAAAGGGATGAAAGTAGAAACAGAATAAAGTGAAATGGAAAAAGTGAATGAAATAAAAAAGAATGAAATAACAAAAGGAATAGGAAGTATTAAACAATAAAGGCAGTTTGAAGATGAAATAATAATTACTGAATATACTTACCATATGCTTAGCAGGTGATCCAGAAATGCCACAGGAACTTAAACAACCTTTGTTATGTCTGGTTTTCACTTCATCAAGAACCTTTTTTGTTGTGTTAACCCCAAACAATACAAAAGGCCCAGGCTGATCTTCAATACTAGAAGAGCAATAAATAATATTGATTTCACCTTTAACATGACAGTACATAAAAATGCCAAGTATTTTCTTGTTTTCTTGGTATATGACATACTTTTTTCAAAACTTCAGTTCATAAAAAAGGATTTCACCTTTAACATGACAGTACATAAAAATGCCAAGTATTTTCTTGTTTTCTTGGTATATGACATACTTTTTTGCAAAACTTCAGTTCATAAAAAAGGATTTCACCTTTAACATGACAGTACATAAAAATGCCAAGTATTTTCTTGTTTTCTTGGTATATGACATACTTTTTTCAAAACTTCAGTTCATAAAAAAGGATTTCACCTTTAACATGACAGTACATAAAAATGCCAAGTATTTTCTTGTTTTCTTGGTATATGACATACTTTTTTCAAAACTTCAGTTCATAAAAAAGGATTTCACCTTTAACATGACAGTACATAAAAATGCCAAGTATTTTCTTGTTCAATACAGCTCTTAATCCCTTAATATACATAGTTTTAAGTCTATAATATTTACTATTTGTAAATGTGCTGCCGACATACCTTGATATGTTAATTGATGTGTCTGACATATGTCCGTGTTTGTAGTAACTCACTACGGGCTGAAATGTACAATTAAAAATAAAGTCCTATAAGATCTACACTACCTAGGATATATAAATCTCAAATCAAAGAGATAAATTTCCAAAAGAAAAAAATATTTTTAATAGCTAGAAATTGTTATTACTAATTTATAAGACTTTAACTTGGGAAGGAAATGATGTTCAAACCCCCTCCCCTTGCACAGGGAAATTAAAGCAAGCACTTAATATAACCAGAATACTTCCTTATTAGTGGAACCATGGAATATTCTGGGACTATACAGTTCGAAATTTTACTGAGTCAGACATATTGGATAGTCAGAAAAATGGAAATAACAAGACTGAAGATTGAGTGCACACAACTGTATATTTTACATGAAGTTTTTTTAATTTGATAGCTTTTCAGTGCATAGAAAGCACTCTAAGTCCAGTCAAGCTCTGCACCAAACCAGTTATCTATCAGCCTCCTCTCAGACTAGGGTAAACACAGACAAGCTAAGTTTGGTGTTTTTGACAGATGTACATAGTTTTCTTGTGTGTACATAGGATAGAGTACAGTTCGTATTCATGTTTTGTACAAGCTAAATACACATATGAACAGTGATGATAACTCTCTAACTGACCCCTTAATAGACTGGCTATGAATTACTGTCATTGAGTATATAGATCTGGATGCATCTTAAATTCTTTATAAAGTTAACACTCTCTATTCTATTAAGCAATAATAAGAAACATTTTGAAGGGCAACGCATGAATATATCACATATTAAGTCGATATTAAATAGAATTTTAATTTAAGGATAAAATTTTAGTCACTCAGAGAAAGGAAATATTTCAACTGCAAATTACTACAGAACTTAGTTTTCAAAATCATGTCATTTATCCAAATTGAGTCTCAGAACAGCAAGGACTTTGAAAACAAAAATAAAAAAACGAAATTTCAAATAATTATTTTTTTCAAAAACAAACATGAAATATGTGGAATATTTCCTCTTTAAACTTTAATTTTACGTTAACAAACTGGTAAGAATTGTATTTTCCTTCGTGTTTTGGTGGATGTTTGTGTGCAATCCACCCTCAGCAAAAACCACCAATTTCAAACCCCAGCTTGAACAGTACCAAGGGCCCAGTTTGTTAGCCACATCTACTGAGTTTTTCGCCCTTGCAAAAACTGGATTTTTTTTTGAAAAAAAAAGGGATTTACTACTGTAGGAAATGTTATAAGAAATGCTACTTTTAAAAAGATAAACAATTACAGAAAAATGATAACTATTTTCACAAAAGATTTTGAAGAAAAAAAATTTCAAAAAAGATTCTGAAAAATAATACATTTTAAGGAAGTTAGATGGAAGAGTAAATTACAAAATTAGGGACATCACGATCCAATCACTTTAATTTATAGTATTTCCATAGAAGAATATGTATGTTTTGAAAATCAACATATTATATAGGAATACAAAGTTCTTGTTAACACCTTTATCTAAAGACAAGCATGTATCAATAACCAAAACTAAATTAAGAATTTTGAAGACAATTCTTACATCTGCGTGATAACAAACATAAGGATTCAGAATTTTTTTTCAGATAAAAGACAATATATTTGGAATACAATGAGGAGGAGATGATTGATGATAAGAGAAACATAACGTATTCTTTGGGAGAATGTTTTGTCTAGTTGTCTGCAGGGAGTCTTTCCATGCATTAAAATATTTATTCATTTATTAGCCACGAAAACTACTAACTGCAAGTTAAAAAAAGTTACCTCTGTCAACAAAACATATGAGTGTACAATTTCTAAAACATTTCATGTGAAAACACTGCTGTTCAAAAGGAATGATTTATATATTTCTTTTATTTCCATGGCATAGCTCGTGCAATAGTCTAGGATGACAAAGGAATACAATCATTAACATAGCCAATTTAATTCCTCAAGGAGTGCTGTCCCTAGGTGGTCCAAATGGTCATGTAGAAATGTTATCGACGAAAGCACCTGTTACAAAACTTCCTTGTCAGTTTGTCCCTCCCATGACTTTCATATCAGTTTGCTCTGACTGGTTCTTGAATCTTGATTTTAGCATTCAAAACAAAAATAATTTCCTTTCAAGGTAATGCTAGGTGCATGAATGGATAACCTGGTAACCTTCAGATAATGAGGTTGCTATGGTAACACATACTTTACTTATACTAGCAAATGTTTGACACATACCTCACTGACAAGTGCTTCTGTAAGTTTGGTAATACCATTTATTACTCCGCTACGAATAACAAAAAAAAAACACAGTCAGAATGAAATATTAAGAAGAAGAATGTCTGGAGAATTTACATGTTCCATACTTACAGTGCAACACACGAAAATATGACCACATTTATGTGTTTGCATACTTCTATACACAGGCTTTTTGATGCCAAACGAGCTTTTACACACCTTATTTCGATGGTAAAACCAGTCAGATTCACATCAAAATGTGTCAGATTAATGTACAAAAGCCCTGATGCATGAAAGTAGACCAATACGTGTGTCATAATTTTACGCGTCATGCTGTAATGTATGTTCTCAATTCCAAAATAATTAAAAAAGTACTGATTCTCAAGTAAATGAGATGTGGTCTGAAATAGGAAAAAAACATTTATTTAGACCCGAGTTAAAAACATCAAAGGTTAGCTATTTCTGTATAGTTTTACCAACCTTTCCACATCAACGTTTGTCAGCACAGATTTGCAATGACGTTCAAACAGTGGAAGTCTCTATGGGAATAAAATTATTTTATTTTTGAAACTTTAAGGCATAGTTGTTTTCAAACGTCACTTTAGGGGGGGGGGGGGGGAATGGTGTTGGAGACCTTACATCACACCCTATTCAGACATGGTTTTTTGGATTGAGTTACAAACTCAATGAGCAAGTGATAAAAACAATTTAGTAATTACAACCTGGAACTGTGCCACTCAAAACCAGCGACAGCATCCATAAAAAATGGTTGTACCAGGCCCATTTTACTTGTTCTCAAAAGCATCAGATTGTCAAATTTGTCTTCTATGATGCCTGTCTTTACACTAGATGCATAAAGTAATGAATGCATCTCAACACATGATTCATCTCTAGTATGAAAAAGGACAATAAATGCAAACCTGAGTAACAAGTATTTCTGCTGTAACTGGGTCAAGAGATCCATAAACAGAATTTAGTTTAGAAGTTACATCTACAATCTCATGAACCATGGTAAAGAAACCACCACTGAAAAAAGCAAAAGAATGATTGTAGGTTAATCAAAGGTCCAAAATCCATTGCAGGTAGGGTAGTGAGGGAGAGGTGAGGCATCAGTGGCATAGTGGTGAGAGCGCTCACCTCTCACCAATGCAAAGTGGGTTTGATCTTCAGACTCAGCCTCACATGTGAGTAGAGTTGTGGTGTAATTCTAGTAACCCTACCAAATTGTGTAGGTGTTTTTAGTATTTTGAAATTGTTTTTATTCGAGATAGTTATCAATGGACTACTTTGATGATACATCGGCCATCTTGGTAGTGGGGTTTATTACAGTAATGGTTAACAATTCACCACAAGACACTTTGACAAGAGATGAAACAAAACTCTCTACATATATTATCTGCCATCTTTGTTTTGTTTTGCCCTATGGATGCCCATTAATAGCGATTCAAGATGGCCACCATATTGTCAAAGTCCATGGTGTTAAACTTACCCTCCAAACCCTTCCAAAGCAAATGCTTGAATAAGAGGCCATTTTTCAATTACGAAAACATCAAAAGGTTTTTGCAAATGATCTAAGGAACAAAATATTCAACATATGTTTAATAAATATCATCTTAGTAAATACATATACTAGTTAATTTTCACCCAGTCGTGTAGTACACCAATCATGTAGTACTTATTGATTGATATTAATGCATCCGTTCATGTTTCATGGCAGGTTGTACTCGTCTGGTAGCATGTAAGACATAATAAAATGAACTTGTCAAAGTGGCAATGCTGGCAGTTGGTATTCAGCAATATGATGATGATGAAATGAAGATGCTGCTGAGGGTTGCGTTTATGTGGTGGCACTTAACTAAGGCCAGAAACTAGTTGTGGTTTATTAGATCATTATCTGATTAATTTTCTTTTCAATTCTCACCATGGCCATAAGGAATACCAATCTTAGGAGAACCCTTCACCATGGAAATATAACTCAAGATCTTGAATTCTTCAGTTTTCTCATCATCATCCTTATAATAAATAAATAAAAGAACAGCTGTAGTTGTAGGTTTTTTCTTTGAAAAGAATGTCAAAGAACAAATGGAAATTTATTTTTAAATAAAGAATTACCAATAGTTAAATTTTAAAAATTAAAATATAAATAAGATAGTTCAAACTTTTATGTACCTACTGACAATAGGTTTGGACTTGGATGAATCTTGGCTAGTCCAACCACTTAATTTATTGTAGAAGTGTCCCAGAGTACATTTACCCCACTGAGGATAATCTCACCAAAAGATTAACTTTACTTTGCACATCAACTGCTTTTATGACTTATTTATTTTAGTTTGTAATACATTTGACATTGATCATGCAAAAGAAATGCTAAAATTTTCCAAAAACTGTCAAGTATATTAATTTTGTCATGAAATCTTGTCCTGTTCTGTGCAAACAGAAAATGAGATTCCTCATAACTTTTTCTGGGATTTGCTTTCTACTGCGACTCTCAATATTCTGCGAACTCAGACATTCAATGGCATGTTTTTCACTGCCATCAATCAAAAATAATCAGTCTGACTGTACCTTTTATATTTTTTGGCGGCACTGAAAAACCAAATTTCAACTGGTAACTCGCAAGTACCAAGTTCAAAGAATATTGAGAAGAATTGCTGTAACTAAAACATACTATATCATTTCCTTTCTATATAGCTATATGTACCTCTTCCTTAGTCAAGCAGTGAAGACGCAGGTTTCTCCAATGTCCAACAAAGGGTAGAATCAGAGGGTAATTGATAGGATTGCAATATATGTGGACACTTTCATGCTTTATGAAAAGAACCAAATCTGAAACAAATCATAGGGAAATATCACTAACATGAATTGTATGTATGTATTATACTCATACAGTACTTCCAGGAATAAATCTCTGTCATTAACTGGTTGCTTAGGAAATTTCTTGATAAAATCAATATATTTTCAATATCACTTGAAATCCAGCCTCAACAAACTGATATATAAATCAAGTTTGGACCAACCTTCAAGTGCTTCGTCTGTCAATCTAACACTAAAAAATGAAAATAAAATAGGTAAGTAGACCACCAAACCTATTGATGCCAATAACCACAGATCATGTACACAGACAGATATCTAAGGACTCATTCCACTCAGTAATAAGATCAAAACAATTGCCATCTTACTGGACTTGATTTAGTGGGGGAGGGGTGGGGTTACCTGCTACTCATCACTTCCAGAAGTGGAATTCTAGAATTGCCCTAGAATCAATAACTTATTAAGATTGGGTCCCTATTTTGCACCACTGTTTAAACCTTGCCCTCAGAATGAAATATTTCATGAACTACAAAAGATGCTAATGGGGCCATAGTAAATGTCCTGCAGGTATGCCCCAAGGAATGAAGATGTACTGCAAAATCTATTGCTGTCCCTGATTCTTTTTAAAATTATAGTATATACAATATACATACACTGTACCTTATGCTTTCTGCAGATAAATCACAGTAACCAAAGAGTAAATAATTGAGAAGTTGCTTTGTTCCACTATTGTACCTATAAAATATAAACAATATATCCTGTACAGTAGGTTATATTTTATTGGTCTAAGGTGCAATGCATTGCAGGTCTAAAAAATAACAGTTGATCCTCTGACAATGGCCGGCCAGAATTAGAACTTATCTGGTCAAATCTTTGCCTTGCCAGTCATTTTGACCAGCGACATTGAGCCAGGAATGAGGTATGATATCATCATCACTGGCAACTGCCCTGCTGTTATTTTTAACCCTGTACTGAAGGATTCAGAGGCCGTGAATTTCTGTAAATCAGGATTGAAATAAACGAAATGATTTGAAATATACTGCTGCAGTATCTAGTTTTTTCTTATGTCCATTATTATAAGCATTACTAAGAGTAAAGGTATTTATAAATCATATCTTTGCATTCTATAAACATTAAGACTATAATATATTAGCTTGAAAATATGTGCCTCAAATCAAGTTTGAACTTCAGGATATTGACTGTACCCTATGATATCAATTCTCTATAAGAAATTCTTACTCCTAAGCCTAATGACTCCCGTTATAATAGTAAAAGATAAGGAAACCCAAAGATAAGTAGCAAAGATATCATTAGTCATAATAAAGATAATTTAAATGCTATCTTACCTGCTATCAATACCTACAAGTAAAAGACAAGATCATAGATTAAAAAAATTAAGTTAAAGAGCATCAATTTGTTCACGTAATGAACTTAATAAAAAAGCTTTTAAACAATTAGTGGTCTTGACCACAGGGGATATTAGGGGTTTAAATTTAGTCCACAAATAATATTTCATAGCTATCTGGAATTCCGCAATTAATTATTATCATCATCATCATCATCATTATTATTTAACAAATAAAACAGCTTTTTCCATAATCTGTTCAGTAATAAAGCACGCAGGAAGTGACGGAAGAAGTGTGCTGACAAGCACAAGCCATAGGTGAGTGCTTCTCTCACTTCCTGAGCGCTTTCGGAGCTTCATGCTAATGGCGTCAGCAACCGTGCTCTGTTCGCTAATAAAGCACAATTCTCAACAAATAAACACTCATGTCCTTTCCAAACTATATAATAAACAGCTGTACAGCCCTGTAGACTACAATGTCCAAAATGACTCCAAATTCCTAAGTGTCATTTTTAATTATGAAATTATTCTACTGTTCCATGTAAAATAAGAGAAAAACTCAGTATCTGACTTCATAGATTTTAAACCCTTTTCCGTTACACAGCACTTACCATGGATGCAAAGTATTCCATCAAGACCATCAGCTTTGAGTATACTTTGTACTCTTCTTAGTCTTGCACAACTACAGATAGAATAAAATATTGTAAATAAATATAGATTACAATGGCAGATGATACAGATGATGACAATGATAATTAAAATCAATCATGAATATACAGGGGTTTCAATAATATTTGAAGTAGATGGATGGAATTCAAATGTAGGCATCTGCACGTGGCCATCTGTGACCACTAATTTTACTTCTTATTTAATGAGACTGATTCGTAAAATAACCGGCGGTATGATGTTAAGTACCCGGCGATGGACTGCCAGTAGCCGCCTTCTATTGAAACCCCTGAATATAATACTACTACTACTAATAATAATAATCTTTATTTTATATAGAGTCAATTCAAGTATTTCAACAACGCTTTACGTAAAGAAAGTAAATATGAAATGCACAAAATATTTACAGAGGCAAAAATAATAATAAGTCTTAAAATATAAAATAGTATTAAATAGGTACACAATTACAAGTATTCATTAAAACAAGTAAAAGAAATTAAAAATAAATAAATAAATAAAAATTAAAAATAAATAAATAAAATATAATTAAAAAAATGTTGATGATGCCAGCTTATGATAATAATAAAATAATATTAACAATTAATAGCAATAGCAGATGCAGCACAAGTAATAGTTAGACTGTAATGTATTTATCACTATCATCATCTGATCATCATTGTCATCAATTCATCAGAAAGTGATAAAATGATGACCAGGTGAAAAATATAATGCATTGACATTATCTAAGTTATGGGTTAAAACCACCATTTACTTAACAAGTGCTTATCAAAAGGCCCTTATAATAAAAAACATTATATATTGACTAAGTAATAAAATTCTATAAAAAAACTGATTTATGAATATTTAATAATGAATAACATGAATGCATGTTTTTTGTTTTTTTTTAAATACTATACATGCAAAAATTATAAAAATTTATCTAAAAAAATTAATATTATATTTGACTGGGTAGGTGATCAAATCATGACTTAAAAAGACTTTCTAAGAAAATATTTGACCACAAACTTACAAAATACATCTTTAATGCATAGTACATGTGTATGTTATGGCTATATTATGACTATGTGAGTATCTAATGATCTGGAAATCTGGCTTCAATTGTTTACTATTTTAACAAAACATTCAAAGAATCACAAAACTCATGTACGTTATTATTTGATTCTATAGTACAATACAATGGCTTTTAGAAATTGAAAAATAAATTTGTTTTTGAGGTCAAATGTATTAAGCTATAAAACTATGCCTCGGGGTACATATGTGCACTTTTGAAGCTATAAGGGAAAACTGTTAGCAGAGATAATGGGAGGGTTTTCAATCAGTTTAATCCATAATATGCCTCAGGTCATATCTCTACAATGAATACACTTTGTTGATCTAGTGGAAAGAAGTCACATAAAAGGAATAATGGGCTTCTTTTGACATAAAATCTCTCATCAAAATCTCAAGAGCTATAGTGGCATAATAAATTGATATACTACTGAGTATAATGTCATTCAAAAATAGTAAAAATACAGATGGCCATGAAAAAGGTTTAGCTTCTAAACTGCAATGATCTAGATCTATACAAACCCCAATACAATATGTAAAAGTAATAATAATGATTAAAACAAAGGCTGTTATGGAATAGATAGATAATGGAAGTCATTCAGTGCACATGTAAATTTTGTAAATGACACTAATGAAACCAAACAAATTATTCATTCAACTATTTTTTAAGGTAATTGTATCTCGGCAGTATCTCAGCTTTTAACCAAATGTTAAAAGCTGGAACCAACATCATTTTATTTCACATCCTATTACAGTACAAGTCATGTAGGGTATAATCAAGATTTGGATGTATACATTGTTCAGGGCTCAAAATAATGGCCAGTCATATGCTGGTCAAGATCTCCGGCATATGATATTTTATTTCATTTTTTTCAAATATGACCGGTCAACATGTCCGTTCAAAACTGTATTTGACTGGTGGAGTACCAAATTTGGACATTGACCGTTGACTGGCCGTTATTTTGAGCCCTGTTGTTGGTACTTTTTATATCTGCTTCCATGCATTGGATAATTTCCTTTTAGTTAGTTTGTCATCAAATATGTATAGCTTCAATAGTAATTGTCAGCTCTTTTCTCTTCTTACTAGCTTCCATTTTCGGCAAAAGCATGGTTACTTAGAACATTAATCAAAAATAGATAACTAGAAGAATAAGATTGATAAGGAAGTATTGTGAGGCATATTTCACTGATAAAAGGCTTTCAAAAAGATATTCTGTTGGTTTTTTTCTAAGGTATAACTTTAGTTTATAATATATAATACATCAACACATTGGACTATGGGACTATATTATCATTTATCATATCATTGCAGTAAAGTTTATAGGCTTGACTTTTTCAAATGTTAAATTGGACTAATCAATTGCTGGATTAAAAAATCATTTCAAACAACCTTATATTACATAAATTAAAGGCATTGAATAATACATAACAATTAGTGAACTGAAACACCTTAGAACAAAGATTATTATCGCTATGCCAAAAAAAATGGTTCTGAAAATCCTCTTTCAATGAGCTTCAAGGAAAGTACCAGTAAGGTAGTTTATCATATGACCGTATTTCACTGTACGCGTGATTCTAAAAAAAACCTTTGGGGAAAATGTTGTCAGCAAAAAAAGTACGCTTTTCCGAAAAGTGTAATAATTTCCCGTTCGGACTCGCCGTTCGGACTCGCTGCCGTCAATCATGTAAAAACTACGCATTTTGATTCGCATTTATTAAAAACGCTTTGAAATCGATTTTTTATATGTGGTCATATGATAAAATGCTTATTGACTGAGTTAAGGTCGGTCCGAACGGGAAAATATTTGGCTCTCGGTCCTTGGCACGGAACTCGCTGCGCTCGTTCCGTACTTCAGGACCTCGAGCCAAATATTTTCCCGTTCGGACCTCCCACTCAGTCAATAAGTACATAATTTTGAATGTGAACTGGCAATAGTATTTTTTATCTCACTAAACCACTTCAAAAACTTTCAATCATGCAGATAGTACTTAAATAATAGAGGTGGAAACACTTAAGATCAGTTCTCTAATTGAGGAAGTTATCCAGCGGCAGTGGAAACTGAAACTTTTATTTCTTTCATTTAGCTGATCATTCATATTCACTAAAATTATGATTAATTGTGTACATCTTTTTTGCAGCAGTTCCTAAGTATCAAAGTTGAACTAGGAGAATAAAACAATAAAATCATCATAAAAACAGAAGAATATATTTCTATTATTTTTGCTTATCCAGAAATGGGTTTCGCTGGGAATTGCTAGAAGTTGTCTTTATATGATTGAGAAGTTTCCCATAAATTGATTTCCTTTTTTTAAAATGACACTTTAAAAATTCCCTGTCAAAACTGAGTCAGATAGAGAGCTATAATTACAACTCTTTTAAGTTAAGGATATTTTTTGTTCCTTCATTCATTAATTCTTTTCTCTGTCTCTCTCTCACTTCTTTTGTTTGCTTGTTTCTTTCGTTCCTACTTTCATAATTTAAAAAAATATACCTATAATTTATAGGTAATTTTATTGAACTTTTATTGAAATCAACAATTAAGTTTTCCTGATTCTTGTCCTCTTTAGATCAAGATAAATTAGCACAGTTTAGTTAAGCTATTAAAAATGATGGGTCCCATCTATCAAAAACTAAGTAATGCTGAATTCCTTTTTGAATAAATAATATACATTTTACCATAAAAATGACAGCCTTCGAAAAGGATTTTTTTTTTTAATTTTAAAATATTAAAAGAGTTTAGACCTACACAAAAAAAGTTTTCACACACCAATGCAGAACCAAATTATATTCAAAGATAAAATACTATAAGACCCAATTCAAATGTCGATCTTTTCATGAGCTAAACCTAATGACATCAATTAGAAGACCACCATCAATTGTTTTCAATGTGTTTGGCTCCTGAGAAGTTTGATGTTTTAACTTGGCCTTAGAACTGTATTCAATATAATAATTGGATCACAATATTCAAATCCAATATCATTTGTTCTAATTAGAAAAATATTAATACTGAGAATTATCCAGAAAACAGTTCCCTGATGGAGTAGGATTAGTAAGGTATTGTATAAACCTTACTGAAAATTTTCTCGGGTTAGGAAAAACAAATATGAACACAAGTTGAAGTTGGAAACACACAAAATGCATGAATACATCAAGCCTAATTTTATTTTTGTCTGCTGTTTTGTAGCCATTGGAGCATTATACAGTATATGGAAATTTCTGGGGTTACCAAATGTCAGATCAATAATTATTAATCTCTCTATTTGATTGGGGAGGGGAGTGCTTATACACAATGATATATCAAGCTATTTTTTTAATATATAAATAAAGATATGTTACCCTATAGACCCCTTTCATGTGACATCAAAGCAGCTCAATTTGGAGGACAAAACAAAAGAATTTCAATCTCCTGAAAATTAGAAATGTCCAAATTTTGTCCTCCAAACTGAGCTGTGTTCCAAAGTGCTGCAAGGGGTCTATATGCTGGTCTATATCATCATTATATATTTAATTTTGTAGTATTTTCCTAGCTTGATATCTGATCAATAAGGAAAGTTTGTTTACATGTATAAGATGTATCCCAATACACCAAGTATTAGAACCAGCTAATTGATTGAAATCTGCCACAACAAAAAATATAAGAATCAATCTTATCTCATTAATTATCTTATTTAAACCCTATCAAACACAAAATAAAAGGAAGGAAGAAGAAATCTAGCAATTTAGAAACAATATTGAAAAAGAAGGAATTATTTTCTGATGAATAAATAGAGAAAAGCAAGAGTTGAAACTAAACTTGATTCTTATCAGGGCCAGCCTCAGCTTGGGGACATTGTTTCTTGATCGCCAGGCAAATTCGAGAAAGGTCTATTATTATAATTTTATTGTACATATATTTTGGATATGAATTGTATATTTTTATTATATTTTTATTATAGTTTAGGTGGACTACCCGTAAACTAGTATTTTAGCTAAGTGTAAGTTAAATAAAGTATTCTATTCCATTCTATTCTAAAAGTAAAGCAATAAAAATGTTTTCTATGCTTGAAAAGGATTTAGAGCCAGTCTTAGTACATCTTATTCTAGAATTACCAAATAAACTGCCTGCATTGCAACCTTCCATCTTGTACATTTTTCAGACTTGTTTCACAGTTTCATGGTCTTGAAAGCACAGTAAATCTAGGTCTAAAACCTGGTTTTCACTTTCGACAGAATCAGAGTCGGAGTCCAAATTGGAGCTAATATGATGAAGTGAAAACCAGAAAGTGGAGTTGGAATTAGAGTCAGAAGGTGTCAGAAGTGGAATCAGAAGGAATCAGAATTGCGCTTTTGACGAGCAGTTATTACTTATAATCAGTCATGCAGGAACTGCTTCCAATTCTGACTCTAATTCCATCACAAATGAAAACCAGGCTTAAGCATCAGAATGAAAATATAAGCCTCATATATAAGGCCTCAGGCTTAAAATAAAACTGGTCTTGCAATCTTCAAGGCAAGCACTGACCACATTTCACTCCTGCCACCAGAACATGGAGTACAAGGGAAAAAATAAGGAAATTCATTAAACTTTTTTTGCAGTAGTAGTAAATCATCACCATTATGCAAATGTTATGGTCTATTGATAAAAAATCAAAGTGTTGGTAAAAAGTTGAATAAATCTTTCTTTTCTCCTAGGAGATAAATAATGAGTATGAAGCAATTTTACATACATTCTAGACCAATGTGATAGATTTTTCCCAAACACACTAGGAGATTCCCTGACCATGACTGAATAGGTCTAGACAACTTGTATCTGGCAAGATCAGTAGACATGTTATTGACTACAAACATACAGTTATATGCCAGCATTTTAATGGCATATGAATATTAAAAATATCTTCCATCCATTAAGAGACTTTAAATGTTGAATGTTTTCAAGACAAATGACTAGGTTTCCATTCAGTGGTCTTGAAACCACGTCAGCTAACAATTTTAAATAATATTTCTAAAAAAAGTTTTGGCACAATGACATCAATTAGGCTGTGTATTGAACAAGGTTCAATTTAGTAAAATGTCGCTTGCTGAGTGGAATTTTTTCCTTCTTTTTTTAGTAATATAATTATTTCTTTAACAGGTCTTATTATCTTTTTCATTGCACTTCCTAATCCTTACTAAGAGCCTAAATCCTAAAAGGATATGAAGAAAATTATCATTACAGCAGGAGCTCAATATGTTTTGCCTTTGCTAATTTTAATTAGAGGCAAAAAAAATGGTACACATATTGTCACTAGATACAGCTTTCACTAATGTTTTGAAAACTAAACTGTAAGTCAAGAGACTTTTAGAAAATGACAGAGAAGCCACAGAAAGTAAACAAGAATAGGAACCAGCTAGAGCATAAAAGAATATTAATATTCAGTCTTGAATATTCAATAATAAAACTGAAAACACATGGACAGCTTTAGTTCTTAATACTCGTAAGAAAGCATAATCAACACCTTGTTTACAAAAGGGAGTTTTTTTACAGTAAATGTACAATGCTGTATATAATGGTCAATCATGGTTTCACAGTTATTCAAAGAATAACCTTGATGGTAATAAATATCTGCATTGATATATCAAAATGGAGATTTTTTTGGTAAGCTAATTATTTGGTTGAGGTACAACAAGGTTAAACCACAGCAATGGTTAATTCATGCACCCAATAAAAATGCTTAATCCAACAATTAAGTACTGCGGTACAGTTGTATTTCACAGAGATACGCAATGTTCAATCAGTATTGGTAAGCCAGTTGTTCAACAGTGTTTTGTTAAGAAGGATAATCTGTTACTTTGACCACATGTTTGATGTTGGATTTTTTTAAATATATTCCGAGCGGCGGTAGCAAGTGATAGTAGTATTATTATCACTAGAAAAACCTGTAAATAAACATGTTATGGCAATTTGTTTTCTGGTGCTAACCAAGGAAAATACACATGCAATCACAAGTGGGAGAAAAAATGGCCTGCAAATTAGAATTAATTATCTAGACTTTACTTTGCTAAAAAGAACTTTGGTCAGAAAACAGTTATATAAAACAAAAATATTAAACTACCTTGCCTCAGATAATATCTTACCACAAGAATAAGCCATTTATGAGCAGCATGCTTTCTTATACATATTAAAGTGATAAAGCTCCTTGCAAGAAAATGATAGTCGTTGCTGTGGTAATTCTAAAAAAATATTTATTAAACTGAAATTTAATATCCAGTCAAATTTGGCAAGCCAGCTTCTCTGTAAATAGAGATTAACATCAAACATGGTCGTAAACAGCTGTAAATTAAGTCGATATTCGTGCATTTGCAAGCCCTCTGGTTCAATGCGGTTTCCTTTAAGCTATGATTAGAAGCGCCTTTTAATAGTTTTAAGAAAAAGTCGGCACGTATATGCTATGAAACTAAAGAAAGAACTGCTTGATTGTTTGCATAATTGAAGTACAAATCTTTCACCAAGAACCACGGTATATATTGTTGCACGCTTTACGTTTTATTAATTTTTCTTTCATTTGGTTAATGAAATATATTTCTTTGAACCGGGTAAGAGCTTTTATTCATTCTTAAGTACTTTTTAAAGTCATTTTTCATTCACCCTTTTCAAGAGCGCTTCGAGCATTTTGACGGGTTTCCTCGATTAAATTTCAAAATGTGCCTTGGATTAAAAATCCTAAGAAATCCTAGATTATTTGAAATTTTACCTCCAATATCGGTTTCCTTAGCTTAATCAAGGTCTTCTTTTAGTCTTAATTAATAAATCAAACGTTTCAATGCACTCTGAGGGATGAAGTTCTGGTTTTGTTGACTCGCTAACTCGCTGTCACGTTGTCGCTCGGAGACAACTAAGAAACCAAACAATAATCACCTCAAAAACAACCTAAAAATAAACACTTACCTGACAGAAGCCGAGAAAAGGCTGTACTTGTGTTTCTTCTTGTTCAAAAGTGGCATAGAAAGCGGTAGTTTGCTTGCAAAATCAGCCATTTTAGTGCAGTTGGAAAACCCTCGTCGAGATGGCCGCCATTTTCCTTGGATACGGCCCCTCGGTGACGTCACGAGTACTTGAATGCTGATTGGTTAGAAGGCACTTTTGCCGCGAAATCCAAAATTGCGCGAAGACGACTACACGCGTGAAAAAGTTTTGTTTACATTTGAACATATGACTGCATGGAGAAACAGCAGGGCCAAAGGGGAACACATTATATATGTAAATCGGTCTATCAGAAAAACAAAACAAAAGACGCCCGTTAACACTCTCCTTCTTTTAATACTTTACAGCCTTCGTATCCGTTCTCTAGCTACATCCATTCTTTCGTTTTATTTCTTTAGTTTTAGTAATCGCGACTGCTTTCGAATATTTGGAGCTGACGCACTGTTCTGCAAAAGATAATATATGTAAAAATATACGAGAGCCAGGAGATTGGGGTTACACACAACTAACTTGCACAAAACGTTTGAATTCTAAATAGAATATAATAAATAACCGACTGCATTCGAGTGAAGAGATTATATGACAATCAGGTACGCGTTGTGCGTGGAGAATATGAGAATACAAATGTTTGTTTCTTACGAACGAGTGTAGTTCAGTAGAAATTGTCTCCCTCGATCGAGGCAATGTCTAATTCCGAATCATAATCTAAATGGTAGACTCCTTCATCGGCAGATTTACGTTCAAGTACTTTTTCCTTTTTGTTCGTGATGTCCTTGATTTTTTCAGTGGTTAGCTTTTCCCCTAAATCGAGCTGTTTTGTGGGCGAAGAAGTAGGAGTTATCATTACACTTGAAACCTTGGCATCAAGTGGCGATGAAATAATTGGTTTCAGAATAAAATTTTCGTGTTCAGTGAAGTAGGGAGCTGCCAACTCTTTTGCCTCTCTCTTGTTCTACAACAAAGCAAAAATTATAGAGAAAACATCAGTAATTGCTCAGAAAATAATCCGTTCGGTTGGGAAACTTGGGTCTACTTTTCGGGGCTTTTTTTACATCAGAAAGCATAGTAATACTCACCGAGCATCTTGGTATCCGTAAACCTCTTTTCTTATCTCTAAACCGAAAGTAGGAGGACTAAAACAAGATAGGGGGAAAAAAAAGGTATATAAATAAATAAGTTTAGCAACTCGTTTATGTACACGCAAGAGAGAGCTCTAGGTTTTGTTTGATTAATAATTTACACTGCTTCGATTAGTATTTAGAGCACCAGAAAACAACCAAGAATGAGACCCCAACACCTGGAATTTTCATAGATAAGAGTAATAAAATAAGCTTACCTCTTCCATTTTTGCTAGATCCAAAGCCGGTCTGAGTTTGTTGCCAACATCAAAATCATCTTCAATCCTTCGCTTAATCCCGCAGGTTCGAGCCCGCTCGAAACACGGTTGTGAACGACTTCTGTGTAATCGTGGGCACGCATCTGAGGTATCTGTGGCGTTTTTGCGAGGAGTAATACTTTCTTCCTTTATATTTTCTTTCATACAGATTTGATTGTCACTAAGGGCAGCAAAAGCTGATGCTGGCCTTGGAGTCGGTGAAGCCGGGGGAGTAGAAATGAAATTTACAGCAGGGCTGGTTAATTCCGTCTCCGCTCTTGCAGTTCGCGTAGTCGCATTTGTATAAAGTTTTTCAGGTGGAGAAGACACTGATCGAGGTCTAGCTGCCACTCTTGGGAAACCTTTTACAGGTTGCCAGACTTTCGAGGCCTTTGGAGCCCAAGATCTCAAGCCTTTCTCTTCAGACGATTCCTCTTGTGGAACCGAAATCGATCGACATAATTTCTTGCTTGCGGGTGGCATTGTCATAGAAGATGGAGCACTTGTACACGAGTCGAAAAGTGTTCCTCCTCGACTATCGGATCCTCTGAAATCGTGTGTTGGGTAACTTCTAGTCCTTAGGTGCCCTAATCCTGATCTACGTTCGTTGCTTACTCGAAAAAAAAACCCTCGGTCTGAAAGGAAATAGATAGGATATTTATTGTAGACCATGTGTTTGGTTATGTTCTATCAATAATAGTAGCCCCCATGAATTCAATGAGGCCTGCTATTTAGCAATATTTCGACTGTAAATTAGCATAGATGTGATCAATCTAAAATCATAAAAATTAAAAAAATATTCTCTCCGTTACCTGGGCTATCTCCTTGCAGCATCAGTTCTCTCCTTCCTTCTGTATAGGTACTGACCTAAAAATAAATAAAAAAACCTCTATGATCTGGCAATGAAATCTAATGCTGGTCGTTTAGTGTGGCTAACGGGTAATAGTATGGCAAGCTACAGCTAGAGAAAGAAAGTGTAGAGAATAGAATATTCGCTTGACGATTCTTACCCTCAAAGGTTCGTTTGGCAGATCTTCCAACGACTGTTTCTTCAGTTTGTTCGTAATTACAGTCACCATACTTAATCCACCACATGAAGAACTGATTTTGGTTCTCCGATGCGAGATGACAGAATAACTGGGCAATGCTTTGCTTGCTTACACTCGATCGGTAGTTGATTTGCCCTGAAAGAGAATACGCCGGAACTGAAGCATATTGCCGATATAACACGAACCCTTTCCCCGATTCAAGAGCATGAGTTTAACCTTTCCTTAACTGTGAATCTAGTCATTGTTCTAATAGAAAGGGTTCCATTTTAAAATCCCTCAATCGTGTTCTGTTCTTACCTGCGATCTCGAGCGTTCTAGTTCATGTCGTTCGTTGAGTAGTGGACTTGAGCGTTGCCCTGTGTTAAAGGAAATATCGATCAATGAATAAGAGCCGTAAAGGCGACTGGGTCAAAAATGGAATTCACTCCTTATAGATCTAGAAGGTCTAGAAATCCCTTGGGTATGTAATACGAGAAATGAACAGAAAATCAAGCTTAGGAGCACAGAAAAAATCAAGAGCGTAATGAAAAGTACAATATCGCGAGTGAAATTGACGTCGGTAGTGCCGCCGCGCCGACGTAGAAATTTACCTTTGGAGGGCTTTCACGACTTTTACACTTTCATAGGGCACAGAACTTATGACAGGATTTTTTTTGTGTCCGCAAAAAAAAGATAGATAGTGACTAAAATCAACCAGAGTTGCTCTCGTAGGAGCTTTTCTGGGTAATCTACATGCCGAACTGGTACACACAACTGATAAATGACATTTTGCTAAGAACAAAACTGTCAACCAATCAAGATGCGAGCGGAGGTAAAAGCTTGGTTTTGATTGGTCAGGTCATTAAAGTGACGTCCGCAGTTCTGCTATCAATGAAATTGGAAGGCTAAAAACTCCTCAATGCAAATCGACAAAACCAGATTCGATGTTATATGCTGTTAGATTAAAATTTGTCAAAGGATGCTTAATGAAGGCCCCATCAATAGAAATACGTCACTATATTTGACACAACCATTATAGTTTTATGTCCAAAAGCAGAGAACGTATCTCAAGGGTATGTTTGTCGTAGTGTTCACTACTTCCCGTACAAAGGAAATAAAATAATTTTTTTTACTCCAACTTTGTATTCAATGGAAATTTCACTACAGCAGGACTCCGTAAATTAACAAGATACGAAGAGGAAAAAAACCACTTCAACCACGTCATTTTCCATTTCCTTAAACAGAATGAAAGAGGAAATAGTCTTGCCTTCAATCTCGATAATTTAAACTATATTTCAATCTAAATATCTAAAATTTCCCCTTGGGATGATAAACAAATCGAAGCGGCTATAGTGCTAATAAATTATACATATTTAGCTCGCTGTTCTAGCAGAGTCAGCTACCATAACTTACTAGCCTCAAGCATTTTTGTTGTTTTCGCTTGTTCGATCCCAAATGATTAGATTACTTTTAATCCTCACCTGACTAAGCGCGGGAAAAAGCCCTATTTGTAAAAAATATTGCGGAAAGTTGAAGTTGTCTAAGCTAGGCCTTGTGCCTAACACAATTGTGATAACCACAATTAAGCATTCGTGGGAGACCCCATACTGAATAGTAGTGTATGTCAGGTAACTATATGTCACGACGGCCAAGGCCAATGAAAAGTGAAAAAAAAAATGGAAGTAAGTGAAAGAGAAACGAATGGTAAAAATATCAAGGCGTCAAAATCTCGGCTCAGCTGGCTTTTCTACTTTATATAACCATGCAGTTTTATATCAATCGGCGATGAATTTGTGACAGCAGAACTAGAAAAGACAGATATAGCCTTCGAGGGGGCCCTTTTGAAATTAGTGTCTCTTTCAAACATTGATAAGAACGATCATCCGCACTAGCTGGATAGTCATGTTGAATCAAAAGGGTTTTGAAGAAAAATCCATGAAAGCAAATGTTACTGTCAAATGAAATCACACATCAATGGCTGACTTTCAGTTGGCTGTCAGTCAAACCATTCACCACAATGGATAAGATTTTACAACGAGACCATTCTGAATTGTTAAAAAGATAAGTTAATCTTTAATGTAAGTAAATTTAGCATATAAAAGTGTCCAGTCGCTCTTATTGTCAAAATAAATCTCGCTGGCTGCACGTAAGGTTAAACGACAGCGCTAGAAACAAGGTAGTGAAAAATTCCTTTTCAAAAATTGTCTTCAAAAAATCATTGATCATTGTGTTAAATATGAAAAAATTAGAGCCGAAAACTTAATGATTAAGTTAAATGA